>OU342662.1:10062500-11465000 GCA_910589605.1 Chrysoteuchia culmella | reverse complement strand
GAGGGCGACGTAAAAACAGAAACAGAATTGGTTACGACGATTTTGTTTTTATCTTCTGTTTGTGATGCCTAATGGCAAAAAAAGGGAACCCTTACCTATAGATTCGTCATGTCTGTCACAGCCACTTTATTCCAAAACTATGAGGATTACACAGTTGAAGCTTGGTAGGTAGATGTATTATGTAAACCGCTTTACGGTTTTTACACAAAAATAAAAAAATACATACATGCCATACATGGAACTGAAACTAAAATTTTTTTTTTTCGTCAAACCTATACGTATGGGGTATCTATAGATAGCTCTTTAAAAATACATTGAGGTTCTTAAATCAGTTTTTCTCAAAGTCTACCGTTTGAAAAGATATACACTTCCAAAGTGGTAAAATGTGTGTGTCCCCCCCCCTCTAACTTTTAAAATAAGAAAGTGAAAAATCTAAACAAATGTATGCTGTATAACCTTTATAAAAACTTTTAATTTGAACGAAATATATTTAGCAGTTTCAGAGCTATAGCACATTTTCCAAACCCGCAAATATAACTTTGTCATTCACACAGACACTATGAAAAACAAAGTTATTTTTGCAGACGAAAAATTATAATGGCATTTTGGGTAGGTGTATTTAATATAATAATAATAATAATAATAGAAACTTTATTGCACACGCTACAAAAACAAACACATACAGAGAAAATGACAAAAAAGAGGAACACACAATAGGCGGCCTTATTGCTACATAGCAATCTCTTCCAGGCAACCTTGGGTGAGAGACGGAACCCTTTATGTGCGAGTTCTACTCGCACTTGGCCCATTTTTTTATTTTACATGATACAAAAATGACAAGCTGGAAGCACCTACACGCGGTGAAGTTGGTAACAGTTTCCCACGTTCGATGTCGATGGATGCAAAAGCTGATGCATTAAGTCCACGCGAACAAAGTCGCTGGCATCAACTAGTTTTAAATAAATTATAATAAAGTCGTTTCAAAATGATTGACTCTATTTTATTGTGTCATATTTAATTCAAGTATCACGAGACCGCCGCGCGCCGTAGGCGTTCTCACAACAATGATTATTTAACTATTGTGTCTCATTTTCCTATACCTGAAAAATTAAACCCGGCCTAGAATGTTTATGTACTATTAAGTATTCTGTGATAAAACCAACATTATTTTCATACTATTTTTAAATAAATAAAATATTCTGTTTTACAGAGTTTCTATAATCGTTGATTTCAGCCTCGTTGACACCTTCATAGCGTCCGAATGATCCAAATATTTATGCTGGCCTAAAATTCCATTCTAGGTCACGGCTGAACTCGTAATTTCATTTAATTATAACACTTTATTATCTGCGTTTATTTACGAGACAGGGGCACTATAAAGCCTGAAAATAATAAAGAATATTGGTGCCATTAACATAATTTTTTATAACTTTTACTTCAGTCGGTTTCTTTATTTACGTGTTTAGTCACGGAAAGTAGCGTTAAAATTAGTGTATTTGTGGACATATGCATACTTTACTAATATTTCCGCTGCTGTAACCTAGGACTTGCTTAAATTGCCTATATTTCGTTTTTTTGGGCCAGGCCCCCTCGCGGGCCTCCGCCCCCAGTTAGTATATATATATATATATATATATATATATATATATATAACTTATAATATAACTTTTTCTGTAGTCCTCACTGACAAAATTATCCTAAAAGAAATAGCAGATCTTATTCAAAATGGCCTTTATTTGTCCTCAAAATACAAACACAAAGGTCAATGTACCAACGTGACATTAAAATTAAAAAAAAACACAGCCATTAATAGACGACCGTGGCGTATCTATAACCATAAATATTAATAATTTAAGAGAACACTTGGCAAATCCGAACGCACAATAAAAGCGTTTTAAAAGAGTTGTAAACACTCTTCTAATAGACCACAAATACCGATGTTTGTACAGTTGTCTGAGACCAATACATTCAGTTAAGTTTAAAAGTGATTTATTAGTAGTCAAAAATGTCTAAGTAAGATGAAAAAGTTTCGTATTCGTATACTTTGCAATTTGAATGTTAAAAAATTAACTCAGTTTTAACTGAACTAAAAAAAGGAGGAGGTTATCAATTCGTCGCTTTTTTTTTTAATTGAAGCTTGATATTTGAGCTTTTTAATTTGAAACAGCCATGACCTTCAATACTTAGCAAGCTTTAGAGCCACACTTTTAAAATAACATTAACTTTTAAAGAAGCTACTCGTGATGTATTTATTTTGGTAATAAAAGTATTAAAATACTGTATATAAACTAAAGCTGCTTTAATAAATTCTTTATTGTAGTATATCAACTCTCCTTTCCGCCCGCTCATTAAAAACCATTGCTATTTCATTGTAGAAGGCGATTAAATAAATCGCCGAAACCAAAGACAACTGTCATCTTTTCTCACAACAATTTTTTTCTAGAAAACAATGTTAGTGTATTCAAATATTAAGACACTAGTGATATATCACCACAAAAAAATATTAAGAGTGAGAAATTCATAAGTCTTTCGTCGGCATTCGCGATTTATACAAAAACCACAGAAACACATATTTTCAATGTTATTGCTTCCTCTTTCCTATTCCCACTGAAATTATTTAACACGCATATACCAAGCTATCAATTAATAATGCGTAAACAACATATGGGTGCAAGGCCGCGCGTTACTGTTTACGATCTCCAGATATAGTTCAGAAAAATTCTGATTTAAGAAAATTATCTTCACGAAACAACGTGAAAAAAAGGCATGCTCTTTCTACTACGCATTAATACTGAAAGAAATGTCACCTCAAAGACATTTTGCCATGACAACGTGAAAAAAATGCATGAAAAAGGGAAATATTGTATGGACTACTCAGACCCATCTACGGCCGGTTTCAATAATCTATCCCTAACAAGAGGTAGGCCTACCTTGGTTACGTTGCTTAGCAACCGCTGTTATTTTGGGTTATTTTAGGCTGAATAACAAAAATATCTAGGCAACGAAGCTCTAGTAAGCCTATCTCTTACCGTAGACAAGTTATTGAAACCGCCCGCTAATGCTAAATGCAGCGACTTTGAAGTGTGGCATGAGAGTTAAGTTTGTACATTTGAGGTATTCCTCGATGCGCACCTAAATTCAAGCGCACCTCAATCATTCTTCGAAGCGCACCTGTGTTCAAATTTTAATAGTGATGGGTACTAACCATTATCAAGTAATGGACGTTATTTTTTTAAGAATTTTTCACACTACGATAAAGTATATCAAATATATAGAAATATCAAAGTGTTGAACAAAAAGTACCAGGGCAGCATAACTAACTAGGGCCCAAGTCTGCTATTTTACAATAAGCGACCAGCTATTTCCATTCTATCGACATCATATTGAGATTACATTTCGTTTGTGCCAAGTTTTTTATTCTGCTAAAAGTTTTTAAAGTCTCGATATAATGTTGATGAAGTGTCAGTTCAATAGAAATGGACTGTGAACGGAATGTGAATTAAATGCGTTTTAAGCACTTTTTTATTTAATGTATTAACCTTTATTTTACCATTAACCATTATTTACCTTCTTGAGTACTGGTATACCAAACCAGTAACTATTTTGTCTGGGATAGTAATGCGAGTAGGACTGAGACAAAAAGCCTTATTACATCGTGACTTTATTATCTTTCTGTTGATTCAATTGTTTGTGGGGGAATATGTTTACTTACAACTATTTTGGTGCGTGATCCAACAAGTGGCGACAAGGTTATTCGGTGGCAGTACAAATTTCATATAAATAACAGAAATGGCGGAAGTCGTCTTCACGGATCCGCTGTTATTACTTATTGTGACACTATAAATATACCTCTATACTAAAATGTCTGACATTCAGAAGAAAATGTAGAGCAGTACTGCAGTGCTTGCTAAAATTTACAATAAACAACTTTTATGGAACAACACGTATGGAAAACCTACATCACGCAAGCGAAGTTTCACCGAGATATATACAACATCCGACAATCATCTGTTGGACCGCAGTCCCCGGACTAACAACACCCAGTCCGGAGGAAGAGCTCGCTATTCGACCTTCCCACTAGTGACTTACCATCTACCACCCTTTTCCATACCTCCACCACCAACCCTACACTAGCATTACTTCAATATCGCGATGACAACTTTTGATAAAGCCTGATATCATCAATGGGCTTTTAGGGGTTTTGCCATGGAAGGTGGACATCTGCAAGGTGGACCTGCAATCATTTTGAACCACTCAGCGTCGACAATAGAGACGTGTTTTTCTATCATAAACTTTATCAAACTATTTTCTCTTATAAGAAAAAATACTAACTATTCAAAATCTACTGCAATTACTTACTAATCGTAAAAGGTGAAAGTTTTGACTTTGATAATACGAGTATATACTGCAAGAAGTGGCCGAGTAAGTTAGTTTATCGTGTTTTTTTTTTACTTGAGGTGTTGTTTTTTCCTCATGGACACTACTGAGAAATGATCTTTCGAAACTTCGATACAAAACGTGAATAGAATACTAAAACATTTAATAAAAACTATCGTCCAAAGCTTTTTGTAGAATGTTCTTTGGGAAATATCCGCGACAATTTATTTTTAGAGTGATTTATACTGACGCTCAATCTCCAAATGACGAAACATCGTTGTGTTTCTAAATTCCTGGGAACATACCACGAAATATAAAGTCTAAACAACTGTACAGTATACAAATAATACAGAAACCTGTAACTGCGAAAATAAAATAAGGGGTAACTAAAGCCCCCGTATTTTTACTAAGTAATTCAGCCAATGGCTGAATGGCGAAACTAAACGCTGAAGTTTTGTCAGGCTGGACTATGTGGGTTATTGAATGTGTGGATTAAATTCACCATGCGTAATTTTAATAAAATAGGGCAGAGATTTTTGTACATTTACTTTTTAAAATCAAGAGCTTAACAATAAGTTAAAGAAATAGTTATTTGAAATAATAGTTATTTGTTATGCAAGGCTGGAGTTGGTTATAAGCGGCGAGTTATCTCTATTGAAATCTGAGTAATTGAAGTATTCTAGGATTGAATCCTGAGCGACAATAAAAACTTTTCTGCCGAGCGCAACACACAATTTTTACCTCACAACAGCGAGGAACATTTTATGGTTGTTTCCGCGGTCAACTTCCGGTAAAAAATTCTTTAAACATTAAGTTTAATCTAAATATACCTTATTCTTGTTGTTTTAATGATGTAAAACAATCAAAATGGGAGTATTATAGTTAATTCAAAGTTATTTCAAATAGGAAAAAATCATATAATAACAATAAAAACGATTCGGTAAATGTCAGATGTAAATTAAAACAAAAGGTTTTTGTCTCGTTCTGAAATCTAGGTTGTCTAATCTCACCCAGCCTAAATAGAAAATTCTTATAACAAATAGTTATATTTTATTCTTATTGTTTTAATGATGAACTAAAATAATATAATAAAACCAAAACGGAGTATTATAATTAATTTAATTTAATTTATGTAAATAATTTTCAATAAAAATAAAAGGTAACAAAAAAGACAATAATGCGATTCGGAACGCATTATGACGAATTTTGGTTCCAAATTAAAAAAGTACTTTACCATGCTAGGCCGTAAAATGCCATTTTCCATGCAGAAGTTGAATGACAAAACCTCCTTTTCCGCGCGACTGAGTTGAAAACATTTTTTTCTTCTGAAACATAATTGTCTCCCGTAAAAAATCATAATCCCGTATTTTTGACCTTGGTAACTCTTAAGTCAGGAAGAGGCAAGTGGCAACCCTAAACCTGCCTATTGCGAAAACGCAGGCCGAGCACCACTAAGCCACCGAGTTCCTCAATTTTAAGTTCATAAATCTGCAAAGCGACATCTACAATTGCGTAAAATTACACATACTATAAATTTGCTCGTGCATTCCAGTACGCTTTAGCCACGCGAACCCAATGGATATTATTATAATGTGCTAATGTCTGAAACTGTAACAGAAACAACAGAAATAGAAGTATACTATATTACATTATTGAATGAGTTTTGTGCATACAGACAGCTATTCACAGCTGCATTATTCTCTAAGCCTTGGTAGTAGTAGTATGTAATTTCGGTGAGCGCACAGTTTTTTTATACAAAATGACACTGATCTGTCATGCTATTAACAAAGAATACTAACTATTACTGATAGTGTCGATAATAATAATAGTAAAAACCGCTTAACTTTGGTATATTTATATGGACTGCTGAATTACTTACCTCGTTGATTTTATAATATCATATGGAATTATCGACATCGACAATCTGGCAACAGTTATGAAGTTAAATTATCATTTGGAGATTGTTTCTTAGAATTACTGGGCTGTGAATTTTAGAAATATATTGATAATTATGTAACTAAAGCAAATCTCACAACGGGCCTTCCTTTTCTATGCGAAGCACAAATTCGTAGCATTTCTAGCTTCTTTAGTTCCTGTAAAGACAAATAGTGGTAGACCTGCCAACGCCGCTTACGCAAATTCGCATTGTCTCTAGGCGTTCTCGATCAGCGGCGCGGCGTTGGAGTTGTGACGATAACTACGACTACTAAAACCTGTGGTTCGTAGGAGTACGGTGCCGTCATAAAGCCGATCGTAATATAAAGGTGAATGACGTCACTAAAACTATGCTCTGAGCTTATGTTGCATCTTCTACGCTCTGTTGCTCTCAGACGATCAACCCAAATTTATCTTCCTCTCTCAGGACCGTTTTGGAAGTTGCTTGTTTTTGTTCATTTGTATCGTCATATGTTTGTTGTTTGCCTTTTGTGCTTGTGTCAAAAATCATGACACTAACACTAATACGGGATAAAATATGGGATGTACGGGAAAACAGAAAAGGCCAAATAAAATAACCTAAAAATACGTGATACAAAATGAATGAAAATCTCTGCGATCCGTAAAAAAGATCACGAAATCAGCAAATAGTATTTTTGATCGAATTTCATCTATAAGCTTTCGCGATATTACTTTCGCTTTTAGACTGAAATTGAACAGAATATAATATTTTAATACGATAAAGCTAACCGTAAAAATATAATCGGCTTACTGAACTAACGCAACTATTGGCTAAATTTAATTCGGCTAAATTCCCCCTAATCTTTATTTTAATTTATTGACATCGGTTCCAATCAATTCCGTTTTACTTCTCGCCGTCGATAAAACGTCGATTGCGTCGAGTTAATTAACAATTTCATGACAGAATGGCTTGGATTATGGTTGGACAGAATACCTGTGTGATACACTACTCTGGTCTAAGCGATGTGCGGCATAGGATCGTAACGAAAATTATTCTTGTTTTTCTGGGCGAGTGAGGCACTGTGGCAAAATTTAGTATTTCCTTTAAAATAAAGAAAAAAATATCTGCTCAACTGCTCCGAGACGGGAGCAGCCAGTCGGGAAGATTTTTTTATCCACCTGATATTAAGGAATGTTAAGGCTGAAGATAGAGCAATGCTTTTCCCGGAATGGTAAAAGATGGGAACAAGATCAGATATTAAAGGCAAATATAAAAATATTTTGTTCGATATAATAACATACAGTCGGCGGCATGACATTATGAATAATTGGACTTATTGTTTTAGTTTCATGCCTCCGACTGCATGTTAAATTATGTTGAACAAAACATTTTTATATTTGCCTTTAATATTTGATCTTGTTTCCATTTTTTCAGTTGATTGTCTTTTGATGCAGGCGGGATTTTTACATTTATATGTTTTGAAAAGTTTAAGATCAGCTCTTTAATTTGATACCCAAATTCAAGTATACTAATTTTATTTTTCACTCCAAATAATAGCAAGGGGTTATCTAGTTTTTATTTTAACATCACTTACCTAAGAACACTTGGGCTGTCTAGACAAATCTAACCATATTTTAATTATAATAATCCATTCAGCCGTTTTAAAGATAAGAGGTTATAAAGAAGATTACATATAAACATACGCGCGAAAAACAATAACCCTTTTTTTGCAGTCGGGTAAAAAAGAGGCTTTACCACTGTTACCACTCACCCTTAAGCACATTACCTAAATTATTGTTATTTTATATAAAACGGTGAAACGCTCCATCATAGGTCTAATGTTAAGATTGAAGAAGTTGCGCTTCTCCCGAAATCCTCAAAATTACTGAAGAATTGGCTATCTTATCTCTAAATTGCCGGAACAAAACAATGCTGTAAATATTGCTCTTATGATGACTTAGATATGATATTGGTATCAAAACTAGCCAGCGATAGTCTCAAACCTCATTCATGCATGGTATTGCATTTTGGTTTGAGTTGAGTTTGACGCTTTCAACTTGGAATCCTCAATTTTTTTTCACCTCAAACGCTCTGAAAAGGAGGTTTTGTCAATCAGTTTAGGCGTAGAAAATAGCTTTTTGCGGCCAAGCGCGCCAAAGTACTTTTTTAATTTAATACCTAAAAATATGTCATAATGCGTTTCGAATCGCACTATTGACTTTTTTGTTATATTTGATTCTTATTTTAAATAGCTTTAAATTAATTATAATACTCCGTTTTTGTTTTATTATATTATTTTAGTTCATTGAATCATATAAACAATAACAATAAGATTAAAATATTTGTTATAAGAATTTTATATTAGGCTGGGTGAGATTTCACAACCTATAATTGGATTTCGGACTGTGACATAAATCTTTATTTTTAAATTGCCTTTGTCTTGTACCTCATGTCAGTGTCAACATTTACATTTATTTATTTTAATCGTTTTTATTCTTATTAATAAGTAACAATATATTCCTACTTTAAATAACTTTGAACTAACTATAATACTCCCTTTTTTATTATTTTTGTTTTTTATATCATTAAAACAACGAGAATAAGTAATATTTAGATTAAACTTTATGTTTAAAGATTTTTTTACCGGAAGATGACCGCTGAAACAACCATAAATGTTCCTCGCTGTTTTGAAGTAAAAAATTGTGTGTTGCGTTCGGCAGAAAAGTTTTTAGCGTCTTGTACCTTTGAAATCCTCGCTTCGCTCAGGATTCAATATTTGAATCCTTCACTCGCTCAGATTTCAATAGAGGTAACTCGCCGCTAAATATCCAACTTTCCAGCCTTGATTAACAAATAACTATTTATAACCGCCTCTTTGTTCTTGTGGTAACAACCACCGGAATCAGAGCCAGAGCTCCAGGTTTCGATTCCCAGCGGGTATACATATTGTATTCGGTTTGGTTGATGGTAGGACTTCTTGTTAGTCTGCCTGGCTAGCTACCATCATCTCATCTTAGTCTGACGCCATAACATCAATGTTTTCAGCATTGTTGTTTTCCGGCAGTTAGAGCTAAGATAGACAGTTCCTCAGTGATTGAGGATTCCGGGAAAGGCTCGCTTCCATCTTCAGCCTTATTAATACATAACATCAGGTATGATGAAGGCTAAGAGACTCTCCGTTGTTCATAAAAGAAATCCTCAATTCAGAAAATGACCAATAGTTTGAACATAATCGCGTACGCTTGTGATTTTTGCCTTAAGTTGTAGTCGCGCCTTGATGACAAGCCTTTACAACGGTCGTTCTGCCCTTCGATCTACTATTAATACTTGATTTGGTGTTACTATAACATTCATAGCTCTATGGTTACTGTCAAACGGATTATTAGTGGTGTCTGGTGCGTCATTCTCGTCAAAATACTTGCTAGAGAGAAATCACTATTATTTAATACATTTTATAGTTTAAGAACCTCCTCCTTTTTTTAAGTCCGTTAATAAAACTTGTCTTTAACAAAAACATTGTTATTATATGCTTATGGAAGATAATACGTTACTTACGATATGTTACTTACTACCTTGGACAAACAAGCTTACTACGGAGTCCACATAAGACTCGTCATATCAGTTGCACCCACTGCAGGCTTAGGCTTCCCCCAAGTATCTCTACCAAATCTCCACGATATAAAATTATAGTCGAAATGCTAAGCTAAAAAGCTGAATGAAAATATATCGTTATAGGTAAACCAGGTAGTTAAATCAAGTTAAATTAAATAGAATCAAAACAACAAGTAGAATCAAAACAACAAAAGATAAACAAAAAAAAACAACAATAAAATTTAACTATGGGTGACAAATGTTATTAATTAGGGATCATTAAAATAAAAGCCAGTATACCACCTTCCCCAAATGAACGTTTCGATGGTAAACTGAAACAATTTGAATAATTTTATTAATTCATCAATAATGCTCATCAATTTTCTTCATCACGAAACCATAATATGCATTTTGTTCAAAAAATAACCAGTGGCCTATTATTGCCGCCTCAGTAATTTATTTGCAAATGAATCGAATGTTTTCATTCAATTTCGTGGGAAGCTATTACAATACAAAAGTTGTTATTTGAGCTTATTCAACATTTTTATACAAAAATTAATTCAAGGGATTTAAACCATGGGTTTTACGTCACTGGAAGGGAAGTTCCCTAAATACTGGAGATTGAAAATATTACTCAAAAGATAGAAAAAGCTTGATTACGAAAAATATCAACCTTTACTTTTGTGGCATCAATCGCTTAGTACAATCGTTAAGATCAAACTTTTCTAACAAACATGGCAAGGTAGGCCAAAACAATTTTATTTTGTCGTTAAAACGATAAGAGTAAAAAGATGAAAGTAAAAACATGAAATCTAAAATTGCACCAAAAATTCATTTTACGAATACATCAAAAGTTACCGTAATTTACTTGAGGAGGCTAGGATCAGAACCTGACTTATCCAGTTTAGAAAATTTGTCAGAAAACAATAAAAACTAAACTACTCTTAAGATACAGCTTTTAGAGGTGACAGGGGATGTCTTTCTAATGAGCTAATATTATGCTACTAAAAACAGCTTTTTATAAATTTTAACTGGTGTCATTTTTCCATACTTTAAAAACTGTATGGATAAGTGTTGTTTTGTCAAAACATTCAGGGATAAGTGCTGTTTTTAACTGTTTCTACGGATAAGTGTGGTTTTGTTCCTCTCTTTTCTTGTAATTAAATATTTCGCCTTCAACAACAGAAAAAACGGAACATAGGTACGTAAAACGCCCCTTTCATAAAAAATTTAAAGCTTTTATTTTTTTAATCGTTGGAATAGTTGGACACGCTAAGGTCAAAGACTATACTGACATGTTCTTGGTAATAAAATATAATATCCTATGTCTATGTGAAATCCGGCAATTTAATAATGGATAAGTGCGACTTTGACCTTAACCTTCATTGTCTTCCCTGTAGAGATTAAAGGATAGGTGTGGTTTTGAATTTAACTATGATATTAATTATTTTTTAGGAGGATATGTTTGGTTTTGAACGAAACTTTTGTTTTCATCTACATTTTACTGATAGATAGGAGCTGTTTTGTTACAAAATATGTTGCCAGATGATGATTTTTATCCTATAGAGACGATAGAAAGAAAAATAAGCCAACTTGTCAAAAGTGGATATGTGAGGTTTTGATCCTAGCCTCCTCACTTGTCAAGCCATCAAATCCCTTACAGTTTTACACTTTTGACAAGCAAATTGCGATTACTACTTACGATTTTTTTAAATGAACTTTTGGTGCAACCGGCGGAAAGTGTTAATATGGATAAATAAATTCCCGTAAGTGAACTTCATTGCATTTAATATTATTATACTTTAAAAGGAATTAAAAACGGTCTCCTGATCTCAAAAAAGAAGGCTATTATCGCCACATCTCGCGTGATTTGCTCTACAGATTGCATCCCTCCTTTTCTAACTAACTCTATTTGCACTTCATGATTGCATCTGTCCTTGTCTAACTTTGTTTGCACGCCGTGTTTGCCGACGACGGGGTAACGCAAAACCCGTATAAAATGAGATTCTACAGGCTCTGCATACATGTAAATCAGATCTTGTAAGGACACACTCTTCAAGTAAGTAAGCTGCTTTTTAAAAAAAAAATCAAAAATGTATTTTTGTTTATTTTAGACCCGTATTAATTAACCGCTCTCAAGTTTTTAAGATGACATTTGATACCCTCTCGATATCTGATTATTAAAATACTTGAGAGCGTATCAACTGGATATCGCTCTAGAGATCGGTATTGTGAGCGCTTTATCGGGCCTAAGAGAAGCATATATTTGAGATTCCTTCTATGGCGCAGTGGTTTAGGCGCTTAGCCTGCGAAATTTTCGCATGTGGTGGGTGAACAAAAACGTACTGCCTCGAGGGGTGCCTTTGGCCCCGGCTGTATTGAAGGCGTTAAAAAACCCACCAATCCGCACTGAGCCAGCGTGGTGGGCCATAGCCCATTCTCCTTTTCCATTCATAAGAAAGCTAGGGCCCCAGCAATTAGGATCATCATTTAAATGGCTGACGATGATGAAGAGATGAGGACTTTTTGCAAGTCCGTCTGGCTAGCTTAACTACCACCATCTTATCTAAGTCTGACGCCATAAATGTTTTCAACATTGTTGTGTTCCGGCAGTTAGAGATAATATATCCAGTTCCTCTGTGATTAAGGATTCCGGGAGAGGCTCACTTCCATCTTCAGCTAGCCTTATCAATACTTAACATCAGATATTATGAATGCTAAGAGTCTTCCCGTCCGTCGTTCATAAAAAAAGATGCATGTCTTTAGTATATTATTGTAGCAATACTACCTTATACTACTTATTATAAACTTAGGATTCTTCTTCGTAGACTTGATCGTAGCGGTACTGTATATTTTGAGTTGGTGAATTTTACACATTTCCTTTGAGAATTCGACTTTATATGGCAAAAAATTACAATTAAGTCAAACTCGGGTAGTAAGCTATCCCTACACGAAATTTTCTTAAAATCTGTTCAGCAAATTTCGTGAAAAAAGCGCATAAGCAGTCAGACTCAATTTTCAACAACTTACTGTTTTGTTGTCTGTATCTCTCAGACAATAAATAACAATAATAACCTGAGAAGCATAACACTGAAAGTCCGGTTTTATCGTTTTCTGTTTTTAATCCAATATAATATCATTCTCCATCCTCTATCTAGCCATAAAACTGTAAGTTCGTAAAATCAGCACTGCATATTATTGCAACGCAGCAATTCTGATATCTGTGGCAGCAACAATGCATATATTATAATATTGCAAATGATTATGCAGTAAAATTCTATGAAACCTATAAGGTGTATTTTATTGTATATGTGGATTAGCATTGTTACGTTACTAATTACATCTAGGATTACAACGTAATCGTCGTCATCAGCCATTCTTAATGTCTTGGGTTCTTAATGGGTCTTAATGGGCATTGGCCTTCCATATGGATGGATAAGGAGAACGGGCCATGACCCATGGCCATGCCGCATGGTGGGTCATGACCCACCACGCGGGCCCAATGCGGATTGGTGGGTTTTAACGACTGCAAATTCAGCAGGGACCAACGGCTTAACGTGCCTTTCGAAGCACGGTGGAGCTCGAGATAGTAAATATTTGGTCACCCATTCCTTGATCGACCATTGCGAAAGTTGCTTAACCTCAACAATCGAAGGCCGAGCGCGCGAACCACTGCGCCACGGGCTCCTCACTAGGATTACAACGCGGCATTGTAATGTAAGTGCGGAGTTACAATATTCAGCACAACTTTACGCAGCCTGTTTATTTTATGTGTAGTTAGTTACCTTTTTCTGCCGCGAATACTATAATAAAATACTGATTGTTAATTTTATGAACACCGGCAAGGAAGCAACTCTTCGAGAATGAATGAGGCTGTGAAGCTTGTTCACCAGTTTATCATCCCCAACGAGTTTTCTGGCTCTGCGTTACACCGAATCGAGTGCGGCTAGCTGGTATTTTGCTGAGTTCAAGATTATCGGTGATTTGTACAGTTGAACCTCGAAAAGTAAAAGTCATTTTGAGAGGACTCTTTTTCATCATCATCGTTAAAACTGACCAGATTGTTGTCACCCTATTGGGAGACAAAACTTTCGAGTTTGTTCGCTCAACCTCACTACGATCTCTTAAGAGAGAGACGGTGCAGGCGTGTTAATATATGAGACAACTCAGGTGCACAAAGCCTTCGCATTCTTGTTGGAATTCCATCAGGACCGCTGGCATTATTCACATCTAAACTCAGCAATGCTCGTTTTAACTCTTTACTGTGTAATACATAGAGAGCCGCAGCAGTAAGTTAATTATAAAAAATTAAATAAAAGATTTATTACAAATATTATTTTAAAAACGATTATTCCTACTCTCTTAAAAGTTTTTAAGATTATATAATATTTTTTCATAATATGCTTATAGCACTAACTACTATTGGTTGTAATAACTTGCCGAAACATAATACTGTATGTCACGGAGTTTTTTCGAATAACTTCAAATTTAAGTAAGGAAAACAAAAAGGTTGATGATCTCTTAATGTTTTCTTAATCTGAAATAGTTTTTTTATTAAGTCAATAAAAAATAATGTTAATAAAACCTTCGGTTTTTATTGTTATTCAGTAATAAAGTCCATACACCATCAATTTTATCGCACAATCGTCTCTACTGTAAAATTATGCTATGGCACTTACAGTGTAATGGTTCTCAGGTCCAGAATTATAATATTCCATTGAAATTTATCTAAAGCTATTGATTTGATTACCACGTATAACTTTAACTGAAAAAAAACGGAATATAATAAACCGGGCGACTAAAAATTATTAGGTTGGGGTAGCAGAAATAATAGGTTGGCAGCGGAAAAAATAGGTTTAGGTTAGGTTAGATTGGCGACTAAGTCGCCATCCTATAATTTTTACTACACCAAAAATATTTTTTAGTCGCCGCCTTAAATACATGCCAAAAAATACTATGGATGTACGAATGAGAAATCGTATTTTTTTTTACTGTGTGTACTGTACAAGAAAAGGTAAATAAATTATCCGCCTTTTGTGTAAAAAAGAAGTAAGAGACTTTCAATCATTTTATTAAAAAATTAAATCGTTCTTAACCACTAATGTATTTGTATTGAATATAATAATAAGCAAAATAAAGTATATTTGATATGACTAAGTAAGAGTTTTATAATAAATTATAAATATACTTATATAATAAAAGGCACACTGACTAGATTGCCACACCCCTTGTCTGTTTGCTTCGTAATTTTGCTATATTTTACAATAAAAAAAAACTTTTTAACATATTTTTATATTACAACTTTTGGAACAAAATAAATCAAAACTTTCTCCATATTATAACCTCTATGTATCATATTAAACATTTCTTTAATGAATTAAGGTTGTCATGTTTTTATTTCACTGTAAAATATACACAAAATAACTTTACAATTAATTTTGTTAACCACAAAACTCATTTTAGAACATCACTACCGGAATTATGTCGGGATTTTGTTAATTCGTTAGTTACAGATTATTTCGGATGAGTGAGGGTACAAATAACAATAATAATACTCGTAACTATAATAAAATACATAATATGTAACATACTCTTGATCAAATATAACTATACATTTACTTTAAGAAATACGTACGAAAACGCATTTTCTGTCTCGTCACTTGCGTTTCATGTAAAAAGTACTTTGTGTTTTCTATTTTTTTTTGTTTGATTAAGCTATCTTTATTCTTTACTAATTAAAGAAATATAATCGCTTAAGTAAGTAACTAATTAGTTTTGATTGCTATTGTAAACACATTTTTAAAAAGCGTTTTGTAATCTTGAATAGTGCGCACAAAAAATATAATTACTTAAATAGACATAAATACATATACACAAATTATATTTTAAAAATAATGTTAAGAAAAATATACCCAAAATATATAAATATAATTACATAAATCCAAATATACAGAGGGATTTGTTAGTTACACGCACAATATAATATATAAACAACGCGTATACATACATACCTTTAGATTTGTAAATTAATACTTTTTTATCGTTAAATTCCTTAAATATATTTTTTCTATTCTAAGATATTAAACAATAAAATAAATACATAAAAATAAAATATACTCTACTACTTGTACTAATAAATTCTTTGGTAAGCTAGCTGTTGTGAGCATTATTAATAAATCACATAATAGAAACACAAAAACGTGTATTCCGCGATGGATTTCATTCGTGTTAAATTATTATTTATATCGCTTAATTACATATAAAGCGCAGAGAAAGCAAATCAAACGATAATATAGTAATTAACGATATAAAATGAGAATGGTTTTTATATGGCAAGTTAATTAAACACTTTCAATTATGTTTAGTATAAATGGAGACAACTAATTTATTTGTATAAACTGTTTATAATTTACCTGTCTATGAAATAGCCAAATAATAAAGTGACACTTGTTTATTTTGTTTATAATATTAACAAAACAAATATCGTTCGTTACTCAATTATTAAGTTACTAACTTCTGCCCGCGGTTTCGCCCACTTCGTTCCCGTCCCCGTGTCTCTGTCATTTCAACTAACTCTAAGCCAAAAATCAAGCCGATTGGATGCTTATATGTTGGGGCTTGAAAGTAGGACAAACAAACACACTTTCTCATTTATAATATTAATTAGGATTTAACCATACGTCCGTTAATATGTATTTTAGTAACACTATAATACAGACCCATATGGTCCATTCACAGGTTTTTCAGTGCATTCCAACCCCGTATCCCCCTTTCAGTTAAAAATATTTTATTAAAATGTATCTGGCTATTTCATAGGTCTAATTTTCATATACTATCTATTTTAATATATATTTTAAAAAAACTATCAAACAGATGTTTCAGACTATCATTCGTGAAGCTTTCCCTTAACTTATAAGTATTAATTAATTATCAATTACACAGCTTAAAATATTTAATAGTTACTTTATTATTAATGTTTGTTACACTGTTGCATAATTTATATATTACAGTGGATATTATAAGTCCGAAACCATAATTGCCTTATTCTTTATTTAATTTTCTTTTTATAAGACGAGGACATAATAATTATCATTTATTTGTCCTATCCACAAAATATTTTCTAAATTATTTAAATTAATTTTTAAATAAGCAGAAAACTGAACATAATTTCTGATAGTAGTATTCTCGTATTATGAAATAGTACATTTTAGTTACTTACAATTAAACAATAATAATTTAGTTATTAATAATATAAGTAGTTAACAAAATAATACCCTTTTAGTTCGTTATTTATTAGGTAGATCGCGTTCACGCACCGTCTGATCGTTATTACTGGGCTGTGAATTTTAGAAATATATTGATAATTATGTAACTAAAGCAAATCTCACAACGGGCCTTCCTTTTCTATGCGAAGCACAAATTCGTAGCATTTCTAGCTTCTTTAGTTCTTGTAAAGACAAATAGTGGTAGACCTGCCAACGCCGCTTACGCAAATTCGCATTGTCTCTAGGCGTTCTCGATCAGCGGCGTGGCGTTGGAATTGTGACGATAACTACGACTACTTAAACTTGTGGTTCGTAGGAGTACGGTGCCGTCATAAAGCCGATCGTAGTATAAACGTGAATGACGTCACTAAAACTATGCTCTGAGCTTATGTTGCATCTTCTACGCTCTGTTGCTCTCAGACGATCAACCCTAATTTATCTTCCTCTCTCAGGACCGTTTTGGAATTTGCTTGTTTTTGTTCATTTGTATCGTCATATGTTTGTTGTTTGCCTTTTGTGCTTGTGTCAAAAATCATGACACAAACACTAATACGGGATAAGATATGGGATGTACGGGAAAACAGAAAAGGCCAAATAAAATAACCTAAAAATACGTGATACAAAATGAATGAAAATCTCTACAATCCGTAAAAAAGATCACGAAATCAGCAAATAGTATTTTTGAACGAATTTCATCTATAAGCTTTCGCGATATTACTTTCGCTGTCAGACTGAAATTGAACAGAATATAATATTTTAATACGATAAAGCTAACCGTAAAAATATAATCGGCTTACTGAACTAACGCAACTATTGGCTAAATTGGATTCGGCTAAATTCCCCCTAATCTTTATTTTAATTTATTGACATCGGTTCCAATCAATTCCGTTTTACTTCTCGCCGTCGATAAAACGTCGATTGCGTCGAGTTAATTAACAATTTCATGACAGAATGGCTTGGATTATGGTTGGACAGAATACCTGTGTGATACACTACTCTGGTCTAAGCGATGTGCGGCATAGGATCATAACGAAAATTATTCTTGTTTTTCTGTACGAGTGAGGCACTGTGGCAAAATTTAGTATTGCATTTAAAATAAACAAAAAAATATCTGCTCAACTGCTCCGAGACGGGAGCAGCCAGTCGGGAAGATTTTTTTATCCACCTGATATTAAGGAATGTTAAGGCTGAAGATAGAGCAATGCTTTTCCCGGAATGGTAAAAGATGGGAACAAGATCAGATATTGGACTTATTGTTTTAGTTTCATGCCTCCGACTGCATGTTAAATTATGTTGAACAAAACATTTTTATATTTGCCTTTAATATTTGATCTTGTTTCCATTTTTTCAGTTGATTGTCTTTTGATGCAGGCGGGATTTTTACATTTATATGTTTTGAAAAGTTTAAGATCAGCTCTTTAATTTGATACCCAAATTCAAGTACACTAATTTTATTTTTCACTCCAAATAATAGCAAGGGGTTATCTAGTTTTTATTTTAACATCACTTACCTAAGAACACTTGGGCTGTCTAGACAAATCTAACCATATCTTAATTATAATAATCCATTCAGCCGTTTTAAAGATAAGAGGTTATAAAGAAGATTACATATAAACATACGCGCGAAAAACAATAACCCTTTTTTTGCAGTCGGGTAAAAAAGAGGCTTTACCACTGTTACCACTCACCCTTAAGCACATTACCTAAATTATTGTTATTTTATATAAAACGGTGAAACGCTCCATCATAGGTCTAATGTTAAGATTGAAGAAGTTGCGCTTCTCCCGAAATCCTCAAAATTACTGAAGAATTGGCTATCTTATCTCTAAATTGCCGGAACAAAACAATGCTGTAAATATTGCTCTTATGATGACTTAGATATGATATTGGTATCAAAACTAGCCAGCGATAGTCTCAAACCTCATTCATGCATGGTATTGCATTTTGGTTTGAGTTGAGTTTGACGCTTTCAACTTGGAATCCTCAATTTTTTTTCACCTTAAACGCTCTGAAAAGGAGGTTTTGTCAATCAGTTTAGGCGTAGAAAATAGCTTTTTGCGGCCAAGCGCGCCAAAGTACTTTTTTTAATTTAATACCTAAAAATATGTCATAATGCGTTTCGAATCGCACTATTGACTTTTTTGTTATATTTGATTCTTATTTTAAATAGCTTTAAATTAATTATAATACTCCGTTTTTGTTTTATTATATTATTTTAGTTCATTGAATCATATAAACAATAACAATAAGATTAAAATATTTGTTATAAGAATTTTATATTAGGCTGGGTGAGATTTCACAACCTATAATTGGATTTCGGACTGTGACATAAATCTTTATTTTTAAATTGCCTTTGTCTTGTACCTCATGTCAGTGTCAACATTTACATTTATTTATTTTAATCGTTTTTATTCTTATTAATAAGTAACAATATATTCCTACTTTAAATAACTTTGAACTAACTATAATACTCCCTTTTTTATTATTTTTGTTTTTTATATCATTAAAACAACGAGAATAAGTAATATTTAGATTAAACTTTATGTTTAAAGATTTTTTTACCGGAAGATGACCGCTGAAACAACCATAAATGTTCCTCGCTGTTTTGAAGTAAAAAATTGTGTGTTGCGTTCGGCAGAAAAGTTTTTAGCGTCTTGTACCTTTGAAATCCTCGCTTCGCTCAGGATTCAATATTTGAATCCTTCACTCGCTCAGATTTCAATAGAGGTAACTCGCCGCTAAATATCCAACTTTCCAGCCTTGATTCACAAATAACTATTTATAACCGCCTCTTTGTTCTTGTGGTAACAACCACCGGAATCAGAGCCAGAGCTCCAGGTTTCGATTCCCAGCGGGTATACATATTGTATTCGGTTTGGTTGATGGTAGGACTTCTTGTTAGTCTGCCTGGCTAGCTACCATCATCTCATCTTAGTCTGACGTCATAACATCAATGTTTTCAGCATTGTTGTTTTCCAGCAGTTAGAGCTAAGATAGACAGTTCCTCAGTGATTGAGGATTCCGGGAAAGGCTCGCTTCCATCTTCAGCCTTATTAATACATAACATCAGGTATGATGAAGGCTAAGAGACTCTCCGTTGTTCATAAAAGAAATCCTCAATTCAGAAAATTACCAAAGTTTGAACATAATCGCGTACGCTTGTGATTTTTGCCTTAAGTTGTAGTCGCGCCTTGATGACAAGCCTTTACAACGGTCGTTCTGCCCTTTGATCTACTATTAATACTTGATTTGGTGTTACTATAACATTCATAGCTCTATGGTTACTGTCAAACGGATTATTAGTGGTGTCTGGTGCGTCATTCTCGTCAAAATACTTGCTAGAGAGAAATCACTATTATTTAATACATTTTATAGTTTAAGAACCTCCTCCTTTTTTTAAGTCCGTTAATAACACTTGTCTTTAACAAAAACATTGTTATTATATGCTTATGGAAGATAATACGTTACTTACGATATGTGACTTACTACCTTGGACGAACAAGCTTACTACGGAGTCCAGATAAGACTCGTCATATCAGTTGCACCCACTGCAGGCTTAGGCTTCCCCCAAGTATCTCTACCAAATCTCCACGATATAAAATTATAGTCGAAAAATGTTTGTACATTTTTCTTACTTTTTTATTAAAGGTAAAAGCTGAATGAAAATATATCGTTATAGGTAAACCAGGTAGTTAAACCAAGTTAAATTAAATAGAATCAAAACAACAAGTAGAATCAAAACAACAAAAGATAAACAAAAAAAACAACAATAAAATTTAACTATGGGTGACAAATGTTATTAATTAAGGATCATTAAAATAAAAGCCAGTATACCACCTTCCCCAAATGAACGTTTCGATGGTAAACTGAAACAATTTGAATCATTTTATTAATTCATCAATAATGCTCATCAATTTTCTTCATCACGAAACCATAATATGCATTTTGTTCAAAAAATAACCAGTGGCCTATTATTGCCGCCTCAGTAATTTATTTGCAAATGAATCGAATGTTTTCATTCAATTTCGTGGGAAGCTATTACAATACAAAAGTTGTTATTTGAGCTTATTCAAAATTTTTATACAAAAATTAATTCAAGGGATTGAAACCATGGGTTTTACGTCACTGGAAGGGAAGTTCCCTAAATACTGGAGATTGAAAATATTACTCAAAAGATAGAAAAAGCTTGATTACGAAAAATATCAACCTTTACTTTTGTGGCATCAATCGCTTAGTACAATCGTTAAGATCAAACTTTTCTAACAAACATGGCAAGGTAGGCCAAAACAATTTTATTTTGTCGTTAAAACGATAAGAGTAAAAAGATGAAAGTTAAAACATGAAATCTAAACAAATTTAAAATTGCACCAAAAATTCATTTTACTATCATCAAAAGTTACCGTAATTTACTTGAGGAGGCTAGGATCAGAACCTAACTTATCCAGTTTAGAAAATTTGTCAGAAAACAATAAAAACTAAACTATTCTTAAGACACAGCTTTTAGAGGTGACATATGTCTTTCTAATGAGCTAATATTATGCTACTAAAAACAGCTTTTTGTAATTTTTTTACTGGTGTCATTTTTCCATACTTTAAAAACTGTATGGATAAGTGTTGTTTTGTCAAAACATTTAGGGATAAGTGCTGTTTTGAACTGTTTCTTCGGATAAGTGTGGTTTTGTTCCTCTCTTTTCTTGTAATTCAATATTTCGCCTTCAACAACAGAAAAAAGAGCAACCAACGGAACATAGGTACGTAAAACGTCCCTTTCATAAAAAATTTAAAGCTTTTATTTTTTTTAATCGTTGGAAAGGTAGGACACGCTAAGGTCAAAGACTATACTGCCTTATTATTGGTAATAAAATGTAATATCCTATGTCTATGTGAAATCCGGCAATTTAATAATGGATAAGTGCGACTTTGACCTTAACCTTCATTGTCTTCCCTGTAGAGATTAAAGGATAGGTGTGGTTTTGAATTTAACTATGATATTAACTATTTTTTAGGAGGATATGTTTGGTTTTGAACGAAACTTTTACTTTCATTTACATTTTACTGATAGATAGGAGCTGTTTTGTTCCAAAATATGTTGCCAGATGATGAATTTTATCCTATAGAGACGATAGAAAGAAAAAAAAGCCAACTTGTCAAAAGTGGATATGTGAGGTTTTGATCCTAGCCTCCTCACTTGTCAAGCCGTCAAATCCCTTACAGTTTTACAGTTTTGACAAGCAAATTGCGATTACTACTTACGATTTTTTTAAATTAACTTTTGGTGCAACCGGCTGAAAGTGTTAATATGGATAAATAAATTCCCGTAAGTGATTAACTTCATTGCATTTAATATTATTATACTTTAAAAGGAATTAAAAACGGTGTCCTGATCTCAAAAAAGAAGGCTATTATCGCCACATCTCGCGTGATTTGCTCAACAGATTGCATCCCTCCTTTTCTAACTAACTCTATTTGCACTTCATGATTGCATCTGTCCTTGTCTAACTTTGTTTGCACGCCGTGTTTGCCGACGACGGGGTAACGCAAAACCCGTATAAAATGAGATTCTACAGGCTCTGCATACATGTAAATCAGAGATCTTGTAAGGACACACTCTTCAAGTAAGAAAGATGCTTTTTTTAAAAAAAAAAATACAAAAATGTATTTTTGTTTATTTTAGACCCGTATTAATTAACCGCTCTCAAGTTTTTAAGATGACATTTGATACGCTCTCGATATCTGATTTTTAAAATACTTGAGAGCGTATCAACTGGATATCGCTCTAGAGATCGGTATTGTGAGCGCTTTATCGGGCCTAAGAGAAGCATATATTTGAGATTCCTTCTATGGCGCAGTGGTTTAGGCGCTTGGCCTGCGAAATTTTCGCATGTGGTGTCTGACCAAAAACGTACTGCCTCGAGGGGTGCCGTTGGCCCCGGCTGTATTGAAGGCGTTAAAAAACCCACCAATCCGCACTGAGCCAGCGTGGTTGGCCATTCTCCTTTTCCATCCATAAGAATGCTAGTGCCCCAGCACTTAGGACATTTAAATGGCTGACGATGATGAAGAGATGATGGTTGAACTTCTTGCAAGTCCGTCTGGCTAGCTTAGCTACCACCATCTTATCTAAGTCTGACGCCATAAATGTTTTCAACATTGTTGTGTTCCGGCAGTTAGAGATAAGATATCCAGTTCCTCTGTGATTAAGGATTCCGGGAGAGGCTCACTTCCATCTTCAGCTAGCCTTATCAATACTTAACATCAGATATTATGAATGCTAAGAGTCTTCCCGTCCGTCGTTCATAAAAAAAGTTGCATGTCTTTAGTATATTATTGTAGCAGTACTACCTTATACTACTTATTATAAACTCAGGATTCTTCTTCGTAGACTTGATCGTAGCGGTACTGCATATTTTTAGTTGGTAAATTTTACACATTTCCTTTGAGAATTCGACTTTATATGGCAATAAATTACAATTAAGTTGAACTCGGGTAGTAAGCTATCCCTACACGAATTTTTTTTTAAATCTGTTCAGCAAATTTCGTGAAAAAAGTGCATAAGCAGTCAGACTCAATTTTCAACAACTTACTGTTTTATTGTCTGTATCTCTCAGACAATAAATAACAATAATAACCTGAGAAGCATAACACTGAAAGTCCGTTTTTATCGTTTTCTGTTATTAATCCAATATAATATCATTCTCCATCCTCTATCTAGCCATAAAACTGTAAGTTCGAAAAATCAGCACTGCATATTATTGCACTCAGCAACAATGCATATATTATAATATTGCAAATAATAATGCAGTAAAGTTCTATGAAACCTATTAGGTGTATTTTATTGTATTTGTGGATTAACATTGTTACGTTACTAATTACATCTAGGATTACAACGTAATCGTCGTCATCAGCCATTCTTAATGTCTTGGGTTCTTAATGGGTCTTAATGGGCATTGGCCTTCCATATGGATGGATAAGGAGAACGGGCCATGACCCATGGCCATGCCGCGTGGTGGGTCATGACCCACCACGCGGGCCCAATGCGGATTGGTGGGTTTTAACGACTGCAAATTCAGCCGAGACCAACGGCTTAACGTGCCTTCCGAAGCACGGAGTAGCTCGAGATAGTAAATTTTTGGTCACCCATCCCGTGACCGACCATTGCGAAAGTTGCTTAACCTCAACAATCGAAGGCCGAGTGCACGAACCACTGCGCCACGGGCTCCTCACCAGGATTACAACGCGGCATTGTAATGTAAGTGCGGAGTTACAATATTCAGCACAACTTTACGCAGCCTGTTTATTTTATGTGTAGTTAGTTACCTTTTTCTGCCGCGAACACTATAATAAAATACTGATTGTTAATTTTATGAACACCGACAAGGAAGCAACTCTTCGAGAATGAATGAGACTGTGAAGCTTGTTCACCAGTTTATCATCCCCAACGAGTTTTCTGGCTCTGCGTTACACCGAATCGAGTGCGGCTAACTGGTATTTTGCTGAGTTCAAGATTGTCGGTGATTTGTACAGTTGAACCTCGGAAAGTAAAAGTCATTTTGAGAGAATTCTTTTTCATCATTATCTTTAAAACTGACCAGATTGTTGTCACCCTATTGGGAGACAAAACTTTCGAGTTTGTTCGCTCAACCTCACTACCATCTCTTGAGAGACGGTGCAGGCGTGTTAATATATGAGACAACTCAGGCGCACAAAGCCTTCGCATTCTTTTTGGAATTCCATCAGGACCGCTGGCATTATTCGCATTTAAACTCAGCAATGCTCGTTTTAACTCTTTACAGTGTAATACATAGAGAGCCGTAAGAGCAGTACGTTAATTATAAAAAATTAAAGAATAGATTTATTACAAATAGATTTTTTATTATATTTATTATTTTAAAAACGATTATACCTACTCTCTTAAAAGTTTTTAAGATTAATTAATATTTTTTCATAATATGCTTATAGCACTAACTACTATTGGTAGTAATAACTTGCCGAAACATAATACTGTATGTCACGGAGTTTTTTCGAATAACTTCAAATTTAAGTAAGGAAAACAAAAAGGTTGATGATCTCTTAATGTTTTCTTGATCTGAAATAGTTTTTTTATTAAGTCAATAAAAAATAATGTTAATAAAACCTTCGGTTTTTATTGTTATTCAGTAATAAAGTCCATACACCATCAATTTTAGCGCACAATCGTCTCTACTGTAAAATTATGCTATGGCACTTACAGTGTAATGGTTCTCAGGTCCAGAATTATAATATTCCATTGAAATTTATCTAAAGCTATTGATTTGATTACCACGTATAGTTATACGTGGTAATCAAATCAATAGCTTTATTATATTAGCCGGTTTATTATATTCCGTTTTTTTTTCAGTTAAAGTAGTTACTTTAACTGAAAAAAAACGGAATATAATAAACCGGGCGACTAAAAATTATTAGGTTGGGGTAGCAGAAATAATAGGTTGGCAGCGGAAAAAATAGGTTTAGGTTAGGTTAGATTGGCGACTAAGTCGCCATCCTATAATTTTTACTACACCAAAAATATTTTTTAGTCGCCGCCTTAAATACATGCCAAAAAATACTATGGATGTACAAATGAGAAATCGTATTTTTTTTACTGTGTGTACTGTACAAGAAAAGGTAAATAAATTATCCGCCTTTTGTGTAAAAAAGAAGTAAGAGACTTTCAATCATTTTATTAAAAAATTAAATCGTTCTTAACCACTAATGTATTTGTATTGAATATAATAATAAGCAAAATAAATTATATTTGATATGACTAAGTAAGAGTTTTATAATAAATTATAAATATACTTATATAATAAAAGGCACACTGACTAGATTGCCACACCCCTTGTCTGTTTGCTTCGTAATTTTGCTATATTTTACAATAAAAAAAAACATTTTAAACATATTTTTATATTACAACTTTTGGAACAAAATAAATCAAAACTTTCTCCATATTATAACCTCTATGTATCATATTAAACATTTCTTTAATGAATTAAGGTTGTCATGTTTTTATTTCACTGTAAAATATACACAAAATAACTTTACAATTAATTTTGTTAACCACAAAACTCATTTTAGAACATCACTACCGGAATTATGTCGGGATTTTGTTAATTCGTTAGTTACCGATTATTTCGGATGAGTGAGGGTACAAATAACAATAATAATACTCGTAACTATAATAAAATACATAATATGTAACATACTCTTGATCAAATATAACTATACATTTACTTTAAGAAATACGTACGAAAACGCATTTTCTTTCTCGTCACTTGCGTTTCATGTAAAAAGTACTTTGTGTTTTCTATTTTTTTTTGTTTAATTAAGCTATCTTTATTCTTTACTAATTAAAGAAATATAATCGCTTAAGTAAGTAACTAATTAGTTTTGATTGCTATTGTAAACACATTTTTAAAAAGCGTTTTGTAATCTTGAATAGTGCGCACAAAAAATATAATTACTTAAATAGACATAAATACATATACACAAATTATATTTTAAAAATAATGTTAAGAAAAATATACCCAAAATATATAAATGTAATTACATAAATCCAAATATACAGAGGGATTTGTTAGTTACACGCACAATATAATATATAAACAACGCGTATACATACATACCTTTAGATTTGTAAATTAATACTTTTTTATCGTTAAATTCCTTAAATATATTTTTTCTATTCTAAGATATTAAACAAAAAAATAAATACATAAAATAAAATATACTCTACTACTTGTACTAATAAATTCTTTGGTAAGCTAGCTGTTGTGAGCATTATTAATAAATCACATAATAGAAACACAAAAACTGTATTCCGCGATGGATTTCATTCGTGGTAAATTATTATTTATATCGCTTAATTACATATAAAGCGCAGAGAAAGCTAATCAAACGATAATATAGTAATTAACGATATAAAATGTGAATGGTTTTTATATGGCAAGTTAATTAAACACTTTCAATTATGTTTAGTATAAATGGAGACAACTAATTTATTTGTATAAACTGTTTATAATTTACCTGTCTATGAAATAGCCAAATAATAAAGTGACACTTTTTATTTTGTTTATAATATTAACAAAACAAATATCGTTCGTTACTCAATTATTAAGTTACTAACTTCTGCCCGCGGTTTCGCCCATTTCGTTCCCGTTCCCGTGTCTCTGTCATTTCAACTAACTCTAAGCCAAAAATCAAGTCGATTGGATGCTTATATGTTGGGGCTTGAAAGTAGGAAAAACAAACACACTTTCTCATTTATAATATTAATTAGGATTTAACCATACGTCCGTTAATATGTATTTTAGTAACACTATAATACAGACCCATATGGTCCATTCACAGGTTTTTCAGTGCATTCCAATCCCGTATCCCCCTTTCAGTTATAAATATTTTATTAAAATGTATCTGGCTATTTCATAGGACTAATTTTCATATACTACGAGTATCTATTTTAATATATATTTAAAAAAAACTATCAAACAGATGTTTCAGACTATCATTCGTGAAATTAGCTTTCCCTTAACTTATAAGTATTAATTAATTATCAATTACAAAGCTTAAAATATTTAATAGTTACTTTATTATTAATGTTTGTTACACTATTGCATAATTTATATATTACAGTGGATATTATAAGTCCGAAACCATAATTGCCTTATTCTTTATTTAATTTTCTTTTTATAAGACGAGGACATAATAATTATCATTTATTTGTCCTATCCACAAAATATTTTCTAAATTATTTAAATTAATTTTTAAATAAGCAGAAAACTGAACATAATTTCTGATAGTAGTATTCTCGTATTATGAAATAGTACATTTTAGTTACTTACAATTAAACAATAATAATTTAGTTATTAATAATATAAGTAGTTAACAAAATAATACCCTTTTAGTTCGTTATTTATTAGGTAGATCGCGGTCACGCACCATTAATTTTTACATACAATTGCTATAAATAATCTTACATTTAGCATTTTTTATGAAACATAAGAAAATTACAAAAAAAACATTTTCAAGACAAAAACTGTTTAATATGTTTCTCTTTCCTGTTACTATCAAGCGTTTGTAAAAAGGTTTTTTTTTTACTTTCATATTTTCCTAATTATCATAAAAAAAACGCGGCCCTGTTCGATTCTCAATAATTTGTTTTCACGCGCCTTTAGGCATGTTTTTGTCCAATATTCTTTTGGACAAGATTTTTTTTTTTACTTTATTTATTTTAATAGGTACTGCCTATGTTGGCTACAAATCTGTGAAGCCGTGGTTATCTTGCATGACTTGTATTTCATCATTGTCTTGAGTGCCAGTGATGATTTGGAGAACTTTGAAGGCCTTGGACTGTCTTGGTGGACCTTCTTGAGTGAACTTGTGGTAATATACCCTGGAACTGTTAATATAATACATTAAATATTGAGAAATATTATTTTGAAAATGTACACATTTAGTAAGAGATAAAAAACACATAATTTTAAGGCATTGATGAGAGTAGACATTTACGTAGGCGGTTATTTTAAAACCAAAAAGCTTATCATACATTACGATCACAAGTATACGGATAAGTAGATGTCCAATTATTAAGAGTATAGAATAACATTAAAAAGATAATTAATTTTTATTAGACTAGAATAGAATATGAATATTACATTTAGTTTAACGTAAAATTTTCGTAAATGCAAGTCAATGCGGAGTTACGTAAATCGTACAATAACTCGCTGCTCAATAACAATTGCAATACATTGCAGTTCCTAAGAAAAAAATACTAGAAAAAAAACTTAACGACTTCTTAGATTTTGTGATTTTAGAATTTTTGCATTTTTCAATGCTATTTTTATACTTATGATATGATTCGAATGCAAGGATATTCCTAGCATTGATGTGACAACGCTGGCCTACAGCGTATTAAAAATATAAAAGTATTGGAGAATTACGACGGTGTTTCGAAAGTCTCGGTAGCTCAGCGGTTAGAGCATTGGACCGGATTTCCAAAGGTCATGGGTTCGATTCCCATCTGAGAATTCACTTGTGGCCAAGTTATTTTTTTCCAATATTTTTCTATTTAAAATTTATCATAAGTGACTTCTTAGATTTTTACTATATTCATTGAAATAAAACATACAAAATGTTTACGAATAAGAACACAAAGAAGCCAAAACTACCAGTTTAGTTTTAAAAAAAATATTTTATTTAAATAAGACGTGAATTATAACAATTGGCACGATGTTATTAATTGAATAAAACAAATTATGCCGTGACCACAGTTCCTAGAAACAAAAAAATAAAAAAAACAAAGTAACACTCAATTTAAAAGTAATATGAGTTAATAAGAAGTTCCGTTTTAATCCGTAAAAGTTGCTTTATTCAATGAACCGTCACTAGTACCCGCAAAAGTTCAAGAAGTTCTAGAATCTAGATGTTATGTCAATTAAGAAATGAAAAGATGTTGGTTAGACGTAGCTGGTAAGTTGTTTTTTGTATGCGAAATTGCAAAGTCAATGTCAAATAATGTCGAATATCAATGTCATAAATCGTTATTATAGTTTCCAAAGTAAAGTTCTCTTCAGTAGTCTTGCTGAATGGTATATGGATGAGCATCATACACAAAGTAGGTAACTTGTTACATCATAGATACACGTGGATATATTTTAGCATGTGACGTAACACAAAGTAAAAATATTTTTTAAACAACAACGCAGATAAAAATCAAACTCTGACTTTAATTAAGTAATAACAATGATAAAGCCCAACAATGCTACAATACTGAAAAATCTACACATCGAAACAGAAAACAGTGAACAACGCACACGTGATAACGAATTCCATATTTTAGATTTCAATCAAACTTAATCTTATTAAACGATGAAACACGAACAAAACTTAACGGCCAATTGCAACAGCGATCGATTAGTAATATAATTAGAACCGACTGGTTTGCGAAGCGCTAAAATTAAAGCAAGCGTCAAACTGACTCATCTGAAGTCAATGCATAAAAATGTGTTTACTTCGGCTTTGCGAATAGCTCCTTAGTACCGCCCACCGAAGCTGAAATGACATACAATCGTGAGGGTTTATTATTGAAAACATATGTTTTTTTATTATAACAAGCACCTTAATCTTTCCCTTCGTATTGAGGTACCATCTTTGATATAAATCTAATTCAAAAACCTTGTTGTACCATTTAAAATTATTTATCTAAACTTCGCAACAACTACATAAGAGTATTACATCAGTGTTTTTCTAGATAATTAAATTAAAAGGTGCAGTGTTTGTAAAATAAAACGCTAAATAAAAATATTTAAAAAGTTAAAAAAAGAAAAATACCATAGTTTACCTTTTGTTTGCCCCGCCATTGCCACCTTCAATCTGTATTGGAATTATCCTCGTTTTTGGCTGACTGTCCTGGCTCGGTTGGAAGCTCCTGTTTAACGTCGGCAGCTCAGGCTGAGTCGGATTGTCATCCATCCTCACCAATTGTGGCGACAACACCCTCATAATGCGCTGAGTCGGCTGTGAGTAAGGTGCCTGAGCACGATTCGTTCCCTGAGGGTTTTGATTCTGATTCATATCAATCACAACTCTCAACGAGGGATGTCCTTGAATACCCTGATCCCTGTTATCTGCACTCGACACTTCCATTTGTATAGGAATTACTCTACTGCCTGCTGATTGTGGTGCACTATCTCGAGGCAAGCTCTTCCTATTCTCCGAAGGTCGCGTAGACCAAGTAGGCTGTACAGGTTGCTGGTACTTAGGCGGACTGATCACTTCGCGAACGTTTCTCTGCATTTCGTTACTTTTCCTCACCCATTCAGGCTCTTGATTCGTATCGCGAGGTGGGGTGGCTAGCTCTCGAGGTGCGCTCCTTCTTCCATCTAAAGGCCTTTGAACCCAAGCTGGAGGAGGAGTCTTTGTCTTCTCTTTCTGAGTCTTTACCCACGGTGGAACTGCCTTTGGACTATCAGGGCAAAAGAAGACAGGTTCTTCATTGACGTAAACTACCTCTTTCTGAGGGGCCGAGTTATTATACTCAGGTTGATTATTTTGTTTCATTGGAGTGACAGGTATAGACATTGTTGTCTGGTACCGAGGCTGTTCTTGTTGATTGTTTCTGTTAGGTGGGGAAATAGGTGCTCGCTGTTCGTTCTCCTGAGATCGCCATAATGGTTGATAACTCTCTTGTGGTTTTTTGTTATCCTGTGCCCACTGCGGAGTAAACTGTTGGTTGTTGATCTGATTGCCAGAGTTTCTGCGCTCTTGCACCCATGGAGGAATGTAAGTATTTTCGTTATTATTTGTATCATTTGTTTTCCATGGAGGAGTGTAAGTTGGTTGTTGTTTTGTGCTCTGGCTATTATGATATATATTCTGAACCCCTTCTGGCTCTCGTGTTGGCCTACCAATGGTGTTGGTTCGCCATGGCGTCGCATTTGAAGAATCAACCTTAGGACTCGCCTCTCTAGCATTATTGTAAATAGCATTACTATTAGGAGAATTGTTAACAAAACTATCTTGATTTCTCTGGCCAGTTCTTGGTAGAGTATGATATACTGGCCCACTGTTTGATGGTGGTGATTGATTTTGATAATTAGGTGAGTATTGTTGTGCATTTGGTGAAAACGGTTCTCGTTGGAATTGTGACGAATTCGAACTATTATGAGGAGAGTCTCTCTTTTCTGGTTGCCTCCAGTTATTGTTCGGGCTAGGCGAGAAAGGACTACCATTGTTTAATGGTGACTGAGAATTAAATGGCTGAGGACTCTTGTTAAACTGCGAATCTTGCCTTTGCAACAATTCTCTTGTAGGTGGTGAGCCGTTCACACTAGGAGAACCATGTTTTTGATGAGCATACTGGGCTTCTGGTTTATGAATCGGACTTTCTGGCGTGTGGTTATTTTGATTTCCATATGGGTAGCTCTGGCGATTTTGCCCAGGAGGGGTATAACTTTGCGGTTGCTGTGAAAACGTGGCTGGTGGCATTTTTACTGTCAATGGACTTGGAACTTTCTCTTGGAATTTAGGTACAGGGCCCATCTTTTGCATTTCTGCCTTTTCCACTTCCCAGTGGTAGGGGCTGTTAGTTTTCCTAAGCATTCCTATGGGATTCTCTGGGATCACAATTTCTGGTCTTTCGCCTGGTGCGATCGGTTTTGGTGATTTGGAATTTGGAACTTCGATGAGTATGGGTGGAGGTGGGGGCGGCGCTGGTACTTTAGGCGGTGGTGGTGGGGGTGGTACCGGCCCGCCTTGGGGATGGTAGTTTCCACTTCCATACTGGCCTTGAGCCTGTTCCTGTTCTTCCAGGGAACGCTGACGTGCCAGCCGCCTTGCCATACTTGGTGTTCGTATCTGCGATAGATCAAGTCCACCTGGGGTGTATGTGAATGGTTTTTTGTCCTTCGTCATCATGGCGTTTTGAATACATGCTGGTGGCTCTGCAGTGCCCATTGGCTGGAAAACACAATGATAAACATTATGTATTGGTAGTAGTTAAATATATTATTCAAGTTAATGCAATAAACCTTATTTTAACGCTTCTGGAGTAAAAAGACATACTTATCTCAAAACTAAATACAGTGTAAACTTCATAGATTAATAGTACTGTTATGAATTTGTGTAAAAAATATTACAAACAAAATAGAGAAATTCATAATAAATAGTCATTTTAATAAATATTATGCAAGAGCAACGAACGTTCAATCTAATTTAATATGAAGCTCGTAACGCTAATCAAAATAGGTTATCATTCTCAATATAACTGAATATTTTATGATATATTGGAATTACAGTGGACTGTTTGTTTTTTTGCAGTTACTAAAGAATATAAAAGACATTACTTTTAAGTGGAATTTGCAATTAAAATAAACACATAATTTAAGTTGAATCGAGATTAACTGTCACATATACAATGATATTTTTCGGTTATTAATTTCAGTTAGACAAAATCAAATTGGATCCATATCGCTCAGACAGGACTCGAAAGGTTGCAATTTTGTGTCCCGTCTAAACGGGATGGAGATGAGTTGATTTTTTCTAGTGTAACATTTATTAATTTCGGTAGAATTTTGACAATATCATTATTTTTTTATATTTAATGTTGGCAAAAAGGGTTGTTTTATAAGTACTTACATGCATCTGCATTGTGCAAACAAATGTTGCTTTTTTTCTAGTATATTTCCTTGTTTAATATTTATCACATAAAAATAGCATTGTAAAATGCAAAATTAGAAAGTTTTAAGTACTTACATCTTAAGTTTTGGCGCGCACTGATCATTTAAGTATTTCGTGTGTTTTAAGGTTTTGCCGTGACTACGGCAGCTGAAAAGGCGCCGAAACGTCGGAAAAACCAAACACACGCAATAATTAGATCTTAACTCGTGTAAATGAACTGTGCGCTAGTTATCCGTAAACAGTTTTTTATTGCAAGGGATTTTTTTTATTATTTAAAGAGGAGTAACAAAAAGCAGTACTCACGTTGACTTGTGTTTTTCCGAAGTTGGGTATTCTGCCGATGTGTCCGGCACCGTACCTGGATGGAAGCCAATGTTCGGTTATTTTTACTCTGGACGTGGACACGCGCTCTGACCTAGTCCGGTTCAGGCGCGGAATTCAGGGGTATTGGGTTCTTTTTGTTGAATTTAAGTTTTTGTTAAGATTTAAGAAATGCTTCGGTTTGTTTTTCGTTTAATACAACTTAAAACTAACTAACATGATTGGGTTTTTTGTATTTTTTACCTATAATTTGTTGAAATATGAACTCAAATAATATTTATTTCATAGTACCTAGTGCCCGATACGCAGGTCACTCGAATATCATAAAACGAATATCAAACGATTATGTTGAGTTTGAGATATCTGGCAAGGACTACGCTACGGGGCCATTATTCACTTCTTAAGAAGTAACAGAGATTTGACATAATCGTTTGATCAAGTAGTGGCACATGAATAAAATTCGGATGTAAATTCGTATACACAATTATTTTGAATAGGTATTATGACATAAATATGATTCGATTTCACTTGGTTGTTCATCCCATATTTCTCCTATTTTTTTGAATCTTGAAGGTGGATTTTTTTTCCACGATTAGTTTTAAGTTGTACTGAAACGAACGGGCCACTGGCATGGTGCTACAAGAAATACCTACATTCTGAAGAATTGAATATCCGAAAGCATAGAGAAAGTAGGTATTTATTAAAATTTCAGTGCCCAGCTGGATTGAAATCATACAACAAGACAAGCGTTATGCTGAATTGAGGAACTTAAAACTTTTTGCTCAGCTATCTGTGACCAGCATGGCATAATGCCCAATCTAACACTAGGGTTACTGGCCCCATTTAAATATTATTAATAAACATAGAAAAAGACAGAAAAACTAAATTCCATTTGAATTAATATCTTGTGTCAAAAAAGTAATTTCTGCATTAATTTTAAATGAAATCAAACACAGGATAGACTTTTCTGGATCATTAATTTAAAAACGGAGATATCAACAAAAGCACATTTAGTCACCATAACACCATTTTATTAATCTATCTTGTTAGAAGACTATATTTTCACAATTAATAGCCCACCCAACAAAGTCGTTGTAGAGTGCATTATCTGGAACCTAAGCGATTTCTTCAGAAAGTAGTTCATGGTGTCCAGGGAGTAAACATACTAAAAATGCCCGCTTCTAGGAGGTGCACCGGAGTTCAGTATTAGCGAATAACTGAACTCCGGTGCACCGGTGCACATATTCAAAACGGTGCGTCGAACAGCAAAATTATCTAATATGTAATGAAAGCTCATAAAATTTTCCACATCTTTTAATTAATTCCTACACATTTTCAAAATGCAGTTTCTGGGAAATTGTACAGTTTCCAAAAATCTACTTTTATCAAACATTAGCTTTTCCTGCTACTTCGTTCGCGTTATTTCGGAATGAAAAATAGTCTATAATGTTAACCCAGACCTTGATCTATCTACCTAACACATTTTATCCAAACCTGTTTGGCGCAGGGGTACTAACCCCACCTTCTGCGCCAGAGGTCCCGGGTTCGATCCCCGGACAAGACAAATATTTGTGTGCATGAACATGTCTATTTGTCTTGGTCTGGATGTTTAATATGTATATTATGTAGGGGAGGCCGGGGTTCGAAGTTCCGATTTTGGAGAAAAACGCAATAAGAATGTGATAGAAAGATTTATAATCCATGATTCCCATATTAATAGATGCAAAATTTATCCTAGTTTCAATTTCCAAAGTCAGATTCTTTGAAATAATAATATATTTTGGCTCAGGATATTTTTTTTTGTAGCAAGTCGACTAGGAACAACTTGCCCCACGAAGGGGCTGGTTGTTCCTCAGTTGAGGTAAGTTGTTCCGCTGTCAACTCCAATCATTAATTATGTAATATTCGTTGAAAAGGTATATATATATAATAAATAAAGCGCATGTAATCGAATATTTATGAATGTTTTATTTATAAACTTACAAAAGCTTAATGTTTTTGATTTTTTTTTAACTAACTTCAAGGTTTTAATGGCAACAAAATAAACAAGTAACAATCACTATTTATAATAATGTAATACAACATATTAATTATGCTTGATTGATAAACATCTTTAATATTAATCAACTTTTACAAACGTTTGTTTGTCAAAAAAACAAAGAATAATCAACTAATTTTAACATTTTGAACTAAAGTGTCTATAATCAGTCTCATAGCATTCACTTTACTGAGATCAATAATCTAATTAATGACTTACTTAAGTTATAGTTTTATTTCAGTCTCGCAGAACTTAAAAAATAATTATTCAGAGGATTCGTCGTCAGAATTACAATTCGGACAAACATAGGACATCTTTAGATTTCAAGCATTTGAAATGAGCCCAATTCTTACACATGACGCATTGTATCCATTGTTCACCTGGTTGTGAATTAGAATATGAGTCGCAACATATTAAACAATACCATTCCAGGCTGTCTTCTTCACTATCACTTCCATGATCATCTTCTTGCAGGACTTTCCGTTTCACATTTTCTTTATAATTTTCGGATTTACGTGTCAGTTTACCAATTCCTTTGTTTTTACCGGTTGCCTTTTTCTTACCGACTTTTTTTTCAATTTTCTTCTCCTTTATTTTACTATTGCTCTTTGCTTTTTTTGCTTTTTCTTCAGCCAAAGCGTTCTTTTCAGGCGTATCGGTCAATACTGCTGATTTTCGTATTCGTCGCTTAGTTGATATAGACAATCTTGGTGGAGCTTTTGGTAGGGGTTTGATAGCTTCAGGAGAAAATGTGCTAGATGTGGCTTGAATGACAATATTATTTGGTAAATTAGCAATGTTCGAGGGTCTTGCGCAGGACCGTGGTTGAGGTTCGTTGGTCGCTGATCCTGTTGTTGCTGGACGGAGCTCGCTACCTGGAATGGCTTCCATATTATGATCCACCTGAGGCCCTTCAGGGTCTGCTATTTCTTGTAGCTGTGATTCCATATTTTGACCCGATTCCAACGAAATATTAGTTTCAGGCATACGTCGGTCAGTTACGAAAGACGGAGCAAAATCTTCATCCGTAAATATAGAAGGGTTGTATGGACTTATGCCTGCCTTTTTAAACGCGTTCATAATGTTATTTGGCGTCGCTGCTAGAGGCCATGCATGTTTTACAATTCCAGGTATCTCATAAATACTCATTGTCTTTCCTGGGTTATTACGTAGCCAGTTTTCTTGAGCTTTCGCACAATAAGTTTTAAACGGTCCATTTACGCCAACATCTAATGGTTGCAAATTATGGGTACAATGTGGCGGGAAAGACAACATTATAACCGAATTGGCCTTTGCCTTTTCAACAACATCAATGTCAACATGCGATTGATGATTATCAAGCAATAACAATACTGGGTCCTCAGGAGTAGGCTTTGTGTGTTTTATAAAATGGTTCATAAAGATGAGGAATTCTTTAGCCGTCATCCATCCCGAGCTATTTCCAGCTCCAATACTTTCTGGGGGACCATCACGAATGAATAGGTCTTTATACTTAAGCCGAGGAAAAACAAACATAGGCGGTATAGTATTCCCAACTGCATTCGCTGCTAATTCGACGGTAACTAAAGTTCCTCGCTCCGCAGATACTATGGCACCCACTTGCTTAACGCCCTTTGCAGCGACAATTTTTTTTTGTTTTAATACAGTCGTGACTCCTGTTTCGTCCAAGTTCCATATTCTAGATGGTAGCAACTTATACTTCAATACGATATCTCCGAGCTTGTCAAAGAATTCATTAACATTGTGACGGTTAAAAGAAGATGCGCGTCCTGCACTTGTGGCTTCCGGAGTTCTTTTTTTACTTACGTGATGTTTCTGTGCCACAATCGATTACCACTCTCACCCGCCGACACACCGTCACTAAAATGGCTGATGCAATAGCGCGATAGTATGACGCTTCGCAACGCACTTCACACCTGTTGCTATCTCTTTTTCTCGCGGAGCTATGTGGATCGGAACAACGTACCCCCGGCACTTTGAACCCCGGCCTCCCCTATGTATTTACAAAAAAAAAAAAAAAAGTATATAAGTATGTTTATCCGTTATCTAGTATCCATAACACAAGTTCTTCATGATACTTAACGTGGGCTAGATAATTGGTGTGATTGTATGAAAATATTTATTTATTTATTATTTATTGTATATATGCCATTCATCCGCGTAGTTCCCGTTCCCGAGAGAATATCGGGATACAAAGTATCTTATGTGTTTATCCAGGCTACATACTATCTGTGAACCAAATTTCATCCTAATCCGTATAGTTGTTTTTGAGCAAAAATACTTCCTCTTTATAATATTAGTATGGATTTAAGTCTTAATCCGATTAAACGCACTGTTTTAAATGTATTAGCGAAAAATTCAAAAGTGGGAACTTTTACCCCCTCCCATAGCATAGCGAGAAAAAAAAACTTCTTAGGACCCTCACGGCACGGCTTAAATGGATGAAAACATATAAATCCATACTAATATGCGATAGCGGAGGCCGGATAAGCAAACGGCGCAGGCAGAATACACATTGAGATACATTTAATAGACGTATCTGAATTACTTGCGAAGCTTAAGCCGAAAGATCTGCTGGTCCGGACAGAATTTGAGTTTTCATTTTTAGGGACTGTAGATCGGTACTGGCAGAACCTTTGCTGTTTATTTATAATAGGTGCTTGGAGGTAGGCGTTTTTCCAGATATCTGAACTACTCGTGTAGTTCCAGTACCAAAAAGTAATTCATATTCATCTGTAGAGGGATTTAGACCAGTTGCAGTAGTATCTACACCAGCTAATGTTTTTGAAGCAGCAATACAAAAAAATATGCTCGAGCAGGATAGTGTAATGTTGGGAATCCAGCCCAATGCACTAACCAATTATGTAGGTCTCTGTAGCATAATTGGTTAGTGCACTGGGCCGGTTTCGAAGGATGCGGGTTCAAATCCCGTCAGGGCGACATGAGACTGGTTGTTTTTCTTCTAGTTTTTTTTGTTGTTTATTATTTATTTGTACTACTTCTTCGACTTGTCTATTTTATAAATTGTTAAAATTAATTAACTGCGTTTTGTTTATATTGATTTTTAAATTATTATTGTTTAGCCATTCATTTATTCTATTCATTGTGGTTATTATGCCAAGATTATGCTGCTCAACAGGAGCATTTTTGTCAGTCGTAATTTATGACTTATTATGACTGATACGTCATCGGCAAACAAAATAGACATGCATTATATATTCTGGGAGATCATTTATATAGAGCAGGAATAAGAGGGAACCTAGCACACTACCCTGTGGCACACCAAGGATGTTGCTCTTAGAATTTGATCTACTATAGCGTATTATGTCATGGTCATCAAGAAAAGTAATTTCTACACATTGTTGTCGACCCTTTAAGTATGACTGAAGCCATTTATGTGTGTTGCTCTAACGCCATAAAACTCTAGCTTAGATAATAGGTAATCATGTGTTACAAGATCAAATGCGCTTGTCATATCCAGGAACAGTACCGCAGTGTATCTCTTATCATTAGTGTGTGCGTAATATACTTATGTCCTTTTGTTGATATCTATCCCCATATCGCCATATATTAAAATTAATGTAATGTTACAGAAAAATCTCTACACAATTATTGATCACTCGTTCGATCAAACGACGAAGAGTATTTTTTCTACTTATACACAATTCCGAAATTACTAAGACTTTACTTTAAAATAATAGTTTGCTGCAGTGAATTTAGAATAGAACCCCTTAGGAGCTGACGCAAATTGTTACGGAAATAAGCGAAATATAAAAATATTCCTTACCCATTCTCAGCCATTTTCTCTTCGTCACTGATGCAGTCTGCTCATCCAGCGAGAGCCTGGAATGAGATCACGCACTCATCTCATAAACAGTTTTTAGGAATTCGTAATACATACACGATTTACGCAGCGCGCAAGGTCGTTTGGGCAGTGCAAATTATACCAGTATGGAAAGTCGTTAATACCCGAAATTACTGCGTGTATACCCACGCTTTTTGTGATATACAAAATAGACTTTATTTTTAAGTTCAACTAAGGTAAAATTAATGATATACTTATTCATTCATTTTAGTCGGTTATGACGTAGTTACTTAATTTATCAGCTTTTACATCGATATCCACAGACTAGTATGTAACAACGTAGTACTTAAAAGTGCAATAATACATACTGCATAATCTTTCACTATGTTCAAACGAAAAGTTATTTACAGATGAAAACTTCAAGCAGATGAGAAACCTCAATAGCGAGATTTTCTGTAAAAATTACGTTCGTTTGGCTTTCAGTCAGAGCGGTAACTTTTGCTCAGGAATTATTCGCTGTTTACAGCTTTTCAGACTTTCCTGGTATTCGTTGTATTGTAAGACCAACGAAATAGGTTCCTTTTTGGGTATTTGTTAATGTAAGATGAGGCGAGTAGGTGGCAGTGCGTTTAGGCAGTGTTTTTGGAGGATATGCAACTTTAGACATGGTCATAATAAGCCGTTAATACTCGCCAATAGATATACAGTACGAATGGTTTGTTATTATTTATTTTTTTACTTTCATGGTAATCTTTAAATTATTACGATTTTTTTTTACCATGTTTTTATTTTTGTCGAGTCCCGGATGTTTCGGAACAGTTGCATGTGCCATGATCACAGAGTGACTGAGTTGAGTTACTCCGTTTATTTTGTTTTTATTTATTAGTTCACCAACGACTTATAAACTAATACATGCTTAGGTTACTATAATACTAATGTAAGTGCTAAGTATTAAACCAATTAAAGGTAAACTCCGCATTCATAGAAAAGTGTGAAAATCAACGCATTACACATAGGCGTAACCGCGTAACACTATGGAAACCATAGGAACCGTTTTAAATAAATAACAGATTTTTGAAGTTGATTCGATCCTAATGTGAACTCGATTCAGTCAAGAGTAAGGGGGGCTGATTTTTTAATTTTTTAGACGATTTAATCCTTAAGTAAATCCAGCAAACTCTCACGATATGTACTCAGTGAAACATGGTTTATATCTATGACATGGCTGATTTGGTTGCATAGTTTACACAATCTGCAGATAGGCGTCTGAGATCCGAGCTCAGATCATGGCACACGACTGTATGAGTAAGACCGTGTCTAGTGCGTGGTACCTACCTTTGTCATTATTCTGGTTTGGCCTGAGATTTCCATTTGTTAGGAACGGCTCTTCTATTAAGTTCTTATTTGGGGGTAGGACTTGTTGTACAACCATCTTATCTAAGTCTGACGCCATAACAACAATGTTTTTAGCATTATTGTCATCCGGCAGGTAGAGATAATATAGCCAGTTCCTCAGTGATCGAGGATTCCGGAACAGACTCGCTTCCATCTTCGGCCTTTTCAATAGTACCATAAGACGGTCATAAATTAAATACCTTATATCAGATTAGTCACAAAAGCAGAAATAATCGTGTTTACGATGCCAGACATGGGATGTGATAGTAATAGAATTTTGGCACTCTCTCTATAATTATAAGTGGCATCTAGCCAGGCTCAAAATTAGCCAAACTGCGACTTTCATTCCACTCTGGTCATAAATTTACTAATTTTTGGCTGTAAAAGTAACTAACTTTCTAGATTAAATGTAGAAGAGGTAGAATTATCACTTTAAACGTCACTTTTTTATACTTTTCGATTGATAGACTGTTTTAGATGGCATTTTAAGCTGTGTCACCTGAACCATATTGTTAGATCTAGTTGAGTCGGTCAATTTAAGTAGGTATATTTAAAAAACTTGGGCTAGATAAATAAACTTATTTAAGTATTATAATAAAATTTAGTTCTTTACTTTTTGTAAATACATACATAATATACATAGATATCACCCAAACCGAGACAAATATAAATGTAACACACAGATATTGATCTAATGCGCGAATTGACGGCTTTCATTGTAATATAGCAATTAACTCTCCATAAAGGTATTAAGAGGCCGGCGACCGGTCAGCTCCCCATACTAACGTAATTCCAAAATGAATGCAATTAAATTTATTTGTTTATTTATTCAAAATACTTCCCCAATCAAAAATAAATACCAATTGCAGTTTAGTACGAAAAAAGTAACCTGATTGGCATTCATTTTTGTTGGGTAGATATTTTAATTTTTTTTTTTAATAGTATTTTGTTTTTTTTTAATAGGGACATAGATAAAGACTCTCTAAATCCGAATAACACCAAAAGTCTATAATGCTCAAAATTTAAATTATTTTGGTATTATGTTTGTTTGGGAAACTGCCGTGTCGCGGGCCTCTTAAATTTGAACGAGCTTATCTCAGAAACTACCACACGGATTGGTTAAATCCGGTATAGGGGTTTGGTATACTTAGAAAAAAATTCGTCCACGGGAAAAGCTTCTACGTGTTGTCGTGAAAATATATCACAAACTGGTGAAATACGGCATAAAACTTTCTATATAGTCATCTAGGAACATATCCACGCCACGCGGGCAAAGTCGTCGCTAGCTCGTATATTCTCGTTGTATAGTCACAAATATAATGTTCTTCGCAACATTAGAAGCTCGTTCAGAATAGTATTATTAATTATCTCGAACTATAGTTAGCACAAGGACAGGGAATTAGGCTAAAATAACGGCAGCCAGATGCGCCAAGGAATCTGTTACCTGTACCCACTATCGTAACGCAGTGCGTTCGAGGCAGGGTTGCTCTATGGCTTAAAAACAGGAAATTAACATTTGACTAGCTGATCAAGCGGAAATCATCATTAAAATAGCTGACTACCTGACCCGTACCCATTTCCCTGTACATCAAACATTTTTACTTGCGATGTTTTACATAGCACTTATATACTTTACTTTTACAGCATTGGTTGGCACCGACACCAAAAACAATATTTTTCTTCTTTTCGGTTTATTTTTTGAAAAAAATAATCAAGATTTCTAGGAAACAAAAAGACAATAGTGATGAAAAAAAATCGTTTGAATAGAAAGGTTCTCATTTTACAGCATTTTTCCACACTAGGCCTCAAAATGCGATTTTCCAAGCAGAAATTAAATGTTTAAACTAACGTTTCCGAGCGTGTGAGGTGAAAAATAACATTGTTTGACAGTTAGTCACGAGTGCTATAACGTCAAGAACTTTCGGCTACGCGAACTTTTCAGTTTCAACCTGTTATGAAAATAGAGGTTTTTTAAACCTAGTTAAGGAACCATAAGGAATGTTTACAGTAATTATATGCAATAAGTTTATTCATGCGTTCAAGGTCAACCTGTAAAGGTTGATGTAATATAAGAAACTAGAAAAAAAAATACTGTACCTACCTACGCTACCTATCATTGAAGTTATTAAATAATTGAAAATTGTTTACAGCTTTGATAAGCAGAATACTAAAATCTTAGTATTTGTATAAATGTATTGTAAAATTGTGATATGGAAAGTGAAGCTTCGCTCGCGTTGGTTTAATTTTCCAATTTAACGACTCTGTACAAAATAAGACAGGGAGAACAAAACAGCCCTTATGTGATTCTTGTCGGTTTTTCTCATTACAGGGTGTCCCACAATGATGTTTAATAATAAATGTTATCTTCATAGTAATTTGCGGTGAAATCTGTGACGCAGACTGCACACATTGACAATTGACAAGTAGGACAAAAGACACGAAAAAGCACGGAAATGAAGGATATACCAAATGGAATCGGACCCCATATAGGGTCTTCCCAATGTTTCACAATGCGAGCTCTCACACCAATTACTTTACTCTTTGTCTCTCACTCATTGGTCTCCCTCCATTGCGAATCGATGACGTAGCTTCTTTGACAATCACAAGTGCTATTAGAAGCCTAGAATGAACAAATGCTATTTAAAAAAAAATTGATGAAAAATACTAAGCACTCATAAAAAACTTTTTCTAGTTACCTTAAATTTTCTAGGTACCTTAAATTTTCTTTATATTTTCATCTAAAGCACTGTCTTTTTTTTTCATACTTTTTTTTTACTTTTCACTCAAGAACTTTCTGCATTTGTACTGCATCTTATTCTGTACCTACTTACTCGTTTAAAACCAAAATGAACCATTTAGGAGCCACAAATATTGTCTATTACTATGACACTTCTAGTCTTTTGTGTTCTGTGGACTTAATATTTGCAAAATATTAGAGCGTTCTTTATAATTCCAAAACAAAGTAAAAAACGCTAGTCAAAGTTTGCTATGACATCATAATGATTGATGCAATGTCAGTGCAACCTTCGGTGCGATCTCGCGTCATCACGCCGGCTCACGTTGAAACAATTTCAAACATAAACCTGCGTTCACAGACGTCTGTTGCAATTTACGTAAAGCTGTGAGCGATGCACGTAAACTTTTAAAATCGACAACTACTGACCATTATTATTAGAAAAGTCCTTTTTTCTGAATACGGGAAGTGATTATGACCATGACAGTTTAAAATACTCAATGGAGAAATTGATATAAAATTGTTTTAGGACTTACAAGTGTTCTACTAATTGATTATGCGTACTAAACATATCGACCATTGTTGTGATAAACAATCAGTAATAAAAAGTCAGCCATGTTAATGCCCCCACTTCTAAGGCACATAGGCCTTCCCTAAGGGTGGATAAGGAGAATGGCTATGACCCACCACGCGGTGACGCATAATATACTGCAAATAGAGCTAGGACAAACGGCTAATAAGACCTGCCGAATCACGGAAAACTAGGTATTTCATTGGTCACTTATCCCGTGACCGACTATTGCGAAAGATGCTTAGTTTAGTTACCCCAATCAGAGGCCAGCGCGTCAACCACTGCGCTTCCGAGCTCATCAACACGACCACCTACTTAAAAACAAAAAATATACGTTTTTTTTTATTATCAAATGTTTAGTTTTGCTGAGTTTTGGGCACCTTTGCGAGCCAATAGTTGCGTAGTTAGGAGATAAAGCTTTTGAAATTTAGATTGTGGAAGAAGATTATTACCCACGACCGACGGACGGAACGGAACGGCGAACTATGGCAGCACCCGACGGATTTTTCTTGCGTTTGTAATTTATGACTAGGTGGATAAATTATGTAAAGTACCTACATCACTTAGTCGAGGATTTTTGTTAAATTATTTAACTCTTTTATTTTTATCTATGACGTCGTTGTTACAAGGGTGAGCTTTAAAATTTTTTTTGCACGAATATTTAATTAATTAATTTGATTAACCCAGATATTAAGTGGTTTGCTTTTGTTTGAAATTAAAGGAATAAACAAAAAAAAACAACTTACTTGTTCGCTTAATTAACTTTCAACTTTCCTAATTAAACTTAATGAAACTTAATTAAGAAGAGCTAAACAAATAATTGCTTCCTGCTTTAGGTAAATAGCTGTATCAAGTTACTGTCAACCCTTCATTTGCACGCATTTCCTGTTTTTCCAAGGCTGTTTGTTTTGCGAGTTTCCTAGGCGGTAGGCAGCGCAGCGGAGCGGAGCGGGCGGGACACTGCACAATGACGTAGGGTTGCCAATCTAATGACAATAATTTCTCGCAAAGGGGCCGTTTATTCCGTAAGGAACAGTGTTAAATTCCGAGAAAACTGGGTTGATACCTAAACAATAATATTTGTCGCGGTTATGCGAACGCCACACACATTGGCACGAAATATGTATATTTTTTATAAACATATTTACACTGAACATACGCATTTTGAACAATCTCACGTAAGATTAGAGGGAGGGGGGAGGAGCCCATTAAAGGGGGGTATTTTGATTTCTACCAATTAACGCTTGATTAACTTTATAACCAAACTAAGGAACATAAAAAAACTGCTCGTCTTATCTAAAAATCTTAAAATCTTAATTTTAAATATACCTACTGTTTTGTGCTCTTCCTGAAGAAAGGTTAAAAATAATATCAGTTTCAGTTTTTTTTTTATCAATAAAAGCAATATTTATTTATTTTATTTTTTACACTTACGTCTATTATGACAGGATTAACCATATAATAGGGTTTATACCTAAAAGGCAAATAAAAGGCTCAAGACCTTATTATCTAATTCCGCTTACTCGGTGAAAGGTAACTTTACTGGTGGTAAAAAGTGAGTTAACTATGGTTAAGTTTTTTTTTCTTATGAACAACGGGGAGACTCTTAGCCTTCATCATACCTTTTTTTATACTAGGAGAAATGCTTTTACGCATCTCTCGAGCAGGGCAGGGGCGATTCGAAATGTTAGACTCACCTTGAGTACACGGCCCATATAAACATATAGGCCACGCACTCCATCCTACGCCCCTCCCGTGCCCCCACTTAGAGGTGATGTTAAGTATTGATAAGGCCGAAGAGCCTCTCCCGGAATCCTGTATCACTGAGGAACTGGCTATCTTGTCTCTGCCGGAACACAACAATGCTGAAAACATTGTTATCGCAATAGTTTAAAGCAACGGAACTCAAACGCGACATTTATTATGAAGTACTTATGTACTTACAGCTAGACGATTCAACTGTGTTGCTAAAATCTTACATTGTTATAGCGTCAGATTTAGATATGATGGCGGCAGTTGGCCAGGCAGACTAACAACAAGTCCTACCACCAACCAAAACGAGTAGGTACAATATGCACCCCCGCTGGGAATCGAACCCGGGACCTCTGGATCTGATACCGATGATTGTTACCACTAGACCACAGAGGCGGTTAAAAGTTTTTGCTAAATCAACATTTATAATAGTAAACCTGACAACCCTGGCTATAGTTCTAAATCTGTGCTTTGCCGATGTTATTCAGGGCTTGCGTGGCTGAACACGTGCCCCGTATTATTGTAACAACAAATGCCCCGTATTATTGTTTCCATGTACTGAACGCAACAAGTCACTGTCGGCTATAAACGTATTATTGATAAAAAAAATATATTGGCAATGCTTTTTTACTAAAATAAAACTTTAAAAAAAGACGAACTTGACTTAGATTGGAACTGGAACCCAAAATTAAAGGCAACTTGCTTTTTATTAAAAACATGAAAGTACAAATATACCTTCCCTGATTTGACCAAATATTGTCTTTAATAATAATAAAAAAGAGAAGTCACATTTTTTTACTTATCCTAATTTTTTTTCACTCTGACAACACTGAACTGTTTTCTTCAATGTCAACCATTCTGAAATGGCGGCAATGTGGGTGGCGGCAATCTCAGACAATGAAAAGTCGAATATTAACTTACTTTAAAAATTACTAATTATTATTTAAATACTACTGAGTATCGTTTATTTTTCGGCATTTAATACTAACTTTGTTTAGGAGATTCTAGACGAAAGCTAAATTTTAATTTCTGTAATAATGATAATTAACATGTTTTTTATTGTTCGTAGTGCAACAGTCTATCTTCTGTGATAGTGTTAAATAGTTCAGCTCTAGAAGACCGTGAGTATCTAACTATCGCACAAATTACTGACGTTAGATTTTTATAATCTTCAGTAATATTGGTATATTATTCCGTATTTTTCTACCACATTATATTTTTCTGGTTTTCCTAGTAAAATATTTTATCTGCGTTGAAGTATGTAATAAGTAGTTGAGAAAATATATCTTAATTTTCTCTAAATGAATGGTAATTCACCGGTGGTTTTTTATCTCTTGTTTGGTAAATAATTTTCTGGGTTTTCCCTAATATAAACATTAATAATTGTCTGGTATATATTTTCAATGACAAAATAAATATTCGATTTTTCCCAAAAATCTCTTGCTTGTTTCGTAATAGGTATAGATAAAGCCTAATACTTATATTATTTTCAAATGAATATTAATGGAACGTGAAAACGGTAATTTTCATCGCGTAATCTGTGATCCACTGAATGAAGCTTTAATCGTCATATTTAGTTAGACCCAATTCAAGTCTATTGAATTTTAATTTTAATATTTGTATTAACCGTTGTCATTTAATACGTTAGGGGAATAATACATAATAATACACAGAAAAATAAACCTAACCATACATTCATCATCAGTAACATCATCAGTCCAATATTCCTCGACCTTATTGCCGAATCATTATAATCACGTCACACTTTTTATTCTAAACTCTTAAAAGAGGTTTATCCTTGACTCACCTGCCTCCAAAAAAGTATCCAAACTCAAATCACTGCACTATGGTAAAGGTACTCCAAATTTGATTTTTCGAATGTGGGGTCGGTTGCGTTCGTAAACACGGCCGCGTGTTGTGGATGGTGCGTTTCGTTCGTTCGGATTCGCTGCCGGGCGCCCGGGCAGTCTGTGGACCGCTGGTCGCGGGACGAAGTCGTGGGATGGTAGGGATGGGGCGGGATATCGATGTGACGTCACGAGTATTTTTGTAAAGTGGCCAGTACTTTCTATGAGATAAATGTTGATGTATTATGCAGTGACTCATTGATGAATTTGAATTTGCTAACTACGTGTAGAGTGAAATCTCAGACGCTTAATATTGGTTCAATATCGGCACACCTACAAGCATGAGTCATGTCATCAAAAATGCATACGGCTCAGACATGACTAGTAAGTCCTACCTATATAATGCCTTAGGGATTACGTACAAAGATGTATATTAGGTATTATTGTGATGTAGTAAGCGGATATAACTAAGAAAACCAGATTTTCTTCAATCTCGATTGCAGATTATGAAATCTTTTTTGTACTTGTGCTTACGCAGATAAGTGTCCCGAAATTTAGCTTTTATACTTACTAACATTACACATTAGAGATCAAAAAGATCTCTATTTATCAAAAAAAATCTAAAATCAATACTATCTTAACCTTCAAACTACGAACAACTACGTTTTTGCTCCATTAAGGGTAAGCCCGCAAAGATCACTTCTTGCCACTTATTGCTGCGACCATGACATATCTCTCTCGCTTTCTTCTCTAATCACATTCCTCATACATTTCCTCATGTCTTTAGTTGCATGGTTTCAGCACGTTTGCTACGGCCATGCTTGCAGAAAAACTTTCTTTCAAAGAGAAAAAATACACTGGCCTTTAAAACTTAGCACTTATACCACACTTTTGAAATTGCAATAACTTTATACTACTAATAGTACCACATACTTGAAGCTGCGAAGGAAGCAACGAGACATTATTTTTCTATATAAATTATTCAATAGCATAGTGGAATCACCCTACCTGACTAGCAAAGTCTTTTATAAATGTAAAAAGTTGAGTCTTAGATCTACTCAAACTTTTGCACCACCACGTTGTCGCGCCAATTACGTCTCTAACCGCTTCATTATTAGATCATGTAGTAATTATGTTAAGTCATACCAACATGTTGACATATTTGGCCATAACCTTAGAAAATTTAAGAAAACTATTTATAAATAATTTATTAAATTTTGCCACAATTAATTTTTTAGCCACCTTTAGTAGTATATTAATATATGCCTTTGTTATTGATTATTTTTATAGTTATACATAGGAAAAAACAAAATTTATTTTTAATTAATTTTAAGAATTTCAGTTTACTACATAAGTAACATAACTCTATATTTTGTTCACTCAATTGAACTGTTTTGTTTTGTTGTGAAAACTGTCTTTGGCTTTTATATTACTCATTAACCATTAAGGTAATATTGTATGCTGTTTGTTTCCCAAAAATAAATAAATACCTATCTACACAAGATATAATTTTCGAATTAAAAGGATTAGAATAGATCTTCGGTGGTGCGATAAAAGTTGATAACATTTAAGCCGGTCTTCAGGCATTTGCCAAATGATGTATGTGTTCTCCATCAATGATCTTAGGGATTCCTATGAGAAGGTCGTCTGGCGCTACCCTACTGCATTTCTAGCTTTGACTCAATGAAACATCTTTCGAACTTTCTCTTTAATAAATAGCTAGGTGTATATCGTTTTTGTCGGAATCATTATCAACTGTTTGTGCAGAAGGAGATCTTAAATAAATCATTGGGAAACAGATGTCTTTGTCTATTGATATTTTTTCTTGTCTATGTCAAGGATGGAGGAGGTCGTTATCATCAACTAGTCGGTGTGGGTATTGAACATACCCCGGAATAGCCTTGATTTATTTATGCAGATAAATTAATTTTCGTTCTTTCAGATTGAATCAATTCATCATTGTTTTTCGAGAAAACTTTTTACTAACTAGTAGAAACTCTTTATTGGATTTTATACTGCGTGATGTTTCGATACCGTTTCATCTGGGAAATGATTTTATTTCAATGAACTCGCGAAAATTTTAATGAATTACCTCATCTCAGTTCTCTATAAAACAAGCAAATTTTACCGATAAATCTATTAAACAACACTAATCGTGCTAATAATGTTATTTCAGAAACATCGCACAGATTGTTTTAAGAATAATCGTCTGGCCTATTTCTTGCTATGCGAGCCGCATAGCTCTTAACAGTGTTGTTCGAGAAGAGATTTATATCCGGTATAGTTCTTTAAATATGCACCGAAAACATTGAAAGATTGCCTATTAATTCGTTGCCATAATGAGTCCAAGTTATTTCTAGGTCGATGAGTGATTCATTACAAATTTTGTTGGACGCTTCAGAATATTCTTATTAAATTGACAAATAACAAGATCTGCAGTTTATTTTTTTTACAAACTATTCTGCTAAAATCGTAGTTATGTCGATCGTGTTTCTTTGTTTGTTCTTTAAAACAGTTATTGTTACTACTACAACAGGGTACCTAAATAAACCCTGCAATTGAAATACCGTTAAGATACGATTGCGAATATATAAGAATTGAACCCCTGGGGTAACGCAATAGGCTAGACACAGTGGCATTGTATTGCCACTGTATTTATTACTGTCTTTGTAAGTTGTGTACTAAATTGCTCGAAAAATTAACATGTTACAAATTGTTCAGACGGGTTTCGAACCCACCTACTACTACTTCCTTTAGCTTTCAGACCCCGGATTATGAGACACAATAGATTTTCCATTGTTCTCTGGACACCAGTGTCCGGTTCGGGTTTGATGAATTAAACAAATATTATGGACTTAATAGTCTTAACATCATATGAAACACCACAGATAATAAGTACTTGTTGCATAAATAATATAAACAATAGACACAACATTTCTCACTTAATTACAGAAAAAACAAAAACTCACAAGTTTTTTCGTAACACAAATATTGTAGATTTAATAGTCTTAAAACATCATATATAAAATACCACAGGTAAGTACCTACTTGTTGTATTTTGCTATCTATGCAACAATAGACACAACATTTCTCACTTTTTTCACAGAACAAAACAAAAGCTCTTAATATTTTTCGTAACGTAACGTATAAAAATGGCGGATCGTATGAGATAAGGTTTTCCAACGAACGGAAATACCCGCCTCTTGGCAACCGCACGAGTTGCACATGATTCACACCTGCGCCTTTCTGCGCACGCGCATGTATCATAAACCTGTTGTTATTAACAAACGCATGTGACTAAACTAACCCGAATTATTTGATTTGTAATTAGTTATTATACTGAAAATATAAATATAAGAAATATCACTCATATTAATCTGATTCTAAAGATATTACGAAATAAAAAAGATCATCTGCATAAATTACTGAACTTCTGTAACTTGGCTGAGCATTCTAAGCAATCCCACAAAAAAGTCAAATTGGGCTCCATATTCTAAATCGCATCTTTCAAACAAAACATTATTATTTTCATCTAAATCGTTACATAGATAGGTATATAGTATTTTCAATAACTCGGGCCAGCCGTCTTCGAGTAGATAATCGGTTTTCCTGCTTCTCCTTTTTGAAGTCGGTTATAAAGTGTAGCATCCAATATGCCTAAGTTTTGTCTGTCATCATGAATGAGGTATTTAATCAAATGAAAATCTTTGGTTCTTGAAATTTTTTATTTTTTTTACCGCCACATACATCAAAATTTCGTCGTATTCAAACAAAATCGAAAATATGATAAATTCCTTTTTAACTTTTTAAATTCCGAGGAACTCAAACATTGCGTTCGCAAAAGCCGCGATCGTAAAATGAAAAAGATGTAAACAAGGACGACCTCGGTCGCTTAAAATAAACTATAATATTTCGGTATTTTCCTTTGCACCCGACCGATTTTTATTTGTCTGTGGTCGTCATATCGAAAGATATAAAAAAATAGTCCCACTGAAGAACATACGAACTGTTTAGCTCCGAACTATACACAAATACAAGAGAGATACCTACGCAATCGTTTTAGCTGACCAAAATGTTTGTATAAAATCCCATTCAGGTAAGTAAAGATATCACAGAGCGTGAGATTCTTTCAGGAAACAAAAGTATAAACAAGTATTTCTTATCACGGATCCTAATCGCTTATCCGTAGTTTTGTTGCTAACAACGTAAGATTATTTTCTTAAAGGGTCGTAAACTCACGCATCTTAATACGAAACAATTAATTTCAATGTGTTAGTGTTATATATTTAACAATTTAACTTACTAGAAGTATGGATGAAGAGAAAAATAGGGTAGAAATTCAGTATTATTTTTATTAAGTCCTTAAGCTTTGAAAAGATAACATTTGCATAAAATGAAACATGATTTACGTACGGATTAAAATTACCTTTTTTAATTACACGTGGTTTTGAATTGGGTGATATTTAATGATTTTAACCGATTTCAAAAAAGGAAGCAAGACAAATAAAAGTATACTTAGACGTGCAAGGTAGAATGCACCATCGATATTGGCTGGCAGCTGGCATCGACTCCAAAAGGCAATTGGTTTTTAACATTTTGAAGTCGGTTTTCTAATAATAATATGTCCCTACTCGTAAGACGATTTCGCAATTTCGATGATAAACAGTCATCCAACTCCGTCAACATTCTGTTTTTTTTTATGATTGACGGGGAGACTCCCTTCATCATACATGATGTTACGACTTGGACGAATTAACCATTCGTCCAAGTGTTACGAGTAAGTATTGATAAGGATGAAGATGGAAGCGAGCCTCTCCCGGAATCCTCAACCACTGAGGAACTGGCTATCTTATCTCGAACTGCCGGAACACAACAATGCTGAAAACATTGTTGTTATGGCGTCAGGCTTAGATAAGCTTAAATTCGCTCCGAAGTGATAAAATTAGATAGGTACCATATGGATAACTAGCGGCCGCCCGCGGTTTCATCCGCGTGGTTGCCGTTCTCGTGGGAATATCGAGATAAACAGTAAGGGATAGTGGGGGAATTGGAAATACTTATAATTTCGAACGTTCAAAAATAATAGAAAAAAATGTCAGACATAATCCACATTTATTGCAACATAATTTTTATTTATCCATCTACTTATCATTGACAAAAAATCTAACGTTTTATTAGAAATATGAAACAAAACAAAGAACGTTGACGTTCTTTTTTACTTTTCGAACAAATGTTTCCCAAAAAAACTACTCGAAAACCAACCTCCCGGTCAACCGGGAAGTTCCCCGATTGTACCTACTGATTGAAACTCATCACTGACTCTTCTACGTTTATAATATTGATTAAATGATTGAATCTTAGGATTTTGAGAAAATAATAAAAGAACAGGGTGCATGTCTATTATATGCAGAAAAGTGCATGGGCTCTACTTTTCGATGTCCAAAAACGACTGTTTCTTGGTTGAGCTCGAAGACCATTGTCTTGGTGTAAGTCGGTTAGGTTTTCTCGGTCTGAATTGTTTAAGTATGCCCTGATGAGCCTGAATTGTTTCCGGATCATCTTATCTTATCGGTGATTCGTCTGCTTTCGTCAATAAGCCGGTTATAATAACCACATTTTTCTCGATTGTTGAAGGTCGTCCTTGACGCCTTGCACCACAGAACATTAAACCTCTTTTCCTTGTTCTGTGCCTTGCACCATTGATTGAAACACGTCCTCAACTAAATTGAGCAAACCACCGTCTCATGGTGCTGAGATAAGGTGTTTCCCACCCATAAGCACTTAAAAGTCTTGTGGCATGAGCTTGTGGAGAAAGAGCACTTTAAAATCATACAAAATTATCAGGTTGAAATTTTTTCGCATCAATTTTGTTTTCACTACAAACGGCAAACTTCGAAATAAGATTTAAAAAAATACAATAGATTAAACCACCAATCTTTTTTATTTAAAAAAAAACTATAATAAGAATATATTTAAAAAAAATACATAATTCGTTCTTCGACAGTTACTGAATGACCAGTACCCCTATTACGAGTTTGCTTAACATGACATTTACAGGATTCGTTAGCGTAGACTATCGGATACACTGCTCATGTCGGTAAAACAGTCGCTAAATATGAAAGAGACAGAGCTACATTTTACGTTAACGTTTACTGTAACGTCAAGTTTGCCAAACTCGTAATAAGCCTACAGAGTGCAAAACTTTCAGTTTGCCCTGATGCGCACGCGCCTATGTAGGTATTGTGTGTATTAGATACTAACTTAAAACTTCGATAAGTAACTCTATGAAATGGCAAATTCTCTAGAAAGCTTAGAAGCTTTTGTTTGGCATACTGTTGTTTTGTGACTTTGTCTATGATAAAGATAGTTTATTCCTACATTAAACTTGTTGAAAATCATAATAAACGATTAATGTCTATCTAGGAGTGTCATGAATAAATAAGCAGATAATTTCAACTTTTCTACGTGAGAACGAGACTGGGAAATAAAATAATGGAAAACAATAAAACTATATAGACAAATAACGTTGCAAGTTTGTTCAATACCTAGATCATTCATAAGCTCTTTTTTTAAGTGGGTATATCTCTCGGACATTTATAATTTCCGTAGATAATATATATACTTTAAGCTTTTTTTCTTGGAACTCATCATTCAAAAACTGCAACAAAGTCTCCACACTTGGGTAGGTACGTAAACACTTTTTTAAATTGATGGTACTTAGTACATTTTTCAAACTAGGTACTTCTTCTTTATGAATTGCTTTATGTTTTATTAAAAAATATTACCCTTATTTTTGTTAAAAGACAGGTTTGATCTGCCAAAAACTGTTTATTTACTTAATAACTCAATTAACGGTGGAGGTCGGTATATTAAAGTTTTGATGACTCATTCCACACTGACCGAAATGTTATTTAACCGCCAAGATAAGGCCAAGATCGAAGGCCGACTGTGTTATGCATTGCGCCACCGAGTTTCGCTATCCCTTATTAAAGCTCTTCTTTTTTTAAATATCGTAATCATAATGTATATCGTCGTAAACTATCAGATAGGTACACTGCTCGTGTTGATAAATCAGTCTATGGATATAAAAGAGACAAATTGAGAGTTGTCGTTGACGAATATGGTTTGCCAAACTCGTACTAAAGGTACCTACATAGGTAGCCAAGGCACAAAATATACATATTTAACATAAAACCCCAAAACACTAATGTACAGAAAATAAAGGTTTGTCCGGAGTAGGGCTCGAACCCACGAACCTTGGCTCTGAAACTATCCTTCAGTTTTGTCATTGAATTGGGCTGAGTCGCTCATATTTATAGTAGGATGAGCATGCATCGGCGCTGGCGCATGTTATGAGCTTACATCCAAGCGTTAGAGAATGTGAACGAAAGCTGTTACATTCCACATTATTTTCTGTTGTGTGCAGTCAATAGCAACGTGGCGTTATTCAGTATATCAACTACACATCTCTAGACTAAATCAGTACCCATCCGCGCCCAACGTCACAAGGGGGGTTTTATAGGCCCGACTTGCTGTTGATCGTACGTGCTGTCCGTAAAACACAATGTACGCCGGTTACTAATGCACAAGGGGTTTCATCAGCTTAGACAACATTGCCCTTGTTGTTTGAGCCAGTACATTAAAGCCTACTAAGTGGGAAAGTCTGTATATTTGTTACCCAATCGAACAAACACGGCTGAACGGATGTGGATGAAAGTTAATTTGTCACACAGATACCCTAGATCTCTTTCTTTGTTTCAAAACATTTAGGTGCGTGCATTTCGAATCATCAGTCATCATCATCATCATCAGCCTGTGGACGTCCACTGCTGGATATAGGCCTTTTTACGCCTATTGTGGCGTTCTTATGAGGCTAATAGCCTACTGCTACCACGCTGGCCAGACGGGTTGGTAGAGGGTTTGTTTCAAGTTTTCCTTCTCTCGCACAGGTGTTCAATGCGTCTAGCCTCTTAGTCGACTCTTGCGACATCCCAGACATGTAAGGGAGTGGTGTCACCTGTATTCTTAGGCCGTCACCTCACGGCCCTTCGAATACCAACCATAAATCAGTGGTGCATATTGGTACCTACTGCTGGCAGTGGCGAAGGGTCCATACAAACCGATTTCCATCGGTTTTTGTTTTAGAAATCCCGGAACCCCCCCCCCCCCCCCCCCCCCTGGTTCACTGATCCACCATGTAGATCACCAATTACAGTTAAGATAATGTTAGGAGAAATTTTTGGTCCAGCTTTCCTTTGCCGTTTAGCCTCGCCACTGACTGCTGGTCATCCGATGGAACAGAGCAAGATAGATGGATGGTGGAATTAGGCTGTGCAATAATTAAACAAAAAAAAACGTTCCAGCGCATTCGCTTATGGCAAGCACGAAGTCTGGTGTACAGTGTCGTCACCGCGGTAAAAGAGGCGAGAAGGACAAAAGCTTTTATTAATACTCTGAAATCTCGCTGTGAATAATCGCCAATGGATATAATTAGACGTGCGTACTTGCACGCGCCTGAGCATCTTCTAAACATAGCTGTTTTATTTCAACAATACTATTACTAATATTATGTACTTATAACTACTAGTTTAGTATTATATAATCTGTGGTATAACATAACTTTATTACTAAAAAACCTATCGGTTTTTTCCTAAACTGTCCCACCATCGGTCATAATGGTGCTTCTAAACGGCCCGCCCATATTTTTGTGTAATAAATATACTAGAAAAAAATCACTAGTCTCATGTCGCTCAGACGGGACTCGAACCCGCACCCTTAGAAATCCGGCCCAATGCACTACCAAGTCTCGGTAGCATAATAATTGGAATATGCTAATTTGTAAATTTCTGTGGCCCATGTTTTTCTAGCCGGCAACTATTGCTGTCTCGCGCGGATTTTAAACGCCCCAGAAGGAGATGCATACAGGGTGGAAAATTAAGACGGGGAAGTAAGGGCAGGTACTAATCGTTGTAGCTACATGAAGACGATCTTCGGGAACCATCCTTAATTTTTGAGAAATTTTGAACTGCCTTCACAGATTTTAAAAAAAAATAGTCAGCAGAAAATGGGCAGTTTTCAAAAATTTTTTTTTTATGCCAATCGATCTTTCTCATGAGGATCAAAACAGTCTAAGACACCAACTGAGGTATGAGTACTAGAAAAATCAGAAAGAAGTCGCGAAAAAGTATTTCCACAAGAATTCATGTATATCATGCGTTGGGAGGCGGTACTACAGGCGAAAAGCGAAGCTATGTATATACGAGTAAGGTCGCTTTTACAGAATACGGAAACTCAAACGTCGCAGGAAAAGCAGTAGAATCCTCGAGACGAGTGAATCAAAAAGAGAGCGCCAGGTACTTTTGATCAAGAGTCTGAATGGAGTATATTGCCACACAAAGTGTCAGTGTTCAGATAAATCTAACCACCTATCTGACCACGGATACTATAATATTTTTTAATCTGATCACGGACACTGATTTTAACAAAATCTAAACAAGGAGGACGTGTCCATGGTCAGATCAATCTAACCAAAGCAATCTGACCAGCAGGGCTAAGATGAGCGCTACGACTAATAGACGAAATTTATCTTGCGATGTCTGGCGGGCTCATATCAGTACGGTGTGTGAGCGGGACAAACAGTGCGCTTAGGCGACATAAGCGTCGACTTTTGTCCCGGTGCTCATTTTAGACCTACAGAAGGTGCTAGACGATATACTTTTTTTAATTTTACAAGTCTATAACTTGCAAGTTAAAAGTAGGTATATAGTAAAGATTCTTAATGCTAGTATAAGTGAATGGCGCTTAAACGAACACAATCTATTTCATGTGCCATAATATTAGGTACCAGTCTCCAGATGTATAAATATATGGTTTATGTTAGGTCCACTCATTCATTATATCCGTATATATTGATATTAAAAATAAAACGACCACATTAGAGGAATAACCTTTATATTCATTTCTGTCTCATAGTATCACTCTTAACTATGCTTATGGCTATGTTACTCGGAACGGTACTATACATTCCTCGCATCAACTCGAATAATTACCGAAAATCCATTTCAGAATTAACATTCAGGCTTTGAAAGAAAATCATTTACTTTGGTTGTCGACTGCTGTTAATAAATGCATTTTAAAACACTCAAAAAGAATTGTACACCTTTCACAAATCAATAAACAATGAAGTTTAAACACAATGTTGCTATTGCCCGTGATGACAAAATTAAACCACATTATTGAAACTTAACTTCCGTAGTTATTTAATTAACATATTACTATTTTGTCATATAAATCGGCTTAACAATGCAACAGTCCGAAATCAATTCCATGTTATTTTTAAACAATTATTTCTGTATCATAGTATTTATTTTAAAAGTTTTTAATTGTTACAATAATTGTATGAGATTTTATAAGCAGACCATTTTATTACACTTTATACTTTAAACATAATTATCTTATTCCAATCAACAAGCAGTCGACTTAACACACAAATATTACAACACTCTTATTGAATTTAACTCTTAATTACAATTTGTAGGTTAATCATCAATAACTGCTTCTCGTATTTCAATTTCATATTTTGTACAGTGTGATTTTGCACTAATGTTTTAATATTATCTTCTGTAATTCGTATTAACACTTTTATTAAAAAACAGCGACTACAAAACTGTAGAAAAGTATACAAAAATTAGGGAAACACGCAAATTTCGACATTAAGGTCAGTGCTGTATAGAATATTGAAGCTTAGCTGCGTAGACTAGTTTGAGTAAATTGTTATTTCACTTTGTACTCTATTGAACTACTGCACAGTACTAGACCAAAATTGTATGACGTATTTTTGTTAAAATTTGGGTGTCAATAGTGCATACTGCTGCTAATAATTCGATGAATTGTATTGTATATATACATCTGTCATAAATATAGCTATATTTATGACAGATACAAATAACAAGATTAGTTTTTTACAGAAATAAGAAATATTGTCTACGCCATTTAAAGTAAAAAATCTTTAAAAAAAAGTAGGTTTCACTCTACGTTCAATAATTGCGCTTATACTTCTCAAGTGTAAGGCTCATTGCGAAATATTTACAAAAGCGACATCTTTGTGGTTTGTTCACAACAAATATTATTCAATCATCAACTTTGGATAACCCCGTAAACCTCCAAACAACTGTAGTATCCACATAAAATTGTAAGAGAGAATCCAAAACAGGCCGGTTACATAATTGTGGCGTGTAGAATTTGACAAATATCATCAAAACTTTAACATTTATTAAAAAACTTACCACATCATTAATTATTAATATCATCTAAAACCCTTCGAATCCTTTTGATCACTATAAAAGAGGTATTTTTGATACACAAATTTTGTGAAAATTTAAGACGAATATTTAAGAATATAATTTATAAGTACCGATTCAATACACCTGTATTTATAAAAAAAACGGCCGTCGACCGAATCAAGTAAGAAATTTATTTTCAAATAAAAAAGTCAATAAATTGTACTATTTACAAAAACAAGAAATAATTCCGATTCTTTACAGTGTAATTGGTAACAATTATAATCGTGAATTGTAAAATTCTGAAGTATAAACTAATCCCTTAAATAGCAATAACAAAAATAAAAACATGTGATGTTCTGTTCATCAACAAATCAAAACCATCCCGATGATATAATAACCTTTAAAACATAATACGAGGGCTATTGGAACATTTATATTTTTTTAAGCATACATATTTAAAATAATTTGTAATTAGTACTTTCGTCGTCTTGTTACTATAACAGTAATAAATTGACTCATAAATCCACTATTGTTATTTGATTCTTATTTCCAATAAAGACGAAATAGTAAATGCATTATATTATGTATTTAGTTTTTAGAGACAATTTCATCTATAAGCCCTCATATTTTATTATGATAAAAGATCTGTTATGTTTACAATTTGTCAAAAGTTCACAATAAAAAAACGCTAACTTTCACTAACAATTATATAAAAAAATGTTTCAACACAATATAATATTATCCTAATCTGCAAGTAATAATAATTAAAGCAAACTTAAGCCCACTACGAAAATCTCAAATAAGGGCGAGAATCGGTTACAACTTTAGGCTTGCCACAATACATTTTTTGTGGAAAATGTAAGGGAACCGCCTCTAAAGTTTTAAGGAATTCCGGCCCGTAGTTACCTCGAACACTCCTAACACTAACGTACAGAAAATATGTCATTTGTCCTTATTTAATCTAACATTCTGCGATATCAATAAGAGTAGCTCCTTTTTGGAGATCGAGAGGGCGCGCGATACCTTATATTCTTATAAACCATTTCGTTAGCACATCACAGATCATCGAAAACAACTTGGTCAAATAGCATGGACTTTCAATAATCTATTTAATAAAATAATCTTCATTAAAATCAATCTTTGTATGTTTGTCCTCTGTGCTCCGAAATCATTGAATCGATTGTGATGAAACTTTGGAAGGTGTTCTGGGGAAGCCTGTGAGTAAATAAATATAGATAGGTTTTTTGGTCTAGGAACCCCTAGACCAAAAAACCTATCTATATTTATTAATATTTTACGAGGCTTTGCAAGGAAATACTTTTCTATAAACAAAACGAGTTTTAGAGTCATCATTCAAAATTAGCTGATTTGGTCGCCTGGACCGAAATAATTTTGAATACGCCGGCACCTGCGATTTCAAAGATTTAAACCTTAGAATATTATACTTTTAATAGTTTAATCGAAACGTTTTCATTAGAAGACGTCCAATTTTGATACCAAATAAATGTCTTAAAATCCATGCAATTCCACCAATCTAACAGGCACATCAAGCTAACAAAACTACAGCCTCACTCACAACGCACGCCCTCGTTCCTAACTATAGCATAAGTTACTCTGTACCTACACTAACCGAATGCTTAACCTAAACTTAGACATAAAAAGCTTATTCCATTTGGCTTCTTTCAAGTTGAACCATAATTATGTCTTGTCATTTAATCTAGGTCATTATTTTAGTACAAAAATGCCTTATTTTGGTATTGCTGTTACTAAAATTCGTATATCGTTTCATTACATTAATAAAATAACACGACAACTCATAATTGAGCAACGACAGGCAAACACGTTTTTTTAAAGTACACTAATATCTTACTTTATTTGTTAGTAACTGCAAAAGTACCAAAAACTGCCGCATAGTTAAGGCGCTAGTTGAAACGCCTCAGTAGCGCCAATAGCAATCGCCGACAGCGGATATTTTTGAAACTACTGCATACACTCCATTTCATAATCTTTTGTGAAAAATATTTTACTGAGATCTCTTTGTATGTTCTTTAGTTTGTTCTGTCGCAATACTGTTACATATCTATACTTTATATTTACGCTTACGATAGTGTATATACTTAGTATAAATAAATACAAGACATAAATTATTAGTTCACCTTTTTTAAACGCGATTCACTTTAAAGTCAATGTGCGTATTTGTTTCTTGAGTCCCATCTTAAACACTTTTCTTAACTAACCTTATGACACACCGCATAATAATTGAATAGGAAGACAAAATAAAAATATAAATTTATACGGAAGACAATGCCAAAATTTATAAATTTGAACATTATATATTTTTCAAACAATTTATGATAACTTTAAAAAATAGATTTATAAATGCTTTTTATATGGCAACCGAAATAACGTAATTATTATAAGGGTATTCCAAATCAAAGGGAATATTCAATTAAAATCAATGCAAATAATCCAACAAAACACTATTTCATAATCACTTCACTGCAATCCGCCCGAATTCCAAGTCAGGTGGAAACACTTCATGCCACCTGGATTCCAATCCGGGTGAAAACACTTCACTTCATGCTACTCAGATTCCAATCCAGGTGTAATCACTTCATTTCAGTCCACCCGAATTCCAATCCGGGCGAAATCACTTCACTTCAATCCACCCGGATTCCAATCCGGTTGGAATCCAATCCAACCCGACTAGGCTTGGATTCCCGCGACCAGTGTGACGAAACAAAGGCGCACATACGCGCGTGCTCGCTCAAGGCCTCAAAAGAAGCCGATCAACTCCTACTCGATGTTGCTCCGCGGACCGTCGATCGGCATTGTGTGCAGAACCTCATCGAGCAGTTGCAGTGCCCTGGAGATAAATCATTTTTCTGAAACATGCTTGGAAATACGAGCATTATTTTGACAACCTTCTTCGAGATAAATCGACATTGCTGAAAATCCATATCTGTCGTATTTAGCGGCCAAATAAATTCCATAATAAACTCCTATCTGTCGTGTTATTAAAAAATGGAACGATCTTTTACTCCGAAATATAGCAACCAAGGAGGTTACTAATCAAAGGTTTTATTAAATTTCGAACTGGCTTGCAAATAGAAAGCTGTTTTAGAAAAAAAAAAACAAATCATCACAATGCACTATGCTACAGAGACCTATAAGGACACGTCGAATTTTTCTAGTATATTCACCCTTCTGCGGTGTCGGCCACCGTTCATGAGAGAATTAATATCCTCACATTAGAAATAAATATTTTTACAAAATGTTTGACTAATGATAAAGATGAAACAGCCTTCCAATTATATATTTTTAATTTTGCATTTTACAATGCTATTTTTATGTGATAAATATTAAATAAGAAAATATAATACAAACTTTCTCCTCCTCGGCCCACATTTACACGTTCGTCCACTAATGCCTCTTTTGCTGGCCGCTGCAGTAATGTACTATAAAATGTGTACTGTGTGTAAACGGTCTCAATTTATCTAGTGTCTTCACGGTCCCATAGATTTGGGCTCTATAAAATGCATATACTTATCCGATGCCGGCACTGCTGTTAGACCGAGGCTTATAGTGACCTCATATAGTAGTAACGTTGTAGTTGAGAGAGTAAGTGAACGCTATACACAGGCATAGCGGCGTCTTACTCACTCAACTGCTACAGTACTGATATAAAAGCTCAAGGAAGGAACTAAATATTTTGGAAACTCATGCGAGTTAATGCGTGCAGCTTCGGAAGCAGGACTAATAAACAAAATGGCCACCTCATGCAGCTATGGCCGCTAACAGATGACACTGTTTGGCGCAGGGGTACTAACCCCGCCTTCTGCGCCAGAGGTCCTGGGTTCGATCCCCGGACAAGACAAATATTTGTGTGCATGAACATGTCCATTTGTCTTGGTCTGGGTGTTTAATATGTATATTATGCATGTATTTACAAAAAAAAAGTATATAAGTAAGTTTATCCGTTATCTAGTATCCATAACACAAGTTTTTCATGAAACTTAACGTGGGCTAGATAATTGGTGTGATTCTATGCAATTGTTTATTTATTATTATTATTTACTGTTAAAGGCGTACTAAGGCTTGCCGTCTGCGCCAGAGGTCCCGGGTTCGATCCACGGACAAGACAAATATTTGTGTGCATGCACATGTTTATTTGGTCTGGGTGTTTAATATGTATATTAAGTATGAATTTACAAAAAAAGTATATAAGTATGTTTATCCGTTATCTAGTAATTTATTATAATTTTATTATAGTATATGCATCGACTGACCTGTGCAGGTGCACCTCCACCCAGCACGGCGTCTCCTTGATGGAGGTGCGCGGGTAGTCCGGCCCCCAGCCCTTGACGAACGAAAGTCGGACTATGCACAGCCGCCGAAGGTCGTCTACGCCGATGCCCGCTGCTGCTGTTAGACCTGGAAAATCGACTTAAATATGAACACCATTTATAAATTATAATCACCGCGAATAGCCCAGAAAAAAGTTTTTTAGAATCACTTCATTCATATTAATTCACCTAATTTTCAATGCACCCAAATTCCAATCCGGGTGACATCCAATTAAAGTATTGTGTTTGCTATCTAACTGTGTACAAAGCAGTTATAATAAATGATCGATCGAGTTAATTCATTGCATCAGTTATATGTAAGAACTATTAAAAATCAATACCATGCATATGAAATGATTTGTAGAGTAAAGTGGGTCTAAATCGCGAGTTGATATAAAAAAACACCAAGGCGCTGTGATGATAAAATGTTTGGCGCCTGATGGTATGTTTCGAATCTTGGGTCGCGCGATCCACTGCTTCGTATGAATTTAAATGAGGCACTAATACAAGCGACCACGTCGCGCGACCTCGGTCCGTAGACAAAATAACATCGTTATGTAGCGAAACGATAATTCGATTCGTTATTGTCTATATTCGCCAATTAACTTGCGGTAAGACCACGTGATTTAGCGCGGCTTATGCCAATCCGGCAATCCCATACATTTAATTCTTTTCGAACTTCGTTATCGTTTTTGAATTGTTACTTTGGCTAAGGGCCCTGGATTGTTTAGTGCTTCATATAAATCCATACATTTTATGAAGATGAAGAAAGATCCGAATCATAAACGGCAGTACTCTATTCAGTCAGTTTTTATTTATAACAAAGTGAATAAAAAATTAAATATATATCATAGGAAATTGTACGAGTGTAAGAAAATACTAGTGGAATGGTTGAAAACTGACTTATGAAGAGACAGAAAATTTATTATAGAGAATTATATAGATTACTTAAATATTTATATATATTATGATACATAGATACACACAAAACATTCACGTAAACACACATACACATACACTTATACACATCCACACACAAAACACATACACACACTTACCTTCACAAAAATAAAAAATGTTAGTTTTAAATAGCTTTCCATTTCTTTTGAGCGAAGCGCCCCAAAACAAGTATTTTAGAATTACTTACTAGGGTTGTTTCATTATATGTTAATAATGTATGATTTATGTTAATAAAGACATTTATTATTTATTATTATTATCATGCCACTTATTATACTTATTAACGTCGCAGGCGTGCGACAGCGCTCACAGCGCCCTGGCCGTGTGCTTGGACCGCTTTCTATATCAACAGCCAACCAGCCAGAGTTAACACGATATCTGTTCTTATTTCTTACACTTGTTCATACTAGGATGCTGCGGCTGTATGTGTCCGGCGACGGCGGCGGCTTGAGCAGCTGCGGCGGCCTGAGCGGTCGCCGCTTGTGTTTGCATCTGACGGTGGCATTGACGAAGGTCGAACACCTGGAACAAACATTAGACGTTTCATTAGAGCTGGTTTTAAAGTCACACTGACCGTGGGCGCCGCTGACAACTAAAATGTATGTTATGACGACCTGTTTGGCGCAGGGGTACTAACCCCACCTTCTGCGCCAGAGGTCCCGGGTTCGATCCCCGGACAAGACAAATATTTGTGTGCATGAACATGTCTATTTGTCTTGGTCTGGATGTTTAATATGTATATTATGTATGTATTTACAAAAAAAAGTATATAAGTATGTTTATCCGTTATACACATCACACAAGTAACACAAGTTCTTCATGATACTTAACGTGGGCTAGATAATTGGTGTGATTGTATGGAAATAATTATTTATTATTATTATTATTATGTATGTGTAACATTCATACAAACGAGAACGAGAAAATAATGCTATTTGAGACCAGTGTTCTCATGGTGAATAACTTGATCGCATACTTAAAAGAGGACCGGACAATAGGTCCGAAAGTCGTTTGAGTAAAGTTGCTTTTTAAAAATAACCATAACTTTTTCACACGGTTATTGGATCTGAGCTGCCATAGTTTCTATTAAAGAACATCAAAGTAGCCTTCTGATGACATCCATGCCATATGCATCGTCATTGATTCCAGAACCGTGTCACCGTGCCACAACTGACCTTGATGCAGGCGGAGGGGTATATCTTGTGGACAGCATCCCCGGGCGCTCGTCCAGCCTCCCTGTCCAGGTAGTACGACTGCACGAACACGCTATGGTCCGATAGACATCGGAGCCACACGTCCCCTTCGCCGCGGAGGTCCAATTGGACGCCTTTGCCTATGTGGAGTCTGAGACATAGAAATAAAGAAAATAACACATGTTTTACTGATAACCACAGACCTTTATCGAGATAGACGAAAAGAGCGCTTCAAACTGTATGAGAACCTAGCGATTCGAATTTCGTACCTACGATGACGTCACGAGCGAGATTTAGTGACGTGGAAATTTTATTGAGGAGCCCTTGCAAGAAAGCACTGCACAATTAACCATATTCGTTTCTGAGTGACCTTTATTTCATGGCAATGGTCTCAAGCAGTCTGATTTAGGTCGGAAAACTTTGACCGTGGATCAAAATTTTGGCACGCAAGGTACACTTTTACCGTCCTTCTCGATATAGGTCTGTGCTGATAACAAAAGAAAGGTCTATGATTTTGTAATTTTTGCATTTTTCAATGCTATTTTTATACTTATTACTTTAAATAGAAAAATATTGGAAAAAATTAACTCGGCCACAAGTGAATTCTCAGACGGGAATCGAACCCGCGACCTTTGGAAATCCGGTCCAATGCGGGTTCGATTCCCGTCTGAGAATTCACTTTTAGTAATTTTTTTCCAATATTTTTCTATTTATAATTTACCATAAGTTAAAGAAAGGTCCGCGACCTTTGGAAATCCGGTCCAATGCGGGTTCGATTCCCGTCTGAGAATTCACTTTTAGTAATTTTTTTCCAATATTTTTCTATTTATAATTTACCATAAGTAAAAGAAAGGTCTTTTATGGAAATATTTTCTAAGCGCCGTACCCTTATTACAAGTCTTTTTCGAAAACTATTCGAAAACTTTGTCTCTTCCATAGAATGCTTTACTGATATGACTAGAGCATCCGATAGTTGTCGAAAACGTTGACAGTAAATGTCAACTTGCAAGGGCTCAGTGGGCCGATTCTCGCGGCTTCGGTCGAACCAAAAATTAGTTTAAAATCTCACTGAAAACAATAATTGACATTATAGGATTGTCAAAGGTTATTGAAACTAAAGGATTTTGGTAGTAGTAGAGATTTTACTTTTTTTTTTAATAATGAAATTAAAGATAGAAAAATGTCGCATTCGACATATATTTCAGCGCTAGAATCGCCATCCTGGTGCTTCATATAGTGTGAGTTTAATTTTTACGCGGCCGCGAATTTTGAATGAAATTGCCGATCTGTCATCTACTACTAGTAGTAGACTACACTAACGCCATTCAAAAACCTGATAAGTAGAAAGAGAAACCTAAAAGAGAGTAGAAAGCCTCTCACTAAGCACTCTATCATCGGTACAGTCGACAGCACGTTTAGCTTTGCAGTTTGATTCAGAGCGCCCTTATATCTCTCGTAATAGCGGCGATTTTCGTAATGGTTCGGATGGCACTATATGATGCCACTTCTCGGTATGATGAAGGCTAAGAGTATCCGCATTTAAGAATAAAAAAAATAAGAATCTGGTCTAATATAGTAGGCCTAGCACGAAAATCTTTCAAGTAAATATCGAGGAAGTAAAGTAAAAAAATGTATGACATGTTGAGCAGCGTTTCTACCGGACGTACACGAAACTACATTTTCCTATACATATTTTCACATTACGTGCTTGATACGTTCTCGAAACTATTTCGATAGTTTTTCGTGCTAACCCCTTCTGTTGCTTACCTCGCCCGCTCACTTTGCTCCGTTCTATGGACATTGCTAAGGGCACCTAGACAGAACCGGTTGCCACCTGAAGGGTCCACGTAGCCGTCCACCTAAATATATACGAAAAATAATTTAAATAATAGCTTCCCATTAAACTCTTTTAATTAAATCAACAACAAAAAACTTTACTGAAATTAATTACAGAAAAACAACTTTATACTGGGAAATTATTAGGTTTGAAATATCTTCATTTCAAAGCTAATAATTTCTATCTCTCTTATCTCTTCTATATATAAATATTTATAATACAATTGAATAATTGCTAACATAGTTGAGGCTTAAGTTCCTAAATGATCTGTACCAAAACAGTAGTGCAACTTTTTTTTGTACTTATTTTCTTAATAAGTGTCCTTTATCTACACTAATATTATAAAGAGGAAAGATTTGATTGTTTGTTTGTTTGCAAGGAATAAACTCAAAATCTACTGAACGGATTTGGATGAAATTTGGTACACAGATAGTAGATAGCCTGGTTATGAACATAGGATACTTTTTATCCCGATATTCCCACGGGAACGGGACCGTGAGTCGCCGCTAGTTAAATATAAATATTAATTTACATATGCTGACTTATGAAAAAATAATCAGATCTAGAACAACAAATACCCGAATAACGTATTTTACGTCTGTTTGTATTAAGTAACAGTACTTACCGTAACATTGGGCCTGCTCGAAGGAACCTTGAAAGTCTCCCCGACCTGCGTGTCCAGCTCGAAGTATGCTACCGAACACCAATACTCTGGTGCTGGCTGGCTCGACAATAAACCTCCAGGGTTGCCGTTATCTAAAAAAATACAATTATGATGACAATAGTTTGGCTCTTCTTTTGTTTATTTAATTTGTAATATCCGTAAGACGTCAGACCTAATGGCAAAAATGCCTTTCTGATGGTAGAACAGGGGCCTACCATCAACTGTAATGCGAATAAATTAGGTTATTTTCAGGTAATAAGAGTGAGACGTCGCTATACGCGTCGTACGGCAGCATCTCACTCTCACAACCTAAAAAGAATGGCAAAGAGTTGATGGTAAGGTCCCAGATTCTGTGCCCTTGTACGAGTTTGGCAAACTATAATCGTTTTCGAAAACTATCGCTTTGTCTCTTTCATATCCATAGACTGCTGTACCGATATGAGTAGAACATCTGATAGTTTTCGAAAACGTTGACAGTTATTATCAACTCGTACTAAGGGCTCTGAAAGATTAAATATTTTGCACACCAAGTGTGGTGCATCTGTAGTGACAGATAAATAGATAAATGTTTTATGTTTCTACTGAGGCGGAAAGAGCAGGAGCTCTATTTTTGATTCACTCGTCTCGAGGATTCTACTGATTTTCGTGCGACGTTTGAGTTTCCGTATTCTGTAAAAGTGACCTTGCCTGTATAAACATAGCTTCGCTTTTCGCCTGTAGTACCGCCTCCTAACGCGAGCGCGCGAGGGGCAAAGCGGAAAGCGTGCTATGTCCACGCGTACAAGGTCGCTAATCGCCTAATCGCCTTCTAGTTCGCCTCGAAACTCGCGCGACGAGTGATTCAAAAATAGAGGTCCAGAGCTGTGTTTTTATACATTTGATAAGAAAGGCGAAATTTTTCATACTGTTTAATGTATGATAACTCTCCGCCTTATGAAGACAACACAACACCCTAAAATGATAAGATGATAATATGACAGACAATCCACATTCTTTTTTCTATTCAGAGCCCGTATTCACGATGACACTTACCGATTCCTTGCTCAAACCACGCCAATGTCGTATTTGGTTCCGACATTTTCAAAATTCGTTTTCTCTATGACACTTACATATTTTAAAGTTATATTACTAGTTTATTAACTATACAATTTGTGACTGTCATGTACTTGTATAATTACTCTATAATTTGTTAGTTTTATGGAGAAAACTAATTTTGAAAATGTCAAAACCAAGTACGACACGACATTGGCGTGGTTTGAGCAAGGAATCGCTAAGTGTGACCACTTAGCGATTCCTTGCTCAAACCACGCCAATGTAGTGAATAAGGGCCCAGTACTTTCAGGTCATAATTTGACCCCAGGAACCTAATGATCACACACATTGAAGTATTGTATGAGATTGACAAGCTAACATCGTTAAATTTCAAAGTTAATTGTTTATTAACTCTACACACAATCAGTTTGACAGACAATTAAAAGTGGTAGTTAATTCATGTTACACCAGCCGGGGCACAACACGGAGTACCGTGAATCATCAGTCATCTTTGGCGTTCAAACAAATAGAAAATTCGCTACTTGAATAAAAAAGGGGGAAAGATTATGACATGAGAGTACTCGTCATCAGCCATTTTTAATGTGTCCACTGCTGGGGCACTGGCCTTCCTTATGCATTAATAAGAAGAATGGGCCATGACCTACCCACGCGGGCCCAATACTGATTGTTGGGTTTTAACGACTGCTAATGCAGCCGGGGCTTATCGTGCCTTCCGAAGCACGGAGGAGCTCGAGATAGTAAATTCTGGGTCACCCATCCCGTGACCGACAATTGCGAAAGTTGCTTAACCTCAACAATCGCAAGCCGAGAGCGCGAATCACTGCGCCACGGGCTCCTCCGAAAGAAAGTACAGATAATAGAAAGAAATTCATCGATCTGTAATAAGCGTATGAGTAATGAGTGCACGTGATATTTACACACTCACAGAATTTTCTGTTCATTTGATTGATAATGGTGGCTAGACTAGAGTTTTAACTGTCAAAACTGGACGTGTGCATTCAAACAAATAGTAATTACTATCTCTGCCCCCGTACCGTAGCCCTAACAGCAGCGGCTTTAATTGATCTCGTAGCTCGATAACGTGTCACTGCCCTCCTGACATCTTACCGGGCTAAGCAAGGCAGCAACATGCGCCATATCAACCGCGAGACATAGCAGATGTCATAAAAGTACACATAAAAGAGAATGATAATTTTGTAGAAAAAAGCATATGAGTATTATGAGTAATGAGTGCACGAGGTCTGATATTTACGTGTGTACACTCACAGTAATGGTGGTGGTGCGTCGGCGCGTCGACGGGGGGCGGCGCGGCGGGCGGCGGCGCCAAGCTCTGCGTGTACGTCAGCGTGTTGTTGCCCGTCCACGTGCCTATGGAGTACGTGTACGTGTGCATAACGAGGGGGATAATTGTCTAATTTCAAAATCTATCAATACCTTTCAATTTGTCATTAGTTAGTGTCACTCAACAATATACACACCCTCTCCACACACACTCACTCATATTCATTTTACTCACCGTGAGAGGTTCACTACATATAATCTAACTTTAAGGTTTGGTTTTGATTCTGGCATTTTTTGTTAGTTTTAGTTAATACCATTTTGCTTCTCTGGTTAAACCTTGTTTTGTACATAGTGAGAGCATAAGCACTGCACCTGAGATACAGGTTTCCTAGTTCTGGTGCAGATGTTTACCATTGGCTTGTTTCAATCAATGGTTTATTACATGTAAGAACTAAGTTATGTTTACAGTTGTCTTATTGTAACTTGCCAAACAATGTATTTTTTCTTTGGTGAAATAAAATATATTATATTATATTATATATTATTATATTAGTGTATGGCCAGAGTGCCTGCTCTGGTCAAGCGTGGAGCGGGGATGTTTAACATGAACGCTGCCTGCCCCGCCCCGCTCCACGCTCGACCAGAGCGAGCACGCTGGCCGTTCACTAAGATATTAACATACTTCAGGTTCTACTATACTACTTGACATTTGATAGGGATTGTGATCGGGACGCGTTTTGAAGCATATTGAATGAATAAAATTTTCCTGTCTAAGCAAAGTGACACGAAAATATCTTTCAAAGGAATGGAGAAGTGTCGAATGAAGTGTAATTTAAAACATCATTCGTTCCGAAAGGGATTGCGACTATAAGTTACACAATTCCATAAATCACTATCACAATCACAATACTTTTCAAAGGGATTGTGATAGATTTTGAAATTAGACAATTAGGGGGCAGTACCATTTTCAAACTATATTAGTTTTCGAAAACTATTCTCTTTTATATACAGACCTATATCGTGATAGACGGTAAAAGGGTACCTACCTTGCTTGCCAAAAGTTTGATCCACGGTCAAAGTTTTACGACCCACAGGTCAGGCCATTTGAGACCATTGCCATGAAAACACACGTGACTCAAGACACAAATGGTTAATTGTGCAGTACTTTCTTGCAAGAGCTCGTCAATAACATTTGTACATCACTAAATCTCGCTCGTGACGTCATCGTAGGTTCGAAAAAGTCGACACGCTAGGTTCTCATACAGTTTGTAATTGGATGCCGCGGGAGGACACTAGTAGATCTATAATGTAATGGTGTGTATCGATATCGCGAGGCTGCTCATTTGAACAGTAGTAGAGAAGCGGCCTCGCAGTGAGTTCATTTACGTCTACACAGTCAACAAGAGCCAGAGAGCCGATCCTCGCGCTGAGATATGTCGCATTCGACATTTTTGAAGCCAGATTTTTTTAAATTTGAAAATAAAATAACCGATCGAGTAAAAATGATTAGTATATTTAGAATAGTAGTATTATTGTCGCTCAAAGTGTTTAACGGCCGGTTTCAATAATATATCCCTAAAAAGAGATAGGCCTATCTTGGTTACGTTACTTAGCAACCACTGTTATTTTAGGTTATTTTAAGGCAGATTAACAAAAATATCTAGACAATAAAGCTCCTAAGCCTATCTCTTACTGACGATACGTTATTGAAACAGAACGTTAGTCGATCGGTTAAAATTTTCATGAAAACAACTTCGACATTACAGGATTGTCAAAGATCGTTGAAACTAAAGGGTTTTAGCAGTAAGTAGTAGAAATTTTACGTACGTAAATTATGGATAGAAAAATGTCGAATTCGACATATGTTAGCACGAGAATCGGCCCCCAGACCGTACCTGAGAGGCATCAGTATGAGCTAGCGCAGACGGCGGATAACGGAGGACTTTTTGTCCGCGACACGTCTTTATTGACTTATGATCTGTACCAGTATTGCGAGGTCCTAACGGTGCGACAATTATTTATTTTCCAAAGTATACTGAAACAGCATAGTTACATAGATACATCAATTAAATCCCGCAGTAGGCACCTTGTAGTTCCAACCTCACATTGCAAATCTTCATTTGCGCATCGCTTCTTTTATTTTCTTGGGCCACATTTATATAAGAAACTACACAAAAAATGTAACATAATTCATTTAACTAGGTTCAAATGTAAAAAGGTTCTTTTCTGCTTTTTAAATACATTAAATTATGATGAAACAGAAGATCTTCTGCGCACTTGCACTTAAACACAAATACACAAACACACACACACACACATACGCACACACACACACACTCACATACGCACACACACACTCACTCACACACACAGACACACAGACATCCTTCCATGTAAACAGACAATGATTCCATCGTACATATATATAACCTAATTTGTATATACCCACTACATACTTACTTACCTATTTTGTTATTATTTCTACTCAATAACGTAAATTTTTGATATTAAAAACATGTTAATGTGATTAAAGTCCCAGTAGTTAAGAGGGGAGAGTACTGGTTCTCTGAGATACAGGCCACGGCTTAGTTCAGATACCAGTCTCTCCACAATCTTATGTATGTGTCTTAATTTTCATGTAATTTTTGTAAACCTATTTTGTAAACGATGAGATTGTGTAGAGAAGAAATAAACATTTATTTATTTATTTATTATTTATTTATTGTAAACCAAATAAGATTCAACTTAGATCGCGTATATCCAAGAAAAGTACGCGATAGTCCTCGTTATTTATTCAACTTTATGTTCTTAGTAATAAGGTCGTGTCGCGGACAAAAAGTCCTTCAATGTCCGTCGTCTGCGCAGGCCATATACGTTTGGAATCCGAAGTTCTTTATTTTCCATGTAGCGAGCGCGCGAGGCAAAACACATGACCTTGAGTAGCTTATTGCTGTGGTGGAGCGCGTTGTTGCAGTGGCCAAGTTGCGGTGCCGGGCTGCCTGCTGTAGTGAAACCGTTCTGTTGTGACGCTTCTTATTCTTGGCTAGAAGTAATTTTCAAGATCATACCCTAATGCAGCTGTTATCACTACAGCGTAGCCCGCCCCGTCGCGAAAACGTTCTGTTACGATGTTTCTTATTCTTAGTAGCTAGAAGTAATCTTTAAGGTCATACCTTTCTGCTGTTGCGTTTTTGGCTATAAATCATATTTAAGGTCATACCATGTTGCTGCTGCAGCTGCTGTTGTTGTTGCTGTGGTGGAGCGCGGTGTGGCAATTGACTATACTGCGGCGCCGGGCTGCCCGTTCTAGCGAAACCGTTCTGTTGGTGGCTAAAAGTAATGTTCAAGATCATACCTTGCTGCTACTAATGTTGTTACTGCTGCTAAAGTAATTGTTACTGCTGCTGCTGTAGTTGTTGTTACTGCTGCTGCTATCGTAACGTTTCTATTACAAACCGTCACACCAGTCACCACTTCTGTGCTCGCTGCTAGTAATCATTGTCATACCTTGCTGCTGTTGCTGCGCAGTTGTTGTTACTGCTGCTGCTATCGTTACGTTTCTACCGCAAACTGTCACACCACTTCTGTGCCCGCTGCTAGTACTTAGTCATTGTAATACCTTGCTGCTGCTGCTATCGTCACGTTTCTATTACAAACCGTCACACCAGTCACCACTTCTGTGCTCGCTGCTAGTAATCATTGTCATACCTTGCTGCTGTTGCTGCGCAGTTGTTATCGTTACGTTTCTACCGCAAACTGTCACACCACTTCTGTGCCCGCTGCTAGTACTTAGTCATTGTAATACCTTGCTGCTGCTGCTACGCAGTTGTTGTTGCTGCTGCTGCTATCGTCAAGTTTCTACCGCATACTGTCACACCAGTCACCACTCCTCTGCTCGCTGCTAGTACTTAGTCATTGTTGACACCTTGCTTCTGTTGCTGCGCAGTTGTTGTTACTGCTGCTGCTATCGTCACGTTTCTACCGCAAACTGTCGCACCACTTCTGTGCCCGCTGCTAGCACTTAGTCATTGTCATACCCTGCTGCTGCTGCTGCGCAGTTGTTGTTACTGCTGCTGCTATCGTCACGTTTCTACCACAAACTGTCACACCAGTCACCACTTCTGTGCCCGCTGCTAGTACTTAGTCATTGTCATACCTTGCTGCTGCTGCTGCTGCTGCTGTTGTTGTTGTTGTTGCTGTTGCTGCGGCGGCGCGCGATGTGGCAATGGACTGGGCTGCGGTGCTGGACTGGCTGCTGTAGCGAAACCGTTCTGTTGCGACGTTTCGACTGCCACTGGTGACATGGCTACGGTGCCCGCTGTTACAACAATAAATAAATAAATTACACCCGTCTGGGAAACTTGGGAGACGGGTCGATTTATTGTAGTAAAAAAATATCATATTGTAACACTATTGTAAATGTTAACCATATATTTTGTACATATAAGGGACCATGAGCAAAAATGTATGGAGCCTGGTCCAATACAACAACAGTGTAACCTATGCCAAACGAAAGCATTAGAAGTGTTTGATATTTCATACTACGAGCCGCCGAAATCGAGCGCGAACATGCGAGTTTAAACATTCTTTAATACTATTATTTTCATACAAATGGTCAAGTATTTTTGATCACAGTTTTACCTAGTGGTAAGTGACGATGTTTTCGAGATATATTATATTATATTATGTTTGGGGTTCCGTGTTTCCAGTTCATTTATTATTTGTTATCAATTTTGTATATATCAATGTCATCGGTGATCGGGGTAGGAGAGAGGCGGAAATGTGTATATAGCGGCGCGGGCGACGAAGGAGGCGTATGCGCAGTACACAAAAAAAACAAAAAAACATTTGTTTACGGTTTTTGATGCTAAGAATTTATGTTTTCTTAGGTTTCAAATGTATCAAAACACCATGACCGCACTATAAATTGACTTAGCCGTCATAATACCACTTCCAACGTTGTTTGATTGGACCAAAACGCCCGTGGTCCTTTCTAGATCCAAGTAAGTTTTATTAAGAACTTGTGCTATAGTTACTTAATAACTGCAAAATGCGCCACGCTTGACTGACAATATGGACGTGCGCAATTGGAAAGGGATTTGAAAATTTGGCTCATCCCCTGTCCATTTTGAAAATGGCGCCGCACGATAATACCTATAAAAATATCATACAAGATAATGCCCAAGTGTCAGGTTAGCGAGATAATTAAAGGTGCAAAGGTGACACAGAGGTGGTACAGAGGTTTGGGTCAGCATGATTCATTTTTAACTCTAATTATCTGGCTAACGTGACACCTTAGGGCATTACATATCATAACATTTTTTATTCCTCTGTGTGTATTTCTCTGCGACGCCAATTGGTTTCAATGGCAGTAGTTTTCTAGCTCGGAACAAACATTGTTATATTTAGTTGTAATTAATCAAACTAAAATATAAATTCTTCCTTAGTAATAAAGTTCGGTTTTGAAATTTGATATTACTTACCACCTACATGGTCATAATGATCACAACTTGATAACCTAACCTAACTTACCAGGTAATGTCTGCGTAAGTTGAGTATCAGCTGTGGTCTGTTCTGTGGTGAAGAATGTGGTGGTGGTTCCATCTATGAGAGGGGTGGTACCACCCGGGGACATGGTGACTGGGAGGGAAGCTGAAACACGTGTAGAGAATCAGAAGCAAGAAAAAGTGGTACTGTCAACGGAGCACGATGTAACAGTTATCCAGTAAAGCAGATATAGATTTTGGTCAATTGGTATTTTTCTATATAAGCACATCTTAAGTTTCTTCGCGCACTCATAATTGAAACAAAACAACTTTTGCGGAGTATTCAGTGCGATGTATTCACCGACACCTATATATATATGTTAGTATAATTTTTCGGTTTATTTGCGGTTTTTTGGTTTCCCGACGTTTCGGCACCTTTTCAGTGCCGTGGTCACGGGTTGACTAGCTACTTATAAGTCTACCTTCACAAAGTTGATTTATTATTGCGTTCGGATACGGTTAGATAATTACTAATTAAAAGTTAATAATTTTTACAATGGCAACAATTATTGCGTTTAATATTTTGTATTTGATAGAATCAGGCGTTACTTGGCGGAAATCCATATCTTAGTAGAAAACGAAAAAAAAGTCTCAGCAGCTGAGATTGGCACGGTCTAACAACTCCTGAGGATGCTCCGTGTGTGGGCGAAACACGTGTAGAGTAGTCGGTGAAGGTGCAAGGTGTGTCACTGGGCTGCATCTGCATTTTTTCTTGCGGAATTACGCGACATATTTTTCGTTTTCTACTTTAATATTTTGATTCGATTGCTATTTGAATTATACTGGCAGTTCACAACTTGGGAGGATTTTTGAAGAAAGATACTGCCAAGAAAACTCCGAAAGCGGGCCGACCTCCATTTTTATGTTTGTTATTTATCTACAAAAAGAGCTAACCGTATCTTTAGGCTTTACAGTGTGTCTTCTTCTTCTTATCGAATGAGGATTAGTGGCCACCTCTGGTGTCAGAGTTTATCAAGCCGCCTATAAGGCCTCCGACTTGGCTTAACGACTGTAATCAAATGACAGCCGGGACCGACGGTTTAACGTGCCCTCCGAAGCATGGAAGCACTCAGTTATAAAGCCACTTTAGGGTCACCCATCCAACACCTGACCGGGTCAAACTTTGCTTAACAAACGTGATCAAATACGATCAGTCTGTCAAGCACGGCCATGAGACTTTAATTTATTTCTTCGAAAATTTATTATTATAATACCAAATATATGTTTCGGGTGAATACATCGCACTGAATACTCCGCAAAAGTTGTTTTTGGTATGTTTATGTCGAGAATCCTAATCCTAACTATTATTATAAATGCGAAAGTGTGTTTGTTTGTCCTTCCTTCACGCCCTAACTAAGCAACCAATCAACTTGACCTTTAGCATAGAGTTAGTTGAACTGACGGAAAATAACATAGGCTAGTTTTCATCCCGATATTATCATCGGAACGGGAACCACGCGGGTAAAACCACGGAAACTAGTAAACTAATATTTTGCATGCATCTATTTGCAATTAAAATTGCTACTAGACAATGCTAAAAAAACCTTCCTAACGTTAAACAATTTGAAGTAATTAGTGAAAGGACTAATTAATTTAAAGTCTGTTTGAAAATGACATAACTAAGTCCGAGATTGGCGTGGTTTAAGCAAGGAATCGCTAAGTGGTCATAGTGAATACGGGCCCTGGGTTTTTCTCCTTTTAACATTTGTAAAGTGAATCAATAGATTTAAACGCTCACTGGACAACTTTTCATAGTTCATTAGAGATGTAAAATATGTATCAAAATAAATGTGAATGACAGACACTAAAGTTAGTCATGTAAGTGCTAATAGTGGCTGGCAAAACTTTAACTGAATATTATCTAGGTTAGTTTTATATGATTCTAAGAAGTAAAACATGCTGTTTTTTAATTTTTTATACTTTTCAATGTTTGACTCGACACCAAGTACTTAAATCTGTTTGGATAAATTTTACAATTATTTATTAATCTATTAAAATAATAAAGTTCTCTTTTATGGTAAATAATAAGAAAAAGCATTAGCCCATAACTGCAACAAAAAGATATTTTCATTGACAAGGGATTTGTTGAATAAATTATATAAATGGTAAAAAAATTTTTACTTTCTGAAACTAAAATAAAATAAGCATGCAATAAACCAGTGCAAAATAAAACAACAAAGCTTACAATGATTCATTCTTTTTGGCAGCCACATCGCCCTCGCGTCCATCGTATCAGGGGGCTCCAGTTTTGGCGCTATCACCCTCTGCTGAGCCATGGCCATCTGTTGTGGGCTCGGTATGGACATGCCCTGGCTTATATTGGGCAGCTGAGGCGTTCCAGGCGACATTTGAGTAGGCGCCGAGGCCATTCTAGGCGACGCCATTTGAGGCACATTCGTCCCCATTTGGGGCGCAGGTGGCCTCAACTGGGGCTGACTCGGGCCCATTTGAGGCGTCCCCGGTCCCATTTGAGGTGTACCCGGCATACTCCCTTGTACCATCTGTGCTTGAGACATTTGACTATTCGGGTGCGGTGAGATCATTTGCTGGGGCCCTGGACTGTGCCCCATTTGTGGTGGAAGCTGAGGAGCACCAGGCCTTATTTGCGGACGGGGCCCGTGCGTCGGGGAGAACATATTCGGAACGCCCTCGGGCGCTATACCAACAACAAAAGCAAAATAAATTTAGCATGCACTGCAAATTAATGTACCGACTCATCAATAATGAAGTATTCATATCACAAAATACACAATTATTAACTCAACTGATACAATACTTAAGAAGCATGCAGGCTTTGATTGATCAAAACAAAAAGTAATTCATCTTAATCATATGTCATTAACATAACTGTGGTAAATTACTTAATAATTCCTCACATTTGCTTTCAACTCAAATAAACTTCAATGATTATTCAACTTTACTTCTATCTACTACTACATTACAACATAATCTTACTTTGTCCTTGGTTGATGATGATATTAGTCGTTTGGAACTGCTGATGATGATGAGGGATGGTGGAGTGGTGATGACGTGGACTGGTCGCATGGTGTTGTATGGTGACCAGTTCTCCAGTATCCATATCCATACCATTGCCACTAATACCAGCTGTGTACTCATCTTTTACGAGTCTGCTCGGACCGGACTGTAGAGTCAGTCCTGAAAGATCTGAAATATTTATCAATAACATAGCAATTCGACATTCATACAGGTAATTTCAACAACAATACTACTTATGATTCATACTATTGTTAGGTATGAAATACTGAGAAATTTTATGAAACATCTGTGTAATAACAGTAATATCTATATAATAATGCCTATCATTTACATGTACACATATATTCTTCTACATTTACCTATAAGTTTTTCTACATTTATGTAATGTAAACTAATCATAGAACACTTACCTATGCCGGGTGACACAACCCTTTCATAATGGTATGGATTTACACAAACGGAATCGCATTTTAGATCAAACGCAAACTGGCAAAACTTGACATGTTTCAACTCATTTTTGTGAAGGTCTGGCCAGCGCCAAATTCGTGCATAGATCACATGTGGGAACCCTTTGCGACCAGCCACCTGCAATTTATAATAAAGTAATTAAGTTCTGCAGATAATGATTTCTTCAAGTTAAGATTCGGCAATGAATTCATTTTAGAATTCAACATATACACAAGTATTTATGAAATTTTATTAGTATTTATGTCTCCAGAAGACCGTTAAGTTATTTACAAGCCATTACAATACATAAATGTGCTCATAATGATGCTAAATTTAGTATACCAACCTGTAACCTGCCATCCAAAGTCCTCTGTATTGTCACACATTTGCTAGGGTGAGCTCCATTTGTTGTGATTGCTGTGATCAAAGAATCTAACTCATCTCTCTTCTCTTTTAACTTCTTCACAAGAGACTCTATGGCACGTTTCGAGAAACCCTCGCTTTCGCCCCCCTGACGGTGGCACATCAAGGAATGCACGATACTCAAGCAGGCATCAGCTGATGTCGGCGCCGCGGTATTCATGGCTAAAACATTTGTTGTTTAACGCACTGGTCGAATTCCGCATCACTTCACTCATCCACAACTCTAATGATACGATTAAATTCAACCCTAAGTTAATTAGAACCGTAGTAATTTGAGGATGTAGAATGACGAACACAGCCAAAACTCAACGTGCATTTTAAGCATATTTCGGATAAACTACAGCAGTTTTACACATCACAACAATAAGAAAAGCATCAGCTCTGAAATATTTCCTGTGAATTTTATAAATTCCTGAATGAATTATAAAAAAATAAGGCAATCTAATCATCAGATGCAAAATGCTGCAAAATAAAACAAAGTGTCCAAATAGCCCTACCTGTTATTTGATTAATAATCACTAAATTTTTTTGAAATTATAAATAAACGTTTTAGTTATCAAATTCATGGATAATTTTATAAAATTGATTTCCTTTATTGCGAGAGTCTACCAAAACAGAAAAGCGACATTTTGACCATAGACAAGACCAGACAAGACAGACTATGCTATGGCTATGGAAGAAAGTAAGGATGCGAAAAACCGGTTTTAACCGTAACATTTTAAGGTAATCATTCACGAACAAATCTGGCTATCAATGTGCTAGATACTGCATTTTCTTGCTGAGAATACCATTCATCCGTTTCGATACTTCAAACTTATTGCACATAATGAAGAACTAGAATTTCGTAAAATAAAACGCAATAATTTGTCGACTGTCGAGTTGGGTGGTTGTCAGTCAAAAAATTTGACAAATTCTCATCTGCATATTTTTATGTTTTTATTATTTTTCTCCGAACGGGTGGACTTAAAATATTATTTATTATTAATACCTAAGCTGTATCTCTGTAAAGAATTTTATACAATATATCGAACATCGTTTGTGTAACTTATTCAAAAAGTCTCATTAGTGGGTGGTTTTTATTATTTGTGTCATGCCTGCAAAATTGTCTAATTTCGCTGATGATGAAAAATGAAGGGTGTCAATAATACCCTAGCTGATCGGGAAGGAATGACCCACAAACCTTTAATAACATGTGAGTTTGGACTTGATATTATGGTCAAGGAATGTCAAACTAGTCTTGAATCTCTTGATTCAATTAATTGATTGTTTTGTTGATAGGTGCGGGAGATTGGAACTTGTTTTGTACGTTAGAAGCGCCTCTAGTAGCTGCTATACCCCAGGACTCTTGTGAATGGAGGCGGTCCTATGGTCGACCCCCAAAGTCTGTTTACTTGGAAGCATCGTTTGTGAAATATAATAAAGACAAAGTTCAACCTGAGCTGAATTTATTAAAACGTCCTATAATTCACATATACTGGACAGATTGTGTGGTTTGTATAAGTTACTAAAAAAAAATCATTACTTTAGCATGATTTTGAAAACCCTTTCCTCTTTTTAAATTGTTCACAATGCATTTAATTTTGTATTTTAACAAACAAAGATTTCATTTAATAATGGCCAATAGAGTGGATATCACAGAAGGATATAAAGGCATTAGGATAAGAAACACAAAAACCAACATTATAGAAATCTATAATGCTCTCATTTTTAAATAAAATAAGCTGAGCCCTTTCCCTTTCTGTTCTTCTGTTCATTATAAATTCTGTAATTCTGCTTATTTAGTATGTACTGCCAACAGTAAGTATTGCTTAAACAAACAGTCAAATTTCTTTAGGCAATTCCAATCTCAACAACACACACCTTAAAATTCAAAACTTTCGGCTGACCATACTATATTGTACAGTCACAAGCAATGACATGTATACACTTTACAGCCTTATCGCATTGACGCACACGGAAACAAAACTCTATGTCCACAAATGTCATTCAATATTATAATGTGACAAGATTATTTAGGCTGAGTTGCACCAGCTAACTTTAACAGATATTTGGATGTCAAAGCTGTCAAATCCTATACATTTTTTAATGGTTATGGATATGGTTATCGTTAAAGTTGATGGTGCCTTAGTGTTACTATGTCATTGCATGTACATGTACATTGATGCTTATGGCAACTGTTATTCCCATTTATAGGACATAGAATACTACAAAACTACACTTAGAGAAGATGTAGAATCATGGTTCAAACAATTAGAAAGAGACAAAGTCACAGACTGGATGGTAGTTCTAGTTGAGACATATGATATTAGAAAAACAAATAAGCTACTACCACGGACAACTGTCTTAGATAAAATAAAAGGAGAGTTTTCCATCAAACAGACGGAAGACAGATTCTTATCCGTTATTAATCCAATCAAATCAGAAGCAAGAAGCGCAGAATCATGGCGGGCATTGGTTGCAAAAATAAGACACTTTGTTTTAGTGGCGTACAACAAAGCTCTTATAAAGTTTGAGGAGCATATGAGAGAACAGAGAGAGAAACGCAATGATCCGGAATGGGATTTTTGTAAATATTTTATACTACAGGTATGTTTTAAATACACTAATAGAGAGTATGAATTTTTTTTTTATATAGGTGTTCTCTATCTTTAATACTAAAAACAATTTGGAAAATCTTCTCTTAAAGAGTCATACAATTCTGTGAAAATCTTTCAAATAATGTAGATATATATATGTAAACCATATTTTTATTCAGAGAATGCTCTACTTATCTAAGAAAATGGCAAAGTTTACAAAAAATATTGGTATCAAAGTATTAAGTAAATATCTTCTTATTTTCCCTTTTCACAGGAACAACTAGCATTTGTATTAGAAATGCTAGGTTTGTATGAAGAAGCATTAGTCCAGTACGATGAATTAGATGCTTTGTTTTCTCAATTTGTACTCAATTCAAATGTGACTGAGAGTCCAAAATGGCTCGACACATTCAGGCAGCCAGTAACGTCTTGGCAAGCTGTAAGACTGACCGCTTTGGTACCTCAACATTTAAGAGAACTTATTATAAAGAAAAAAGCATCTCTTTTAGACTTCAGAAGTTATCTTTTTCAACGTCAAAGTGCCATGTTACTGCTTATGTTCAAGCCTTGGGAGGTAAGATATTATCTATCATATTTCATTGTTATCTATACTAATATATACTAAGTCCCCTATTCCGTATTACAGAACGTGACTCAAGCAGTGATCTATAACTGAGTACAGTTATCAAGGGACTTGCTTATACATCGCAAATAGCGATGTCCCTATATAACTGCTCTCAAGTACAGAACACTGTTCGAGTAACATTCTATGTTCTACAAAGAAGTGCATGTCCCTTCTTAGAGCCATATAAGGCCTATACAATCATAACAAAATTATCGTTGTCATTCATAAATATGTTTAAACTATAAGCATTTTCAGATTTTCTGTCAGAAGACCTACTTAAAGTTATGCATTTTTATTTATAAATGTCTAAAGAAAAACTAATTATAATTCTTGGCGCAAGCATTATAAATCGGATATCGTGTTTCCCGCTATTCGCCCGCCCCCCTTGTCACACTGTGCACGTTCACAGACATATTTCTATATGTTTCCTACTATAAAAAGCCTGTTAATTTCGTAATTGCAAATGTTTCGAAACAACAAACGCAAACCATTTAATAATTGTCTGCTCAACCAATTCAGTGTGTGTAATTAGTTTCTGTGGATGCATTATTCATTGCAGTAAATATTTTTGCTTCATGAGTAGGAATTGTTTCGTTTATTAATAGCTATGGTTAATTAAAGCGTGTGATAACCGTTTTGGAACATGGCTGATAATTGTAAAGCTTTCGAAGTTTAAAACATATTGAAACTCGTTCGAGGCATAGTACTTAATGTCTTGCATAAAAACAAATATTCCTAAAATTCTTACTTCTGCTTTTTTCTTTTACTATTCATTTATATAATTTCAGCGCCGGTTTTCGTCGCTGTTTTCAATTTGACATCACGATTGTTTGCATTATTATTTCAATTTAGTTTCGCGTGCTGTTTAATTCAACATTGCTTGGTCTGTATAAAAACCATATATTTTACTAGTGGCTGTCCGCAGTTTTATCTGAATGGCTAAGTTCCGTAGGAATATCTAGAAAAAATATATCGTACGTTTTAATCCAGTCTATAAGCTATCTGAGTGCCTGATTTTGCATGATTGAATTAGTAGGATATGGAATGAAAATAATTTCTCGAGCCCGATTTACCGTGCTAAAAGTGAGTTTATCCTCAAGGCACCGACTTTTAACGCGCACTGACTACGAGTCTTCGACTTAACTTAGAAAGTTTAGTGCCTATAAAAATATTTTCATTTCTAATACTGTTACCAACATAATACTTAAAAAGCCTACAAAAGAAACGTAGACATTTGAGACTTTCTCCATGACTGACCATCTGTGAAGCAGGCACTACACTGCCAATTATAGTCCAGTTAAGCTTGTTGTCTCTTGTCAAGTTGTTTACCAAGTGTAACTTTAACTTTGAACACTGAAAATATTTAGTACAAGTTACAATTTAGCAAACGATATGAAAGTGACAAAGTTCTATAAGTAATAACGTATTTTTTATTTTGTGATGTACAATCGCGGATGTTGCCGGTAGCCGATAGTCCACTTGCCGCGCAAAATCTCTTGAACGGCTCCCTTGATCAGTGAGTGACGTTGTAAGCCTATACGACTAATATCGCCTAATCGAATATCGCCTAAAAGTAGTCGACCGAGAACTTCCGCGACTGGAAAGTCAAAAGATAGTCAGGTTTTACAGTTTGATATTGAAAGCGCCTATATCCCGCTTGAATTAACGGCCGTTTTCGTAGTGTTAAAGGTACGTCCCTGTTTTTTATTTTATTTCATTTAAGTACCTATTTCTTCCTCTAGATCGCTTCCAGATGTCTCAGCACCGTCCACAATACCCTAGTGGAGATGGATTTGTTAGGGGCTACGGCTGTAGAAGGCGCAGCGGCGTGTTGGGCACAGCTGGCTTGTGCGGAAACGCTGCGGGCCTGTGAAAGACTCGCCTCTAGCAACAACGCTATGGAGATGTGCACAGCCACGCAGGCGCCCTTGCTGCATAACGCCAAAGATAAGGTAAGATCTGTTAGATCTGTGGCCTGTGCAGAAGGTTTGATAGATCTGTTGCCTGGGGGGTTATCCTCTAAGCAAACATCCTTCATATTGACGGAAAAACATCGGTGATCGCACCATTTTCAATACTATTTGATAGCTGATGTGATCAGTCATGAAAACAGCGTCCATGTGTCACTTAGAATATGGCATACAGAAACACTGCATGCCTGTGAAAGACCTGCCTCTAGTAGCAATGTAATGGAGATGTGCACCGCCACGCAGGCGCCCTTGCTACATAACGCCAAAGATAAGGTAATGCGACGAGCCCTATAGATCTGTTCGACATGTGGCCTGTGTAGAAGATCTGTTAGATCTGTGGCCTTTGCAGAAATATTGCGGGCCTGCGAGAAATTCGTCTCTAGTAAAAACGCGATAGAGATGTGCACAGCCACGCAGGCGCTCTTGCTGCATAACGACAAAGATAGGGTAATGTGCCCCTATATGTCTGTTAGAGCTGTGGTGTGATGGGTGCAGCTGGTCTTGAAAAATGTTTGTTAACTATATTGGGAAATTTTAAATTTCAAATTGAAAGCATTGCTTGAACTTAATGACTTGCCTCATTTTGTAAATCTATCGCACCCCCACTTATTGCCATTTAAAGATTCCCTCTTTATAATAAGTAATTTTTCAATACTGTCAATTAATCATCGAGGTTAAGCAACTGTATGAGTATGTACCTACAAATTTGTACGGAACCCTCGGTTTTTATTTTTTTACCCACGAACACTTAGGGCCAATTTCACCACCGACAAATAAGTTCTGGATAGCTTATATGACAGATCGTTTGACAGCTGCTGTAATATAATAATTATATATCAAATTATCTTCCAAGTAAGATATCCCGAACTTATCAGTCGATGATAAACCGGCTCCCAGTCTTCATCACGCGGGGTGTACATGAATTCCAAGATTTTACCGCCGGTTCAAATTTTCAGCTCCACGAGCTAGGTAAGCTTTGCGGTCTTCTGCCAGGCTCACCAGACCCTACCTCCGAGCAACTGCACCTAGTTGTCATGCTGTCAGCTGGTATGGGCGACAGTGAGCCCAACAACCAACACCCAACGCCAACAGACAGACTTAAGGAAGCGCTCTGCAGCAAAACCTGCTTTCAGCAATACTATTTGGAGCTGGCCGAGCTGGCTATGGGGACGTATAAGCATATTGGAAGGTTAAGGTAAGTAAGTTTTAATGTTATTTATAATAATAATAACATGTATACACTTGCTCCAGTTAACTTTAACCGATTTATGGTTTCAAAACTGTCAAATCTCATATATGATGCTAAGTAATGATAAGGATGAAGGTGGAAATGCGCCTCTTCCGGAATCCTCAACCACTGAGGAACTGGCTATCTCATCTCTGACTACCTGAACACAACATTACCAATCTCTCTCCGAATCAGCTGCTCCTTTTATATAAAGCGCAGATTATGTCCGTCTATGGAGTACTGCTGTCACCTGTGGGACGGTTCTGCTAAGTATCAGCTAGAGCTTCTGGAATCGATCGAAAACCGTGCCAGGAAACTCATTGGAAACTCAGCATTGGCCACGGCGGAACTTCAGGTCTCATTCACCGTCGCAAAGTTGCATGTCTATCGGTCTTTTATAGGATACACTTTGGAGAGTGTGCGAGAGAACTGCACAACCTTGTTCCTCCAGCGCCTTTCCACCATCGGGGTACCAGACGTAGGTTAGCTTACCACCCGTACGTCGTTGTCATTCCAACGGTCCGTACCAAGCGCTTCGCTGACACATTTCTAATGCGAACCGCTAAAGAATGGAATGCGCTGCCTGCTCAATCCTGTTTATTAAGCACGATGGTGGTCAAATGCCTGCCCAGTTATTATAAAAAAAAAAACTGTATTTCTTCATTCAGATTTGCTCGTCTAATCGGGCGGGATCTAGCGTCCTTCTACTCAGAGTTGGGGGAGACAGGAAAAGCCGTGGTGTTTCTGATGGACGCCCTCCGATCCTATGAGGAGCAGGGGTGGAGGGACCTCGCGGCCCAGACCAGGCTGGAGCTGGTAGCCGCTGCTAAGAAAATGGGCGATGCTGATAGGTGAGAATGAAAAACTGCTTTTTGGTGTTTGGAGCTAGAAAGAAGATGGCGTTGACGAGAAAGAGATTAATTGAATACATATTGTTTTTGTAATCAATGAGTTGAACCAATAGGTTCGTATGGAATAAAATTGTTCCTTGTATGTTTGTATAATGATGTCTTTTTATTATTGGTTTTTAATTATCTAATCATTGTACTTTTATGATGATACATTTAATATTTAAAAGCACATTTTAAATAGTATTGTTCAGCTATTTATAGAAGACCATATTATAGGTACCTATATTTTTCCTCTTAATATAATTATCATTTGATTTATTTTTAGATACACAAAGCTCTCTGCAACAATAGCGTGTACAGCCGAATTAGAGATTCTAGTCAGAAACTTCTATTTCGAGGAGATGACCAAATCCATAAAAGTAGATCTTAGAGAAAAAGCAGACTCAGTGCTCACAGAACTCAACGAATGCTTCAAAATCATCTCTGCAACGCTCCTGCCGTCCGACCGTGGAGTTTATATCACAGACAATAAGGTTCAGTGTTGCTTGCTGGTCGAAAGTTTCTTCCCAAAAGAGGTCACTTGTAACAGAGCAGCGATCAGCATAGAAGTGTGCAAGGAGGAAAAACAGGAGAAAAAGACACCGGTCAAAAGCTATAAGACTGATTTAAATGTAAATGGTAGTGTAAGTACACAGACTAACTTGCATAGGAAGACTTCTGATGTGTCTGCGGATACTGAAGTTCCTACTTTAATTAGCAGGTCAGTTGGTTTCTTGTTTGTTTCAAATATATTTACTATAACTACTCTTGAAGCTTCTTTGAAAAATTCGTTTTGTCTAAATCTGATTTTGTTGGCTTGAAGTAACGTTTAACACGTTACTTCAAGCCAACAAATAAGATTTACTTACTATAGGTTTTATGTAAGACATATAACTTCATATAAGAAACCAAAAACGTGTCCGTTGCCAACTGTTTGGATGAGACAGACAGTTATTATAAAAAAAAACTGGGATAGTAGCACTGTGAATGCAAATATTTCAAACAAAGTTTCCTTAGATTTTTTTGGAAATTATCCTTTAACCATTATGGTTACCATGGTTAATAGTTTATTTTTTATATTTCAGCATAAGATTAGACGACTTAAAACCTAAGAATCCATTACTGAATCCGTTACACATAACATCGAAACTGCTGTACAAAGAAGATAAAACACTGCAAAAGGCCACGATAGAATGCCACAATCCAAAAGTGACTTTGAAACGTTCAGACAGTAGTAAATATAGAAAACCATCAGCCACGGTCCGGCATAACTACCTAACGTGTTTGCAGAAAGATAATGTGGTTTTAAAACCTGGTGTGAACGAATTGTGTCTAGGATATGTAGCTGATAAATGTGGAACTTTCAAAATTGGTCAAGTTTCTTTGCTCATCGAAGAAAAATTGGAGTTTCTTTCGAATTGTTTTATTGGTACGAAGATGGGGTTTGAAGTTGTGACTCAAGGAGTGAATGTGTACTTGAATAAGGTTGAACCGAAGAAAGATTTAGTTGCAGGCTTAGAGCATGCTATGGAACTTGTTGTTACAAGTGGGTGTTCACAGTTAAAGGAGGTTTGTTACGTTCTCTATATCAAGTACTTAAGGCTTATTTTCGGATATCTTACTGATTGTATAGTCGATAATGAACAGTACGTCGTTGATTTAACGAACTGACAGGTACCAGTTAGATAGCGCATCTCTCAACGGCAAGACTTTAGGCAATCTATTACTAATTTGCACTGATAATAAAATATTTTATTTTGCTTCTGATGCAGATCTGTGGGCCTACCGCGTAAGTGCCGTCGGCATCGCTGTCGACTTCATTTTGACAGCGGACGGCGTTTTCGTACAGCGTAACTTCAACGTTAGCGTCTAATAATTAGGTTTCTTTTCAATAGTTAGAGTCTGTGTGTGACCGAGACAGCGCTATAGCATTAGCACATGTGAAGAGTTGCGCCCATATTCGACGAGTCGACACTCGCGGTAGAGCCACTGGTCTACCGCCCCTTTCAGAATCGGCCACCCTACCGCGCAAGTGTAGTCGGCATCGACATCGACTTCATTTGACAGATGGATGTGATATATTGCTCTTAGTCTTTGGTAAGTTTTCATTTGTGTCAAAAAGAAGCAGCAATGTGTCATATACATCTGTCAAATGAAGCCGATTTTGATGCCGACGCCACTTGCGCGGTACGGCCCCAGCTTATGATTTAAATTGCCTACAATAAAAAAAAAAATACGCAAATCAGTCATAGCCCTATAAAGCCACTCTTCAATACCTCTAGATTTTTTTCTAAACAGCTTAACAACATCTGACACGGGCATAAGAGTCCCCAAAAGGGCGTAACTCCACTTTAGAAGGATTGAGCTTATATAATACTCAATCTTTTTTGTAACCATATAATGCTAACATAACTTACCTGTTTTAGAATAACTCGATAGTGTTAAAGACGTCAGCAGGCCTTCTCATAAGATTTGCGGACGACACCCAAATGAGTCGCGAACTGACCATCCCGGTGCCGCCGAGCAAACCCTTCGAGACCATTAAAGTGCCACTCAGACTGTTCGCCAGCTTACAGCCAAAAAGGGAGAAGAGTATTGAGCATACTGTGAGTGAATTATCAACATTATTAGTTATTCATTTAATCGTTTGGCGTGTCACAAAATAATTGTCGGATAAAATAGCTAAACGTAAATTACAAATCTAAAGCTAGCTGCAATCAGTCCACAGACGTTCTTATCAGATTTCCGTAGAGCTTATGCGGATCGCCTTGGAAACTATGTCTTGGTGAAGTTATCATTAGTGGAGTCGATATACATTGTGTGTCAAACTTCAATTGGTTTTGATATTAACCTCTTAAGTTTTTAAGGTTCAAAATCATGATATTATATTGAGCTCTTGTATCACGCCCAGAGATTAACCCAAAATAAGGATAGCCTTACGGCACAGTCCAAACTGAGACTTAGACTGTGCTTACAGCCTTCTCCAATGGAAAAATTCATTCCTTATGGCATGTGACTACTTTAAATGATCGTTGTACGTGAACTGTTCGTGATATGTGACCAGGGGCGTGCATTCCATATAGGAAATTAGGCAGTGCCTACCTCATTTAAAACCTAAATAAATATACAATACGTGTTAAAGTAATTTTATTTTAGTTAAAACTTCTATTCAACACTCGCCCACTAAGATTTTCCTTACGCTAAATACTGAATACATACCAGTAGGCAGTCTCGAAATTGCCTATACGAAACAAGCCGCGTTTCATACAAGAATACAACTTATTTAGAAAAAGTATTGCTCAAGTATAAACCGCCCACGGCAAGAAGGGCGCTATTTGTACGTGTAACGTTCTAGCTTAAACTTACGGAATATAACAGTATAAAGTAAGCAAGCCTACCTGACGAATGAATTTGGTCGCGAATTATTTAGTTGAGGAGTTACTTTAAAACTAGTTATTTCCTAAGATATTCATTAAAATTAAATGATGTAAAGAACAATTTTGTTCAAAATTAAATACTTGTGATGATTAACGTATTTATTTAGATAAGGATTAATATCATGTTTATGAAAACAGCTTCTCAAATAATACATTAGTTTAGAACAAATTTTATTATCTTAAAAATGATTATAGTGATTTAACCATAAAACATAGACATATGCTGTCGCGGACTTTTTTTTTTTGAACTTTTGATGGGGAACAATTTCGTCATACATGATTTTTACGTAACTTTAACCGTTTACACACCGTCGGCAAGGGAAGCTCCCAAAAGTAATATTTTTTCCCCGTTTTTGCAACGTTTTACATTAATACTGTGCTCTTATTAATCGTAGCGTGATATTAAATATCTTATTACCTTCCGAGATAAATGGACTATCCAGCACAAAAATATTTTTTCAATTCGAACTAGTAGTTCAGAAGATAAGCGTGCTCAAACAATCAAACTCGTCAGCATTTTAATATTCCTACTAAATATTACGAACCTTATCATTTATGACTAGCGGCCGCTCTCGGTTTCACTCGCCGTTTAGTTGCCGTTACCGTTGGAATATCATAATAATTATAAATATTTGCATACAATGTGGTTTTCTGATGTATAAGCTACATTGCTGTAAAGTTTCATCTTAATCAGTTCAGTAGTTTTTGAGTGAACGAGTAACAAACATTCATCCATCCAAATATCCTCACAAACTTACAAACTTATAATATTCGGTAGCAGGATAGGATAAGTGCAAAGTTACTAGTTAGATCTACAGTGCCTACTACGCTGGAAAACCAATGCACGCCCCTGTATGTGACGTAGACTCATCTCTAATAGTTCATTTCATTATGAGCTTTATTCCTTTTTTAAAACATTCACGTGCACACATACACCACACACACACTCACACACATACACACACACACACATACACACACACACCCACACACACACACAAACACATACACACACTTACCTTTACAAAAACATGTTACTTTAAAAAAAAATGATACTTTTACATAGCTTTCCATTTTTTTTATATTAGTTTTGGTTTTTGTTAACATAAGTTATAATAAGTTGCAAGGGCAATGAGCGAAGCGCCCCATCACAAGTATTTTAGAATTACTTACTGGGGTTGTTTCATTATATGTTAATAATGTATGATTTGTGTTAATAAAGACATTATTTATTTATTATTTATATTTATATTCCGGTGACCATTAACATGTGTCTCTATAAGTCAAGTAATTTTGGAAACATAACACACTTGTTAAATAAAAAATCGTTTCTTCTTTTTATCTTATTACTTTGAGGCAAGAGCATTTATAAACCTTTTGAATATCAAAGCGTTTCGTGACTAACTTGAGTATATGTTTAGATAACTTAGTTCTGAACAGAATAAATTTTGTAATTTTGACACACTTTTCAGGTATGGCTGAACTGTCCATGGTGGGAGAACGCAACAGAAGTGCCCCTCCATTTCTCTCCCCCCATGCTAGCCTCCTGGCGTCTCCTCACATCGAACACGAGGAAGTTCGTTCACGTTACCCTGAAGTCCACAGTGGCCCATCTCATACAGTTCGAGCTGACTGACCCGAATCTTGAATGCGATGGGAACAATAACGTGTCAGATTTGAATCCGAAGAATACGAAGGAGATGGTGAGTTTATTTTGAGCCTTGTGTGTTAGCATTGAACAGCAGTGTTTGTCCTGTAAGTTTCGGAGTAGACAAGGAGCACAGCCATAAGAGAACGGGCAGAAGTGTTTACTGACACATAATAAATAGATTACAGAAGTTGCAGTACGCAAAGTCATTTAAATAAATAGCGACTCTTGCTCCTACACAATAAAGTGCAATTCAGGTCGCACAGCGCTCTCACGAGTTCATCGATTTGTTACCTCTCTTTCTATCTTATTCTCTCCGACGGCGTCAGGGTTGTCTCTTTCAAATAATAATTAATCGGAACATTTAATAAAAAGTTATGTGCTTATGATTGATGTGTAAATGTGTACAATAATAACTTATTCATGTTGTAGGTATTAATTCTTAGCGTAATTAGGTAACGTAGATAAGAAAACTATTAAATTGGTCTGCATAATACTTTGTTGTTAAGGACTGGCTAAAGATAAAATTAAAATTTGTTATACATTTTTATATTAGATATTAGTTTATTAATGTTATTGTATTAAAAGTACTACAATTTTTATTTGTTTGAATTTAAAATGCTTAATATATTATTTACTTCCTTAAAATATCTAATATTTCAATAAATTGCAGCATTCCTTTTTCATTGAACAAATAATTTAAAAAATCGACATATTGACGCCACATAAATATGTCTAATAAAAATGTAGTAATCACTTTAAACCAATGCATTGGAGCTTTAGTAGCAGATAGCGCGGCAATCGTACTACGCTATGAGAACGTGGTAATTTAGAGCGCGCGTGACAGCCCTATTGAATTCGGACTCGGCGAGGTCGGTCGGTCGTAATTTCTCATACCTACGCGCGGCTTGGTACTGATATCTTGGCGACTAAATCTCCTTCAAAGCGTGGTGATTACGACAAAACATATATTTAGGGAAAGTTTATAATCTGTAAATAGTGAGTCTATATGAATCTTAATTGCTTATAGCTCAAAATAGCTGTTGCGTATAAAAGTAATATATTATTTCACTTCAGTAATTGAATATGGTCTTCCGATAGGTGACGTCTGATTCTATGAATCAATATTTTTTTGGCTATCTATTTTTGTCCCAAATTTGTAATGGCTAAACAACTTATTCGTTTGCCATGAAGATTTTAGTTGCCGATATAATACAACATTATATCGGCAACTAAAATCTTTTGTCATTCATTCGTCTCTCTTATTTTGCTTATAAAATTTATTTTCAGACTATAGAACAAAATTCTGAACCAAATGTAATGTTGTTTTCCCTCTTTCAATATTAATATGAACTTACTTAATAGACTTACCTTTCGGCTAGGACAACAACGGGTAAATGAGACAAAACACTATCCAGTGACAAGTAAATTGATTTTTATTATATACTGGCTCTATACAAACCAAAAACTAAAAAAGGTGTCCTGAAATCAACACATAAAAACATAAAAAATAGGTACACTGTTAAAACAATTAATTAAAAGTTACTGTTTTAGTGATCTTAAATAAATTTTGAAGGTTCATGTATGCCTGCCCAAGGATATCAGAAATGGAACTTAATTAAATGTGATTAGAAATTGACCATGATGCTACACTATCGGTGAACTCCTAAACTTGCTGATGTGAATGAATGGTGGTTGTTGATGTGGATATTTAATTATAAAACTAAATGTTAGTTTTTTGGGTTAATTTAATAGAGGAATGGGGTCACCGCTCTATGTGTGATCCTCTGATTATATTATCACTGCTGTCATAGAGATAATATTTTTCCTTATAACCACTTTTCTTCCTACAGACCGTCGCCTCAGACGGCACCACAGCCTCCTTCATGTGGGAGCTCCTCAAAGACCCGCTAGTCCAAGGCAGTCCCATGAAGGCCCTCTTCACCGTCCAATACAAGCCGCTACACATCGAAGAACCTTCCAGAACGTTCTCCTGCCCCTTCGATATACAAGACTACACGACTCTCTTCGTTATACGGACGAAATTGGAGCCAAGTAAAGGGTCGGATTTCTGTAGAGCCTCGCAGGTTTGCTGTCTCCAGCTCAGTTTGCAGAGGGTGAGATTATTTTAGAGATTTCTTGTTAAAACTTTTTTATTTAAGGATGTTTTTTGTGAACAATGGAGACTCTTAGCCTTCAAAATTAAAAAAAAAAAGTTTCTTTATTGCAAGCCATTGCATAAAATTTCATATTTATAAAATAAATATTCTCTTCTCTGCTCTATTAACATGGTCTTCTAGTTATGAAATGAATCATGAAGGTCATAAAATGTTTCACAAAGAAAAAGACTATTTAATTAAAAAAATAAAACCTACATAAACAAACGTGGTCAGAACATGAGATTTAGAGTCCATTTTATTTAAAACAGAGACAGTAATAGTATTGTTGAAACTTAAATCCTACACCTTAACGATATTTTCCTTAACAGGTCAATGAGACAGAATACACATCTCTGATGTACGAAGTGTTAGCTGATCAGACGATGTGGGCCGTGCTGGGCCGGACTGCTGGTATGTTTTCTTTTACTGCACATGTAGGTATAATAATTTTCTCAAAGTGGCCTCAAAAGCCTGTAGTTTCACTTTTTTTCCAATTTACTAAATAAAACAGCCTTTATCGTCTACGAGATATGGTTTAATTTACCCAATCACATTATTAAATAACTCAAGAGTAAGAACGATGAAGTCTACAAGCACAGAGCCACAGTCAGTGACCCTGGACGCGATGCCGCTGGTGGACATTCTATTTACCGAACTATAGGACTAAAGTATTTCTTAATCTTAACCTATTGAAGAGCTAGGTGCCTTAATGGGTCATTTGTCATCTTTGTAAATTTCCTATCATTAGTTTCTTCTAGATTTACCCAACCAATATGTAAATTCTCGTTTTTTAGGAGTGATAACGATGGAGTCCACCAGTACGGAGCCGCAGTCCGTGACCCTGGACGTGATGCCGCTGGTGGCGGGCTACCTACCGCTGCCCACCGTACGCCTCTCCAAGTACATCGCCGCTAATACCAAAGGTCAGCATTTGTTATAGGTCGCTTCATCATCTTCATCTCAGTGTCATGCAACCCACTGCTAGATATATGCCTCCACCAAGGATCTCCATGATGACGGGGATGATCAGTCGATGGCTGCCCGCATCCAGCGGCTTCCCGCGACCGCGTACCAGATCGTCGGTCCACCTTGTCGGGAGCCTAACCACGGAGCGTAGTCCTGTGCGCGAACGCTATTACAGAATTTCCGGCTCAAAACGCATCGGTTCTTCTCGCTAATTGTCCCGCTCACTGCCACTTCAGCTAGCAATCCTTCAAGCTATGTCGGTTAATTGCCGGCTGCTCCACGTCACTTGACTTAGGTAATAAGTCGACTTGTCGCTGCCGACAGTGCCGACCATATGCCGCTTCAAGTAAATCGCTGCTAATACCAAAGGTCAGTACTTGTTATAGGTCACTTCACGTAGCTATGAAATAACTATGGAGTCTATAGGTCGTGTCACGTAACTTGAGTAATAGAGATAGAGTCCACCAGCGCGGAGTCGCAGTTCGTGACCCTGTGGCGAGCTGCCGACCGTACGCCTCTCCAAGTACATCGCCGCTAATACCAAAGGTCAGCACTTGTTATAGGTCGCTTTATCGTCATCATCTCGGCCACAAAATGCCCATTTCTGGGTATAGGCCTACCCCAAGGATCTCCACAACGATCGGTCGATGGCTACCTGCGGCCAGCGGCTTCCCGCGACCTTCACCAGATCGTCGGTCTGCCTTATAGGGGCCTACCCAACGAGCGTCGTCCGCTGCGCGGTCGCCATGCCAACCCTAACCAGGTTGACCAGTTGAGTTTGTTTAAGTAACGTTTTCTCGTAAAGTACTAAAGTTAAAGAAATAATTAAGCTCCACCAGCTTACACATGCTTACCGGTTCGTAGCTCAAGAACTATTCGAGCTAAAGATTAGGAAAATTTGGAGCTTACTGCACCAATTCGACTCAAAAGTTTTGAGGTATAATACATTATCCTACCTCAAATAATTACGAAGATACAGGTGTGCAAGCCAGAGACACGGTACTCCAGCTCGCACACACTTTAATGATCGTAGTTTCAACAGTATTTGAGTGTGACAGTTAGTTTTTTGGTTCTTATTGCACCAATTGTGCACTAAATTTCTGACTATAGTCTAAAAACCCTAACATCACTAGTTTGCCTTAACGGCATGTGTCAGCTGGGGATACGTTTCTCCAGCTAACACAAAAATAAAAATTCCTAGTAACGAAGTTGTGGTTGCACCTAAAATGTAACTGACACGTTTGATTGCTCCTAGTATGCTTTAAAATATGGCATGCTTAGAATTTATATATTAAAAGTGACCCTACCTACTTCCTACGTCCCGCTTACTGAGAACCTTCCCCCTGGCCATGATCGAGAAGTCTTTAAATCAGACTCAAACCGACTGACGTCCGGTCGGAGCAACGAAAACATGGTCAAGTGGCAGTTTTCGGGTGATTCCTTAGACTGTCTTTGCGGTGCATTCCAATCGATATTTCATTTATCATGATATTCATGATGCAGAATCAGCCCAATAATATTATTCCGCATTTTTGTTACTACGTAGCCTAAACAATTAGGCGCATGACAGGAGTGCGGTTTCGTATTTTCAACGCACGCGCCCAGCGTCTTTTATTGCATTTATCATATCAACTGATAGATTAGCACTACCGTGATTAATTGACAGAAATTCGCTTCTGGAAGTTTTAGTTTTCAGTAAGTTATTTTATGTTTTCATAACTGTCATGCGCCTAATTGTGTTGGACGGGTAGTACACTATCACTACTGTAAAACATTTTTTATTTATTTATGCCCGGAACTGACATCTGACTTCATTATTTATTTCACCAACAGATCCAAAGAAGGACATCTCAGCCCACCCCCGTCTCGAGCCGTTCAGCCCCGGCCAGGTCTACCACGCAGGAAAGGCTAAGCAGGTGCACGTGATCCCATCTATGCCAAAAGAACATTTAGAACCACCTGTGTAACTGAAACAAAGTGAAAACCATCAAAACTCAACTTTAAAGTCAAGTAAATAAAGTCCAAAATAACATAATATGAATTTGCATCGAAAACTTTGTGGGTTAGACCGAGTAAGTATGTACTTCACAGAAAAAAATGTTTCTCCGCAGTTTAGTTGAACCTAGTTTATTTATGTAATGCGTTACAGGTTAGTCTTTCACTTTATGAATAATCCAAAGCTTCCTATATTGAAAAAGAATACGTCTCATACTGATGAGAACGGATGATGAGAACGGAATAATGTCCTATAATGACTACATTTATCATAAACTTGGACGTTTTGATAATAATTTGAATTGAAACCAAACACTGTAATTCTGACATATACGTTAAATATTCATTTTATTTATACTGCAATAAAAAAAATACGAAGTAATCACACAGACTATTTGAAACAAGTTTTTCACAGAAAATAATACAGGTAAGTCACGCAATATACTCCTATGTAGCTAAAATTTTACATTATTTTTCTTATAAAACATCACACAATATATTAAAAAGATCTTGCGATTTAGTTACATGTTCTTAATTTAATTCTCAATTCATAAAACTATTCCTTTATTTTATTTGAAATCGTAAATTAATCATTATAGTCTTTAGTGCCATTAATGATTTAAAATTCATATTTTAATCTGTCTGTAATATTTTGAGAAATAAAAATAAAAACTATTAGATTTGCAGATAATATTGAACACACTTACAAACTGGTACAGAGTGAAAATTACACTGTCTTGCTGTTGAATGTACCTAAACGTAGATTTAAAATCTAAATGGATTCATAGTATTTTATCAAGCTCAATAATTTCAGTCCAACACAATTATTGTAAGTAGTTAGTTGATGTGTAAGATAAATTAGAAAATAATCATAAAATAACATTAGAAAAGCTTCAAAATTACAGTATTTGAAAAATGTGGATTTGATTGGCATTCATTCCAAAAGTACTAGAAAAGTGATACTTGACTATTTTATTTTCTGTATAAAAAAACATATTCTTTTGATTGCACGGATGTGATCTTACGTCTTTTATAACATGGAAAAGGATATAATAAATAACAAAGAAAACAAGACAAATTGTAACTATAATGTATGGTCAAAGAATACTAACTATTACTAAGTATGGTAAAGGATGTGATAGTGAAGTCGATACGAAATTAAACCAATATTAGTATTTATATATCATAACATCTTCATTTTGAAAAGTTGAATGAATCAACATACCGAATATATATATATATATTTAAACTGAAAATGCGTCGGACCATCAAATATTGTGATAAATAATATTGCTTCATAAGGTTGTATGTTATGTAAATTAATAAATATTCTCTATTGCTATGTACAAAAAATTCATTATAGTTCGATGTGGTCAAGTGTGTAACTAAATGTGATGTTTTGATACCTACTATCCGCTTTGACAGCTATTAGGAAGTAGAACTGTATCATTACTGTGTAATTCAGGCCTCACATTCAAAATACATGTTAGTACTAAATCACCATTACACCTTTTGGATTGATTAACGACCTTAAACCCTAATGCATAACAATTTGCTTCTGTGTAAAATATTACGGTCTTCATTTCCCAACATACAGTATGTTCACAGAAACGAGCTATAGTCTGATCACGGAAAAGAACTAGTACTGTAATAAATTGGTTGCTTGTGATTGGTTGAAGACACGGCGAGCGAGCGGATTGCCTATGCGCCTTATATTGATCCAATCAAGAACGAAAAATTTTTTCAGTACTAACCCATTTCGTTGAACAGACTATGTAGTCTTTCTTAAGGTGGGTGATAACGCCTGGCCTAGTGGGGGTAAAGGGCCCAGAACAATTGTGGTTTTTAAATGTGGTAGAGTAAAAAGTTGAGGCGCGCTAAAAACTTATTGATTTTCAAAGTGGGCGATATATGAAAAAAGTTTGAGAGCCACTGGACTATAGTGTAAACCCCTTATATGTTTTAACTTTCACGTTAATTTCAAGAACGGTTTCTCTCTATTTTAATAAAAGATAATGTATAGCAAGTAAAGTTATTAAAATATACGTTACGTGTAGTCTAAAATGCAAATAAGGTCGATGTTATAGAAAATGAGCTTTATCTTCCCTATATAGAGATATTAGAATAACATAGTTCGTGCTAGCTGAAGTGGTAATATTTTACTGTGTAGATATTTTTACATGAATAATAAATGTAAAGTATATTGAGAAAAAATGTGTATACATACTTACCATTTCTACTTGTATGCTGACACAGGGAACTAAATCCTTCTTTTCGGATGGTGCTTACATGACAAGATTCTTGCAACCACTACGATTTTGGTATATGAAAAAGACTTAGAAATTTAGCTATATATTTCGCACTTTTGTCATGCTGCTTGTTACCACCGCCAGCGTACAGCGTACTTACTGTTGCCAGCGTTTCCAACAAAGCGTATTTATATTATGTTTAATACATAATAGCTTAAGGTGGTGCGACTTCCATACAAACAAACATTGCACATTTATTGGTTCATCATACCTTAATAATTCATAAGTACATGCGCAACTAACTCGTTTCAGTTATTTGTTTGCGCGAAATAATTAAAAAATTGTACTTTCATACATAAATCACGAATAAACTAATATCTTATGATTTCAATAATTCTACGTATGTGTGTGTGACTCATCGCACTTATATACCTCATGTATGAAAGTACATTTTTTTAATAATTTTGCGCAAACAAATAACTGAAACGAGTTAGTTGCACATGTATTTATGAATTATTAATGTATGATGAACCAACTAATGTGCAATGTTTGTTTGTATGGAAGTCGTACCACCTTAATAAGGCGAAATCTAAACTACATCGCAATCATTTGCTGCGCGCTTGCTACGTAATGTGTAAAAAATACTATATAAATTGAAACCCGTGTCCTAAAACATTGTTATCCAATTCAATCAAAACACATAATTGCTTGGCTCGATGTCCAGATGTTTCTGTATAACTTGAAAATTGGCGAGATGTCGCTAGATCTTATTAACATTACATTTACTACATTATTTTAAACGTTTGAGTGTTATTTAATCGATCTGCAAAAAAAGCAATTTGGTAAACAAGTACTATCAGTACTTGCTGTCAAAGAAAGTTGTTGACCAAATAGATATTTTCCTAATCAAAATATTTATTCCTAAAACTTTTTAGCAAAAACTTGATTCTCTCATCGAAAGTTATAGACGTGGGTTTCGAGATATCCGTAATGCTTACGCAATATGAACCTATTTGAAGTGTTTTTAAGCACAAGGGTCGAAGCATTTTAAAGAAGAATGTGGACTTAGCTTACATTAGAATAATCTGACACCAGATGAAGATAAGCTCTTTTACCTTCAGTGTCAAAACGAATCTTTCTATGCCATAACACTATATTTAATTATTATTTGACAACGCCACAACGATTTTAATCATGCCTAGTCCCTATCTCGTCTCTTTCTTACTGGACATTCGGCTTATAATGTCCATATATTTGGAAACATCCAAACAAATTTATGAACACTTTCTATTTTAGACGGACGATATCAGTTGGTGTCACTCGTCACCTTTAAAAAAGTTGTCCTGGAAGTCCTATATTTTGAGCGTTTGGGTTGTCTCCATAAATATGAATATGACGCCGAATGTACTTTCAGCTAAGTTGTATGTACATAATAAATTTGGTGCTACGATTACAAAGTTTCACACCAAATTATTTAATAATAAAAAAATATATTTTATTTAGGTTTATTTTGTATGTGTAACTTTAGTTTAAGATATTTTTGTATATCTTGTTATTTTTAATCATATGAGATTTGTAAGTTCTATATTTTGAAAACTTGTAATCAGTTCAAGAAAGGTGTTTGTATAATTTCGTAGTAATATTTAAATTCATAATATTATGTTGAGAAATAATGAGACGGGACTGAACGCGCAATATTTTAATATTGACAGAGTTCATATAGATCGATATCGAAAACTTTTTACTATTAAGATAATGGGTTATTTACACAACCCCATCGGAAAATAGCTAGTGATGGTGCCCGTTTCACATATGCAATAAAGTTTTAATTTCTGTAGCAATAGAGTTAATTTTACAATGTTCAAGGCGTCTAGTGGGACTCTCACATGAATTCTTACGTGAAACGGACTACAAAAAAATATTTGATAAGCATAACAAGATGGTAAAGGTTACGTCGACTCGCGCCACGACCGAACGTTGCCGTAAGACCAAAGATGCGCAGTCATATACGTACATCTTATGTTGGTGCTGCAGTCATCTCGTGACCGCGACAGATTACAACTTACTTCGTGAAATATAGCGCGTTTGATATCCGTAAAAGTTGTTTATTTCAATTAGGTATATAGTCACTGGCGTCACTAAACATCTTTTGTCTCGCCGCACTTAGGTCAAGTTACGTGGCGCGACCTTTACTTAGGTTGTCGTCATTTGTTAGCTCATTCTTGAGATAATAACGTCGCCAAGTAAGACGAAGTCCACCCTCACTTTATTCTATTTTCATAATTTATTTTATGTGGTCTAGAACTGATTACAAATTATAACTATATATTTTTGTTTGATATAACATTGTATAAATTCAACGTAATACATTCATTTGCTCAGTTACTGTTAAAAAGGCTTTACTTGTTCGAAATACCTATTCCAAAGATGTACACAGTGCTTTATAAAGATATTATCTATAGCAATGTAAATCACGAAAATAAGTGTGCATTATTTAATTTTGTTTTAAATGTTTAAAAATGATATACTCATACTATAGTTTGTGTTAATTGTATAGATCTTATTTCTTCTTAATTTAGAGGCTAAGAATGTTTGTTCTATACGATTTTCCTTCTGAATCCTGACTGGATTGAATAATTTTTTGTTTGTAACAAAAACAGTTTAGAATGACTTAATATTACCGTTATTTTGATGCGCAGGCGGCGATTTTACAAGTACCGTCTTTCCCACTTGGAAGATACACACGGTAGTTATGTGGCGCTTAATCTATACTAATATTATAAAAAGTAAAGATTTGATTGTTTGTTTGTATGTTTGCATTGAATAGGCTCCGGAGCTACTGAACTGATTTGGATGAAATTTGGTACACAGATAGTAGATAGCCTGGTAGGATACTTTTATCCCGATATTCCCCCGGAAACGGGAACCACGCGGGTGAAACCGCGAGCGGCGGCTATTGTGACATAGAACCAAAAAATTAGGCAACAGTCATTAACGTGAACTTGGTTATCTTAAATCATGTTAATATCTCTGTAGATAAGCGTACTACTTCTTTGTTTTCGATGGATACCCTTGAAAAAGTCTTTTTGTAACTGCTAAATTCACAAAATCTGTAAAAGGATAATAATCTTATAAGAGTCTGAATATATAACTGACCCTGAAAATTCTCGATGTAAATAATTATAGAAAATACCTTCTGTATAACTTGAAAATGTATTTATGTTTCATACTTTATAGATAATACATAATACTATGAATATAATGATTATTGTTAAATTGACGTTTCATTACTGTAGTGTAGAAGGTCTGCTTTTACAAAACTCTACTTTTGTCAATCAATTCTTATCTAATGAAGGTTCAAAGTCGATTGGAGAAATTTTACAGTTTAGTAAGACCTGACCTGCCCCCTTACTCTTGACGCGATCGCATTGAGATCGAGATTGAATTCATGTCAAACGTCAGTAACTATGACTTAAAATAAGTAATTAAAACTAAAAATTAATACCTACTTGAAATTAGTAAATAAAGTATCTTTGTAGTAATCTTTAGCGTCAATTAAAATCGAATAAACTTGAAAATCAGTAATAATTATTTACATTCAAAACCCCGTCAAGAGAATCTGTTATAGTCTCATCTCTCTAAAGCACAATATTTTGCGGTGGTAACGCACTCCAATTCCGAAGTCAACGGCTTGCATCTTGAAGTTCAAAGACGCTGGGATAGATTTATCTATTTTGTGAACCCTGACCTACTGATGACCGTACGTAAAAATAAAGCAAGTGTAGGGCCTTGTATAGTCGACAGCCTCAGTAGCTGAGGATTCCGGGAGAAGCTCGCTTCTACCTTCAGCCTTATCAATACTTAACATCAGGTATTATGAAGGCTAAGAGTCTCCCCGTCGCCGTCGTCGTCCATAAAAAAAAACCAAGTAAGACTAATTTATTCGTCCTACACCGCAAATAATCGTGATTGACGTGACATGAAACCATTGATTTATGAGACTTATGATAAATCTTAAACAAGAAAATATATTTTCTATACTAGAAAAAAGCAACTAGTCTCATTAGTCTAGTTATAGTCGGAATTGGAGTGGCGATATGAGACTAGTTGCTTTTTTCTAGTTTATTTTCTTGTTTAATATTTATCACATAAAAATAGCGTTGTAAAATGCAAAATTAAAAAGTTATAATTATCTTTGCATGAAACCGTGGTTATTGAATTGAGGAGGAGCTATACATGAGAAAATATGGTATAAGTACCTATTTACCTATTACCTATGCTTTTAATAAAATATTCGGATCTTGCCCTTGCGCTTTTTCAAGCTACCATACAATACTCATACATTATCGTCAATTCGGTACAACAAAATAGAACATACACTTACTTTTTTCCACTATATTATAAGTACTTACTTGTCAGATTTAAAATAAAATTTTAACATTTAAAAAACCCCCCGACACAAAAAATTTTTTTTTTTTTAAGTTTTTTTTTGAATTGTTTTTAAAATGTTAAAATTTTATTTTTATTTCAACCTTCTTAATATACACACAAAATTAAAAAAAAATCCGCATTGCAAACGCTTAATTCGTTTAGGCACTACGAATATTTATGTACAGAAAGACAAATTTTTTTGCCCCATTTTGTTTTTTTTTTTGCTGTACGTACCTAAATTTGCCCAGGGTGTACATTATATTAGTCAAAGAGCGCCACCTTTGTATCTTTTACCGTTTCGGCAGGCAATTGACCATCTCCACGAATGGCCGGATGGATTTTCACAAACTTTCAATTTAGCTTTATTTCAATTTAATTCAATTTCATTTTTCCATTTAGCTTTCAATTAAAAAAACCGCATTGAAATCGCTTGATTCGTTTAGGCTCTACGAATATACGTACAGACAGACTTATAACACCCCTCTTTGCGCTGCGTCGTCGGGGGTTAAAAATAGTATCGATCCAGTCCTATTCACATTTTTGAGAAATTTCTATTTTGTGAACGCAGCTGTAACTTCAATGACAGCGCAGTAATGCCAACTTTCAGTAAAGTAACAGGATTGTGGTGATTGGTTGAATATTTAAAGAGGTTGGCAGTCAGTTGACGTCTTGCAACCTGTAATCGTTTTAGAAGATTGTGAATTTGTCAATTTGTCGAACGAAATTGATAAGTTTGTTTTGTCTCCAAAAATATGGTCATCGTTTTATAATTTTTGTGCAGCAATGATCAATGAAATGTATGAATAAAATGTACAGTTTTAAATTATGATGTGATTTTCACAAAAATATTGAAATACTCAGGTGGGTTGTGTTGTGTTGTAAAAATGCGAAGTGGTACAATCGAATCTTTGGTGGTTAACTCACGGTAACAACGAGAATATTGGAAGAGCAGTAAAAATTTTCACAGAGAAATAGTTCATGTACGCAGCGGGAATGACAATAATGGCAGTTTCTGTTGGAGAAATATGCGAGAACACGAAGCTGGCTCGGGAAATGGCTCTGATGGGAAACTACGAGTCGGCTCTCGTGTACTACGAAGGAACCGTGCAGATGATCCATAGACTGTTGATCACCATCGCGGACCCTACACGCAAATCCAAGTGGCAATTGGTGAGTAATTCACATTTCTTGGTATTTTTACAGTACCTGTCGTACTCCTAGTTGTTCGCCTTGAATAGTGGCATTACCTTTTAAGATAAGAACGTTAATTAGTTATGCCTTTTGTAGGAAGGCGGAAGGCCACCCGCAACGTCGGGATTGCCCTATGTCACTTATTTGTAACCAACTATAATAGGTACCTTGATTTATCAGTTGACTAAGGAGATGATAATTTCTACACAATTAAGACTTTACTTGGTAACCAATATTTTTCTTCAAAATATAAAGAAATATAGGTATGTGGTATGTGGATGTTATAAATAAATTAAAGGGAAAATTTTCAGTCATTTGCAAAGGACCAGGACAAAATTCCTGTATGGTTTTTATTATTACCCATAACAATTGTTGGGTCATTTGTTTTATTACTTACAACAACGTAGAGCTCTAGAGATAGCTTCATAATAAAAATGACAAAAAGCCCGGAAGCGCGGAGGGAGAGCAGCCCCCGCCCGCCGTAACAAACTGCAGGCACGAAGAAGCCGAGGCGGCTGGGTTTTAGGGTGCCTTCCCCCTCCCCCAAATTTAAAAATGCATAAAATGTTACTTTTTCTTGCCTCCGAACCTCATATTACAATCTCAAATATCTCAGGAACTATGTATTTGCTCCGGTTGGGAGTTGGTGGGGGGGTAGGGGGGACCTCCCCCTCTCCCCTCCGTAAATATGTGGGTCCGTAATGTACAGTTTTACCTTTGTATAGTTTCAGAAAATCGATTATATGATTTTGCCTCAACACTTTTTCTTTTCGAAATGAGCCCTTAAAAATATTTTTTTCGAGATTATTCTCAATTGGGGTTACATATACTATTGGAAGTTGGTTTAATTAGTGGACACCTATAATATTTAGGATAGTATAGTTTCATTTTCTCTTTTTTCGCTAATAGTTAGTTACTACGAAGTGATTTCATTGTTTTTTTTTATAATGTAAATTAACTAGAAATACTTCTGATAACTTTTCTAATTTCATTTTATCTAAATCTGTGTGTATGTTTGCCCTTCCTTCTCACCCTTCTTCTTATATTTAATGGTGGTTCCCTTTTGGATTTCGCTAGTATCCAGTGTTTATTAAATAATAATTATAGAAATTGTATGGTAGATTGAGTTAAAATGGAGTCTCACAACATTGTGTTATTACGAAAAGACTCGGGTGCAACTCCCCTTCTCATCTTAACTAAGCAACCAATTTACTTGATTTTTAGCATATTAAAACAACGTAGAGTAACAAAGGCTACCTTTTATCCTAATATTCTCACAGGAATGTGAACCATGCTCCCACGTGTGTTCTTATGAAAAGAACTCGTGTGACTACCTTTTATCCCAATATTCTCACAGGAATGTGAACCACGCGGGAGGAAGGTAGCTGCTAATAAAAAAAAACCTTTTATAATATCCATTGTATTTTTCAACCATAGCTAAAATAAATCAAATACCATCAACAATCTATTTTTATTTATTTATTTAATTATTTAAGGATAAAAAAACAGAGAATACACTATACATTCTCAAACACTAGAGAATACAGTAATTTTTATTATTTGAGCCCCTTTGTAGAAAATTAGATTGGTATGAAATAGTATCACAGCTCAGCAAAAGAACACCTAACAGCACTGCACATGTGTTTAGATCCTACAAAATTTACTCAAAAATAGTTTAGCAAGTCCAAAGACTTGGGAGGCTGAAAGGTTAGGAGACTTTTACCAATTTTGACTTAACAATGCCTTGTCCCTCAGATCCATAAACCTCATATTTAAGACATTTCTGAAATCTACATATACAAACACAATAGTACAATCTCATAAATTGAATTTAAAGCTGCTTTTATTGTGAGGTAAGAAAAACAAACATAACATTAAATCTGATGACTTATGTACAGTACAATTAGTGTGAAATTCTTTTAGCATGAAATAAAAATCTTAAAAGTTATCTTGAATCATTGAAAAGGAATTTATCGGAATATAGATATCACAACAATAATTTAATTTTATATTAGAACATTCATATTCTTCCAATTAACAAAAACAAGTGTTATATCAAACCTGTTGTTAAGTTGAAGTTTGTATAATAACTTCAAAATTCAAGGACTAAAGTACTGCTAACAAAAGCTATTTTTATTCCATTGCCAGTCTGGGTAATAAACCCTTCAATTATGTGCCAGACAGTACTTCAGAAGTAATATTAATTTGTTGAGGTCAATGATACTCGCACTGAATCACTTGTACACCCACAAGTATGCAAAAGCTGTATGGGTGTTGTAAAAAGCTAATAGAAAGTTTGTATTGAAACTAGGTGTGATGTGTGATTGATTACGTATTCGAAATACATTGATAGTTTTGTGAAGTAAGTTTTGTAGTGTCTTCCTTATATGCATGCATACTGTATGCATTGTTGATAGCACATCAAGTTTAACAGTTATACTACGAAAATAGCTCTTATAGCGCACGTATTAAGGGCATTTTAGACATAAACGGGTGGCTTTACTTGTACTTCACGGCAGGCAAACTTTGGGGCGGATACCCTATCCCAGAATTGAACATACGTACATAGGACTGGGTGTGTTTCTTCGTTCTTAAGACGAGGGCGGGTGCCGTGTCTGGGCTGTGATGGCTGGCGTACTCGACCGCACCAAAGGCCCTAACGGGCGTATAAGCCCGATGGAGCTCCGAATGGGTCTTCCTTCCATCCTAGTGATGAGAGAAGGGGGTGGCTGGGGAACGGAACAGGAAGCCGCCGCCAGCGACCACGTCGGTGATGTAGGTGCTGGACCATCCATAAAATTTACATCCTATTTCACTGACTACAAACTTTGCTAATGGTAATATTAATACCGAAATTCGCCAAAATTGGTTCAGTATATCCACTTATAACTGAATCTTTTGTTTTCTTTGTTCACAAAGGTATTGTATTTTTATTAAAAAAAACAGTCTCGAATTGTAATTATCATTTATTATTATGTGCATCGTCTTAATTCATGAATAATAAAAAACTTGACATAAAAATACCTGTATGAATATTTTTAAATTAAGCTTCCTTATTTTTTGTAGTATTGACACTGTGATTTTAACAGCATAACAGAAAAAATTGTTCTATTAAAAGTGTTGAATAAATGTCGATAGATAAGCGTAAGGATTAATTCAAAAGTTAAAACTTCCTACATTATTTATCATTTTTGAAATTTCGCATGACAAGACAACAAAAAGTAACCTACAGATTAAATAATGAAACCAAAAATATCTTGCCTAATTATTTCTGCAAGATATTCTATTCTATATTTTTGGTTGCATAGTTATAGATATCGATTTCTGCCAGGTAACGCCTGATTCGTTTCTAATTTCCTTTAGATGAGTCTGAATTTAGGGGAATTGGTGTGAGGGGGTTGGAGGGGTGTCTCCCCCCATCTCCCCACCAAAGCATTTGACGCGTAAACTCCCTCCATCTCCCTTACACCCATTCTCCTAATTTCAGACTCAACTAAAATAAAATACGAGCCCCTGATTCTATCAAATAACTAGAAAATGTAATGTGATACACTGTGGTTGCCCACAATTCGCTCTCTCAGCTCCGTCTTACAACGCGGTTGATTGCTAAACTCTTAAAAACCACAAACAATATTTTTCTATTATAAATGAAGTGTGTTTAGAAAAGACTATCCCAACATAAGTCACGTAAAATGAGTGCTAAGTAAGTATTATCGTATTGGTGTTCTTTGTGCGGACGTGATTTGTACATTGCCCTACATTACAACTGCACCTAAAAAGACAAAACAGATCTTCAAACTTTAAATATGATTTCTTATGATATGACAATGAAAACAGGTAATAATTGCTCATTCCCATGCTGGCTGCAACATTCTCACTTCTTTTTCGGGTCGACGAATGACACGATTTTTTTCCTTCTTTTTATCTGCAGCATGCATCGAAAACTAAAGGCATCAAAGAAAATCCGTTCCTAGTTTATTGTCATGGCTTTATAATTTCATGTATGAGGATTTTAATTCGAGAAGAGGAAGCGAGAGAAATATGTAAGGATCGTAGCGTAGCAGGTAAGAAATCATCATCAACATTTCGGATGGCGAAACTGCGGCGGGCGGCGGTGCCGATGCCGTTGTCCTAAATTTTAAGTTCCTCAAGCCATTCTTCGGCTGCGGTCGTCAGGTGGTGGTGTGATGATTAAGAATTGATATCTGTCTGCTACTCTAGAAAAACGAACGTGTATCCTAATCCTAACTAATATTATGAATGCGAAAGTGTGTTAGTTTGTCCGTCCTTCACGCCCGAACTAAGCAACCAATCGACTTGATTTTTGGCATATTGTCAGTTGGAAGGACGGAGAGTAACTTATGCTACTTTTATCCCGATGTTCCCACGGAAACGGAAACCACGCGGGTGAAATTGCGGGGGGGAAGCTAGTTTATTGATAAATACAACGAATAAACTCAAACTAATGCGACACTAAAACACAAAACCATGAATAAATTAATTTCGTGCTATATAAGAAAAACACTTGCGCTTGCGTCCTTGCCGAGTATAATATAGACAGTTTTTGTCGAGGTGAAACCTAAAAGGTGTCTTTATTTGACGGAGGCGACTAAATAATATTACGTAACGCATTTAATCCAACTCATGAAAAAATAACCTCTGAATTTGCTTCTCTAGAGACTACAGACAATAAAGTTCCTTTTTTACGTTGATCTATATTGAAATAGCAGCTTGTTAAATTTTTCTCAGTATCGTTTATGACAAAAGCGTGTCGCTATATTACTGAATTTACTGAATAGGTCTAATCCAATTAAAACTTTTATCTGTTTACTACTGATAAACTTTTATAATATAATCTTTCGCGGATCTATTATTATTATTATTATTTGAGGATTTCGTGGCTTTGCAACCCTGTTGAGAGCTGTAGTCACTGCGACCTAAGAGATCTATTGTAACTTGCCACCTATTTATAGTACTTACCTCTTTTAGCCCGGTTGCTTCCAGAAAGTCAAGAATCTTCCTAGCTTTTAGAGATTTTAGTTCCTCTGGGTCGATGATGTGTCGACCCAGGTGAATACTGCGTTTGTGTATAAATGGTCCGCAGTCACACAGAAGGTGCTTTCTGCTTTGGTGTCTCCCTCTCCTGTTTACAGTAGCGGCAAATATCAGGGACTTGGCGTGCAGTAATCCCGGTTGGTTAAGCCAGTATTTTTTAGCTTCGTCAAGAAGGTTGTCCTTAAGAAGTTGCATGGCCTGGTTCTTTGAGATGCCACAGAAAGGCTCTGGGCCCATCTGTAGTCCCTGAGCCCCCTTCCTTGCAAGTTCATCAGCTTTTTCATTGCCAACGACTCCCGAATGACCTGGTACCCATTTCAGAATAACTTTATTCCTTTGACCCAGTTCATTTAATTTATTGACGCAGTCTTTCACCAGTTTCGAATTTATGGTATTCGAGTTTATGGCGTTAAGCGCTGCTTGACTATCTAAGAAAATAAGAATGGAAAATAGAATGGTTTATGTAGTTCGTTGACGGTTGACTTCCGCACATTCTATAATGGCGTAAACCTCCGCTTGGAATATTGTAGCGTGTTTGCCTAGATTCAATCTTTTACTGACTCTGGGACTTACTCCGAATATTCCTCATACTACATTTTCGCCCACTTTGAGAATGCCATTTGATCTTGCCAGTGTTGCGTATTCTGTGCATACCCGCTTTCGCCTCCTTTGCAATAAATAGGTGAAGGGGCGGTAGGTTTAGCAGGGCATTAAATGCAGCTCCTGGGGCGGTAGACATGGCACCCGTTGCCATAAGGCATGCTAATCTCTGCACGCTATTGAGCTTGTTTATGATTGTCGCTTGGGTAGCTTTTTTCCACCAAACTACGCAGGCGTACGTTATCGTCGGCCTGACTATAGCGGTGTACAACCATAGAGCGATTTTGGGGTTTAAACCCCATTTCGTCCCTGCTAAGCGATAGCAAATCCCTAAGGCTATTTTAGCCTTTTGGATCACATTACTGATGTGCGAATTCCAAGTGTTTGGTCGAAAGTAACGCCCAAATATTTGACTTCTTTGGAAAATGGAATGGGAGTCCCGCTTAAAGTGGGCGTTATAAGTTTTTCTAACTTGCGCTTCCTCGTAAATAGGACTATTGTGGTTTTGCTAGGGTTTACTGACAATTTATTCTCTGCGCACCATTTGCTGATGATGCTTAGAGATTTTTGCTGTAAGGACGCTACAGTGCTCTGACAGGGGCCGACAACGCAAGCCACCACGTCGTCTGCATAGCCCTGTATATCTTTATCCTTATTCGAGGCTTCGACCAGCAACTGGTCAATAACTAGCTTCCACAGTAGGGGTGATAGTACGCCTCCTTGTGGGCAGCCTTTAGTTATTTTAAAGACTTTTGTGGTTCTGTGTAAGCTTACACTGATAGTTCTATTGAGAAGCATAGATTCGATGGCTGGTTCATGCGTCATGCATGTGAACGGGTGCTGCCAGCGAGATGGTTCGGCTCATGTTTGCTTGTGTGAAAATGTGTAGATATATATATTTTGTTTTGATTTTATGTTATTTATCATGTTTTGAGTTGAGATGCGTGGCACTGCTTGATCAGAGTAAATAAAGGTAAATAATGTTTTCAATTATTCCAAATATATAAAAGCTTTTTTTATTTATTTTTTTAACTTTAATTACGCTTTGAGATTGTGACCCAGCTGATGCGTCTTCTAGTGACATTGTAGGTTGTGTTGTGTCTTACATTAAGGCACTTTTATAATTCTTTTTTTGCTGTTGCCATTGTATTTTTTTTATATTTATACAGCTTAACATAAGTACCTGAAATACGTCATACTCACTCAAACGTTTCTTCGGCGGTGTCGTGTGAGGCGGGTCGTTACGTTCCCTAAAATATGGTTGAGCGAAGCGATGGCTGGTTCATGCGTCATGCTCGTGAACGGGTGCCGCCAGCGGAAATAGGTCTACCTCAGTCTGCTTATCTTAATGCTGTGCTTAAAGCCTAAATATTTTTATCTAAAATAAATTGATACTGACCTGTATGTACCACACAACTTGCAGTATAGTAATCTTGTAATGCGAGAAATGTTGTAATGTAAGATAGACAAGTCTTTCTTTGCCAGTTAAAAATTGTTTACGGTTATAATAACCATAAAATGTAATACTTTAATTAGTATTTTCCTTTTGTGATGGAAATTGAGCTTACAAGCTCAATTTCCATCACAAAAGGAAAAGCCTGTTAAGGTCACTTTTCAATTTGACGACTCTGTATGAAATAAAACAGGGAGAAAAAAACAGCCCTTGACGAGTTTCTTGCCGGTTCTTCTCGTTACAAGGTCTCCCGCCGTAGGGTTTGTGAACCGATGGCGTAGCTTCTTTGACGTTCATAAGTGCTTGTAACAGCCTAGACTGAATAAATGATATTGACTTTGACTTTGACTTTAACGGGTAGTTGTTTCGTCAATTCCTTTAGCCCTCATTCCTCTGGAGAGAACGTGAATAGTGACGTTATCAAATGCTCCTTCAATGTCAAGGAAAGCACAGAGAGCTGTTTGCTTGTCCTCCAGAGCCCTTTCTATCCTGTCTCTGAGTTCAAGCAGAGTGGTCTCAGTGGATTTTCCTTTTTGGTAAGCGTGTTGCTTTGAGTGCAGAGGACGTTCCCGAAGAGGCCCATCTCTAATACATTCATCAATGACCTTTTCCATACTTTTTAGTAGGAATGAGGTGAGGCTTATTGGCCTAAAGGACTTTGGCTGTGATTAGTCCCTCTTGCCAGCCTTCGGGATGAAACGGACTTTGACCATAGTCCACTTTTCTGGTATGTAACCCCATGCGTATCTCGCTCTAAAGATTTTAATTAGAGTGGGAATGAGAATATCCTTCCCTTGCTGTAGAAGAGCTGGGAAGATATCATCCTCACCTGCACATTTAATAGCCTTAAAATAGTTCTTTATTGTATTCAGTTAAGGCTTTGAGATACCGACTCCACTGATTCATGGATTTAGCTTTATTATATAGTCTACGTGATTCTTCTCTCAGGACATCGAGCTTTTTATTCCAACATGATACTATTTTGTCCCTGACAGTTCTAAGAGGGCAGCTCTCTTCATAAGAGGTTGTAATGGCTTCGGTAACTTGATCTACAGCGTATTCTAGAGTTTCAATCGAACGAAGTATGTGTTTAGGTATGTTCTGTAGCTTCTCTTGGAGCTTTTGTCTGTATAAGTCTCAGTCAGTAGCTTTAGCATCCCTAAAGGTAATGGTTTCATACATGTTAGATGTATTAAGTTCAAATCTGATAAGTCGATGATCAGACATAGATGTCTCATCACTTACGTGCCAGTCATTAATTAACCTAGAAAGATTATTAGTAGCGAGAGTAACATCAAGAACCTCCCGCCTGGTTTTAGCCCTTGTTGACTATTTGCAGGCGATTGGTTAGAATAAAATCGTGAAGCAGCTCACCTCTCTCGTTGATATCAGTGCTGCCCCAGTTGGTGTGGTGGGCGGGCGTTGGCGTCACATCCAATCGGAAGATCAGCGTTGTGTTCGTTAGCGTATTCGACCACTTTCGCCAGTTCTCCAGATGGGTTGGGTTCTTGGTTCGCGCCGTCCAGAAATGCAGAGCACACGATGAGGCGTCCGCTTCCGCTCTTGACTTGAACAAAGGCCGCCATCATGTCATCGTTGCATAGCCCTGGTATACATAAGAAGTCAATATTATTCTTGAAAAGGATACATGCTCTTGGCTTGACTCCACCGATGTGGTGAACCACCTTACCTGCAGAGCCGAGTCCAGACACCGTGTTGCTATTAGCCAGCCACGGCTCCTCGATTAGAGCGATGTGAATGTTTTTTTCTGTGAAGAGGTTTTCCAGAACCGCCGCCGTGGCTGCTCTGGCGTGGTGCAAGTTTATTTGTACCACGTGTGTGTTAGTGTTGTGCTGTGTTTGAGTAATTGTGTAGTGTGGAGTTTGCGGATCTACCAAAGTTGTCTCAAAAAGCGGAAGTATTTTCATTTTCTTAGTTTCATAAAAATACTAATTTCTTGTATCTCAATCTTGATTTAATGTTGGAACTATATTATTTCATCGTGAAATTGTATGTACGGCAACAAAAGCAAATAATATTCAAAAGCACATGTTCGAATTTGATTTTGCTATGCATGAATGTTTCAAATCCATGTTGCCCTCATTTTGCAGCCCCAGGGAACCGAAACTATGATAAGTCGATATTGCAATGATGGATAAAATTGAGTTCAGCACGCAAATCTATGTGGGGACACATTTCCGAACTAAAATATTCCAAATGATACAACTGCTAAGACTGGATAACACTTTCAAATAACAAGCCTACGCACTTCGTATTCGTAGCCAATTTACATGTTCCAAGTTTAATCAATGGAACCACTGATCGAAGATAATCGGTAACACACCACAATTAAATCGTTACACTTTTATAAACAACATGGAAATTTCGCTCACAAACGTGTTATTTATTTGTTTGCATTTGCATATTATCATGTAATCGCCTCACGTGGATAGGAGCGATCTAATCGTACCGTTCAATCATCGGTTGGAGGGGACGAAAGTAATTATCAATATTGTTTAATCATATCACTTCGAAACTAATTTTCTGAACCATCATTTTAATTACGACTTGTAATACCAGTTACTCCTGTAACATTTGTTTAAGTTACAGACAGATTTAGTATTGTGTTTTGTCTTTAGCACTGCAGTTATAATATTGAAGTATAAATTGAATACTATAAAGCTCAGGTCAATCTGAGTTTGAGTAGTTGGACATGAAATGGACTCGAGTCTTGTATAAAACAATTATAGTAAAAATTCGTGAAAACTACTGCAGAAAGAGCCGAGTCTTTTAACACGAAATAAGATACCCTATTCTGAACAAAGACTACTGATTCTTTTAACTAATAGTCGTGATCGTAAGTTCTGAAAAATAAATAGAGTCTCGTAATATGACGACTCAAAGACGTCTTTCTTAGGCAACCGCAGTCTTCCGATGGTTTTTCTCCCTTATTGGTTTTTGCCCGAGACTATTCTAGGTCTATCTATTCAATTTCCAATATTGAATACTGTGCTAGTGGTGTCCAGTCTAGTGATGTGCCGTTCCCGGGAATATTGGAAACATTGGGAATATTCCCAGAAGCGTTCCCGGCAATATTCCCAAAAGCGGAAATTTAGGGGAAAATTGCTTGTGTTGTATTAAATTATTTTTTTGTTGTATGCTAACCATTCTATTGGCAATATTACAAGACTTAATGAATATGCCAAAGGTTAATTATCACTAATGGCGAAAATTTCCAATTTTCCTGGGAATATTCCCAGTAAATTTCCAATGTTTCCGGGAATATTTACAATGCCCATATAGTTAATTATAATAAAACTGTAAGCGATCCAATTCTGTACATTGAAAATAATTAATAGAAAAAAATACCTCTAGGGGTCTTCTTAAACGAAACAGATACCAAAAATATACATTTTGAATTTTTTGTCTGTCTGTCTGCCTGTTTGTTGTTAGCGTTTCACGCAAAAAATACCGAATGGATTTTAATGAAACTTTTTTTGTTATACAGCTATTGGTCCTCGCCAACATTATAGGCTATAATTTATTTTGAAGATCGCAATATCTGATGTGGAACCATAGCAGTCCAGTCAAACTATGAGAGATATATAAATACGGTCTTAAGGAAAATTGTTTAGCGTGATGAGCATTTTCTATTGACATACAAAGTTTGAAGATCTGTTACACATGATGTGGAACCCTAGCAGCCAAGTAATACTATATGAGATACAAACATAGCGTCTTAAGAAAAGTTGTTTAACGTAATGAACATTTTCTATTGACGGAAACACCTGACACACCTGATGTGGAACCCTAGCAGCCTAGCTAAATTATACTTACTTCGCTGGCTCAGCGACCCGAAGTGGATCTTGGCCTCCGACATCAAAATGCGCCATGCGTTCCTGTTATGTACCAAGCCTGACCAGTCGGGTACTTCCAGTTCCTTTAGGTCTTTGGCAACTTCGTCTTTCCAGCGGTATCTTGGGCGACCAACCGGACGTCGTCCGGCTGGTAGTCCAAGATACGCTCTTTTGGCAGCTCGATCCTCTCCCATTCTCTCCACGTGCCCTTGCCAGCGAAGTCGGGCAGATTTTATTTCCCCGATGATATTCGGCTCTGACACCAGTTGTGTTATTTCTTGGTTGAAACTTTGCCTCCACAACCCGTCCTCTCCTCTTGTTGGTCCCAGTATCTTTCGCAGGATTTTTCGTTCGGCAACTAAGAGTTTCCTTTCCTCCTTCAGGGTTATCGTCCAAATTTCACACCCATACATTAAAATCGGCCTTATTATCGTTTTGTAGACGCGAATTTTTGTAGCTCTGCTTATCAACTTGGACACCAGGACTGCGGTACATCTTAGCGCATTGACTATACGGTTAACGATTTCTTCCTCCCTTTGGTTAGTGTCAGTAAACGTGCACCCGAGATACTTAAATTTGCTGATACCTCTGAAAGTTGTTCCTTTTACCATAAGATCTTTTCTCTTGGCCCTATGATCCTTGTATCTCTTCATATGGAGGTTCTCCGTGTTCTCATGACTGATTCTGAGACCAAGCTGTTTCACTTCTTCTTCTAATACCTTTGCCATCTCTATCACTACTCTCTCACACTGCCCCAGTATGGCAAGGTCGTCGGCGTACCCAATAACTGTGTGCCTTCCATTTAGCTCTGCCCCCCCCATCTATCAATAAGACTTTATGGATGATGTATTCGAGAGCAAGGTTAAACAGTAAAGGCAATAGGGGCGTCTCGTTGCTTCAGACCGGTCACTACTTCGAACTCCTCGGTCAGTTCTCCTCCGACTCTAACTCTCATTTTGCTGGTGCTCGTGGCGACTTTAATCATTCTGACGAGTTTTGCTGGTATTTGGAAAGATGATATGATCCGATAGAGCGTTTCTCGATCGATACTATCGTATGCTTTGGTAAAATCCACAAAGAGGCAGTGTATGCTTTGGGCATACTCCCACCGTTTCCCCATAATTTGTTTTAGGAGAAACATTTGGTCCACTGTACTCCTGTTCCTGCGAAATCCGCTCTGATAGTCGCCGAGTGTTTGCTCTGCGTAGGGTTCTAAGCCAGCCAGAAGAACGTTCGAGAGCACCTTGTACGCAGTCGGAAGCAGCGCAATCCCTCTGTAGTTGCCACACTTCTTCTTGCACCCCTTCTTATGTATAGGACAGATAATGCCCGTATTCCACTGCGTGGGCTGTTGTTCTTCCGTCCATATTTTACGGATGATTTCATACAGTCGAGATTGTACTGCTTCTCCCCCTTATTTCCACATTTCTCCTGGTATGTTGTCAATTCCTGGAGACTTGTGGTTCTTAAGCCGCATGATGGCCTTGCGCACTTCATCAAGGGTTGGTGGTTCCTGGTGGTCAACATCTAGTCTGGTGTTCAGGTTCGCATCTATTTCGGTTGGCAGTTGAGTAGTTCTTGAAAGTACTGGTGCCACATCAATTTTTGTTTTTCAGGGTCTGAGACAAGGTTTCCGTCTTCATCTTCTAGAAGTTGAGTTACGGGCTGGTAAAAAATATAAGAAATAATCATTTATCTAAATAATATGAATTATTACATTTCTTTAAACGAAGAGCAAATTTTGTTGCATTTTTATATTTGTATACAATTTTTTACATGTTTGTTCGTTAACAGTTTGTAATAGAAAGTAATCAAAAATTTTACTTTTTGGTTTATTATGACTAACACAGCTAGCACAGCACACTCGACAATCAAAGCGACACTGGGGTAAACATGTTTCTTTTGTTTTAAAGTAGAGGAAAGGGGAGGGGGCGGCGCGGCGGGACCCTCCCATCACGGCTCAAGCAAGCGCATGTACATACTTGTTGTTGCGTAACCGTGGGAGTAAGAAGAAAATATAAATAGCACAGAATTTTTACCATACTTGAAAATATATTATTTTGGAAACTTTGGGAAAGTTTCCGGGAATAATGGGAATATTCCCGTAAGTTTACAACGAGTAAATTACTTGGAAATGGGAATATTCCCAGCGGCACATCGCTAGTCCAGTCACAGTACTCGGAATATAACAAATAATTCATCTAAATCTAGAGAATTTAATTAAACGTAAAACTACAGAATCTGGGTCAAAGCAAATAGAGAAAGAAACCAAAGTATATGCCTTGTATAATCCAATACAATGAATCAAAACTGAAGCCTAGAACCGTTAGTATCACAAATTGAATCTAATAAAAACAATTGTAAGACGATTCGAGTCTGAGAATTGCAATTTATGACTCAATGAATTGTTTCTGTTGTTTGAAAAAAAAATCTATCAAGTTTATGAAAAAACAGGTTATTGTTCAGATCGGATCAATTTATAATGAGTTTTTATTTAACTCATCGATATGGAATTCAAAACTTGTCGTCGGCGATCAGCTTTACGCCAGCACTCTTATGCCGTACGTTACACGACTGTTTTCGTAGGTAGTATAAATGTGAACCTTGTTATACTGTTGTCGGTACCTGATAAAGAAATAACGTTACTCCTCTTTCATATGGTCTCAGTCAAGTGTAGGAATGCTGTTCTGCAAAGAAAAGGATCCTGTGAAAAGTACTGATTACTGCAGTTCGTTTATTAGGAATGCAATGCGTGTTGTTGTTGTCTTTATGTACTGATCATCATTTTTAGGGTTTCGTAGCCTAAAGGCAAAAAACGAAACCCTTATAAAGGCAAAAAACGAAACCCTTACAGATTCGGCCAAACCGATGTATGTCACACCCTTTTAAATCCAAAACTATGAGGATTGCACAGTTGAAACTTAGTAGGTAGATGTATTCTGTAAACCGCTTTACGGTTTTTACACAAAAATAAAAATATATATGAATTAAGGGGGGGCTCCCCATACATGGAACTGACACTGAATTTTTTTTTCATCTAGCCTATACGTTTTGTGTATCTATAGATAGTCTTTAAAAATTGCATTGAGGTTTCTATAACATTTTTTTTTTCAAAGTCAACCGTTTGCAAGATGTACACTTCCAAAGTGGTAAAATGTGTGTGTGTGTCCCCCCCCCCCCCCTCTAACTTTTGAAATAAGAGAGTGAAAAATAAAAAAAATATATATGCTGTAGATCTTAATAAAAACTTTCAACGAAAATTTGTTTGAACGAAATATATTAAGTAGTTTCAGAGCTATAGCACATTTTCCAAAACCGCAAATATAACTTTGTCATTTATACAACCACTATGAAAAACAAAGTTATTTTTGCAGACGAAAAATTATAGTGGCATTTTGGCAATAATAATAATAATAGAAAATTTATTGCACACGATACAAAAACAAACGCATACAGAGAAAATGTCAAAAAAGAGGAACACACAATAGGCGGCCTTATTGCTACGTAGCAATCCCTTCCAGGCAACCTTGGGTGAGGACGAAACCCTTCATGTGCGAGCTCGACTTGAACTTGGCCAATTTTTTATTTATAGGTGCTGACTACTGTCATGTTAATGTATACTTACTTACTTACAGTATAATTATTGTATTTATCCTTTTTATCAAAAGAGGTAAACGATTGAAGTCTAGACGTTTTTTTATCAATCTTTGCAGCAATAATTTTAGTGATTGCTATCGACATACGACGCCCGTCGCGTATTCCGTACATTGCCCCGTCTATAAGAAAAAAGAAAAGAACACCTATTTTTTGTAGCATCCCCATCAATTGTATATTTTACTGTAGGCTAATAATATTCGAGATGGTTGTCGTAAATAGCCCAGCTAGCTCAGCCGTGCAGTCTGCAGAAAGCGCAATCGTAAAACGCCTAAGTAATGAGACGAAACGTTGGCGATGTCATTATCTTTTATGATGATTATTTATGCGTAATGTGAACTATATGTTTTGCTTTGAACTCCATGTCATTAAAGTTGAATGCAGCTTTTGTATAACCCTCTCTACTATCTGGTTTAATTCTAGGTACTTATACTAAGAAATCCGTAATAATGATGTCAATAGAATCGAACAAGCTGTTGTATTAGGTTTGATAAATTGTTCCATTGAACTTGGTAACTTTTATTTGGATGTGCCAACCATTCTAAAGAAATCCTAACTTCTTTGAAAGCCCCATTTAAAATAGGATTATCTGAATAATGATTGATAACTTAACAGGGGGCTAATTGACTAATTTTAAAATCAATCGCAATCCCTTTCAATTCGTCATTTGATAGGGATTTTGATCGGGACGCGTATTGAATGAACGACATTGAACTGTTTGTAATTGACGGGATCCCGTCAGGGCGACATGAGACTAGTTGCTTTTTTCTAGTATATTTTCTTGTTAAATATTTAAGACATTGAACTGTCTTAGCAAAGTGATAGACGAAAATATCTTTAAAATATATGGAGAAGTGTCAAATCAAGTGTCATTTATAACATCTTTCGTTCTAAAAGGGATTGCGACTATAAGTTACACAATTTCATAAATCACAATCACAATACTTTTATAAGGGATTGTGATTGATTTTGAGATTAGACAATTCTTTATTTCTCGTCACAAACAAAGAACTTGGTAGTGCCTTAAGACTATCTAAACCTAGTTTGTGTGAGACTGATGCCTGAAGTAGGTAAATTAGGGGGCAGGTTCAACGTATGCTCGTTCACGTAGCCTCCGGTAGTCGTCATCAGCCATTTTTAATGTCCCCACTGCTGGGACACTGGCCTATGGTATTAATCCTAACTATTAACTATTGATTTTTGGCATAGAGTTAGTTGAAAGGACGGAGTCAAAGTCAAAGTCAAAGATTTTTATTCAAATAGACTTATAGATAAGTGCTTTCGAATCGTCCAATTTTTTTTTTCCTACCAGCCATTCAGGACATCTTTTAACTGATAAGAAGAGTATCATAGGCTAGTTTTATCCCGATATTCTCACGGGAACGGGAACCACGCGGGTAAACCCGCAGGCGGAAGCTAGTTTACAATAAATTTGATAATTGTCAGACAGGCAATCTGGCGTTGCAAATCTTGCTGGCCGTAGGCTTTCAGCGAAGAGTTTAGGTCACCACGTCTAATTTGGTGACTGGATAACCGCCAAGCGTTTGGCCCATTGTCGACATTCGTCATGTTCCTTTTGTATTGTCATGCTTATGTTACCATTCTAGTGTAGGAGACGACGTACACACAGTTCACTGTTTTGTAACTGTATTAACATTAATTTGGTTTTAATACTCTTTGTGCTACATAGTTTTTCGTAAGGTAAGATTTTTAAAACTTTTTCATTCTGTTATTTTCATCAACTTTTATACGGATACGGAATCAGTATTAATAATTAATAATGAGGAAGAAACTGGTTCACCTATTGTCTGAATCACGACCAATTTGAAAATTTTGTATAGTATTGTATAGAAAACCTAGATATAGATGTTGGATGGAATATTGAGATGAGAGAAGTAGAAAAAGTATTGAATTCTGACGTGAGTATTAATCCTGAATTTAGTGAATTAGGTAGAACCCACCATTTTTCATGCTTAACAAAATCAACGCAAACGAAGTCGAGGACCGATAGATACTTATACCTTTGACAAATAGACAGAAGCTCAAAAATTTAGTTTAATGATGACAGCAGTCTGATAAGGAATTGGATCGTAATATTACGCATTAAATTTAAGGACTCTAGATCTAGGTCTTTCCTGTTAGACGGACGACAGTATAAACTTATTTATTCTGCGCTCGGTCGTTTTGACGCCGCGAACCAGTTCGTTGAACCCACCTCAGTTGTAATATATCGTTCGTTAATGACGCATTTGGGGTGAATTTTGTAGTGATTCCGAATCGAAACCCTGTGAAACGCGTTGAGAAATGTACTTTCGTACACAGTGTTAAAGTGTAGAATGGATATCGTGATGTAAAAGTAGCACAACCGTCGGGAATGTGGGTAGTTTTCTTAATTACGAACTTCCTAGCATACATTACGGCCTTAGCATATTAAAAAGTGATTCCTTACGCATGTGGGTCAGGGTAAGAACTAAATTAGGTGAAAATCTGTTTTTATGTCGTAAGCCGACGGACGTTGGCCAACGAATTTGATGCCTCTGCGTGGGAAGCACTAACTCTTTATTGTTTATTTGAGAACTCTGTGTGCTAATCGTTGTGTGAGATCGAAATTTCCCTTTTGTGCTCACATCAGAAACGAATTGTCGAGCTATCTATGCATCTGGCATATCTAACCAATATCCATTTGAGATACTGGCTTTGTTGTCGCGAATATACTTATCCATTTACCTACATGTTCTTGTTAGTATGCGCGGTCGCAAACGTTGTACGTTTTACTTATGTATTACCTATCTGTTTATCGTGTTGTCTAGCGAGATAAACGTTGTTTGTATTTGTAGTAGATTTGCTGTTTAGTCTGGTAGGCGAGTGAAACCTCAAAAGAAACTCCAATTAAAATAACACTAATAAAAAAACTTTTCAAGTATAATTTTAAATCCTAACTAATATTATAAATACGAAAGTGTGTTTGTTTGTCCTTCCTTCACGCCCTAACTAGGCAACTAATCGACTTGATTTTTGTGCATAGATTTAGTTAAAAGAAAGAGTAACATAGGCTACTTTTTAACCCGATATTCCCACGGAAACGGAAACTACTTAAGGTGGTACGACTTCCATACAAACAAACATTGCACATTAATTGGTTCATCATACATTAATAATTCATAAATACATGTGCAACTAACTCGTTTCAGTTATTTGTTTGCGCGAAATTATTAAAAAATGTACTTTCATACATGAGCATATAAATGCGATGGGTCACACACACATACGTATAATTAATAATATTATAAGATATTAGTATATTCGTGTTTTATGTATGAATATACAATTTTTTTATTATTTCGCGCAAACAAATAACTGAAACGAGTTAGTTGCGCATGTATTTATGAATTATTAAGGTATGATGAACCAATAATTGCGTAATGCTTGTTTGTATAGAAGTCGTACCACCTTAACTATACTTGTGGAAACTAATCTCAGGGACTCACTATGTCATTGGTTAACACGAATCGCAATTGACTAAAACACAGTGTAGATCCACTTGATAGAAGTACAGTTACAAATTGACTAAGTTATGAAGAAACAACCTACACTTGTCATTGACGGTATTGATCAAATATTTTGAATAAATTAGTAGCTATTAAGTGATATTAAAAGACTCTAGTTAAATGTCGTTTATCAATGAAGATTATAATATTGTTTTCACTTTATTCTGGTAAACAAAATGTATACTGAAACTAAGCACTCTGCTTTTATTTTGCATCCTTTAGTCACAGATACATAGTTTCAACACCTGTGTTCCATTAGTGTAGCTTTTGGAGTCAAAGTAATAGCCGTGAGTGAGAGGGGGTGCTAGCGAGCCCGAGCTGCCATACGCTCACTCGGTACAATGGCATTATGTCCTGTCAAATATTATGAAAGTCTTGTCAAAAGCGACATTGCGCGATGTTTCAAGGGCGTTGTCCCACTGGTAGTTCCTTAGTTACTCTGTGTTAATAGTTTCTTAATCATCATCATCAGCCGTTTTTAAATTAATGTGCACTACCCTTCCTTGCGGAAGAAGATACCAGCCTATGTGATAACAACAAACATAACAACAAGATTTGCAGTACATGTACAAATACAAATATTTTACAGTCAAAGACAAATTTAAAACTAAACTTCCTGACTAGGTTTTTAACCTGTACTTCAGGTGAGTCAGACCTTACATACTTATATAACACGTAAGTAAATTAACAATACATTAACTAAGCAATTTATCTAGATAGGTAAACATAATATGCAATAAATAGAGAAATCAATTTTGTTGGACTAATTTAACTAATAGGTACTATTTAATATTTGCATATTTCTAACAGCTCCTCAGTCTCATAGTAAGACAAGTTGCATAAATAATTATATACTATTGACCTAAATTTATAACAGTTTAAATTAAACATATCTAGTCTTCTGTTCAGGTCATTATATAAGAATGAACCTAAAAATAAAAAGAATCTATTTGTAAAAATAAATTTTGTTTGAGTTTTAGAAATGCAAAAATATTTATTCGTCTTTTATTATTAGTGTCAGCATTATTACACTGAACCATTGCGTGTTGTTTTAGCATTATGTGCATTATAAAAAGCTGGCGTACAGTTAATACTTTGCACTTTTATACAGTAAGCGTGTAGGATAAAGAAAGGGAAGGGAATTGGCTACTTTTAAAACGGCTCGCTGAGCTCTTTCCAGGGAAATTAGGTTAGTTTTTCGCATCCCATCCCAGGATGTAATACAATACTGAATTATGGATTGGCATAGGGCTAGATACACTTGTGTAATTAATTTAATATCAGCAATACTCCGTATTTGCTTAAAAACGTAAATTAATTGTCAAACCCTGTATACTAGGCTATTAATATGTGGTCTAAAGGATAGGGTAGGGTCTGATCTATTATTATTCCAAGGTATTTTAAATTATTAGTACTGTTAATAGCATGACAGGTACCTACATAGAGTGTAGGCAATTTTGATCGTATAATTTAAAGTTAGTATTTTGGTGGCAGCAGCGCATGTTAAAGCGGATATATTTAGTTTTGTCAGCATTCAGCTTTAGTTAGTTGCATTGTAACCAATTATTTACAATATTGAAACCTGATTGAGCGTTGCTATACAGTTCTGTGCTAGTTTTTCTCGTAAAGATAAGCGCTGTATCTGTATCGTCTGCGTAGGGTATTAATTTGCCATTGCTGATGTTAAGGTTGCATACTGCATAGCTCATTAATGTAAACTAGGAAAAGGGTAGGTCCGAGTATACTTCCTTGAGGAATACCATATCCAGGAATGTTTTGTTCATCACTTGTAACGTATCCTATTTTATCAATTTGACTTCGGTCAGTTAAATAATCTGTAAATAATTTAAGTTGCTTACCTCTTATTCCTAGTGCCTCTAGTTTACTTTCCAGTTTTCTTTAGATTCTTTATCAATAGATAAAGAATCAAAAGCTAGCTAGGTCTAAAAAATTGCCAGGGTCTGGTTTCCTTTGCCTTACTTGCTCTAAACATTTCTGTTTTTAAATTCCAGGTCCAGAAGCAGATGGCGCGCGAATACGAACAGCTGAAGGCCACCGTGGCCACTCTGCAGATGTTCCAGCATGACGGGGAGAAGGCCCTCACGCCGCTTGCAGGCAGTGAGTACTTTACACTGTAGGGTTTAGCACGCCAAACTATCGAAATAGTATCGAGCACGTAATGGCAAAAAATGTATTGGAAAATGTAGTTCCGTTTACGTCCCTTAGGAATGCTGCTCAATATCTCATACATTTTATACTTACCTGCAATTGTTTTTAAAAAAAAAACTATCTCGAGCTCCTCCATGCTTCGGAAGGCACAGTAAGTCGTTGGTCCCGGCTGCATTTGCAGTCGTTAAAACCCACCAACCAAATGGCTGATGACGATGAGTACTTTTCCAGTTCATCGTGCTAGGCTAATGCACATGTAGGTACAGCCACGTGCAATGACAAAGAAACACTAAGCAACCTTGTCACATCACAATATTGAATGACATTTGTGGACAGAGAGAGCTTTGTTTTCGAAGGTTGTAAAGTGTGTACATGTCATTGTTCGTGACTGTTCACACATCAAATCTTAAGGCAGATGCAGTCTATAAGACAGAAAGTGCTATTTGTCATTTTGACTATTTATAATTTCAGTCGAAACATATTAGTAGTCTCTCACTCAGTCACATAAATGTACATAAAGGTATGTTCCTCTTGAATATTTAAATGCAATACAGACGACGATACAATCGCTTATTATCTATCTTTACCTTCGCTATGAAAAACCTTAATGTCACTATGCAGTTAATGATTGAGAAGGCTAAATTTCTATTCTCAAGTTATTGAGTTTTATTTGTCTTTGTCACGTAGACCATCACCATAACCCATTTTTAATGTCCCTCCCTGTTGAATCACTGTCCTACTTTAAGAATAAATAAGAGGACATGCCATATATGGATTGACAGATATTGACAACTGAAATTACTGCATGGAGGTGTTCGAGATAAAAATCTCACCAACGCTATGACCAACAGTAGAGTTGCTTAACAGATGTAATTGCAACCTGAATCTCTAACGCTCGAAATAATAACCTATCTGTAGATATGGATAGGGCTATCTGAGATAGTTGCCTAAATTTTTTTTGTTAATATGACTAAAATAACAACAGTTGTTTGCCGGGCAACGAAGCCAGTATCCTAGACAACTCATCTAAGATAGTCCTATCCATATCTACAGATAGGTTATTAATGTCGGGCGTAAGAAACTCACCTCTAGCTGCTCCGTAGTCCCTATTCTACACAGATAGTGGAAACATTGAAATGATCTACACCATATCATTTTCTCCTTACCCATAATCCCACAAGATAACTACACGTTTCCATATTACGGCTGTCACATGACAAAGTCCACCATCTTCGATGGAAAGATAAGAATTAAATCCAATATCGTACAGTTAACGGTTGACCAGACAGTGCCGTCTCCCATTGTTCGGGGCTACCGAAGCGTCATTCCTACCGAAAATGTTTAATTAAATTTTAATAATGACCGATATTGAGGAGCCCGTGGCGCAGTGGCTCGCGCTCTCGGTAAACAACTTTCGCAATGGTCGGTCACGGGATGGGTGACCAAAAATTTAAGTACTATTTCGAACTCCTCCGCGCTTCGGAAGACACGTTAAGCCGTTGGTCCCGGCTGCATTTGTAGTCGTTAAAATCCACCACCGCATTGGGCCCGCGTGGTGGGTCATGCCGCATTTCAGTGGGGACATTAAAATAAATGATGACAAATGACCGATAGGACCTTTCCCTTCCTCCGGCTATTGTGTCATGTGACATAATGTGCCATATCGAGACGAAGTGAGTCGACTCGAAGGCCGGTATCGATTAACATGTCGATTTGAACTCGTGACGCGCGTGCGATTGTTTGCGATGATTTAATTGTTACGTGAAAACGTTTACTTCACTCATTAACTCATTCGAATTGGATGAGGTACCTACTTATGAGTGGCTGGAATAAAGGTGCTTTATATGAAGATTAAAAAGTGACATTGCCCTTTCGCCAGGATACATGATACAAATATAGGCTTATAACTGAACTAATGGTATTCATGTTTTCTTAAACATTTTGACCACACTTTTTAAACTTAAACTTATATAAGAAAATTTTATCATTGTCCATCGGTTCCTATTTTCAGTATTACGAGTATATCTTAAACAATTTTATTATGCCATTTTATTCGCTCAAAATATTATTGCTCAACATAATATCATAACTTGGAAGTTTGTGTAGGTGTACGAATTCCAAAGTACTGCGACACCTTCTGGTCGTTAGCTTACGAATTGCGAGATTTGTTTATTTAACATTAACGAGTGAAACTTACAGCAATTTATATAAACACAAGTTGTAAAAATCCATTGCTTTAATCGAAGTAAAAGTCCCTATTGTAGTTTGATGTTCTCAACAATTTCTCTCGATAATTTCACGGCTATTACTGTTGGATATTTTTTTTTGTTGGAAATATTGTAATGGCTTTTATGACGTTATTTTAAACTTTTCTATCGATACTGTAAAACCAGTTGAGCATACTTGTATTTAAAACTTAAATTAGAGGACCGTTGTAGTGTAGGTAGTAGAGTTATTTTGAAGAAATTGCTTATTAATTTACTTGTCAACGAAAGTGACACTTTAGTTAATAAGTAATGAATCGTTTTACTGTAGTAAGTCAGTAACTATTTTATTTTTATCACATTTTATTAAACTGTATTGACTGCTGACCTAGTACGGATTGACAAAGTAAGGTGACAAGGACGCTTTTGGAGACTTTTTACAGAGTAATATTTTTGAGTTGACATAAATACTTAGGGCCGGTTTCACCACCGAGTCCACCGACAGATAAATTTTGGCTGAATAGCTTATCTGGCAGATAATTTGATAGTTTTAATATGACAAATAGCAGCCGCCCGCGGTTTCACCCGCGAGGTTCCCGTTCCCGTGGGAATATTGGGATACAAAGTAGCATATGTGATAGTCCACTACTTGAAGTTCCTACATACCAAATTTCATCCAAATCTGTGCATTTGTTTAGGCATAAAAGAGGAACAAACAACAAAGAAACTGACATACTTTCGCATTTATAATATTATTCATTAATTATCTACCAGTCTACCAGATAAGCTATCCAGAACTTATCTCTCGGTAGTGAAACCGGCCCTTCATTTTTTTTTATATTCAAGGTCCATTCAACTAAGGAGGTAAGAACAAATACGAGTATACGAAGAAAAACCGTCTGGATATCTATCCAGCAGACGGTTTTTCATCTAGTCTATCAGAGAGTGAATCTATTTTTTAAACTGAAAAACAATAAATACCGCTATTAAGTTTTAATAGTATGGTGTGAATCTGTCTGGTAACCAGTTACGGCGAATTTACGTAATTTACGCGTAGCTGGCTTCACACGTAATCAAGCGTGTCCGTCGGAAGATGGCAGACGCAAGGCCACTTTCCAATACTAATTAAAGTTTGACTCAATTAGTGCTTTCTCGCCGTCGGACGAGTAAAGGCACATCCGAAAGGCGCCGGCGTTTAATTTTTAGGGTTCCGTGCCTCAAAATAAAAAAACGGAAACCTTATAGGATCGAGGTATCGAGTTGAAATTAAAACCATATATTCAGGTCAACAGTCTGTTCAAGGGGTAAAAAATCAAACTTGTAATTTAACGTACAACGTAGTGTAACATAGACAGGACCGTATATGTAACTTTCCGTTGACCTAAAACTATGTTTGGCAAGCAAAAGTAATATCTTCTTTTACTACAAATACAAAGCAAAATCTGAAAACTACAACATTGATCCATTTATTGTAATTAAATCATAAAAAATACTTAGTCATTTGTTTTGGATACTGAATTTCGGGATTATTCGGGAAAACTTTGAGACACGATTCCTGAACTATTTTATAACATGTATGTACCTAGGTATGAAACTACAAATTTGTGCGGAACCCTCGGTGAGCGAGTCCGACACGCGCTTGTCCGGTTTTTTCTGTAACAATCATCATTGAAACGTTTATGTCATGCAAGACGGAGGTTAAAAGGAGCAATGTAAAAAAAGAAGGATTTGCATAGAAAAATAAGGTAGATTTTGCCTAATTACAAAGTACAGATAGCTATATTATAAATCTTCATCGAAAAAAGATTCGTCATGTCTGTCTGTTTGTCAGTCCGTCCGTTCGTATGTCACAGCCACTTGATTCCGAAACTATTAAGATTACACACATTGTGTGTCCCTGTAACTTTTAAAGTAAGAGATTGAAAAAAATAAAAAATATCTATGCTATAGATCTTAATAAACACTTTCAACGATAGTTGGCAGTTTAAGAAATATAGCACAGTTTTCATACCCGCAAATATAACTTTGTCATTCATGCAAACACTACGAAAAAGTAAGTTATTTCTGCAGGCGAAAAATGGTAGTGGAATTTTGGCTACGGAACCCTTAACCGCGCGTGGCCCGACACGCATTTGGTCGATTTAACAATTTGAAAAATATTGTGAGTTTTTTTTATAAAATATTTCACACATTTATAAAACATAATAAATAGTTATTTTTAATCAAGTGTAAAATGTTGCCGTAATTGAACTCTTTACATTTACAGTGTGAAATGAATTAAATAAAAAATAACAATAAGCCAACTTTTCTCCTTGTGTTTGTTATAAGATCGAAAGTTACAGCAACATTGTAACTTAAACATGATTTTTTAATGTTTGTCTATAATTAGACGCTATACATACCCTCCAAATATTTATGTTTGTTGTTTTTGTTATAAGAAGATTTTCCAAGGAACGCAAATATTCTTTGCTTTCATTCAGGTGTGACAAAAATTTTAATTGATAATGTAACAATAACAACAGATACAGACTAAAATGAATGAATAAGAATGCATTATAATTAAATGAATAAACACAACATTTCTGACTGACTCTCTCATTTCCAACATTTCTGATATTAATGAATGACTTAAATGGATTTTAATAAGAATATCAAGCACGAAATGTTTTCTGAAATGAAAAAAAAACAGTTCTTGACATATAAATTAATTTGGTGGTACTAAAATTTTGTTATCTTTTTCGGAAAGTCTCATAAGTTTTTGTCTTGAGATTCTTATCTACTAGCTAGACATACAAAATGGACGTGTAGCGTGCATTGCTGTTTGCTAACGACTACTGTCACTCAAAACTTTGGTGTTTTCTATCATGTCAAAAGTTTGTCAGATTGATATGATAACAAAATTGGTTAACTTGGTTTGAAATCGAATGCGTCGTCTAGGTGCTAAAATATTAGCAACACTAATGCAGATCAAGCTATTTGTACAGTCAAAGAGCAGGTTTTTTAGACCGCTCTGTTTTTGTGATAGTATTGTAGTTACAATCGCTGAACGATTATATTTTCCAGTGAATTTGTATAAATAAAAAAAAACTATAATCCATGCAAAATGCTGGCCATATAGCCAGCGCCACTACTGTCTTTACATTTCCCACTCAGATTACGAGGACCTGCCCACCAGGGACCAGATGTGGGCCCCCGCGCCGCACGAGATCGACCCCGACATATGGCCGCCGCCCCCTGACCGGGACCCAAACGCGTGGCCCCCGCCTACCAACGCAGAACACAAGTGAGTGTTATTACCTGTACAACAGAGACTAAATTGTCAGATAGAGATGGGTAATGGGTTATTACCCATTCCACCCATTTGGGTTATATCTGGGTGATTTGGGTTTTAACCCGGTTTTAACCCATTATCACCTATTTTAGTGGGTGAAAATGAACAGTGTAAGTATTTGTATGTATTTTAAGGTAGCAAACATTGACAGAGCGCGTCGCAGACGAAACTCGCGCAGACCACGCTTACAACGACAATACGCAAAAATTTCAGGCAAATAGGGAAGTTAACTTTATTACGGATCTTTCAATTTCCTTCAGCATATTGTAAAATGCGCTCCGTGGCCGAGGTGATGTCTCGCTCAGTGGTTAGAGCATTGGACCGGATTTCCAAGGTCGTGGGTTCGAGTCCCATCTGAGAATTCACTTGTGGCCGAGTTGATTTTTTTCCAATAATTTCTATTTCAAATTTATCATATGTACAAGTTTTATGATAGTAAATTAAATGATAAACTTTTAACAGAGGACCGCCAGCGATGAAATCAGCAAGGAACAACCCACGGAACAGCCGATTCGAGAACAAGAAACCCACAACAGGCCGGAACGCCACCACCTCGCAGCGAAAGACATCAGACGTGAGGAACCCTAAATTAGGCGCCAACAAAGCTCACAGTGGTCAGTATCTAATTGGTGGATTGAGACGCTGCGCATGCGACGGAAGGTTTAATCTTTGAACAAGGTCGAGTCCTGGGTTCGAGTCCCATCTGAGAATTCACTAGTGGCCTAGTTGATTTTTTCCAATATTTTTCTATTTAAAATTTAGCATTCATTATTCAATGTACGGTTCGGATCAGACGAAAAAGTCCGTCGACGTCTTCACAGAACCTTAAATCGAATCAACACACAACTAGAGTTTTATCATTAACCTGATTGAGTAATGTCTAATGCAATATTGTAAGACATGACTTTAGGAAGAGAGCGCGAGTTGTAAAGTTCTAATTTAGAGACGATTTTCCGAATTGATGTTACTTCGATATTGAGACTTTTACGAGGTAGTCGCCGTATGCGTTTCCGCATTCATTACAATTGTTGATGGTGCTGAGAACGGCATATCACAAATAGAAAAAGAAAAATTATGTTTCGCGCAGTTAAAATACATTATGCGCCTATAATACCTATAATAATGATTAAGATTTAATGGTCTTTTTTTTTGCAGCAAAAACGAAGGATAATAGTAAAGACCACGGCAACAGCGGTAAGGACAAGCAAGACAGAGACAACAACAATGGCGACACAGACGATGAGAAACACAAAGAGGAGGAACGGAGATTCGAACCCCCGTCCGCTGCGGACGGCGACCTAGTGGATATGCTTGGTGAGCAGTAGTAACGTAACAAGCATAGACAGATCATAGGAATTTTATAAATCATTAATTTGTTAAATCTTCTTTGTTAGAAGCACTTGCGAATGTGTAAGAATTACGCGATTGATTCGTAAAATCTTGATAATAAAGCCCAGATACTTGCTACAACTTTGCAGGTACAAATTTCCAGGGTTTGTTTAATTGAAGTATGTTTCGCAATTCGGTGTGCCTCTTGGCATAGGCCTCCTCCAGCTCTCTCCACTGAACTCTATCTTCTGCTACTCTGGTCCAATATGGTCCCAAGGTTAGGCGGATATCGTCATTCCATCTTGTTTTTGGACGCCCCTTTCTTCTAGTGTCCTCTCTTGGATACCATAAAGTTACTTGTTTGCTCCATTTGTTTGTTTTGCAACGCAGCATGTGTCCTGTCCAGCCCCACTTCAAATGATCTATACGTGTTATTATATCTGTAACTCTAGTTTTTCCTCTTATTTCGGAGTTTCTGATTTTATCACTGAGTCTGATTCCCAACATGCTCCTTTCCATTGCCCTTTGTGTACTAGCCAGTCTTTCCCTTTGCTTGTCTGTTAACGCCCATGACTCACAGCCGTAAGTCATGCACGGGAGGATGCAGGTATTGAAGGTCTTTTTCTTTATATGCATGCTTAAGGTTTTGTTCTTCATTATTTCTCTTAGGGACCAGTATTTTTTCCATCCGCAAGCTATTCTTTTATTAATTTCCTTAGACATAGAGTCCTCGGGGGATATAATTTAGCCTAGGCAAATATATTCCTTCACATATTCTAACTTTTTTTCGTTCACCTCTATGTTGACTTCTGAAAAGTTGGTCATCAGTTTTGTTTTGTCTGCATTCAATTCTAAACCTACATCTCTGCTTTTTACCGCTAAGGTTTTTAGCATGTGTCCTAGTTTTTTGGGGTCTTCTTCTAACAGGACAATATCGTCAGCAAACCTCAAATGATTAAGGCGGCTACCATTGATGTTGATACCGTAGTTTTCCCAATCTAATCTTCTAAATACGTATTCCAGCACAGCATTGAACAGCTTGGGAGAAAGCGAATCTCCTTGTCTTACGCCTCTGTTAATGGGAAATGCGCCTTTTGTTTCTAATTTGATACGGCTTTTGCATTTTTTGTAGATGGATTTAATTATTTGTATATAGGTCTCATCCATTCCTTGCTTTTCTAGACTCAGTCAGAAAAATTTATGTTTTAGGCTTCCAAAAGCTTTGGAGTAGTCTATTAAGCAGATATATAACGGTTTTTGATGTTCGTTATATTTTTCCAAGACTTGCTTGATTGTGTGGATGTGATCTATTTGTACTGAAGTTCTTCCTGAATCCCGCCTGTTCAATTGTTTGATTTTCGTCTAGGACCCTTGTTATTCTTTCCAGAATTACTTTTGCAAAGACTTTATACACATTTGAAATGAGGCTTATTGGTCTATAATTACCGATGTTATCCTTGTCGCCTTTCTTATGGAGGAGAATAATATGAGATTCGCTCCATTGTTCTGGGATGGTATCTGTTGTTATAATATCATTGAATAGCTTGGTTAAAATCGGACATTTTTTTCCACGGTACCTCTCATCAGCTCGTTTGTTTTACTGTCAGGTCCTGGAGCTTTTTCTAGCTTTTGTGATATGATGGCTTTTCGGACTTCTTGCGCTAGTATTGGTGGTATATCTTCAAGTCTCTTGGCTGAAATTTTGTAAGTGTTATTTTCTTGTTCGGCGTTATTAGAGGAGTAGAGGGTCCTGTAGAAGTCTGTAGCCAGTTTCTCGATTTCTCTGCGGTTCGTTGCTTGTTTGGATCTATTACTTTTTAGCTTAGATATCCATTCTAATCCATGCTCCTTTAAGTCTCTAAAAGCTTTCCTTGTTCCCCCTGTTTTTTGGATTTCGTCTTCTAGTTTTTCGTTCTGTTGATTTTCCTATCTTTTCTTATATTTTCTCGGATCTGTTTACTCAGTGCAGATATTGTAATGAGGTTTTTGTTTTTGTTTAACTTGTCAGCTATTAATGCTCTTCTTTCTTCTAGGAGCTCCATGGTTAGGGTATTTTTTGAAGACAGAATTGAGTAGTGTTAGATTGTTTTGTAGTAGAAGTTCAATTATTCTATGGCCGTTATCACTCCTCTTTCTTTGTCCATATTTGCCCATTATTAGTTCCTCGCCGGCTTCTCTACTGCCAACCTGTGCATTAAAGTCCCCCATTACTATGAGGAAGTTATTGTGGTATTTTTTAATAGTATCAAACTGAATGGAGTAGAAGCCTTCGCATTCGCTTTCGGGTGTTGACTCTGTGGGTGCATAAACTTGTATGATTGTCCACGGTTTTTGTATCCTGGCATATTAATGTTGAGTATTGCTAATCTTTCTGAGATTCCTATCAGCTCTTGTATGTGATTTTTCAATTTTTTTTTTTATTAGGAAGCCCACTCCTCTATGGCGTGCTGTTTCTCCTTTTTGGTATAATATGTAGTCATTTTTTTCCACTATTTTCTCTTCTGGTCTTCTCATTTCACTTATGCCTAATATGTCGTATTTTATGTGCTGTAGCGCTTCATCCAATTCTAACAGACTTTCTTGCTTCCTGAAGGTTCTCGTATTAAGTGTTGCAATATAGAATGTTTCACTTCTTTTTGCTGGAGGGTTTTGGTCTAGTGCTCCCGCGGGGACCAGCCGTAGTGGGAGAAAAAATCCGTAAAATCTTAGTGAAAGTAAAAAAACAGGCAATAAACTCGAAGAAGGTTGTAGTTTTTGAACGTATTTTTTTACATAGAAAGCCGTGTAATTAAAAAATACTTTCCATGATCTTAATTTCCTTTAAAATAAGGTCAAATTTTCTTATGTGATTTGTTTTGAGGTAAGTTTCATTCAACTAATAATGCTGAAACTCTTTTCCTGGACTGGACTGCACATTCAGTTTTATTTATAGTAAGCTTTCTTTTGCATACATATAAAAATTGTGTGCCTAAGCTATACTTAATTTTGGCATTTTTGTTGCCAAATGATGCTTTTCTTATTATAATTTTAACTTTATTTGAATAGGATTAAAATTGATATTACATTTTAGAAAAACTATCAATTTACATATAATTAAGAACGATTTCAAATTGATTTGAGTTTTGTTAACTAAATCGTGTCATGTGCAGTAATGTATTCATTCTTAGATGTTACTAGTTATGTTACGATATAGCCACATGAATGGAGCAAACGTAACTACGATTATAGAATAAAATCGCTTACAATATTTTTTTAAATTAATAGTTATAGTAGCCTGTCCACGGCTTTTTATTACTGACTTACAGCGGCGAGGCATTGACTCTATCAATTTTTGGCTTTTCTTGATAGGAATAGAGTTCCATTCTTCTAGAAAAACCTCGTACAGCTCTTAAATTACCACACTGCCGATTTAAAATGTTTATCTTGATTTCGCACAAAATATGCTCTATTGGCTGTTAGGTGACCAATCTAAGACAAAACGCATGCAGTATGCTTTGGGTCATTGTCATGCTGGAATGTCCAAATAACCGGAAGCTCGTCTTCAGCATAGGGTTACATTGTTTTTGTATTGCAATTGAACCATGTTTCCCTCTATCAGCTCTTAACAGTTTTAACATCACGTCCAGAAAAACACCCCTAAAGTTTCATATTTCCCCCGCGATGCTTTCATGGCACTTTTGTGTACTTGGGGTCGAATGAACTATTCGGAGGGCATCGTACATATCGTTTTCCATCAAAAGTTACCCAGTTTATAACTTTTAATTTTTTTTTTTTTTTTTTTATAAAATGATAAGAAAACTTTACTGTAACCAAACAATGAAAATGGCGGCAATTCATTTGAATTAAATGCTTGTTCACTTGCGACGACTGTATTAAAATTTAAAATAAGTATATAATTATAAGTTTTTGCTAGTTAAAAGTGTTAGTTCATCATGTCAAGTACTTCATCCGATGAAGAACTGGTCGGGACGCCTGATTTCTGTCATCTTGAAGCCGAAGATATCGTACAAATGTTTTATTTACCTCGTATGAATGATGTAAAGTAGATTGCTTACCTCGGTTGTAAGTAGCTATTACAACCTCGAACTATATTCGCCCACGCTCGCTTCGCTCGCTCGGGCGTCTAAATATCTCGGGTGCACTCGATCCTTTAGCGCCCTTTGCGAGTTGGAGAAATTGGATCTTGTTCTGTAATAGCTCCCTTACGTCCCTTGTGTAACAAACTACTATTACAACACGAAATGGCGCCAAAATTGAACAAATAGTGACCTAGAACCAAAGAGAGTTTTCTTTATTTAAAAATTAATAAAAAGTTAAACTATTAATAATAATAATTAATAAAAATAACTAAGCGTTCTTAATTATGTGACCCGCCAGTAATTAGTAATGCTATATGACCACCACTGTATCAAATCATAATGTTTTCAGAAAGGGACATTGTACAAAAGAACCCCAACATTCGATGGGATGACATAGCCGACCTTGCTGAAGCTAAGAGGTTGCTAGAAGAGGCCGTAGTCTTGCCAATGTGGATGCCAGATTTCTTTAAAGTGAGTATTTCAATAATAAGACTATCTAAGAATATATTTCGATAACAGCAACGTATTTTTATTCTCAACATAAAAAATTCTTAACCATATTCCAAGCAAATAATAATTTAGTTTTATTTTACTACATAAACATTTCAAATTATCTCTTTTAATTTAAAATAAATAAATCAAAGAAAACTAAATATTATCTGTATTATTAAGTTCGATACGGTAGACTCGATCGAAACCTTACCTGAATTATAAAACAAAATATAAGAGAAACTTATGCAGGGCCAGGGTAGAGTTGTGAAATCGGCGCTCGCTGGGGCAGCGTAGAGCACCACCACGAAGAGAAGTACTGGTGATAATAAATATTTTAATCTGTAACATACAATGTTTTAGGTTACAACTCATGAGAGCATACAGTTTATAAAAACGGCTGTGTTAACGTTTCAGTGATGGATTTGTTAAAAAATATAACTTATAAAAACTGCGTTAAAAGAACTGGAAGTCCAGCAACGTTAGCTATCTAGGGTTAAATAAATTATAAGACTTTTACCCAATATCTTCATGTTACTTCTGGATCAAGTCAGGATTTATGCCACCGTGAAGCATTTCATTGAATTTATACTATTCCAATATTTACTCAGATTTGCGTATTTATGAAATAATGAATAAAAATAATAATATTAGTGCTTCATTAGAGTTCAGGTAGATTTATAGCTTGTTCAATTTTCAATAGCTATAGAATGCTTGTAAACATCGTATTGTATCGTTATTAACACATTCGCGGACACTGAACGAGACACAATAGAATTTTTATTATTATGACTGCTATAGCTGTTGAGTGTCCGCGAAAGGGTTAAGTGAGTGTGACCTCTATTTTCTTTCACACAATGTTCGGTGCAATACCGACCACTTAAGTTTGCATACCTACCAACGTTATCGGGTCACCTCACCGGCCGAGTGGCCTTAACTACGTCATTAGCCGCCGTGAACTATCATAAAATTATCATTCTATCATTCCAACATCCATTAAGTTTAGACAACCAATACACAACTTTCTTTTCTAGTCAACATATTACTCTATCTCGACTTTATATACTTACAACAAAAAATCATTTTTTTTTTTGCATTTTTTAATGCTATTTTTTCCAACATTTTTCTATGACGACCTGTTTGGCGCAGGGGTACTACCCCACCTTCTGCGCCAGAGGTCCCGGGTTCGATCCCCGGACAAGACAAATATTTGTGTGCAAGAACATGTCTATTTGTCTTGGTCTGGGTGTTTAATATGTATATTATGTATGTATTTACAAAAAAATATATAAGTATGTTTATCCGATTTCTAGTATCCATAACACAAGTTCTTCATGATACTTAACGTGGGCTAGATAATTGGTGTGATTGTATGGAAATATTTATTTATTTATTATTTAGTCAAATTCAATGAATTGGATGAAAGATTTTTGCTTGAGAAGGCGTGTCCAAGTTGGTTGATTGTTGTGTTCGTAAATGTAGAACAATAAGTACAAGAGGTTTGCAAAAAAATTTAGACTTTTATCGAATTAAAAAATTCGGATTAATAAACGGGCATTCAATTCGGAAAAGAATACATACTTATCGCAGTTTCCTATGATTTAATGTTTAATGTATTTTGATACTTCATGGGATCTTAGGCTCGTATGACTCAAGCAGTGATCTGGGGCCTTACCATCAACTGTAATGCAATTCATTGTAGGTTGTGAGAGTAGGATGCTGCCATATGACGCGTCTAGCGGACCTGAAAGTAACCTAAAATGAATCGCATTACAGTTGATGGTATGCCCCCTGTACTTAAGAACAGTTAGAAAGGGACGCGCTTATTCATCGGATTTAGCGACGTCCCTTTTAACTATACTCAACTGCATGAGTCGCGTACTGGAATACGAGCCTTAGGGTTCTCCGAAGGAATCAGACCGACGACATATCACAGCACAGCATATTGCATCACAGTCGTTTGTTTGAAGTTGAAAGGGACTTAGCTGACTGTTTTGTTTAGCATTGAAAATATCATAGTATGTATAGTATCCTGTCAGGGCGACATAAGACAAGTTGCTTTTTTCTAGTATATTTTCTTGTTTAATATTTATCATAGTATGTCCCACATAAAACTTGAGCACGTGAATTAAAAAAGTTTCAACTTTACTGCGAGGCTTTATGAGCGTTGACCTTCGTTGGATAAAAGATCTAGTCATGAAAACGCGTATTTACAGGGTATCCGGCGGCCGTGGAAGGGCGTGTTGATGGTGGGTCCCCCCGGCACCGGGAAGACGATGTTAGCCAAGGCCGTGGCCACCGAGTGTGGGACCACTTTCTTCAACGTGTCCTCCTCCACGCTCACCTCCAAGTACCGCGGCGAGTCCGAGAAGCTGGTGCGGCTGCTGTTCGAGATGGTGAGTTAACCGCCTCTGTGCCCTTTAGTTATAATACCACCGGTAATCAGGAGACGTATTTTTGAATCATTCGAAATTCTCATGCAAATCGAATTCGCGTTCGAATTAAAATTCACCGACTTCCATTTTGTCGCATTTTTTAATTACTCGAATACAGTGTTGCCGTTTTCATAAACTCCCTTGACATTATTTCATTTTACGCAGAATATTTAAAAACCGGAAACGAACTCGCCATATATTTCAAAAACCGATACTGAATCGGACTTGATCACGTGAAACGAAACGTTTTTAGGTTGTCAAACTATCCATCATGTCAATGTCAATTTGAAAATGACATTAATGTGGTAATTGTACGTAATAAGTTTTGTAAATATTGTGTGATGTTAGTGTTGTCTTGTGTTTGTCCCTATGTACCACGAAGAAAATCATGGTGGAAACATGAAAACCTGCTACCTACCGGCCATTTTTTCTATAAAACCGTGTTTCTCTCACTACGAGACGTTGGTGGAATTTCTGTAAAAAACGGAAGTAGCCATAATAAAAATAAGTTCTAAACGTCAAACTTTCTATCACTCAAATAAAAAAAGAGTGGTTGCAGATTCGAATGCGAATTGGAATTACAAAATACGGTTTTTAGGATTCGCATGCGAATTTTTGCGATTCTGTATGCGAATAGTAATTCGAATGATTCAAAAATACGTCTCCAGATACTGGTGCTGATGCCACGAGGACGAAATCCGAGAAAACAGATCATTCGAGCTGACGTCATCTGAAAGGATAAGAGCTATGAGTTAAAAACAGAAACAACGAATCAATGTACTCGTGAGAGCGCTGCGCAACCCAAATTGCACTTTTTTGTATAGGAGCAAAAGCCGCTATTTATATGATTTTGCTGGTGCTACTTCTCTTACTTGTTCTGTGTAACATTAAGTAAGCCATTCCGTGTGTTTGTTGCAGGCACGGTTCTACGCGCCGAGTACGATCTTTATAGACGAGATAGACTCGCTGTGCTCCCGCCGAGGCTCTGACAGTGAACACGAAGCTTCGCGGCGCGTCAAGTCTGAGTTATTAGTGCAAATGGACGGGTTGGGATCTGCTACTGACGAGCCAGCTAAGGTCTGTGTTATATTAGGTCCAACAGCGAACACGTTACCTCGAACCGTTCATATCATCATCAGACTGTTGTCATCAGCCATTTTAATGTCTGACTATTATAGATATAAAGGTCTAACTATGACTCTATACATCTACGGCTTTCAAGGCCTCTATATTGCGGTCTATGCAGCTACTATATTGAAGTCTAAACATACGAATCTACTATATTAGCTCCGATAGCGAGCAAGATATGACGCCCCGCGTAAAGTCCAAGCTGCTAGTATAAGTAGGTGGATTAGGCCATGCCGCCGGCAAGATCTGTAATCCTTATATTTACCTAATGTTAGGATTGCTATATGTGAGAGCCACTTGGATTTGTGTTAGTCTATAAAGGCGTCCGGTATAGTAAATGACTAGGAGGTTTGGTCTGGGTTTCCAATTTTTCTTCTTTCTTTTCTTTCCAATATGCAACATGCAATGCTATGCACTGTTATCGAAGAAGAATCCTCTTTTTATCATCGGGAAATAATATTAACGTTTGTCAAATCTGATATTATTTCATCTAACATACTGACCAACTCCACAGGTGGTGATGGTATTAGCAGCAACCAATTTCCCCTGGGATATCGACGAAGCCCTACGACGTCGTTTAGAGAAGCGCATCTACATACCACTACCGACACAGGAAGGTCGGGAGGCGTTACTGGCGATCAATCTTCGCGAAGTCAAGGTGGACCCAGAAGTGGACCTGAGGATTATAGGCAGGAAGCTGGATGGCTACTCTGGTGCCGACATCACTAATGTGTGCAGGTAACCCATATAGCCATTTTCGGTCGCAGATTTTTTTAAAGTAGTAACAGTCGCGTCAGTTTCGTAACATTTACGACACTGCGACTGTGTGAGGTTTGGTTCCTATGTGTGGAATAGCATACACACAATGCTACCGAAAAAGATTCACTGTCCACACCTTGCTAAAACTATTGTGTGGACATATTTTTTACACTTTGCATTTAGTTTATAACTAAATGTTGGATTTGGTAATAATGTGCTGTAACTGTGTCGTAACAGTCAATGTTCTGGAACACTATTATACTAAATTGTTAAAAAAAAACTATCATTTAGGATTTTTTAATTTTTGCATTTTTCAATGCTATTTTTATACTTATGATAAATTTTAAATAGAAAAACGGCCACAAGTGAACTCTCAGATGGGATTCGAACCCACGACCTTTGGAAATCCTGTCCAATGCTCTAACCACTGAGCTACGGAGACTCAACTCGAGTTGATATATTTAAAATTTATCATAAATAAAAAAACTATCATATTAATTCATTCTAAATCTTTTCGTTTATTATCTTTTGGGTTATGTTATAAAAAATGAGAAAGCAACAGAAATTACGTAAACGGGTATGGGTAAAGTTGGCGTCATTTTCAACTTTCTACTAAAGAAATGGTTGATGAGCACAATATTAGGATCGCAGCAAAAGGTAAAATGGTAGGCTGAGCAGTGGAAAGATCATGTCATCGTCAACAGTAGCCCTCACATGAGGCTTTTATAGACACTCGTGCTACGATAATGTGTCACTGTTCCCGCTCTCATCTTACCGGGGTAAGCACGATAGCACCATATTATATCGCGTGATTTAGCGGTGTTGCTAGGGTGACGTTAGGGGGCCATCATTAGCAGTAAAAAGGTTGAGACTAATATTAAACAAGAAAATATACTAGGTAAAAGCAACTTGTTTCATGTCACCCTAACGGGATTCGAACCCGCATCCTTGGGAATGCGGCCCAATGCACTATCAATTATCAATAAAATATCAATCAATATAACTATCTTAGTGCAAGTTGCTTTTTTCTAGTATATTTTCTTGTTTAATATTTGTCACATAAAAATAGTATTGTAAAATGCAAAATTAAAAAGTTATAGGTTGAGACAAATCATCGATGGACTTTTTTAAATGACACAGTCATGTTTTATGTTTTAGAGATGCATCTATGATGTCGATGCGCAGAAAGATCGCCGGTCTCAAACCCGAACAAATCAAGCAATTAGCAAAAGAGGAGCTGGATCTGCCCGTGACCAAGCAGGATTTCCTGGAGGCCCTGGCCAAGTGCAACAAGTCCGTCTCCAAGGGCGACATACAGAAATATCTCTCCTGGATGGACGAGTTCGGTTCCTCCTGATTGTAGCTCCTCACCAGGGTACCACACCTCACACAATTCCCATTTCAAATGTGATATGACGTTTCGGCTTAATCTTAACGAAGGGTTTCAAACGTTCGCCTTACAACATAGAATACGCTACTGTTTCAGTATTACCTAAAGTATAATAGACGCATATCGAAATGTAACCTTTGTGTCACCGAGGAGGCACGTTAAAAAGTTGCTAGAACTGTATAGTTTGTTGGCGTTTAAAATGAAGATACTATTTTTACATGCAATAGATGCGTTAGTTTTTTACGTTAAAGTTATGAACAATACGTTACATAATTTATAAATAACTGAATAATTACCAGATCTATCATCACATTTTGTTAATATTTTGTTGAAACGCCGTGATCTTTGTACTTAAATTAGGTTATTTGATATATAGTTTAGATATAATTTTATGCCATAACTAATTTATATGTACTTTTTATAGATTTTTATTAAATTTAAACTTGTTACTTTAATAAACGAAATTTTATTTGGCATTTATTTAGTATTTCGCTCAATTAAAGTTTAATTTAATCGACTTGCAATACTTTATTGCATTGTTACATAACAGTTATCAAATTATGTAGCTTTGTGTCGAAAGTTTGTCCAATATCTATAAACATAGTTACACAATCCACCTGTTTGCATGTACCTTAAATGAATTATGCTTATATAACAAGGTCTTGTCATAAACATATACAATTATAATTGTCATAGGATAAAGTAGCAATAGATGTGTTCATATTTTAACTTAACCTACTACCTATTTTAACAACCTGTACCAGATAAAACAATTGGTCTAACATTTTTTAATTTAGATAAAGATAATATTTTTGCAAGCATGTTTAACAAATCTTGTGTAACGAACGAAGAAGAAAATAAAACAATTTTATCCATTTTCCTCTTTTTTTCTTTAGTCTCGTGATCTCATGTGCGTGGACCATGGTATCCATGCACGGACATTCGCGCAACTTGGATCAGAACCAGCCCACTAGTAGAGACGTTTAGCGACAAAAAATGACCAAAACTTTAAATTTTTTGACATCTGGCATAGTTTGTGCCCCTCCAGTAATCATAATTCTTTTGCTTAATTTTCAAACTCGCAGACAAACTTCTTGTTAGGTTGTGCGAGATTATGTAATAATTTGTCACTTGTAATTTTATAAAATAAATAATAATAATGGCACAATGTGAGCGGCGGGGCTGTTACCTATCTTTGCAACAGCAGAAATTGCGCGATAATTGCTTTAGGTCACGTGTCAACAGTGTGGCCTCTACCGAACAAACGATGAACATGTACATTAATTTAGTTCCTGTTATTGCTACCAAATTGTTTTTGACGCTAGCGTCAAAGCAACACGCGGCGTCTCACTGTCGCACCTAGGAGAGAGAGTGAGACGCCGCTATACGAACCATCAGCGAGCGATTAGCCAGCAGCTATCGCGTGATATAACGGTGTTCATGTTGGGAGGCTGGAGTAAAAAAGTGCATTTTCTTAAGTAGTTTCTTGAAAATTACAGTATATTTCCACTTGGAGAATGGAGACAGGAAATATTCAATTTTTATGCAGGCTGGGCCCCTAATTCCTACAGTGATGATATTATATTTTATGCAAAGTGCACAAAATAAGGAACCTTTCCATGTAATATATTTTTCTTCAAGTAGGTAGGTGTTCGGAATGTTAGCTCCAGTTATACAGTGTGGCATAGTGTAGGTAGCTTCATGGACAAGGGTTGTAATGTGTAATACTCAAAGTGTAATTGTAATAAACGTGGCAACAAAAGGAACTAACATGAAACGTAATTTTTGACAGTTAAACAGCGCCTCTGCCTGCGTTGTTTACAAGCCTTATCGCACTTGCGATTTCCGATAAGGTCTTTGATGATCCTGGCTGGCATAAAATGGAGCTAGCATCGCCATCATGTATGTACGTTGTCAGTTACAGCGCCCCCGTTGTTTTACGTGGTGGTGGAAGTAATTGGAATCTAAGATGCTTTTAACTTATCCTTTCACTAATAGTGTTAAAAAAAGGTAAACAAAAAAAAAATATTAGAAAGAGAGAATTCGAAAGGGTGAGATAACGCTACATAAAATTTTCTTCAAGGTATTCGGGAGTGTTAGCTCTATTTAAAAACCAAGGCTCAGCTCCACGTTATCGTGTATCTCCACATTCGCGCGCGAGTCCCGAGACGAGACGCAGACGCGAGACCGGATGTCAGTGTGTTCAGATTCGGAATCGAACATCAGGGGGACAATTCTCGCGCTGACATATGTCGAATTCGACATTTTTCTATCCTTAAATTATTCATTAAAAATGTAAGTAAAATCTCTACTTCTGTCAAAACACTTTAGTTTCAATTAACTTTGATTGAAACTAAACAACTGAAAAACTTGATTGCTTTCAGTAAGATTTTAATACAGATTTTTTACTCTACAAAATTTCAATAATCGAGATGTCGAAGGCGCGAGAATCGGGCCCCTGTACTTTTGTCATTCACTACCTATCCATCCAGTTACAGTTAAATGCGATTCACTACAGCCAGTTAAAAACTGTCAAATGAATAAGATTGACTTTACGTTACGCAATCATCTAGCTGATCCACATTCCACATGGCAGTCAGCTTTGCCGTACATGAAAGTGTAGGTAAAAACTAAAAATGTAAAAACTAAAGCTTGAGGCCAAAATTGTATGTAGCGCTAGCTTTGTGCGTTATCACTCTTTAGAGAACTCTCTCTCTTTCTAGTTAAATTTGTTTTCCTATTTTTAAAAAACTAGACAGTCTACACTAAACTTCCTACCTTGCCTGAAACAATCAGACGTGCACAAACCTTAAACTCCTTCAAGTCCCAGGTTAAGGAGTTCTTTCTTTATTATAACTCATGAGTCCTACCCTTATAAGGTCATTTAGGTTTCTCGCATTACATCAACTTCGCCTATGCTGTATAAATTATATTTATTTTATGTATTTTTATAACCACAGAACAGAAAAAACACTGTTTTTTCTGTTGTGTTTATTACCCATATTGTGTATGTTTATCATTTTTTTTATTTTTATTGTAGTTCAATAATCTACTTCCTTTATTATTATTATTATTTTTTTTTGCGCACAAACTGCCCTATTTAACTCATCGACCAGTCTTAACAAAAAAACATAAGTTTTTCTTTCCATTACTGTACACGTACAGTAAACAGGAGACATATTGTATGAGAATCTGTAGTTCTGCTATTGCCCACTAGAGGCGCTGTACCGATTCGCATCAAAATCACTAGAAGCGTTATCGCTCGCTCGCTCTCGCTTTACTGTACTGTAACCTATAGGTAGTTTCATTTCAATATGCCGATCCTTATCGTTTCTAACATCTACTACACTCCTAGAATTATAGGCATTTAAACTGAGGCCCCAGTTTAAATGCCTATAATTCTTTAACGATTGCTTTACATATGTTTTGAATACCGAAATAAGACATTGTTTATCCGGCACTAAAGATTTTTATAGCACCACCTAAGCCAAAATTTATAAGGAACTTTTAGAAACGCTAATAATGGTTTGACAGTAGAATTACTAACTTAACAACCGGAAGTTGGGCTGCCATATAGTGTAGTTTGTTAGTTCCTAAAAAACCGATTTCTACTCTTTTATGTCGCACTCGCACTGTAATTTACTTTCAATATAATCTGTAGTCTGCAGCTATGCAACATTCAGATAATGAAATTAAAAAGTAAACATTCTAGTATGAACTTGGCCACAAATGCTTTGGCGCCACCGGAACTTGTCATTGTCTAGGTTTCTTTAAGTTGGTATCACTGTAGTAACTACGTGGTCGCGATAGTACAAAAATGTAAACATGCACAGAGAGATTTTGAATAATTTTTGTTAATTTGTGTAATAATAGTGTTATGTACAGTATTCAAATAATTTAATTAGCAATTACATTGATTGATGTTAAGCACTCTGTGTTAGTGTATTTATTTAGTGAATTTTTTGTTTTTTTTTGTAACCGAAGTGAACATAGGCAAAAGCGTCGACAAACGCTGTAGAATTTCAAGTCCGTATAATGGCGGACGCCAATAATTTTGGAAGTTTCGTGGTTCTATTGTTCTGGTTGTAACTATTTCACTAGTTTTTATATTCAGGAATGAGTTTTCATCTTGGTGATCGAACTCAAAGTGATAAATACGTGCAAGTGTTATGAAATGATCTGTTGTAGCGTGACAAAAGCTTTTGCTAGATATGTAACCTTTTCCCTAACCTCGTTTACGCCAATGGAGTAGATATGTGATCGATGTGTGTGTTTCGGTGAACGATTAGTCGTCCGTTTCGCGTTACAAATTGAGTGTAGTTCTTTGTATATTAGTGATGGAAGTGTCCGCGTCGCGGTTTTTCAATCCGACGCCAAATTTCGATGTAACGTAAGCTAGCCGGTCGATCGCTAAAGCGGAGACGGTCGCTAACAGCCGAACATGGCTGCGACGCAGGCTGAGTCTCAGCGAAGCGAAGCTAATATAGAGCAGAGTCCAACAGAACAGCTCAGTGAATCTCGGAACGCTCTATTGCAAAACGGGACCGACAAGTCCATTGGGCGCGTCCCGCCCGATGGCGTCGTGAACACAAAGAGCAAATCGCCGATGTCGGCCGATCCAGGGCAGCCACGCGACGGTGGCGAGGCGCCCGGTCACGACCGAGCCGGTGAACGGCCATCGCCGGACCAATACGGCCAATATCGTTATCCAGAAGGCGCAGATCCTTACTATTCGCCGCGGCCCGGTTTTCCCGGCAAACCGCGGCCTCCACCGCAGCAGCCACGTTTTTTCCCGGGGCAAGTGTCGCAGGCGCCGGGTCCCACGCCGACATTGAACTCATTGCTGCAGTCGAGCGGAGCGCCGCCACATAGATATCCTAATAGTTATGACCAACCGCCGGCGGGCTATGGGCCCGCGCCAAGTTGGCCGCCCCCACGGCCCATGCCGCCGTATAATCCTCAAGGAAGCCCATACAGGAACTCTACAGTGAGTCCTATTTATTTATATTCAAAAACCATTGAATACAGTGATGTGCATCATATTGTGTTGTTTTGACATTGTTGTTTTTGTATTCATCAATACTGTATTCATTGATGTTTTACTTTTTTTATAAGTTCCCTATGATCCCACAATTTTTACAGTAGTAGTAAATTTTAATTGTAGCCTTATTATTTGTTGTTACAATAATATTGATTAGATCTATATAAATAAAAAACCAATGATTGTATATGTATGTTTGCCCTTTACGCGATCCAATCCATTGATCAGATTGTGATTAAATTTTGGTAGGGTATCCTGGGAGTATTCCTGATCAAAAAAATTCATAAATTTTTAAATACTTTGTGGCATTGCAATGCATGCATGCCATATATAGCGAGTTATTCCAAATTTTAAAGATGTAACCACTGAGCTAATTACCAATAAGAGCATAGCTCTTAAATTTAAGAGGAGACGAATACAAAAATTGCTAATACAATATACTGCTTGAATATTTTAAATTTCAATTTATTTGCATTTAAAATTGTTACAAAGTTGTAAGGTATATATATAGAAATACAATTTTGGACCCTGTTGGGCATAGCAAAGAAGAGAGGATGATACATCTTTTGATATTATGAATAAGAAAATAGTAAATATAATGTAACATCAATTATGATTTACATTGAATCTGTTAATAGGATCAGAGTTGGTAATAGAAGGATTGTAGCAATAGTTGTTGCATCCAGATGAATCTGTTTATTAGGGTTTCAATAACATGAAAGCTATTGCGTTATCTGACTCGGTTAAAAATGCTCATATTCATCATACAAACCTTTGCCCCTACTGGGATTCAAACCGGGGACCTCAGAGTAAGCGACACCTGTAACCGGTGTATGTACCACGTAGGTCGTCACTTCAGATTTTGCTGATGTCATGTTTTTAGCTCTAATACGATAAGAACTAGTCTTGCTTGACAACATCATTACTGTTCAGTTGTGGTTTTAGTGCTGCTAAATTATGACGAATAACAATCCCTAAGTAAGAACAATAAGTTCAAAGATTCACCACTTTTAAGACATTTATGGATTTTTGAAAAAGTTAATAAACTTGATCTTTCTATACAATCAAACATTACACAATTATTGGTTCATCATACCTTAATAATTCATAAATACATGCGCAACTAACTGATCAGTTATTTGTTTGCGCGAAATAATAAAAAAATAGTACATTCATACATAAAACACAAATATACTAATATGTTATAATTTCAATAATTGTACGTATGTGTGTGTGACCAATCGTATTTATATACCTCATGTATGAAAGTAATTTTTTTTAATAATTTCGCGCATACAAATTAGTTAACTGAAACGAGTTAGTTGCACATGTATTTATGAATTATTAATGTATGATGAACCAATTAATGTGCAATGTTTGTTTGTATGGAAGTCGTACCACCTTAAGCGTTTTTATCATACAGTGAGGTAACTACTTGTTCTAAGAACACATTTAACAATATCAAAAAAGAAAATTTTATGCTACAATTAAAAATGATGGCCTACTAAATCGCTTTGTCACGCAATGACTTTGGATCGTTTTAGCAATATGTATAAATACTTATAATTTTTTAGATTCTTTGAACTTGTATACATTAAGTTAGTAATACTACAACTTTTGTGCTATATCAACTATTGCTCCAAATGACCAGTTTTAACCATACATACAATTTTGTTTGTTGGCCGGCACTTTCAGAAAAACGCCCAAAACTTGATTGAATGATGTCCTTTCAATAATAATCCCTATCCGAAAACGATATTTTGTATGAACATTGAGTGATCACAAACTTTTTTTGATGTGTGTATATTTGCCTAGGTGCGTATGTCCGATCAACCCTGTTTATGACTACCCTGGTGACTATAATACAATTTTTTGTTGAATAGATCTTTAAAAAATCTACTGAAATTCAGTTTTTTTTGTACCCCCTAATTAGTCCTGTAGGTCACATAATAGGTTAGAATTTTAATGCGAATGCGAAACATAGCGAAGGATTATTTTAGAAGGTTATCTTTTTTCAGAGAATAGAAATCTCTTTGCTTTTATCTTTTAATGCTTTTGTGGGGGCTATAGTTGAGTCCCTCCTCTCTCTACCTCATCTTATAATGCCAACCAACCCATAAAAGGATGTATTCCTCGAAGTGTACCTAAATCCAAGCGCACCTAAGAGAAATCAATCAAATATTATAATTTTATTCTTCGAAGTGCACCTATGTTCAAATTTTTTATAGTGATGGGTACTAACTGAAAATAACAGTTATCATTATCAAGTAATGCACATTTTAATATTTTTTTTGTCACTGCGATAGATTTATTAAAATAGCAAAAAAAAAAAATATTTCTATATTTTAAATTGATTCCTAATTAATACCTAAAAGTACCTAAAATGTTTCACTTTTTGAGCATAATTGAAAACTCCATAAAAAAAATGTAAGTTAAAATTCAACCTAAAATTTAGAATTTAGGAGGGCTCATATTTATTTAGTTGAGTCTGAATTTAGGGGAATGGGAAGAGGGGGATGAAGGAGGGTACCCACCAAAGCATTTATCGCAGAAACACAATTTTTTTCATACATTTTAGGTATTTTTTTATGTTTGTAGAATTATACGCTTCTTCAGAATTCTTCTTCAGAAAACTTCGTGCTAATGGTATACACTATTTACCTTCTGCTATTGATAGTATTTATTACTGTTTATTTATTTTAATATTACTGTAAGCTAATGAATTAATTGGAATTATTTATTTATTTTATATATTTATTTCTGTTTAGTATTAAAAGGATTTGGAGAGTTTTAAGTATTTAATTTGGATTTGGTAGGCCTATAAAAGGTGGTTTGCTAAATGTAAAACTGATTGTACATGAAGTCAAAGTCAAAAGTCAAAGATTTTTATTCAAATACTTATAGATAAGTGCTTTCGAATCGTCAATTTTTTTTCCTACCAGCCATTCAGGACATCTTTTAACTGATAAGAAGAACGGCCGCAAGAAACTTATCAGCTTTAACAGAAGCAACAACATTTACCACAAATCTACAATCTTGAAACATATTTAATATAAGATGAAAATTTTTCTTATCTGAGTATAAGAAAATTTTCATCTTATATTTTAAATATCAAAATTATAAAAAATAAGTAATATAAAACATTCTTTCATACTAATAATTACGTACATGGAATTATAACGGAATAAATTATACAGTTTTTTGTTTAAATCCTGTTCGTCCTTTTGTTTATAAGGCAAATACTAAACCTGTCCACTTTATAAAGTTGTTACACTAATCATAAACATACGTATCTCAGACACCTCGTGCTCATTATATCTAAAACTATAAGTTTACGAGCCAAAATTGCTGGCGCCATAGTGAGCTCTCGTCGCTTTGTGAAGGTACTGAGACGCATGTATTTATATATCTTTCGCGCCGCGCCTTACTACATAAGGGTGTATGGGAGATGTTTATGAATCTAGGGTTAAGAGCGTTTTTTTTAACATATATTTTAAATTTATGCAAAGGCAGCTCAATCAATTGTTGTGGAACTTTATTAAAAAAGGCTATGCCTTTTCCCAAAAACGAGCGACTGCATTTTTCAAGCCGAAATCTTGCAACGTCAAGCTTATTCTTGTTTCTAGTATTAAAATTATGAACATCGCCATGCTTAATAAATAAATCGTGATGTTTCCTTACATCATAAATGTCTTGTCCCGCTAAAGTTAGTATATTAATCTCTTTAAACAAATCTTTACCAGATTACAAAATTATGAGGGAATCGAAAGAAATTTAAATTTGTCTTCCGCGCCATAGTCAATTCTCTCGTTGACCTTTTATCAACATCGCTCTAACGCGTGGGCATGTGGTTGAAGTAGCGCAATGGGAAGTACTGTTCTTGCCCTTAAATTTCGCATTGTGCGTCTTGCAGTTCAGACACACGGCATTTTTAGCATCATCCTTGGACGGGCACTTCTCAAGGTCATGTGAGCCCATGCAGTGGGAGCAGGACTCGACACTGGCAGAGCATCTGTTGCGCGTGTGTCCGAACGCCAGACACTTACCGCATTGAAGAAACGGGCTATACTCTTCTATGTGGACGCGTTGGAAGTCCACGTTGATCTTGGTGAGATCTAACATGGCGCACGTGAAGACGTGAGGACTTATATGTCGCAGGATAATTAGATAAATAGATTTCTTGCTAAAATCCTAAGGATATTCCGAAAACACGGATTTCTGATTTTTTCTGATTGCCTACTGAAAAAAGACAGGATTTTTGCGATAAAACTGGTTGCAAGCAAGCAAAAATTATAATTCAGAGTTAAGAATATCCAATGTTACTAAAGCAACCCGTATTTTTGCAAAAACCCTATCTTTTTTTAGTAAGATTGAGAAATGTCAACACCATTGTCTAACTATCCGTGTTTTTGCAATATCTCTAGGATTTTTGCGAAAATTCTATTAATCAAATCCTCCTACGACATATATACAACGTTGTACAGTTTATCGTTTCTATTATTTCTTACGAATTTGAATGTGAGGTCGCATTCTTCTTTCACAGCAAAACGAATGATGGGATTTTGGTGGTGATTGCTGTCAATTCTTCGCGTGAGACTTCTTTAGAGATGCTTTTGATAACAACCATAGGACTCGGTTTCTTTGCCGTTTCGGAGTGCAAATTGGGGTCCCTGACCAATCGCTTCAGAGTTTTGGATTTCTGTTCCTAGGTATCGAACTCAATCCGAAACATCTGTTTTGAGAGCGATTATACTCGAGCAGGTGCAAAATCCAAGGTCTTAAAGTCCGCGGCAGAGCGGAAGCTTTTGATAGTGTCTTCTCTGGAAGCCGTTTCTTTTTTGTGCAACAAAATTATTGCTGGTCTATTATTGGAAACGCTTATGAAGGCAATTTAGGCATAATATGGTTTAATTGATGAAACGGGTGTTTGTTTATGCTCCTTCATCTCTTGCCCTTGCGCTCTTGCCCTTCTCGGAGCTAGCCACAAGAGACTTGACCTCCTCGACGTACTCGCGGATCTTTTCGAAGGACCCAAGACAAACCGGGTCTCCTTTATCTTTGGAAGCCAGACTCTTACTGAACTGGGTTCTATCCACGTAGTACTAGCCACCAGGTTGGTATTGTGCAAAGAATTCTTCTTCAGTCATGTCTTTCATGTTGGATGCTGTCGCTTGCATTCGTGATTACCACCAAGTAACACCTGATTCTATCAAACAAATCATCCATGCTAAAATAATTCATCATAGCGGCTGACTGGTCAAGGTATAATCTGTTTTGTTTGCTATAGTTATAGGAGGCACGGGTTATTCCACTCCAAAACTCGTATCATGGGCTTCCAGCAGAATTGGGCCGAGTTGCGGAAAAGCAATATTAATATTTCTACGCTTACTATGAACCTGGAAAAAGTATGTTTAGAATCACAATCAGAGATTGAGTAAAGGCCAAATACGAAGCAAAGGTTTTAAAAAAAATATATAAAGATAATTCCACAGTTCTTTTTAGTGCTGGATTGAAATAACCCACTTTAAAGAGTTCTAAAAAATAATCATTCACTCTCTAACAATCTTGTGCAGACATTTTGCGAAAATGACCATCTGAATCAAAATCTTTATTGGTTTTATACAATAGTACATTTCATTACGAGTGCGGAAAGCCTGTCATTGCAAAGAGTTCCGACAATGTCTACAAGAGCCGAGGCGCAGCCGAAGGTGAGGGTTGACAGTCGGAACTCTTTGTAATGACGGTTCCGCACGTGTACTGAACAACTATTTTTAATACAGTTGCGAAAAAATTAAGTAATTTAATAAAATAATAACTCGCAAAGAACATTTTTGGAAAATGGCGCCAACCGTAAAAGAATATAAGCAGAGATTTTTTTTTTGTTGTATTCTAGTAGGTGGAATGGGTGAATACAAATGGGTAGGCAAAGGGAAAGCTATGCATACAAGCATACAGCCAAGTCTTCAGTAGATTTTTTTTAAAATATGAAATGAAAATGAAATTAGATGAGATGAAATGAAATGAAACCTAACCTAACTCATTGAATCATTGGCCTCCCCGTGGCGCCCCCTGGAAACGGACTAGATACGGTAACGCAGTCTCTAGTACCGGTTAACAACATCCCATCGCGAGACATCATACGAACGAACGCGATCAACATGTCAGATTACGAATGCGACAACGACCATAACTTCATGGACTACATACCCGGCAGCCGATTCGGCCCACGCGATGAGGACAGTTTGTCGGACCATGAGGGCGAAGGAGACCCGGCCTACCATGGGTCCTTCGCCACTATCCGTAGCTATGCCGAGGAGATTAAGACCCTCATTGAGAGTTCCCAGAAGGGCAAAGGGGCGAGCCTCAACAAGGCCCAAAAGGTCCGCATTGTCACCCTTTGCGAACAGACCATCTCTACGTGCAACAACGGACCAAAGGCTCCTCTTTCTAGTACCATTGCTCTCCCTACCACCGCTCCTACTGACCTGCAGTCCGGATCGAGAGCCACCCCTAATCGCGTACCCATTACCCCAGCCGAAACCAACGCGCAGACGGAGTCTGTCGCCCAGGCTATCGTCAATTTGTCAAAAAAAATTGACTCTATTGAGAATAAGATCAATGCGCGAAACCAAGCACCGAAACAACCTCAACAACCCACAGCGAAGAACACCACCCAGACAGCTTCCACTAGTAGCTCGCAAAAATAGCAAGCCTTCTAACGCCACACATGCGGAGAAGCTTGCCCTCAAACTAAGACCACTAAGCCGGCAATCATCTTGTCCGGCACCTCCGAAAATGTCACCCAGGAGACAATCCTAAAGTCCTTCAGCAAGACCATGGACTTCAAGAAGCTCGACTTTGCCCCGGCACGGGTTCTGCGTATTTCCGGCGGCAAAGTCCGAGTGGAGTTTGACAAGTCCGAACAACTGGACTCTGCCGTGAAAAAGTTGAGCTCACCCTCCACCGACGCGTCTCAATTAAAAGTGGAACCGGCCCGGCTCTTGAAGCCGATGATAATCCTTAATGATATCCCGAAGGACGTCGACCGGAACGAACTGGTCCATTTTATTCGCAGCCAAAACCCCACTGTTCGCGAAGCATCTGCACCAGAGGAAATAAAATTCCGATTTGAACGGAAGAACCGTAACCCAGAGCTATACAACGCCGTATTTTTAACAACGCCACGCGCCTTCAAGGCTATACTCATCGCCAGAAAAATAAGCGTGAATTACTCTCGGGTCCACGCGGAAGAATTTTCTCCTTTCATGCAATGCTTCAAGTGCATGGAGAATTCCAAATGTTCCAGTCAGATCTCTGTCTGCCTCCATTGCAGCGAGAACCACCACTATCGAGATTGCCCTGTCAGGGAAAACAGGTCCAAAGCGCGCTGCAACAATTGTTGCACCCATTTCAGCCGCAACAAAGTAAAGGGTGATGTCAATCACAGGGCTGACTCACCTTCCTGCCCGCGTCTTAAGATAATGTCAAAGCGAATTGCTAGTAGGGTGGACTATGGCCCGGCAGATTGAGCTGCGAGTCTTTATGCTCTCTGCCCCACCTTAGGCTTACTTTATTTTCTATTGTATTTTACATATATATCTCCTGTCTCTTCCTTTCATTTTCCTTTCTTTCCTGTATCTCTATCTTTCCTATCTTTTAAACATCCGTCCTCTACCCTTCTTCCTCCCTTCCCATGTTCACGTTTTAGTTCGTATGGATTCGCGCTCCGGAACGTGGCATGGCCGTGACTCTTGTTTTATCCCAGTTCTGGTTCATATTCTTATTTTTGTGTCTTTTCCTTTACACCTATTTCTGAAAATCAAAAGTAAAAAAAAAACTCATTAAATCAAATCATTAAATTTGATATTGAAACAAATTAGTAGCTTCTTTTTAGAAATATTAATCATAAAAACTTCTATGATTTTTTTTTGTTAAAACTTCGCGGTTAGTTTTTTGTGGAATGTTTGTTGGTTGTTAGTTCGGTTGTGGAATGTATCCAATGTATTTGAATCTGTGCATCTGGGATGCACAGATTCAAATTAATTTTAATTTGAGACAATGTTTTATGTAAGTATACTGATTTTATTAAAGTTTTTTAATACTACTAATATTATGAATCTGAAAATTTGTTGCCCAATCATTCTCAAATATATCATCTGTACGTATTTGCCTGAAAAGGTGATGCTGGAAATTGGCGCCTTTTTTTCGTGCGGCTATCAACCAAACCTTGTTATTTTGGTTTAGAACGGTGGTTTTTAAACTTATTTCGTCTATCGCCCACTTTGATAATAAATTATTTTTCAGCCTCCCCAATTAAATTTTTTACTTTATCAGATATTTAAAACCTTATTTTTTTTGGACCAGTTACCGCCCACTCTAGGACACCAGCGCCCACAAGGAGGCGATATCGCCCATTTTGAAAAAAGGCTGGTTTAGATAATGTAAAATCTAAATCTTATTATGATTACGTTATGTTAGTGTCAAAACTTAGCCTGGACCAATCTATTAAGGTTAATAGATTGGTCCAGATAGAAGATAGAATGGTCCAGGTAAGGTTGGCGTCGTCGTTCTACCTGGACTTGACTCAGAAGCCAGTCCGATTCTATCTTAAGGTCTTCTTAAGGTAAGATCTTAAGGTGCTAAGCGTAAGCGTTGGAGGATACTGTTTAGACTTATTCAGCAGTTGTAGAGAAATAAAAATAAATGTTTTTTTCTTTCTTTCTTTCTTTCTTTATTATATTTGTTGGGCACTATTTTATGCATCTTAGAGCGCCAGTACACCTGTGTGAACTTGGCACCCGACTTTGGAAAAACTACTTTTTCTTTGTGTTTTTTTAAAGATTTCGATAAGTAGTGGATAGTAGTGAAACAATTTTCGTTAGTAGTAATATAATAAAAAAAATATAACGACATAAAAAAAATTTGTCCCCCGAAATTTGAAAAACCATGTTTTTGCAGCTGTTTTTTATCGATAAACGTTAGTAGTGGATTGTAGTGCAATTTTATTCGTAAGTAGTAAAATAGAAAAAATAAAAAAAAAAATATTTTTATTTTGAAGTATTTTTTTAAAACGATCTTTTTGACTTAAATTTTGTTTCAATGCCTATACGATAACTACAAACGTTAGAATTCACTGAGGAAGGTTCGTAGACGTTAGTAGTGGAAGAATTTTTTGATTGTAGTAAAAAAAAAGTTGATTAGAACCACTTAAGTTGAGTCTGAACTGTTTCGGAGCGATCTTTACTGGATAATGTCTGTTTAAAGGTGTATACGACTACTACAAACGTTAGAATTCACTGAGGGAGGTTCGTAGACGTTTGTAGTGCAAGATTTTTTTATTGTAGTAAAATAAAAGTTGACGAAAAGCACTTAAGTTGAGTCTGACCTGTTTCGGAGCGATCTTTACTGGATAATGTCTGTTTCAAGGTGTATACGATTACTACAAACGTTAGAATTCATAGAGGGAGGTTTGTAGACGTTTGTAGTGGAAGAAATTTTGTTAGTAGTAAAATAAAAGTTGATTAGAACCACTTAAGTTGAGTCTGACCTGTTTCGGAGCGATCTTTACTGGATAACGTCTGTTTAAAGGTGTATACGATTACTACAAACGTTAGAATTCACAGAGGGAGGTTCGTAGACGTTTGTAGTGGAAGAATTTTTGATTGTAGTAAAATAAAAGTTGACGAAAAGCACTCAAGTTGAGTCTGACCTGTTTCGGAGCGATCTTTACTGGATAATGTCTGTTTAAAGGTGTATACGATTACTACAAACGTTAGAATTCACAGAGAGAGGTTTGTAGACGTTTGTAGTGGAAGAATTTTTGATTGTAGTAAAATAAAAGTTGATTAGAAGCACTTAAGTTGAGTCGAACCTGTTTCAGAGCGGTCTTTACTGGATCATGTCTGTTTAAAGGTGTATACGATTACTACAAACGTTAGAATTCACTGAGGGAGGTTCGTAGACGTTTGTAGTGGAAGAATTTTTGATTGTAGTAAAATAAAAGTTGACGAAAAGCACTTAAGTTGAGTCTGACCTGTTTCGGAGCGATCTTTAGAAGATCGCTCCGAAACAGTTCAGACTCAACTTAAGTGGTTCTAATCAACTTTTTTTTTACTACAATCAAAAAATTATTTCACTACTAACGTCTACGAACCTTCCTCAGTGAATTCTAACGTTTGTAGTTATCGTATAGGCCTTGAAACAAAATTTAAGTCAAAAAGATCGTTTTAAAAAAAAACTTCATTACATTTTTTTTTTTTTTTCTATTTTACTACTTACGAATAAAATTGCACTACAATCCACTACTAACGTTTATCGATAAAAAACAGCTGGAAAAACATGGTTTTTCAAATTTCGGGGGACAATTTTTTTTTATGTCGTTATATATTTTTTTTTATATTACTACTAACGAAAATTGTTTCACTACTATCCACTACTTATCGAAATCTTTAAAAAAACACAAAGAAAAAGTAGTTTTTCCAAAGTCGGGTGCCAAGTTCACACAGGTCGCCAGTACAGCTGCTGCGTCGTGGTCGTGGTCCCAAAAAAGGACCACAAGATTAGCTCACTGTACTACGATCTTGACCCTACACAACAAGGATATTTACATGTTTGATTATCCCTCCGTTTCCACAGGCATAATATTTACAAGAAAACCTGTTGTTAAATATAATGCGGCATTATACATTAACAACATGTTTTCTTGTAAATGTATCGCCACTGGAAACAGGGGTAACAATAATTTAGAAATGGTATTTTGAATCCCGGTGGGGCAAATGTTTGTATGATGTCATGAATACGAGCATGTGTACCTGAGTCATGGATGTTTATATATATATTTCTACACATAAATATTTATATATTATGTATAAATATAATGTTTTTATAAATCCGTTACCCTTGTATCGGTGAATGTGACTGGTGGTCTAGCTCAAATCCATTAACCAATTCGACCTTTAGTATGTACGAGTAATATAACATAACAAACCTGACAAATGTTCGTTACGTGAATCTTTGTTTCGTTATAGTCAGCATTCACTACCAAATACTGCCACTTACGGAAATCGTTAATTTTAAAAGAACAATAAAAGACCCAAATCTCGTTAAAACTATATCGGATTGGAACCGAGATTTCAGACGTTTAACAAATTCATATAGTATCAACCCACCAATCCGCATTGGGCCCGAGTGGTGGGTCATTCATGGCCCGTTCTCCTTATCCATCAATAAGGAAGGCCAGTGCCCCAGCAGTGGGGACATTGAAAATGGCTGATGACAATATAGTATTATTGAGGTAAAGAAAGAAATTAACATAAAAATCATTTCTCAGCTCCAATAATTACTTACGGCAAAGTTTATCACCCAGATATATCTCTTGATTGTGATGCTTTAAAACAGTAATTTAACATTGAGTAGACACTAAAAAAAGTGACGCTACTATTCCATACAAAGTTACTCAAACAACCCTTTTAGTGCAACAGTACAAATGTATAAATAAATAAATTTGGAAATATTTAATTTTTTTGCTAATTTAAAATTAGAAAACTTAGACAGTCAATGCAAATAATATGAAGATTGTCGATTGTACGGTCAACAGCACGTCAGGATTTATACTTTGCCGTTGAGAGCGTGTCCTTATGTCACTTGCAATAGCGTCTGTTTTCTTTGTGAAAGCCTGCCTTGCTTTTGACTGCGCCAGGATCGATTATGCTTCACTTTTCACGCAGATCTTCGTGCAAAAACAGAATAACTTGTTTAGGTTTTTTTTTACGCTGATATGAGTCTTGGGTCGATGTGGTTTCATGATTTTTTTCACTGCGGCGAAAGAACCGTCACGTCTCGTCACGCTGACTGTGCGGGCTGTGCGATCTACGATTTGGTTATTTATACGTGTATGTATTAAGATATGCATTATTGTTATATGCGATACGCATGTCATCGTAAATATTTGTATTGTTATGGACCAAGTGGTTAATGAGGGCATACCACCACCACGCCGGAGACGATATTATATTTTTAATTATAATTTCAATAATTTTATTATCACATTTTGTTCATTATAAATATTGCCCAATTAATCACTTGGTTCATAACATCACAATGACATACACTGTACGATGCTTGTGGTCCAGGTAAACAGGCCGGTCATAAGAAAAGAATGAACTTTTGATAAACTACGCACACGGACTTACTCCCAAACTATCACTTGCTTCATGTTCAACGTTAGAAGCAAAAGAGATATAAAAAGCGCCGTGGAGGCATAACAAAGAGAATCCGCTGTTATAAAAACGAAAGCGTACGGTGATAGTGAAAGTTTGATGTGTAGGCAAATATTCCTCGCTTCTAGGCGGAGATTTGTGCGTTCTCCAGTTCCAAAATGGGCTAAAGGGAATTGTTGCGCGGGGCTTTGCGGCGGTTTCACTACTTCCATTTGTCGCACATACATTATGTATTGGCATCGGCGTCGGGTATGTTTGACTGAATCAATGTGAATGGAACCTGACATCTGACATGTGTATCTATCTGATCCAGTCTGAAGTTGAAAATTACTTTTTTAGTCAGCGTTTCACTTTTTCAGCAAAAGCGGTATTTGAAATATTATTAGTGATAGTGATTTGAGTTACGAATTAATAATTTTATCGAATTGCTGTTGTTTGTTACATCGATCTCAAGATATCAGTCTAGTCTACCGAGGCTACCCATATAATTGAAATTTCGATTTCGTAGTATTACGGAGAATTCAACAATTCTCCGTTACTGTGTTGTCGACCATAAGCCCTTGAAAATTGCGTGCAGTTTCTCACGTTTAAATCCTAGCTAGTTTGTAACGGCGGCATTACACAACAGGCTGGCAGCCATAAAACAATGCATCGAGCACGTGCCTGTTTACACTTTCGAGTTCACATTCAAGGTCGTACGCATTTGTAAGGATGTACCCGTGTGGGTTGGCCGGTGAACAAATACCGACCGGTTACATAACATTGTCCTACTTCCCACGATGTAGTTGCTCTTCCGTCCATCACAGTTTTCGCATCTTTTCTATGTCGTTTTAAAATCTTGTTTTTTTTTTCATTCTAAGGGTTTCGCATAATAAGAGGGTTGTGCCTGCTTTCATCAGCATCGTTTCACATACCGAGAAGCCTTGCAAGGCTTCTTTCTCAAGTTTTTGGAACTTTAAAACCAAGAGCAAATAAGATTAATTCTAAAAATGGTGTCGTAAAAAGACAAATGATCGTTTTGTTGTGGTCTAATCATAGCATGCCGCGATAGAAATAACGATTTTAAAATAAGAAGATTACGATGAATTATTTGTGCTATAAATAACTCGTTCACACTGTTGTCATTGAAATGGCTGTGACTGTGACGTTGCGCTAATTATGTTATTATTTATGAATGGCTTAAATAGGCGGGCATTACAGAATTAGTCATTTATCTCTGAGTTGTTTACCCACAATCGTGTTAGATAGTTGTCGATAAGGAGACACGTGGTTGCGAGGTCGTCGACCCGACATACTCGTGCTCGCCGACAGCTCGGTAATAATAATAAAATGTTTCCGTGCGACTGGTTCAAGGGCGAGCCGCTGATATCGGCGCCGGCTATATTTAGATTTAGCTGTGTGTGATGTAAGTGTCTACGTGCTAACTTTTCTATACAATTGTCTTGCATCCATATTGCCGACCCTGGCACCCCATTAGCTGCTGTCGTCAAGGTACTCATCATGCCTTGTTCTATAATATCCTTCGAATCCTTCTGAACTCTTTTATTTGAGTTTTCTGCCAATCATCTTGTATGTCTATTCGAAATGCATTTGTTTTGCTTCTTATAATTTATTTTCAATACTACGTATGATGTTCGTTAACCTTACTTTACAGTTTAAGGATCCCACGTACCACATGCCACATTCGCATACCCATGACAAATAATAGTTGTTGAAATCAATAATTACTCAAATCTTCAGGTTGTTGCCGCTTAACTTAATTTATGATGCAACTTACTTAGACCCACTTAAAGTTGATTCATTTAAGTAAGGTATTTGACATAGCAGCTTTTTAATTTCAAAGAATCGGTAATCGATAATTCCATTAATAATACGAAATCCTGCAAGTATTCAATTTGTAGAGTTCTCATTCAGAAACAATCAACAAACTCTATAATACTAGGGATCAATTAACTCGACGTTCGGTATATTACCAACATTTCTATTCTCTCCGTTTTTAGGGAAATACGTGGCTGTAGTGCGTAGTGCAGTCTGAGCAAATTTCGCTCTCACTTTCGTATCGCAATAGCGCCGCTTGTACATGAAAACGAGATGAATGAGCCGACGGAGACCGTTCATTCCGAGTCCGTGATGTGGATTTCGTAAAATCAATGCGAGCCGTCTCGGACCCCGCGTGCCGCCCGATAATCGTGTCATTGTGCTGTGCTTGGATAATGGGTCCGACCTCGAACGTCTACCGCATCGGGTCACTGACCACTTAACCGTCATCTAATAAAATTTCATTTGGCATGTGCCAATGTCGATTAGAACTAGAATGCTGTACCCTCTTTTACCGACGATTACACGCACATTGTGTCAAGGCATTCCTCTACAGCGCAGTCTAGATAGATGCGTGCGTGCCCCCTCGCGTTGTGGTGTGCAAAACATTACTTTTTATACTGCCTTGCATTCATTCATACAATATGTTGAATGTTGTAATGGGGTCGTTAAACCGCGGTGACGTCACGTAATTGCCGGCTCCCTTTGCCGGTCGCTGGTTGAAATCAAAACGTCGGATTAATAACAAGGGAAGACCTGTGTAGGTCAAGTGCATTATCACTACGGCTGGTGTGCGTGCAACACCGGTTTGTTCGGTATTTAATTATTTATCTTTCCATGTTCTAAACACATGCTCGTGGTTCCTTTTCTGTAAGAAGCATAATATTATTAATTACATCACAATTTGTTATTGTATTACGTCGAAGAAACCACGTGCAAATTTTCTTCATGTGTTAATACAATATAAAGCTTTCATTACAATCACCTTGAACCAACAATTACGATGCAAACATCGTTACATAACCATTCATCATTGACGAATGTGTGGGTATTGTAAAAGAGGCCATTGCCAAGGACTTAACTTTGAGTGTATTCTGTGATCTACAAAACTATTTGACATTGATACTTTAAGCTCCGTAATTCATGGTAAATTTTAAATAGAAAAATATTGGAAAAAATTAACTCGGCCACAAGTGAATTCTCAGACTGGAATCGAACCAGCGACCTTTGGAAATCCGGTCCAATGCTCTAACCGCTGAGCTACCGAGACTTAATTCATTCCCAGAATAGGATGTACGAATTTGAAATTCGGTTGACGGTATTTGTACATAATCGTATATTATGTTACTAGTAAGTACGCTCAAGGGGAGGCATCGCAAGGGAGCCGGCCGTCATGCCGCATCCATAAATCAGTGAAACGTTCTTTAATCCGCGAGTTGTCGGTCGTGGGTACAAGTCAACCTATACATTGAAGTGTACATCTACATTAAAAGGTCACGACCGCCACTCCTCTATATACTCGAGATAGTAGGTACCTAAAAGGAGTTCTTTATTGAACCGTCTTGGGTGGGAAAGGGGTCGCTTTATTAGGTCAGTAACACTTGTAATCTGTTTGTTTACGTTACTATAGTTACAATTTAAGATAAATATGTATTGTCATGCGGCTGGAGACGACGATGTATTGATTCATCCGAAACATAATTTGCATTGCAATATTGCATAACTAATCAACAATGTAGAAGTACAGTAGTGTTCTCTTACAGCTACGCTCTTATGTAGTTAAGCGTAACTTGTATAATACTTAACCTCCCTAAATATGCTACTGTTAATAATTGCGGCTGATATTGGGTGTTATTATTATTCTGCGAGGTACGTCGCGTTCGCATCTGTGTTTGTTATTCTAAAACATACATTAACGTATGTATGATGATATTTCTCTTTGACTGTTTACCACCAGCCAAGATCGCGGTGCAGGCCACCTGTTGCCTAACCAACGCAACACCTAGTTATTGCGAGCTTGACATTCACGGGGGCTCGTGACGCTAGACCGAAATAACTTGCCGTAACCGACCGCATAACACGACGTAATGCTCTTTCTATTTATAGAGCCTTATAATTAAATACAGACATTTGTATTTACCTTCCGTTAGACTGATTGCGCTAGTGCGAGACACACGTGCGCTATGCAGTCGGTGGATTTACCGTAGTATTTATATATTTTATATAAGTTTTTAATTTCAATATTATTTCCTCCTGCTTATTAATCAACTGTTAACGCTTCTTATTACCTACCAATTATCGTTCAATTACTCGTCAATTTGGTCACAAAGACTGGTAGAAAAACTGCGGCTAACGGTTAGATTCGTAACTAACTTTTTCATGCCAAATCCGCCAACTCAACAACATAAAAAGGTGCGTTTATTAGTATTACTCGTCCGTCGCACGCGCCGGTTGTCGGTAGTCGAAACAAATGATTCGATGAATACCGTTTACGTCCCATTGTTGTTACTCAAAGACGCATAAAAAGTAAACCGGTCAGCCTTTTATCGTTTCTCACAGGAGCGCGGTGAAATAAGTAATAATAGTTATAAGCTAATAACAGTCAATCTCATTCATTTTCTCCTTTTCTCGCAACGATATATTATGGTTGAGCTTTTTTTTTGTAGATACGCAAAGGGATAGCCCGTCGGCGTTTAATATGTAAAGGAAGGCAAGGTTACACGCACACATTTCTGGCGTGTCGGTGTAAGTGCGTTTCTTTGTAGTGGAGGGAATCCCCAACTTTTTACAAACACAATCAAAGTTATGTAATGTTTGCTCGTATCCGCCGCCACGAAGTGCCACTGTTGTTTGTACGAATGCCGATGTTACACATTTACTGGTCTTTGTATTAGTCATAGGTCATTAACTTTTTACGTTAAACGGTTTATATTGTTTTACACATTTGATAATGTTTGTTTTTTTTGTGTTAGTAGTGTTACAATTACTTGTGATGTAATTTAAGTAATTGATTAAGCATGGTCATTAGTGTTGCCTTTAAGTCTAATTTTCTAACGATTTTCAATGGATGGAAAGAAATTTCAACTACGATTTTGTATGTGGAACCATCACTGGTTCCTGATAGTGGAATAGTGGTGTGATGGTTCCGATACCATCTCTAGACACTCGTCGCAGCGTGTAGTAATCAAAGTACTCAAAACAATAACAAAATCGAATACAAAAAGACCTTATTTAGTTTGTATTGGTATTGGTATTGGTGATGGGCTCTTTTCTCCGCATTTAGACTCATTTGGTCCGTTATGCGTGAACACCTTATTTAGTTGTTTGGTTGCACCATTCTCGATCTCAACAGAATCATCATCAAGGTGTATGGTAAATTGGTAAAAACATGTTGCGGATTTATTTGCTTATAATATGGCCACACACGGGAATCGAATAGCCCAAACGTGGCCGTGCGAATCGTCAAACGTTATGCTTTGAACGATATGTTAATGCAGACAAATCAAGAAATGCCGGCGTATCGTGATGTGCCCAGCAGGACATGCGCGACCATGAGAAAATTCGAGATGGGATGAGAAAAATTGTCAATCTCGATAATTTTCTCGCAATCCGCAACATACGCGCCACGAGAGAGAATCATCACGTCGTGAGATATCCCTTTCATGACGAAACGTCAAGTTTTATTTTTAAATGAAAACACTGATAATCATGTGTGTCTATGGTGACTAAAACCACCCATACACAACAAATTGAACGAATGAAATGTTAAGGAAGGCAAACAGTCTTGTTGTCAAGTTCATTAAATTAAAAAATAAAATGTTTCTTCTCTTTTGCGATTATGAATAATGACAAAGATCAATTTCTAACCTGTGTCTTCACAGAAACGTCACATTCACATGTGTGATTCTTGTCTGAAGTCCGGTCCGGCTGTGGTCTTGTTTATTTTATTTTGAATGTAGGTAGTTGTATTTAGTTTGAAATGGCATTTCAAAAGAAAACGTAAGTATATAATTATATTCGTTAGTTCTTGTTAGTATAGTTTGGTATTTGTGATTGTATGATTGCTCGCATTTAATATTTATATTCGAGGTCCACTCGGAGTTTTTCCACTATATACAAAGCCATAGGCTTTGTGATCCGCCACAGCGACTGGAACTCGCTGTCGCAAAGATCGAAAGGGTCGCAGACGTCTCGTATGCGCTTCCTTTCGATCCGCCTATTGCACCTCTCTTCATATATAGTTAATAAATAATTGTAATACGGGCACTGCCATTTTTCTACGTTTACGTTCTAAGTCTACGTTTGACAGAACGACATGACAAAATGTAGTGCAATGTTACCGACAGTCGAGAAGTAGAGATATGTCATCTCACCACGAGAAAATGGCGTGAGAAAATTATCTCGTGACGTGCATGTTAGCCCTGCAGGCAGATCGCGATCGGCCCACGACATCCATTAAAGTCGGTTTTATTGTTTTTGTAAAAAGTTTTTTATTTCACAATTTTTAAAGAATAAGTCCCGCACTTCGGTTGGACTCAAACTAGTAGTATATGCAACTACTAGTTTGAGTCAAACCGCTTGACCAAAAAATCGACTTTTTTTCAGGAATTCTTCAAAACTACTGAACCGATTTCAAAATTTTAAGAAATTGGACCAAACCCGATGTTATAACGTTTGAATCATTTCGATTGGTTCAGGCGTTATCGAGTAATCGGTGAACATACATAAAAAAATATACGCGTCGAATTGATAACCTCCTTCTTTTTTTGAAGTCGGTTAAAAACTGATGACATTTCACTTGAACGCGCTCGTTTCTAAAAGTTATAATCACATTTGATAAAAAAAAATGCTTTTTATAACTAACAAAAAGTGTTGAAACAGACTATATTTTATTAATCAACCCAAAATATCGAAGAAAGTGGAATCGATCGTGGAGGAAGTCGGCGGAGCTTGAATAAAACAATAAAATTTTAAAACACGAAAATTAACAATCAAGCTATAAACAGACTGCTACTTTTTAAAGTCTTTTTTAGTTTTTTAAGGAGTAATGATATTAAAGAAATAAACTCCCAAGGGTTAAATATAATCAGGCTACATATTGCTTGACAGCCACAGCAGTGACGAAACTGGAAACTGAAACGGTTTTAAGTTAGATAATGATTTAAGTAAAAATCGTTTCAGTTTCGTCTCTGCTGTGGCTGTCAAGCCGTACGAAAATATGACAGTAATGACAGCGAATGAGAATTGGTTGCTAGGTTAGATAATCAGCCTGCCGTATTGTGGTAAATGCATTCCCTGTCGATGACTTTCTTTATTACACGCGTTATTAACTTTGTTCTCTAGTTAGTCTGATGAAAACTTTCGCTCGATATAAGGACAGTATCTACTTCTAAGAACATGCTCCAGTCCAGAGTGTAGTGTTTCAGCTGATCAATATATCAGATACAGTTAGCTAGACGTTGTGTCTAACATTTTGTATTCGCTTTGGTTGGTGGTTGGACTTGTTGTAAGTCTACCTGGCTACTAGCTACCACAGTGTGACGCCATAACAACAATGTTTTCAGCATTGTTGTGTTCCGTCAGTAACAGGTAACATCGCCAGTTCGTCAGTGGTTGAGGATTCCAGGAGATGCGAGGTTTCATATTCAGCGTTATATCATTACTTAACATCAGGTATGATGAAGGCTATAAGCGTCTCCACATAACGTTGCTCTAAAAAAAACTGAATTAGTAGTTGATTACGACCAAACATTTCAGTTTTTGTTAAGTCTGCTCCGTTTGAAGTTTTGTCTGGAGCAAAAGACTTAATCTTATTGCCAATTAATCTCTTAATTATTTATTTACCCGACAAAAAGCCATCATGTGAACTGATAAAAGGCAGTACCGACTTTTGTCGCCTTTTCGAAAATCCCTGCACACCATTCAATCAAACCTTGTTTAATCGATAGAGTATTTAACTACGAACAATATAGCACATTTCTAAACCGTATCCATTCTGAGATAAATGCACTTGATCATCACTAATATTTCATATATTTAAACAGAAAATATTTTTTTTTTGAGAGTTTATCAACTTATACCAATAAAATATTGTTATTTATACAATGTATTAAGTAATAAAATTATTTTAAATAATATTAACAATATATTTATTTTTATAATCATCTCATTAGGTTCTAGGACGGTAGCGAAATGCCGCCATCCCCGCGAAAAGTAAAATATGATAATTACCATTATTATTTTACTTTTATACATTATTATCATATAATATATTGTTAAAATAATCGGCCTTTCTTATAAGCAGATAAAATTGCAAAAATTTAGTTATTTTTAACCTTAATCTCGAAAATAATAGTGATGGTGCATTATAAATGAATACGGTTTAGAAATGTGCTGTCTCAATAACTATTTTTCGTACATTATATACTCTATCGATTGAATGAGGTTTGAATGGTGTGCAGGAATTTTCGACGGCAACCCTCCATATATTTGAGGCATTGTCCTTTAGTTTGGAGATAGCCATGGGGCCTTTGCTTTGTCGTGTATAAATTAAATTTCTTTAATTTAAAGGTTACAACAGAGAATATATAATAGTATGGTTACAAGTTATTTGCGGAAGTTGAAAATTCTCTTCTTCTTCAGCGTCTAAAGTTGCGGGTAAAATTGTGTTGTAAAACCATCTATTCTTGGTAAACGTTTTTTGAGAGACAGTTGATCTTTACGTACATCTTATGTTTTGGCTCGCACTGTCCATTGAAATAAAAAAAAAATCCCGGATATTAAACGCGCTATGATTCACGAACTAACTTGCAATTGTCCGTGTTTTTAGGTTTTTAGGGGTTTATTTTATTTTCCCGATGTTTCGGCACCTTTTCAGCTGTCGTGTCACAATACTTACATTTGCAACTTAGTTCGTGAAATATAGCGCATTTAATATCCGGAAAAGTTGTTTTATTTCACAGTTGATCTATGTTTAAGTTACAGTAAAAAAAAAAAACGATTTTAGTTACAAAGTGTTCTCTCTAGTCAAAACAAGTTTTTACTCAATGCCCTTGTTCCAACTAGAATTAACAGTATTTACTTTTCTGTAAAAACTAGTTCTACGTAGACAAAACGCGTTTTATCAAAATGATTCAGTTAAACTGTTGCAACCGAGATTTCAAAGTTCATCGCCATTTATTCTGATTGGTTGAGAGACATCACAGAATTTAACAAGTAGGAAAAAAAATTACAATTTGATGAAGTACCATAGACAACCTTTAAGTACTGTTGCTATTGAAGAGCCCATAGGAGCACGCCAAAGATTGATTCGCTGCACTATGTATTTAAAACGGTGTCTCTCTAAGAACATAAGTCAACCTTTGTAACTCAAAATGCAAATGGACATTTGTGTTTTTTACACGTATAAAAATATGTGCACTGCATAAATAGCTTACTTCTGTTGTCCTAGTTTGATATATGGTATTAGTTAAGAGCCCTATTCTCTACATTCTCCATTCCCTATTCTCCAGCGTGGTAGCAGTAGGCTAATAGCCTCCTATGAACGCCACAACAGGCGTGAGTTAGGAGAGGCCTATGTCCAGCAGTGGATGTCCACAGGCTGATGATGGATGATGAAAAGCCCTATTACAAATCTGCACTCTGCGTATCAGTACTGATTTCAGACGGCCAGTGCCGGCGTTTTTATAGAAAAGGATAAATTCATAATAAATAAATTCATGCTTAAAAAATATTAAATCATTATTCCTTAGGATTTAACAATTATTCTTGTAGGTACAAGTTTTGCTCAATAATATTATCATAGACAGGAGAAATTCACAGTTAACTTAAAGCCATTTTCGACGTTTTTTGGTTTAGAATAAGATTTATTTTCTATATTAAATCAATGACATTTCAAAATTCCGAGGCCCCTACGAACTATACGACTATATAAGAGATATCATTAATTTTTTATTATTATTATTTGTTTAGAACAGTAGTTCAATCCAAATTCTTAAAAAATGCCTTCACGCATTTTATGAAAATCTTTTTGGGTTTGATTAAAAAGTTAACCAAAATTTATAAAAAGCGAGGCCGCTTACGTCCAGCAGTGGACTGCAATAGGCTGAATGATGATGATGATGAGGCCGCTACGAACTATGCCAATAGCTATTTTGCACTATTCAATAAGTCAAAATTGTTAATGTATTTTTGTGAAAATGAGGTCAAGAACCCCAAAATTGGCCATTTTACGCGAAAATCACAGTCGAGATGTAATAGGGCTCTTAACTAAATATGTCATATTTGTAAAATAATAACGAAAAATTCTTAAATGTTTGTCTACAAACATTCTTTCTGTAAGATAGCTGACGTATAGTTGATTTAACATACGGTAGCTGTTTCTACTATCTGTTACATTTTCTCTAATGAACTACTGAAATTTTCACTAATTTTTGTTTACATAATAATTTAAATTAGACATCGGAGAAGATTATGGCTGATAATTAATTGAATAATATAGTTATATAATATAGTAATAATATAGTGTATCCATAGTCTGATAGGTAGGAATGAAAACATTACCTACGATTTTCTTCGATAATTTTTTAAATAAAAGTACACGGGAGGAATAGCGGTGACTAATAATAATTTTTAGTGTCTTTATGTCAAAGGACGCTAGAAAACCGGCACACTAGTTGGTGCATCTTTTATATTATTATCAGTCTCAATACGAAAAATAACATAGTTCACCCTCTTTAAGTCACACTAACTTCACATTTAGAGTTAGCTACTTCATGTAGCCCAGTGAGAGATAAGTTAGATTTTTATATACGAATGTAACACTTATAAGCTAATAACCAAAACATACAATCTTAAGAAAATATGAGATCCTTAAAACGTGCTTATACAATTTTGTTATTAAATTAGTACCTACTATATTGGTAATCGTTCAAGTTGTACGTACCGTCGGGGATCTTCCCGGTTGACCAGTAGTTTTTTTAGGAAGCTTTATTTACAGTGCTCATGTGTATGTTCTAATAACTACCTCTAAGATCTTAAATGTACCACATGAAACGCAATAAATTATTCTGATTCTATGTACAGAATACGTTTATGTCACAAATAATAGACCATTATTAGGTATTTCATTTGATTAATTAATTATTTCTTCAACGTTAGAACTTTTCGAGAAAACGTTTCACAAAAGAACTACTGGTCAACCGGGAAGATCCGTGAATGATACGAGTGTTTGGTATATGTCCCGTATTTATTCCATCCATTTATTACATCTGCGAACAATGTTTACGAAATAAGGAATAGTAGCTTCCTTATTCAAAAGTACTTCAGTCAAAGATAAAAAGTGAAACTAACAAAATTTCACATTGTTTTGTATGGTGTTTACTTTAAAATCAGTCACTCTTATTTGTAATAATACCAACAATAGTAATGTTTGTTTTTCCAATACGTACTCTGATCCCTTCAGTTCCATTTACCATTTCAGAAAAGCTTTATATTCGCGATTTTATGCCCTATCGCTAGAATGATTACGACACGATTTCGTCTGAGTTAGCTTACTCGGTGAACGTTTCAAAGCGTACCCTACAAAACCTCCCCTCATTTCTTTGTGTACGTTTATCATTATTTCAAAGACAAAGATCTTTACCTTTTTAACGTTTGGGCAATAGGTTATAAGGTATCTGTATCAGATGCGATAAATATAAATGTTAAAAAAATTGGGCATGGCATTTCAGTAAGGTTTTGCTTCAAAATATTGTTGAAATTGCGAGGCTTTTAAAGCTGTATCGTGTATTTATTACACATAGCGATGCGTGCAAAAACAAATAGGTGCGTGGCGGGTGGAGGCGGTGCGCGAGTTGCGCACCTACCAGCGGGTCAATTACTGCATAAATCAATACGGATGTCGCCCTATGCGGTGGGTCTTTGTTCCAGCCGACTGGAGATACGAGGCCCGTCTCGGCGGCTCCAGCTCTGTCCGGAAAACTCGCTGAGGTATCGCGGGGTCGGATGATTACTTATTAACGTAGGTGGAGGCTGGCTGGCGCGGGCGGGCCGCTGCGAGCTCGTCGCGCGATCGATGCTGGGTCGGCCAATGGCGCGCCACCGCCTCCCGGCGCCCGCACCCTGCGCAACCCTCGCTACCCCGCCCGCCTCGTCCCTCGTGCGCACCGCACCCCGCAACAACGCCCCCATAAATCATTGAATTCGCTATAAAACAACCCAATGTTCGTAAAAATGTTACTCTAATTGGAGAACACAGCCCCTGTATCTTCTGTCAAAACTATGATGATGAAACCTTGTGTAAGCCTGTACTCCAAAGACGATAAAACATTCGATCAAAGCGTAATAGCGATCCCCTTCGCACGCCGGCCTCGTTGCCGGCGAACGGGGCTCGTACGAATAATTGAATTTCCATCATAGAACAAAATGAGAACTGAAAACTGAGGCGGGAGACTGTTTGCACAACGAATTATTTCGGACGTCCATTATTTAGACATGTTATCTGAAAGTAAATTGACGTAGTACGAAAAAAAACATTTCATATCGTATTCATTGACATCAAATGTTTACAATTAATGTACTACGATGTATATTACATAATATTGTCTCTTCTAGGCTTCGTTAATATAGTTTTTAGAAAATCCATCCATTACCTACGCTCCTGATTAATGTATCTAGTGTTTATTTACCTGTACTTACCAATTACAACTTTGAAATCTTTGACATGTTAGTTGTTCCGTTTGATGCTTTCTCTGAGCGTGAGAAGCTTTAATCTAGAATTGATGTGAAACCTTTACAAGTTCTGCCCAGCTCAATAAATCAGAGTGTCTGTTTTTGCCATGGTCCTTTAAGGCAGTGTCTCAAGTTCATAGCTTGTTTGACTATGATGTAATGATGTCTGATATTTGTTTAAGAATGCTCTGAGATAGATCCTATGATCTATATCCTTCTTCTTCTGCTTATCTATAGCCTTATTAACAATTACTGTGTTTGGGATTAAAGTACAGCATGGGTTTAGCATCTCATTTTATTTCTTTTGTGGTCAACTTCAACATACATTCACTAATAAGAAGCTATGAAAGCCAAACCCTTAAAGTAATTTAAAATATTTATTATATGGAAAAATTACAAAAAAATAAACCTGTAATACCAGACGTAGCTTGTATGTTAACGAAATATGAAAGAGAACAATACCAGTTTTTATTAGCTGAACTATAAAATCTACAACACCAGCCCCCCTAGCATGAACACCGCTATATTACGCGATATGACATTTATCGCATGATATGCGCATTTTTTTATGAACAATAAGGAAACTCTTTTAGTCTTCATCATACCTGATGTTAAGTATTCATAAGGCTGAAGATGGAAGCTAGCATCTCACGGATCCCTCATCACTGAGGAACTGGCTATCTTATCTTTAACTGCCGGAACACAACAATGCTGAAAACATTGTTGTTATGGCGTCAGATTTAGATAAGATGGTGGTAGCTAGCCAGGCGGACTTCCAACAAGTCTTACCACCAACAAAACCGAATACAATATGTATCGGCTGGGAATCGAACCCGGGACCCCTGGGTCTTATACCGGTGGTTGTTACCACTAGACCACAGGCGGTAAATCGGCATCATGCTGTCTTGCGTACTCTGCTAAGATGTGAGCGGGACAGCGACACATTATAGAGTCGATAAAAGTCGCTCAAGCTAGACCTACAGGGGTAGCAGGTTCAATCACCCGGGACAAACGTTCACCTGACGAACACTTGATTGTCAGATTTTTTGTTATTATTGGCTATAATTATTTAGTTTTTAGCAAGCCGAATCCAAAACACTGTCTTTATACGCGCTTATTTAATTTCGGTCAACTGTGCGGCTATGGACCAACAGTTATGTCGTATAAGATCCTGCTGTATGTAGCATGCGTTGCCATATGCAATTAGCCTGTTTACTATTGCTAGGGCGATAAGTTAACGTGTTTTGAAATAATAAATAGCTGTTATACATTTTAATAGGACTTACTGATTTACTACTAGATACATGGACAGACCCATGGTAGAAACCTAGTAAGCGGAGAGAATCTTTGTCTTAGGGGGCTTAATCGCTAAACGTCTACACGTCTCAATATGTCGCTTTATCAGAATGTCTCTCGCAAAATGTCGCGATAGCGACTTCAAATAAAATTTCAATGTTTTTTATTACACAGACCTTTCCTCTTTTAATTACAGATTTTTTCAGTTTTTTGCATTTTCTATGCTATTTTTATACTTATGATTTTTTATAAATAAAATATTAGAAAAAATCGACTCGGCTCACAAGTTATTCTCAGGCAGGACTCGAACCCGCGACCTTTGGGTATCCGACCCACTTATTTGAAAATCAATGAACATATTTTTAATAATAATGTTATAGGGTTTTAATTTAATATTTTTTCTCAATTTACAAAAAAAAATATGGCTTCTTTGGAACGCGGCTTTCGTTTATACGTCGGTACTGCCTCCCTTCCAGTGCGTTAGTTGATGATATTCTTTAAATATTGAAATTTTATTCTAGTCCCAATCGACTGTTGCTACTTTTGTGAAAGAGACATTATGAGAAAGCGACATTTTGCGAGACCTGTACCTAGACATTTTGCGAAGCAGACGTTGTGAAGCTCCTTAGGGGTACTCCCGTTAATTAATATATTTTTAGTACCTTTTATAAATAAAGATTTTGAGATTATGTGTATATTTTGTTAAAAAAAAAAACTCATTACGTTCGGCTACATTTGCCGCGGCTTAGTTCGCTAGGTGACGGTTTTACATAGGTGCTCAGCTGAATTCATATATATTTTTCTTGTTTTATAGTAAAGGATAGTCTTATCAACCACCGTCGTTGTTTTGGTATATATTACCAAAATATCTAAGTAATAACTAATCTTTAAATAGGCCTATCAATAAGAATAGGTTATTGAAATCGACCATTAATCAATAAGACGTGCGATAATCTAGCTATAATAGGTTTTTCTTCTGCTTTTTATATGGCAGTGCCCTTTGGATTTCGCCAGTGAAGCACTACGGAGATCTTCGAGCATTGTGTTCAGGTCCTCCAGGGTCTCAGCCATAAGGACTATATCATCGGCAAAACGAAGGTGTGTCAGATACTGGCCATTAATGTTGATGCCGAGTCCTTTCCAGTCCAAGAGCTTAAAGATGTCCTCCAACGCAGCTGTGAACAGTTTCGGAGAAATGACGTCTCCCTGTCTCACACCTCGCTGCAGTTGGATGGGACTTGTGCTCTGGTTCTGTAATCGGACCGACATGGTGGCATGTTCATATAAGTACCTTAACACCTCGATATACCTATAGTCCACTTGGCACCTCTGGAGAGACTGCAGCACCGCCCAGGTCTCTATCGAATCGAAGGCTTTCTCATAGTCCACAAACGCCAAGCAAAGTGGCAGATTATACTCCTCGGTCTTCTGTATAACCTGCCGCAGCGTATGGATGTGGTCTATGGTGCTAAAGCCTTTTCGGAACCCGGCTTGTTCGGGAGGCTGGAAGTCGTCGAACCTGCGAGCGAGACGATTCGTAATGACTCTCGAAAACAACTTATAGACATGGCTTAGAAGTGAGATGGGTCTGAAGTTCTTCAAACGGGTGTTATCTCCCTTTTTGAAGAATAAAATCACCTCACTTATATTCCATGCCCTCGACGATGACTGAATTGAAAAGCTTCTGGAGGACTTTGAGTATCGGTTTACCGCCCGCTCTCAGAAGTTCTGTAGTGATTCCGTCATCACCCGCCGCCTTGTTGTTTTTGAGCTGTTTGAGACCCATACTAATCTCGTACAGGCTGACGTCCGGATACCTTCGGTGAAGTGTCGGGTAAGCTTGGCTCTAGGGTCTTAAGCCTTGCTTTCAACAGATGTCTGTGTGGAATATAACTGTCCGTAGAAACTCTCGATCTCCCTCAGGATTTCAGGTTTCGTAGAAATTATGCGCCCGTCGTCAGTTTTCAGCTTCGTCATCTGGCTTTGCCCAATAGACTAAGAAAAAGGCGATTATTTAAAATATTTTTTTTATCTTATTACAGCCCCCTCGGCCTTACGGTGGGCCTCCGTACGGGCCTGGCGGGCCCGGTGGACCCCAGCAGCCCCCGAGCGGCTATGGCCCACCGGGATCTTATCCCCAACGATACGGCCCACCCCCGCCTGGACCTCCGGGCGCACCTAACTCCAGACCTCCGTTCTCGCCCCACCAGGTAAGTTTCTTTGTATTCTAAATTAAAATTATTATAAACTGAATAGTTTGTTGTTCGAGAAATCAAAAAGTTTATGCTAAATGTCAATTTATTCCGTCTTGTCCTTTTTATTTTATTAATTATTTTGTAAAACAAATTGATAAATTCTACCAAACTAGGATAAAAACGAGATACGGGCGGCGATAAAGTACCCTAAAGATTTTATTTGGTAGTTTACAATATATTTTCATAAAAACTTTTGGGTCTTGTTTCACCATGGTAACGCTTCAGCTCATCGCTCCGACGCTGCATTCACGGCAATCCGTGAAATCCGTCAGCATTGTTTTGAAATTTAAGATAACCCGCCATATTCACCGGACTTAACCCCAAGTGATTTTCACTTATTGAAAGAACATGTTCGTGCAACAAGATTTCACGACAATTGGCGCCGTAATGGCCGCGGTAGAGGAATTTTCGAGAGTCAAGGAAATTGTATTTTTTCGGAGGGAATAAACCTAATGTATAGAGTTAGAAGAAGATAACGTAGACTACAAATAAATTACTTTTTAGGGTTTCGTAGCCTAAAGGCAAAAAACGAAACCCTTATAGATTCGGCCAAACCGATGTATGTCACAACCCTTTTTATTCCAAAACTATGAGGATTACACAGTTGAAACTTGGTAGGTAGATGTATTCTGTAAACCGCTTTACGGTTTTTACACAAAAATAAAAAATATATGAATTAAGGGGGGGCTTCTCATACATGGAACTGACACTGTTTTTTTTTTTCATCAATCTTATACCTGTGGGGTATCTATAGATAAGTCTTTAAAAATTGCATTGAGGTTTCTAAAACGATTTTTTCTCAAAGTCAACCGTTTGAAAGATGTACACTTGCAAAGTGGTAAAATGTGTGTCGTCGTCCCCCCCTCTAACTTTTGAAATAAGAGAGTGAAAAATTAAAAAGAAGAATATGCTGTAGATTCTTTCAACGAAAATTGGTTTGAACGAAATATGGTTGTCAGTTTTAGAAATATAGCATTTTTCCCGAAAGGGATTAAAAAAAAAAAATTTTTTTTTCATCAAACCTATACTTGAGGTGTATCTATAGATAGGTCTTTAAAGATTACCTTGAAGTTTCTATTACAGTTTTTTCTCAAAATCAACCGTTTGAAAGATATACACTTCCAAAGTGGTAAGATGTCACAGGCATTTTATTCCAAAACTATAAGGATCACACAGTCGAAACTTGGTCGGTAGATGTATTCTGTAAACCTCTTCACGGTTTTTACACAAAAATAAAAAAAATATGAATTAAAGGGGCCCCCGTACATGGAACTGTTACTGAAAAATTTTTTTTCATCAAACCTATACATGTGGGATATCATTAGATAGATCTTTAAAAATAACATTGAGGCTATAAAAACAGTTTTTTCTCAAAGTCAACAGTTTGAAAGTTCCCCCCCCCCTCGAACTTTTAAAATAAGAAAGTGAAAAATTAAAAAAAAAATATGATGTAGATCTTTATAAAAACTGAACGAAATTTATTTAGTAGTTTCAGAGCTATAGCACATTTTCCAAAACTCAAGTATAATTTTGTCATGACGAAAAATTATAATGGCATTTTGGCAATAATAATAATAGAAACTTTATTGCACACGATACAAAAACAAACACATACAGAGAAAATCTCAAAAAAGAGGAACACACAATAGGCGGCCTTATAGCTACGTAGCAGTCTCTTCCAGGCAACCTTGGGTGAGAGGCGATACCCTTCATGTGCGAGTTCGACTCGCACTTGGCCGATTTTTTGACATTTAACTGATGCTTTAGTGGCAATTCTAAGAACTTTTGATTCACCCTCGTATAGTTATCTGTCCTACCAGTCGGAATAGAAATAATTTTTGGCAAAATTCTGGGCGGTCTACTATTGTGGATTAGCATAACACTAGAATGACGGAAAGTACGTTTACCTTCAAAAACGGCGCGTGGTCATTTATCCCATTACTAATTTATCCTACTAATCTAAGTAATAGTATAATTAATGCGAAGGTATGTCAGTTTATGGTAAATTTTAAATAGAAAAATATTGGAAAAAATTAACTCGGCCACAAGTGAATTCTCAGACTGGAATCGAACCAGCGACCTTTGGAAATCCGGTACTTATGGTAATAATTTACCATAAGTATAAAAATAGCATTGAAAAATGCAAAAATTACAAAATCATAAATTATTGGCAGTTGCATCTTAATCGATCGTTAAACACCTGAAAAGATGTTTCTTTCGAATGCAAGGATATTTCCTAGCATTGATGTAACAACGCTGGCCTACAGCGTATTAAAAATATAAAAGTATTGGAGAATTTCGACGGTGGTTCGCAAGTCTCGGTAGCTCAGCGGTTAGAGCATTGGACCGGATTTCCAAAGGTCGCTGGTTCGATTCCAGTCTGAGAATTCACTTGTGGCCGAGTTAATTTTTTCCAATATTTTTCTATTTAAAATTTACCATAAGTATAAAAATAGCATTGAAAAATGCAAAAATTACAAAATCATAAAGTATGTCAGTTTGTTTGTTACTCTTTCACGCAAAAACTACTGATCCGATTTGGATGATACTTAGCATGCAGATAGAAGATAGCCTGAATTAAAACACAGGCTACTTTTATCTCGATATTTCTACGGGAACGGGAACCACGCGGGTGAAACCGCGGGCGGCTGCTATTATACTATAAATAACGCTACTTTAGTCAGTTACCAATACATTAAATCTTTATTTTCTAGCGGTCGCTGTTATTACAAATGCGCAAGTATGTCAGTTTGTTTGTTACTCTTTCACCCAAAAACCATTGAACGGATTTGGATGAAATTTGGCACATAGATATCAGATAGTAGATAGGCCGGATTAAAAATATAGGATACTTTTTATACCGATATTCCAACGGGAATCGCGCGGGTGAAACCGCGGATGGCCGCTAGTTAGGTAATTTAATTATAAAAATAATGGAATCAAAGAAAATGCATTCAAACATCAATGACATTTGTAATGATCTCGTTTTTTAAGCTATTTCTATTTACTCCTCGAAAGTTGTCGGTGATGTGAAGCTTAAATTTTATTGTTAAACGTAAAATAAGAGTGACCGAAATCTTCTAAGCCACAGTTGGCTTGTTCAGTAAAACATTGCTCTTATTTGAAATAGAGCCTTTTTTCTTTTAAACTATCTTATTAAAATCTTAAATGAACATTAAAAACATTATCTTTTATATCTGTATGTTTCGATAAAGTTCACATTTGATAGATAAATATCGTATTTATATTTCTAGGAATTTATCAGTATTATTACATACGGTATTATTAACTGAATACATAATTAAAGTCAAGTATATGTGCTTTGCGGTTCGCAGATTAATTCTGATTGATGGTCATGATACGAATACGGGTCAGCGACCTTGCATTCGTGATCACGTATTGTCATGATTACGTTAGATGCTCGTCATAGCCTATAAGTACTATTACGTAGCTCATCATACTGACTAAAGAAGTAGCATTCAATATTATCTGCTCATATGACGTAACCGGCAATGTTACTATGCCTAGGCAACAAAATATCGGGGTCGTTCAGGCAATGTAATGTAAAAATACTGCTTTCATTATTTATCTTACATCTATACAGGTGGATATTTAAAACGGGATACGAAGAGCAGGTACCTTAACCGTTTTAGCTACATGAAAACGTTCTTAGGAAACCATCCTTAATTTTTTGAGAAATATAGAACTGCATTTACAGTTTTGGAAAAAAAAATACAATCAGCATTTTTTTTTTTATAATAAAAACCTTTTTGATACTAATCGATCCTGCTCCGTATGAAGATCAAAACGGTCTAAGACACCAACTAAGGTATGAGTACTAGAAAAGTCAGAAATCGCGAAAAAGTATTTCCACATTTTCGCTAAGAAAATAAGTTCCGTCAACGAAGGTAGCGCAAGCGCGGGAAGTGTGTTTTTTGCGTATTTCGCGATTTTTGACTTTTTTAGTACTCATACTTCAGTTGGTGTCTTAAAGTGTTTTAATCCTCATGAGAAACAGGATCGATTAGCATATAAAAAAATATTTTTGAAAACTGTCAATTTTCCTGCTGACTGTAATTTTTTTTCTAAATCAGTAATTGCAGTTCAATATTTCTCAAAAATTAAAGAAGGTTTCCTAATAAAGTTTTCATATAGCAACAACGGTAAACCACCTGCCCTTATTGCCCCGTCTTAAATTCCACCCTGGTATATATTTATAAAATTCAAAGGTGACTGAATGATCTATCAACGCACAGCCCAAACAGCTGAACCTAGAAACTTGAAATTAAATAGTGTAGGCATCCACTAAGGAAGGATTTTTGGAAATTTCATCCCAAAGGGGTAAAACAAAGGATGCACGTTTGTATGAAAGTCCGTCAATTTCAAAGTTAGGATCTTCAAATTTAATATTTAGGTTTGACGATTGAAAATAAACATTTACCTATGTTGTCTCGGTGTTGAAAAGGGGGATGAATTTGTATAAGAAAAATCTTCTAATTTCAAAGTAAAAATCACTTATTTATTTTATTAGGCTTATGGTTGGAAAATTACTTATAAACAATCCCCCTCTAAAGAAACCAACCCCTAAGGGAATAAAAAGGGGTAAATAACCTAAAAATCTAAACTTATGTCGTTATCGAGGTTTTATAGGTTGTTGATTCCAAAAAATGGCATTGATTTTGAAGTCCAAGGCGGTGAACATGATTTAACCCCTAAAGGTTTGAAATAGGGGTTCAAATTTCATCATTTATAATTTTATTTCCCTACTACTGGAACTTCCTCATTGATGGATAAGGGAGACGGGCAGAGAGGCCATGCGGGCCCAGTTTGGTGGGTGGAAACTATAGTAAATTCAGCCGAGATCGTGCCGTCAGAATTGCAGAGAAGCTCAAGATAGTTTTTTTTGCACCCATACCGAGCATAGTAAATGTTTCTTAAGGCGCTATACGATTGAAGCAAGATAGTAATAAAAAAAGGACGCGCGCGGAAGCGAGACCGATTTTGCAGATTAGGCGAAAAAACCACGAAATCATTTCGTAGTAAATAAAATAACTAATAGCGATTAAAGAAAACTATACAATGCTAAATATTATTGATGTCCACTAATTAAAACAATTTCCAAAAGTATATGTAACCCCACTTAGGAATAATCTTGAATTTCTGTATTTTTATTTTTAATTAGGAAAAAGTGTCGAGGCAAAATCATAATATCATGTTTCTAAAACTCTACAAATCTAGATAAAGGTATGAAGAAATATCATTCTTATTACCAGATTCGTAACATAACACATTAACGCTGAAAGCATTGTTGCTTAGATCAGATGATGGTAGCAACAAGTCCTACCACCAACCAAACCGAATACAATATGTACTTACTCCCCCTGGAAATCGAAATCGGGACCTCTGTACCTGACACCGAAGGGTGCTACCACTAGACCACAAAGGCGGTTAAGTAAATATATAACTATTTCCTCAGTTTTTAACCGACTTCAAAAAAGGAGATGGTTATCAATTCGAATGTATGTGTTTTAATGTTTGTCCCCCAGTACTCGGCCATTTATGAACCGATTTAAAAAATGATTTTTTTGTTCGAAAGGGTTTACTTTCAAATTGGTCCCATTATCGTCAAGACAGGATCTGATGATGGGATCCTGAAGAAATCAAGGGAATTCTTCAAATATTATAGGCAAACCTATATCGATTTTCGTGTTTTCTTAAGTAACTCGTGCATTTGCTCCCAAAGAGAGCATCATTTAGTGGAGTGGAACGGATGATGAATACCATACATAGTCGTCGGAACTACTAAATACTAAGTATCTTACGGGTGCAATACGATTCCTTCATTATGGTTCCTAAGCAATTTATGGTCTTCACTTGGTGAAAAGTACTGGACTTATCTAGCACCAAAAAATGAAAAATATATAAAATTTGAATAAAACAACAACCAGGAAAAAGTAAACGTACCTTTATTTTATTGTAGAGGTGCAATGTAGACTGCACCATTCATTGATGCCTTGGCTGGCACCGACTCCAAAAGTACCTATGTTTTGAAGACGGTTTTCGTTGTAACTACGAGGTTTTATTTACCTATTTGAAATGTTTCGGTTTTCGTTATTATTTTTTACGTTTTGAAGTCGGTTTTTTTTTTCGAATACTAACCTGATTAAAGGTTCCCAAAGGATTTCTCGAATTTCCACGCAAACGAAGTCGCGAGCGCAAGTTAGTTATATAAATTCACAGACAGAAAATTGGTTTGAACGAAATATATTTAGCAGTTTCAGAGATATAGCACATTCCAAAACCGCAAATATAATTATATAGTCATTCATACAGACACTGAAAAACAAAGGTAGTTTTGCAGACAAAAATTATAGTGGCATTTTGGGTTTATTTATACTAGCCGATCCTGGTGGTTTTACCCGCGTGGTGTCCGTTCCCGTGGGAATATCGGGATAAAATATAGCCTATGTCACTCGGGAGAAATGTAGCTATCTAATCTTCTAATAATTTTCTAAATCGGTCCAGTAGTTCCTGAGATTAGCGCGTTCAAACAAACAAACTCTTCAGCTTTATAATATTAGGATAGATAATAAAAATTAAAATTTTATTGCACACGATACAAAAACAAACACATACAGAGCAAATGACAAAAAAAAGAACAAAAGGGACACACAATAGGCGGCCTTATTGCTACATAGCAATCTCTTCCAGGCAACCTTGGGTGAGAGACGGGACCCTTCATGTGCGAGTTCGACTCGCACTTAGCCGATTTTTATTACTTTAGCGGTATGGCGTGCATGATAGATGGCGTTGTATGTTTATTTTGTCGTCTATACACATATAATAAAAAGGAAAGATTTGATTGTTTGCATTGAATAGACTCCGAAACTACAGAATGGATTTGGATGAAATTTGTTACACAGATAGTAATTAGCCTGGTTATGAACATAGGATACTTTGTATCCCAATATTCCTACGGGAACGGGAAATACGCGAGCGGCCGCTAGTCTAATAATAATCTTAAAACTTTGTTAGTTATTGTATGAGTTGATTGTATAGGTAGGTATCATCCACTTACACGTTTGACATGCAAGTCGATGAACCTATGATAAAGCGCCGAGTCCAACCTCAAGTGGAATCATGATCATAATTTCTACGTGGTTCCTGTTCCCACGGGAATATCGGGATAAAAAGTTGCTTAGATAGGGCGTGAAGGAAGGACAAACAAACACACTTTCGCTTTTATAATATTAGTTAAGAAGTCACTTTTTTTTACTAAATATTGTTTCTCCACTTTCTTCTCACATGTTGGATAATCACAAAAAATAAGGTTTATTCGAGCCTACTAATCTGAAAGTGTCTTATAAATCTCATAATTGAAATGAAAATGAATTGTCAGAGCCCCATCTGAGAATTCACTTGCGGCCGAGTTGATTTTTTTCCAATATTTTTCTATTTTAATTTATCATAAGTATAAAAATAGCATTGAAAAATGCAAAAATTAAAACATCATAAATGAACTATGTTATTTATTAAGTATTTGAAACGAGCAAGGAGCAATGCTAACGTTATGTCAATAAAAACAATATCGCTTATCTTTAGATAAGCTCACTATAATAATATTTTTTTTAGGTCACGTGCCTTATCCTACTTCCTACTAGGTAATATAAAGTTTGGATATATAGATGATTGTTTCTCAATCACGTAAAGGTGACTGTACGGATTTGGGTCAAATTTAGCACACAGATACTTTATAGCTCTGGGGTGCGATTGCGTAAGGTAGTCGTATTCATTTGACAGTTCATATCGTATTCAATCGGCTGCAATTTGTATGGGATGACATACGATATGATACAATTTGTCACTATTAGATAACTTAGATTTTTACTGTTAGTTTTCTTATTTTATTCTGTATAGCCTCTAAAAATGCCACGAAACTCTGTAATTGGCTTAAGAGTCTAATAATTATAAGTTACATTAATTGATTTTGTAAAAAAAAGCTGTTGAGTTTCTAAATAAATAAATAAATGAACTGTCAAATCAATACGATTGACTTTACGCAATCGCCTAGCTGATTACAACAAGGATACATTTTATCCAGAAATTTAAACGGTAACGGGAACCATGCGGGTGAAAACTCGGGCGGGCACTACTAATAAATAAATAGATATTATACGACAATTATTATTATTATTATTTAAAGCTCGAGTGAATAGGTTTTCTTTAGGCAATGTCTCACAATCTTCGGCCTCTTCTTAATCTAAAGATTCAGAATGGGGCCAAGAGTAAGCCTATAATGAATATATTAAGCCCATATTAATATTTATTCTTGATCCCTTACCCAGGGGATTCGATAGGAATAGAAAGTAAAACAGAATCCCCACCAGGGGATCGGTTGCAAGGGATCGGATGTCAATAATATGTCCTCGATATGTCCCCTGAATCACAACCGTTAGACAATGAAGTCAGATTCGAATTCTGAATTTGGCCTATACCAAAGAATATATATGTCGCAGCCATCTGGTTAAATTAAAAAAATAGTTAGTTGATTGGAAGGCTAGCCGGTTAATTAAACGCCGGCATTCAGTTGGCCGATCGTTGAGTTGACTGTACTATGCATCGATAATATTAAAATAATATAAACTTCACTTTATTTTTATTAATAAGAACCGTACGTACAGTACTTTTACTTTTTTAACCAATGAATTTTAATGTTGTTGTTTTGATTGGCAAGTATTTTTCCGATAACTTTGAATCACATGATACAAAATCGAAACTGTATTGTTTTTTCCTGTACCTATGTAATTTTTAGATTCTAATTTTGATTTGATAGATTTAAAGCAATGACTTTGTGGCGTGAAAGCTTGTATGGTTCTGAACAGTAAATGTTTTTATGGTCAGATAAAAAGAACGCTGCAAATTAAGTTTAATCGGATATAAAATATAATATAGTAGTGTGTAATTTAGTCATGATAAGCATATCATTTAGCCGCATGACTCCACGGCACAGTGTGTTTTTGACCCTCATTTTGGGACAGCCTAATTTTTTTGAATGATCGAATGGAGAAATATATCACAAATGCTAGAGTAAAACTCCCGCGAGCTTCGCTTTGATAGTTTTTGAAAAAATGCGATCTAAGTAAAAGTACCGGTATTTATTTATTTTTTTGTTTTTATTATTTTTTCTTTTTTCTATGAATGTAACACTTAATTTTGCAGTGTGATCGTAAAGGCCTATCATAGGGCAAAATTATGAACCATGAACGAGGAAGCTACGACTTCACAGTTTCAAGGTAATCGCAAAAATAACAAAATCTGAATTATTTTTTTGTGGCTAAAATATTTAGTATTAGCATTTAATTTTTACTTAAGAACATAGCTACACATATGGAATACTACCACAAAAAAAATCGATTGCTAAAACCGTGGGACTTCGGAGATATTAATTTTTAAAAAGTACCGGTTCGGTACCGGTTTTTGGTCAAAGTCCTCAATGTCACTTTTTAGCAATATCACATACAATTCTTTATTGTAGCTCACCATATTAGGGTAACGACGATTTAATTTTAAAAAGGGAGAATGGGCAAAATTCCCCGGTCTTTAACAACTTCAAACTTCTAACATTAACTTTTAAGTATGGACGTGTAGCCTCAAAGGCTCCGGAAAGTATGTTAGTGTCTAAGTTTTGTGTACTTTCCCCACACTCTACGCACCTGAACAACTTAGTAGCTTTAGTTTTAGTATCGAAACGGCCAGTGATACAAAAACATGTGAGTAATATTCATCTAAACATCGTATAGAGCCTGTCAGGCTACATGCCCATAGTTGTGTTATAAAATATTTGTAAACAACTTTGTTCTCGCTTTTAAATTTGTAAAACATGGCTGAAAATAGTGAAGCATATCCTTCTCGTTCTAAATTAAAGGCCGTGATCTGTACATTCTGAAAATGTATAATTGTATATGCATCATACATATCACACATTCAAGGTGTAAATGATAAAAAATATATGATTTAAGAAAGCCCTGCTGAGGCAAAGTGGCACTATGAGTCTGGAACGGCTTCATAGCGCCTCACCCCCGCATCCTCCAGGTAATATGTATTAATGCGGGGTTTCAGCATGCCTGACGAGGGTGGACTCCTTCCCGCATTACGTATTACTCATCATCGGAAGATTCGATTGGTAGACCGTGCATTCCACATGACATGAGAAGCATGCAATGGCGGAGCGCGTTTATAATACACTCATTTGCAAAAAAAACGGGCGGTTTTGATTTTAATTCATCTTTAAAAAGATACAATACTAAAAAGGTTTCAATCGTTTGTACACGTTACTGGCCGGTTTTAAAAATAATGTGGTATTTAAAAAAGTACGTTCTAAATTCAAATTTTCATTTGATGCTCATTTTTACAGAAAACCCCTTTTTATCCTACATTTTTGGCGCGAAGTTCCAGAAGTTAACATCGACTTTCATAACTTTTATTAAATTTTTATCGATTAATTTCATATCCTTGACTGTCAAAGCTTTATTTATTGCTGTTTGGCTGTATCAAAAATGGTAGATAAAGTGGTAAAAGCTACCAAAATTATCGCGCTGCTTGAAGAGGGTTGCAGCCAATGTTTCGTGGCTAGGAGGCTAAATGTTAGTCGCTCGACAGTCCAAAGGACCTGGCAGCGATATCAGGAGACTGGTTCCGCCGAGAGAAGGCCTGGTTCTGGAAGAAAACCATGTACCCAACCACGGGATGATCGTTTTCTTGTGAGTCGCGCATTGAGAAATCGCAAATCTTCGTATGTGGATCTTAAGAACAACCTCCAAGAAGTAAGAAATGTGCATATTAGTCTATGGACGGTCAGGAGGAGGCTTCTCGCTGCCAATATACGCAGTCACCGCCCGACCCGCGGCCCCAAATTACTCCGTGAGCACAGAGTTCACAGGCTTAGGTTCGCTTGAAATTGTGAATCATGGACTCAAGAAGATTGAAATAGGGTTTTGTTCTCTGATGAAGCCAGGATATCTCTGTTCGGTAAAGATCGACGTCGGCGAGTGCTAAGAAGACATGGAGAACGCTTTGCAGGGGCATGTTTCGAAGAAATCACACCTTATGGTGGGGGCTCTGTTATGTTTGGGGCAGGAATAAATTCAATGGATCGTACAGAGTTAGTCTTTATTGAAAACGGCTCACTGACTGGGCATCGATACATAACGGAAGGTCTAATTCCTCATGCACAACCCGCATTGGCCGCTCTAGGTGAAGACTCGATTTTTATGGACGACAATGCTCGCGCCCACCGATCCCGCGATGTTAATGCGTATGTGCAAGAGGTCGGCATTCGTCGTTTGGATTGGCCAGCTCGAAGTCCCGACCTCAATCCCATAGAGCATGTCTGGGACGTTCTGAAACGGCGTGTGAGATCAGTACACCCGGGTCCGCAGACCATCAGAGAGCTGAAGAATGTGAGTGGGAACGTATTCCGCAAGCAAGTATTCGGGATATACTCGCTATATCGCCCAGACGAATTCAAGCTGTGATTTTAGCTAGAGGGGGTCACACTCGATACTAAACATTTATCTGCTTTTACTTTATTAAAGTAAAACAAACAAAAAAACTTTTTTATTTTTACTTCATGAGTATATGCACTACTAGCGAACATACACTACTAGCGAGGTTTAGCATTATTTCCCATAAATTGTATCTAAATTTTATGAAATACTGATGAAAACGATTATTTTCTTATTAATTTACCAAATTGTGAGGACAAAACTACCTATAATTATCAAACAAAGCAATATTAACAATGGTTCATTGCTTAGGTGCCCGTTTTTTTGCAAATGAGTTTATTTAGAAAATCCTTGTTGTACATATCGCACCCCCAATAATGTATGGGCACAAATACAAAAAGCAATTTTTTGGGGAAGCCCGTAAAACCAATGAGTGATAATATGGTTTTCTACATAATGGCTTCTAAATTCTTGATTTTGTGCACTATATTGATGAAATTTGAAATAATATGTCTTAGGTAACTGAGCTATAATATGACTAGGCAATACTTAAAAAATATGGATTCGAAGTATGGAAAAAAATATATCAAATAATTAAATAGAAAGTTAGGCCCTTGTTACACAGATGTTTTATTTGATACTTTAGGCATTACTTGATTTGAGCCCCTCTAATATTTACACTTCAATATTTTATGGTATATATCAACAAATATAACTATGTTTTATTAAAATTTATTTCAATTACATATTTATTTGTGCCCATATAACATTTATGATATAAGTAATTACTTTACTTGTCGGACTGTAACGTCATTGAACATTGTGATGGGTTTGGAATAAGATTTAAATACTTAAATGAAAGCCAAAACATAAAAAAAACTTTAATAAAAAGCTATTTTCAATAAACATACTTAGTCTTTATTAGCGTCGAAATTAGAATAAAACAAAATGAAGTTTCTGACCATAATAAAGGATTTTTAAGTATCATTAATTCCTTGTTTTGTATAATACATGAAGATTTTTTAAAAGTTTTTTTTAACTGTTAGTGAATTATAAGAAAAAAAATATGACTTAACTTTTTAATTTTGCATTTTACAATGCTATTCTTAACTGATAAATATCAAACAAGAAAATATACTAGAAATACATCGGTTTGGCAGAATCTATAAGGGTTTCGTTTTTGCCTATAAGCTACGAAACCCTAAAAAGCAACTAGTCGCATGTCGGGGCGACATGAGACTAGTTGCTTTTTCTAGTATATTTTCTTGTTTGATATTTATGACTTAACTTTCTTTATTACGGTTATTATTAACTAACAATGCACCAACTGATGCAACAGGACAAAACAAAATAAATTCTTTTTTAAAACACAACTGTAATTCTTACGAAACTTAATCACAAACCGTACTCTTAAAATAACAATGGTAACAAAATTACACACTTCTCAAAACCAAAAGTATTTAAACAAAAAAAAACTTACTTTATGATTTTAACTTGTTATAGATACATCACATTTCTAGAGTATCTATACTTAATTTCAGTCTTAAAGCATAAGTACTTATTTTTAATCTTCAATAATAGAGTATTATTATAAGAGTAGGTAGTAGTAGTAGTAAGTAAGTTGTAGTAGTAAGACTAGTATCAGCTATGGAAACCGTGGTCATTGGTAGAACAATATTGCCGATTTCGACATTTCCTTCAGAGATGTTTTCCATATCACTATCCTAAAACAAAAAATCATAATATTTGTACTAATAAAAGTACTTTTATTACAGTTCAGTTGCTTGCTGATAATAATGTAAAAACAGTTTATCTTGAAAATATTGAAAATGATGTACCTATTAGAAAAAAGAACAAACAAGTGAAAGGTCGTAGTTACGAGTCCCATCGGAGCAAGTTGAGAGACGAGTTGACTATTCCTTTTCCACTTTCAATATTTTCAATGAATGCAAAAAAAAAGAAAAAAAACGGTTTATGTACCTTATTATTTTTACAACATTTTGAATTATTTCTTTTTGATGCATTCTCATGATCCTCTAAACAGTCCTATTAACTAGCGCCATGATTTTATGTGAGCATGATGTCATTATCTGTAAATAAAATAAAAATAAATAATATTAATGTTTAAACCTCCCTAAGAATAACTTCAATAAAATGAAAAATAATAGCTCGTCACAACGAAATATAGGGTTTTCAAATTGGAAATTTATAAGGTACCTACCTGTACAATTCCCAAAGGGTCGTTGAAAGAAATGATACTTTAAATAAAATCAGGTAAATTTATATTGAAGAAAATTACAAATGTACTTAGAAGGAAAAAATATAGAATGAGTGAAAAATGACAAGAAGAGACAAAAGAGCAAAATACATAGACTAGAAAATAATATTAATCATACAGTATAAAAATGTAAGCAATGATAAAAGCAAACTTAACATACCGCCCACCATGGACAGCTCGTCCATCAAACAAACAACTTAAGTAAAACTATAGTTCACTTAATATAAACAAAACAATGATATCCAATAGCTAAATTAAAATACAAACAAAAACTCGTCATAGTTTGGTTACGAAACAAAATGTAATATTTACTAAGCCTCTATTTAGTAACAGTTAATATTATAAGTTTGGACACAGATCTTTTGATTAGAGATCCTTTACATCGTAGTGTTACAACTCTCGTAAGATTGTCCGAACCAACATGTTTTGCAGTAATAATGCCGTGCAACCATCGTCGGGACGGGGGGAGGTCATTCTTTTATTAAAACTACATCCCCTACATAAAGCTCGGAAGTTATATATCTGACCACTTGTACCTATGTTACAATTGAGTTGAATACTCATGGGACCAACCAACGCCTCCAAAAGTCCTGGAGAAATCGTTGTACATATTATTGCCACCTTTTAGGTAAGTGTACCAGCATTTATTGAGGATTGCCTTGTATAATACGATTATTCGCCAATCAAATAGGTGAAATGCGAGTGATGCGGCAGAAGTATTGGACGTTTTAATTTATGTTTTTCCTTTTTCTGCAAACAACCGCCCACCCTGAGGATATCATCGCTCTCAAGAAATGGACAAAGCGAGGTAAGTATAGTTTTCTTCTTCACCTTTCCCATAATTTGGGAACTTTTTATCTCTTTTAGGAAAATATCCTTCTGACACAACAGGATACAGGTAAGTAATGATCTAATAATATGTTTAGATACGTTCTTGACTTTCTTCTTTTTAAATCTTGGAAATCGACGTATATAAGAAACAACTCTAAAATGCCCTTTTAATGACGAATACCGGGATGATAATGACTCTGAATCTAATCGAAGAATGTGACATGTAGTTTTCTCATGTTTATTTTCTAACTCATTACCCCTTGTATCATTTATAATTTGAGTTGGACCTGGCACGAGATCCTCCTTTAAAGGTTCATTATTGACTGAACAAGATGCATCAAATGTTGCTTGAACTTGAGTTGTTCGTTCTTCAGTCAGACATTTTTTCTTAACTGAAGATGGTTGTTCTCGTTTCTCAAAACGTCCCATGAGATTGTTCATAGTCACTTGAGTATGTATACTAGTAATCTCGTTATTCTGTTTCTGTGTCTGTTCATAACTTTGGGTTGAACATATATAGCCTGAAAGTATCCATCCAAGTTTGGTATTTTGTGCAATCGGTGAACCTGGTGGACCTTTGATAACACCATTCCTTAAAATTTGACCATATACTTCAGCCCCTAGTAAAATATCTATTTTACCTGGAGTGTTGAACATTGGGTCTGCTAGATCTAAAGCAGACATCTGAGGAGAAAATACTGGAACCCTCAATTTTCTCTCAGGTAGAAGAGAGGTGAGCTCTCTCAAAACATAAGCTTTTACTTCAAGTGTAAAGCTGGGATCATGGCGTGACTGAATTTTGACCATAACGGTCCATTTTGACTGCAAGGATGAACCTTGGTCACTGCCTAACCCTGAAATATAACAATCATTAGAAACTCTTTTGAGGCCAAACATTTGCACAGCTGACTCTGCTACAAATGAAGCCTGTGAACCTTGATCAAGAAGAGCTCTAAGATGAAAACTGCCATTTCTCGTTTCTACGTTTACTATCGCAGTGGGCAATAACACTTGCCTGTTCATATTAGAGAAACATGACACTACATTTGATGTCTCGGCTTGACATGATTCTAGATTAGATGACTGAGTGCCGTCTTCTTCTAGCGAATGGTTTACCTGATTTTCGATAGGACCTGACTTTGGGTGAAGGAGAGAATGATGTCTCCTATTACAAATACGACAGTTGGTTGACTGTCGACAGTTATAAACAGAATGATTTGAAGCAAGACAATTAAAGCATAACCTGTTGGTCCGGGCAAAGGCACGACGTTGGTCTACGTCTTCTTTAGCGAATATTTTACAAAAGCATAACTTATGATCTTCCGAACAAAAAATACAAGATACGTTAGACGTTACATGCATTGTCCTAAAAACGTGATGACGTACATTATTGTTTTGTGTGGTTTTATTGGATTTGTTATCTAAAAATTCTAATGACCTAAAACGTTGATCCAAAAAGTCTTTGAATTCCGGAAGTTTAGGTAATTCATCATTATACTTGCTAACATTAACCTCCCACATCTTTCGAGACTCAGTATCAAGCTTTAGAGACACTAAATAAATCACAATAATATCCCACGAATTTATGTTGACGCCTAAATTAGAAAGAGCATTCATACATTCATTTGTTGTATCCAGTAGTTCTTTTATTGCACTCGATGACTCTGACAATACATTCTTTTGGTTGATAAAACGTTTCAAAATACAATTGGCCAAGAATCTTTTGTTGTTGTAACGATGTTCTAATTGATCCCAACAAAGTTTGTAATTACATGCGGTGATAGATATGTGTCTCAACAGCTGCTCAGCTTCGCCACACAAATTACTTTTTAAATAATGCAATCTTTGCACGTCGTCCAGTCCTTTGTTGTTATGAATTAAAGACATAAACAAATCACGAAAGCTGCTCCACTCAGAGTAGTTTCCGCTGAACATGGGTAATGATATTTTGGGCAACTTTAAATTGGATATATGTTCAGAATAATTTTTTGAGCTAAAATCCTTACCAACATGAATGTCTTCCTTTAATATAATCAATTTTTCTTTTAATTCAGACTTGTGTTCGATGTATAAATCTTCAGTAGAACCATATATATCTTTACTATGGTACTCGGAGCTTTCGACATCACTGGTGGTACACTCTCCTATGATTTGCCGATGCGTCGTATAAAACGAGGACCATAGACGTTCCAACATTTCCAGGCGCGCTTCCACATAAGATGTTGTTATGCGCTCTTTCGGAGACTTTTTGTAGTTAACTTTAGCCTTGGAAATGTTGGATGCAGTATCCAACTGAAGTTTAAGCATCGATTCCATTTTTGATTTTATATAAGTAGTAGATAGAAATAAGGTTCAGTTTACTTACAGTTTTTCATCACATAAATACCTATATAAACATTTCAAACCACTCTTCGAAATAGTGAGCTGTGGCAACCTTGCTTTGCTGCCGCCGTTACTTTGCTGAGCACACGAAATTATGTTCAGCCAACTTTTTCTTGCTTGCTTCACAATCCGACTCGATAAGGACCATGTACAATTCCCAAAGGGTCGTTGAAAGAAATGATACTTTAAATAAAATCAGGTAAATTTATATTGAAGAAAATTACAAATGTACTTAGAAGGAAAAAATATAGAATGAGTGAAAAATGACAAGAAGAGACAAAAAAGCAAAATACATAGACTAGAAAATAATATTAATCATACAGTATAAAAATGTAAGCAATGATAAAAGCAAACTTAACACTACCTACATTATTTTACAATAAACTCGTCATTATGTACTTTTTTGCACACTCAATAAAAGTGTGATTTAGTTACTCTTTATATTTATTTATATTTGAGTTCACACGAACACAAAAGAATACAAGAAAACAAACTTTGTACAAGGGCTCTGTTAATTTTGTTTATAGCTTTAGTTGGAATCACTCAAATATTACTAAAAAAAGAAGGTCATAAATCATGTAAGGGCCAATCAACTATTTCTTATTATGTCCCTGCAACAAAAATTTTAAATCTCCAAAACTATCAGTTTAACTATCATCAAAAACGATAAAAATGTATCGTTTTATTGGTAACATAGGGGACATACGTTTGGTATGGAACCCTAGTTACCAATAAACCGATATAATTTTTATCGTTTTAGTAACATTTAATTAACGGAATTTAAAGTAATGTATTCTAGGGATCTGTATAAATAAGGATTTGGATAAGTAATAAACTTTATAACAAACTGTTAGTTTTAGAGATCTTGTTGCAGGGACATGATTAGGTACAAGAAATAGTTAATAAACAAATTATTAGGAATAAAAGGTACAAAACTCAATTAGTTATGACCGGATATTTGCAACTATTAAAGAATAGTTTACTATTTTATTTACAAATATTCATGTGACAAAGGCCTAACTTTACTTAGCGATATTAAAATAATAATTTTTAAAGGTATATAGGACTAAGTCGTTATATTTTATATAAATAATGAAATGTATTAGAAATGTAAAGAATTAATTAGACTTAGCCTGCGACATTGTAACGATAATCAGGGTGAGAATGGCCCAAACCTTAATCGGCCTTTATTATATTAAAACGCAATCCAATACTTACCTCAGACTTTGTAATACAAAGGCACAACTCCAACTCGGGCGACATAAGCGCGGTCCGGCTCTGTCTAATATTGGCGCGACACTGATTCGATCCATCTAGCGGGGAAAAGTGGGGCCAATTTATGAAAGTGTAAAAGGGGCACATAATACTGTACTCCCTTATTTAACGTTTGTTTTCTCTTTTTGCGAAAGTCATCTAGTAAGACTGGCCATAAAGAGCCTTTTTATCACAAAAAGTGAAATACCTAAAATTTTGAATTGTGCCCATACATTATTGGAGGTGCGATATAATGATTTCCTATACCTAGAATTTGCACGAAATACTTGCCTGCGAGAGCATTCTTCCGCATCCAAGAGGCTGCAATAAAGAACTGTATTTGATATTGCTAAAAAGTGGTATTGAGAACTTTAACCAAAAACCGGTAACGAACCGGTACTTTTTAAAAATTAATATCTCCGAAGTCCCACGGTTTTAGCAATCGATTTTTTTTTGTGGTAGTAGTCCATATATGTAGTTATGTTCTTAAGTAAAAATTAAATGCTAATACTAAATACTTTAGCCACAAAAAAATAATTACAATTTTGTTATTTTTGCGGTTATCTTGAAACTGTGAAGTCGTAGCTTCCTCGTGCATGGTTCATAATATTGTCCTATGATAGGCCTTTACGGTCACACTGCAAAATTAAGTGTTACATTCATAGAAAAAAGAAAAAATAATAAAAACAAAAAAAAATTAAATACCGGTACTTTTACTTAAATCGCATTTTTTCAAAAACTATCAAAGCGAGGCTCGCGGGAGTTTTACTCTAGCATTTGTGATATATTTCTCCATTCGATCATTCAAAAAAATTAGGCTGTCCCAAAATGAGGGTCAAAACACACTGTGCACGGTTACGCACAGGATTCCCCCAACTGTAACTTATTAAATAAATATTGTAATAAAACGTTTTTAAATTCTCAAATGCTTGCTTTCAACTATAATAATGCAAAAGAACTAAGAGGGGAGGACACGTGTCAAAACAAACAATGAAATGGAGGAAAGTATTGTAAAGTTAAAGAAAAGTAAGGGATATAAACATATCCCTTACTTTTCTTTAACTTTACGATGAAAACTCTTCAAATGAAATTTATGAAATAAAGCATATTATTTTTCCTTGGCACCTGAAGCATGTACAAAAACCTCCTGAAAATTTCTCAGAAATAAACTCCATTGTTATATCACATGAATAAGATACATATTCAAGTCCGAAACTAGAGAGCCGACTCGAACGTTTCTTAGAATCGTTGAGCCGTCGGCGCGGCGCGTCGGAGCCTCATCCATCCACTCACGTGAACATAAACGCTCTATCATACTTAACGGGCGTTCGCAGCAACTAGGCCCTAAGCCCCATACGCACAAGTTCTAACTTAGCTTGAACGCTGGAGACACGCTCGAATGACGTAAGCCGTGCCTCGCGCTCGCTGACGTAAGCTCGTTGTGCAACGGAGCCAGAGGTACGTTTTGAAGCAGGCAGGCCTCTTGAAGCGAACTCGTGTAGAAATCGGTGTTAAGAAATGAAACGACGAGGAACAAGGCCGTTTTTAAAACCAATATGCTTTGAGACTGAGACTGAGCTTGAATCATGCTCCAAAGATATATATTTCATTTTCTGATTTTTGCGCTAAATGTACCTAATTGTGGTACCTATCGGATGTAAACATAATAAGATTTATGATATGAGGCCTCCACCTAAAGTGTCGCTCTAAGTATAAATGAGTATGATAGGTAACTATTTAGTGTAAACATTGAATTAGTAGTACGTAATAAATAATCATGTGTTTTTTATGTACATCGGGAAGACTTCATCATCATCATCATACCTGATGTTAAACATTGAAAAGCTGTAGATGGAAGTGAGCCTCTCCCGGAATCCTTATCCTCAGTCACTGAGGAACTGGCTCTCTACTGCCGGAACACAACAATGCTGAACACATTGTTGTATGGCGTTACGTCAGACCTAAATAAGCTGGTGGTAGCTAGCCAGGCAGACTTGCAACAAGTCCTACCACCAACCGACCGGAATAAAATATGTACCCCCACTGGTAATTGAACCCGGACCTCTGGGTCTGATTCCGGTGGTTGTTCCCACTAGATCACAGAAGCAGTTGTTTTTTTGGCAAACGCCAGTAAATTCTTACTGCAATAGCTATAGCAATCTCGAACACACAACCCGTCGTTATTGATAAATGTTTGATATATTGGTGTTTAATATGATATGCATATCACTCGTAAAAGAAGTAAGAATGTAAATTTACCTAAAAAATCGGAAGGTGTGGTGTGTATTTGATGTGGCAGCAAGACATTTGACCTTATCTTCTTTTACTTATATACTTACCTTGTTTTCGAATAAAGCTATTTTTCGTATTATATAAAACACATAAAATGCATTTGAAAATTTAATGACAATATTTACGTCATATTTTTTTACGGCTTGTCGCACATTCTCAATCATAATGCCAATATTTCTATTGGCATCTCAGTCTTATGTAGAGTGTTGAATGGAGATGCCAATAGAATATTTGCGATCCTTTTCTCCCGTTAGCCTTAGATATTATATTTTCTGTATCATTATTGATTAACACAATCCACTTTACACTATTTGATGGTCCTGTTGGATGTCTTTCTCGCCTCCAACTTCCCCTTTGAATCTTACTTAACGTTGTGATCAAACTTAGTAAATATTGCCAATCATTTTATTAAATATTCTGTAGTAACAAATATCTCAAATGTTGCTGAAATATCTCCAGAACGAGGCATTATTTCCTGTCCTAAAAGCTCTTAAAGGTCTCCCTGGAGATATCCTCTATTTGAGATTACTTGAAAAAGTAATTTTAGTTATTATTTATAGAATTTTAGCAACTCATTTATTACATTCTTCTATTTATGATTCCTCGTTTATTGTCGGTTATTCAGAAATCGACCATTTGTGATCTTCATACCAAAGTTTGTACTCGAAGACTATACAAAACTTAGTGAGCGGCTCTAAAACTCTTTTAACTGCCATTAACTGTGATTAGTGAAGTTTGATGTCGTATTAATAATAGAATCTTGTTGTAGGTTTTGTTTACAATTATTATAAATATTGAAAATTATTAAAAGTGTATACAATTATTATGACTTAAGTTATTTTCATAAAAACTAAAATTAAATATTAAGTTTGGAGTGACCACTACAGTAGAAGGCAACAACACTTGTATAGTTTCTTGCTACCACACAAACTTTTACTCAAGTGAATCTTGAAATTAGAAGTCCGAACTGTTTCCTTTTGTTTATTGAAGTAATGAGTCACACAACATGAACATATCGATTTTAAATGCGAACTAATTAGTTGTAAAAATTAAAATAAAATATTTACTTACCAAAGTGGTGACAACGCGCTAGGCGCTCGCTAGGTAACAATAAAATTGTGCGGTTAATGGCCGTACAACACTTTTTTTTCGTTAAAGAAAATGCTGCCTTCACATACATACATATTCTCATGTCATAAATCCCTTGTAGGGATTGCAGAGCATTGAAGGTGCAGCTGAGTGTAAGTACATACAAACATAACTGTCACAGCGACTCCTCAACAACGCCACTTTTGGCATTGGTTGGATTTAAAATGTTGTCCGGAATTAAATGTGACAGATTGCCAGCCAGCCCATTGCCTATATTAATTTTAGAATATACTCCGCCCATTTATAGGCTTTTAGTAGTAAGAACGGAGAAACGCTTAGCCTTCATCATACCTGAATACGGAAGCGCGCCTCTCTCGGAATCTTCAATCATTGAAGAACTGGCTATCTTATTCTAACTTCCGGAACACAACAATGCTGAAAACAATATTGTTTTGGCGTCAAACTTACATAAGATGGTGGTAGCCAGCAGTGGCGAGGGGTCAAAATATGGCGAAGACAAGCCGAACCAAAATTTTCTCCCAATAATCTATTAATTGTATGGTGGATCGGTGGATAGGAATTCTAAAAGGGAATCCGATGGGAATCGGTTTGTATGGACTCTTCGCCACTAGGTAGCCAGCTAGACTCGCTTACCAAATAATCCAGTTTCATCAACCAAACCTAACACAATTTGTTCTCCCAACTGGGAATTGAACTCGAGACCTTTGGGTCTGATACCGGTGATGTTAGCGCTAGATGACAGAGGCGGTTTGCTCCTAATTTCAATGTTTATAATGTTATCTTTGTATTCACCACTAATAAATGGGTTGGGTATGGATTTAGATCAGTAAGCATTCGGATAACACGCTGATGGGTACGTCGTCGTGACGTCGCGATTGTTCGCACAAGTACATTGTATCTATAGCGCAACATCTTAGTGCGGGTACTGCAAGCTCGGAGATACAGCCCGCATCCGGGTGCAATGAATGCGACGACGGTTTCAAGGGCGCGCCGCAGGTGATGACGTGCGCGCACCCCACTGGCGCCCCCACGCTCCCGCGGGTGTTCCGGCACCCACCTAATAATGCACGTCTACGCCCTGTCTGCCGAGTCCGCACCCGGTGCAACCTTGAGTGCTCAACGGTACACCCATTTCCACTTAAAGCGGAAAAAAATGCGACGCCTAGGACTTCCCGTAAGTGACGCAACTCCTTCATGCCGAAAATTTCATATCTACAGCAACACCCTTACGGCCTTCGGGCCTTCCAAAACGTCTAATTTCCCACATCCTCGTACAAAATTAACACGGTTATACAATTACGATAACAAACAATGTCGATATCCGGTGTCCCTTACTCTAGTTTGTTAGCGTCGTCGTCACAATTAGATAGCGCCTAGTTAATATCGGGTTGATAGCTCTCTAATTATCATAATAATAGTGGAGGCGTGCGGGTGGGCTGGCACCCCGTCAGCTGAGAGCGAAAACGAAAGTAAACAGAACTCGGTCAAAGGGTTTGTACTCACCTACCCGCAATATTTATGTGGGTACGAGGGGGTGCACCCACACCCGATCCGGTCACCCTCCTTTGATGGATTGGTTGGCGACTGGCGCGGATGTTCGAATGAAACTCCGCCGAACTCGTCTGCTTGATGTTAGACTCGATTTCCTGCTTCACTTTACGAGACAAACTTTTAACGCTCAAATTATTATTCAGCGAAAGTGCCGGGAATTATTTTTGTTTTATTTTGGTTGTACGTCCGTCCTTACGACGCGGTTGACTGACCCACGTTGGTTTTGTACATACAAGTCGTGGTAACTGTACATGCCTAGGTACGACGTGTTTACAATTTTGATATTTTGTTCTCTCTCAGCTACTATCGTAATTATTATGTTGTTAGAACTTGGGCAACCGAAACGATGGCTACTAAAATTATAACAATAATACACTAAAATTATAACAGTAATACAGGGTGTTAAAAGACCCATACCAAAGCCGTGATATATGCATAGTGTACATCAAACTAAATAACATTATGTAAAAATAATTTCAGGGATATTTTATTTTTAGTAAAAAGGTGTTATTTTTTTAAACGCAATGGAACGCGTGCAACAACATTTGCGTGTGTCTATAAAGTACGAGTAGGTGACCGGAGGCCCCATATCACTGAGTGGTTTTGAAATTCATAGAGGTTTTTGTTACTTTGTACGAAATTTTTGGAAAATAGAATGAATTTAATCCTCAATAACTCCTTAACAATCAGTTTCCTAGGTTTGGCTCCATACAAGAAAATGATAGTAGCTGTTTGTAACTAAATATTTGTTTTTTTTTTTTTTTTGTGTGTGACGTTTTATTATTTTTAAGACATGACATTATATCATTCAAAAAGATTATCTATTAAACTATACTAGACAATAAATAAGGAGGTTTCAAACAGTAACAATGGGGAGAATACGTGGTTTTCGTTTTCGTTATGGGTCATTTATCACCCTGTATAAACATTAGACAATTAAAAAAAACAAATATATCTAATAAATTAATAATCCAGCGCATTTCAATCTTCAACAATATCTCAATCGTAATAATAATCTGCTAAAACTGATAATAGCTACGTCGTCTTTCAAAGACACGTGTAGTAGTTTATTTATGCCCAGTTTGCTTAGTCAGGTATCGAAGAGGTTTCGGCTTTGGTGTCAAATGATCCGCTGCATATTGAATTACGAGCTAAAACAGAAAGGTGACCATTTTGGGCCTTCCATTACAATCTACGAGGTCCGCACTAAGCTGATTAAACGTGGATTGTTTTAATACAATTTCAGTTAATTTATAAGTTAGGCCTACTGTCCACGGCGGCGTAGCTTCATAGACGCGTATTCGTCATTATACGCTTGATGTACGCCAGCTTGCAGCTTACATACAAAACTATGAAACTCTGTCGACGGAGCGGCAACGTCGCGCTCGCGTCGCTGCATGCAGGCTTCATGACGCCTGCCGTACTGAATGTCATACGCAGCCCCCGTCGACTTTGTATGGGACTAGGTGCCGACACCTACAAGGGATAACTACCAATGCTACCATTGATAGCTACCATTTCTACCAAACGTCACGCTGTTGACCGCTGTCAATATGGCGTCCGTCCGTCTGTGCATGTTTATGTTTTCGTGTGAGGTTTCTTTCTAAATCGTTGAGTTAGACTCCGATAAATTGTCAGAAATTTCTTTTCTTTATCAGTTCTGTGCTGTGATACCCGAGAAAATGACTCTATTAGTTAAGTTACTTAGTTATTAGTTTGATTTAGGTTCGATTTAGTTTACATTAATATTTTAAAGAATTTCACGAGAAAGGACTCTGTTTTAAAAGTGTTAAAATGAGTGACAATAAAGAAAACAATCGCACGTGCTTTAAGTGTGGTGCTTCGTCTTCTGTAGATGGAGTTAAATTGTTCAGAGTTCTGAAGCCGGGATTAAGGAACTTGGTCCGGTGAGTAAACAACCAACATTTTCATTTATGACACAATACAATTCAGCGAACGGTCCTACGATATTAGCGTCCAGTTTTCATCCAGTGCATTACTAATTATATTGTTAACTAATTGTTATTTACAGGTGCGAGCAATGGGCAAAGTTCTTGTTCCCTGAACAGAATGTTAGTTCTATTGAATTTCAAATGAAATTATTTAATGAGCACAGGATGGTGTGTGCCAGGCATTTCAAAGACGAGGACTTCAGAGATAGTTCCAGAAAATACCTATTGAGAACTGCTGTTCCATCTGATGCACAAGTAAGTCATCATGATTTCTTTAAAGTTTCCATAATTTTTTGATGAATTTTAATCTCAAACTTGATACAATGATGTCATCTCGTTGGAAAAAAATTAAAAAAAAAATTGTGCCCACTTCTTGTAACCGGTCATTCATTTTAAACTGTGCTCTTGTCAACAAGAAACTTGCAGTAATGGCTGTAACTTAAAACGGCCAGTAAATATAATTTTCTATTAGTTTTAGACTTTTGCACTACCTATTAGGTAATACCTTTTCTAAATTGGTATTGTTTTTTTAGACTGAATTGTCTGTCTATGAAGTAAATCAACCAGGGCCTTCCAGAATGAAACCACAACTAAGAGATATAACAAATAAGTCCACGGTAGATCAACCACTACCATCAACAACAACCACTACCAAAAAAGATGCACATGTAAGTAATTACCGAATATCCTTCTTATTTTTTTATCTTTCCTTAAGTTTTTTACCCAATTAAGAATAATATGGAGTAGTTTAATTTACCATCTAATTTTCTATTGTATTTACAGACTGAAGTGCCTGTCTATGAACAGCCAGGACCTTCCACAATGGTCCCACCACTAAGAGGCCTAACAATTGAACCCACTGAAGATCAATTACTCCCTTCAACATTAACCACTTCCAAAAGTAAACCAGTTATATCACAGAAGGAGAAGAACCTGCAAGCGAAATGCAATAAATACCTCCGAAAGATATGCCAACTGCATAAACGCATCAAAAAATTAAACAACGAGACTATTCTGAATACACTAGCCAATGAAAAGAATGTTAAAAAATTATGTGATAAGATTACACCTACATTTGCTTTGCTCTTACAAGGACAAATCAGGAATTTTGATCGAAAAATTAAAGGCCGAAGGTGGTCAAAAACAGAAAAGATCATAGCCTTACGAATATTTAAAAGGTCACCAACCTGCTATCGCTTGCTACGGAGGATCTTTCTACTGCCATCACCAACCACGTTAAAAACTTTATTGAATAAGGTACCCTTTGGTGTTGGTTGCAATGAATCAGTTTTTAAAGTTTTAAAGAAATTTGTCAAGACTCTAGCACCAATGAATAATGAATTCATATTAATGTGGGATGAAATGTCGTTGAAAAAGCATTTACATTATGAGCCAAAAGGTGATATTATCGAGGGATACCAAGATCATGGATCACAAGGACGATCAGAACTGATTGCTGGGTATGCATTGGTGTTTATGATTGGAGGTATCAGACAAAGAGTGAAACAGCCAATTGCTCATTATTTTTCAAGTGGTTTTTCTACTGCTGACAGACTGGCAGCACTTATAAAAGAGGTAAGTAATTAGTTTTCGTAAAAACATTACATTTATGTTTTCCAATGCAATGTTACATATCATTGCAATAAATTTGTATTTAGGAAATAGAAGTTCATCATAATTATATAAAACTTAAAGAAGCCAGTGCTGGTGCTTGCTTTTCAAGCACTTTAAATTTGTATTTTGTTGCACAATTATATTTTGTTTCTGTATTTCAGGTTTTAAATCAATGCTCTGAAGCTGGAGTAAATATAGCGGCAACAGTATGCGACATGGATGGCGTAAATAGAAGGGCACTGTCAACCTTGGGCGCATCGTCAGAGCATCCTTATATAACAGTGGGAGGCAAAGAAATTATAACAATGTTTGACACGCCACATTTACTTAAATGTTTCCGCAATTTATTTGTGAAATATGATATTGAATGCACCTCAAGTATACACTCAGCTGACAAGGCGGGCAAAGGTAAAAATAACTTCTATTTCTCTGGGTGAAATATACTAAAGTACAATAAAAGTATTATAAAAATAAAATAGGGTCATTTCTGGACATTCATTTTTCTAACTTAAAATATAATCCCGTCAGGGCGACATGAGACTAGTTGCTTTTTTCTCGTATATTTTCTTGTTTAATATTTATCACACAAAAATAGCATTGTAAAATGCAAAATTAAAAACTTATAATTAAAATATAATCATTTTGTTAAATTTAATTCCAGGTGTTGCAAAATGGAGCCACATTAAGCAGTTCTTTGAAATGGACAACGCCAATCCAAATTTTGTGTTTGCTCCATGTTTAAAGAAGGATCATTTAAATCCTAATAGTAAGCAGAAGATGAAGGTTAATTTGGCAGCACAAGTGCTAAGCCATTCTGTTGCAGCAGGAATGTTTGCAAAAATATCTGAAGGTATGCATTTTCATAAAATTATAACTCATTTTCTTTGTATAATTTATTGATTGAAATAAAATTTAATAAAACTTGGTAATGTTAATTATTTTTTTACAGGATCGTTAACTGCAGAGGCTGTTGTCACAGCAAATGTTATATCCAATATGGACAAACTGTTTGACTCGTTAAATAGTGATTCCTCGGATTTGCGAAGAGGGAAGCCACATGCTACCAATTTGACGGCTACAAGCCTCCATAAAGATTTATTTTCTGAAATGAAATTATTTTTCTCCACAATGAAGTTTGTTGGAATTTCAAGAAAGCCTCCATCACAGGAAGGATGGATGTGGTCCATCAACGCGGTAGAAAGATTATGGCGCAATTTAGCCCAAAAACATAACATTAAAAGTATTGCTACACGCAGGTTACAGCAAGACCCGTTAGAAAATCTTTTTGGGTGCATTCGTGGCAACTGTGGCTCAAATACAAACCCGACTTGTGGTCAGTTTGTGGCGGGCCTAAAAACAGCCATTTTAACTAGTCTGTCCCACATGGGTACATCTGGGAACTGTGAAAATGATAACAATGTCATCATAAATAATTTCGACACATTGTTATCAGTCTCACAACCTACACGCTCACATGAAATGGAATGCGAATCAGCTTTCAGTGTTTCTTCAACTCTTTCTTTCGAAGTAGACGAAGCAATAAATGAAACTACTGCTGATGTGCAAGCATGTGCATATGTGTGTGGGTTTTTAATAAAACAATTGCCAGTTAAGGAATGCGCAACTTGCAAACAAATATTTCTGTCTGATTGCACGAATGAATTACATATGTTTGTAGAATGCAGGGAATATAGGGACTTTGAAAACCGATTAAACTATGTTACCAAAGATATGATAGCATGTGTGGAATTTTGTGCTTCAATCATAAATGCATTTTTGGAAGGAAATTCTCACAGACTTTTTTAAAAAAAAACAATAATTGATGACTTAAAAACAAATGTAAATTTTGATTTCATGGAAGCTTGCTCAAGTCACAAAGACAGTAATATTAATATTATCACACAAAGTGTATTTTTTATATGTATTAAGAGGTTTTGCATTTTAAAAAATCGTTCATTAGCAGAAGAAAGTTCAGCATCCGCCCTTAAACGAAAAATGGATATAATTTTACATAAATAAATTACTGTGGTGTCAAGGAAAAAGGTGACTAAGTACACATGTGTTTTATTAATAATTTCATTATTGTTCAATTTTAGAACACTCCATCTCCTTTTTCTTTGATACCACAGTCACTGTGGTGTAAAGCAAAGAGGAGGAGGTTGAGTCGTGTAAAATTGTTCATTAATAAAATCAAAATTTTCTAAAAACACATGTGTATGTACTCATCTCCTTTTTCCTTGACTCCACAGTTTATGTAAAATGATATCAATTTAAAATGCAAAACCTTTTAATACATAAAAAATTTTAATAAATTTGATTTCCATACTACACAAATCTAAGGTAGAATATTAGAATCTTTGCCCTTGATGATTTTGTATAATTTGGGCCTTTTATTTTGTGTGTATAAAAAACCAAGTTTAGTCTAATGGGCACTAATTATATAAGCATGTACAGTGCAACGTATTATACGCAAAATAACTTGGCGTGTGTCAGAGGACGCTGATCGTCAAAAATAAGCCTTATTCCCATGTCATAATTTAGTTCCAGATATCGACACCCGCCAAGTTATTTTGCGCGATTTGTACCTAGGTATTTACTATAAAACGAACATTTAGTCATGTCCTGAAAGTAAGACTACTAGGACTACAGAAATAACGCATAATTTTTTGTGTGGTATTTCAGTCTATGAAACTGATCAACTTTTCTGTTATTTATTTATTTCGAATTTTGTAAATTGAGCAGTTAGCACAAAATGTGCTGTCAATAGTTGTGTTTTTCTTGAACCAAATAAACATTTTTGTACATTACTGTAATGTTTTATTCGTTAATTTTTGTGCAATTTATTTGTAAGGAAACTTAATAAATAGTGAATTTTAATACTTTTCACTAATATTAGGTTTCCTTACAAATAAAGGCACACCCTCTTTATTTAAAATTTAATCCGTAGCCAAGAATCCATTTTAAAAATTCCCGCGCTGTAATCCTAATTACCGGGGAAAAAGTAAGATGGCGTTATTAAAACCACTGTCTATGAAGTTGGCCTTCTTCTCCGCTAGGAGTAATTGTGTTCTGTGGTCATACGCCCGAGCGTACATCGAGTGAACGCACGTAAAAATGGCAGCAACGGCCGCGAAATTTGTTTATATACAAGATTTCTCTGGGTATTCACAACCACAAGCTTCAACACTGACCCCTATTAATTATTCCCAAAATATTAACGATTTTGATGTTTTTGGAATAGAATAAACATGATAAATATATCCATTTTTTTACTGTGATTTTGCATGATAAGTAATTAAATAAAAAATATTCTAATTAAAATTGTTTTACTTACCGCAATGTTATTAATATCCTTTCATCTGGGCTAACACATTCTCTCATATTGGTGTTTTGTTTTTGTAACAGTGGTGCTATGATTTGCAGTAAATTCTGATAAGTAGTTTTACCCATTCTATAGAAATACAGTTGATATTTTTTTCTATATATGGATGCACCCAATAATCGACGTCTTCGGCGTCGAATGTAGTAATAAACCAAAATAACGTCTTCTTCGTTCGACGACATTCTCACAAATGATTGCAAACGTACGCTAGCAATACGCCTCGTGGACAGAGTTGAGTACGCTGGGCTGCACAAGCTGCGTGGCGTATTTTGAAGCGTCTATGAAGCTACGTCTCCGTGGATAGTAACGCTTAGGCTCTTTGGCTTTGAAAGTCAATTCTGAACTGGCAGATTCTGTCTTTGGAGATTAACGCTATAAATTATAAGTATTTTATTAACTAACTAGGGGCCGCCCGCAGTTTCACCCACGTGGTTCTCATTCCCGTGGGAATAACTAAAAATCCTTTCTTATTGCTCGCCTGCATCGTTACAGGATGCAGGATGTATGCAAAATTTCAATTTAATCGCTTCAGCCGTTTGCGGTGTGCTGTGTCTGTCGGTCAATCACGGTATTGTTTTATAGTATATAGAAGATGTATTATTTAAATTTAATGTAAACTAAATTGAATCATTGGTCATCATTTAAAACATTAACAACAAAAAGAGACAAAAATAGGAAACTAGTTATTAAGTGTACAGAATATAATTAGTTTTTTTTATCCGAATTCTAAGCTTTTCGTAGCGTTGAAAATTCATTTCTTTCTATAAGCTCTTAAAATTATATATTCAATTTATTTATTTTTATTATTTATTTGAGTTATTAACAAATTAGTAGACATACATAAACATGTAATTTAAGCTTTTTGTAAGCTCATAAGAAGTAAACTCAGTAACAATGTGAAAAAAAAGGATAACGATCCGAGTTCCGTAAAGTATCACAGAAGAAATCTAATTCAATTTCTATCAAATAACACAAGCTCTACAGTGCCTACTTTGGGGCTAGGCTTAATGGTGCGAGAGTGAGAAATATTTATTAATTAAATTAAGAAATACTGTTACTCCATTTCAGAAATAAACTTATTGCTTAAAAATAGAACTTGACATTGTAAGAATCATGTCTGATACGTACATCTTATGTTTTGGCGCGCACTGTTCATTGAAATAAAACCACTTTTACGGATATCAAACGCGCTATATTTCCACGAGCTAAATTGTAATTGTCCGTATTTTTAGGTTTTTAGGGTTTTTTTTTATTAGAGTCTTTAGTTTTCTCTTTTCTTAATAATAAAGAATTAAAATAACAATTAAATCAAAATATCAAATCAATAATCATTTGTGCCATAGTAAATGTCTAACCGTATCTGAACGAAAATAAATTAACTTTTCGAGGGTAGACTTATAAGTAGCCAGTCATCCCGTGACCACGGCAGCTGTAAAAGTGCCGAAACGTCGGGAAAATAAAAAAACCCCTAAAAGCCTAAAAATATGGACAATTACAACTTATGGTAAATGTTAAATAGAAAAATATTGGAAAAAATTAACTCGGCGACAAGGGAATTCTCAGACGGGAATCGAACCCGCGACCTTTGGAAATCCGGTCCAATGGTCTAACCGCTGAGCATTTCCAAAGGTCGCGGGTTCGATTCACTTGTAGCCGAGTTAATTTTTTCCAATATTTTTCAATATTAACACCTTTGAAAGGCATTGTGATAGATTTTGAAATTAGACAAAAGGGGGCAGATCACGAGCTTCCATAAGGGCATTCAGTATCTTCTTAAGATACATAGCAGGAGTTCCCATTACATAGGCTTCTTTATAAATGAATAGGCGAATCCTGATCCTACCTAATATTATAAATGCGAAAGTGTGTTTGTTTGTCCTTTCTTCACGCCATAACTAAGCAACCAATCGACTTGATTTTTGGCATAGAGTAGAGTAGCCTCGTCGTCGTCGTCTCAGCCACATAACACCCACTGCTGGGTATAGGCCTCCCCAAAAAAGGGGGGGTTTGCCATAATCGCCACGCTTGGCAGGCGGGCTGGCGATCGCAGTATGGCCAAGTTTGTAGGAGACGCTGCTGCCCGTCTCCTGAAGGCTGAGTCCCTTAGGCCTACTGTCCACGGCGGCGTAGCTTCATAGACGCGTATTCGTCATTATACGCTTGATGTACGCCAGCTTGCAGCTTACATACAAAACTATGAAACGCTGTCGACGGAGCGGCAACGTCGCGCTCGCGTCGCTGCATGCAGGCTTCATGACGCCTGCCGTACTGAATGTCATACGCCCGAGCGTATATCGAGTGAACGCACGTAAAAATGGCAGCAACGGCCGCGAAATTTGTTTATATACAAGATTTCTCTGGGTATTCACAACCACAAGCTTCAACACTGACCCCTATTAATTATTCCCAAAATATTAACGATTTTGATGTTTTTGGAATAGAATAAACATGATAAATATATCCATTTTTTTACTGTGATTTTGCATGATAAGTAATTAAATAAAAAATATTCTAATTAAAATTGTTTTACTTACCCCAATGTTATTAATATCCTTTCATCTGGGCTAACACATTATCTCATATTGGTGTTTTGTTTTTGTAACAGTGGTGCTATGATTTGCAGTAAATTCTGATAAGTAGTTTTACCCATTCTATAGAATGAGTGAAATACACTATCATTTTCTGATAATTCTCTTGCCGCTACGAACAATCTACAGTTGATATTTTTTTCTATATATGGATGCACCCAATATAATCGACGTCCTCGGCGTCGAATGTAATAATAAGCCAAAATAACGTCTTCTTCGTTCGACGACATTCTCACAAATGATTGCAAACGTACGCTAGCAATACGCCTCGTGGACAGAGTTGAGTACGCTGGGCTGCACAAGCTGCGCGGCGTATTTTGAAGCGTCTATGAAGCTACGTCTCCGTGGATAGTAACGCTTAGTCGCCTTTTACGACACCCACGGGATGATAGGGGGTAGTGCTATTCTAAGCTGACACTACACAGCTAGAGTAGCCTATGCTACTTTTATTCCGATAATCCCACGGAACCACGCTGGTAAACCGTGCACGGAAGCTAGTCTATACTAATATTATAAAGATTTGATTGTTTGTTTGTTTGCATTGAATAGGCTTCGAAACTACTGAATGGATTTAGATGAAATTTGGTACACAAATAGTATATAGCCTAGTTACTGTTATGAACATAGGATACTTTTTAACCAGATATTCCCACGGGAACAGGTACCAAGAGGGTGAAACCGCGAGCTACCGCTAGTATGTTATAAACACCTTCCCCGCTGGCTCAATGAAGTCTGGATAATGGTAAATGTAACGACTACAAATGCAGTAGGCTAATTAATTACCGTATACAGCGCTTTTTAAAGCTCCGAAAAGTTTTCGATTAGAGATTTCGTCATGATTAAAATTGCGCCATTCGAATCGCCAGCCACTGCACTGCACCATTAACTTTGCTTTTAAGTTTTTTGTTTACCAATGTTTGCTTTGTTTATAACAATTTTCCTTTTTACTTGAATGGGTTTGCTCTTGATCTCAATCTAGCCCGAGAGCATGACAGAATCTACTATGGAGCGGGCTTACAAAGAGAGAGAAAGAGAGAAACATTTTATTGACCACAGACACAACACAATTATAACAAACATAACAAAAATACAAAAAATAATAATAATAAAAACACATTACATCAATGGTCAATTAGGTCCTAGAAGAAGATGCCTATTTACCCTTGCATTGAAAATTGACTGGTTATAATTATGAACTGTTTTTGAATTGTTTGCACTTCGTAACGACTTGTTGAATAGAGACTTGCTATTATTCATTTGCTAACACGCTGTCGGGGATACAAAAGGCGAATGACTAGTCTTGACCTGGATTCGAAATATCAGGTCAACCTTTATCTTGCAGGCCTTGAAACGTGACGCGGAAACTCACTCAGTGAAAGCATTTGGCGATTGATGCAATGTGCGACTGCGGTTTATGCATTCTATTTCAATAAACTGCACAAGTTTTTTTTCCATATAAACAATATCGGGCCCTTATTTTGTCCGTGGGTACATTTTTCTAAATCCCCCTTCAAGATTTATTTATTTGTATAAGGTACTCGAACAATGTACAGCCAACAGCAGATTCGGCTTTAGATATGCACTACGAAAACCGCCGCTATTACGAGCAACCTAAAGGCGCTTTCAAGGTCAAAAGTGTAAATCCGTAGCTGCTGTTAACTGTATATACAATAACATCGTCGTATCGTCTCAGCCACATAACACCCACTGCTGGGTATAGGCATCCCCCATGGATCTCCACAACGATCGGTCCTGCGCTGTCCGCATCCAGCGGCTTTCCGCGACCTTCACCAAATCATCGGTCCAACTACCCACGGAGCGTCGTCCTGTGCGCGGTCGCCATTCCAGAACATTTCCGCCCCAACGGCCATCGGTTCTTCTCGCTGTGGCCCGCCCACTGCCACTTCAGCTGAGCAATACTTCGAGCGATGTCAGTTACTTTAGTTCTCCTACGGATCTCCTCATTTCTGATTCGAGTAGGGAATCGCCGAGCAGAGCCCTCTCCATTGCACGCTGGGTGACCTTGAAGTTTCTTATCAGACCCATAGCGAGCACGTTTCATTACCGTAAGTTGTGACAACTTACGGTATTGAACGGTGGCAACGCTCACTGGTCATATAGACTTTCGTCTTGAGACACTGCGGTCAGTTGGACGCAAAGATTTTACGGAGCTTCCCGAATGCTGCCCATCCGAGTTGGATTCGCTACTGCCTTTGCATAAATTTAAAATATATGTTAAAAACGGTCTTAAGCAAAGGTTATTACAAGATAGATGATTATTTGAAATACCAAAATGCATGGAAGGGATACTAACATAAAACATGACTATTGTAATTGTATCAAAGGAAAATATTCTAATAACTGAGTACATATAAGAAAATTTTCCTCTTATATTAAATATGTTTTAAGATTGTAGATTTGTGTTTGGCAACGACATGTTCCTTTGTAAATGTTGTTGCTTCTGTTAAAGCTGATAAGTTTCTTGCGGCCGTTCTTCTTATCAGTTAAAAGATGTCCTGAATGGCTGGTAGGAAAAAAATATTGGACGATTCGAAAGCACTTATCTATAAGTCTATTTGAATAAAAATCTTTGACTTTGACTACGGAGATCTTCGAGCATTGTGTTCAGGTCCTCCAAGGTCTCAGCCATCAGGACTATATCATCGGCAAAACGAAGGTATGTCAGATACTGGCCATTAATGTTGATGCCGAGTCCTTTCCAGTCGAAGAGCTTAAAAATGTCCTCCAACGCAGCTGTGAACAGTTTCGGAGAAATGACGTCTCCCTGTCTCACACCTCGCTGCAGTTGGATGTGATTTATGCTCTGGTTCTGTTATCGGACCGACATGGTGGCATGTTCGTATAAGTACCTTAACACTTATAGTCCACTTGGCACCTCTGGAGAGACTGCAGCAGGTCTCTACCGAATCGGAGGCTTTCTCATAGTCCACAAACGCCAAGCCAAATGGCAGATTATACTCCTCGGTCTTCTGTATAACCTGCCGCAGCGTATGGATGTGAACTATGGTGCTTAAGCCTTTTCGGAACCCCGCTTATTCGGGAGGCTGGAAGTCGTTGAACCTGCGAGCGGGACGAATCGTAATGACTCTCGAAAACAACTTATAGATACAATAACATGACAAATGAGAAACATTCACAACTACAGTACATTTAATTGTTGGTAAATATAAAAGGGTAATATAAACCAGTGACAGAAAATAAATACTATTACAACTAATCTTTTAAGTTTATTTGAATTCGTTCTCTACAGAGACACTAAATATCTGAAACTGTTTGACCTCGCATCGCATATTTTATGTAAATGTTGTGACTCAAACTTTTAGTTGGCATTGTGTGTATGTTCTATGCAACCGCTGCGTTACTTTACGTCATGAATCTCTTTTATCTTTTGCTCTCTGGTGTCTGTTCTGTATAGGGCCCTATTTACGGAGCGATCCGTCGTGTCGACCGATCGTAACGACCAATCGTTCACAGTTTGCCGCTTAACACACAAACAATTGATCGTTACGATTGGTCTTTACGTTTTCATATCTTTTGCGAAGTTAATCGTTTACTATCCTCAATTCGGTTGGTGTTAGGACTTGTTGTAAGTCCGCCTGGCTAGCTATCACCATCTTATCTAAGCCTGACGCCATAACAACAATGTTTTCGGCATTGTTGTGTTCCGGCAGTTTAAGATACCTCAGTGGCTGAGCCTTCAACCTTATCAATTCTTAACATCAGGTATGATGAAGGCTAAGAGTCTCGCCGTCGTTCATAAAAACAAATAAACTAACGATTGGTCGTTACGATCAACCATTGTACAATTTTCAAATCGTCTGCTATCAAGTAAATCGTTGACGATCCTCACATACACTAAAGACTGGTCGTTTCGATCGGTCTGAGGCAACTGATCGTAACGTCACGACCGATCGTACCGTATATGGAGCCCTTAAGGCATAGATGTGTTCCGGTGCACTCGTTTGCTAGTAAACGGGTGTGCATAATGGATGCACGGTCAAGGCCATGGGTGGTCGACGACCTCTGCACGCGCCCGATTGTTTTATATTTGCATGTGTGCGTGTAGAGGCCTTGGTTACGGTTAACTTGGATTAATGTTATTCTGTTTCGATCGCAGGATTGGAATGCAGATATAATTTAGAAGAAAATTACAACTTTGTTATTAAAAGAAAATTTCTGTTTACTACTGAGGCAAAATCTGAGATATTTGAATGTTCTAAAGTTTGACTGGTAATAGCAATTCCCGTCTCTTTATGACATACTTACTTATAATGTGCAATTGAAGCTCGTCAAACTATACAGTAGCTGCGCTACGGTATTTCTAATGTGTACATATTTGTGTACCTACAAAATGACTACCTAAATCAAAATCTTTGGTGCGCTTGCTTGCGTAAGGTAATCCTATTCATTTGAAAGTTTATATCGTATTCAATCGGCTATAATTTGTATGGAATGACATACAATATGATACAATATGATCTGTCAAATGTATACGATTGATTGACTTTACGCAATTCTCTATCTGAATACACTTACCATATCGTAATCATCATCTCAGTCACATGACACCGACTGCAGGGTGTAGGCCTCCCCTAAAGATACCCCGCTTACCATGTATCCTATCTATTATCTTCTTTCTATCCTATCTATAATTTTGTAAGTGATATTTGTTTTGTGTGCAGGGCTACGAGCGCGGCGGCTCCCCACAACCGCCGTCGCAGCCGCCGGGCGCGCCAAGCCCCGGAGCGAACGCGCCCGGCGCGATGTCGCCCACGCAAGACGCGCAGCACGCGCCCCACATGCCGCCGCACGGGGCGCAACCACCGCCACAGCATCAGGTAAGAGACGAACGAGGCTGTGCAGGGCTACGAGCGCGCCGGCTCCCTACAGCGGCCGTTGCAGCCGCCGGGCGCGTCGAGCCCCGGAGCGAACGCGCCCGGCGCGATGTCGCCTGTCACATGTCATATGCCGCCACATGGGGCGCAACCACCACCACAGCATTAGGTATGATACGAACGAGGCTGTAATGCTGCAACACGCAAGATACCAACCGGGATAGGATGCATCTTCAAAAGACTAAACTGTGCTAGGCGGAGTCCACTAAACTGTCAAGAACAGATATACAACACACAAAAGTCCAGGCTAAGGGTACGTCTTCAAAAGACAGAGGGAGTTTACTCTCAAGACATAAGCAGAGACGCACCTTTAAATGCCACCGATCGCACTATTAGGTAATTCGTTTCAGAATACGCGACACGAATAATTCGTTGTGTGAGCTACGTCATTCCTCTCAGTCGGTCTAACTTAACTACGTTTATGTAGTTCCAAAGTTCAAAAGCGATCAACTGATATTTTTTCTAATAAAACGCAACAAATGAGCACGTATATATGTTAAAGAAACATACAAATCAGCATCAAAACTGCCTATCTAGACTCTAGTAGACCCAAAAGTAACGCGTAGACGTGCACGTAGAGTAGGCTCTTCCATATTTTACTTTATTATTTCATGTCTTTTTCAACTTATCACAAATTCGCTTCACACACTCTCTTCGCTGACACATTTCTTATGCGAACCGCTAAAGAATGGAATGCGCTGCCTGCTCATGTGTTCCCCGATTCCTACAACCTTGGCCTCTTCAAGGCGAGAGTGAATAGGCATTTCCTGGGCAAGCATGTAACACCTTAGACCACATCCTGTTTGTTGAGCACGATAGTGGTCATTTGCCTGCCCAGCTATTACTAAAAAAAAAAACACGATTCTGAATGAGGGCGGCATTAGCTTACCGAATTATTTCTTCTATTTTTATTTTTTACGCTGTCATTTCGTACTATTTGTCGAAATCTCGCGATCACTTTAGTTTAACTCTGCAGAGAGTGGCTCGAATACGAATTAACAATCTAGTTTTGCCACTGCCTGTTGCCTAAATATACCAGGTTTTGGAGCGAAACTCGGCTCAGGGGAATACGCACTCCGGTTTTACCATTTGTTTTCCGACTACTTTCGAATCGTATTGAGCGTTTGAAACTTCCCAATGTATTCATTCGAAGTATTGGTTACCAAATATCACTTTGAGTATAAATAAATATTGTTGGGCTATTTTAACACAACACCAGTTCGTCCCAAACTAAGCAAAGCTAGTGCTATTTTAAGATACACTCAGCCTGACACAGATGTTTATATATTGATCAATCAGTGAACATATAAAATATGTGTCTTGCGGGAAGCGAACCCACGCCGTCATGATCAACAATCCAACACCCGAACCAGACACCAAAGACTTCGTTATCGAATTATGCTAGAGAATAAGAAATGTTTCCATTCCATAATCATAAATCAATCTGTGCAGTAATTTGTATACAATTCGTAGATCTAGTTTAGTAGATCGTAGTCGTAGATCTACGTTAGACCGTAGCGTGTAGCAATTGCGTAGAAGTAAAACAGTTATTTATTTTTTCATAATCGATTATTGTTTGATAATGTATTAAAGTGAAAGTGACGTGATTACATCTCTGCTCTGTCATCGCTTGAAGATTCATAACATAATATTTTTACTCAATTATTTTCAAACAAATAGCTTTACTAGATCATATTAACTTTTTCGGTTTAATCAACAAGTATTGTCTTATATGTCAGTTGACTTTATCCATCTATTTTCTATCTATACTAAAAAAACAATACCATGACTGACAGACAACGCATAGCCCAAACGGCTGTACCGCTGATATTTTGTATAAAGGATCCTTTAACGATGTAGGCGAGCAATATTTCCATAATTTTTTCTTAGTGAAAAGATTTTTCGATACCGAACTACGCGGGTGAAACCGCAGACAGCCGCTAGTTGAGAATAAAATTAAAATTTGACTATTTTTGATAGTTCTACAAATGTGATACCCGGAATCTTTTCAACGATATGTATCATGTAGCTGTTACACGTAATTTTAAAATGTGGGCGTTGAAAATCACATGCGTGTTAATATTTTTTTTATTTGCCATCATTTGTAAACTCTGAACGCTATGTGCCTCAACATTTTTGGTTGCGTTTATTATAATTTGGGCTTGATTCGGCGATTGCAACGCGAACGTCGGTGAACGTCGTACAGGGCCACTCAGTGTCAAGATAAACGTGGTTGGGAACCGGCAGTGATACAAAACCAGACCGGTTGTATCCATTCTTGACCTCCTTTCCGAAATCGACTTGTTTATCATTTCCTTTCAGATTAATGCCATGCTATTTTGCTAAATTGTTAAACGATTAAAACTCGCATAATGGAGCCCTCAGAGATATCTTACCGTACTGGTGTAGGAAGATAATTTTTAAAACTTGTTTGTCTTTTTTTTTCATTTGTATTGGCACTGGTTTATATTTGTGTGACTCATTCACTATCCGACGTGGTATCAATGTTTTTCTGTTTATTTCATGGATTTAAATTGAGCGTAGAAGCAATTTTATTTCTGACGAAACTTTTTAAATTTAAGCATTTTAAAATGCGATCCTTAAAGCGCCGATCGTTCCGTGTCGTTACCCTCACCGTTACCGAATCTTGAAGTTCATAGGTGTAATCATGACTCAAATAAAATTGTGTTAGGAAACTTTTACACAAACAAGAGTAAGTCAGCGCTCCAACACTTCCAAAACACTGAAATCTCAATAGCTGTAACGAAATTGAACCACTCTATATGGAAAGTATAGTAATTCACGAAACTCGTTGGATGGAACTTTGGCTATGAACTTTACTGTTATCGCTCCGTATTAAACTGCTACTGAATGTACGAAACCCTCGTTGTTAGCAATTTTTAAAAATTACCTTCTCCACAACCCGTAACTATTTCAATAAACCGTCTATGGTCATACCGGTCCTAATGGCCAACTTTTACTTTCGTTATGTCTGTGTTCCTCTTTCTGTATTCTTTCTTCCTTTCCTTTTACGCATTATAATAATCGTTTAATGAATATGGATATGACTTTTGTTTCAGTTGCTGCTTCACTTCCTGAATCTTAAGCTTTTTTTCAACGACCGTGTAGTTATGTTTTAGAGCAGCAAAATATTAACATAATACAAACCTTCAGCACTTTTTTTTGGTAGACTAAAAATTTATTGTTATTGACTCTATACTTTGTTAACGGCCAATTTCACTGTCAATTCGATAATAAAACATCGTTCAACGACTGGAATGCAATGAATGACATTTAAATGTCATTCAGCTTAAAACGATCGAACGTCAAAATATAAATGGTATTACGTATGTGATTGCTGGCTAATCGCTCGCTGACGGTTCGTATATCGGCGTCTCATTCTCTCGCGCTCCTACCTTGGTGCGAGAGTGAGACACCGCGTGTCGTGTTGCTATGACGCTAGCGCCAAAAACAATTTGGTAGCAATAACAGGAACTAAATACATTGTAGTTCATCGTTGGTTCGGTAGAGACCGCACTGTTGATATGTGACGTAAAGCAATTATCGCACAATTTCTGCTGTCGCGTTGCTGTTGCAAAGATAGGTAATAGTCTCGCCGGTGAGTGAGAACCGCTCCTCGTGACATTAGCATATTTCCGCCGAGCCCGGGTGTATGGGCCGCACGTGGCCGATCCACGATATAATGGAGATGTAGCACATGTTGCCATAACATTTCCATACCGCCGCACCGTACTTCTTGTGAACCGGCTACTGGAAATATAGGAACATGTGCTGGAAGGGACTTCAATAAAAATAACGTCGTCATCATTAGCCAATTTTATTGTTGCTGCTGTCTGACACAAGCTAAGGATAGGATCTAATAAGCCGGAGTGAGATGAGAACCGCTTCTCGTGACATTAGCATATTTCCACCGAGCCCGGGTGTATGGGCCGCACGTGGCCAGCCTAGCGGCCGATCTGCGATATAATGTAGATGTAGCACATGTTGCTATAACATTTGCATGCCGCCGCACTTCCTGTGAACTACTGGAAATATACATGTTCTGGAAGGGACTTCAATAAAAATAACTTCATCATCATCAGCCACTTTTATGTCCCCAACTGCTGAAAAAGATACTATGGATTGGCAGGAGAATGGGACATGATCCACCTTGGGGGCCCAATGCGGTTTGTTGGATGTTAACGACAGCAGATACATCTGCTGGCACAATGGGAACCGGGAACAATGGCATAACGTGCATTCCGTATTTTTGGTCACACATCCCGTGATTGACTACTGCGAAAATCGTCTAACCACCGCAATCTCGGCCCGAACGCGCACAAGTGTACACAAAATATACTGTATCACACCTTCACCCGTTAATATTAGCCACTATAATATTAAAACTCCGACTGCTACTCTTCCTTCACACAATTATTGGGACTTAAGAACAATGCAAAAATTAAACGTCAGTCATTTATCACGTGGCTGGTGGACCGTAACGTATCCCCGGGAGTTGTCTTCTGTCGATTACGTAGCATTTGAAACTAAACGCTACCGGGACCTAAGGTTCAGTTTATGCCGACATAAACCCGTTCCGACTTTGCCAGTTGCCTCTCAGTCCTATTTTAGCATTGCTAGGCAATTTAGCCCGCTTTGTCCACAACAAAAAAGTGTTGTAACAGATTCAAACTATAGTTATATTTTCGATTTCAAAAGAACTTTTAAAATTTCAACTTTATACCTTATACAATAACTTTATTCTCATACGAGTTGCAATGCAACGCACAGAGACGGCATAAATCTAAAGCCGGTCTACGGCTTACAAAACTTCGAGCAAGCGACGCGCGGTTAATTCTCCATGATGCCAGTAGAGAATTTTGAGAGTCACAAGGGCCATTCCAGCATCGTGATCGCTCGAGAGTCGTACGGTCGAAATGAAACGTCGTATCTTATTTTATGATTAGCGGCTCGAAAGCGCTTTGTAATTTTGTTAGTTCCGCCTTTCTGGTGCTGGGGGCGAGCTCAGCGAGTGGAGATCGATGCGAGCATTGCGCGCGAGTGCGAGAGAGAGGCAGCTAGTCGATGCTTGCTTTGTCCCACTCGCACGAACCGCCTACCAGGCAGCCATGTTGCGCTCGACCTGCGCTCGCCCGACCGCCATTGTAGCATTCATGGCTAGTGATGTACTACACACTCAGTCGATATCGTTACAAGTCGTTGTATCAAAATTACCACAGCTTGGAGTTTGATTGATTCTTTAATCGTAGGATTCATCAGACTTTTATGTAAGTAGATTGTATCGAATTTAGACATAGAAATCTTTTCGAAACATTAGGCTGCGTACAATTTGTATCTGCAAAACTTTATAAAAGTACAAAACTTTTTTCCCCCACTTACAGAAAACAAATGATTTATATTTACTCGTAAAAGTACCAAGTTAATTGTAGTCGTCTGTAAAAATAGAATAAGCTTCAACTCTACAAAAACAAATTGGATAAACACAAAACCTTTCTATTTCGGGTAAGGCTAGGAAAGTGGTAAACGTCGATAAAAAAAGTTGTCGATAAGTTCTTATGCAGTGGAGCTAAAGCCGCTCCGGAATTAAAATGTCAGACGCGCGGCAGCACGGGCGAGTGTGGGGGCTCGCGGGGCCCGCGGGCGGGGCGGGCGGCCGCCGTTATTAATAACCATAAGCCGGCAGACGCACGAACGTCCAGAGGGGCCACGCCAGCGCGCGGTAATGAGGAATCACTAATTATGTTTTACTGGACTACCATCGGCCGATGTTAAAGCTTTATTGCAATATTTTTAACACAATCCACTCCCTCGACGCAGCCAAAGCTCTATCGATAATCGGTTACTTGGAGAAATAACGTGTCCGTCATTTCACAATCACTCTTTGGATAGTTCGTTGGGGAATATTGCGTTCTAGAGCAGAATGGTGAGATATAATGTAGCGCTGTCGGTTGTACGGTCCGTTTAATATTCCCCCACAGTAGGCGCGCCGGTTGCGCCCGACAGCTCTACCCGATCGCTAGCCTACCGTTCGAGCCCGCCAGCCACCAGTAAAAAGACCGTATATTTTATTGTCAAGGAAATATATTTGTCAAAGGCTTGGCGATTAACTGCCCGTCTTCAGAACAAATAACTTTAAGAATTTTTCAAAGAATGACACTTACATTTAGTCTTTTGCTCGCTACACGTTTATTACTACTACATCCTTAGATCAGGGGTCAACGTTATTTACTCGCGTAATAACTTTGCGCAAACAGGTTCGTATAATCTACGTATTCATTAGGGTCGTATTCAATCGTTTCTTTATGTCATCGCATTTGCTTTAAGTTATTCTAGGAAATTACTTATTTCTACAACTCTCCTTAGGTTTATCAAAGTAACCAACCCCTATTTTTTCACTGTGCATAAAGAACAAGTTATCGTTGGCAGCACTTTGCTCTCATAATAACAAACTGCAAAATGCTCCGGATTCTTGGAACTTTAGTGTGGTAGCGCCCGCTCTCGGCTGGAAACCTCTAAAGCGCTGACTGTGGGGCGTACATTCTCTCCTGCGGCGAAGTCACGGTGGCAGGGCTGTCGGGAATTGCAGACTTGGGTAAATTATGCTGTTCGCTTCCTTTTGCAATCTTCGCGAAATAATGCTATTGGAACGAAAGGGCCTGACAGCCTTTGTATTGTCTTCTGTTACTCTTCATTAAATAATAGAGAAGACTTACTGCCGCGATTTATTTTTAACAAGGGCAACCCTATTTGAAACGAACGTCAAAATATTACCGGCACTATAGCGTGATTTAGTGTGGGTTAGTTGTTAGTTGTTGTTTGTGGATAGTCTGTGACTAGATTTCTTTGACTGGGAGTGTTTCGGCTGTCGTCCTTTGCACAAACAACATTTAATTTACGATCTCTCAACAGATAAATGAATATGTACGTACAGAAATGGTATGCTTTGACTTTGATATAATAACGAGGTTTTGCTGCACTCATTTCATCATTTTGCCTTTTAACTTTCGAACTAAATTATGATTTTGTTAAATGCAGTATTTTGCATATATTTTCAGAAAATATGAATAATATTTTAGAAAGGAATTTATGTTGGAATAGCTATTTGCAAAAGAATTTGAATTGTGAAACATGAGGCTATCGCTCGCTACAAATTGAGGGTAGGCGATTTTTTCATGTGAAAGGTATGGGTTTTATGTTTTTTTTAAGTAATAGATTCAGTATAGTATGTTACTATACTGAATCTATTACTTTTACGTTTAATGGGATCAAAGTGAGTAGACTCACAAAAGATAGATGTTGTTTAATTATTAACATGATTATGTATCATTGCGTTATTTATCAGTTGCGCCTCAGAATATGATAATTATAGTTGACAACATTCGTAGCACTCAGTAAATTAAAATGGACATTTCCAGACACGGACACATTATGCAGGTTTCAGGAAATGAAATTTCAACACGGGTTTAGGCTTACTTAACTAGTTTACAGGGCGTTTCGTCAATGCATGGAGTTAAACTTATTTCTAGTGTATTACCAGGATATGATTTATACTAAACATAGTACTATATTGAAATGAATTCTATATACGTAATAATTCACATTTTTTACTACTGTATTTTACTACATAAAAGAGGTTAAAATTAATATACAGGGTTATTTAGGGTTATACCAGGAGTGTGGTTTGTGTCTATGATGTCGTAGACAAACCATACTCCTGCGAGGTTGTTGGTATTTTACAAATACCCCCGTATATTATATTGTTGGTGTTTAAAAAAATAACTTTGAATAACATACAGAGTTATTTGTAGAACACCAAAAGACTGCTGCTATTTAGATATTACCAGCGGCCGCCCACGATTTCACCCGCGTGGTTCCCTTTCCCGTTCCCGTAGGTATTTCGAGATACCTAAAAACCTATGTTTAAATCCAGTCTATCGACTATCCGTGTGCCAAATTTCATTCAAATCCATTCAGTAGTTTTTGCGTGAAAGAGCAACAAACAAACAAACAAACTTTGGCATTTATAATATTAAGTAGGATTGTGCTATTTTTTTTTACACTACTTAAATGTTATGATTATTTGTTAAGTTAAATAATGTGTTAGATGAACAAATATTAATGAATAAGTTTATATAGATATTTCATATATTTATTTATATTTTTTACTTTTAGGGTTATCCGCCGCCAGTTAGGCCACCACAGCCGTCCACACCAAATGCTCACGATCCAGACGCGGTAAGTTACATAATAACAATACTATTTATAAATCTTTTAAATATATATAATTATAAATAGTTAATACCGTTCAACATTATTTAACCGTAACCGCGTTCGACGTCTCCCAATCAATACTGCGTCACACACCTCAAATCACGCACGATTGTCTTTGGTATGTTAATTATATCGTAATGGTCGAATTATGCGACACTAGTGGTCGGTTAACGTCGCTCGTAACACTGCAATGAGCCATGCAAACTGCCACCGGAGGCAGCAATCAATCACCAGGCCCATTCACTATAAATTACCATTTGTTTACATCTCTTGACATTTATTTGACTCATACAAGTATAGTTTAGGCATTTACTCTACAATCATAATCTATATAACTTCGTCAAAATTTTGGTCTACCTATCCAATAAAAATCAACTTTTCTTTACAATACAAATTTCTAGCACAAGTCTTAATCGTGTTTGATGGAACTTTAACAAGATGTTGGTGACACTTTAATTTATCTCTACAGTGATTGAAAAATCACTAGAAGAAAATAAAACAGTACTTTTATAAGTTACTTTGCGAGTCAGATAGGTGAATTGTAAACAATCTTATTTGTTAAGCCTATTAATACAAAAATATGTTATTTCGCATATTTACTATCACAATCTAGAAAAGCCACTGAAAAAGAATAACCTCATAAAACAATAGCTTAATATGTGTGATAACACTGATAACAAACAAAACAAGTTATATTATACACCGTCAATCTATTACTATTAAGAGAACGCATGACAAAAAAATCATTATGTTGAAACTATTTTTAAAATTCAACCCACATTTTACGTTGATATGAATTCACGTCACCATTATTCATCACAAGATAATATTTTTGCAGCAGCGCAGGCTGATTGCGCGGCTCCATAGCGCCGTGCTAATGGGTGAATAATGTAGGCATCCAGTCACGTAAATAGCAAAGTACAAAACGCTGTTTGTAATGAGTCCGTGCTCGTTCCGTTTATATGTCGTCACGTATTTAAACGCGGATTGCTTATTATCAAAATCATTGTTTCGTTTGACAGTTTCTGAACGGTTTTCGCTGTTGCATTTTTTTTCGTTTTTCGGGTGATCCGCCAATTCAGAAAATTATCATTCATATTTTGTTCTTATTAGCTGAACAAAATATTAAGCCATTTTTGTAGTGTCGCCGGTATCATTTGACTAATCATAATAAGCTGCGGACGAAGAACCCATTAGTGCGTTTCTAGAGTGATAAACACATGTTTAGATAAATACTAGAAAAAAAACCCGTACGTACAACTCTATCTCGATAAAAACACACGTAATATATTTAGCTAACCATATCCATTTAGTTTTTACGATTTTACCACAGGAGCACTTAGTTATGTTATCAGCCTCTATCCATCGATATTCTAAATGCTGGATACTTAGATCCTGGGTGGCCACATAATAGGAACTAAAAACAAAACTACCCATTGATGTATGAAGTGGAAATGTGCACAAAATGCCACATTCGTTAACGTTTTAAAGCCACGTTCTCAATAGTCGTACGTAGGTAATTAGTCAAGATTATTAAACGACTAAATACGAAACATAATAGTAGAGGCAGAGCTAAAAGCAGTCAAGAGTATGAAACGAGTAAATAAAAAAAAATGCAAAATATACTTAGTAGTAGAGCCAGAGCTAAAAGTAGGCTTATCTTTCTGAAGTATTTTTAAGTATGGAGGTAAAATAAAACACTGCAAAGCATAAATTGTTTTCACTTAAGCTGTAACAGGAATACTCTACTCTTGAACTTACAAGAAAGCTTATTAAAGAAATCACACCCCTGAACTGTTATTAAACTTCGAGAAAACCGGTAACATTATGTTCATATTATGCCAAGAGATAGATGCCCTGATGCGAGATTTGACTATTATACAAACGATTTTATAATAACCCTCCTGCCACGGTGCGCTCACTGAATAACGCTTCGATATTTTCTTGCGCAGGCACTAATTTTATTCCACGTAAATGATATTCGAGTAGATTAATGGAATCATATTATTATGACGCGAAGTCAACGTTGATTATAGGTTATTATTGAGATACAATATAATAATAGAGGGGCTAATATTTACCACAAATACCGAGGAGACATTTCTTTAAAAATATATTTTATATACATTCATTATATAAAATTAAGCCAAAGTAATGAGATTAACCGCACTTAATATGATATACTTTAAACTAGAATAACACAACTAGCTTCGAAGTTCCTCAGATGCGACTAGTAGTTTTTCTAGTGTAAAAACTCATAAACAACTTGCTCTCTTCTTACGTTTAAAACGACTACTAGGACTAGAAAGCAAACTTATTCAATTCAATGAAATTTATTCTGAACAATTTTCCTTGTGTTCAACACAAGGAAAATTGTTCAGAATAAATTTCAGTCGTTTTAAACGTAAGAAGAGAGCAAGTTGTTTATGAGTTTTTACACTAGAAAAACTACTAGTCGCATCTGAGGAACTTCGATTGCATTATAAGTACATATTAATAATTATTATAACACGTCATTACATTTTATACCATTACATTATATTCACACATTACATTACAAAGCATTTACGTTACAATTCAGTCAATTAATTAATTTATAAATCGATGTCAAGGTTAAAATTTACAATTAAATGATGGTTATTAAATTAGACATGAATATAATTATTATCACACAAAACATACCTACATAATATAATGATACTACCTAAAAGTCATCAATGGAATAGCAACACTTATTCAACAAATAGCCGTGGAGTTTATTTTTGAAAAATTTCCAGTTGCCAATTATTTTGAGGTCATTTGGTAATTTATTGAAAAGCTTAACAGCTTGGAAACTAGCGCCATGTTTAACTACTTATTCGTATATCTTACTGGTATCGTGGTCTTGGTATGGTGCGTTGTACGTCCATTAAACATTTCTCTTTTCAGTATTCTTAAAATATGTTCATATTCATCATAATATTGAGTATTTTGCATTCGTTATCTCCGACGAGGTGGACATAACGTTTATGGGAACGTTGCAAATAGCACTCCAGACGTGCGCGCCCTCTGTCAACATGGATAAACAAATTGCGCACACGTTTACGATCTCCGATAGAAAACTGTAAGCGACGTGTACACAGCACCGGCTTAGGGTTGGACCCTTTCTCTTCAATATGACAAGTACAGTTCAAGTTACGATAAGACTAATAATGTGCATAAATCTGACATAAGGATGATGACGTCAAACAACATTATCAGAATATGAGCTGTGACGTGGCATAATATGAGTAATATTATAAACTGCAGAGTGCAGTGGGGTTAGCATAAATAACTATCGAAATAGTATCGAGTAAGTATCGAGCACGTAATGTCAAAAAAAGTACAGGAAAATGTAGTTTCGTATACGTCCGGTAGGAACTCTGCTCAATATGTCATATTTTTTTTTTACTTTACTTCCTCGATACTATTTCGATAGTTATTCGTGCTAGCCGTACAGAAGACATCAAGGCGTTTTTTAGTATCTGTGGGTTGTATATGCATTTCTTGTCAAGTCATGCCTTCTATAGAGTAAGTGAAACTTAAAGATTATTGAAGAAAAAGAAGAGTGATCTACGTAAAGGTGATCAAATTCAAGATCTTTACCATCCATGTCACCGCAAATACTACGTTGGGAGTTGGGACTCGGGACATCCTCTACTAAGAAGAACCGGTAGAAATATCTTATCAACTTCAATAGTTGTATAGACCATAAATATTTATATTTTGTAGGCACTGAAAAATTCTAATATTAACTGTTACTTATTTAGTTTACTCTCAAGTAAATTGTTCAGGAGTTCAAGACTTATTAACAGCTAAAAAAACTCAAGGTTTTTATAAATCGCGCCAGCTACGCACAAGAACTATATCCCATTAAAAAGTGTATTACGTTTGCAAAATTTTCAACCCTAGAGTACAGATAGAGCAGGGTTGTTTGATGTTGATTGATACCGTTAGGCGGGCGCGCATTGTCTGCCGGCCCGCCCGGCGCCCGGGGGAACCCAAATGAGTGGAATTATTAAACCGGGGCCCGTTCCGCGATGTGACGCTTTTTGTAATGAATGTGCCGACTGCCGAAGGGGGAGCCGGGCCCACTCGTATCAATTGTACCAAACGAATTCGGCCCTTTTTTGTATCCACCACCCTGTACCGTGAGCGCTTTATGATATGAAATTTTGTTGAAATTGTAATTTGCCTATTGAAGCAGGTTGACGACTTTAGGGAAGCAAAAATTCCCTACTTCTTTAAACGTTTGATTGATTTTACGTTACATATAATGAATGCAATGCCTATGGAATATTTTTACAACTTTTTTAGTAATTCTTTGTAAAATGGGGTGGATGATACTTAATAATAGGTTTAAATATCAGTGCAAATTAGTGACACTTGTTTGCAGCATTCTTGTGCTCCTGCAGTTGGGATAAGATAGCCAGTTTCTCAGTGATTTAAGACACGGGGAGAAGTGCGATTCCATCATCAGCCTTATCATTACTAGCATCAGGTATGAGAAAGGCTAAGCGTTTCCCGGTGCAGAGTAAAACAAGACTTATCTTTTACCAAGCGAACCCTAGCTTGGTTTACAATAGAAGGTAGACCCATGAAAATGTTGATACTCTGAACAACCTTGTCTTGAAACTTATGATGAACTAATGTCAGATATGATTCTCATCTATCTGTTATTTAATTAGACAGAACATTGGCGGAATTATACAGACAGAGACCATAAAGGAAGCCACTTATAAAAATAAAAAGAAGAAAGTGCTTAACATTTTCAAGGGCCGACTGTAAGGCCCGTATTACAGAACGTGACTCAAGCAGTTATCTATACTTGAGTACAGTTAGCAAGGGACGTGCTTATACATCGCATGTTGCGACGTCCCTTTCTAGCTGCTCTCAAGTACAGAACACTGCTCAAGTAACGTTCTGTAATACGGGCCTGTAACTTAACTTTATTGAACTCCTTTTAGAGCGATTGAGTTCGGAGCAATCTGAGGCTTAAACATTTCTATTTTTAGGTTTGCAAACTCAATTTAAATGTAGTCTTACAATTTTTTCACTCTGAATTTTGGATCCAAAATAAAACAGAAATCTTTAGTTACACTCTCTTGTATTGATTGATTATATCATTTTAATGCAGATCAATGATGATCAGAAAACTATCACCGTAAATGATTAGATAGCACTGAATTTTAAATCGTTCTTTTGTATAGAATGTAAAACACCGGCACCGTTGCGCTTTACGTAATACGGTTCAATCTGGAAATAGAAACAAACTGACAAACGGGTTCGGGTAACAATGTAAAAGTCTGGTAAAAGTAATGCATGAAACAAAATATTCCGATGGAAAAAGAGACAGGGCTGCTCGCGTGCACGTTCATAATAAACGAGATTGAGCGGGGCGCGGAGCAAATGAATGACGGCGACAGCGGAGGACGTAATCAGCCGACAAGCGGCGTGCGTTCACATGTAAAAACAAAGAGATTCCTACGCATTGCTACGGCAGATCGTCAGGCCCGACTTTGAATGCCGGGAGCGTCGCGACATCTTGGTTATGATGCCTCTGCCTAATGTTGTTTTTGCAAGATCTTTGAGAAGAAGAAACAGGAAAGGCGACACGGGGTCTCCAGCTTTGACTTCTTCCGATTTGTTTTTCTTCATCTCTTGAAACATTTTTTTGGGCACCCCACCCATGAAGACTAAACATGTTCTGTATATTATGTGACGTCTTCTAAAACATCATAACATATCGTGTAGTGTGGATTACCTACGCATTGCATACGGCACGGCAGATCGTCAGGCCCTACTTTTAATGCTGGGGAGCTTTGCGACATCTTCGTTAGGGCCTGCGCAGACGACGGACATTGGAGGACTTTTTGTCAGCGACACGACCTTATTACTAAGAATATAAAGTTGAATATAACGCAGACTATCGCATACTTTTTATGGATATTCGCGATCTAAGTTCAATCTTATTTGGTTAACAATAAAGACGTGTCGCGGACAAAAAGTCCTCCGTTATCCGTCGTCTGCGCTAGCTCTTATGATGATGAGTCTTCTCTTCGTAATGTTGTTTCTGACACATCAACATGATTCACAGAAACGAGTTTGTTGTTTAACTTGATAAGTGAAATAGGAAAAGCGTTTCAACAGGGATTTTCCAGCTTTGATTTCCCCCCGATTTATTTCTGTACATCTCTTGAACAATTTTTTTTTGGGCAAATATAGAGACTAAACATGTTATGCATATTATGTGACGCCACCGTCTAAATATCATAACATATCGTTGCGGATGCCTGCGCATTGCTACGGCAGAACGTCAGGCCCAATTTTAAATGCCTGGAGCGACGCGACATCTTGGTTATTATGCCTCAGGTTAATGTTATTTTTGGTAGATCCACATGATTTATAGAAAGGTGTTTGTTAAACTTGAATCTTGATAAGTGAAATAGGAAAAGCTTTACTACTTGGGGGTTTCCAGAGACGATTTCACCAGATTGGTTTCTCTAAATCTCTTAAACAATTTTTATTGGAACATATAGAGACTAAACATGTTAAGCATATATCTGAGGCCTTGTAAATATCATATAACACGTCGTGTGGAACAACTAAGTTTCTTAGAATTTATCGATGGCTCTCGCCTTCCATGTTCCTGACATTATTTGTATTTACCTCGTTTCTCGGCGGCGCTGAACTTTTCCGTCATAAAGTACACCTCGAATTCTTGAATGAATCGTTTAAGTTTTCTCTAATACAATTTAATTTATTTATCTTTTTCTTATTCAGCTACACAACTTTATAATGTATATATCAACAAATTCGGATTCTCTGAGACAGACTACTATTATTCCAAAAGTCGTCCCGGTGGAAAGTCGACGTGCTCGACGAGCGGTTTCAGTTTGGCGACGAACACAAATCTCATTTGCCAACAGAGGCTTTTCGTACAAAATTGCGAACAGTCAGAACGCCCGCACGAGTACGTTTCGTTTTTAATTGAATAAGCGGAGGGTGCTACATAATCCGGCGCTGGTACGCCCCGAGCGCCAAAATTCACGTAGGCGTTGTTTGTTTTTGTTTTCAAGTCTTGGCTCCTTTTCCGTTCCAACTCTGTTGGATGACACTTTGTTTTGCTTTACAACCTGGTACCAAGTGTTACCCAAAGGTTAAGACTCATCTATTTAAGATCTAGATGAATCGATAAGAAGATTCTGCCTATCGATTCATCTGCATCTCTTTAAAATTTAATTTTTAGGGTTCCGTACCAAAAGGGTAAAACGGGACCATATTACTACGACTCCGCTATCAGTGAGTCCGTCTGTCACCAGGCTGTATCTCATGCACCGTGATAGTTAGACAGTTGAAATTTTCACCGATGATGTATTTCTGTTGCCGCTATAACAACAAATACTAAAAAATTTGTAATATAAATATTTAAGGAGGCTCCCGTACAACAATCGTGAATTTTTGCCGTTTTTATAGATAATGGTACGGAACCTTTCGTGCGCGAGTCCGAATCGCACTTGGCCGGTTTTTTATGCATCATTAGGTCGGTTTACACTGTCTGTATCTGTCGGGGTCTGGACTGTGGCTTAGATTCAATTGCTTTATGGCAAATATTGTTTGAAAATCAAAAGATTGGCGATTTCGAAAAAAAAAATTGTAATATGAACCTGTCCGCAATCCGCAAGCAAAGCTCTTTGTTTCCTTTGACAGTGTTGTTGTTTATTATATTGGTAGGTATTTTGCAAGCCTATATCTAAAACGTCTGTTTCATCATCCCATTAGTTATTGTTGAAATTAAGTAAAATGTAATATTTAAATAATTGGTAATAACGTTAGTCTGCTCATATAATATTGTGTGGTATTGATACTCGCATTTGGCTCCGATGTAATTATTGCGGTCCGATTTCGATAATACGCTGCGAGGCTGCACTCGAACAAAATGTGGCTGGCCGGCTGACCACTCGTTTCGTTGCATGTCAATAATTTATACGATTCGCAGAGCAGATAACCTTTTTCATGTTTTATTCATTTTCTACTCTCCAATATTTATTTCATTAAAGGCCAGACAGACATCCCTGTAATGACGGAGCTATATTTAACGCTGAAATCTGTAAAAACCGTCACTTATTTAAATTTGATCTCCTTACAATAACACAAATCTATAATCCGAATAGTTAATCGTGTCGTAAAAACACAGGGTTCATATAACTCTCTTGGGCGCAACGAGGCAATAAAAACCGGGTCCGTATCATAAGCAAGGGCTTCCTCCCCGGTTCGTGCTTATTTGAATCCCAGTTATTTGCCGGGCTTTATCTAGTCATGCTAATGCCACGTTCAGCTCCGAGCCAAACCGCGCGTGGGTTCATTATTTAATTGATTGCTGCATAATAATTAAATTCTAATTAGTTACAGTTTAATAATCCAATGATTACATTCCGTTTATTATAAACTAGCGGCCGCTCGCGGTTTCACCCGCGTGTTTCCCGTTTCCGATGGAATATCGGGATAAAAAGTATCCTATGTTCATAACCAGTTCATCTGTGTACCAAATTTCATTCAAATCCGTTCAGTAGTTTTCGCGTTTATTCGTTGCAAACAAACAAACAGACAATCAAATCTTTCCTCTTTATAATTTGAGTATAGAAGTATAGATCACAGGAGTCATTATTAGCTCTTTACCACTTTGTTTCGATTTTCTTCGTTTGCGTGTGATGTGCATTTGTGCAAGGAAAAGTTTGGACCACTTATTGAGCCCGCGTAATGGATCATGCATGGCCCATTCTCCTTCAGATAAAGAAAGCCAGTGTCCCAAAAAAGAGGATATTAAAATTACTGGCGATGATAGATTTATAAAGCTAATAATAACATATTTCGTAGCAATCTAATCTATACTCGTATGCTGATGATACCGCTGTAATGTTCTACGGGAATAGTTGGGAAGAAGCTCGTAATAATGCTGAAATAGGCTTAACCAAAATCGCACAATGGTTAAAACAACATCTTTTAACTCTCAATACGTCAAAAACAAGTTATATATGTATTACCAATTACAATAGACATTAGAATTCACTATTGTGGCAATTTTGATAGCGATAGCTGCTCATGTACACAAATAAATAAAGTATCAAGCACAAAATATCTCGGAATACTTTTGGACCAGAGATTAACATATCAAGAATCAGAAAATTCATTTGGCTATTCAAAAATCTAAGACATCTTGCAACTGCAGATACATTAAAGTATGTGTATATTTCTCTGGTTCAACCAATTTTGACGTATTGTATCAGTATATGGGGAGGCGCTACTAAAACCAAATTTTTGGACCTAGAGAGAGTACAAAGATCCTTGCTGAAAGTCATTTATTTTAAACCTTACAGATTTCCAACACAAGATCTGTATTTACTATGTCAGCTTCTCTCTGTCCGCAAGTTGTATGTATTGAATTTGACTCTTAAATTACGTAAGTCCCTTGTATATAACCCTAATTGTGAAAACAGTAGAAGAAATAGAAATGTCGTTAAAAGTGTAGGCGTTAAAACTGCTTTTGCCAGGCGGCAACAGTAAAATCAATCTTGCTATGTATATAACCACTTGAATAACCAGTTAAATATTTATCCTAAAACTATCAAAGAATGTAAAATACTCATTACCAATTGGCTAAACGATAAAGATTACAACGAAATTGAAAAACTTATTAAATAATAACTTATACTTTCTCTCTCTCTCTCTCTCTCTCTCACACACACACACACACACTCACGCATGCTCGCACACACACGCCCACACACTTATAGCGTTAGTTAATAGTCTTAAAATATTCTTGTACCTCTAAAAATGCAACTCCAAAAGTGTTTATTATTTTGTAATGTACGATGTGGAAGAGCGAGGTCTCTTGGCACAAGTATAATAATACTTAAAAGGAGATCTCAGTGTAATGTTCTGTAAAAATTTGATGTTACTGATTTATTTAAAAAAAAAAATTTATTATAATATAAAGCTGAAGAGTTTGTTTGTTTGAACGCGCTAATCTTAGGAACTACTGGACCGATTTAGAAAATTCTTAGACCATTAGAAAGCTACATTCCTCCCGAGTGACAAAGGCTATATTTTATCCCGATATTTCCACGGGAACGGGCACCACGCGGGTAAAACCGCGAGGATCCGCTAGTCGGAATATAATGATACGTATGACTATAGCCATACTCGTTTTAACTGCTCCATCAGCACAGGAGATTGATGTCTATAAACATAAAATAAGTCATAAAACTACAATATATTAGGATACTTAAACGATTTTGGTATGAAATCAAAGCAGATTGCATTAAGTGCTATCGAGACACAGTCATACGATCAACTAAAACCAAAAAGCCAAACCAAATTAAAATTTAATTTTGGCAAACTTTTACCATTCCTGAGTTTATTCCGTTAATTGATTAAATAACGATTTTAAATGTAATTTTATCTTCTCTTGCTTTATGGTGTAGGTTAGTTGTCGTAAAATGGGGTTTTTATGGCTGTAACCTGCCCTGTTCCGGGGTGACCTCACTGCCTCCGTTCCGGACGGTCGTAAACGGACCACCTTCGATCATTTTATGATATTTTATTATATACCTTAGTGTTGCTTTTATTTTAAACTTAGCCTTCTAGTTCCGACTTAGCTCACGAGGAATTAGATTTTCGCACGGACTTACGCGTGGTGTCGCCATCTACAGGAACAAAAAGTATCCTATGTCCATTTCCAGGGTACAATATATCTCCATATCGTTTTATTGAGATCGGCTCAGCACCCAACTAGCAAAATCAGTTCTTATCTTCAAGACTAATTCTATACTCTCTTTTAAGAAACTTGTAGCATGTAACAAACATAGATTTGGGCGTAGTTATAAAAAATATTATTACTGTAATTATCTTATAACCAACTTAAAGAATGTTACTAAGCCCTATACAATACTTGAGAAAGTGCAACCGCTTCTATAACCGTCTTGGATTACACATTTATAAACACTAACACTCTTATTAGTAACTAACATAAGTATCATACTAACACTATAATTTTGTTAATGCATTTATTTGTAATGTATTTGGTTATTACTTATTAGTTATAAGTACGTTTTTGTTGTTCCGGCTGGTTGATGCAAATGTTTTGAAATAAAAATTATATTGAAAAAACGCTCACATGATTCCTATTAGATAAACATTATAATAATTTGGTATTTGTAGAATATTAGTATCGCAAAATATAGTGCGTGAAATAGCCGAGGAAGTAGTTCTTATTGTAAATGTTTAAAATTTGGTTAATTTCACAGCGCCCTTTTAAAAATAGCGCATTGCATAATTGTGGTTAAAAAATGTTTCGACAATTCTTAGAAACCGTCGTCGCCATGTTTTGTCACTAACCTATAAACTAACTTTGATATGATTTAATGAAGAAATTGATAAATGACTAGATTACAATTTCTTTCTTACATCCATGACAAGATTTTTTTTGTTAAACAATTTTCTTACGTCGAATGAGCTGAAACGGTTTTTCGATCTAATATCGCTCTTATTAAGTAGCAAGCATTTAAAAGAATCTCAAACAAGACTAATCCAATGCAAACTTATACTAATCTCCGCTTAGTGTATTATAATACCTTGTTCTCTTACAAAAAACTCCTATAGAATCAAAATATTATTAAAGACTATTTTTCTGTAAACAATTATGTCAAATATCAAAATGTTAACCTCACCTGCTCGCGCCGGATGGCGGCGGAGACAATCCCCTCCGTATCAGAAAGACAAATTAGTAAAAGGTCCTTGTGGGATAAACAACATAAAAGTAAAACGACCTACTAGTAAAACGTCTGAAATTTAAGATCGTCATATTAGTAGTACGTCTGAAAAGAAATAAACGGCATATTGGGAAAATGGACTGGTATACACTGACGCAGAAAAAAAAACATAAAGACAATAAGTTAAATATAGTTATTCAATATATTTTTAAATAATATAACAAATTTTATTATTTTTTTATTTTAACCGCCTCTGTGGTCTAGTGGTACAACCACCGGTATCAGACCCAAGGGTCCCGTGGTCGATTCCCAGCGGGTGTACATATTGTATTCGGTTTGGTTGGTGGTAGGACTTGTTGTAAGTCCGCCTGGCTAGCTACCACCATCTTATCTAAGTCTGCCAAGTAGTTCAGAAGTTTTCTCCAATTTTAAGGTAGTTTGTCAAAAAGAGTGGTCCGAATATTTTGATGATCGATCAAAAACTAAAGGGATTTGGTACAAAACAATGCAAAGTGAGCCTCCTCGTATACCATGGTTAATTAGTAGTAAGATAAGTAGGAAACAGCTTAAACTAATGCTTAGAATTAGGTCCGGTCATATTCCATCAAGGAAGTTTGCACATATGATGAAAAAAGTAAATTCACCTAATTGTGAAATATGTGAGCGAATTGAGGATGTGCATCACCTGTTGATGGAATGTGAGCGGAACCGTATTCAAAGAGATACCTTCCTAAGTAAATTCTGTATAAATAGGCTAGATATTGGAATTGCTCAGAGTATTTTGAGCAATTTGGATTCTGAGGCCGCAGTATACCTGTGTGGTTTGGTGGAGTACTGCCTACAAACCACACAAACTTAGACTTATATTTTTACTAATGTAAACGGCTGATTTGCCTCGATGGAGCTGCCGTGTCTAGAGACAAAAGCTCCTAAATAAATAAAGATAATAAAAAAAAAAAAAAAAAAATCTAAGTCTGACGCCAAAACAACAATGTTTTCAGCATTGTTGTATTCCGGCAGTTCGAGATAAGATAGCCAGTTCCTCAGTGACTGAGGATTCCGGGAGAGGCTCGCTTCCATCTTCAGCCTTATCAATACTTATCATCAGGCATGATTTAACCGCCTCTGTGGTCTTGTGGTAACAACCACCGGTATCAGACCCAGGGGTCCCGGTTTCGATTCCCAGCGGGGGTACAATTTGTATTCGGTTTGGTTGGTGGTAGGACTTGTTGTGAGTCCGCCTGGCTAGCTACCACCATCTTAACTAAGTCTGACTCCATAATAACAATGTTTTCAGCACTGTTTTGTTCCGGCAGTTAGAGATAAGATAGTCAGTTCCTCAGTGGTTGAGGATTCCGGTAGGGGCTCGCTTCCATCTTCAGCCTTATCAATACTTAACATCGGGTTTGATGAAGGCTCTTAGTCTCACCGTCGTTAACAAAAAAAATATTATGAAGGCTAAGAGTCTCCCCGTCGTTCATTAAAAAAAAACCCTTTTTGCATAGGTTTATGATAACTAAAAAGCGTTATTTTATCGTATTATTTTATCTGAGCGTTTGGAAATCGTCCTAGAAAATAATCCTTTTTTTTTTATTTTGTCCACTTGAATATACATTATAGCATAGGCAAGTCCTTTTATGCACGTCCGACATGACGGTTTTTGATTTCAGACGTTCTATTTGTATGACGATTTTAAATTTTCAAAACGTTTACTTTTATGTTATTTATCCCACAAGGACCTTTTACCCACCAATCGGCCCCCGTGGTGCTCCCTGCTAGAAGACAACGAACGGGGCTCTGGCGACTATTCCCCACCTAGGCAACTAGCAACGGCCTTGGAGTTTAAATTCCTCCTAAAATGTAGGAATGAACCCACTGCGGAATGTTAGATCGAATTGCAATGGATGTTTTGTCGAGTGACCCGACTGACGCCCGGCGCCACCTAACCGGGCATGGTGGTGTGAAATATGCTACGTAGGAATAGCACACCAGGCTCCACGTGGAAACTATGCGACTGGTGCATCGTATCTGGACCAATTTTGCTGCGAGATCTCCCCATCGAATAGGTACTTGGAACGTCCGCGGGCTTAATCAATCAGGAAAATTGCAAATAGTGGAGAAAGAGATAGAAAAAACGTCGACCTATTAGGACTCAGCGAAACCAACTGGACGAAATCTGGGCATTTTGTTTCTGAGTCTGTTAACAAAATATATTTCTCAAGTCCGTAAAATGAAAGTAGTCAAGGTGTGGCTTTTGTCGTACCAAAAAAGGGGATAAATGTGTCGTATGTTATAAAGCAGTAAATGATAGGATAATTACTCTTAAGCTTATTGCCTCCCCTTGCTGCATAAACATCTTTCAAGTATAACCTCCTCAAAATCCACAGAAGAGGATGTCCAACAATTCTATGATGGTCTAGCTCAAACACTCACAGAAATACCCTTAGGAAAATTAACTAGTCCTTGGGGATTTCAATGCGAACTTGATGTTCCCGATATTTATGTACGGCGTCGAAACATGAACCATCAAAGCAAGACAGAGGTAAAGGATTGATTCATTCAAACTGTGGTGCTGAAGGGGATTGCTGAGAATCCCCTGGACCGCGAAATGCACAAATGTCAATCCTTTCACAGGTAAAAATAAAAGATTGTCTCTCGGCAACATGTTATCAGCGGGTGCTCAGTTACTTTGGTCTCATCATGAGACGCGTAGACAACAGCCTCGAAAAGTTGGTCATTGTTGGGAACACATAGGGGAAAAGACCCAGAGGCCGCTCACCAACTCAATCTTCAGTTATAAAGGACCGTCCAGAGAGAGAGAGAGAGAGTAATAATAATAGTTTTTGATATTGTAGCTAATTAGAAGACTGTGAAATAAGTACAACTGCTGTTGAGAATATATACGCTTGTGAAATAGGTAAAATAGTCTACAACAATGCCTTTATAAGACCGTTATTAGTGGAGATATCTTTTTTCATAAGATTACTTTGCTTGTTGGGCATTTTACGCGTAAAAAGTAACAGACAGACAGAGTTACTTTCAGCAAAAGTCTTTCGTATTTATTGGATTGGATTAGCCCTCCATGAATCTTAAATTATTATAATCTTTAAACTTCGTCATAGCAAGGCATTTCTCGATAATTTTTCGCTTCAGTTGAGACTGAACTAAAAACTCTTAAACCCGCCTTTTCAAAGTGAATTAAACGTCTTAAAACGATTACGTCTCGGCAACAAAAGTAAGTTACCTGTTGGTTATTGTGAATGAGACATTGACCCGGTGACCCTGCTCTGACGCAACAAATGTCACCGCAACCATCAATCATTAGCTCGTGACGTTTTGCGACCTGGGACTCAGATTGTCTATGACTTGCACAGTAACACAGATTATTTGTACATCTTTGTAGCTTATCTACTGATCCTGGTGATTCTACTTTACGAACTAAGTCTGTCTATGTGGATGATCTTTTTGAAGGTTTATCCAAAAATATTGCTTCTATCGACAGTTATTTCCTGTAGAATTCTCGTGACCAATAAATAACAATTACCAATGACTGAATTGACGTATTCGATAATGTTAGATTTAGTATTCTCGTGGATACATAGCAGAATCAATAGTAGACCTTATTTTTAAATTTATCCCTTTTCTTTACCTCTTTATACACCCATCTTGCAAAAGTTCTTTTTTGCACCTTTGCACAACACGTTTTACTAATTCCTTCTCTGGGCCCTTATTCACTATGACCACTTAGATTCCACACTTAAACCTTACCACGCATAAACCCCGTCAATATCGTATCTTGTCACGGTAAGGAATCTGGTCAACTCTATTCTGTAAGTCCCACCGCGCTCCAAGACACCTCCAAGACAAATTGTCTTTGGTACGTTATGAAGTCACGAGTGCGTTCGAAAACTAAACTTAAAACTTTTAAGATTTTAAATTTATTACTTGCAAAATTTAATTTCACTAACAATTAACCGTGATTTATTATGTTTATATTAATATTTAATCGTTTATATCATAACAATGCAATTTTAGCAATAACAAAGAAAAAATATTACACAATAATTTAAACAAACACGCAGCAAAACCAAAACGTTCGAACGTTTTGAACGTTCCTTTTTACTTTTTTATTTCTTGTTATCGATTTTTACAATGAAAATTAATTGATTCAATTTTGTCTGTTTATTATATGTTTATTACAAGAAAGAAATAATAATACTTAGTATTTCAATGGAAATATATACATACACTTCAAAACATTAATATTGTACCTACGAGTATATTTTGTTTGAAGAATTTTGATGTACTTGGCGGTATTTTATTTGAAGCGATTTGTTATTGTAAGTACCTAATCGTTTGTTACTCCCAAAAATGTTACAAGTTACTTGCCTTATAATATCTAATTTACTTACATAACCCCTAACATATGTCTTTTGCATTTGTTCCAGATTTAAAAGCTAAAACAAACTAAAACATCTTACTTCATTGAAATCAATTTGTTTAAAAATGTGATTCACAAGTTCATTCATAAGTGTAGATCAAGAATGGTCTTCGGTAGTTGCGTGCAAAATACTTACATAAAAGTTCATAATAAAATAGTTTTATAGTTACATGTGGTTTAATTCGATACAAAATTTACAAAATCTTAGTAATAGTAGATTATAATATAAATAGCTGACACTAAATTTCACTGAAATACTTAAAGAAAGAGATGGTGTTTAGAAGGTCTTTGGCCTTAGGTACGTTATAGATTTATTTAAATAGTTTTTAGCACAAAAACAATAAATTTCTTCACAGTCACAACGATTCCTTGCAGATTCCACGTTGATTCCACGCGTTTCTAAAACGTGGAATTTTTGACAGTTCAAACCACGCGCAAGTCACGTTCATATCACACGGTTTCATTTAAGTGTCATAGAGAATACGAATTTTGAAAATGTCGTAACCATGTACGATATTGGCGTGGTTTTGAAGCAAGGAATCGCAAAGTGGTCATAGAGAATAAGGGCCCTGATAAGGTATCCACATGGTAGAAGAAAACTCAATTGCACTGAGAATATCTTGCACTTATCAAATTACAGCCTATCTCCGAAGAATGATGTCATCTGATTGCAATGGGCGGGCACGCTTCGCCCTCAGCTGCTTATTCGTGACCGCGACTCTAAACGACTCATGCATACAGCTCGCTCCTTTTTGAACGTTGAACATTGTGGAAGATAGGTACTTTTATGCCCGGACACGACATTGTTAATGAAATTTCATGGAAAATCGAAATCACCTCATTATTGTTTGCAACGTACGACAGATATAATGCCTATTCAGTTTCTATTCATCTAATGATCGCCACGTTGCAAAGTCATACCATAGGTACACTTTCATTATCATTTTAATGTATGGAAGTTACTGAAAGTAAAAAACTTTCATTAAACATAAAACTCAATTTTCAAAAAGATATCCTGGTTAAAACATAAGACTGTTTAGAAAACGCAATTCTTGAAATTACAATATAGGCCTTTATACTAAAGATAACTAAAGATTAATTTCAATCAATAATGCTTTGGTTTAAAATTTCATTCTAAGGTAGCCTGTGGCGCTTAGTATATTGTTATTCGGGATTATTTAAAGATGCCTCTTCCTGCTGGCTACGATCCAAAGGGGTATCCCCAACATATACCAGACGATACAATAATTATGGACTTTGATATGGGTTAATGTGTGTGTACTGATGTCTGTCTGTATTAATGTTTCATTCATTCATGACTTCCTTGTTGTTATTCTTTGGCTTACGCTACAAATTGTGAGCTTCCCGAAGATGTAGGTGAATGTCACGTTGCGCCCTGTTTAGTGTAAGTTTGTGTGTATTTATAGTATAGTTGTCGACCCACAGCAACCAAGCGTTTCTTAGAAAGTGAGAGTTCCAAGTTTCTTGAGTGCGCTATTCGTCGTGTTTAGATCGACCGACATCCTAGAATTTGTGCTTTCCTATTCATTTACATAGAGCTCTCCATTTGTGAGTAGAAATAGCACAAGGGCGTAATAAGTTTTCTTTGAGCGTGAGTACACCTCATACGGAAACAAATTAGTGAGTTTTGTGTTCATTAATTGTATTCAATGATAACTTATTTACAAGACAGTGCATCAATTGATAATTCTGTTTGAATCTTTCATCCTCTTCGATGTTTATTGTTAATACAAAATCGTACTTTTCCTTTACTCACTACTTGACGCATCGTGGTGAAGGGCGGTGACTTCAGATAATAAATTACGAGTGCAACGATTGCGACCGCCAAGCAGGGATAAGGGGGTCCGGGGAGGGGCCGACCATTTTAATGTCCCGACGCCAGACTTTATATTAAACATTCGACCTTGGCAATGGCCTACATCGACACCGGGACACGCACACACGCCCACTCTTCTCGTCACGAAAAGAAAAGTTCATTCAATGTTTCGGCACCGGGTCTGTGTTATAAATAATAAACGTGACGTATTTACTCATCTACTGAGGTATTTAAACTTCTTATCATCGTCGTGTTCCAATGACATTGCTTGCGGTCTTTGTCACTTTGTATGCGATCTATCTAATTGTGTTTATCCTTATCTGTGTTTTGTTACATAATAGTTAAGCGACGGCCTTGACTTTATTGTATTCATTGTTGATATTGTCAAACGTTAATAACAGTGAATCATCCTCTTATGGAAAGTTACTTAGAAGGATGTGTGTTAGGTGCTTGCTTGTATATAAATAGAATGCTCAAAAACCTTGACTTAGTTGTAATGGTAGTAGGACTGCTAAATTTAGCAAGGTACGAATGTCACAATACACTTTTGGCCGTTATGACAGTAGCATTTGAAGCACTGCATGGGTCCATGAGCACTTCCACGGGTCCAGAACCATGTATGATTGATTATTTGACTCAAAAAAAATGTTTCGTGTTTCTTTAGTCTGGTCAGAAATACTTTCTTAGATAGTTTAACGTACACGCGAACCACAGAACGAGCATTTACGAGACTGTTGAATAACATTTAGGTAACATAATTAGTAATAGGTGTTGCAAATCATGTAATAATAAGTTTACCGTTACTGTTATTGCGTGGACGGGTGAGTGAGTAATGTAATGTGGGTCAGTGACAAGAACAGAGGCAGGGTCGAGATGCCATTGACGCGTCTTGCGTTGGCTTACGTAACGCCGCATATTGTGTTGACGTCCGAGGGTACAAAGGATGCGTGCAGTATCGACACTCGACACTTTGTCAACGACCATACGAGACTCGCATGTAAATAATGACTTGTACTGACCTTTACTGTTGTAGTGCATTGCCAACTGTATTATTGATATCATTCAAACCAACAGTATTTGGATCAGCTTCCTTAAAACTATTTTTATAAATATTTCAGATTAATATTTGGTTTGGGAAAACAAGGACTTTTTGATACAATTCAACTCTGATTTTATACTCCAATACTGTTTAACAGATGGACTCCGCTTAACAGATAGACTCATCTCATCATACGATATCAAAATAGTTTTCAACATCTCTGTTTAATTCCTTAACAGTTCTGTGTTATTCTGTGTGGCATGTATAAATAATCTTTGCTACAGCATGGACAGTTTAATTTCCTTTACAATATTGTAAAATTTCCTCCGACCATGCGCGTTGTAAGTAGAACGTAAGTTGCTGGGATATATGCAATTTAATAAATTATGGCTGATATTCACACATCCCATTTCTATTTAGCATAGTGATAATTAGCCTTGAAACGAAATGCCATATAAAATATTGTTGAATCAGATCAAGTTCATGCCAAAGCTAATTTGTTGTGCTTTGGTGAAATCAGATTTGGTATCATTTTCCTGTTTGTTGTGTCCATGGCTGTTTTGCTTTTTTTGAGTAACGTGAATGTTCAGTTATCAATATACTACTTATAAAATGTGGATGAAAGTAAATTTAAAACCTGCTACAGTTAACCTTGATCGTGGAAGTCCACATCTGAAAGCCAAATCTGAGGAGGATTATTCTTTAAAATACTGCAATCGCTAAAAATGCGAGCATAGTAACGAACTGAGGTCTCAACTGATGATATATTGTATCAGAATATTCCATAATAAATAGTTTCGCAGTGTCGAGTGGCGTCAGTGTGCCTGCAGGTGTTCTGTGCCGGTACGAAACTGGTCGGGCATCCGGTCCGAGCCGCGAGCTGCGCCCGACAGATGGCGCTACATGTACTTGCTTGCGCACTATACTTGTGCATTATTCACTTGGTTAACTACCTATCTACACTGCACTACCTATCTATATTACTACAAAAGCATATACACAATAATATGAGTTAGTAAAAATAAAAGCGAAGTTAGTATTTTCATTGGGATTGGGAGTGATGAAAACAGGTAAACCCCGTTTTTCTGTCAATTAGTTGAAGGAAATCAAGCGTAGAATATTATCTGTTTACCATTTTTTTACTTACCTTAAAATAATTATATTATCACGGTCAAATGGGCGTAAATCCAATAGAATCAAAATGTTTGCTAAATGAAAGCCTAATACTGGTACTTCATTTGTAACTAATTAGATCTAACAAATTAAACATTAAAAGAGTGTATTCTATAAATAGCTAGTAAAAATACCTCTCAAAGTTTAATTAAAAGTGACACCTTTTTCACTACCCTCCACTAGGCACGGACATGATCCTATAAATTTTCAATTGTAAGTCAATTTGGTATTTAAAATATGCCCTTCTTTCCTCTTGGCTAAACAATATGCATACAAAAAGCATACGGTACGGTTGTTTGAACAAAGCTTTCAATTATTTAAGGAGTTGTTTGTCGAAGAATTTGTGCAGCAAACAATTTTATGGCAACAGCGGCCATAAGACAAATTGTCTAATTACGGTGCGGTCCCGGCCGCTTATGTAACTAATGGCGGCATAATCGAGTCCCTGGAATCCGATCGTAAACACGCTCGCTAACCCACTAAAACATATTTCTTTTATTTTGCGAAGCAACTCGCCTTAGCCGTGCCGGCCGACTGCCACTTTACAAAACAGGTTCCTATATCGAACTCAACGATAAATCCTCCATCTAGGTGTTGGCTCACCTTTCCTGCATCGCCTTTGGTATTCGGAGAATCGTTCTTCACCATTTTCCTCCCCAAAACCACTAACGAAAAGTGGATTTTATACATTACTACTCCTATTTGGCGATATATTTTCAACAAAGTTTTAAAAGAACTTTGACTCTACATTTCTTATGGTCTTTGAATTCATCTTGCATTTTTAAGCGATTTCAATCATAAGATAATTTATCTTCCCATCTTGCATTGTCAGGAAATATTCCCGCCACTAAACTGCTGTCACAAATTGACATTTTAATAAATGTTGCTCTTGCGCAGACGTATGGGCGTCTAACGAGCAATTTTACTGCCGCCGCCGCCTTTCTGGCGCCATGCTTTATCATTCTCTTTGTTTTTTGTTTTGGTTCTTGATTGAATTCATATCTTTTATTATGAATCTGCAAATTATCTAACTTATTAAAATTTTTCAAATGTTCATTCTTATTTTCTGGGTTTTATTTTTCATTTACCTACTTCTATGTTTTCCGCTTGGTGTATGCTGAATGAGTATATGTACTTATTCTTTCAACAATTTTGTTTGGTCACCTAGGCAAGAGTTTTCTTGTAGATCTTCCTATATTGCCTATTATTTTTTCAGTTTATTTAGAATATCACCCTTTATTTCAACATTCACTTTCTTTACATGATTTATATTTATATAAACTTTTCGGTTATCTTCACCTACAACTTCTATTAATATTAATAGTTACACCAACGAACATGAATTTCGTTTATTCGTTAAACTTTAGATATATCTGAATTCTAGAGAAATCTGATTAAATTATGTACCTACATCAATATTATGTAAGTACAAAAACATGGATTCACTGTGATTGTTTTCCAAAAGCTTGCAACATTGATTTATTACTTTGTTTTAAATTATGATCGCGTGGTGCATATGTATGTATACGTACTGACCCGAATTTACATTAGGCCACTGCGTTTGCATTGCGACGGTAATGAGTTGTCCGATATTACTGCTGGTATGTTATGTTGGACACGATCAATACAGTACCGCCTGATCAAGTAACCCTGGTCCTTGAGTATAGCCATTTATTATCAATGTATTCAAAATATTTGCAAGTTGTTTTATTTTCCTCAGAAATTACTTATATTGTTGATTTGATTGCCTTATTCATTGTATTATCTATTATCAAATAGATAAACAAAATTATCTACTCTCGATTACCCGTGTCTTTGTATTCATGTGTGTGTGTGTGTGTGTATGTGTGCGTGCTCGTTTACATATTATGATGGCTAAACGATTTTGCTCATAATGTTTTACGGTCGCGTGGAATTAAATATAGAACATGGTTTATTTATAGATGCTCTTATCGATACTACGTTAGCATTATAGTCTTGATTCTAATATGCCCAATTATCTAAATTGTATAAATGTAGTTTTAAACCAAATTCCATGTTAACTATTACGATAATAAATGTATGTGGTATGAACAGTAGAAATTATGAAAGTAGCGGACTTAAACAAATCGTACAAAGCATTTAAGCGCTACAAAGTAAAGGAACATTGAACAAATAACTGGTCGAGTCGAGGAGTTGGTTGGGTGCGTGCAGCTCGGCGACTCGGCGACCCCCCGCGCCACGTTCTCCGGCGTGCCCTCGCTCGCTAGCTATACATATGGGTCGGACGGAGCGCGGCGTGCCGTCGCAATATCAGCCCGGTGAAATCGCTCGCCCGCCCGCCTCGTCGCACCGCACGCCTCGCCTGCGCCCAGTCGTCGTGCGCCAACTGAAACGCGCGCACTGCTAGCGCAATCGAACGTACAATATCCCATACGAGTCTCTCGCTCTCTGGTAGCTTCCATCGCAATCGGTCGACTCGCCTTCTATAACCGGCATCGGTCGATGCTTTCATATTATTCACTTGGAGGGAATATTGTTCACTCTGCTACTTTAACCTTAGCCCGTTGTGATTGTGAGAAGTGCAGAGCTCGCTCTAATTTGTGTTTCGGTGACATTCCAAGAAATCGTCAAGACGGCCGTCATCATACGGCTGCCTGCGGCCACAGTAAGTATCGCTTCGGCCACATCCACATGACTCAATGTAAAATGGGACGATTCTTATCTTCTGCCACCGCTGTGTGCGTGCATGGCGACGACGATGGCGCGCGCCGGTGTGCGTGACATCCGACCGCCCCCGTGCCTGTGTGCGTTCTCGTTGGCTCAATACTCGGTTCTATTTTGTGGCGGAGCGAGTAGATGTTTGTTTTTATTATCACAAGACCGGTGACTGTTGCAAGTTTGATTAAATTGAAATTGCAGTCTCTATTTGACTTTGTATGTGGTGGAGGTTTATTAATTATATTTAGACTTTCTACATACTAATTAAAACTCTATTTGTAGATAGAATAACGAAACATAATTTTTATCAACTTTTGTAGTACTGTCTGTACTTACATTTATAGATATAACGTCTGGCTTTTATTATTATAACGTGCGATGTGCCTCTCTATTTGCTCTACCAACCGACTGCCGACGGACGGCAACGTAGCGCAAACGATGGCATGAAATGTTTCATAAATCCGCCTCTATTTTTTTTTTATTATTTCAGAAGATAGTACTTTTTTAACAAAATTAAAAATAATTACTTACTTTACCCAAATTTTAATAATATCTAATAAATTTAATCACATGTAAAAGTTGTAAGTAGCGCTACTTTTTATTGATACTTTTGTTAAGTGTTTTATTTTCAATTCCTATCTCAAGCGTCCCAAAGTTGAAGGTCATTTATTCTTTATTATTTCTTGCAACTTGCAAGAAAAGTGATTCCATATTTTGGCTCGTAAGTGTAGTTATTACTATATAACAAAGCCTACCGGAAAATACTGCACCTAAAGACAATGAGAGCCCATTAATACTGCCCGTGTCTACAGTTTTTCACATTACAGCCAAGTCTGACTGTTATTTTTATTTACTCTTCTCGTCTAACTTGTATTATTTTCTCAGTGATCATTTTTTTACGTCTGCAGTAACTGCAAAACACGAATAGTATTTATGGGCTCTCATTATCTATATGTACAGTAATTTTTAATGTCCATTGCTCCATAGGATTATAAAAGCTGTTATGTTTAAGTATAACTTTTGATCTTAGCTAAGAATTTATGGATTTTCGATCTTTTATTTCTTCTTCATACTATCAATCAATTTGCAGTCCTTCATTCAGTCATATTCAGTTATTCACCTATTCTTCATTCAATGCGTTTAACTGGACTTAACGCAGAAATAAGATATTACAAAGTGCAATGTCGAAATACTAAAAAAACACGAAGTTAACTTCTTTCGACTTTAGATAGTTGAACATAGCTGGAACTGGAAAAGAACTTTTGGAAGTGTATGGAAATTTTTGAAGGCGGATACAAACTAGATATTCCAACAAGCTAGACTACTTGAAAGAGAGTTCTGCCTGTGTCGACGTTATTATGAATAATTATCCAAATCGCCATTTTCAAATTCATTCTGATCAATAAATTTGAAGTGTTGCCAGACTTGGTGCCAGACACAACAGATCCCAAAGGCACGTCTTATTATCTTCACTAAGATCACTTTGGGTCACTCTGCCATGCCATCGTAGTCAGTCAGTCGGTATGTAATCGATCTGATCACAAGTTCTTCTAATTTTCTTATCTTCGACCATTATTGCGGGAAAACTGAGGATTTCGGCATCGTCATCGTCATATTCTCGTCGCGGTTTTTAACAGTTGCACATTCAGAACATTGTCTGGTAGAGGTTTCCCTTTTTAATGTTACGGTGTTGAATACCGTTTTCTAGGAAACCGCACCGTTTTGTTTACCTAGACAACGTTCTAGTGACATTATTCGCAGCTGTATGATGCCCATAATATCCTAGGAAACAAGAACTTTATGATCAACAAATTTGCTCTTGCTATTATTGTGTGTTTGTGTTTGTCCTTTCTTGGTTAGATGTTTTGGAATGATTTTGTTTCGCGTTGTATGCCCAGCTAACTATGCTTTAAAATTAATATCAATGAGATTGATAATAAAATGATTAAGCGTTAATATTTATTTTAACAAAGTCACTGTTATTAGTTCGCTTATCGAAAACAACGTCATTACGTAGGCATTATGTGCACTTTAGATTATTTAATACGATCTCGCGATCACGATGGACTCGCTCAATTCGACAATGTCGTAACCATCGGCAACGAGCTTTACCGTTTTGTGATTTATATACAACCACATAAAAACTACGCTGTCGGAGAAAACGGTGGCGTATCACACATTCCTCTTGCTGGTCGCTCATACAAATTATACGTGTTACGTATAGCTAGGTAGGTGAGCCGTCATTATTTATGTTCTCTAACAGTCTGTTCAGTGGTGTGGGTTAAAATCGGAGCAGTCAGCTGATCGTCAATGTGTGTGTGTACGTTCTTCGGGAAACACCTTTCGATGACGTGTTCGAGCTACGTTTAATTGGATATTCACATTGTTCCCTCAGTTTTTTTCGTATCGTCAAGTTGATTGATATGCTTCATTGACTCTTAATATACGAACTCCGTTATGATTGATGTATTATCATAATTTCATAACATCCTAGAAATGTTTATCTCACAATTTGTAATTATTATTGAATTATTGATGAATCCTGAAACGCGACTTGGGAATAGAGTCAGGCGACCCGCGTCTCGCGTCCATCGCCACGCCCGCTATAAGTATGGTGGTAGAGTCTTGAACTACAAATGTGCCAAAGTACCTACATTTGCTTAGGAAAGATTTCCTGACATCGATCAAACAACATAATATTGTAGTTGCAACAATAGATGATTCCAAAGATTGTACCACTAAACTGCCACTTTCGCAGGATTATGAAATTTTCACGAGTCTCTTAAATGTCTCGCCAACTGCTTTTTGGTTTTCATAAAGCTTTATTCCCGCTCGGTGTCGATTACAATCGAACAATAGTAGAAGTGTCAGGGAAAGTTGAGCTGGCGCCCCGTGCCCCTCCCCTCCTTACTCGTCACAAATAAATAAGCCAGTGTCGACATCCGACAACAATAATAATAATTCGTCGGGGCCCGATCAGCTGTTTCCCCGACACCGACCCGAGTAACAGGTGGCCTATAAAGACATTCAATAAAGTGTACCACTTGCCTTCGTGCGCAACGGTCTATTTTACACAAACACACACATCCGCAAATTTACTTATCAGACTTCGCCTCTACATAACTTTGAAACGGTTAATTATCCGCCCGTAGTAAGCAACTCTTATAATACACTGTAATGAGTATTCATCACATTTTTACTTTTAATTAAAGCATAAATTTTTAGTCTGGAACATAAAATGTTATGAAAGTTGGACCTGCATTTTCATTAGCCAGTTATTTCGTCAGTCTCTAAAATAGAATCCCTAGTTAAAAATTCAATTCCATTTTTCAAGTTGTTCAAAGAAACCCAGAGAAACTTGAAGTTCTAGTTCAGCAACAACAGCCATTGGTGTTAATACCATATTACACTGTCATGAATCTAACCATCCAACTCCAGTTTCCTACTAGGAAACCCGCACAAATCAAGCATGCTAAATTGAGACTAACTAGCATTTGAGATTGAGAGTTGTAGGCTAGCATTCAGTTTAACTTGACTGACTGGCATGAACATACCGTTTAACTAAAATTAAAAAAAAAAGAAAACAAAGTAGAAAATTTACCCTAGGCACTAAATCAGGTTATTGTTTCGCTTTGAACACCGACAGCGCCGAATGCCGATGCAATCGTCGGCTACGCGGGCGGTAGTAAGGTTCGCATATTTCGTTCTCAATAGCAACCGTTCGATGACGAGCCGGTTATGTAATGTAAATGTTTATGTACCTACTCCACGTGCTGCCACCACGTGCCCCAACCGAGAACACTAGCCTTGTGAATTATTTATTTACGACAACATTTTCGCACGCCGGTCGACGAACTCTCGAATGATCTTGGAACAAATTTACGCTGATTAATCTCCTCATGTTTCGATGAAAACGCTAGCCAGCTCCGCGATTACTACATTATGTAATGACTAACGATTGACGAACGAATCTTGCACTACAATATTAGCTTCTCCTATTCATGGCCACTAAATCTTCAACAAATGTTACGGTAAAGACTGAATTCTATAAAGATTTAATATATTCGTGATTTCGTACAACGCTGGTTCAACAGTATCAATCTACCTAAATCGGGTGATGCTGATACTACAAGAATACTTGTAGAAGACCCATCTGATGCATATGCAAAACAGTTGCCAAATTGATGTAAGTTAGTAGAAGCCTTGATACCTGTATAAACAGCATAAACACAAGTTCTATCACTGCGCTTCCTCTAATGCTGATTCACATTATTCCACTCCAGTCCAGCAATCGAATCAAGTGCTAGAAGTGCTTGAATGCTACTGCAATAATGCGAACTGGCACAGGAATGTTTTCCAGTGAGCTATCCAGCCGAGCGACTGAAAAAGTTCCCATCTGAGAATTCACTTGTAGCCGAGCAGATTTTTTCCAATATTTTTCTATTTAAAATTTATCATAAGTATGGAATAATAGTGTTTTTTGAAAGACAGGAATAATGTGAACGATATAATCTAGTACTGGACTGGATTGGTTTCATCAGGACGTAATATTATTAACGCGGATTATTTAATTAATTACTTAGGTGAAGTAAACGAAGGCAACCTAAGGTTGTTTAACTCGATTCTGGCGTTTTATTTAGAATTTTATACGGCTTTAAAGGTAAACAGGTAAGGTAGAAACGTTTTTCGATAATTGCTAAATATTCCTAGAATAAACTGAAACGCAACTAATTAGTACATATAAACAATGCTTCTAGTTGATGAATGATTATAGGTAAACTTTCTTTCTTTCTGCGCCAGAAATTATCACATGTTCGAACTTAATTGCATTTGCCAAAATCAAAATTACAATATATTTATTGATTTTCAAATGCCTAACAGCAAATACATCATTACATTTAAAAGAAAACATTGTTATGTTAATGATATAACCGTACTCAAACGGTTACAAAAAGTATAACGTAAGTTACAATGTCAGGATTGTCACTATTTGGTTCGTTTCAAGGCAGAAATCCCATTCGATTATTAATAGTCTGCGCCCGTCATTATTTTAAACGAAAGCGTGTCACTGACCTAGCTTACCAAATAAAACTTAGCTCTGGCAATAATTTATTTGATGTGGAAATTATTGCGTAGAACTTCAAGGCCAGCCTACACATTGTTGTTTACTGATATCTCATGCGTGTTTTGGACTCGTGTTATTAACACTGGTTTGGGATTTGAATTTGAACTCTACTGTCTATATGGAGAGATGCAAATTCATTTCACAATAGTTAATTATTTTGCAAGTCCGGCTCGAAGGACCATGACCAAATCTCATAAAGGTCCATGTATGTAGGTATAGAATTAAAATACAGATTCAACAGCGAAAGTCATTATTCGCAGTCAATGGCACTATTTACATATTTAACAAGAAATCTTAACACCGCAATGACAATGTCATCTGCCGATCACAAAAGGAACTAACATTACATAATAGTGGAACAGACCTGTCAACTTTACATCAGCAATTTTATATTTCAATATCACTTTGGTTGGATTTAGGTACTGGCAAGTTGAAAACTAACAACTTTACCGCAGGCTGACAGATGCACACACACGAGTGGTACTGTGGTATATATTTAGTTAGTCTGCAATTCTGCATTTAGGGCAAGTGCAGTCGGTCGGTCCATTTTAATGCACTTGTCGCTCACATGCAATTAGCTTCATTCATCACAAATAAATTATTCATTTACGACAGGAGTTTGCAGTGTCTACAACAACGTTAGAAATTTTAGAATGTATTCACCTTCCCCATATGATTTCAATACCTACCTACGTGATTTTTCATTTATATCTTCTCTATTACTTTTCTCAGACCGAAAGTCGTTCTTCTCGCTTCTTATCTCTTTGTGTTATGTTTTAGATTCAGAATTTCAGATACAACAAGCAATGGTTCATCAATATCATATTAAGAATCAATGGCTGAATCTTTGAAACTAGAACTTAACCAAAATTTGGTTAAGTTCTACGTGTTCTTTAACTAAATTGTTGTGTTTGTGTTCAGATTTCTTGTTATCTTAACTTGTGTAGAAATTTTATTTAACTTTACGGTCGTTATGCAGTACAAATACTGTATCTAGATGGATAGAGCCGCCCAGCACGTCCCGACAGCTTCCAACAATAATAATTAATTGACTCGTCCGTTCGTTATCGTGCTTTTATATTGACGTTCCCGAGTGAGCAAGCGAGCGAGGCGTATTCGGAATGAAATTTCCATAAAAACTTTTGTGCTCTGGCGGACGTTGCGAGCGCACGTTAAAATCGTCGGCTGGCAATAAAACAGCGGCCGGTGCGGCGAGGCGCGACGAAGCGAGCAGCGAGTGCGACAGAGACGGGGAGAGAGATAATGGACTCTGTACGAAATGAAGAACGCGCTGGTGTGCCGAGCGAGCGAGTTGGAGCACGGCAAAAACAGCGCGGTTATCGCGCTCCCTCGCCCCGCGCCCCTCCTCGCCCCAGGGACCGGACTCGTCTGATCGACGCCGGAGCCTCTCGCAGCGAACTAACCTCGACAGCGGGGGGTCGTGAGTTGCCTTGTTGAGCTCGTTCGAACACTGAACGCGCTGCAGCGCCCAGTTCTTTACAATACGTCTCGATTTTTACTTTGAAAAGCTCAACACTTACGCGTTTGTTTGACAGTTTGCGTTGCCTCTTGTTGAATCTCAAGGTGTTCCAATCAATTGTACCGTTGGGCATTGCGATAGAGACGACTTTGGCTTACATTTGTTGCACACAAGCTTCTTTGAAACGGTACGTATGTATATTCTAATCATAGAGCATTATCACATTATCAGTACACTCCGTATCAGTTAAGTTTCTTCACGGTATTATGTGTAATTAAATATGTTGTTTACTGTATGTGACTAATAAGCAGGTACGGACTCGGAGTTGCAGTGCCAGTTGCGAGTCAAGTTTATTGCAAGAGTCGTTCATAGTCCATGCTGTTGCTTTTATTTCGGTTTTCATTCTGTACGTATTGTTTGCGGGGATTCCTTGTGTTGTTTTGTTTTATTGTGTGATTACCGTATGCGAGCGTACCATTGACTGAGGTCTGCTATTGTTGGTTAGCTACAGCTACAACTGTTGAGGTCGCAGTGTCAAGGTGTCACTACATGTGCTTAAGACCTTAGTCTTAAATATGTGCATGTTTAAACGTCCCTTTGTTATTTATCTTTATGGGGTTCTGTTCCCTGTGCACCTTTATGGACAATCTGTTTCTATATTTTTAACCAGAATGTGTTGACAACAATACATTCTTCCTTTTTATGTACTTAGATTACTGCAAGGCGCTAGCCTATTGATGTCAAGAGTTGTAATAGAATTAACATACTCTTTAAGCATGTGGTGGGAATATGTGCACACTTGAGATTCTATTCCAGCTATTTAATTCATTGGATTAGCTTATTAATTTTTTTTGCCACTTTATCACCCATTAACACATATTCTTCACTATGTCCATTTATATATATTTTATACGATCTATCTTTCGATTCGTGAGCATTTATGAATGCATTATTCAACATACATTCCAAATTTCGAATCACCAACAATTACATTTCAATCTTTATAACTCTACCTTACTTCCTTTTGTACATAAACCATTCTCAGTTTCACTCTGACCGAGATTTGTTGACACAAACACAACACCACGAAACTTCACTCATGTGGTTCAAGTGACAGCTCGGCCTTAGGTTCCGAAAGTTCCATGTTTTTTATATTAAATTTCTTACTTTTTGTCTCATTCTTATTCTTAGATTAAGAAGAGGCTGGAAATAGAGCAAACTTGCTCACAAGATGCCTATTCGCTTGAACTTTATGCTATATGTTACTCTAAAATGATGGCACCAAGTACTGATCTAAACTGTTGTTCCAGGATCTGACCGGTCAGAACAGCAATGACTCGGGCGGCAGCGGCAGTGCGGGTCGCGCTACCACGCCGCACCTGAGGCCGACGCCCAGCCCCACCGGCTCCAGCGGCTCGCGATCCATGTCACCGGCTGTCGGTAAGTTCTACATTTGCCTAACTATTAGACAAACAATAGACAAGTTCTTCTTATGCAAACTACTGCATCTCAATTCGACCGGAGGAACTAAAATCTCTCAAATCTAATAAGATTTAGGACTTCCTGGAACGCTTAAAGAGATACTCTAACTAGGAGGCGAGTTTCCATAATTTTTTAGGTCACAGTGACTACAGTTCCCACTGGAGCTGCATAGGCCCTATCTATATCCTACAAATAATAAATCTGCAAACTAGACATTGTCAATGATTTAAAGCAGTGCTCCTTAACTGGTTTTGTTTCAACTATTAAGGGTTATTTTCAAAATCCTTTTAAATGAGAGAAAGGTTGGCTATTCCCCAATTTGATAAATCTGCATTCCTTATTCGATTATGTTTGGGAGCATAAGAAACAGGCAATTTGAAGAGAAGACTAGAAAATTGCGAAGGTAATCTAACCACGACAACGAGTTGAAATGAGATAGCCAAATCTATTTTCGAAACTTAAATCAATGAGTATGATGATGTTGATGATATATACGATGAAAGCATTATTAGAATGTCAAAGCCGACCATTTCAAGTTCAACTAAAGAAAACGTTTAAAAATTGAATAATACCAGGCCATCAAGGCTCGGGCTGATAAATCAGGGGCCACCCTCTAACAACGGCCAGTAACTATGACAAAACTGTCAGAGGAAAATAAATAATCTGATTCATTAGTACTTCAAAAAAGAAAGGAATATCTTAGATTTACATTACAGCCTAACGAAGAACGGGCTAGTTGGTTTAGCAGGTCTAAAAATCAGTGTTGCAATACAGAATTATTAAATTGAACAAGCAATAAAGTAATGTTCAATTTGAAAACCACATTAATATTATACATAGAGATTACAATAGAGATCAGTGGCTTGTGTGACAAATTGGTTGGATTACCGTTATTGATTATCTGACTGGTTTTGTGTAAATTAATTGTAACTTAATTAGAATGAGGATCAAATTTATTTGATGAAATAGAATTATCCACAATAACTGGCGTTAGCCTCAGATTGTAGGAATCTTGATTTCACGATATTGATGCCCAATTTTGAAAAAGTTATTGAAAACGGCTCACATGATGTAGGAATTTTGTTTTCTCTAGCTGTTTAAGTTTAGGAGCTGTTGGAGACCAAATAATTTGAGATTTAACGAGCAGATAGTTTCATTGAATGAGGCAGGGAATAGTGAATGGTTGAATTTTAATTTTGGAATATCTACAAATCGGTCTGCGTGGTGGGTCTTTGCCCAGTATCTTTTCATCCATAAGGCATGCTGTGCCCCAGAAATGGGGTTGTTAAAATGGCTGATGATGATGATGAATTTTGTAAATGTTGTGTTCAGGAATCTAGTATACCTTTCCATCCATAAAGGGGCATCCTCATTGAGAGCATTCTCTCAAAATCTCTCTCAAATGCTCAAAGAGCATTTGTAAACGAGCAATCGCCGGTGAGCATCAAATGCTGCCCAGCGAACTGAACATTCACTTTCAAGCAAAACTACGAACATTTGAGTCGTACATTCCTGTGCGAGCTTGTAGCATTTTTTAGTTTTAATAAATTGACATTGACAAAATCACGACAATACGATTGACCAAGAAGCTCACAAATACTTGCGATAGTTTTCAAGTGGCCAGTAATATTCCTACATACATACTCATTCATTTAATTATCTGAGTACTCGTTTACGATCGTTTTGTTTGCGTGAACATTGATTGCGAGCCACTTCCGCGAACATTCGTCGCGAACGTCCTCACCGACCGAAGTTCGTGCTCACGTGTAAGCTTAGTATAGCTTGGCTCAACGTCCACACCACTCGAACATTCGACGCCGAATGCTCATTACACGCGAATGCTCGCTCGCAGTGAGGACGCTCCTTAAGGCAGGCCTCTGCCCTAGTAGTGGGGACATTAAACTGATTGATAATTCGAAATGTTGAAAATTTTGCACTACCTTAAAATAATGAAATTCTGATATTTCAATGCTCGATTCTCTGTTTTTTTACCTTTGCATGGGACATTACACAGACTGATTAATTAACCTACTAAATGTTTATGATAAATTTTAGATATAAAAATATTGGAAAAAATCAACTCGGCCATAAGTGAATTCTCAGATGTCGCTACTAAATGTTTGTTTCTGCGGCTTCTGTTGCATTTATTCTGCTTCCTACTCTTATAGATTTTGAACGATTTAGACATTATTGGATAGCATTACCCGAGAACATAATTTCGTACCCAATGTATATATATGCAGTCTAATACCATTTAAAGATTCTTTATAAGATTGCGAGGCGACCTTGCTGACCAACAAGGTACCGCACACAACTTATAAGTGGTGTCTGTTTTTTTGTAATTTGCAAGCACACTATGACTTACTCCGTGAAAAAATTAATAGATTTAATTTATTTTTTTGTTGTTCTTACCTTAAGTTGGACAAATAAGATTATTCAATAACTGTACATAGGTATGACAAATCCTGATCTTATTGTTACGTCTACTTGACAAGCTACGTTTAATATTTAACTCGTTTCACGGATGAACTACTATCTTATTACTTCATATCATGATTTCAATTTATTGTAATTTGAGATAAATAATGTCAGACTAAAACTACACTCCGATAGGATCAAATACAGAATATCAGATATTCGCTTGATTGCGGTAATCTTCAGCGTCGTCGCTACGTGCGACGCACAATCCCGTAGAGTTATTTTTAGTTGAAAATCGACTTTGAACCTTACTGCTCTGTAATAAGAGTTAGCTTGTTCCTTAGTGGTTTTCGACAGTTTCTTTGTTTGGTCACGGGTATGTTGATCAGGTTCGTTGTGCATACTCCGTCACCGGCAGACACGGGCTTTCCCGACATTGACCCACATAGAGCGGGCGCCCAGAGTACGCCGTATTTTGCCCCTTTTGCGGGCGCGAAGCCACCCCGCCGCCCACCTTATGTACGAGCCGGGGTGGTCGCGGTATATAGGGCCTCGTGAAAAACTTACCCCCCTCCGTCGGGCGAGCACGCAAAACAGGACCTTCCACTTTGTAACCCAAAGTGCAGACACGTCAAAATTACACACAAAATCTCATCATACATATCACACCTCACAAATTAGTAAATAAACTTTTTTTCCGACAGTGAGTCTCCAATGAATTTAACAAAATCAACCCCATCATTTACACAATGTGATCCAAAGTTCCTTAATGCTGTTACCCTCCAATGACCTTGATCTCTCAGACTCACCCGCTAGGGTATGTACTCACTACTGTGACGAATCGTTTGATATCTAGATGTTTATGTGCCTCCACTTTTGCGTATCTGATTCCGGAATATGTACATACTACGAATTCATTCATAAAGGCCTGAATAAATTATGAATTCGTTACACTTCGTTGTTTTAGGTCGAAGTGAAAACGTAATGTTCATGTTTTGTTTGGTGACTTTGACCGCAATACAAGGTCTAACTAGGTCTAAATCGTTACGATAGAGATTTCTTGTTATGTTTGTATTGATTTCTGCTATTGTTTAACTGCTACAACTGCATCCATATGACATAAATTTCCACAATTAACTTAGTGACTAAGTCATCTTATTTACCCGATATGCGATTATACTCGTATACACTTCAATTCAAAGAAATCTTAAAAAAGTAATTTGGAATAAAACTGTAGTAATGAACGTCGACCGCAAAGACAGTCGTGTTTTGTTAACGTCGGTCGATTGCCGAACGCGGCTTTCTCAAAACATCAGGCCGTATAAGTTGTGGACTAGACCGGCCAAGCGACTGCCGTCGCACGAATACCGGTTATATGACCGCAATACACCCTCACTTCGTTCTGCGATACACGACGCCACATCGGCTGGTTCGATTTCCATTGCTGCTTGGCTCTCGTCTACGCTTAAACTGTTTGCCTTTCATCAACCTCAATGTATGCCACTTTCAAACAACGTTTCTCGCCTGAGCCAGTAGTGGAAGGCTAACATGACTGTATGACGTCAACTGTTCGGCTCGTCGGACTTCTAGACTCAGCAAACACGAAGTCAATTCGTGAAGTTGAGACTTGAAGAATTTATACATCGAACGACTGAGGAAAAAAAGTACACCGCAATACAGCGATTTAACAATGATTGATAGCTTTAAAAATAATGAATGAATCATACGTCATTATTTGGCTTGATATGTTATTTTATCGGTGAGTTATTTTGAGTTATCAATTTAACACAAGTGAAGTTTTGATTTTTTCCATTTCGTGTAAGAAATTTAGTCTTTTTCTCAATCTGTTTTTGAAGTACTGCTGGCTGGTGTTCGTTCATTTTCTTTGGTAATTTTTAATCCGTTTTTACATTTTATCAAAATTTTGCAGCAACATGGTATGGTATGTTTGGTATCGATTTTTCGAAACGGGTATAAAAATAAAGTCCTGTTTATCGACCGCATTGTGCTCGTTTCCAATCCAAACTTCATCGTTATTTTAACACAATGAAGCCGCAATACCGCAACCCGACGCGATCGAAGGTGAATTGCGTATTGTTTGACGCCCGCATGCAACGTGACTTTCGAAAACGACTTTAATTTTCGTTCAATAAGGTTTCTTTTGCACGAAGTATGCTTCCTTCTATGCTATTAGATTTAGAACCTTATGCACCTCTTACTAAGGTGCGGTATAGCTCACGCTTTAGTATAGTTGCGGTATAATATCCTCGGGTTCTTAGTATAAGAACGCTAAAAGCGTTTCGCAGTCAGCCGTCGTGCGTATCGGCGTCCAAGCGAAGGAATGCCATCAACTAAGATAAGGCTGGCGAAGTCAAACAGCGCGCCCTGTTTCGCGCAAGCTGCGCCATTCGCATGCGTATTTATAGGACACTTATTTGAATAGACCCCAGCTTCCACTCCTAACTGTGCATGTATTGTTTTAAAATTTATTGACAATATTTTAACTTATGTCATTAAAAAAGTTTCTTTCATAAACAAATGCTTCTTTTCATTGTATACTTTTTTCTCCAAGCTTCAACGCGTTCGCATTGCTATGTTATTATATCATATTCAGAATGTTTTGTGACAATCTGTATAGTCACCTCAACTTGAATTAGTCGCGGCATCAGCATCAGTCAACTTTTTGTGAGCCGCTCCATTTATAGCTCCCGTTTACATAATACGAGAAAAGGCAAACAGGGATTATGTACATGAGGTGGCAGGTGTCTGTGTGTGCATTTGTCGTCACACAAAGTGCCTCTATATGCAGCCACGTGCCGCAACGTCCTTGGCAAGGCCATCGACCTTCAACTTTAAATAAAAAAAAAAGAGGAAACAACGCTTTTTGCTCTGATCCCACCATAGTGTTTGTTTTGATCGTTTTCACGTAAACGATCCTTCTTGCTTTGTTTTGTATGGCTTTTTATACGGGAATTGATGGGGTCGTTATTATTATTTATGATGTCCTCTTTCATCATGTTTTGTTTTGCGTGGTTTATGCGCCATTGCTACTATAGCATGTTTTTGGCATTTGCATAAAAATGCAATGGGATCAGTAAAATTATCTGCCTTGTAAAGTTGGAGAAGAAGGTACATTTATAGACTTTACTTTTTAGGTTACTTTTTAGATTCAAAATCAGAACTACAGAACACACATACAAAGTTGGTAAACGAATCCAACTTTTCGCGGTTGCAAACAAAGACAGCTACAAGTGTCATGTCTCATTAAAAGGGCAACACTTGGGGCGCAATATAAAAGAATATTTAATGGGTCAACTACCTGTTGGCAGCGGTCCCTCCCGCTGCCCATCGTCTAATTGTATTCAGATTACTCCGGAAAAGTGATAAATTTTGTGTGTCAAGGTCGTCGGAGGGTTCGACAGCCATTCACCCCGTTCTGTCCACCCCACGGTTAATGGTGCGGACGTTCTTACATCTACTGCTGTCTTACCCCTCTTATATACAATACATACAATATCAACGAACACACATTGGCCCGAATGTTACGTAAAGCAACAACATCTTTCGACAAAGGGGTTTGAACTGTTTTGAATGGAGGCTGGCCTCGTCCAAATCCGTAGTGCGAGACATTTTGGTTTTTTTGAAAATGACGTCGCACTATGTTTCCTATACAAATGAACAGGGGACACAGAGAAACAAAAAATGTTATGTACACTCACCGGCACATCTAATGGCCCACCCCGTAATTTTCATACAAACATGCTCACTTTGTGACTCTATACATAAAAATGTCAACATATTTCCTCAAACCATGTTAATGGTTAGTTTAAGCGTTCGACTGTCCAATGACCATTTTAAAGGGTTTTAAAAACTTCTTCCCGTTTCCAAACCTTCGTTTAAGCAAAAGCATTACTTTATGACCATATCACACTGTATGGAATCGGATAAAGCATTCATTGAAATAAAACCACTTTGACGGATTTAGGTGCACTATACAGGGTACGTACAATACGTATTTGGTCGATTATCAAAACAGTGTGCGCCAGCGTCTTTGACGATCGATAAATGGGTCGACACTCGGCCGGCCGGCGCGGCGCCGTGACGCCGCCGCCGATTGTCTCAACTAGGCCGCTCTTATTAACGCTATTGTCTACGCTCTGTTTATACCCACTCGGTACTCGACATTTTGTTTTGGAAATATATTTCAACTCGTCACCGCTCGTTGCAGAACCAGTAATGTTATTTTTATCTTTAGTCATCATGTTATGAGGATTCTGAATAGGTTGTACTTGCTAACAGTACGAGGTACTTCGATCTGTGAAAACTATGAGAGGCTATGAGAACTTCTTATTTAATGGTTCATCGTCATCTTCAACTCTCATTCACGTCCTTCTCTTTCATATCATTATGCAACGCAATCAATCTTTCCTTTTTGTGCTCTTTCTTTTCCTTTCTATCTATCAACGTGCATGTCTTTCAGCTGTCCAATAACATTCCTATCATACCTTCTCTTAACATATTATCTTTGACTGGTGCTACGTTCAAACTCATCTCACAAACTTGTTTCTAATTTTATCCGTTCGCGTTATTCCACGCATCCATCTCGGCATTCTCACCTCTGCTACATTAAATTTTCTTTCGTCCATGCCCAAAATTCTGCCATGTTTAGTCAGACGTAATGTATGGAAAATGCGTCTGGATAATAATGGACATAATTATGCCTTTTAATTATATTGGCATCCCGCTGATCCCATGTTACCTCCGTTCCGTGAGCTGTTGCCATTTCATCAACACTACGTTGACCCAAGGTACCTAAAACTGGAGCAGACGGGTAGAGGCATGTACAGTCAGCAACGAAACTTGCCGAACAAAAAAACGATACAAAAGACACTAGACACATGAATAGTACATACACATGAATTATACATAAGTTATTGAACATAGTTACAAAAAAAAATCCATTTACATTTTAAATTTCCAAAAGTAGATATACAGTATATTTCCAAAAGTGGTTGGACATTATATTTTCAAAAGTGGCTGGACAGTAAACTTCCAAAAGTTGCTGGACAAACCCACCACCAACCCATGACCTGACAAACCCTCTTGGTTATGCAGGTCGAAGCAGCGGGAGATGCGCGCGGAATGGCCTCCACCGCGCGCACTTTCTTGACTCCCTACAAATATTTTCTAAATCTGTATCCTTTGTTCCTATGGTCCCTCTCCCCTTTCTGGGGCGAACGCACACAATTACGCCTTCGATGCCTTCCAGGTCGCAACGTGCCCACTATTGCTTCAGTGGTACCGTTTGGCTCCGTTTCTTCTCTCTTCGCCTCGGTTCTTCTTTCTTCACCTGACTTCGAGTCCACTCGGAATCCTGTGCCACTTACGCGCGAAGTCCCGTAGCCGCCTGAAGTTCGCCTCCGAGCCAACGAGATCGCGGTAGTAGACCGGACCGATCTCAAGCACCTTCACGCCGTCTAAAAGAACCCTACGCTCTTCCCCGTATAGGCTACACTCCCACAACGCGTGGTGTACGTCCTCTACCTCCGACTCCCCACAGTAGCAGGACCCCACGTCCGTGAGCTTCATTCGGTGAAGCCTACCCCTAAAACAGCCATGACCTGTCAGTAATTGGGAGACTTCGTAGTCAGGCTGGACCCAAGTTGCCTCTAGTCGACCCGAAACCTCCGGGAAAAATCTGTACAACTCCCGCCCTTGATCCGATGCGTCCCAACGCTCCTGCCATTCAGCAAGGGCGGACTCAGTTGTTCTGAGTTTGGCGCTTCGAAGCTCCTAAGTTGCTGGACAGTATATTTCCAAAAGTGGCTGGATAGTAGACTTCCAAAATTTGCTGGACGTATAGTATCGTCTAAAAATAATTTGTTAGATAATGACCGGACCAATTTTTTCATTTAGACTGATAACAATCACCAAAACATTTGTCTCTTTCATTTTGGTCGTAACATCATTGACATGTCATTTGTTTATGCCAGCCTCTCGCTTCTTACACTTTTTTACTATTTTAGATTTTAACCGACTTAAAAAAGAGGAGATTCTCATTTCAATTGTGTTTCACGACATTTAATAATAGATTTAAAAAAAAATCTTTAATGGATAAGTTACACTCCAAGGGGTGGTGGTGGCTTTATTCAGGATTCAGTTTCAGTAGGAGTCAGTTTTATAAATTTTCAATTTAATAGTTTTACTTCATACCATAGGTTTTTCGCGATGTTACTTGTAGATCGTTCCTATAGCTCCAATTTATACCGACTGAAATATTTGATAATAACATGGCTGAATTCAGTTATTAATACCTATCTACTTACGTCTATAACATAATTACAAAGTCTTTTGTTTTATTTTATTTCTTAGATATCGTGTTCTCAGAAATGCGTATCGATCGGACTGTAAGATCGAAAATATTGTTCTACCTGTCGACTATTTATGATGATTGTACATATATTTATGACCTTGACTGTACTAAAATGTTCAGCGACTTTTGAAGATTACTGTATCAAACGTGATATTTAAATGATATACCTCATTGCCTTAGTTGTAATTACTCATGTGTGTTGACAGTCGGGCTTATCAAAAACGAGTCCTACGCTTACTATTTTCTCTAATAAAGAGTTTTCATATTCCTAAGCTTCCTAGCCTTCTAGTTTATTCAAGAGATTTTTCCGTTGAACTATTTATTTTCTATTAAACCTTTTTTTTGACAAGTAGCTATTCTTCTTTTTGAATTGCACATTTCACGAACATTCTTTCTATCTTTTGTTTATAATTATGTCAATATAAGTGGTTTACATCTTAGTAGAAAACGAAAAATATGTCGCGTAATTCCGCAAGAAAAAATGCAGATGCAGCCCAGTGACACACCTTGCACCTTCACCGACTACTCTACACGTGTTTCGCCCACACACGGAGCATCCTCAGGAGTTGTTAGACCGTGCCAATCTCAGCACCGAGTGGTGGCACCGAGCACTCTGCATTGCACACTGCATTTTTTCTTGCGGAATTACGCGACATATTTTTCGTTTTCTACTAAGATATGGATTTCCGCCAAGTAACGCCTGATTCTATCAAATGGTTTACATCTGCCTACAGTACTGCAATCGCTACTTAGAGGAGATTATTGTTAAAAATATATAAATAAAACATATGTAAACGATGCCATACAACGTGCATATTAATGAACTCGAACGGCATAAGATAATTCTGTTAAAGGAGCAAGGTTTACCTATTTCAGTTTATTTATGTAGTCAGACTTGTTCAGCAAATTTCGATATTTTACAGATCAGGCTAATTATGTAATTAAACATGTTCAGCTACTTTTTTAAAAATAATGTACATCGACCTTTGGTATTCCCAAATGTCTACAGAGATGTGTACAACAGCCTGTTCAGTTACATATACCTTTCTAGTGTGCAGGTGTTTTAAAATTTTCAATGTGTTCAAAGGTAGGTTCAAATTTAACAGTTTCTTTACGTATTGGGGTATTTAGTTATCGGTCATCTATCGCTAAAGCTAGATAGATCACTTACTTTATGTGATAAATATTAAACAAGAAAATATACTAGAAAAAAGCAACTAGTCTCATGTCGCCCTGACGGGATACTCAGATCACTTACTTTACTTAGCCTACTTCTTCACGAATTGAGTCTTTTCGGATGCAGCATTAGGGTTGTTACCCAAGCAGGCGATTAGCGGATGTTTCTTCTTCTTGACGTGACTTATATTTGTATCCAAATAGGACCAAATGCAGCCGCCATAACAGTACTGTCAGTGATGTGCATTGCCTTTTTTAAAATCTTTTTTCAGCCTGCAGTGTGGACGGAAATAACAGATAAAGTAAACTCGGGTCCAGTTAAGACTCAATGCAACTCTGCTAGCAACCATCAGGCGAGATAATTTGTGGTGGCCCTGTGGTTCAGGCGTGGGCGCTGCCGGCCGCTGTATGCGCGGAATGTGCTCTACGTGGCTACCCGCATATTGCGGCCGCGTTCTCTTAACCGACCACAACGTGCCCACTTGACAATTAACTGGCAAACACCGGGAAATACCTCGCGGTACTCATCCTTCGCCATCTGGCCGAGTGAAAGGCAACTGAAATATCCAAGCCGATGATGATTCAGCAACCGGGTTCGAGTCAGCATTTTTAATAATTTTTCTTGTCAGCCATTTGAGACCAGTCGATCTATGCAGGTATGATATCAATCGGACATAATACCACTGCTACAGCTGCGTACCTGCCAGGTTTTAAGAACGCCCATAATGTACATACCAGATATGTTTCTTTGTACTTTAAAAGAAGTTCCGTCAATATGACAAATATTATCATCGATGGTCACATTGTAGTTTTGCTTTAGTATTTATTCACATACATCCTAAATACCCTCACGCCGTATAATCCCTTACAGGGATGCAGAGCGTGAGTAATAATTGTATAAACACCTCTCTTATAGCAACCTATCAGCGACGCCACATTTGGCATTGGTTGGGTGACACTTGGATTTAAATTACATGCATTATGTCTTATCATTTATTCTTCTTAGTACTTGTGTGTATTATCTCAAGCGTTTAAATCTGTGACGCGTAATATTCTTTTCTTGAAAGTGGTCAGTGGAGGAAAGTAACGGCCTCGGGCCGCGCGGCAAGCTCGCGGCGACGGGCGCGCTGCCCTTGACTGCCTGCCTCTCGCAGTGACCACTGCTCGTTATGCACCGGCCCAAAATGCCAGTACAGATAAAGTTATATTCGAAAGCTCCTTTTGTTTTATCTACTTACACTATATTCATAATATAAAGAGGTTAAGCTTGTAAGTTTGTTTGTAGGAAGTTATCTTAGGACGGTTGGGAATAGAAAGCTACATTATTCCTGAGTGACAAGGGCTATATTTAATTGATTGCGATATAATTTTATCACAGCTGAAAATGTTAACTTGATCCGTGTAATATAAAAAAATTAAATGTTTTAATGAAATACAGAATCTAAACAAGTACCTACTCGTTGTTTGTATGTTATGCAGGTATACCAAATTAACAAATAAAGAAAATCAAAACATAAATATGGTATCACATATTTTGAGGCGCGCGCTATTTTTACGATTCGACCGAGAGTCGCGGGAGTCGCCGGGGCCGGGACGACCCCATTACCGTGGCGCTACACTCATTAAAGGTCGCCGTAAACAAATATATATGCATAGGTGGGCGCGTATGCCACTAGCTTGTTATCTATGATTCACCGGCGCCCCGCCGTCTGCCGGCCGTCTGATCGCGCCACAACAATATAATGCCCCGATAATGGCCCACTGATGAGATTAAACTGACGACCCTCACACTCACCTCGCATTGTTTACGACCGGCACGCCGTCACATCGCCCTTTTCGGAATTCCGTTTCGCATGCTCCTTTCGCACGTAGCGCTATTGCGACTTGTCATTCGTAGGAACCGTTGACCGTGTAATAGGCATAGTTTCTCTCACGTAACACTAACATAACCGACAAATCGACCTACATAAAAGTTGCAATACCACTTTCGACGTCGCAAATCACAGCCGCCTGTATCTCGGCCTCGGTCAATGTGTTGCGTGCATGTCGTATGCACATATACGGATGCAATAAAGTGCAGCGAGAATTCGCATTTCGCAGGCTAGCGGTGCATGCGGCTCACGTGCCGGTAGAAAACGAGAGTGATCGGGTGCGTCTCCCGCCCACGATTGATGTGCGCCTAGGGTTGCTAATCGGACCTTTCATTCATACCAATCCTCCACCCGCTGCTGCCTGCGCCCGTTACTGCGACTAGACTTCATCTAACTTTCTATACAATACGCCTCAACGAATTATTTATTTATCTACCTCTATAGAAAGAAAGAAAGAAGAAAGAAAGCACATTTATTGTCACACACACACACACACACACACCATCACACACATACGATACGAGGGAGAAAAAAAGTATAAAAACAAAAAACATACAGATACTTAAAACACGCAACATAGTAATATACAGACAGACAACAACATATAACTAAGTAACATAATTGTGTGGGGTCAATAAAACCCTGTCTCAGCGTTTTTGCCTTTGTGTCATTCACAGGTGGGCCGAATGAACACAGAGGCGCTGTTATTCTGTAGCTTCGTTTGTGTCGCATGAAAATGAGGATCCCAGGAATAAACAGCAATATTAGATATCTTCCGTGATTTCGTGATATCCCTAGTGATTTCTTGAAATCCCTAGTATCTTCATTTCACTGCCACAATTATGCTGAGTGTTTCATGGTCATGAATAATGGCGATGAAAGGAATCCTCTAACTGCATTTGAGTCATAATATAGTAATTAAAATACCTTAATTGATTCTCTGTTATTGAATTGTCTGACAGGCAACGCAAAAGACAAAATCTCTTTGACTGAATAATGCAAATTGTGTGTCCATCGGGCGGCTCCAACTGATCCTATACTCGCATATAAACCGGCGATTGTCAATGTGATGCTCTCTCCGATACAATCAATTAGTTCACCGAGCAAACAGTTTACATTCCAAACTCTGTTATTATGCCTCTAGTCAGTTTAATCGTAGTTTGACTTACTGGAGTTAGTACTGGTAGTCATTTTAGTAAAATCAATTCTATCGATTTGTGATTTGAATAACGTGCCTAATGATTACGTAGTATGATTAATCTCCAACAATATACCCTGACGACAATGCCGTGAAGATATTATAGTGGTGTATTCTGCTATGTGCCTTCCGCTAAATTCCAGCCGCTAAGAGAATGCGTTCCTGACATGTCGTATCATATCGATATCGATATACAGAAGTATATCAAGTAAATAAAGCTTATTTTAGAAAATCTTGCTTTTGGAGTAATCGATAATGCGGAACTATAATGAACTGAATTTAGTAGACTTTCGTTAACTGACACGAACTGTTGGAATGTATTATCTCAGCGGCCGCACATTGTTATATGCGCAAGTGCATTGTTATAAATGTATTAAATCGGTAATTTATTTTGTTTCCAGGCACGCAGAACGTAGCGATGCCGCCGAGAACGTCGTCGTCGCTGCCGGACGGTAGCGGCCCCCCGGTCCGGCCCGGGGGCCCCGGCGCGCCGGCTGGTCCGGTGCCCAGCCCCGTGCCGCCGCCCGGCGCGATGGTCGCGCAGCCCTACGGCCACCACCCCGCCTACAAGGCGTCGCACTACCCGCCGCAGCCCTACGGCTACCCGCCCAGGAATCACCACCCTTACTCCTACGGCTACCAGCCTAGGCCTCCGCCACATCCGCCGCAACACTATCCTACTCTAAAGGTTTGTACTACATTTGCACAACACAAGAATATTATTCCCCCCGTGCCGCCTCCCGGCGCCATGGTCGCGCAGCCCTACGGCCACCACCCTGCCTACAAGGCGTCGCACTACCCGCCGCAGCCCTACGGCTAACCGCCCAGGAATCACCACTCTTACTCCTACGGCTACCAGCCTAGGCCGCCGCCACATCCGCCGCAACACTATCCTACTCTAAAGGTTTGTACTACATTTGCACAACACAAGAATATTATTTCCCCCGTGCCATGGTCGCGCAGCCCTATGGCCACCACCCTGCCTACAAGGCGTCGCACTACCCGCCGCAGCCCTATGGCTACCCGCCCAGGAATCACCACCCTTACTTCTACGGCTACCAGCCTAGGCCGCCGCCGCATCCGCCGATACACTATCCTACTCTAAAGGTTTGTTACTGAGTAATTTTCATGAATCGCAGCAAAGCAAGATAGCTCAGCACGCAATGCAGCTCAGTAGGAGCTACATTTCATAGAAGGGACTCGTTACGCTGTTTTGGTCCCTTAAACTTAATTGCGCTAATTGAATTCAAACTTCGACAGGTACTGTGATTCACTTGCAAATATGTAAAAAAGGCTTCACGGTACGACTCTTTTCTCTCTTCTGTTATTTTCCGTATCACTTGACTGTTGCAGCATATGCTCTACTGTTACCAGTGTATTAGGGAAGAGCGTTAGCGTTGTTACATAGTTTGTTATATTTCCAGCCTCGACACATGGGCCCGCCGACGCCGGGTGGGGGCGGCGCTGGCGGGCCGGAGGGCACGATGCCGCCGCCGACTGCGCCCGGCGAGGCGCACGACAACGGGCCCGCAGCGCCCGCCACCGCGCTTGTCACCACCGGCCCCGACGGCGCGCCGCTCGACGAGGGCAGCCAGCAGAGCACGCTCAGCAACGCCTCCGCAGGTATACTACGACAGCTGACGGACAAAGGGGCCGCCGCGCCCTTCACCGCGCTCGTCACCACTGGCCTCGACGGCGTAACCTCACCAATCCGCATTGGGCCCGCGTGGTTGGTCATGGCCCATTCTCCTTATCCATCTATAAGGAAGGCCAGGAGCCAGCAGTGAGGACATCAAAATGGCTGAAGAGAAACAGTTCGCTAACTGCGTCAAATATCGCGTCCTAATTCTTACCAAAGAAAGCGGACTAACATAGCGATGTCTAATTCCAGCGTCAGGCGAGCAGTCATGCGGCACGCCGAAGACCTTTATTTAGGCTTTGATCTTCTATAGACTGGTCGACATCGTCATATGACAATACGTATTAAAAAAAAGCCCCCGCATTAACGACTAGATACTAGTTCGGTGACGATAACGTAATGATGTTCCATTCCAGCGTCCGGCGAGGAGTCGTGCGGCACGCCGAAGACCTCCCGCAAGGAGTACGGCGCGAGCAGCGCGGCGCCTTCCCCGTCGCCCGGCGCCGGCTCGCACTCGTCCGTGCACGACGACTACGACGCCTCGCCCTCCTGGCCGAGACCGCCCTCCAGTCCCGTGAGTACACGCTGCATGTCAACCACCACAACATACCCCAGCCCACACATACTATCTATTGAATAGAATACTATAGTGCGGCACGTATTCACAGATCTTACTATAGAACAGGATACCGGGGGATTATTCTAACAACCATCGACATCACTGAATGTCACATCAGCTGTCAAATAATATTGAAAATGGGTCAATCTCCGATGATTTGACTGTCCTTATGAAGGATGTTTGCTTAGAGAATAACCTATTTGGCCGCTGAGAGAATGCGATTCTGACATGTTCATATCTTCGTAAAAGGCTCGCGATTACTACAACCGCTGCCGTCGAGAGGCTACATGCAGCCCACCGTATTGCTAAATTGCCCCAAACTTCATATAAGACGCGCCGCAAGCAATGTAATAATTGAGTCAGCAAGAAAATGGAATCGTAGTCGTAGAAGTGCACTATATGCGAAGAACGTAGTCGGGAAGCCCAAAAACCCTAAAATAACACATAGAAAAGTAAAATATTCGAAAGTAAGTTTTACTTACTTGATTGCTGTGTAGTGTCGGCTTATTAGAATAGCACTACCCCCTCTCATCCCGTGGGTGTCGTAAAAGGCGACTAAGAAACTCGGCCTTCAGGAGACAACACAACGGTGTAGTGGGGCAGCAGCGTCTCCTACAAACTTGGCCATACTGCGATCGCCAAAACGCCTGCCAAGCGTGGCGATTATAGCAGGTTACGCTGGGACATCATAGGGTTGTCTGAAGTCCGAAGTTCGAAATTCTCAATTCCGGTAACCTGCTATATTACCGGGAGGGCGACCAACAGTCCATCGGTGGTGTCGGTTTCATCGTCCACAGGTCCCTTGTCAACAACGTGATTTCCATCGGAAGTGTGTCGACCAGGGTAGCGTACCTGATACTCAGAATATCCGAACGGTATTCGCTGAATGTTATACAGGCCTATGCTCCGACCTCGACACACCAAGATGACAAAGTGAAGGATATGTATGAGGACATTTGTAGAGCCATGCATAACCACAAAGCCCAATACACCGTTGTGATGGGGGACTTTGAATGCTAAGTTGGGGAAACGTTGCGATGATGAGTTGAGAGCGAGGGCAATTTGGAGTTCGGCAACGGAATGACAGAGGCCAGATGTTGGCCGACTTTATGGAGAAGTTGAACCTCTTCATGATAAAATGAGATAGATTTTATCATGTCGACGAAGAAGCAAATATTCAATGATGTCACTGTGATCAACATCGTCAAGACGGGGAGCGATCACCGAATGGTACGTGGCACGTTGAATATCAATGTGAAGTTGAAAAGATCGCGGCTGATAAAATGTACGCTCCAACCATTACCGGCCCATATCCAAAACCCCGAGAGCTTTCAACTCTAGCTCCAAAACCGCTTCGAAGCCCTTGAGAACAGCATCGATGTGGACGATCTACAGAACACGGCGGTGGATACTGTCTGTACGGGTCAAAGTACTTTAAGACTTGCCGTCCCAAATAAAAGAAACTCCGACCACACACTCCTACTCATGGATCAACGTGAAATGAGGCTTCAGAACTCAGCGGATGCTCATCGTTATCGGCAGCTAAATAGGCAGATCTCTAAGTCTTTGACAAGCGACCTTCGCCAATTTCATACTAATCGTATTAAAGAGGCTATCGAGCGGAATAAAGGCTCCCAAAGTGTTCGCGAGAGATCTGTCTATTGGGCAAAGCCAGATGACAAAACTGAAAACTGACGACGGTCGTATCATTTCGACGAACCCTGAAATCCTTAGGGAGATCGAGAGTTTCTATAGGCAGTTATATTCCACGCAGACACCTGTGGAAAGCAAGGCCAAAGACCCTAGAACCGAGCTTACCCGACACTTCACCGAAGATATCCCGTTCGTCAGCCTGTACGAGATTAGTATGGCTCTCATACAGCTCAATAACAACAAGGCGGCGGACGATTACGGAATCATTACAGCACTTCTGAGAGCGGGTAAGCCGATACTCAAGTCCTCCAAAAGCTATACAATTTCGTCATCGACGAGGGCATAGAATATAAGTAGATGATTTTGTTCTTCAAAAAGGGATATAACACACGTTTGAAGAACTTCAGACCCATCAAAGTCAAAGTCAAAGTCAAAGATTTTTATTCAAATAGACTTATAGATAAGTACTTTCGAATAGTCCAACATTTTTTTTCCCTACCAGCCATTCAGGACATCTTTTAACTGATAAGAAGAACGGCCGCAAGAAACTTATCAGCCTTAGCAGAAACATCTCACTTCTAAGCCATGTTTATAAGGTGTTTTAGAGAGTCACAACGAATCGTATCGCTCGCAGGTTCGACGACTTCGAGCTTCCCGAACAAGCCGGGCTCCGAAAAGGCTTTAGCACCATATACCACATCCATACGCTGCGGCAGGTTATACAGAAGACCGAGGAGTATAATCTGCTACTTTGCTTGGTGTTTGTGGACTATGAGAAAGCCTTCGATTCGATAGAGACCTGGGCGGTGCTACAACCTCTCCAGCGGTGCCAAGTGGCCTATAGGTATATCGAGGTGTTAAGGTTCTCTTACGAACATACCACCATGTCGGTCCGATTACAGAACCAGAGCACAGATCCCATCCAATTGCAGCGAGGTGTGAGACAGGGAGACGTCATTTCTCCAAAACTGTTCACAGCTGCGTTGGCGGACATCTATAAGCTCTTGAACTGGAAAGGACTCGGCATCAACATTAATGGCCAGTATCTGATACACTTTCATTTTGCCGATGATATAGTCCTAATAGCTGAGGCCATGGAGGACCTTTACACAATGCTCGGAAGATCTCCGTAGTGCTTCCCAAAGAGTGGGTCTTAGGATGAACATGGATAAGACGTTAATCATGTCAAATTCCCATGTTGTATCCACTTCAGTTCACGTTGGGAACACTACACTCAAAGTTGTCGACCACTATGTTTATAAGTCCCAACTTCGAAAAAGAGATCTCCCGTCGAATCCAACTCGGATTGGCAGCATTCGAGAATCTCCGTAAAATCTTCCCGACCAACTTACCGCAGTGTCTCAGACGAAAGTTTATGACCAGTGTGTGTTCCCAGTGATAACATAATTTACGGTATTGAAACGTGGTCGCTAACTATGGGTCTGATAACAAAGATCAAGGTCACTCAGCGTGCAGTGGAGAGGGCAATGCTGCGCGTTTCCCTACGTGATCGAATCGGAATTGAGGAGATCCGTAGGAGAACTAAAGTAACTGACATCGCTCGAAGGATTGCTCAGCGGAAGTGGCAGTGGGCGTGACACATAGCGAGAAGAACCGATGGTCGATGGGGCGGAAAGGTTCTGGAATGGCGACCGCGCACAAGACGACGATCCGTGGGTTGGTCCCCGACAAGGTTTACCGACGATCTGGTGAAGGTCGCGGGAAGCCGCTGGATGCAGACAGCGCAGGGCCGATCGTTGTTTAGATCGTTGGGGGAGACCTATACCCAGCAGTGGGTGTTATTGGCTGAGACGACTTGATGTAGATAACTGATACGAACTGTCAGGCACGCATTAAATGACTAAATGAACTAGCTGAAATGGTTCCGATTAGGGAGACTGATCGGCGTCCGGCCTTGCTGGTGTCACCTCTCCAAATAATAAATGACAAAATAGTCCACCGTGATTTTACGCGCAAATACCAACCACCATGCGTTTTACTATAGAATAGAATAATCCGTTGATGCCGTTACAATTTGAGACTAGTACAGTACTGAACAATATTTTATCGTATTTTCATTTCCTCTCATTGTGAGACACAATAGTTATTCTATTGTTCTCTGAACACCGGTGTCCTACTGGCAAATGACCGCTTAAAATGCCTTTCAACTAACTAATGATTGACTAATGATTATTTAAAAAAAATTGTACCTTCTGAGACGTTCTGATTTTGTTTCCTAGAAACTGTACATATATAGAATCTCATTGTAATTACTGCGACACTGACCATTACACAAGGTTAAGGATTAAACAATGTCAATAATCTCTTCTGGAAGTTTTCTAAAAAACACACATATACAACAACACATAGTCTTTGGGGCCTTCCACAATGTAATTCTGTTGTTCTGCACCAATCACAAACTTGTCTCTTGTTTTTCACTGCGTGCTTTTACACTTTCCACAAGAATATTATCTTTGACACAATAATGATAATGAATTACAGACTTGTTGAGTGGAATTCTCCATTTACAGTTTTACAGAATCAACCAGTTATATCAGTTTGTCCATTTGTTGTTACGTTACCTCTATGTGTCTATGTACAAAAGTGAGAGGGAAGCATTGCATTTTATCGTGTCTTTCAGGTGTTTAACAGTCACATACCGCCGGAGTCCTACAGATCAAAGGTTTATATCAAGTTAAAGATCATAAGCATGAGTAGTGCTCCATACGGCTCAACACAATTTAAAACTAGATACTGCATGGTTGTCGAATCCTTTCCGCATAATGTGTCATTTTGATGAGATTTCCTTTGCATCGTTTCTTTACAAGTTTACAGCGTCAAAATAAAATGACTTTACACAAGCTTGCCTATTATTTAAATAGCCGTATTTTCGCTTTATGCTAGATGTTATCTATTATTCTGGTGTTGGACTTTATCGCTTCTAAATCGTCTTTTTAGTTAGAAGAAAACTTTAATTTTCGTTGTTGCACAGTTAGTCATTTTATTTTGTTATTTTTTGTGTTTTCTGTAAGCTAAGTCTTGTTTGATATATACTTTTTGATTTTCTTTAATTTTGTTAATTATTCCTAATCAACCACTTTTCCATTGTTATAGTAATTTTTTCCTATATGTTGTACGTCATTAGGTTAAACACCAATAGCGCGAGTAACCTGTAGAATTAAGACGCACGTAATACATTTCTGAAGCATGCATACTGTGTGTGAAGTAAAACACTCTACTTTCTTGACTTGACATGATACATTATTCAAAGACTACTTGCTGCAAAATCAAGGTTTTGGTATTAGTAATAAGATACGGGTAAAAGCTACTTTGACAGGGAATACGTTTGGACCAATCTCTGGAAATTTTAGTGAATTAGTACAACAACAACAAAACTGTAAAACTACGGTAATCAGTTTAAATGTAGCGGCAAGTTCAATCTCTCCTAGTTTGTCGTCGTCATCAGCCATTTAAATGTCCCCTCCTGGGCACTGGCTTTCCTTATAAAACGATAAGGAGAATAGGCCAAAGTTATTCCCTATGGTCAATTAGCTTGCCACAACTAAATTAATTAGTCGCTATCATAAGTTTATCTGATGCAAAGGTAAGTAAACCACTCTTCAACTTCAGAATTGAACTCGTAAAAATCACGCCAAAACCACACAAAAACCTTCAATCATTCCGTTCGATATAGATAATTTTGGGAATCATTGCTCCACAGTTAAAAGCGCAAGCCACCGAGAAAGCGAAATCAAAAATAAATTCATTTTACGTTTTCTCATACTCGTGCTAAGCCCACTGAGTTCTGCAATGCACGGTGTGTGCAACGCGAAGCGAACACAGTTTAGTGTTTTTTTAAGGTTGGATCTCATCTGTCAGCACGCTATCACCTTTTCCGTCGCCCTATCCTTGTCTGTCGCTCAGAACCCTCACTTGCCAGGATGAGAAACACAGACAGAATTGTATCGTTTCTCCGATGCTGCAGCATGCTTTACCGTTCCGTCAGTCTTTCTCGCTCTAGGAAATGGCGGTTCCGAGTAACAGAAAAGGATAGGGCGACGGAAAAAGGCGATATCGTGCCGACAGATGTGGTCCAACCCTTAACCTCTCGTCTGCCGGGATTCCAGACACAATAGAAAATCAATTGTCTCGCGTGGATCTACGTTCCGACAGTCAAAGAGTTAAGTGTGACCTGCGCTTGAGTTGGAAAAAGTGTCTTTTAAGATCACCTAAAAATGCAGCGACTTTGATTGATGACGCCTACGATTTCAAATCTGTGTGTGGGCCTGAATATTACCCCAGTTTTTAGTCGTTAATATTCATTGAAATTTGTAGAAATTCAGGTCCACTCCACAATGCGATCACAAAAGAGATCCAAAGCGAATTGCTATCGATCAAAAGTGAGTGCTGTGGAGCGTAACAGCGTGTGCTGTGTAACCTTACCTGTCCCCTACTCAAGTGGCAATTTTTCTATTGGTTAGAAGTCTAACGCAAACTTAAAAGTATACTAAAAATAAACAATTGATTGAATCACTTAAAGCAAGCTTATGTAAATCACAAACATTTAAGTTTTGTATGGGATTAACAAGCTTACTTCACGTATATTTATAGTTAAATTGCTTATTTGAAACTTTCAAGATTAGCGTTGGCGTTCCAACGAAACGAAAATTTGGCACTCGAGTAGGGGGTTGCGAACGTGTCGGTCGACGGTGTATGATGAGTTGTGTCTGCGCCAGAAGTCGGACTCGCTGGGCAAGCTGTACGAGATGGACGACGCGCCCGAGCGGCGCGGCTGGGTGGAGCGCCTGCTGGCCTTCATGGACGAGCGGCGCACGCCCATAGCCGCCTGCCCCACCATCTCCAAGCAGCCGCTGGACCTCTACCGCCTCTACCTGCTCGTGCGCGAGCGCGGCGGCTTCGTCGAGGTCAGTACTGCTGACTCTGCTGCATCTGTGCCTCCTTCATGAACGACATTCGTGTTTGTTTCGTTTCTGGGTGTTATTATCACTTGGTTAAGTTGCTCGATAACACAATGGGTAACGGCTCCGTCTCCTGAAGCCCTGGTGTGGGTTCGGTTCCCCCCCGGAAATTAATTGATGTGTTGAGATTTAGGTTTCCATATTCCACGGCCTCAGTGTCTCGAAAAATATGATGTATGACATAATGTCAGAAGCTTCAGGGACAGCGACTAAACAAAACACGTCATTATCATCGCGACCACCTATCGTATTGATACGAACAGCTTGATGATAAGCGTCCGGTATAGCGATAATTAATCAAAGTCGACGCCGCGGCTCCACACTTTTAATCTGGGGATTCCCTTTTTTTACTTTATGGAGTTAGAACGCAAGTTCTACAATATTTCATTCAAAATTATTTGATAGAAGTATGTAAGCCTCGAGACTTAGTACCAGAATTATACCGCGTATTTCAAACTAACTAATTGCTTATTAGAACATAAAGTAAGTTGCTTCACCTGTAGTTATAACTGATTGCTTCGTTTCGTTTAAGTAGTTACATAAAAGGGACATTGAGGTCCCAATCGAATATCTAATATATTTTTGAATCTAAAGTTCTAGACTTGAGCGTTTGTATTCGAGTGATACTTAGACGGCAGTAAACTCGAGCTCACAGTTCTATGCCACTGAGACTAATAGACTTCGGTTAGGATTTATGTTAGTGCATGCGCTTCGTGGTTTATGTGAATAGGCGCCATAAAACGGCCGGGCCTTTAACGATAGTTAATAAATTTTTATCATTGGAGCGTTCGCGCACGCCGCTACGCTCGCTCGAGCGATGTCGCACAGTAGAGATTGGACCTTCGACGGCGACGGACGTGTCAACCGCGCTCGAGTACGCTAAATAACGTCGGAAATTGTGCGGAATGGTGAGGTTTCCACTCGTTAACACTCGAAGTTATCGCCTTTTAAACAGAACATTGTAAACCTTCGCACTTTATGTTCACGCTCTAGCTGTTGCTTCGTGTTTTGTGTAGAACCTGTGATACTATTGAAAAATAATATTATCTTGTGCTTTTAGAAAATAAAAACTGCTGTGTTTCTAAATAGTTTTACTATGATCGTACGTGTCGTTCTTTCGACTAGTCGGCTAGTCAGGTAGGTGAAGCAAACGTTAATTTTTCCTCAACTTTGTATTGAAAATATATCGCAAAGCGTCAAGGCGTCTTCTTTCTTACACCTACCATCACCCATTGATTAAGATCAGTATTAAAACAAAACATTAACCATTTAAACGTCCCATTCTGATAATTACTACTGAGCCGGGGGTCGTGGGTTCAATGTCCATCCACAATTCCAAACGTCATGTTTTTTGTGTCTGGATGTAAAATATCCATATCTGAATCGTATGGTACGTTCCGATATCTATGAAATGAGTGCTTATACTACTCACCTAGAAATTCAGAATTGGTTCAATGTAGGTATGTGACTTTGTATTTGATTTTACAGGTGACGAAAAACAAAACGTGGAAGGACATAGCGGGTTTATTAGGCATCGGCGCATCGTCGTCCGCCGCGTATACTTTGCGAAAGCATTATACGAAGAACTTGCTTGCCTACGAGTGCCACTTTGACCGCGGCGGTATTGACCCTCAGCCGATCATCAACCAGGTGGAGGCCTCCACCAAGAAGAAGAGCGGCAAGGCGAATGCCAACAATACTGCAGGTTAGTTGGCCACTCATTGTGGGTAGCAATGTTTTCTACGCTAAAGTTTAAAACTGAAAACCCAAAAATCATTAAAAATATGATATAATAAAGCCAATTTTTGTAGTGTGATTAAAACTAATGGTTTCTGTGAAGTTGGCCGCTGTGCGCTGTGGCGTGTTCCACAAGTTCACCTCTCATCCGCTGACATCTTAAAGAAATAATTTCACGGAATAATGTTTGCGCAGCAACATGTGTCTAACTTAAAAGAATAATATTTTAGTAAATAATAATATTATGGTCGCGGGAAGCTACTGGATGCGGTCAGCGCAGAACCGATTGTCGTGGAGATCCTAGGGGGAGGCCTATATCCAGCAGTGGGTGTCATGTGGCGGCTGAGACGACGAGGAAGATTTTAGGAAATAGGAAAACTTTAGCTGCTATTCAAATATTATCTTGCAACTTCATACGGAATATGAGGGTGCCCACGATCTCTCTGTCAAAGCTTTGTGGAATCTCGAAGGATCAAACTTATAAGTCGAAGGACTAAAAATCTGTATGATATCCTAATAATAGTATGAAATGCAAAAGTATGACAGTTTTGTTACTTTTTATCGCTAAAACTACTGAAGGGATTTGGATGAAGATAGTAGAAGCCTGGATTTTAAACAAGGCTAAGCTTAGCATAGGACACATTTTATCCCTGTCACATACTCTACGAGACCTAGAGTCGTAGTTAAGTGCCATCAATTTAGTGTTATCAAAGTGAGAGTGAGTCCTGACTCGATACCAGAGATTAACTCGTATTAAAACCTTAGTTGTTGTTGTCCAGGGTCATCAAATTCACAAGAGTCATTCCCGGCGAGCGCGGGCGGCGGCGGCGCGGCCATGGACGGCTACGGCGGCCAGTACGCCGGCTACCCGCCCCAGCCCAACCAGCAGCAAGGTAACGACACAAAAACACTGACTTACACACATAAATTCAGTATTATTTATGGGGAAAAGGGTATGAATGAATATGTACTTCAAATGTCACAACTGAGTGTTGTACTGTCGCAAATTTTCCTGGTAGTGGTGAACAGCACCCCTACAGCCTGACGGTCTAGCTATCGTTAAAGCTAATATAATCAAACAACTCTTAATAACCCTTCAACAGTTGGATTTTTGTCCAATCCTTATATATTTATATTTATGTATTGGATTCACTATTGCATTTTTTATATAGAAGCGATAGTGTTAGCGCGAGTCATTGTAGGTGGCTTGACATATCGAAAACTTTAGCGATAGCTAGACCGGGTTGGTGGTTTTGTGTTACTTAAATGGAAGGTATTTGGGGTATATTATTTCACACCCTTTTAATGCTTAAGTACCTATATTTGATTTATTTTTTCATCGTTCTTCAGTATTTGTGGTAGTAATGTTATGCTAAGATTGTCTACAACTTTTTTTAAGTCATATGCTCAATATGTTTTGTTTTTGTTAATTTATTAATAAACGTTAGAAGGCAAGTTATTTGTTACACTTGTCACCTTAGCACATATAACTATACTGCCTAGAAAACCTGTATATGAAGAACGTTGAAAACCTAAACCCTAATGCAAACTTGTTCAAAATTACAAAATTTAGAAATTTAGCAAAATTAGAGACAGTTTAAATAATTTCGAAAGCACATTTTTTAAAATAGAAGAGATTGTGAAATTGCATACAGGCTGTAAATTAGCTTGTTTTTACGCAGTGTAGTTCAGGACTGCAGTTACAATATTTAAATACACATTAAATCCGATCCGGACACCGGTATCCTGAGAACAATGGAATATCTATTGTGAGTGGGTACGAATAATAGCAAAATAATAAACTGGACTCCCGAACTATACTGCCATTTGCTAGTCGAGGCTAGTTAAAAGTGCCGGCTTGGTTGTAAATATAGACCATAAAAGCCTCCACTGTCCTCGTATTGAATTGGCTAGATCGTGTGCAAGCGACAGTACGCGAGTGCGCGCTTCTTCTGTTTATTTGTGCAGTCACCGTACTAACGCCGTAACTTACCGGACGACCCATCACCTAACACTCGTTCGACTCATACCGCTTACACTAATCCTAACCAACCATTGCACTTTGGAATACTACTCTTTATGAAGACGCATACAACTTATGAAAGTTCGATCAATGTCAAAGTCAAAGTCAAAGTCAAAGATTTTTATTCAAATAGACTTATAGATAAGTACTTTCGAATAGTCCAAAATTTTTTTTCCCTACCAGCCATTCAGGACATCTTTTAACTGATGAGAAGAACGGCCGCAAGAAACTTATCAGCTTTAACAGAAACAACAACATTTACAATGGAACATGTTGTTGCCAAGCACAAAAATACATGTTGAGCAGCTTTTGAGGCTATAACAAAGCTATCAAATTGCTACAGACGATTTTAAACCTTAACGTGTTGTGTGTAAGATTTTAATCGATTGTTTTTTAACACGTAATCACCTAGAGAGTAGCTGTCTATAAGGTTAATTTTGAATATATTTTTTTGAAAATGGTTGACTAGTCAAAGGAAACAAAGATCCTTTCAAAACTTGTATGAGTCGTTAGTAACGTGTGCGAATGTAGCGAGCTCTGTTTGGTACAAGACGTGTGGTTGTAGGCGGCGGGCCCGGCGGGGACAACCTCGCCGCCTCCAACCCTTTCGACGAGCCGCCGGGGCCCAGGAGACCCCCAGGTACTTAACCCCTCACCTCACAAAACAACTCTGGCTTATTATCACGTTTCTTGTTATACGCCCGAAATGTCTAGAGATAGGTAGGACTATCTGAGATAGTTGTCTAGGATGTTTTTGTCAATACGGCCAAAATAACGACGGTTGCTAGGTAACGAAACCAGTATCGTAGGCAATTATTTCAGATAGCCCTATCTGTCTCTAGAGATAGGTTATTAATTTCAGTCGATAGACAACCCTTATACTATGGTACTTGAGGATATTTTCTTGTAAAGCCGCGTATCTACCAAACAAAAGTTATCAACTTTGGTGTTGTCAACACGTGTGTGTGACATGAATATGCACCTTTACCTGCGAGATTTCGGGCCTGGAAAAGTAGATAATAAGCCACAACTCACTGCTCGGACATGGGAAATTAATTACTGCTATAGTTTCTGAAAATTTTAAGGGATACTAAAATATCTTATGGGTTCAATACTTGATTCCAACTAACCGCATGTATGATGATTTGATAACATACTAAAGTTGTATATTATTATACATATTTGCTTGATTTGTACAGTTGAAAGTATATATTTTTTGTAAATCATTCACAATTTAATTCATTTTGCCATGGCTGGTTTTGTTGTATGTCAAATAATTATTTCGAATGTATCTATGTAGTTGAAACGTATTTACGGTTTGGGAAATAGTTGTTGGTTGTAATGTGATTTGTAAAAATAAAATAGTATAAGTAATTACATATAAATTTTTGGGGGTTAAGTGAAATCAGGTCTTTATTTGCATTATTATTATTTTTTGCAAAAAGCGTTATCATATAATAGTATTTTGTTGTGAGTAAGCATGGTTGTTGTAGCAAATATGTAGAGAAGCATGATAGTTAGCAAAGTCCTTTAATTGAAGTCTATATAAAGTGTTGAAACGTTAAATATTTGTGTTGCAGGTTACCAACAAGGTTACGGGTACGAATATGGATCTCCTTATCAGCCAAATAGGCCAGTTTACCCTCCTTACGGACCCGATGGCGACAGGTCAGTATAGGGTCCCTTATGTCTTGAAATATAAGTATTGTGAAATTGTGAATCATTTTTCGTCTAAAGTATAATGTTATTTGTTTTGTATATTAAAGTGCTTGGCGAGTATTTGGTCTTAAATCCGTCTGTGCTAGGATGTCGCGTAGCCCTGAAATGTTTATTTAGCCTGAAAGTGTTTCCAATCAAACTCTTATCATTTAGTAGTTCTCTTGAGCTTCTGAGTTGAGCACTAGCTAGATATTTCATTCCTACGCGCGAAGTGATAGAGCTGTGTAAGCCCTACATCTGCTTTTATCGACAGTCGTAGGTCGATAAAGTGTCAATGTCTTATATTTTAGCGGAGGAAGCAAGACCGCATCATAGCATCATGCGCCGTATTATATCGTGTATTATGCGTTGTTAATGCCAAGGGGCCTAGAACGAGTTGACATTGATTAACAACGTTATCGAAAATTATCGGATATTCTGCTCATGTCAGTAAAAATAGATATGAAAAAGGAGAAGAGAAGGGATAATTTTACCATAAAGAATATATTTTGCGAAACGTACTAGGGGCATAGTAGGCCTTCTAGCACCGCTATATCACGCGATATGATATGGCGCATGATGACGTATAGCAGTATTAGCAGTGATACGTTATCGAACTACGAGTAGCTTTAACGGCCGCTTATGCTAGGGCTACTGAAGTCTTGCCGTAAATAGCCACATTGGAGTAAACATGAATGCATAATAATAAATTATTGCATACAAACACACCAATTATCTAGCCCACGTTAGGTTTCATGAAGAACTTGTATTATGGATACTAGATAACCGATAAACAAACATACTTATATACTTTTTTTTGTAAATACATACATACAAATACACAATATACATATTAAAGATCCAGACAAAGACGAATAGACATGTTAATGCACACAAATATTTGTCTTGTCCGAGGATCGAACCCCTGCGCCAATCAGGTAGTCAAAATTTTAAAAGAGTACTGTCTCCCCCACAGAGGGTATCGAGGCGGCGAGTACCAGTACGGCGGGTACGGCGGCGGGTACCGCGGGGCGGCGGGCGGGGTGGGCGCCGGCACGCCGCCGCCCGCGCAGCCCTACCCCGAGTACTACCGCGCGCCGCCGCACCCGCACCCGCCGCACTCGCCGCACCCGCCGCACCAGCCGCCGCACCCGCACCAGCCGCACCAGCCCCACCAGCCGCATCAGCCGCACCAGCCGCATCAGCCGCCGCACGAGGTTAGTGCGCAGTAATCATCCTCTCTTCTGATTTGCCGTGCCCTATAGGAGCCACTAGGAACTAGGTACCCACCACCGACTGGTGCTTATCAGTCAGTAATGGAACTAAAGAGCCCCCGAGACGATCAATGGCAACTGTGAATATGTTACGTTATTGGAAATCGCAATATAATTGCCATTGAAGGATTCTTCACTGTGGGGATTAACAGCACTTTTATCCCTAGGAATTTCGCAAAAAATTAAAAAAAAAGCGATTTATCTAATTATCGTGCGACATATGGAACATGCGGCTCACGCTTGACGATTTGATCAGAGAGTCGCCTTTATATGAAACGGTATAGAATGACGTTGCGCAAATCTTGAAGTATAACTAACACTAACACTAACACTTGTAAATCCGAAACTACTTATCGTATTTGAATAAAACAAATAACGAGTTCAGTTTTTATACGTTTCTTATACTGCAACAAAGTTTCAAGCGATTTGAACCTATTGTTAATCCCTATTGTCAATGACTTAGATAGACAATCAATTGGCAGCTTCCATTTCCATCAATTTGCTTCAATATGATTTCGAAACAGTCAATTGCGATTGACAATAACATAGAATTGACAATTGCGATTGATCGCCTCAAAGCTTCTTTATACTTATCAATCGGTAATGAAACCGGCCCTTAGTGTGTTAGAGGTAGTAAATAAATTTGTATTTGCCCGTATTAACTAAAAAAAAAAGCGCAAAATACAGTACCTCATTAGAGATAGGTAATGTTTATTTACATTACAACTGAATGTGCATGTGTTCGTTACAAATGTTTGTCTTTAAATATATTAAAAAAAGAATATGCTATTATCAAAAAGAAATTAATATAATACAGTATTATGCTTCGTAGTGGAAAGGAAACTGTGCATGTGCAGTTTAAATAAACATTATCGACTATATATTATATAATCTATACTGTGATGTGCTTTCGCAAAGTGCGGGTAGTTGACAAATTTGAAGAAAAAGTATATGTTAGTCAAATCCCTGAATTGATGATAAGACTTTTAATAGGCAGAAATGTCCCATACATTTGAATTCAGTCAAAGAAAATAATTAAATAGCTGAGTGTATTATCATATTCACTGGGACATTGTTGTCAAAAGTTTAATGTCCGATAGAAATTAATGTGTGATGTGTATGTCAAAGTATGGCTTTGATTGTGCATGATGATTATTTTTAGGTATACCTAATTATAAAACTGTTTTGACAGAATTTTGAGAAGAATATTAGACCAACGTAAATAAAAAAAAATGTTACGTACTGCAAAATCGCTAAGTATTGGTTTGAAAATTAAAATATAAAGGTGTTTCAGTTATTATGATATTCATTACTTGCACAATTTCAATCTCCAAATCTGTGATTTTGCAGTTTCAAATCAATTACTTATCACCGTTATCACCGTCTGTTATTGTTTTACGTTGAAAAGGTACATTTTTTCAATTTCATAAGTATTTTCATTTGAATGAAGAGTATTTTTGATTCGTTGCTTACGTGTTTAATAATTACGTCAATCTAGAGGTTTTAAATCTAGAATATAGGTAGTAAAAGTAGTTTTTTAGTTTACTTTAATATTTAATACCTACGTAAATCTACTTATGAATATAGTTACCAGTAGAACAGTAATGGAGCCATGATAAAGTGTTGGCGGGTCGTATGCAGTAGCAGTGGCGAAGGGTCCATACAATCATGCCAATACCCATCGGCTTCCCTTTTAGGAATCCCGCCCAACAGATTCACCATAAATTTAGAGAATTTTTGTAGAAATTTTGGTCCGGTCTCCTTTTCCATATTTGGACCCCTCGCTATTGTAGTATAGTATGCAGTGGCTCGGGCTGACATGTTTGGTCGTGTGTAGATGTCGGGGCAGCAGTCGGTCGGTAACCTAATGAGCTCGCAGCTCGCGCGCCAGCTGGTGGCGCCGCTGCCGCCCAACCCCAGACCCTACGTACGGAGCCCCCGTTTGTACCACGCACTCAACACCGCTTTCCATCGATTGGCGATACGGTTCATTCTCACACGCACGGCGCACGTGCGCACCGTCGATCATCGTCTCACTAACCTATTAGCACTAATTCCCATAATTAGCTGCCATATATTCATGGCAGTATTTGAATTCTATTATGCACTTCATTTTTGGTAAACTTTCAAGCTGTTTAGATGTCTCATAAAAGTCATAAACCCTTTTTTGATAATGTAGATATAACATCTGAATTTTTAATTATCAACAGGAGTCTATCAGAGAATCGGTTATTTATTATACTTAGACTTTTTTTGTATTGAATATTTTTTTATGTAAAACAATTTTCCACCGAAATATTTGGGTGGCATTCCTTCACGACCGCTTTTCCAATTTGCACTTTAGGATTCCACTTCTGAGGTTCAATTGTATTTAACTTGTCTAACAAGAAAAATTTAATTAGATTCTTTTTCGGGTAAAGGGGGTTAGGAAAAAAGTAAACGATGATCGACGTTCGGAGTCATTTCATCCGTGGTTTTGGCTTCATTTAATAATTTCGGATAATCCCACTCGCTTGACAAAATTTAAGCTATCACTGTTAATTTTCTTCTCGTTTTACGTTTTACTAAATTATTGGCTTGCGGTGTGATTAATTGGCTGAATGATGTCGCGATCGCGAGGTTCCAATACCTCAACGAACTAAAACGAACGATTCAAAATTCATCCGTTGGATGTTTCAAAATTTAACAAATAATCTCAACATGGAAGTAAAGGTATAGAGTGTGTGGTGGTGGCTTTATCTTACGATATAAATTTTGATCACTTAATCATGTGCATGCTTTCACTTATTTCATGTAAGCTTAGTTGTAAGTTAATGTTAACATAGCTTCAACTGCGATTTGAGTCTATCGAATGTTTTTTAAACAATTTTATACTTGTATTACTATTAAAGATTAATGTAAAAGGTTCTTATTCGACTGACTTATCGTATGTTGTGATCATTTCGATTGTCATCTTGGGTGCACGGCCAGTGTCTCGGTATTATATATCATCCTTGTTTTTATTCACGATAATACTCTCAAGAACTTGAATTCATTAATCTGAAGTAATAAACATAAATGAATCCAAATTGTTTTCGATCGTTCAAATATTTGTTCATTTATATGAAACTTGCTTTTGTATTTCTGTCACATAAAAATAAGTTACGTGGTTATATGGTAAACGTGTGGAGAAATATTGAAATATTTACTTTCCGTCAGTAAACTGCAACCTAGTATTTGGATAATATTGGTCACTACTGAACGATGGGAGACATGCGGGAGAGATCGTGTGTAAAAACGTAATTAAAAATGCTTTATATTACGAAGTCTGCTAAATTTGTATATAGTTGTGGTGTTTAAAAATATAGCTTTTATGAAAAATACCTGCATTACAAGTTACACGTAACGTTTTGATTTTCGTTTACTGTATGTTGTCAGAGTTGTGTGCGACTCTTAATTGATAGTTAAGATTAAGACAAGTTAATAACTATTTCTTATCAGCAAGCTGTAACCATCCATAGCTGCTGCTACGCGTTGTTGTTACATACCAAAACGGTACGATATCTTATGTGTCCTATACGAATCGGTGAAAATTCGTTCCAAAAAAATCGTATAATTATTTGTGTGGTAATTTATGTGAGCAGTGTTAGGGTTACAGCTGAGTACCCGATTTTATATATCGAAAGAATGATAACCACAACAATACACAAACGGATTTCGTAAGCATATCGTCGTCGTTCGCTAATAGCTACATATCGCGTCCACAGTACGGCGGGGGTAAACCTATGGGCGCCGGTGCGGCGGGCGCGGCGGCACAAGGCGCGCCCCGACGGCACCCGGACTTCGCGAAGGCCGAGGGCGGGTACGTCGCCGCCCAGCCCGCCGCCGCGCCGCCCGCGCGCTTCCCGCCCTCCTGGCCCGCGGGCTTCCCGCGCGCGCAGCCGCCCAGCCCGCAGCCGCCCTGGCGCCCGCCGCCGCCCGCGCAGCCGCCCCAGCCCTGGCCGCACCAGCCCTACCAGCAGCAGGCAAGTACCGCCCTCAACATCTTGGCCCACGAGCGCAGCTGCGCCACTCACTGCCACATAAGCCATTCATAAGTAAAACGGCGGGTTTATTACCTACGCGTCACATATCACCATAGCGACAGTATGATACGTGCGGTTGCTATGGTGATACTTGACGTAAAGCAATTATCTATGTCGCGTTGCTGTTGCAAAGATAGGTAATAAATCCCGTGGGGTTGACTGTGACACAGACCATTATTTGGACTCGAAAAGTTATGACTGTTTGACACGATGCGAGTTCACGCACGAGGAATGCTTATAGATGATTCTCGAAAGCTCGCATGCGTGCACGAACATAACGAAAACGAACGCAGCGCAAACTCTTTACAAGTGCTAGTTCTCTTGTCCAAGAAGGCATCATGCTACTCGTACGTGAAATCTCGTATCTCGTATATCTGAACCTGATATTAAGTCTGGGGTCCGGCCCGGTGCAGCTGGAGTCATGTTATACTACATGTGAATATTTTTCGGTTACAGGGTACCGCGCCAGGATTAGCCCCAGGACAAATAAAACGAGAACTGACGTTTCCCGCTGAATGCGTAGAAGCGACGGTACCCACAGGGGAGAAACGGCGGAGGTTAACGAAAGCAGACGTCGCACCCGTAGACGCGTGGAGAATAATGATGGCGCTCAAGTCGGGCCTGCTCGCCGAGACGTGTTGGGCGCTCGACATCCTCAATATCCTCCTGTTCGACGACAACTGCATAGGATACTTCGGGCTGCAGCACATGCCCGGCCTGTTAGACTTGCTGCTCGAACACTTCCACAAGAGTCTGAGCGACGTGTTCGACGCGCCCGTGCAGGAGGACGAGCCTTGGTACCGGGCGCCGGCGAGCCCCCCGCCCCCGAGCGTCGCGGGGCCCGGCGGGCCGCGCGTGTCGCCGCCCGACCCCGCCGACCGCGTTCGCCTGCTCTCCGGCGACAACTACACGCTGGAGACGCGCCGCCGCCAGCCCGTCACCTACCGCCCCGACGACGACCTGTTCGCGCCCGACGACTCGCCCGAGCCCGACGACCGCGACGACATCCTCGAGCCGTGGCAGCTCGCCGGCGAGGGCGCCGCCGTGGCGCACCTCACGCCCTGCGTGCGCGCCGAGGCCGTGCACCTGCCCTTCGTGCGCGTCATGCCCGGCCGGCGGGCGGCGTCGCCCGAGCCCGCGCCCGCGCCGCCGCCCGCCCCCGCGCCCACGCCGCCCGCGCCGCCGCCCGCCGCGCCCGCGCCGCCGCCGCACGCGCCCGCGCCCGACGCCGACAACCTCGAGGCCGAGCCCATGGAGCTCGAGCCCGAGCGCCGCCCCGACCTGCAAGTGCGCGACCCCGCCGGCGTGCTCAAGCGCCGCCGCCTCGAGGACTACGAGGACGAGTGTTACACGCGCGACGAGCCCAGTCTCAACCTCGTCGACGACACGCGCGACGCGCTCGCCAAACGGTGCATAGCCTTGTCGAACATTCTCCGCGGGTTGACGTTCGTGCCCGGAAACGAGGCGGAGTTCTCGCGGTCGAGTTCGTTCCTCGCGGTGGCGGGCAAACTGCTGCTGCTGCACCACGAGCACGCGCCGCGGGCGGCCCGCGCGCGCGCCTACGAGCGGGCGGCGCGCGACGAGGGCGACGCGGACGCGTGCTGCTCCAGCCTGCGCGGCGGCGCCGAGTGGTGGTGGGACGCGCTCGCGCAGCTGCGGGAGGACGCGCTCGTCGCCTGCGCCAACATCGCCGGCGGCGTCGAGCTGGCGGGCCAGCCGGAGGCGGTGGCGCGGCCGCTGCTCGACGGGCTGCTGCACTGGAGCGTGTGCCCGGCGGCGGTCGCGGGGGACGCGCCGCCCGCCGCCGGCGCCGGCTCGCCGCTGTCGCCGCGCCGGCTCGCGCTCGAGGCGCTGTGCAAGCTGTGCGTGACGGACGCGAACGTTGACCTGGTGCTGGCGACGCCGCCGCGCGGGCGCATCGCGGCGCTGTGCGCGGGGCTGGCGCGCGACCTGTGCCGGCCCGAGCGGCCGGTGGTGCGCGAGTTCGCGGTCAACCTGCTGCACTACCTGGCGGGCGCGGGCGGCGCGGCGGCGCGCGAGGTGGCGCTGCACGCGCCGGCGGTGCAGCAGCTGGTGGCGTTCATCGAGCGCGCCGAGCACGCGGCGCTGGGCGTGGTCAACCAGCACGGCGTGGCGGCGCTGCGCGACAACCCCGACTCGATGGGCACGTCGCTGGACATGCTGCGGCGCGCGGCCGCCACGCTGCTGCGGCTGGCGGAGCACGCGGAGAACCGCCCGCTGATCCGACGGCACGAGCGCCGCCTGCTCGCGCTCGTCATGAGCCAGATCCTGGACCAGAAGGTGGCGCACGAGCTAGCCGACGTGCTGTACCACTGCAGCCAGCGGCGGCCCGACGACGAATAGACTCAGACTGATACCTGTCGGTACGTGTACATATAGTGTAACGGCGGCGCGCGCCCGCACGCGGCTCCTCGCTCCGAGCCGCGCCCGGTCTCCGACGTGACGTGTTAGCCTGTACGATTTTGTTATTTATGTCCATGATGTTTTATTTACGAGAATGTCGATGTGCTATAATCGATTTCTATTGTTCGATCGGAGAAAAGATGTATTATAACTCGTAATTTTGATTTTTATAATAAAATGGGACTTGAATCTGTTTATTGGTTTTATGATGGAGATTTTATACCGAGTACCTTTAGCGCCTTTGTCTATAAGAGAATACGTAGTGGAGAGTGTGAGGAGCTTATGTGGGCTATAAGTTTTAATTAAGTTTAATGTGAATTATTACAATAATCTATAATATATTGAAATTGAATCTGAATTTTATTTATTTATTTTGTGAATTGGCATATTATGATTTTGTACACCTTAAAAGAAATTCACATTTTAAAATAAATGACAGACTTAAAACAAAGAATTATTTTGGTTGTTGATGCAATATTATCCTTTGAAAATGACTAATAGTATAACACTTTGTTATCCCATACGAAAGGATACAAAAAACACACAATACGAACAGTATTTCATACCAAATTACAAATTGTTAGAAGCACATATTTTACAAGAAATTAGTTTTAGTTTTTTATCTTATGTTACAATTATTTATCTATCGAGAGACGTTAATTTCAAATTGTATTAAAATTATCTGTAACTCTACAAGCGCTTTTGCGTCTAAAGTGCAGATCACACTGAAAGCTAAGCAACACCACAATATAAAGATACATACAGTATTTTAACTTCCTACAAAAAGTATGTTCGCAAGTAATACGCGACTCGCCTCGTCTCAGCAAGAGCTCGGCTCGGCAAGCGTTTCAGTCTCGAATGCGCCGCGGTGACGAACGCACGCTTTGAAAGTTTTGTACGCGCCGTAAGAATGTGGTATGTTTGGCTGGCAGCCCTATCGCGTATTGCGCACCGCGCGGCTGCAATAATAATCTATACTAAAATTAAAAAGAGAGATTGTTTGCAACGAATAAACTCAAAAACTACTGAACGGATTCGGATGAAATTTGGTACACAGATAGTAAATAGCCTGCTTATGAACATAAATTATTTTTATCCCGATATTCCCACGGGAAGGGGAACCACGCGGGTGAAGCCGCGAGCGACCGCTAGTAATTAATAAAAAAGCTAAGATAAGGTACTGTAGGTACTTATAGTTACTGTGGCGAAACTAATTACAAAAAAGGTTTAACCTCGTCTGCCTGGATTACAAACACAATATAAAATCAATTGTTCCGACAGTCGAGTTGAACAAAACGCCGCAAATTACACTGAATCTAAGAACGATAAAACAGTAGGTAGGTATGTCCCACGTAAGAAGTCGCACGGATATTACTGGAACTAAAATTATTTCCATAGTGATAGAGCTTAATAAAGGGGTTTGAACTTTTTTGTATGGGGGCTGACGAAAACGAAATGTATTTTCGGGGATTACAGTCCTCTATTCCAAACCTATTCCTTATTTCTAGACTTATAAGTACTGCTCATAAATCAATCAATTGTACCAATGTTTACGTAACCATGGGGGGAGGGGTAAGAGCTTTGCTTACTTTTGCTGACAAGGGAGAGGGGTGGGTTAATAATTGAAAAAAAAATTGCTTACGTAATACTTGAACGGCCCCATTTCGAAAATTACAACTGTCCATGTTTAGCTAATAGGTCAAGTTTCGTATAATTTTCGTATAAATCGAGGATAGAGAATTAATTTCTGGTATTAAAAATGCTATTTCGTAAGTAGTTAGTTTCTTTAAACTTAGATAATATTCCATTTTTTGAGGACTTGACCTATTAGCTAAACTTGGACGGTTATCATTTTTGGAATGAAGCCGGGCGGAGCGGTACTTTGGCCTGCCCCTAAGGCGCCAGAGGGAGGGCCACCGATCTAAATCGGCTTATTTTGACCCAGGGAACAACTGTGATAACTTCCCAAACTTGTGTCAAAAAATGGAAGGGTAGGTAATGCACTAAACTCCTCTACTAGTAAGATGGCTCTGCAAAACATTTACAAGAAAACATGTTGTAATCGTATAATGCCACCGCTGAGAATGCATTATATGACAGTTGTTAAAGAGCGCCTTTGACCTCCGCGGGCGCATAATAATTTCTTGTAAAAGTGTTTGCATTGCCAACGCACCGTTTACTACCTTACAACTTCGATTTTAGATTAGAGGACCCTTAATAAATTCATCAATGAAAAAGCGTTCGAAAGGCCTACTCCATCATCTGGATTACGAGTAAACATGACTACAGTCCGACCACTGAGCAAGTAATCACTACGTTTGGTAAGTCCGACAAGGATCATTTGGCACTTCAACGGCGTTCTAATGATGGCCCCCTCTTTCCATACTGAATCACTAAATTACTGAAAATTGAGCTTTATTATCAAGACGTTGGTAACTGTCGATATTAGTTCCATTTTACTCCACGCGCCAAAAGATCTTTCAATCTCTTTATCTATACTAATACTAGCCATCCGCCCGTGACTTCGTCCGCGAGGAATTAGGTTATCGCGCGGATTTAGGATGTCGCGTGGTGGTGCCGATTCGTCGTCTCAGTCACAACATCCATCGCTGGGTAAAGGCCTCCCCCCAAGGATCTCCACGACGATGGATCCGACAGACTGTTCGGGGATGAGTGATGTGAATCAAGGAATGTTCAGAGAAAGATGTTATTTAAATATAAAATCACTTTTATTGGGGTTAAGTCCATACAAAGTTCACTAGAAACTATCGAAGGTGTTTGCGCTGCCCACATCCAGCGGCTTTCTACGACCCTTACCAGATCGTCGGTCCACCTTGCCTACTCACGGAGCGTCGGCCGGTGCGCGGTCGCCATCCCAGAACCTTTTCGCCCCAACGGCCCTCGATTTTTCTCGCTATGTGTCCCGCCCACTGCCACTTCAGGTATGCAATCCTTGGTGCGATGTCGGCTACTTTAGTTCTACGGATCTCCTCATTTCCCTCTTCGAGCATAGCCATCTGCATTGAAAAGGAACAGCTAGACAAACGTGCAGTCTTTCTTTAGCATTTATAATATAAGTGCATGGAAAAGTAGCAAAAAATTCTCCAAAGTTACCGGGATCGAAGTCGCTGACCTTTTTTTTTTTCATTACTTTTCTATACAAAATTTGAACCCCTTAAACCATTATGGGTTGATTCCTGTCCACCGCATCGGACTTCAAAATCGATGACATTTTGCAATCAACATCCCATAAAACCCCAATAACGACACCCATATCTACTTAAACATTATTTATCCCTTTTTACCCCCTAGGGTTTAATTTATTGAGAGGCCTAATAAAAAATAAATGAGTTTTACTTTTCTTACTCAACTTCATCCCCCTTTTCACCCATTTAGGGGTAGAATTTTCGAAAACGTCGAGATAGGTCAATGTTCATTTTTAATCGACAACCTAAATACAAAATTTGAATTCTTCGAAACTGACAGATTTTCATACGAACTTTCATCCCTTATTTCACCCCCTTAAAGGTTGAATTTCGAAAAATCCTTGAGGAAAGATTTGATTGTTTGTTTGTTTGTTTGTAACGAATAAGGACTACTGAACGGATTTCGATGAAATTTGGTACAAAGATAGTAGATAGCCTGGTTATAACCATAGGATACTTTTTATCCCGATTTTCCCATGGGAACGGGAACCACGCGGGTGAAATCGCGAGCGGCCGCTAGTTGTAAAATTAGTCTGTAATGTTGTCAGGTTTTTGTGCGTCGCTTCGCCGGCCGCTGTCACGGCACGCTCGCTTGGCTCGCGCGTTTTTTGGACACAGTTCTAACCTAACCTAACCTACCTTTCGTACTTTCTTCTAAAACAGAGTCTTTCATAATTTTGCCAAAAAAAGTTTTTGCCCTGCACCTTCTTCGCTACACGCTGCGGATTGCTGCACACACCAACAGCTGCCAACGAACGATGGCCAAGGGGTTCTGTTTTTCCTCTCTCTCAATAATATGATCTGAAAAACCGAATGTGAACTGGAATCGCTCTCAGTGATCCTTTACTTAGCTTTAGATTGATCTTCGAAGGCCACAAACGGGCAACTTGAGGGATGAGGGACAAAGCGATGAAACTTGAGGTTAAAAACAGCTTCGTGAATCTAATCTATGGTAAGATAATATAAACTTTCACAATCAAGAGTTTATAAGCATGTGCATCGTTCTAGCGGTTCTAGCAGCGCTACAGATTTCGATTTTCGTGGCATTCCAGTGGAAGACCCTAGTCCTCAAGGTAACGACAAGTCCGAGCTCGACTAAAGACACAGTGGACTTATGTGTTTACTAACAATCAGCTAATCGAAGTCGCATAATAAGGTTCATTTTCGTGTGCATCTAGGATGTCAGATTTAAGCAACTTCCGCAACCAAAAATTTACTATCTCGAGCTCTTCCGTGCTTCGGAAGGCACGTCAAGGTGCTATACGGCTGAAGCGAGATAGCAAAGAGAAAAAGACGCACGCGGGAGCGAGACCGACTTTGCAGATTAGGCGAAAAAACCTTAAACTTCGTACTTATACAGGATGGATAAAAATCTATGGGCCCTGGAGGGGAACTACCTTAAATCCTTTTAGTTAGCTCATTTTACTGAAAGGAAACATTCATTTATTTTTTAAAAGAAACACAACTGCATTCAAACATTAAAAAAAATACACTTCCCACACCCAGGATTCGTACCAGTTAAAATCTAAAACATTCTCGGCCACAAGTGAATTGTTGTCGGCCACTTGTGGCCGAGTTAATTTTTTCCAATATTTTTCTATTTAAAAATTTACCATAAGATAAAAATAGCATTGAAAAATGCAAAAATTACAAAATCATAAATCTAAAACATTCTGTACTTTTATACTTACCATCAACCGATAGGGTCAATCAAAAGTAGGAATTAAAAACAGTAAATTAAATGAAAGGAAAAACATGAAAACTCAACTTATAAACTCAATGGGATATCACTTTTATTCAAGGCTCTTGAAAAATGTACAAAAATGTTGAATGCAGTTTTGTTTCTTTAAAAAATAAAGGAATGTTTCCTTTCAGTAAAATGGGCTAACTAAAGGATTTAAGGTAGTTCCCACTGAGCAAGTAATCACTACGTTTTTAAGAGACGGCACTTCTATACAAGCAACTAAACTGATTTATGAACGTAGTTTCTACAAACCTAAGTTTTTCAGGTACCAACATAACAGTGTCAGTTATCAAACGGGAAATGAAATTAGGGATGCTCCCACAAACATCATTATACGTATCGATATCGATAAAAAATACTAATACATACTTACGCCGTTATAATTTTTCACATTCCACTAGGAAGTTAGTAGTTATCTATTAGTATAGTATTGCACGAATACAACAAGGTTTCATATGATTTATGTAATTCTGATAAATCTGTAGGAATGTTAGAAAGCAGTATCAGAAGAATGAAGCAGCCACTGATAGAAAAGACAACAGTGGTGAGCTCTTCTTCCAGATTGGATGTAATTCGCCTGGGAATCGGGGTTCAACCGATGGAAGTCGTCGTCCCACGACGGACATCTAAAATATAACAATATCGATAACTAATAATGTTATTAGTTATCGATATTGTTATATTTTAGACACACATGACAATGACACAGCACTATGACAATATATATAGTACAAACACTACGATACTATAATTTTCATCAAATTATTATTTAAATCCATAATATTTACTATGATTATTAACACTTATATTACTCAAATGGACTTTAAACAATGTTTTTATTAAAACAATTGATTATATTACCTACCTGTTCAGCTCAAGCGGGAATTTAGCCAAAAATATTAATAGTTCAACCTTCTCACTCTACGGACACAACACATTTCGCACGTTCGCAAAGATTTACCACACATTATGTCTTTTTGTAATTAATAACATTATTAAAATTATTTAAAATGTAATTAAAAACTTCTGAGAAAAATATTACGTTATCACTGACAGATAAAGTTAAATTTGGCGGCGCGTCACATGCTGGCCAACATGACTGATGTATAATGCGGCTAAATTACCGTGTCGTTATAATACGATAGGACAAAGCGATTAAACTTACTTTTTATTTAGTCGGACTTTTTCGTAATGTAATGTTGGCACAAACTACGTTCATAAATCCATATATTTTACATTTTTGTATGAAGTGTCGACCCCCTGGTAGTTCCCCTCCAGGGTCTATAGATTTTTTCCGCCCTGTATAGTAAATAACTTCACCTCACACGAAAAAGAAGAAAAGGGGGTTTTCTCATTTATTTTCTGCGTTGAAAATCGCATTTCCCGGCCTAGGCCGCCGGTAGAGTATTTTTTTCATTTAGAAAGAAAATATATATATATATATGAACACAATTATGTCACACTATTTGGTTTTTTATGTTACATTTTATTTGTGTTTTAAGTAACTTTAGAATTAATTATAATATTCCGTTTTGGCTCACATAATGATTTTAGTTCCTTAAATCATAAAAACAATTGATAATATATACTTTTTTTACTATTAAACTATTTGTTAAAAGAATTTTCAATATACGGTGGGTGAAATTTCAGTTTTCATCTGGTTTTCACAACATAAGGATGCATTTAGAACCGCGCCAAAAACATTTAGTTTTAATAAAAATGAAGTGTAGGTTAAGGTGGAGGGACCGCTTAAATATCTACTTGAGGCTTAAATCTATGTTCCGCCGCGGTATACCTAATACCGCGAAAATAACCATTTTACAGGGAAAAATAATTCTAAATTTACTAACAATACACTTAAGATTTGGCTTTGCCATGAATGCTTAAGAACTGGCAGTATGGCTTAGACCTCGCCTGTCCCGCCTGTCCAGAATCACAAATTATTACAGTAATGTACAAGTACGACGACGACAACAACTTACGAATACAACTACGACTACTACTTACTAATACTACGATTTTTTCAGGAGCGTTCTAAAATTTTGTTAAATCCAAAAGAATTAAAATAAAAAATGTCCAGCAGCGACGAAGACACAAATTTCACGCCAGAAGATTTGGTGCAAGCAGTGCATAACGCAGAATTGATTTTGCTCCCTGAAAAATCGTGGGAAAGGTATAATAAAGCATTATACGAGAACAAACACAAAAAGTATTAACAGTTCCAAAAAAAAGTGACTTTCAATAATTTTACTTTTAATATTTAATATAAATATACCTATTTAACAGCTGTTTCTCTTTCACCTTAAAACTTTCCTCGCTGTAGTTAGGTGGAAAATTATGTGTAGTGCTCGGCAGGAATTTTTTTTGCGTCTTGTACCTTTGAAACCCTCGCTACGCTCAGGATTCAATCTTTGAACCACACTCGTTTCACACTTCGTTTTAATAGAGGTATCTCGTCGGTAAAAACCATCTTTCCAGCCTTGCATAAAACATTAATATTCCGTGCGCGTGAGGTGAAAAAAAGTTTCGATACTTATCAATCTGGCAGCTAAGAAGAATGTTGACTGATGTCATAAATTCTGTCTTCAACTGTTCACTCAGAATTGTCACCCTTTCACTAGCCCGTGTATGTTTGGTTCAAATAAATATAAAAATTTAATTTAGTATTACGATAAAAAATACTAAACTACATTATAATTGCAGTGATGAAATTAGTAATATATCATTCTTGTGCAATATCTGTGATCTGATGTCGCGTGATCCTTTCAAGCACATTCGATGGAGTGTCAGTCGAGCGATAGTAAAAAATTATATAAAGTTTTCGATGCGTCCACAAAACATAAGCGGACCCGGAAGAAACACGATGGCTTGGACGACACCAACTCATTAGCCACCGACGACTCCGCTAGTGTAAGTATAATCAATGATACCTACCTATATCAGTAAGTACTTAGTAGGCCACTTGCTTAGTTTGAAAGAAAAGTGGGGTTGGATTTAGAATCGTGCGGCACGATTTTAGGGTTAAAAGTGGAAGGGTTGTTAAGGGGGGGTCCACCCATCCCCCGAACACTACTCTTATTACAAGGTAATGTACCTATCGTTTATGAGAAAATCAAAAAACAATTTTTTACCTCAAAACGGTTAAAACCTGAAACGAAACGCTAATTCACCTATTATCATTGTTTGACCTGTCGTAAAGATAAAAAAATAACTTGTCTATGCAAAGCCGTGAAACAAAACGCAAAAAGAAGTTGAAATGTCTGCTGTCACCTAAAACATTGACACCAAGGCCGTAAATAAAACTACATAAGCGGCCGGCGAAGCGCAAGGAACGACATTTTTTTAAACTTTTATAAATACCTATAATAACGTGAGAGCCGAGCAAGCGCGTCGCGGCAGCGGCCGGCGAGGCCCATAAAACTATGTTTTGTATAAAAACTAGTATAATATACATATGACTAGGTATATTATATAAAGCACGCGAGCCGAGCGAGCGCAGCGAGCGTGCCGCGGTAGCGGCCGGCGAAGCGCCAGAAATTATGTTTTTTTTATTTAAAACCAATATAACGATAGTTATAGAAATAAAAAAAAAAATGTCTTAATCTTGTAGTGCAGTGCAGGGGTTCACCATGTAGATTTTCATACATTTAAGGTAAAATTTTATTTGTTTAATTTTTTCATAATTATGTATTACCTTGTAATGGGAGTAGTGCGGGGGTGCATCGGCCCTCCCCCCGCTGATTCCATACCTTTCATAACGAGTCCCGATCACAATCCCTATCAAATATCAAATAGTGACGGTTTGAATTGTGTACTTCAAACCGTCACTATTTGATATTTGATAGGGATTATCTTTCAAATGACGAATTGAAAGGGATTGCGATAGATTTTAGAATTAGACAATTAGACAGGACCAAAAAGATGTTGGGCTCGAAGGACCAAAACGATGTAGGGTTTCCTACATCTATGGAGATAGTTGAAGTTGTTTGAGTTAAACGACGTCGCGATTTTAGTTCGTTTATTTAGGTTTAAAAGTTACAGTTTATAGTTAATGTTTGTTTGTTGGTGGCTTACGCTTAATTGACTATAAAATCAATTAAATAAAATTACATTGTCGCGGAATATGCTGACACGCAAGTATGCGGACATTGACTCGACCTACATAATAATATTGTGCGTTTGCTAAACCGTACAAGCTCCCTGCTTAAATGAGAAAAAAATACATACTGTACTTTTATGGTACTAAACAATAGTCTTAATTATGAAGACCAATTTAGCATAAGTAACTTAGTGTCTTAAATTAAAGACAAAGCCTGGAAAGATAAAATATTAATATTTCAATACACTTTATTGTACCTATACTTAGCGAGTAGGTTCTTAACTTTATGTTGATCGAAATGAGAGGAACAATACACAGATTTGAATTTTAGCAAAATTTATTAGGTGAGGATTCGAATATAAAAACATAATTAAGTACGTAAAACAGTCTTTTGCATCGGAATTGGATACCTTCGCAGCTCTGTCACCAATAGATAACTAACGTAATGGCCTGGCCTTTCTTATGGATGGATAAGGAGAACGTGCCATGACCCACAACGCGGGACAATGTGGATTGGTGGGTTTTAACGACTGCAAATGCAGCCGGGACCAACGACTTAACGTGCTTTCCGAAGCACGGAGGAGCTCGAGATAGTAATTATTTGGTGACCCATCCCGTGACTGACCATTGCGAAAGTTGCTTACATTTTATTTTGCGTTTTTTTTTGCGCGCGAACCACTGCGCCACGGGCTCCTCATTTTTACGTAATGAACATTTTTTGACTACCATATTCACCCTAAAAGGCGACGAGACTCGAGTTCAATGGATGAAAGTTTGTGTCAATGAAGTTTTTGAACAAGCTTTTCAGGATTTGTTTTTAATTTAAGACACTAAGTTTCTTAAGCTAAAGTGATCTTTATACATACTTGGTATCTGCCATAAAAGTACAGGATGTATTTTTTCTTATTTAGCCAGTTTAATTCCCGGTGCAGGTAAGTGACTTATCAAAAATCTTTAAATGCTGTTAAACTTATTTTTTTTAAATAAAGGAATGTTTCCTTGGAATGGCGGAATGGCACTCCGCAGCGTATGTCTCCACCCGCGTACCCCGCAAACGAGACCAAAAAAATGTCTTCTGCCCATAAAATTTCACCGCTCTCACGACTCGTCTAGTGGAAATCGTAATGTCTTACTACATTACTCTTTGCTTACTACACAAACGCCATACAAAAGATTAATGCGCTCATGGTCGATCGAGGTTAAAAAAGCTAGTTGATCAATTGAATAATCTTATTGTAATCGTAGGTAAGTAGATATGATGTTAAAGTTAATTTGATGCAGGGAGGTCGGGCTGGAGGTGTATCGCCCAAGATAAGCCTCCAAGAGATCCCTACGGCGCACACGTTAGCTGCAGATGAAAATAATGGAAAAAGGTTAAAATTAATTTTACTTATTAAAGCTGTGATTGTCTCTACTATGAATGATATTAAAAATTGATGTACGGAACTCTGAACACAGTAGGAGGACTGTGGGTCTAAAAAGGGCGCTTCCTTCCCTGAACACTAATTTTTTTGTTTGTTTTTTAAACACACATCATTAACCTAGCCCCAAAATAAGCACTGCAAGTCATTAATTTGTTTACTTCCTATGGAATTTGCTTTTAGTAACTTTTCTTGCATTCAAAACATTAAAAGTTAATTCTGCTACATGACTTGCTTCATGCATTCTGACACTGACACAGTTCTGAACTTCATAGTGTTAAGGAATTCACTTAGCACCTTTTTAGACCTGCTCAGGGTACTGAAGTTCACTATATAATAAAATACTACAGTGTACTATAGAGGAGCCCGTGGCGCAGTGGTTAGCGCGCTCGGCCTGCGATTGTTGAGGTTAAGCAACTTTCGCAATAGCCGGTCCCGGGATGGGTGACCAACAATTTACTCTCAAGCTTCTCCGTCCGCAAGGCACGTTAAGCCGTTGGTCCCAGCAGTATTTGCAGTCATTAAAACTCACCAATCCGCATTGGACCCGCCTGGTGGGTCATGGGCCATTCTCCTTATCCATCGAAGGAACGCCAGTGGCCAGAAGTGGGGACGTTAAAAATGTCGATGACGATGATTATAGTAGGAATAACATAACATGCCTCTGTCCTTCTTATGTGTAGGTGTACGCTCTATTGTTTATGAGAGTAATACTCGAAACTGCGCGTACCGAGTTCACGTTCACGTGAACGAGAAAAAGTTTAATTGGAACTATAGGTACACATACAGCGTCAATCGAGGAATTTCCCGGTAGACCGTAGAGTTTTTTTAGGGTTTCTAAAAGTAATAGATTTATAGAAAATGACCATATCACAAATAATAGAAAATTAATAGGTAGGTCTTCATTTGAATAAAAAAAAACCGAAAACACGAATCCCGATCAAATTCAAACTCGGTAAATGAACATCTAGCACAGACGAGACTTTAGACTATTTCTTAGCAAGACACTTTAACATTTCTTGATTGTTATCCATACAGAGATCGAGACAGCAGTCCTTCAGTGTCCCCTGCTCGGGGCGACCGCCGCACGTGTCGGTCACCGCGCCGGCACCGACGCTCCATGTGCGTACTCTTATTTGTTTTGTAAATAGTACAAGTCCTGTCATATTAGGGGTTTAACTTCGGAATGAGAGAAGGCATGCTGTAAACACTAAACATACCTTCATTTTGATGTTCTAAAAGTTGTCTCAAAAGTTTCATAAAATCTGGTGCTTGTACCGTCAGTTATTCAATGTGAAAGGTCATACCAATAAAAGGGTCAAATGAAGAAAACATAATTATCAAAAACAGAAATTAGAGTAGTTTTTTTCGAAATTGGTTCCAACCCCAAATGAAAGCAAATAAAAAGAAACACTTTTGTTAATGGTAAATTATAGGTGCAGCGACTAGTTTTCTTCAGTTAATTTAGATTATGAGTGTATGGTGGTAAGGAACGCATTGATTGTTAATATTATGGGCTTTTACAGCAAAGTAAATCTTTGTTTTTTTACTAGGAATGTCCTACGACTACGAGCTACGTTTTGCTACGAGCTACGTTTTCGTAGTCAAATCTTCTAGTAATTTAAAAGATGTGTTTTCCCAATAAAATCTGTAAAAAAGGAATCGAATCCGTGTTCGGAGAGAAAATGATCCAAAATGCTGACAAAAAAGATGTTAATGATAAAGAAAGATCGCTAGGTTATTATTTAAGATTTCGTGCAACAATCAATATATTTCTTCACTATTTCGGGCTTTATCGCTGATAATTCGCACAAGTTTCCTACTGCGTGTCGTGCAGGTCATACATATCGTTAAATTTGAATGAGGGAATCGAATAAAACGCTTGCAATTTTAAAGTGCGTTAAATACCAGCTAAATGTGAATGAATCACATAAATACCAGCTAAATGTAAAAGGGCAGATTGGTACGATTCCAGATAGTGAATTTCCTACTCCTACCTTATGATGAGGTAGGAATAGAAAATTCACTATCTGGAATCTGAGGTATGACTCATACTTAGTGAGGGAAGATAATGTCTTGCATACACATGTGTACAGCTGAAAGGTATTTTGTCTAGCCCTCGCTAACTAATGAATTAATGATAACGTTATTCATTAATGTTATTTTCCTGCAGAAAAGATGGACTATCTTTGGCTCTAAAGTCCGGGCTTGTGTCAACTCCACGGTCTACCTCACCTCGTCAGGTATAAAGAGATACTATCCGTACTAATATTATAATTTCGAAAGTAACCTTTTCACACTGGCCTGCCACGGGATGGGTCACCGAAAATGTATTGGTCCAGAGTGCTTAGTTTAAAGTTTAAAGTTAGTAGCCCGCTATCTAACAGATTACGCCACGGACTACACCAACGCCATACAAAAACGTAACGCGCTCACGATCGACCGTGAACGGGAATCACTCGTGTAAAACCGCGGGTGGCCCCTAGTCCATCCATAGAAAGCCTGCACCCCAGCACTGGGATTCAAAAAGCTGAGGGCTTAGTGTGAGTTGGCAAATTTCAAAATGTTACCATCGCGTGTGAGCAGGCCTGTCTCACTTCCATACAAGCGGCGCAAAATCCCCGAGATATTTACCTACTATTCTGGAAAACAACCTAATTTTGGTGCAACCGGGGGTTAGTTTTTATACGTAACACAACTGCTTTTCTTAATTATCTAGCTCAATCTAATGTTTATTCAGAATCAGAATGCGGACGGTGTCATCGAATCCATCCCCAAAGATCAAGACTCTTTTATTTACACTTTTCTGGAGGAGACAATGAAAAACTATAAAAAGAAGTGAGTTTATACTGTAGATTTTTATATTTAATTTCACATCATTTACATAACATTATAAGCAATCTAAATAATAAGATCGTCAGCCTACTATAAATAAATGTAGTCCCAGCAAAAGAAAACGTTTTATTGATTAAATCTATGAATATCATGTTGTTAAACACAAATCACTTCAATTATAATAACTAATAAAGGTGTTTGAATTTTTTTGTATGGAGGCTAGCCTCGTCTCAGTCCGCAGTATGAGACGCCATTTTGTTTTTTTTTTTTGTTAAATGGCGTAATACCTACAACAAAAAATGTTAAGATATATAATTCCCTAAAGTCACGTTAGCCTGATAATTAAGAGTTAAAAATGAAAAATGCCGACTTCAGGTATTTTCTTTGTATCTTTAACTCCAATTACCTTACTAACCTGACACTTTAAGGTACTAATAAAAAAAAGTATGTTATATATAAGTATGTTTATCCGTTATCTAGAAGCTATAATATAAGCTCTTCATGAAACTTGACGTGGGACGTGGGTGTGTTTGTATGCAATTATTTATTATTTTAATGCACTGACATGTCATTTTTTTGTTCATCTTTACGTTCCCTTTCCCTTTATAAAAGTTTTGTCGTGTGACGCCATTTTGAAAAATAAATAAATGGTGGAGCCTGGACGAGGCCAAAAAGTTCAAACCCTTATTGTACTTCAAGGGATATCCTGGATGCAATCCGCTGTTGATGCCGTGGCGCCTAACCTTCGCACAGTATCTCAAAAACCCTTCAGATTGGACATTTTTTGTGAAGCCTAGAAAGTGATGCGTTTCATTATTCATATCACCGGACAAGAACACCCGGCACCCGAGTGGCAATTCCTTATAGTTTTGGAGTAAACTTATGTCAAAATTGATCGACTTTCCGTAGTTAAAAAGTGCATTTTTTATTTTTCATCGGAAACTGAAAATAAAATTGTGCTTTTATTGGTGTCATTTCAAAATTACTCCATTGAAACGCCAATTACTCGATTTTACTGATTTTTCTAAATGTCAACCAATATTGAGAAAATAAAAAAGCACTAACAACCTTATTTATAAACCGAGTATAAAAATTATACCAGTAATAAATTCGGCACAAGCAATATCTCAACTTATAAACTCGGCATAACTTAAACCTAGCATAACCGTTCTAACAAAAGTTATACTCCTGCATCGTCCTCGGGAATAGTATACTTACCTATATGCCTTTATGAATATATACTATGCAAAACTAATCAGAAGTGACAGTTTCCCGCCAAAACCTCCCATCTCACGCTTATACTAAATAGGTAAGCATACTAATCTCTTCGGACGAGGCACTTCGTATAATTATGATCGAGCTTCACTTGGGTGAGTTCGTTTAATCATTAATTATAGCACCGCTATACCGACCCCGACCCTAGTTTAAATAATGCAGAACGTTTGCCAATAATCTAAAAATAAAGAAACACACGTTAATCATCATAACCATACTAACCGTACTAGTTCTACTAATGCCAGCCGACTGCTGCCAGACAGGGCAGAAACTTAAATCCTCTAACAGCAATAACTTGCCAATAACTAAAAAATCTTAACTATTTAACTAAACTCACTTGCTAGTTGATTATCTAACTCTGTTGCTAACAGATTTTGATTGAAATTGATTGAAAGCGCAGTTACATTGCTGCTTTAGTAAGATATTTGTCACATTGATTTTTACTAAAAGCACTACAGAAACAAGTTACATAATCAGGGGACTGGTCTCATCAAACTAATCATTTTTGTTTACTGATTTACACTAACTGATTTCATAACGTACTTATTTTAACGTATTTATTTTTTTTGACGGTCGACGAGTAGAAATCCTGAACTTTCAGTATTCCATCCGCACATGACCTTTATTACACAACGCTGCTTTGTGCAATCACAGAAGAACAGGCAAAAATCCTTACTTGATTTCTTAGGGACACGACACATGGTGACGACGCTCTCGTGACCATTTACAGCTGGACTGGAGTACCTATGCTAAAAAGTCTAGAAATTATATCTAGGCAGCGGCACGCGCGGCGGCACGAGGACCGGCGGCACAGCGGCGACCGGCGCGAGGCGTCGGGCTCCCGCGAGCGCCACCGGCACCACCACCGACGCCGCAACGAGGTCCCCAGCAAGGACCGCGCCCGGGATAAAGTCAAGTCGGTTACATACACTGGGTTCAATTCATTTCTTTTGTACATCCAATCCAAGACAGGGACAAGTCATTTTCGATAATAATACACTGGGTTCTGTTCAGTTCTTTATATCAAAAAGCAGGGACACTTCCAACACTCATTGGTTGGCTTGAAAATAGTGAAAGTAGTTAGTATTAAAATCTTTTTTGAATATGTCTTAATCTTGCAATAAATCTGCTCTTTATGCGTGGAGTTATCGAAAATATGACAAGTAATTATCAATATAAAAGTTAAATGTGAATTAAAAGGTACAAGCCTGAAATTCCGTGAATCACCGCAGTCCAAATAGCCTCAACTCGATGTTGCACAATTAAGCACACTTTATTTTATCTCTCATTATAGAAAGCTAGTACACTGAGGAATATCTAATATGATAAGTATTTCTCGATAGTTTAATGGCCAGTTGAATATAAACGTATGAATGAAATAGCGTACTACAGAATTCCAACTCTGATAGATCAAGGCACGCATGTAAACTATCTATCTACCCTCATCAAAAATTTAAAAAATATATTTCGCTCCGTTTCGATTCACGCACTGAACAATTGTTTTGGATAATATAATTGTTTTATTTTCCTCAATATGCATACATACAATTGTCTTTTAAAAAATATTGAAGTAACTAGGTACGGCCAACAGCGACTACGGTTTATACCAAATTACAAATTTCTACAGACAAATCTAAACCCAACGGCATAAATCATGAAGTCCAAAGTTGATTGGGGAAATTGAACAGATATGTAAAGCCGTAGCTGCTGTTGACTATACCTCATTTGGACTTTGGAGCAAAAAACAAAAATGCAATTAGGTTTTTTTATATTTGCATTTTACAATGCTACCTATTTTTTTGTGATTAATAAATGAACTTGTCGCTATATCGCTCAGACGAGACTCGAACCCGCAACGGTTTTGACAGTCCAGAGCACCAGGCCGGACTCATCACATAAAATGCAATTATGTACATATCATGATTTATTAACATTCATCGATACTTAAAAGACGTATGTTTTTATCACTAGATCAAGAAAAGAAGAAAATTCTTCCAGCGCGTATCAAAATATGCTGCTCGAAACGTTCGCTAAACTATGCGCACAGATGAACGAGAAAACTGTTGCTAGCCACGAACCAGCAGTGGTAAGAGGACGAGCTTACTGACTTTTTCACTTATGTACTAATTATTGTAACAAACAACTTCTTAAGTAGAAAATTGATTTCAGCCACGCACCCTTAGTCACAAGTCCTTGCAATGCGAAGTCATATCTAGGCGAGATGCCAACGACGTAGACTACCATCCGGTCCGACTCCGAAGTAACGACCACTCGCCAGGCAACGTGTCCAAGATCCGCAGCCACGATGATTTTCGGGGTAGACTTTACAGCCACGAAAAATTCCCCATAAACCAACATCCCGAAAAGCAAGACAAATGTTTGTGCTGCTACGACAAAGGTCCTCAAAATCAATATTCCAGTAAAATAAACGTCACCAGTTCGAAAATGCGAAACTTGCCCGACGACGGGTACCCTCCATATCCCGATCACATGCCTTCCAGAAATAATTTAGACAATTGCTATAGATCTCGAGGACCAGACCCGAGGGAGTTCAGGAATTGTGATAGGGATTATGTACCAGATAGACATTATGAAAACGAAAAAAGAAGGTACTACGACCAAAAGACGAGCCGCAGTTATGAAGCTCGAAGGGAGGGATACCCGGATACTCGGGAGGATGATAAATATTTCCGTAGGACGGCAAGAAGCGATAACGTTAAGGAAAAACATTACGATGAACGAGATAAGTATTATGATGAGAAAGTGGAGGTTTTGGAACGAGATAGATATGTTTCTAGTAAAGATCGGCGGGCGAAACAACGGATTATTGATAGGTGCGATCGCAACTCAGTGGTGTCCAGAGATGATGATAGGGAGAGGGACAGATTCTCGGAAAGGGAACGGGATTCGGGACTCAGTGTCGCAGATGGTGAAACGAGCACGGTTAGCGGGAAAAGCAATTACTTGCGGGTTGTTAAAGTAAGTATATTTGGTGTGATGAAGCAATTTTAACGTTTGTACATAAATTGAGCTGATTTGCAACTTTTATATTTACAGCAAGAGATCGCGGAGCAAAGGGAGACCATGGATAAAATGATGAAATTGTGGAAGGAACTGATGCGATGCTTCAAGGGGCTATCGACGCAGAACCAGAATAAATCTGTCCAAGTAATGTATCATATTTTAATTAAACGAAAACTTCTTATGTATTCAACATATAATTATGTGTCTCGTTGATGAGGCAAATATTATCTGATTAGGGAAACGTCATGTTATTTTGTACCTGTACTTCCTGAAACTTTGTTATAATTACTAAGTAACTTGTGTGTCACCTAGGACTCGGCAGCCAACGTGCAGGAGTCTGCTGCCGCACAGTTGCGACTTTGGCGCGAGTGCATGCACCGCTACGAGACGGTGGCGCGCGATGTCGGCGACACTGACGCGAGGCTGATGGTACCTACGCACATGTTCCTTGATAAGGGTCTTAATGGGGGCTTGCATGAAAGAGCGGATTGTATAAAAATAAGTTTATCAGTCTATTACAATCAAAGATTTGAACGTGATGTTAACAAAATGTTTATGTCGCGTTGGAGTTACATGTACGATCCTTTAAATTTGTTTGAAATTTTCGGTGAAGCAATTTTGCACTTTTCAATAAATTAATCCCTGCTGAATTTTATATATATTCTTGCGTTGCGTCAAAAACCTTCCTTTCCATCAATAGCCTGTCTGAGGCTTTCCTCTAGGCCTCATTATCTATCTATTATTTATTTCTATGTCCTATTAAGAGTATATTGTTCACTACCATGACGTTTTCAGGAGGAGATCAACAAGCAGCGCTCCGAGATGGCGGAGATGGCGAGCATGTGGCAGGAGTGTCTCCAGCGGTACCGCGACATGAGCAGCGACTTCAACAGCCTCAAGCAGCAGGTCACGGTCACCAAGCAACAGGTATTGCGTGCTTTGGAAGTTTTCACTTTGGCTTAAACCTTGAAATACATTCGAAATCCTCGAGTAGTAAAGAGTAAGTAAAAGTCGAGTTTGGTGCTTAAAGTCACTAACGGAAAATCTTCAGAATGCCTCTGTTGCATGTACAGCGCGAAAGTTTAGGTCCACATCTAGGTGATATTCGCGTTCGCTCGATTTAGACAGTCGTATATAGGCCTAGAGTCATTACGGACTGACAACTGGCCGCCGGAAACTATCTCTTGGAGACCAAAACAGGCCGAGTCGCCCGGATGACCGGCGACCAAGTGCGTAAACACCTATATAACTATAAAAAGTCGTAGTCGCCGTGGACCGGCAACCAGACGATAGTGTGTAATAGCTCTTACGTCACCCTGTTATACCCGTTGTAACGGTATTAGACCCAGGGGTCCCGGGTTCAATTTCCAGCGTGGGTACAAATTGTATTCGGTTTGGTTGGTGGTAGGACTTGTAAGTCCGCCTGGCTAGCTACCACCATCTTTTCTAAGTCTGACGCCATAACAACAATGTGTTCAGCATTGTTGTATTCCGGCAGTTAGAAATAAGATAGACAGTTCCGCAGTGATTGAGGATTCCGGGAGAGGCTCGCTTCCACCTTCAGCCTTATCAATACTTAACATCAGGTATGATGAAGGCTATGAGTCTCCCCGTTAAAGAAAATCCACTGATAGCCCTTTAAAACGGCACACACACACACACGGGCAGCACTTTACCGTCGGTAGAGCCAACTGCAGCTATCTACAATGGCAATTGCAGCTGTTGCCTTTGGTCCACGCGTTAGAAGCAAGTGTCGATCAGTCGATAGATTTGCTGCAGTTGAAGTGCTGCTCATGTGCGTGGCGCCTAAAGGTAACATTCGGATGTCGGGTCGCGCGAACGGTTCCGCCTTTATATGTTATTTTATGATTTTTGATTTTTTGCAAGTTTCAATGTTTTTTTATAGTTATGATACAAGTGAAGGACATTCCTAGCATTGATGTGACATCGCTGGCCTACAGCTTATTAAAAATATAATAGTATTGGAGAATTTCGACGGTGGCCCGCAAGTCTCGGTAGCTCAGTGGTTAGAGCATTGGACCGGATTTCCAAAGGTCGTGAATTCGAGTCCCATCTGAGAATTCACTTGTGGCCGAGTTGATTTTTTCCAATTTATCATAAGATTTATTCCGAATATTTGTTCCACTAACAGTTCCCCGAAACCCCGACGCGGCAAGCGCCGACAGTGCCGCTGGCGTGCGCGGAGGGTGAGGGCTCCGTGCCACCCGTGCCCTATCGCCTTCCGAATCACTACCCGCAGGTATGTTTATTTTTAGTTATCGTGACTGCAAAAGCGCACTCTCTTTCTTTGACTTTGCTTGCGCTCATTGTTCAACACCTTTTGACCCAGAAGGACAACTTCCTACAAGGACAATTTCCCAAAATGTCAATTCCCAAAAGGACAACTTCCCAATACGTCTATGTTCTACCAGATGCCTCCAATGGGCGGGTACCCGGCGGTCGGGTCGCCACTACGGTCGCGCGCGTCCGCGCCGCCCGCGTGGTGGTGGTGCGGGGAGAGGGGCTCCCCCCGGCGCCGCTCGTCGCCCGAGTCGCGGGGATCACGCGAGCGCCGCCACCGGCACAAGGAGCGCGACCGAGGTACCGCGCTACAATCACACTCCAGACCAGTTCTAACCACACGCACAATTTTTTTTTGTTTACCGGCCCCCCCTTCAGAAAACGGCCCAAAAATATCCATATAATTACTTTACTCTTTGGAATGATTTTTATATTTATAGTCATCATGATCTTTACTTGCAGATGATTCGCGATACAAAGAAAAGTCTTCGAAACCAAGTGGCGCGCGGTCTGAACATAGACACAGGAAAAGGTGATCCCTACCGAAATGCGAAACGAAGGAAACTCCATGAATTTTACGCATCAAAATTTGAAAACCATAAGTGTTTTAATGACATTATAAATTGTAGTCAAGTGTACAACGGATAATATGCTCAATGAACAAGAACTTCGATATTTTTAAATTGTGCAGTTTGTAATGTGATTTACTATGTTTTGTAAAAATTTATGAAGGTAACATTATAATAATAACGTGTGAAAATTCAAATTTGTTTTTTTATTTCTACCCTCCGGCATTCAATATTTTTAGGTTACCTATCCAACCCCCTGATTATGTAACTTGTTTATATCAACGTTTGATTGAAAGTGCAGTCACATTGCTGCTTTAATAAAAATCAATGTGACAACTATCTTACTAAAGCAGCAATCTAACTGCACTTTCAATAAATTTCAACCAAAATCTGTTAGCAACAGAGTTAGGTAATCAACTGGCAGGTTTCGTAAGTGACAATTATAATTTTAGTCTCTATCGCTCGTTATGAAGTTAGGCATTTACAGCAGTGTTTTTAGAGAAAAAAATAATTGTATATCTATTATGTGATAAGGTAACATAATATTCTATATTAACTATTAATTAACCTTGTTCATGATGGGTCCCTGGACGTTAATAAAACGAAATAATTACTTCGATAATTTCTTTGTTTTCATACGCAAAACGTTTACTCATTTACATACATATAAATATAATTCATCTATTTAGATTTCACAGACAACTTTGTCGTTTTAGCGAGAAAATGACAAAATTATATTATCAGTTTTGCATGTTTTACGTACGTTATCATTTTTTGAGTAACAAAATATTACAAGCGCAATTTTGATGAAATTGTAATGCAACTTTGTTATTCAAAAACAAGATAAAACCCTCGGAAGTATAAATATCTGTGGCTCAGTCTCTGTTGTAAAATTCCATTTTATCAGTCATTCAGTGCCCAAAACATTTCGGGCAAGAAGACTTATCAGTTTTATTATAATTAACTACATACACTTCCATACACAACATTTAAATTACAAGTAAAGATTAGAAAAAGTCATTACTTATCCTAAAAAATATGAGAATAATTTGACTCGGTACAAAACAGTATAAGTACATAAGAGTCGGAGACGATTACTAAACTCCATGTCCCTTGAGCATATAAAAACACAATTTAATACATTTTAGCTTCAATAGACTACGTACATTGTATGATTATTCAGAAGAAGAGAAGACTAACGAAAGCTTTATTAAACACAGGAGGTGGGCGTATCGCATGGGCGATAGGTACCATGCCATAGGTACCTAAGTATAGGCACGTTGTGTGTCTGATAAATGTGCTACTGACCAAAGAAACTACCGCTAATACGAACGAATTCAAACTATTAAGTGATGCTCATGAAATAGACCCACCGTACTGACCTGCGCTTTCCTCCTGTGTTCTAAGACTTAGGGAAGTAAAAACAAAAAGTTAACAGCAGATATAGACCCTTACGCGGGTTTGGCCAGATTCTGGCTTGGGCAGTCATAGTACTGGCTGACTATTCTTGCTTGCTTCCTGCCATATAATAACGCTATATTTAACGACTAATTACTAGGTACATTGAATAGTTTAGGTTAGGATAAAGGCAGTTTCGACGGAATTCGTATGAGGATTGTTTGTCACTCAATTGACAGTATAAACTTCAATACAAATCATTAAAAAGTGCATATTTCTTATAAAAAAATGTGTAACTACTAGTGGCGAGGGGTCGAAAGCATTAATCATGTAAAATAAAAAAAATACCGTTCACTTTGCAACTGCCTGGCATTCACTCTTCGATGTTTTATATGTTCGCAGCATTCACTATAGGTATATTTAACTTATTGGTGACAATAATGAATGACAAAAATAATATGATCTGCATAGTGGGTAATATGAATATTATACACTTAGGGCTGTGGTAAACGTTCGAAAAGGTAAGCTCATGGGAATCGGTATGTATGGACCCTTCGCCACTGGTAACTACTTAGTATTATGTGTTTTCTTTAATTATAACTAATCACAATATGTTGGAAGGCATTGAATACAGTTCTAAGTGGGAATCAATAATTTGGTATAGGAAATATAACTTAGAGGACCCAGTAGAGTCCCCTGCTTAACTAGTTTTGTAGAATTCGTTAACTACCTACCTACGCTATTTTCAGTAGTCAATATAAAATGAAAACATTTTCAAATATTTGGCAGCTATTGTAACACGTATTGAAAATATTTAATATCTATGGATTGTTTAGTAACAATACTATTTTCTTATGCCCCAGCAGATCTGAAGAAATACCTTTTCAGTTTGTTATGAAACGCTACATATACTGTAGGTAACTAAGTTTATCGAATTGTAATAGTTTATGTACATTCAACATTTTAGACCTATCCCTTAACTAGAACTAGACAATAAATATACGTGACACTATTTTGGGTTCACCAACTCGACACTAGGTACAATCGGGGAACTTCCCGGGTGACCAGTAGAGATTTTTAGGAAGCTCTATTTAAAAAAGTTAGGTATAGGTATATAGAAAACGTTTATACCACAACTAATAAAACATTTATATTTCATTTCAGTACAAAATTATTTCTTTAACTTTAGTACTTTCCGGGAAAACCTTTCCCAAAATTCTACTGGTCAACCGGGAAGTTCCCCGATTGTACATACAAAACATTTTTAGTTTACAATAGTGACCGCCAGAGGCGCTGTCAGAGATTAATTTAGGCGCCACACATACGAGTAGCACTTTTACTGACAACAAGCTAAGCTAAGCTGCACTGTCGATAATTTCTGCTTCCCAATGTCGACAGCTGACATACCTCCGATGACAGCTGCTGCTAGCTCTGTCGACAGCAAAGTGCTGCGGGTCTAAAAAGGGCGCTAAAGCAATATTGCTAAGGAATTCCCTGACAATTCATTTATTTGTTTATTTCCTATGGAATTTGCTTTTGGTAAGTTTTCTAGCCTTTTTTTATGAACGACGGGGTGACTCGGAGCCTCTCTCGGAATCTTCAATCACTGAGGAACTGGCTATCTTATCTCTAACTGCCGGAACACAACAATAAAAAAATAAAAGTCATTTATCTCAGACTCCATAGGATGTCCATAGTTATAAAAAACACATTATATTATTTGAAAACATTGTTGTTTTGGTGTCAGACTTAGATAAGATGGTGGTAGCTAGCCAGGCGGACTTACTACAAGTCCTACCATCAACCAAACCGAATACAACATGTACCCCCGCTGGGAATCGAACCCGGGGCCCCTGGGTCTGATACCGGTGGTTGTACCACTAGACCACAAGACGGTTAAAAATTTAAAGCAAAGTGAAGCATCACTGACACTAACACAGTTCTAAACTCCATAGAAAATAAACAATTAAATCAATTATTAGGGAATTAACATAGCATTATTGCTAGCCCTTTTTAGGCCCTCTGCTCGTCTGTTTGAACCTTTATAAGTAATATTCTGTAGTTGCCAGCGACTGAGGGGATGAACTCAAAAGATGCTTATTAATGTAACAACACACAGCTGATTATTTTCACTCTGTTTTGTCACTAACGTCCTTGTGTGCACCATTTTCGGATCAGTAAACCTGAAACGAAATAAAATAAAATGTTTATGTATATGGAATGCGGTCGGCAATATAGCTTTGCTTGTTGTCTATGATATTTGATGAACTCGAACATAAACCACAACACGGACTACGAAACCACAAACTCGGTTAAGATAGCATTGAGTATGTCCGTGATTGTTCCTACTTTATTACAGTTTCCTGGTTAAAAACTGATATTTTTTATAATATTTAGGTACAATATTACTTTAGTAAAACATTTGGTAGTTTTAACTCGAACATTTTTGCGAGAGTGTTGGAAAATAGTAAATTTTCAATAAGTTCATTTTGACGGAAAAGAGATATGAAGTGGGGAGGTCTAAAACTAAGTAAAAAGACGAGGTGGCACGATGAATTTTGAAGTGCACGTCGAAATCTATAAAATTCCAATTTACTTATGATTTTTAAAATTTTTGCATTTTGTTTTCAATGCTATCTTTGCGACGGTTTAATGCGACGGTGGTCCGCAAGTCTCGGTAGCTTAGTGGTTAGAGCATTGGACCGGATTTCCAAAGGGCGTGGGTTCGAGTCCCATCTGAGAATTTACTTGTGGCAAATTGATTTTTACCAATATTTTTCTATTTAAAATTTATCATAAGTAAAAAATAGCATTAAAAAAAAACCAAAACCATAAATTATTGGCTGTTGCATTTATCTGAAAAAATGATTATTTCGAATGCAAGGATATTCCTAGCATTGATGTGACAACGCACGCTGGCCTACAGCGTATTAAAAATATAAAAGGATTGGAGAATTTCGACGGTGGTCCGCAGGTCTCGATAGCTCAGTGGTTAGAGCATTGGACCGGATTTCCAAAGGTCGTGGGTTCGAGTCCCATCTTAGAATTCACTTGTGGCTGAGTTAAGGGTTTCCAATATTTTCTATTTAAAATTTATTTTAAGTATAAAATTTCCAATATTTAGAACTCCCGGAACGGAAAACTATCTCTTTTTCTAACCAAAAGACTAATATTTATTACTATATGGTACTACTAGTAATATTGACAGCTACTGAACTTATTTTCTGCATTAGGTAATAAACTAATTATTATATATATTTTCAATTTGTTTTCTTTTAATTCTGCTGCTACGCCTACTGAATATGTTAGACATAGACCTTCCCTTTCTTAAGACGTTTGTTGATATTGAAAACATTAGGTAATAATCGAGTATTTATAGTTCAAATAAAAAATAAGTAGGTAGTAATACCTTAACTCCATAGGCCATCTCGTAGCCGCCTTTACTCTGCATCTGGTTTTGGATGGAGTGCAGCAGCGATGACGGCATGTCCACATCTGTAGATCCTGAAAACGGGGAAAAGGGACTCGTTAGGTAAAACGGAATATTTACCAACTTCCTAACTTTTACGGTCTTACCCCAAAATATTTTAAAACACTCTATAATTGAGACAGTGTAATCATATTTAAACACTGCCTAACTTAAACACGTGATAAACACTGTTTTGTGGTAAAACATTTCTAGTTGTTGCGACGACTTAAAATTACATTTAAAATAGCCAATACAGTTCTTGAAGTGTACTTAGAAACCTCCTATATACCCCATTACTTATTTATCTTCCGATACAAGTCAACGTAAGTATTATCAATTTTAATAACATCGAGAAAAAGATTTATTAGTTGTCTTTCATCTGATTTAGAAAACTGATTCGGTAGTTACGTCAATGATACGTAGGGCTTTTTTATTGAATTTAATAAACTGTCTGAAGGTCTGGGTGCTAACGCGCTATTGCTGAGTGAACTCCCTAACAATTAATTAATTTGTTTAGTTTCTATGGTATTTGGCACAGTTTCAGTGTCAGTGCAGCAAGCTTTTAATTTTTCGAAGGCAAGAAAAGTTACTTAAAGCTAAATCGATAGGAAAAAAATAAATGAATTGCCAGGGAATTCATTTAGCAATATTGCTTCAGTGCCCTTTTTAGACCCTCTGAACGAAAAAATGTAACATGTATTAACTTACATGTCAGTAACTAGACGAAAACAAGTTGAGTGATGCTATTAGTCATAGATATTTAGTTCGATAACTGGTAACAAAGAAAGGTCATGTTCCGAAAGGTGTAATATTAGTTCTGTGGTCATTTGTTACAATGCCTCGTTAGAGCGAGATAGATCAGTCACGGACAGGGAAAGGTTAAATAATTAGTCTTACGAAGGTAATAGTCAAGTTAACTATAAGCTTTAAACTTTAGAATGTGATATGGATAGGGTATTTGATAAGAGCAATTATGGCTATACGATAGCATTGATTGAATGCACTTCAGAACCCAACGTCCAAATTTTTCGCTGTCATTGCCCTTTGTTCTTATCGGGCTCTAGGACAGGCCTCAGCAGTTGAAATAACCAATGACAAAACGAAATGTAAGTAGGTACTATTTAGTAGTTTTGATCTGTCGATTAGAATGGGTTCATGTTGTCTACCTTATTAAGATTGTTATAAAAAGAATGTTCTTCAATAAATGACTTTGAAGGCAGGCTTTATTATTATACCCGGGCCCTACTACGCATACAAAATGACAAAATTATATTTTCCTACATTGTTATTCATCTATATGCGTAGGTATAGGTACTATATCCTCAGCAGCAAGGGAAAGGGTCGAAGCGGGAGGGGTGACCAAGAGAGTCCTCTTGAGCTACTCTGTACTTTTAAACATTGATGAAACGCAATCACAGGCATCGGCAATGTAACTTTTATTATAACAACAAAATTATCACCGACTTCAAGAAAATCTGTATTGCACTGTGCTTTTACTTACTAACTATTATTTTTTTCTTTTTGAAATCAATTTTTAATATTTTTGAATCGAATTGATAACCTTAATTACGACGATGATGAACGTAATTTAATGGTATCATCCTTGAAGTACAAAATATACTTACGCGACAAGTTGTTACTCTCTTCCTTTTTTGAAGTTGGTTAAAATTATCGCCATACCAACAATTAAATAAATGTGAAAGAAAAATATTTTATGTCGGAAAGCATTGCAAACGTTGAATATGTTCTGAGTGTGACGTGAACGAAGTTGCGGGAACACCTAGTGCTTAATAAAAAAAACCTAGCATATAATTCTAAAACACTTGTGTTAAGGTTACTAACTTTTAGGCGTAAATTAATATGATAAAACGCTAAAGTGCGCTAAATCCAAAATCTGATAACAATATTTCACTTGTTTGAATTCCTTAAAAGCTTAAACGCGTGTTAAGGAAATTAGAGATCGACCTTCAGATATCGTGATCGAGAGGTGCCAGTCAAACAAAATTAATGAAGTTTCGCTACCTAATGGCCCTTATTGATGATGGTTGCGTCCTTCGTCTTTGTTTGCTGTAGATATTACTGATTTACTTATTGAAATGAACTTTGCCTTTTGAACAACTATAGGTTGAGTAAGTAATGACAAAGTTATTATTAACTATCTTAGCGGACCCCTGTTAACTTCACGAGGCGTTAAACATTTTTACTTGTAATGAGAATATTAATCTCTAATATTAAGTCTCGGTAGCTCAGTGGTTAGAGCATTGGACCGGATTTCCAAAGGTCGTGGGTTCGAGTCCCATCTGAAAATTCACTTGTGGCCGAGTTGTTTTTTTTTATTTTTTTCTACTTAAAAATTATCATAAGTATAAAATAGCATTGAAAAATTACAAAATTTCAGAAAATCATAAAATCCTAAAAACTCAGGATATTCAGGGATAATGAAGAAATTTCTATAAGTAGTTGAATGAATTTTCAACATCGGTTTAGTTGTTTCAGATTCAGATATAACTATATTCTGCTTACAAACTTTATTTTATTATACTACTTATTTATCGACACGGTGATTTTATAATATCAACTTTAATATAATGTGTTAGATAATGCTAGAAATGTTTACCAATGCCAAGAAATAAACAATCATAACTTATCGTTAGGCACGTTTATAGAAATATATATACAATAGTTTTGGAATGGTTTGTAAATAAAATAGACAAGGTGACTTCGAATACAAAAGTAAACCAACCAACTATTTGTACAATTGGCTACGACAAACGGTCGAGTAAGGAGATTTTTTCTACATTATATGAATCACACACAAAGGTGAAGGTCAACAACTAGTGAGGAGTGATGTAGTCGATATTATCAACACTTAATTTTTTTACAAATCATTGTAATAGTAGACTAGTAAGAGATTGATTTTAATAAAAAATTTCTTAGAAAAAAGAGATATGATCTGTATAGGATGCATATATTTGAATCAACTTATGTTAAATACCTATTTAAAATGGTGAATCCAAGAGATGAATGAATATCACAATATACACATCAAATGTATCAAGGGCCCAACTATTTTAATTCATTAATTCATACAGAACCTTGTAAATAATATAACAGGAGTCGTATTTTGGAATCAAGCTAGATTATCATGCGAATGCTTTTTAACCGACTTCAAAAAAAGGAGGAGGTTCTTAAGTCGACAGCATTTTTTTTTATTTTTTTTTATGTATGTTCCACCATAACTTCGCCAGTTGTTAACAGATTTTTAAAATTCTTTTTTTATCTGAAAGAAAATGGTTTATGTGTGGTCCCATATTATTTTTACGAAGATCTGGCTAGTAGTTTTTTCATAATCGTGAAAAATATCAATCACCTTTTGGCAAGTAGTCGTATACCTAGATGACATCATTGTTGTGTATGGGCTGGTTTTTAGTGTAAGTAACGGCACATAATGTAACAAAAAAATCTGAAATAAAAATATTTTATAAAAAAAATCAAACCGACTTCAAAAAGTAAAAAATAAAACTTTTGGAGTCGGTGCTAGTTAGCTAAGGCCAAAAAAATATAGTTAATAGAAGTGCAATGTAGAATGCTTTGGCTAGCACCGACTCCAAAAGTTTTATTTTTTACTTTTTGAAGTCGGTTTGATTTTTTTTATAAAATGTTTTTATGTTCAACACAGCATTAAGGGTTCCTTTTTACTATTTTGGTACGGAACCCTAAAAATGGCGAAAATAGCATAACACTGTATGAAATTCCTGATACTGAAAACTCTGATCCTTACGAGTACATCTTTAAGAATGTAGATCAGATCAGTCGGGTATGTATAACAATCCTCCATTCGCTTCGAGGATGGCCATCATCAGATCACGGCTCAGTCAATCCTTGGTAGAAAAGCAAGGTTCCAAACTTACCTCGTTTGTATGAAAATCGACTAGTGTCGTTACTTTGTGACCACCACTGTATTTATGAAAGTAATGTAATTATCCCGAAAATTACGTTCGTTAGTATAGTAAACAAGAGATAAAAAAGAAAATGTCCTAGAAAGGTTTATCTACTTACCTATAAAAAAGGAATACATATCCAATTGGCGTTGAAATTTTGGTGCATTTTCATACCTTCATTATTGACTGAATAGTGAAAAGAACAACTTTTTAGTAGCTTAACATCACTAGGCGATAAGAGCCTCCTTAGTCCTAGACTGTTATGACAGTCACGGCAGCTTATCTGTGGTCCGTCAAGGCCAATAATTTCTGAGGCTGATTAAATAGTAATTGGGATTAAGGTTGCGTTGAGCATGACACGTTAAATTGGCTGTGCCATGGCTATTTCATACTAGGTACTCAGTGACAATTAAGTAGCATATAGGTACCACAAGCAGTTCTGTTTGTGTCAAGATCGAAAGGAATAGCTGTTGAAATTTTCTTGTATTTTAATATATTTTAATAGTTTCTTAGCCACAGAGTCCTTGAAATAACTTTATTTTTTTCATAATAAACAAAACAAAATCATAATAAAAAAAAATCTCAAAAATGTAAGTCCGCCTGGCTAGCTACCACCATCTTATCTAAGTCTGATGCCATAACAACAACGTTTTCAGCATTGTTGTGTTCCGGCAGTTAAAGATAGGATAGCCAGTTATAGCGATCGAGGATTCCGGGAGAGGCTCGCTTCCATCTTCAGCCTTATCAGTACTTAACAGCAGGTATGATGAAGCTAAGAGGCTCGCCGTCGATCATTAAAAAAAACCTATCTATTTAATTTCAATTTAAGCTGAATTAAATTTATCAAATTTAGTTATTTTTTGTTGAGCGACAAATTGATTTATTTATTTGCTTTTTCTAGCTTTTTCGGGGATTGTAAACAAGCGTGTTTTTTTATAATCAAAGTTCTTACAGTAATCTGTGTGCCGTAATTACAGCAAGTACCAAAACAGTTTATTTTGAATGACTGAATAATTTCTCGTAGTTGTTTCAAGGCGAGACACACAAGGAAATCCGTAAATAACGCTCGCCTGCTGTGTTTTCGTCACGAGTTGCAAAAATAATGTTGCGAAAATGTTTACCACTTGCAATTCGATATTGATGCTTAGTAATCACTCTGTTGGGTCATACGATAAATACGTCTCGATGAACTTACATATCACAGAATAGTTAAGTAAATATTATAAAATTTAACTCAGCACTCAGAACTACAAATTCAAGATACATAACGGTAGTAATATCTTCGTTGGTTCATTCTTAACAAAACTGCTTACAATTATTTTGGAATCAGAACAATTTATTTCCATACAATTTCCATACAATCACACCAAATATCTAGCCCACGTTAAGTATCATGAAGAACTTGTGTTATGGATACTAGATAACGGATAAACATACTTTTTTTTTTTTGTAAAAACATACATTTATACATATTAAACATCCAGACCAAGGCAAATAGACATGTTCATGCACACAAATATTTGTCTTGTCCGGGGATCGAACCCGGGACCTCTGGCGCAGAATGTGGGGTTAGTACCCCTGCGCCAAACAGGGCGTCAAATATTGAATATGTAATTGTCTTATAAGTAGTTAATTTTATTTTATTTATTTTTTGAGGACATTATTTTAAAGAACACTCAAAAACGTTGTTTTAAAAGGAACTTTTTTCGCAATCATGATTAGAAGTTAAACATAATGAAAATGTAGTCACCTTACACCGCACAACTCATGATAAAATTAATAACAATTATGTTTGCATGTTCCGTACTAATATATTTTGTTTCTTTTTTTTATTATTTAGGTCACTTCCGTCTGTATTTTGAGTTCATAATAAAATGAAAATGTATTGTACGAGACTGTCTCAACGACAAGATGATGTAGTTCGCATTCAACGGACAAATGTATTAAACACGTGTGGCGCACGTAATTACAAAACGACGAGACAGTTTATTCCGAGCCATACAAATGTGCTATAATGATATTACGAATGCTATGTATAAGTAAATATTTTTTCAAGAAACATTACTTATAGTTTGTGAAAAGAGGAGATACTTGAAGAATTTAATTAATTTAATAATAAGAAAGAGAAAGATAGATATATTTTTTTTAACCAAAGACCACATAAATGTGCCTACAGACATCAAACATAGTTATACAAAAACAAGACAATTAAAAATGTCCTTATCCAAAATATCTAACAATAAGTTAAGTAAGCTTTTGTTGATAAGATAATAAAGTTTGGTTAGAATGGAGATGAGTATGAGTCACTCGGTGGCACAAAACGAACTTGGTTTTATTTTAGTACCTTGTTAGGCAAGTTCCATCTGTAACCACAGTGTGAGTAGGAATATTTAACGATTTATGTTATGACGTCATGAATTACCTATGTGTAGGTAGGTATATTTATAGGCACTACTACAGTTAGGTCAGCTAGTGATATTAGTAACAGTGTTTTCTTTCTTTTCAACAAGTTGGAGTGATATTTGCATTGGAAATTTGATTAAATCTTAACTAATATCATAAGTCCGATAGTGTGATTGTTTGTCCTTCCTACACGCCATAGCTAATCAACTAATCGACTTGATTTTTGGCATAGAGTTAGTTGAAAGGACGGAGAGTAATTTAAGGTACTTTTTATCCCGATATTCCCACGGGAACGGGAACCAGTCGGGTGGAACCGCGGGTAGAAGCCAGTTTAGCAATGAAACTCTGTTTTTCTTTATTAATGTTAATGACAGATTAGCACATGGGATCAATCACGTACTTGATAATCGGTCTGTCATAATGCCTGTTGCAATTAAATCATATCGATAAGGTTCAGATAATCTACTCCTGAAGATACGAGAATTGAATGACGTCAAGTTGTATTATGATCAGTTTGTAGATAGGAAAGTTTTTACATATTAATTACGATTTTAATCATAAAAATAATTTGAGATTATATGAAGGAATTTTTATACGAACTCTAAGCAAATAGTTAGTCTCCGTCGTAAATGCTAGCACAAAATATCATAATTTGAAACATCACGACGAAAGTGAGATTGCTATTAAATATTAAAACATCTTAAAGTATCACGTACGGATAAGATACGTTTTTCAAATCAACTTTTTAATTTAAACATTACGATTTATTATTATAAAGATACAAAATTACGTTACCTCCTTGCATTAGATGCAAAGATGAAAGTAAAATTACGCCTTTATTTTTAAATTTTTGTGTTAGATAAGTCTAGTCCACTTTCCACCAATCGTGAGGAACATAATTGCTTAGGAACCAACATGAAGTAATGGTATCGCACCCATGAGATACTTAATATTTAATAGTTCTGATGACCGTGTGTGGTCTTCAGCATCCGTTCCACTCCACCAAATGGTGAATTACGGAAGCAAAGGCACAAGTTGCTTAAGAAAACACCGATCTAGGTGTGCTTATGATATTTGAAAGGTTCTTTTGATATATCCAGGATCCCATCACCAGAAACTGTCGTGACGATAATGGGACGAACTTGAAAGTCTACCCTTTTAAACAAAAAAAGAATTAGATATTCAAATCGGTTCATAAATGACCGAGTACTGAGGCGACAACATAAAAAATAAAAATAAAAAGACATACAACTGAATTGATAACCTCTTCCTTATTTTGAAGTCGGTTAAAAAATGAAGCCATCTCACATCATTCTGAAGACTGTACTAGGTACTAAACTAAACTAATTATTATAGTATTTTTGTAGTTGTTTAATACGTTTTATCACATCACAGCGGTTCACTTTGTTTCATATATGGTAATGTTAGTGTTTGGCTTATAAGTAAAGTCTTTTTAGTAAGGGAGTATGTGCTGCATTCAAATGGCTTACAACGAATATGTTAATACAATCGTTCTATGTGATGTGCATTTCTGTGTGTGTATGTTTTTTTTAATCTACAACAAGGAAACACTTCGCTTTCGTCATGCCGATCCGATGTTAGGTAATGACAAGGCTGGCGGTGGAATCACGCTTTATCCAGAAGTTATTGATATCAAGAGTTCTTCCTATTGCGTAAAACCTTTCAATCCTAAGGGATAAATCAAAATATCCTGAGATGCTTAGACAGATAACGGCACAAACGGCGCAATCCACATCGACACATAAAATTCTGACATTATCATACAGAAAAGGTGCTAAGAAACTTGTTAACTTCACAAGCATAACGTAAATTAAAAAAAAACATTTTATAAAAAAAAATTCAAACCGACTTCAAAAAGTAAAAAATAAAACTTTTGGAGTCGGTGCCAGCCAGGGCATTCTACATTGCACTTCTATTAACTATATATTTTTTTGGCCTTAGCTAGCTAGCACCGACTCCAAAAGTTTTATTTTTTACTTTTTGAAGTCAGTTTGAATTTTTTTTTATAAAATGTTTTTATTTCAGATTTTTTAGTTACATCATGTGCCGTTAATTACACTTAAAATCAGCCCATACACAACAATGTCATCTAGGTAAACGACTACTTGCCAAAAGGTGATTGATATTTTTCAAGATTATGAAAAAACTACAAGCCAGATCTTCGTAAAAATGATATGGGACAACCCATAAACCATTTTCTTTCAGATACAAAAAGAATTATAAAAATCTGTTAGCAACTGGCGAAGTTATGGTGGAACATACATTAAAAAAAAAAAAAATACAGTCGACTTGAGAACCTCCTCCTTTTTTTGAAGTCGGTTAAAAAGAACTTGAATGAAAGCGAAGCCTTTCGACAAAAGTCAGGAAGTATTTTTAACCGACTTCAAAAAAGGAGGAGGTTCTCAATTCGGTTGGTATAATTTTTTTTTATTTTTAATTTTTATGTAAGTATGTACACCGATTACGCTTAGATTTTTGAACCGATTTCCGTGATTCTTTTTTTATTCGATGCAGAATAGTTGCCAATTGATTTCATAAAAATTTGGTTACTTTAAAAACTGTTAAATAAAAACATTTTATAAAAAAATGAAAACCGACTTCAAAACACAAAAAAGCAAAAAATATTTTATTTTTATTCCGAAAATAAAGAAATTATGTTTTTATTTCCAGAAAATGTGGAAATCCAATTGCGACTTAAAATTCCGAGTAGGTACCTATGCAATACACAAAACGTCAATGCAAAAGTCACGAATTGATGAGAAAGGCTTGAATGTGATAACGTTCGACAAGTTACGCCAATCAGCCTGTTATCGTGGTATCGTATCGCTGGTATCGCGAATATCGTCAAAGTTCCTGAGAGTCAAGGGCATCGACCTTCAAAAACATGCTTTGAAGTGCTGCGTATTTAATCACACGAGAAAGAAGCGATGCAAAGACTATAACTTTTATCAGAGCTCCATCTTTGTCCATTGGTACCAAAATTCCTGATAAAGCTTTCAAACAATCGAGCAAATCTTCAATGACAAATATAATAAAGATACACTTTTTACATGACACTCGTAGAAGTTTAAAGATTCTCATGTTCCAGGCCCACTAGCGTGAACACCGCTATACCGTCTGGGGCCTAGAACGGGGGAAAATATTTAAAATAGAGACTCTCTTGAGTATTAATATTTATTCTGAAAAGATTCCAGTTAATCAAAACCCATGCATTACTCACAATAAGAATTTAAAGTTACGATTCATAATCCGAGTATAATTGCAATACCATATGATCGCTACGTTGCGAACATATCGTGGTACAGGGGACAATAAAAAAACTTACCGCATAACATCATTATATCACTATCCATTAGAAAATTTACCTTTGACTCCTTGAATAGCAACAGCCCCCGCTACTTCCCACAGCTCAAAATCTCTGATTCAAATTAACTGAAATCTGTAGTTTATTATTAAATCGCAATGACAGTTATCTGTTTACAATTTAATCCATCATGCATGACATGATTGACATGTCATTTCAATCAATACCAAGTATACTCTTTGTATACTTCTTTACTCAAGTAATTTAGCATGGAATTATTAAGTACTAGTACGTAGTACCTATTAATTCCATGGATTCAACGCTTTTTACATTATGATCTTTTTAAAAAGAAGATCATAGTGTAAAAAAGAGTATAAATATAAAAGAATAATTTTGATCATTAAAGTCAGAATATTGTCATGGTAATTTCTTTGGTTTCAGTTTAAATTAATTGAGTTGGATTTATTTACACAATTTGTAATTAAATGTGAAAATGGCTTTGAATGCAAAAAAAAAACAATACGTGGATTCATGAAGTGCGATAGTAAGACAGTATTATTTTGCTATCAGCCGACACATAAATTGTCAAAAAGACGTTCCAAGTAGGTCCGGAAAAGTTGAGCGGTACTGTTGCTTGCATTACATTGAATTTAGGTTTAAGTTTGTTAGAAAAAAATCACAAAGTAAAGATTTGGTTTTAATTACTTGGGACCATAACAATTCAATTACTAGTGACCTATAGAGCCTCCGTTTTTAATATTATCCCCGGTTGTAGGCCCCACGCGGTATAACGCGATATTACATGAAAGAGGCTATTTTAAGATTTTTTTGTTTTTTTGCATTTTACATAATATGATTTTTTTATAGAAAAATATTGGAATAAATCGACTCGATCTCAAGTTATTCCAGTCCTTATAACTTTTTAATTTTGCATTTTACAAGCTATTTTTATGTGATAAATCTTAAACAAGAACAACTCTGACGGGATGAGACGGGACGACATGGGACAAGTTGCTTTTTTCTAGTAGGTATATTTTCTTGTTTAAGATTTATGCCGTCAGACAAGACGTCTGAGAATAACTGAGTGGACGAGTCGCTTTTTCTAATATTTTTTCTATTAAAAAAATATCATAAGTAAATATGCATGATGCTGCCTTGCTTACCACTAAGATGTCAGGGTAAGGCGGATAATGACACGCTTTCGAGCTGCGAGTGTCGATAAAAGTTCATGCTAATACTAAATATATTACCTAAATATGCTTTACTAACTGTTGTTACGGACACAATTCTCAATCTCTTTATTTTCTCAGTTGCTTATTGTCTACCCAAATGCTATTCCAGATATTTCTTTGCTGTTGTTTATTTCATTGTTTTTGTTAGGCACCTGAGCTTTAGTCCTTTAAATTTTGTTTATCTAACTAAGGTAATTAAATTCTTTGTTTTTATACCTCTTCTAGTTTCTAAAATACATTGCAAAATTTTTGGCCAAATGAAAACACAAATATTATGTTTAACTTATTTCCCTTCAGGGGGAGTGTACTGGTGCCCTGAGATACAGGCTTGATGCTCAGTTGAGGCACCAGTCTCTCACAATCTTTGTTAACCGATTTATATTTTTAAGTTAAGAAACCGCCAATATATTAGTTGTATAAAGATTGTGGAAGAGTAAATAAAGAATTTATTTCATCATCATCATCATCACCATCATCAGCCTGTGGACGTCCACTGCTGGACATAGGCCTCTCCTAGCTCACGCCTATTGTGGCGTTCATAGGAGGCTATTAGCCTACTGCTACCACGCTGGCCAGACGGGTTGGTAGAAGGTTTGTTTCAAGTTTTCCTTCTCTCGCACAGGTGTTCAATGCGTCGAGACACTTAGTCGACTCTTACGACGTCCCAGGTAAGTAAGGTAAGTATTTATTTATTTATTATTATTTATTTAAGACTAAGGCTCTCCATGCCGCATGAACACCGCTATATCATGCGTTATGTTATTATGGCGTGATACGTACAAGTGAGATATAGTCGAAGTTAAAGTCAAAGTCAATATCAGTTATTCAGTCTAGGCCGTTACAAGCACTTATGGACGTCAAAGAAGCTACGCTATCGGTTCACAAACCCTACGGGCAGCGGGAGACCTTGTAACGAAAAGAACCGGCAAGAAACAGAGTCGTCAAATTTAAAAGTGTCCTTAACATAACAGTAAGGTCAATTTCCATCACAAAAAGAAAATACTAATTACATTTTATGGTTATTTTACCCGTAAACAATTTTCAACTGGCAAAGAAAGACATCTATCATACATTACAACATTTCTCGCATTACAAGATTACTGTACTGCAAGTTGTGAGTTACGTATGTACCGATAGTTAGTATCAATTTATTTTAGATAAAAAGTATTTAAGCTTTAAGCACAATATTAAGATAAGCAGACTGAAGTAGACCCATTTCCGCTGGCGGCACCCGTTCAAGACCATGACGCATGAACCAGCCATCGCGTCGCTCAACCATATTTTAGAGAACGCAACGACCCGCCTCACACGACACCGCCGAAGAAACGTTTGAGTGAGCATGACGTACTCAGGTACTTATCTTAAGTTAGCCCTTCGTACTCTAGGATACTTGAGTACGAAAGGCTGGATACCGTCTGACTTGAGTACGAAAGGCTGGATACCGTCTGACTTGAGTACGAAAGGCTGGATACCGTCTGACTTGAGTACGAAAGGCTGGATACCGATAGACTTGAGTATCCTTCTGTACGAAGGGGCTTATTGTTGTAACATGTTCCAGCATGAGCGGCTTTTATCGACACTCGTAGTTCGATAATGTGTCACTGTCCCCCTCACACTTTAGCGAGGTAAGCAAGATAACATCATGCGCCATATCATATCGACCATATATATAGCGGTGTTCATGCTTGGGGGCAGATGTGATATAGACAAGGTGAGGTACAATCGGGGAACTTCCCGGTGGACCAGAAGAGTTTTTTTGGGAAACATTTTCTCCGAAAGTACCAAGGTTAAAGAAATAATTTATTATTCAAATGAAATACCTGTTAATGTTATATTATTTTTGTGAATCTGTTACTTTTTTAAATAAAGTTCCCTTAAAAGACTACTGGTCAACTGGGAAGTTCCCCGACTGTACGTGATATACGCCCGAAATTAATAACCTATCTGTCGTTATCGATTGGGCTATCTGAGATAGTTGCCAGGAATATTGTTGTTAATATGACCAGAATAACGACGGTTGCTAGACAACGAAGCAAGTATCCTAGGCAAATGTCTCGGATAACCCTATACATACAATATATAGGTTATTAATTTCGGCCGATATAGTCGTGAACTCGTGCGCATTGCCCAATCGACAGCCACTGGCAAGAAGATGGTTGGTTATCAGACAGATGTCACAACAAAAAGATCTCACATCAAACAAATCTTATCGATTCAAGTACCAAGATTATTTGGACACATAAAGTCCAGAAACAACAGAAAAGCAAATAATCCAAGATACTAATACTTGTAAAGAAGAAAAGAAACAACTACTCTTGGGAGAATAATGTTTTAAATGAATTACTTACTAAATGCAATATTCGAGGCATAATATTTCATCTATAAGATCACCAGGATCAGTATAGCAATCAGGATTATTATTAGGAATCAAGACATTTTATCTTCAATGAGGAAAACATTGAGCTTTCATCATACCAGATGTTAAGTAATGATAAGGCTGAAGATCCAGCTTCTGCCGGATTCTTCGACAGCTGAGGAACTGGCTGAATTTTATCGACGTTAATTTTATACTAGCTGATACCCGCAACTTCGTTTTTACGTTAAAGATCCTTAAAAAATGTATACAAATAAGTTATTATTAATTGCCCCAACAAAACCCCAAGGTAATTTTGTTCCCTAATGTTACACACCTTACGGATTTCTATATACACTACATTAGCGGTTTTTTCGTTTAGGGCTAATCTTGTTTGAATAGACTTGTAGCATGTTCTTCGGAGAGGACTCCTTCCCCATTGTTTTAAATATTCTGTATTATTCTTGGGCATGTGAATGTCCGTCAGTAGTAAGTTTTAGATTTGTAGCCTTGGCCATTGATAAGACATTTTAAAGACGCGTAGATCATTGGTTCTAGTCCCCCGATATTCAGGAAAGATATACGTTTAACGGTCAATGTCGTTGACATTCATCGGTCCGTACCAAGCGCTTTGCTGATATTTTTTTTATGTGAACTGCTAAGCAATGGAATGCTCGGCCTACTCATGTGTTCCCCGATTCCTACAACCCTGGCCTCTTCAAGGCGGGAGTGAATAGGCGTTTCCTGGGCAAGTATTATGTAACATCCTAGGCCACATCCTGTTTCTTAACAAGATGTTAGTCAAATACTTGCCCAGTCTTGAATTTAAAAAAATACTAGGTGAAGTGCATGACGATAAAAACAAATCATCCACTAAAAATCCTAGTCTTAACTGATTGACTGATTTTAATACCTATTTGAATGCGATACTTGTGCCAATTAATGAATGAATACGATTCTAGGATCAAATAAGTATATTCTTTAATGTTCTTAATTACCAATACTTTATTATCAAATTTTGTGGTTTCTAGGGTTTGAAACCCGGTATGAAAATCATTCCGGTATTCTCCAGACTCCATGCCTTAAGCATAACCTACACGATAAAGTGCGCACGCCAGCTTAAAATGAGCCGTAACTTCAAAGGTTCCTGTATATTCCGGCGGGGCTATACCTATCTTTGCAACAACAACGCGACAGCGATAAGTCACATATCACCATAGCAACCGCACGGTTGCTATGGTGATAAGTTATTTGGTACTTTTACTGACACTTGTGATTTCTGTAATTTCTGAATTACAAAAATTTCAGCCATTCAGGGCCCTTCAAATTTTTTTTTCAAAATATCTATAATGTAAAGAATTGGACCTGTTACAGTTTTATTATAAGTATAGATTAAAAGCACAAATAATAAGAAAGATATTTATTAAATTCTAGGTGTATACATCAGATCATTTCAAAACCTTGGTTGTTAGGTTAGGTTAGGTTGTAGATCAACCGGAGACCAAGCAAAAAAAAACGCGTAACCTGAGTAAAAATTGGAACGAGATGTTTTATCGTTTGTTTTTCTGGCAAAGTTTACATCAGCAGATAGAAGCATAAATGTTCTTTGCTTGACAATGGTTTACTTTTATCTACTATTCTTACTAGATTTTAATAATAAAATAAAGTTAAGGTTTTACTGTCCACTTACCTATGTGTCCTGTGTGCTGGAAATTCGTAGGTGCTCCGATCATGGAGCGGTCTATTCTCCGGCGCGTGCGCTGCGCCTGGGCCGCCGGCTGGTAGCAGCACGCGAACCACTGCAGCCAGATCTCACTGCCGGTACTGGCCATTTTATTTATTTTAAAAGTTTTTTTTACTTTTTTTCCCTAAAAGTTCACTGCACCGTGTCACTGACGGAACTCGGAAGAGTCCGTTCAAAATCCAAAAAGGTATTAGAATAAAATAAATGGAGTTCAGTTTCTTTTTTTAAATTGGTTATTTTTTTAAGACGAAAGGAATCTTGATTCTTCAATTTGTTTTTCACTTAAGACGTCCGTCACTTCTGTATTATCTGAACACACTAGACAGTTTTCTGACTTTCCTCTCTATTTAGAAGACAGTATCATGAGTTTAAATGACGTTGTTTGTTGATCTTCGATTCGATAACGATGATGGCATGATTCCCCGATAAGATCTGTAAAGAGCAAATACATTTGGAGATTAATTCCTGGAACTAGAAAAAAATAAATGTATTCGTTTTGTTGCCGCTTAAATTGTTGACAAATCATCAACTAATGATGGTGGCGGCGGCGATTAATTTGTTAATGATAGGATTTGTGTACAAAATCCCGAGATTCTTGCAAGTTATGTGTGCATTGATTGGCTTTAAGTAGGTACTTTGTTTTGTTTCTTTAGAACCAAAAAAACATTAGTAGATATATACATTTTTAAAAGACACTATGATTTACAAAACATATGCCAAACTCCAAAGATTGCGATAATTGGGAAAATTTACATCAATTTTCATTAACGTTTTGTTTTTAGCAAAGCTATAATATATTTTTTTTACTTTACTATTAATAAAATTAACTTCTAGAAGATTCCCTTATCGAAAAAAGGCCATTACTGTTTTACAGTCGGTGTTTCGATTCATGAATGTTACACGTGGTAGTATATTATGAAGTAGTTGTTAAACTATGGATTTTTTCTATCTTATCTGAACCACCAAGTGTATAGTGATGTGGAGATGCACGTATCGTGATGATAATACGAGTACATCCACCAATCTATACTTATGTAAATGTGTGAAATACTTTGTCATAGAGATCATTTGTATCCTATAACTTAACTTATTAATATATAAAGTGAAAGTATCTTATATCGTTGAAATCATTTGTATGACAAAGCTATCAGACCGCATTATATGCAATTGTTTCACTTTTTTAAATTGAAATCAGGATTTTAAATTTTCAGAGGATGATTTAACTATTCATCTACAATAGCGGGTGGTAAGACGACAAAAATTATTATACATTATCTTATTATACACCCATATTGTTATTCCCCACAATACTTTATCACAAAGTTCACAGATATTAACAAGTCTTTTTGTTGGTTACTACGAGAAAAATGTTCTCCAACAAAGTGTTTTTTTTTCTATTAAGGACGTTTTTGGAATTTTTCCTAAATTTACGTTACCAAAAGATAAAAAATTTAGTGAAATCATATGAAAACTAGGTCAGACATTATGCAGCAGCCCGCGGCCTTGATGGCTAACGGCACAGATTGTGACCATGCACACAAATATGAATTATTTATACTTGAGAAATTCTCAAGAAAATGCAATCTTATATCAAGAACAACTTGAAATTTTGCTAAATCTCGTTTTATTTCTAATTTAAGGTCAATAGGTTTTTGTCGTGTTTTTCTCTTTGGGTTCTTCCGATAAATATTTTTGTTTTTTTTAAATACAGCTAGTGTTGACCTGTCATATTTTGAAAGTATATTTTACTTACTTTATTTATTTGGGGGTTTTTAATTGTAATCTGGTAATTGGGTATCTTTCGTTGATTAGTTAAAATATTGATCCTCTATTAAATTACAGTATTTAAAGAATCTGCTATTCTGCTTCTTAAGCGGTTAAAGGCATTTTTGTTACAACTTAAAAAAATATTTATTACCTACACTTTTCTTATTGTAAAATCCGTTCACATTTCACGAGATTAATATTGCAATCATAATGACCAATAAATAAAAAACAAGTTTCATAAGTTTTGTTGGTTTTCTGCTTGTGAACTTACCTTCTTTTTAACCGACTTAAAAAAAAGGAGGTTATCAATTCGGTTGTTTGATTTTTTATGTTTATTTTCCGGTACTCGATCATTTATCCGATTTGATAAATTCTTTCAAGTTGGTCCCATTGTCGTCAAGACAGGTTCAGATGATGGGATTCTGGAGAAATCGAGAGAACTCTTCAAACATTATAGGCACACCTATATTGTTTTTGGTATTGGATTTTGGTATTGCTATTCTTAATCAACTCGTGCATTTGCTTCCGAAAAGTACCATTTGGTGGAGTGGAGCGGATGATGAAGAGCACAAATGGTTATCGGAGCTATTAAATACTAATTACCTCAGTACTTGATCGTTTATCGAACCGAACCGTTTTGAATAATTCTCTTTTTGCTTGAAAGAGTGTACTTTCAAGTTGGTGCCATTGTCGTCAAGATAGGATCTGATGATGGGATCCGGGAGAAATCAAGGGAACACTTCCAAATTTTATATGCACAACTATATAGATTTCGGTGTTATCTTAAGTAACTTGTGCATTTGCTTCCGTAAGCACCATTTGGTGGAGTGGAACGGATGATGAACGTCATCGGAATTAATAATTAGTTATAATATCATTATATATTCCTAAACCATTTCACGCCTCACGATGCACGAGTTGAAAAGTAGTGTGCTTGCCTAACAAAAATAAAATAAAAACCGACTTAAAAACGTAAAAAATAAAAATGAATATCAAAAATAGCAAATAATAAAACCCCGTAATTTTAACAAAAACCGTCTTCAAAATATACTTTTTGGAGTCGGTGCCAGCTATAAAAAAAAAGTCGAACATAGGTAACACCTATAAGTAGAAGTGGAATGCACCATTGATGCCTTGGCTGGCACCGACTCCAAAAAGTATATTTCGAAGACCGTTTTGTTGCAATTACGGGATTTATTATTTGGTATTTTTTTGGTTTTCATTTTTATTTTTTACATTTTTCTTATTGAATTACAATGATACTTGATTTTTTCAATTAATCTTCGTACCGGAAAGTACCTGCTAATAGTTAAACTGTAAACCGTAAGTTTACTTGAATGAAAGCGGGAATTGCGTTATATACATCTTAAAAAAAAAACTTAAACTGTCTTAAGTTTTAATTTTGCTCTAATACAAAAAGTTGCTGTATTTAAATAGTGCAATCTCCCTTTAAATAATATTTGACAACTTTCATAAATAAAAAAAACCCTTTTTCCGTTGGTCACGATCGGCACGCCATAACTTGTGAATTACTTTACCGATTTTATTATTTTTTTTATGTTTTCTAAGTACAACTTTGTAGAAGGTTCCTACAGAAAGAAAAAAATAAGACTGCCCAAAAAAATTTGCAGATTTCAGAGAGGAAAATGGCGGCCACAGTTATTTTGTACTAATACTTAATTTACTAAGTTAAAATGTTTTGATCATTTTTTTTTTGTAATAGTCATGTATGATGGCTTGGATAAATGTTACAGACCTACCTACTTACTTATTCCTATATTATAAGTAATGCATAATAAATGCTGTAAATTTTTCTAATTCCCTAGATTAAGTCGTGTCGACAGTGAAAGCATTCCGTTGATTGAGTCGCGGTCGCGGTCGCGGCGAAAGTGATCGGTGTCGCACCGCGTGTGGCCGGCGGCCGTGCGTGCAACTAGCTCGTTAAGGGCCGCCCTTATCTGAACTATATCGAATAATTAATACAAAATTGCTTGTATTACGTTTAGTCATAATCGCATTATAACTGTGTTTCAATTGTAGTGTACTGTTATACATGTCGAAGGATGATTTGATAATTAGAATTTTCGTACAAAATCCTAGGGATATTGCGAAAACACGGATAATTAGACAATGGTGTTGACATTTCTTAATCTTACTGATATAAGAACGGGTTGGCTTAGTAACATTGGATATTCTTAACTCTGATTGGCGTTAAGAATATCCAATGTTACTAAGCCAATCAATCTTTATTTCCTATGGAATTTACTTTTAGTAAGTTTTCTTGCTTTTAAAAAATTAAAAGCAAATTCTGTTACACTGGCCTTGTTCTAAACTCCATAGAAAGTAAACAATTCAATGAATTGTTAGGGAATCCACTTTTTAGTAGACCCTCAGGTAATACGATACGATTGTGAATAAACATTTTAGCGTAATTGACCCCCAGATGTTCTCATCAAAGAACTAAGCTTATTTTGTAAAACGCGTTAGTGACGTTAATAAATAAGCTCTCAGAATACCAGAAATTTATTTTAACCATAATAAATTAATTTTGATATTAACCCGTTCTTGTTGTTAATATATATTATAAGAATGATTGAACTCAGAAACGTTGATAATATCAATCAATCAAGATACTCAGATTTATTGACAGACAGAGGCGACCCGCAGAATTCTGATAATACGAGAGCGTGACTAACAGGAAAATTTATTAGTTCGGAAATAATATCAATAACATTTAATTATATCAGTCTATAAAGTTTTAATTTCTTTTAAATATAAGTAACGGCTACCTGCTTCCTATCTAATGAAATATACTTGTAAGTCACTGCGTTGTTTTCATGCAAATAGCTCACAATTATTTTCAAACAACAACATCGCACCAGCATTTTATTTTTAAGATGTAGCAATTGATCGGCCTCGGAAACGAGAAAGTCAAGTTGAAAATGTCTCAAATTGTACCGGCCAAATAGATAAGTAGGAATGCTTGACTGATCTATAAAAATTTAGGAAGGAACTCTAATTTTTCGTGATAGTTTGAGATAACTTAGTATTTTTTCAGATTCCCTACAATTTTATATGCAATAAAAATCAAACCTAGTTTCGTTAAATGTTTGAGAATAAAAAAGTTTTACAGATGTTTTAGATGATGATTGGAATGTGATGGTTATTAACCGAAGCAAACTAGACAAGATATCAAAATACAACCCTTTTTTGTTTTTTGTTATTTTCTTCTACAGCTCAGACGCGCGACACTCCACACATTGTATATAAGTACTATAGTTACTCAAATAGGTAAAACACGGGGAGTTTTAGACGAGCGAGCGATTTGGCTTATGATGGACGGATAAGGAGAATGGGCCATGAGACATGACCTACCACGCGGGCCCAATGTGGATTGATGGCTTTTAACGACTGCAAATACAGCCGAAACCAACGGCTTAACGTATTCCAAATAGGCTATTTGACAATGCGAAAAATAAAGTGTCAATTACTGTTATCAGTATAAATTATGAGTTTAAAAGTGGTTTTTTATTAACGTAAGTTGAAAATAATTATAAATTTATTGAAAAATCCGTAAATAAAAATGCATTTTTAAACGTTTTGTCACGTGACACAAAACGCTCCTGATTCGTCTAGTTTATAATGACATCACCTGCTTGTAAACATCGTTTGACTACGTATGTGGATGATATGCAGAATACAGGCAAGTGACGTCACCGAACCCATTGCAGCGCCATATTGTCAAAGTAGCGTTTTGGCGCGCTATTTAAATATTGAATTTATAATTTGATATTTTTCAGCAAATATGTACCAGAATTAAAAAAAAAAACTTTTAATGGGTTCCTTAAACTCCACTACATAATATAAAATGGATTTTCAAGACCTGTCAAATAGCCTATTGTTTCCGAAGCACGGAGGAGATAGAGATACAAAACTTTTGGTCACCCATCCTGTGACTGATTAACGGTTACAATTGCAGGCCGAGCGCACGAACCACTGCGCCACCGAGCTCATCATCTTAGCTTGTCATCGTCTAAATAAAAATCACTTTCAGACGATGCTAACAGAGTAAAATACTTTTCGTAAGGTAAGTCCGCCTAATATGGACCACGTTTTTGCAAATCCTTATAAATCTGATTCAATAAGTCTTATAATATAAAAGACATCTAAAGTATTCAAATTGTTAATATTTTAATTATAAACATTAAACAAAATTCATGTATCAAAAGTAGTTTAATGGCAAAATGTGTTTTAAAAAAGGTGGTCATTGGACCTTATTAAAAACATGTGATGTCAATAAGGACCATTTCTTTTGTCAATAAGGATATTTTGAAAACTACATAATATTTATCTTTTATTTTTTTTCGTTGTAATGCAGTTAATATTATGTTTACCCTTCCCAAAAGACTTATCCCAAAATTTAAAAAAATTATAGTGGTGGGCCCCTAATAAGACTATAGAAATTCACATGCTGATATCTCATGTGATTTAGGTTTTTTTAGTAAAACGCATTATAATTTTCTATTGTTCTTTATTAGTAGAAACAATTTCAATAACAAAATATAGCATTTTTTGTAATTTTTGCCCTGGACCTCATAAAATAAGAAATCACAGTTATTGCAGTGGACCTTATTAAGGCCTATTGTGAAGGTAAGTTATTGAAAGAAGTGTTTTTTCTTGACTATTTTGACACGTCTAGATCTATACTGTCTCTGTTAATATATAATATAATATATAAAATAAGGAAAACTTGAAATTCCACAAAATCCACAAGAAAGTTTTATAAGTTAACCGACCTGCACAGTATCGACAGCTATACTGACAAAATGGCGGCGTGAATCGCAATAAATGTCAATGCACTTTTTTGATTGGTCAATGAGGAACGCGCGATTTGTATTTCATTTAATAACGGGAACGGGGTTTTTGAAATGGTGGTCCTTATTAAGAGCTGGCCCTGGTTAGGCGGAGGTACCTTACACGGCACACACAACAACAAACAAAGTTTATATGCCTAATTCATTTATTTATTAGTATTTTATTTTATATTTAACCTTCAAATTACTGTCAGCTAACTTGTTAGAAGTAAACTTAATTTTGCGGTCGCTGAATTTTCTATGTGGAATAGTTATAAATACAAACGTGTTTTATCGTTCTGTGGTCTAGTTTGTGGAACAGAAACTTTTGCAAAAACCTATTCCGGAACCGGCTTCTATATTAATTCAATTGATTTAGGTTACCGTCAAAAAAGGGGGGAAAAGTAATGCGAACAACAGACATGCGAAAACTAAAATCTTTTGTTGCAAATGCAGTAAAAAATAATATGAACTTATAATGGAATTTTGAACATATTTTGGTCTAGCACTAAGTATGAGAAAATTTAGTTCCATTGACTGCTCTAGGCGTTATTGTTCGTAACTATGTATTTTACTGAACGATACGAAACTTTTTCGCAAATTTTCGTGCTGGCCCCACTGAACTTCTTCTTGGAAAAGTAACCACTTATTCTTTATTTGAAATATTGTTAAATAACTTTCTGTTTCATTCGCTACATGTTATCAACCGTGTGTACAAACCATTCAGGCCAGATAAACGGAACGGAACGGTAAATAAATCGCAAAGAATAGTTTCAGCAGGGTTTCTAATCGTTCCAATAACGATAGAATCGCACGTCATAAATATGTATGTACTTAGTAAAAAAAAACATTTATAATGGTATATTATATTAAGAACGTATACCTACCTAATTTTTTTATCCGTTGTTTTCAGCATGTGTATCTAAAAATAATAACTATGTACATAATTAGGGAAGGAATCCTAAACCTACTAGTACATCCTAACTAATAATATTATAAATGCGAAAGTGTGTTGTTTGTCCTTCCTTCACGCCTTTACTAAGCAACTAATCGAATGGATTTTTGGCATACAGGGGGCCTACCATCAACTGTAATGCGAGTCATTTTAGGTTACTATCAGGTAGTAAGTGCGGGACGCCGCTAGACGCGCCATATGGCAGCATCCCACTCTCACAACCTACAATGAATTGCATTACAGTTGATGGTAAGGCCCCTGTTAGTTCAAAGGACGGAGCGTAACAGGCTAATTTTTAACTTTTAACCACGCGGGTGAAACCGCGAACGGAAGTTAGTTTTTAATATTTGCATCGAATTGTGCAGCTCCTTGTACAAAATTTCATCTACAGACAAAAGAGATAGGACCTAGCCACCAATGTAAAAATTACCAAAATTAAACAAGCATTTTAACTTAATAACTCAGAAGCGATCCTAATAATATATACTAATAAAACAATACCGTGACTGACTGACAGACAAGGCATAGCCCAAACGACTGAACCGATTAATCTGAAATTTTGCATACAAGATTCGTTAACGATGTAGGCGAGCACTAAGAAATGATTTTGTGATATTCCCACCCACGGGAATAGGAACCACGCGAGTGAAACCGCAAGCGGCCGCTAGTTTATCATAATTGTAAAAAAGGGTAATTGGAGTATTTGGATTCGGTCAACACAGCTTTGTTAAATAATTTACTTTTAACAAAGCTTTTTAATGCCGTTCCGCACCTGACATGACACTAAATGGTAATTTAGTAATTCGATTCGCAAACGATATTTCATCAAACTATTGCGAATCGATGCCAGTTTTCATAATGTCGCGAAGGAGCCCGATTTCATTTGACTCGTTAATCGAATCAAAGTCACGAACCATTAGCTGATTCGTGCTGCGTTTCGTTTTGTTTATCGATAAAATTGAATGCATTTTGGAGGTCAATATTTGGCGGACAAGACTGTTACACAAACGTTCTTAACTAATTCAATGGTTGCTACATTTTTAATTAAAGTATTTATATCAGATAAAATCGACCAGCTAAGCTAAAGTTGTTGGAAGCAACAGTATTTTATTTCCAGTAAATAAGAAATGCAAACACGAATATCACAAAAAATATACTAACTATAAATAAGCCGCGTTTTGACGACCTTATTTGACTCGTAAGAGTGGATTATGGTGTTTTACTCTGACGATACTATAATCGTGTGAACCGTGCAGACGAAAACTTGCCATTATAGTTTAGTACAACCGCGCTCAACTTTTCAGAGTGGAGAATATGAAAGAAACAAGAAAATATACTAGAAAAAAGCAACTTGTCTCATGTCGCCCTGACGGGATCCAGGGGCCGTACCCTGCAAGTGGCATCGGATTGACAGATGGATGTGACATAATGTTCTTAGACTTTGGTTAGTTTTCATTTGTGTCAAAAAGAAGCAGCAATGTAACATATCCATCTGTCAAATGCTGCCGATTTCAGATGCCGATGCCACTTGCGCGGTACGGACCCTCAGTGGACTCTGATAAGAGTGTAATATCTTACGTTTTTCAGAGTAAACATCTTACTCTTAGTCTGATTTTCTCGTATTCTGTAAGTATACTTGATCTTTCTTATTTTTTATGAGAGACACGCACAACATTAGGTATATAATTTAAGTAGACAAAAACTAATCAGGGATTCTAGGATGAATTAGGAAAAATCTTCCGCCGACGTAAGAAAACAAATGCCTTTTTTAAAATTTCAATAAATTCAAGCTAAAGTATAAAATCAAGCGAAAAAAATTATGAATGATGTCTTTTTCATTCCATCATCTAGGGTTAGAAAACATCGCTGTCTATAAGCAATTTTGGTAGTTTCATTTTGTTTTTTACTTTGTTTTTTTTTGTGCTCTAACTTATTTGGTAAAGCGATCAAGCCAATGATTCTATCTATAAGCTAAGTACCTTACGCATTTTTTAATTCAAATTAATAAATCAGATTGTATTATTTTAAAGTTATACTACCATTGACAAAATGCATATATTTTGATAAAACGGTCGGTTGAACGTTAGATAGAGTTCGAGCTTTTCGTAAGAAATTATTGTCTTCTCGTCAGAAGTACTTATTAAATAGAGATTATATTTTTTTATTGGAAATCATCCTCAAGTTGAGGATATGTTGAATCCACAATCCTAACACGAAATGATTATTCTATTAAGATGGAGTTTAGGACACGTACAGCTAGTATACCAACTCATACTTTTTATATAGGTAGAAAGGTTCACGTTTGTCTAAAAAGACTTTAACTTCATGCTTGGACAAACATGAAGTGAACAAGACATAAAAATATAATTTATTCTCGTACAAAAGTCTCCCGCTGAGAAAACAATAATTCCTATATTTGACACCGAAGATAACGGTGACAGAGCCGACACCGATTCTAGTATGTAGCAACAGTTATTCAAATCGGTAGGGTTATATTGAAATGAATTAAAAATATAACCATGATTTATTATCGTAAGCATGTTTTACGTTCGTGTGTAATTGACAAAAACAAAACAACTTTTCTTGTGGTGATTTCGTAATAAAATCCAAAATTTTGCTGAGTTTTAACGTCACCGTAAAACGAATATAAAGCATATTTTCTAGTAGTTATTAATTAGATATAAATGAGAACGGCTTTTCTTTAAAATACCTACATATATTTAGGACGTTTGAATTAATAAAATGGTATAAATTACTGTCAACCGAGATTAGCTTTCTAAAGTGCTGATTTTCGCCTACTTCTGATAACGGTAAATATTTGTCATTAATTTTAGTGATTTTGAGAGGTTTAAAAACTATACTTTTTATAAGTAATCTTTACATTGGATGATACGGGATGATATTCGGATATACGGATGATATCCGGCAGCAAGCTGGCAAGCAACTGGATGCGTGTGGCAGCAGACCGTCTGGTGTGGAAAAACTGAGAGGACTCCTATGTCCGAAGACGGACGCTACAAGGGCTGCAAAAGATAAAGATAGATTTATATTGGATACAGAAGTAAAACGAAAGCTCATATCCGGTTTTTCATCCTTTGTTAAAAGTTCTTGACATTTGTGGTACCTATCTACCAAAGGTACTTATTAAAGTTTTACTTCTATTTGGCTGATGCAAAATAATTGAAATTAGGGAATCAATACTTTACCAATAGTTAAGTTTGTAATGCCTTTTTTACTGAAATTAGCAAGCATGGGAAATTTATGCGCGCCTCAAATCCCTTATGGAGTTGGCACACATCATAGGTGCAGCTGAAGATTGAAATGTATGAACATCACTCTCAAAGCCACAACTCAGTGTGGACATATTTGCCACTGGTTGGTCTAACATGTTGTCCGGAAACAGAAAGAGAGGTTGCCAGCCCATTGCCCATATTAATTATACTAAATAAATAAAAAAATAAATATTTCCATACAATCACACCAATAATTATCTAGCCCATGTTAAGTATCATGAAGAACTTGTGTTATGGATATTAGATAACGGATAAACATACTTATATACTTTTTTTTTGTAAATACATACATAATATACATATTAAACACCCAGACCAAGACAAATAGACATGTTCATGCACACAAATATGTCTTGTCCGGGGATCGAACCCGGGACCTCTGGCGCAGAAGGTGGGGTTAGTACCCCTGCGCCAAACAGGTCGTCAATACTGGTCCATTGATAGACTTTTACTATCAGAGGGTCTAAAAAGGGCACTAGAGCAATATTGCTAAGTGAATAGCCTGACAATTCATTTTTTTTTATTTACTATGGAATTTGGTTTTAGTAAGTTTTCTTGCCTTCAAAAAATTCATAGCAAATTCTGCTACAATATTAAATGAATTGTTAGGGAATTTACTTAAGAATATTGCTTTACCGCCCTTTCTGGACCCTCTGCACTGGAAACTAGCAGCTGGCATAGGTAGGATCTATTAATTATTTTTTTTGTTTTTGATTTTTTGCATTTTTCAATGCAATTTTTATATTATTTACTAGACTTAAGCGCGTGTGCAATCCGTCGAAAAAGTTTTTCTGACCTTTGACCTTGATAAGGTAAATTTTAAAAAAATATTATATTTTTCCGGCCGTCTACATTTTTTATGTGATTTTCGAAGCTATTAGTGAAGGCGTAACATTAGAATGGATAACACGGGCCTTATATATATCATAGGCCTTATAGATATCAATGCAATAGAAAATTAAAGTCTCGGTAGCTCAGAGCATTGGACCGGATTGCCAAAGGTCGTAGGTTCGAGTCCCATCTGAGAATTCACTTTTGGCCGAGTTGATATTTTCCAATATTTCCTATTTAAAATGTATCATAGGTATTCTATGTTTTTCTTTCACTCCCAGTCCATCATGGGAGTTAATTCATCATCATCATCAATAATAATTAACACGTAAAATGTCACTTACCTAATTAGTCAATAATAACATGAACTCATCACACGTTTAAAATCAAATGAATTTCAAAATCCAGGCTTTCTTTTCTCATTATTATTGTTCTGTTCTCAGATACCATTTATAATTGGCAAGAAATTTTTATTGTAAGGCATTACGTCACACGCGAAGAGTAAGATCAGGTAACTGACATTGATAGGGCAGATTTACTAACGTATTTTAGTTACTGTATCATGTTAACTGCGATAAAAGTTGCCGTGTCGGTATGGTATACCTACATACATATTTCACAGGTAAGTATATCAGGTTACCAAAGTGACTTTCTTCATTTGATTATCGTTTCTATATTTTATTTATTGTACAGTCAGCAGGTACGGCTTAACACTTGACCTTGAGAGCGCCCTTATGGAGCTCGTAATAGCGGCGGTTTTCGTAGTGCAAATGCTGTTGACTGTACATGGAGTCGGGTAGGTAGGGATATTCTACTTTATAACATAATAAAAAGAAGAAATTGAAATATCTGTAGCATCTAATAGCTATTTAGTTCTTTTTTTCATAAATACGTCACAAGTAAACGCAATAGAAAGATTTGACGGTTACCAAGTTATTTCCATTAGTTACGGTTACCAAATTATTTCCATTAGTTACCAGTTATTACGATGTTCGGAAATTCATAAAATACTACCACTAAACAAGGAAATTATACTTAAAATATTTAGACATAACTACATACAAACGCAGACAATATTAACAACCTTATCCTCATGATTGAACCTAACATTCATAGTTACCTGCAGTTTTTACTACCTACCTATCTCAAAAACTCGTCATGTCGTCGCCCCGTTTTTATATCACAAATACCTACCTGTACCTGTTACATTTAATTTCGCATATACCTGTTATATTTTAGCACAGAGCAAGTAAATGTTGTCATAGGCTCTTATGTAAAACATGACACAAGCATTGTTATGCAATTAATATTGTCTTCTACGAGTCCGGTTCTGTTATTGTAATATTTATTTGTCATATATTTGACCTAGATGCTGATATAAATACTATAGGTCCTTCATTATGCAAACCAGATAGTACCTTCAATAAATATGATTGTAGTGAACATAATTATCTAGAAGTCAATAATACTTAGTAGAAAATTATTTTTATCGGGATAAAAAAGCTTTACCAGACATTGAATTGTAAACCACCAAACTTTTAAAAACTAGAATTGCACTAATAAACAAAACTTAGTAAGTAAATATCTTTTTTAATAATTTCAATTCCATTTTTTTTTTGTAAATATTAATACTGTATTACTATAACCGAATATATACATTTTCAACGTTTAAGGAAAAACCTGTTATTGATAAATACTCAGTATTAACGCTCAATGTTTGTATTTTCAATGGTTGCATTTAATTTCATTTACTAAATGTATTTACACTCTGACTAAAGCTTCCGAGATTGTTGATGTCATGTTTACTTACGGTTGTCCGAATTTGAGTCTTTATGACTAATTCAGTTCTTATTTTGTGTCAAAAGGCCGTTGTTTCGACACAACTCGCACACGAATATGTCAACAATGAATTTGTTAAAATGAGAACGTTATAAAAGTATTTGAAAGCTGTTTTATTTGGTGGTATAGAAAATACGACACGAGCGGTTTGGTAATCATGTGGTCAAAGTAAATTCTTAACCTACAAATGAAGTTTTGACCACTAGTGATTATGGCATCGCTGTCTGTCATTATTAGCTATTTTTATTGTCATCATAGGTGCTGAGCTAAAATACCAGCACGAGGATTTCGGGTTGTGCCACCGATCTTGACTTAAAAAACTTCAACTTAACCTTTAAAAAATTGGGGCATATTTTTTTTTTTTAATATATTAATTCAAATAAGTTTTTGGTCACTTATCCCACTACTGGCCAAAGTGAAAGTTACTTATTAATCACAATCGTGCGCTCCTCTAAATAATAAAACAATTATCATAAGAATACCATTAACTACTTCGCAATTTAAAAAAGTCTAGTTGCAATTTTATGGTGTTTGGCAAAGACCGTTTCATTAGGGAGGAAAGTTGTGCACTGCACTTTATGACCTCTCGATAAATATCAAAACCGGCCTGCAATTCCAAGACAGGGACAGTAGGGTGAAGCACCTGCCATGAGTCATAGCAGCCGAAGGTCGGTCTTTCTTCGCGTTTTAATGTTTATTTATATTCGAGCGTAAACAGCTCTGTTCGTGGAAGTGACTCGGTAAATAAATCTTCTAATACTTAAGTAAATAATGAGCTTGTTTGTTATTTTATTTATTATTAGAGGAATTAGACAATGGAAGTTTACTTAGATTTCTTTGTTGTTTTTGTTATATATAATATCACGAATAACTTCTTAAAACGCTTCGAAGATCGTTACAATAAAAAAGTGAGAGGGCTGAGATATTTTTTCTATTATATTTAAAAATTATAGAAAATATCGACTCTACTTACAAGTTGCTAACATGAGACATCAGTGAATTAGAATAGGCTAGTTGACAAAATTTCAATAACTGCTTAATATTTTAGCTTATTAGGCATTTTATCGTAAAAAAAGGTTTATTTATTTTTAATCGAGCGTTTACATTATAAATTTCGCGTTTTAAAAAACCAATTTCAATTTGGTTCCAAAACGCACAAGACTGTCATGGCGTCTTGAATGACGTCACGCCGTGCGAAACAAACCAAAGAGCGATCGTGTCTTCGTACGTTATAGCTAGTTTCTATCGTTTAAAAATGAATTTCTCATATTATAAGTACTGTATAGTGCCCCAGTGTGATAGCACGACTATAAAAACGCCAAACAAGTTATTTACACATGTTTAGTTGAATCGTGTGATTTTATAAACACCTTAAAAAGTGGTATGCGTGTTATGGCAGATAGGGGCTTTAAACATGTAGAACAATATTTAAAAAAATCAGGTATTACTCTAGTAAGACCTCCAAGTGTTGAAAAGCAGTGAAAATGAGTAAAACTGAAGCGAACGTAACTAAACAGATTGCCAGCTTGAGGATTCATATAGAGAGAGTTATTAGGCGCTTACGTGAATTTTATATACTTAGACCACATGCATGTATTGGCTTTTTAGATAATAATCATAGCATGTGCATTAATTAATTTGCAAGATTCTTTAATAAAATAAAACTAAGGAAAACTTTAAGATTGTTTTTTTATTTCAAATATGTTATAGTTCCACACTTTGATATATCAATGGGTATACATTAATTTTCCAAAAGTTTAATAGTTTATTATTAATCAAATTCTCAACATACTCAATATTTAATGGCACACTTAAAATCTCCATTTTTTGATTGTCACTATAATCTGGGTCCGCTATACAAAACAAACAATTTTTCTTTCCTGTTAAATACATTTGAAGCTGCATTTGGGCACAATATTTTTCTGCAGCTTTTCCATTTTGTATATAATTTTTAAATGTGTTGGCATTAATAGGACATTTAATCTCGATTATGCTATCTTCAAATATTCCATCTGGGGAACCAGCAATCATTGGAATTATTTTATACTTACAAGGAAGTTTTAACATTGCGAAATTCAGATGAGCAAAATTCACTGTTGGACGCGAAAAAATTTCCAAGCATAACGGCATCGATTTTGGGCAAATTATTACTGTCTGCTTTGCTGAATCCAGATTCCATGGTTAATTCTTTCAAATTATAATTAGCAAAAACTGTATCAACTTGATATTAATTGTTAAAAACCAAAATTTTATCAAGAACCGGTAGTGATACTCGAAACGTCAAAGACAAGATTGGAGTTTCGCACGGCGTGACGTAACGCTTTCTGATTGGTGTTCACTGTCACGTGACTAAAGGTTTCATTTTACGAAATTGATTTTTTTTAAATATTATTAATCTTTAACGCTTTTAATAATTAAAATTGTTTGTTATTTTCTCCATAATATAATTAATCATTATAAACCCCTATCCATTATTGTTGTTTCTGTTAAAGCTGATAAGTTTCTTGCGGCCGTTCTTCTTATCAGTTAAAAGATGTCCTGAATGGCTGGTAGGGAAAAAAAAATTTTGGACTATTCGAAAGTACTTATCTATAAGTCTATTTGAATAAAAATCTTTGAATTTGAAATTTGAATTTGAATTATATTTATTCTTAATGGACACAAGCCTATTTGTGAGACTACCTACTACAGACGGATTTTTATTAATTTGACAGGTGTCAAATGCCATTTTCTAGAAATAATTCAGCTTTATAATGTAGCTATAATGTTAATATTGAATTTGTATACGTGAATGGAATCAATATTTACTGAACTAGAACTGGATCTAAGCAAATCATTACGCGAAACAAATTTAAAGTAGAATAATTCTTACAAAGTGATATTGTCACCTGTCAAATAACTCCACTGATTTGAAAATGCAACTATAGTCGATTTGTTCAAGTATTTTCTCCTCTAGTAAAAAGGTCTTGTAAAATAGCATTGTAAATCGAACGTTAAATTAATGTAGATTTGATTTTTTTAATATATTATGAATGACCTTGAATTACCCATCAGGAAAGTATTTTGATACTCGAACAAAAGCTCTTTTGCATCTTATTGTCTCATTTAAATAAATTCTATGTATTTAACACGATTACAATAGATTCAAAGGTTGTACATTCTTTGGTGCTTTTATAAAAAGCTTAATTTTACTACGCAATCTTCTACGCACGTCAAATTGCCTCGGTTAAAAATAATTCGTTAACTGTTGGAAAATAAGGTTAATAGCAGGATGGGAACTGGTCAGGACTACACGACATTCCCATAATGCTTAGGAAAGGACAGAAATAACACTTCGTAGGTTTGGTTTCCAGAAACTTGTAGAGTTATAGGATTGTTGCATCTTTCTGCGCTTGAAAACATAAAGATAACGGAACGAAAACTCATTATGAATATGATGTTAGTTACTTTAGTTTTTTTTTTAAACAAAATAAAGTAAATATGTAACTTAATTATATTTTGTTTTTACTTTAGAGTGGACGACTACTTAAGCTAGACATATTATGTACTTGCCTATGATATAAAATATACATAATAATAATAATATAGAGAAAATATACTTTGAAATCGAAGAAAAACTTTTGAGCAGCTTATGAAAATACAAATTTTAAGTTTTTTAAACGTACTTAAATTATATCTTGATAATACTTTCCTTATCTAAGTTAAGTATGTTAAGTATTCTCCCCAGTAATATCTTTTTAGGGTTTCGTAGCCTAAAGGCAAAAAACGATACCCTTATAGATTCGGCCAAACTGATGTATGTCACACCCTTTTTATTCCAAAACTATGAGGATTACACAGTTGAAACTTGGTAGGTAGATGTATTCTGTAAACCGCTTTACGGTTTTTACACAAAAATATATGAACTGACACTGAAGAATTTTTTTTCATAAAACCTATATGTGTGCGTTATCTATAGATAGGTGTTTAAAATTTGCATTGAGGTTACTAAAACGATTTTTTCTCAAAGTTAACCGTTTGAAAGATGTACACTTAGAAAGTGGTAAAATGTGTGTCCCTATAACTTTTGAAATAAGAGAGTAAAATTTTAAAAAAATATATATGCTGTAGATCTTAATAAAAACTTACAATGAAAATTGGTTTGAACGAAATATGGTTGTCAGTTTTAGAAATATAGCATTTTTCCCGAAAGGGATTTAAAAAAAAAAATTTTTTTTCATCAAACCTATTCTTGAAGCATATCTATAGATAGGTTTTTAAAAATTACATTGAAGTTTCCATTACAGATTTTTCTCAAAATCAACTGTTTGAAAGATATACACTTCCAAAGTGGTAAGATGTCACAGCCACTTTATTCCAAAACTATAAAGATCACACCGTTGAAACTTGGTCGGTAGATGTATTCTGTAAACCGTTTTACGGTTTTTACACAAAAATAAAAAATAAATTAAAGGGGGGCTCCCCATACATGGAACTGTTACTGAAATTTTATTTTTCATCAAACCTCATGATATCATTAGGTAGACCTTTAAAAATTACATTGAGGCTTCTAAAACAGTTTTTTTCTCAAAGTCAACCGTTTGAAAGTTATACACTTCCAAAGTGGAAAAATGTGTGTCCCCCCCTCTAACTTTTAAAATAAGGAAGTGAAAAATAAAATATATATATATGTTGTAGATCTTTATAAAAACTTTTAACGAAAAGTGCGAGTTCGACTCGCACTTGGCCGAGCCTTTTTTCAAATCAAAAGCTAAAAAGCTTTATATTATGTAGAGACAGTTGCATGTGAATAAAAATAAGCTAGGTATTTGGTTCTATTTCGATAAAAAAACCGGACAAGTGCGAGTCGGACTCGCCCACCGAGGGTTCCGCACAAATTTGTAGGCGATATAATAAAATATTTCTGAATTATAAATAGTTCAGGAATCGAGTCTTGCAGTTTTTCCGATTTTTTCCCGAAATTCAGTTTCTGAAACTAAAGACTATATTTTTTTATGATGACTTATGTACAAATGTATACTTTTCCGAGTACTTGTATTAAAAGATTGTCATAAATGATGATTACTTACCAAATATCATAGGTATATGTCAACGGGAAGTACCCTATGAGTTTTGATTCCCTTGAGAGTGTCGAAATATACTTATTTGTGGTAGAAATGGCCCTACTTTTGTACGTTAATTTATAATTTGATTTTTTCACCGATTGTTGACCTGTGGGCCTACCGCGTAAGTGCCGTTGGCATCGCTGTCAACTTCACTTTGACAGCCGACGGCGTTTTCGTACAACGCAACTTTAAGGTTATCGTCCTAATAATATTCCTTTTCCATAGTCAGTTAATACTCGACTGTGTGCGACCGAGACAGCGCTATAGCTACAGCGCTCGCGTGTGAAGAGTCGCGCCCGTATTCGACAAGTCGACGACATCGACGACACTTACGGGGTAGGGTTTAATTTCAACTCGATACCACCACGCGTTTCCTAGTTTATCCCGAAATTCAGTTTCCAAAACTAAAGACTATATTTATATGATTTAATTACAAATGTATAGTTTTATATTTTTTCCTGTATTTGTAGTAAAACTCGATATTGCTTGCCAAATTTAATGGTTTTAGGTCAACGGGAAGTATCCCATGAGTTTTGATTCCCTTGAGAGTGTCGAAATGTACGTTTTTGCGACATAAACTCCCATCTTTTTTTAAGTTAATTTACAACTTACAACTTTGATATTTTTACAACTCTAACTGACTGTTGACCTAGATATATGGTTTTAATTTCAACTCGATACCTCCACGCGTTCCCGAGATACGACGGAGAAAGACTAAAGGATAGATGGACAACTAAGTGATCTAAGGGTTCCTTTTTGAGGTACGGAACCCTAAAAATAACGTAATTGTCCAAAAACAGAAATACATAAAACAAAAAAAAACATATATCACGTTTCCGAAGAAAAATAGGCAAGTAGACTCAATTGTACTTTACAATGCAAAAAGCAGGTAAGATGCGGGTGATCTATCGATTTACACAATGCTTGTGTGTGACCAAGTTTATACTACAACGCAATTTGACATTCTAAAAGACGAATTTTTGAATGTCAGTGTCGCATACCGGTCTGGAAGTAATCCTCCCGTAGGTGTTGTAAGAGCTGAGTAATGTTTGATTTTTAAGATTTTTTATTTTTAATGCTATCTTTTATTTATTTTTTTACAACTAACTGGGCAAGCTTTTGACCACCATCGTGCTTAGTAAACAGGATGTGGTCTAAGGTGTGCTTGCCCAGGATATGCTTATTCACTCTCGCCTTGAAGAGACCAAGGTTGTAGGAATCGGGGAACACATGAGCAGGCAGCGCATTCCATATTTTAGCGGATCGCATTAGAAATGTGTCATCATGAAATGTACATCATTAAAACAGATAGCGACCGTATGTTTCTTACGTTACAGACAGTGATACGTGGGACTTTTAAAAAAAATCTAGGTATTTGTAGTACTTGCTATTTAGTTATTAGGCTAAATTCCTCTAGTAAGTAAAATAATTTCTTAGTTTGCTTCTTACAATTCTTTTTATGGTTCATATTAACCTACCTAAGCTTATTCTTTTCCTAGAAACAGAAGATTTTTCTTGAGGAAAATATTTTTGATCACCCATTCTATAATCGACCATTGCAAAAATTGCTTAACAGTTACAATCGTAGGCCGAACTCCTCATCTCCTCACCTCGCAAAAAAACACGCTACTCTTGACTCGCTATTTTATTTTACCTCACAAAGAGCTCGATAAGCACTACAAAACGTTTCACATTGATTGTTTCACAACAAAGATATAATCTTTACCTTTTTTAATTGTGTATACTATCCACATTCTATTGTCCAGCAATTTATTACCAACCTTTTAGATTCTAGGCGATATCGATAGTTTATAAATTGAAAAAGAAATACGGGGTACAGAAAAGAATGGATATTTCATTTGTGCATTTAAATATCTGCTATGTGGCAATATTAAAACGTTGTTTTGAATAATGCAGACATTGACGTAATGACCTAAAATCGAATGGCACAAGTATAACAACAATTCTTAGGTAATTCCATTTTTTCCCAATTGCATCAATCAATAGAATGCGTATATACTGAACTGAATACTTAGGTACAATCGGGGAACTTCCCGGTTGACCAGTAAGGTTTTTTGGCAATAAGTTAGTATGCAATGAAATACCTATTAATTTTCTATTAGTTGTGCTATCGACGTTTTCTATTATCTATTTCCTTTTTAAATAATTCTTCCTAAAAAAACTACTGGTCAACCGGGAGTTACCCGATTGTACCTACGTTAATTCGACACTTTGTTCATGTAGCAGATTTACACCAAAGTCAAATATTTTAGCTAAGCTTGATTTTATTTATTGACTTATATTGAATTTTATTTAAAATCAATAATAGTGACTTTTTAATTTTGCATTTTACAACGCTATTTTTATGTGATAAATATTAAACAAAAAAATAAACTAGTCTCATGTCGCACTGACGGGACTTAGTTGCTTTTCTCTAGTATATTTTCGTGTTCAATATTTATCAATAATAGTGCTTTGTTTCTAAGGTAAATATTATAGTTAAAACAATTCGTCTCCACTTATTATTGCTCTCAGACGGGACCCGGGACCATATACAGTGACAGAAAAATTTAAGAACACGTATATGCAAGAAATAAAACTATGAAGAAAATTTCCTTTTTTACCGACTTCAACAAAAAAGGAGGGACTCAATTCAACCCGTTTTTTTTTTGTCCGATGTATGTATACCGATTACTCCGTTGTTGGTAATCCGATTTTAATAGTTGTTTTTTTGTTCGATCGGGTACACTGTCAATTTGGTCCCATATAAGTCTCATTGAGATCCGATAATAATCTTCGGAGATATGGGGCCTAATGTCATGGAAGTCATGAAACAATTATATCATCCAGGTAATTGTTAGATTCTTGTTCGAGCTGAAGTTTCACGCAATAACTACCGAGCGGATTTTGATGAATCTTTTTTGTTAAATAGCTATCGGTCCTCGCCAACATACCTATAGGCTATAACCCCTCAATAAGTAACGTCCCTGCACCGGGAAAAGCAGCTTTGTAAACGGTAATGAGGAGTTGACATAAGGTTATTAGCGTAGGTACGGGACCTGTTCTACCTTTAAAAATTGTGAAATAAAACACTTTTTATAAAAAAATTAAAACCGACTTCAAAAAACTAAAAAGCAAAAAATAAACCTTTTGGAGTCGGTGCCAGCCAAGGCAAGAAAAATAAAATAGTAGGACCGCAAAGTAGAATGCCTTGAAGTCGGTTTTAATTTTTTTATAAAAAGTTTTTTTTAACTTAATCCCTATCAATAGTTATTTAGTTTTATAGCTATTTATTTACCTTTCGTAGTTATCTCACTAAGTGATACAATTTTGAACTCTGTTGTCAACTATTTTTAGTCATCAAAGCTATCAAAGTGATCTGTCATTAATTGTATTATCGCACAGAAAGGTCAAACAAATAATCGTAACTAACGACTATACAATACTTTTTTTACGGACGGTTACTCCATTGACCTTAAATCCGAAAAAGTCGGGAACACAAAACCCCCAACACTGTTTTGTGTTTTTGTTAACTTCAAAAATACAAAGTCACAAAATCATAAAATCCAAGCGTGATGAATAACCGTTGCAAAAACTATTTTATTTCAATGAATAAAAGTACATAGTAAAACTGTGGAGTAAGTTAAAGTCCCACGTTTTACAGTCCCACGTAATAGAAGCGTAAAGGCATAATTAAATGTTTAGGTCAGTTACATTTAAGAATGGGAGCGACATTTGACGGTGTTATTAGTTTGTGGGAATTATATTTATAGTCGGCATGGTTTAAACTTCTATTAGATGATGGTTGCGCGACTCCGTCACCATTTTTCAATGAACATTTTGCATTGTTAGCCGATTTTTTAAGCCGGATAGTAAGTTATCTACATATTGTATTGAGAGGATTGTGTAGATGTAAATTTTCATACAAAACATCATCCAAATCAAATACAAATCCAATTTTAAATTTTTTTTACATGTTGTTGATATATTGCGGAAGTAGGGCCGTCGTTTTTATTTTAAAGAATTACTGCTTATAACTAAAATTATTAGCATCTCAATATGCATATTTTTTACTTAACAACTACTTCGGGCGTTTCAATATATTTAAGTTAAACTAAACCAAATTACTAAAAACAAAAAAAACCGCACAGCCTTAGAAGGTGCAATGAATCGAATGACATAAAGGTTTAGGGAGGTGAAAACGTTATCACCTGAATCAATAATTCAGAAGGAAAATGTAGGCACGCGAGAACGCGAGAAATGTAGAACTCGCGACGCGAATCCTCTTAATTCCGTTGATTTAGTTTCTGTGCAGAAATGTTACTGGATTAAAATTATTTTTAGCGTCTATCTTGCCCAAAATACATATCAATCATTCCATTTCATTTTGGGGCACTCTCCTCCTAAGTACGGATAAGGAGAGTGGGTGACACATCCCGAGGGCCCAATACGGATTTCTGACGTAAATACAGCCACGAACCGACGTTTCAGATGAAAAGGGCAATAACCCGAGCAGTTTTAAGTTTAGTCTAGACAGACTCAAACCGAACGAAGCTTACGACGATCAAGCTCATGTTTATGGAGCTTGTACGAATCGCGAATCGTGTAAACTGTGGTTTCTCTACCACAGACATAGTGATTCATTCTGTAAACATCGTAGGGTGGCCATCCGATCTGAGTCGGACTGGGACTAATATGAGCGATTGCATCAGGTTTTTTGTGCCTACTACGCAGAAAAATATGGTTTTGTACTGTTTTAGTATTTAGGGTTAAATATTCACGTCTGTTAAAGTAATGTGAAAAAAGAGAGTATTTATCATTTAAAAAAAAATACGTTTTACATTTACGAAAATTAGGGGTACAATACAAATATCGAAGTTATAAACATAACTTAGCTGGCCCGGCGAACTTCATACCGCCTGAGAATAAATAATGTTGTGTTAAATAAAATGTATAAATTTCGTACCAATATGCTGACTTTTGAAATATCGAAGTTATACAAGTACATTGCTATTTACGATAAGTTTTTAAAGTTTTTTATTATAAAAACCTCATTTATTAATTATTTTAGACTTTTGTTTAACTTGCACTATGTTCACTTTGTGTTTGAAAATATTTATAATTAAAAAACACGTCAAAATTCACGCCATTTTTGCGCTCAGCCGATGTTCCACCCGTCTACAGTGGATTTTCAAAAAGTATTTTTGGGTTTTATTATGTGATGTCCTATCGAGACGTGAGGCGATATGGTCACATAACGCCGCTATCGCTCGCCGGCACCGTTGCTCCAACATTGATTGTGCTGGGTTTATGTGGAGATAACATTCCTTTATAATGCTCGTTAAAGTCAGCTTGAAACAACGATTGTAGCATTTGACGAGCGCATACGTCGCTTCGCCATCTCTGGAATTCTTCGTTAAGTTCCGTTATCCTAGTTGAGTTAATATAATGCTAACAGAAATAGGGACAATTATAGTATTTAAATATCTATTAATATCTAATCGAGAACCTTCCCTACAAAGATTGTTCGTTTCAGGTAGTTTGTAAACGTAAAAACGTTCTAAGTACAAAAGTATATTAGATTCGTCTACCTACTTATATAGGAAAATTTTCTATTAGGTGATAATATCATCTTTATCTATCAGCATCGATTCGCAACTGTATGATATTGGGCACACCTAAGCATCCGTTGTCTTGCGTCCTTTATAATCAAACTTTCGTGTATTTATTATTATACGTAGAATAATTCTGTCAGATGAGTTTTTAGCTTGGACGAATTCGTCCAAGGTTTTTAGTTATAACTTTTTTTTTAATATTGCATTTTACAATGCTATTTTTATGTGATAAATATTAAACAAGAAAATATACTAGAAAAAAGCAACTAGTCTCATGTCGCCCTGACAGGAGTTTTTAGTTATGTGGGGAAGGAAATGTAAATTAAGGTAATATTAAGGAACTGTCCCTTAATAAATTCAAAGGGAAACTACTTATTTCACATCCTAATTGAAAAAACATATTATTGTATAAATGACTTTTTGAACGATACCTACAACCATTGAAAAATTTAGAAGGAACTTTAATATCTATTTGTAGTTATGATTGACAATTGTTATATAATTTGTGACATTTTTACTTTAATCACATTGACATGCACAATTTAATTATTGACTTATGTTAACTGTATTTATAATAATTGTATCTGGATTATTAGCATTTGTAATAACTTGTATTACTTTAACAAAATATTTGCACGTCGAACCACTCGACAGAATATGTTGGAAACCTAATTATAAACATGTAAGGGACATTTATATTTTTTGTCACCACACTTTACTTGTACTGTGCTTGTACATGTACTGTAGACCCGTGTTTTAACAAATAAATCTATCTTTATCTTTATCTTTATCTTTGTATTACCATAGGTATTTTATGCAAATCAATAAATAAAAAAAACTAAATTAGGTACTAAATACTGTTTTTGATACATATTTTGGGATAATATTCTGGGGTTTGTATCAGCGAAAATGATGTGTGAGTTAAAATGCACTGTAGATAAAATATCCCAATACTAATAACAATAAACTACGTACCTTGAGGTGGTGTTCATTGTACAACCATTTGCTTTTCTTATGCGTATTGAATATCTATTGTCTTCAACACGTGTTATGTTTTATGGCGCCAGGTGTAAGGAGATTTATCAACAGCCACTTCTACAGCTAGGTAACTCTGATTTTGGTTGTTAAAGTCTGTCTCATGGAAATATTACGATACTAACACTCATTTGCACTAAACTTAAGAATCGCCTAAGGCAATTCTTATCTATTTTAAGATATTTATTATATGCCGTGTGGTGACGGCCTAAGAATGTAAGCGTCACCACTCCCTTACATAAATAATACAGATACAGACAATAATACAGAATTATAAATAAAAAGGTAACTAGCTAGTAGTCACAAATTAAATATTTATCAAATCAAATAACTTCATAAAAAAGCAAGGTGTTTTAGGATTTTGAGTTATATGTTTAACATAGCACACTCTATATACCGTAATAGCTAACACGTAAGGGATATTTAAGGCTAACTAAATTATGTTGAGCTATAATTTGAACAAATATAGGTTATTTTTATACAAAAGATTTGAAAAGGATTTAAAGAAATTGTACAAAAAATTGTACAGTGGGCGGTTATTATTACTAACTCTGTTACAAAGCTGGATCTGGACAAAGGAAATTCTTTTGTACAATATTTTGTACGTGGACTTTTAGGAGGTACTATCGGAGAAGTTCCCGGTTGACGAGTAGAGTTTTTTTGGGAAACGTTTTCTCGGAAAGTATTAAGGTTAAAGAAATAATTTATTATTCAAATGAAGAACCTCTTAATTATCTACTATTTGTGATACAAACGTTTTCTATACATATTTTACTTTTTAAATAAAGATCCCTGAAAAAACTCTACTGGTCAATCGGGAAGTTCCCCGACTGTACCTTTTTGGCTTGCCATAGTAAATTAGGTTAGTTTAAAATATCCAGAGGACCGACCAACCGTTTAATGGATAACGTAGTGAACAAATCTACAATCCACAGTACATGTCGAAAGCAGCGGAATGCGCGTGAGTTGCGAGATCAAAGCTGGGTAACCCAAAATAGCAGCAGACTCCCCGTCGCCATGGCAACCGCCTCCCCGACCAACAGATCCAGAAATTTCACCAGCCGTTACACTTTGTTTGAAAATGCTGTTGACGCAGTGGAATTTATGGCAGTTCTATTGAGCAAAATGTTTAAACATCGACCACATTCCTTAATACTTGTAGCGAAATAGCGATCGTGTTTTGTTATCAATAAAAAGGTAATTTATTAATAATATCTTCTTGCAATATTTACAACATTGTTCAACTTCTCATGTTAGTCTCCAGGAGCCCGATAAAATCTATATAAAACGCTGACATTTGAATTGTGTAAAATCTTTTTATCTTCTCGTTCATATAATATGCTAGGATTGTTATCCTGTCTGTTCTTGTACAACAACATTCAGATTAGGTAGGTACTTTCAATTTATTTTCAGCTTATAATCAATTGAGTTGTCGAATGTCCACACACTATCAAGAGTCACTTCCTTATTACAAGTCCGTTCCCTTTATAGGACGTGAATCGAGTACTCAAGTCCATAGGGCATCAGTATTGTATGCGTGGCCCCAACATATTGGGATGTCATTATTATTCCTTTAAAGATCTTACTTGTAACTCAAAGCACTGCAAATAAAAATGTCTTTATTGTGAAATGTAGGTTACATTGACAGTTGCTAGGTTTTAAAGTGTTTACTACATTAACACTAAATTTCCACCTTTAACAAGATAATCTGCGTACCTAGTTTTTAGGACGAGCTTTTTCATCTTTTTCAGCCGGAAGATGTCTGCTGTTTCATATAAACCCGCCATTTGTAAATAAGTAGGAAATAATCTTCTGATCGAGGGAGTAATCTCGGGAACATCCTACAAAGCTGATTCTTAAAATTCTGTCGCCAGTAGCAAGCTAACATTATTCGTGTTCGTGACTAACGTAGGCTTTATTAACTTTTAGTGTACGTTATTACATGGTTTTTATATACTTATTGAATTTCAACGTGGATGTTGGAGTAAATAAAAAAAATATTTGTTGTAGTCTTCCTTCATAAGGACGACTACATCAATAGGATTTCTGAGGTCATTTTACAAATTTGGTTCAGCCCCGGAAGTCGAAGCCAAGGTAAAATGGTAAATTACTACGAGTTGGTTAGGTATGTTCTTATAAATGGCCATAGAGTAAGTATCCAAAACGTTAATGGAAAATATTCTAGTGGCGTAATGAAAATGTAAAATAGGGGATGTAATTTTCTCAGAAAAGTCACGGGTAACCAACAGGGTGACTTAATTCGAGAATTCCATATTTAAAGGAGAAAAACCTACTTGCAAGGCAAGCAAAAATAATAAAATTAAACTTATCGTTGGAGCGCATTCACCAGTTCTTATCGACCCTCCATACCCCAATAAAAGCTCAAGAAATCCGCAGACTCATCGATTACAAAAGTTCATAATAAATTGGTCTCATGACTCACTGTGCGCAGTCAAATAGCGTTAGTTGATTTTGCCGCGAGGCGAGGGACGCATGCCAAATGTTTGTGATCGAACAAGTTCAAGACATCTTATGTCGGTACAATTAGAGCATATTATTGTTTGGCAAAGGTCGTGACGTCAATGTGTGCGACATCTTAACAATGGGTCGCTGCTTAATGCACGTCACACATTCTCATTGTTAGTGAGGTACGTGTGGTAATGCTATAATACTCCATTGTGGACCGTGGTATAGTAACGTACACGGCCAATTTTACTTATCTACGCTATTTATGGTGGGATCTTGCGGGCTGACGCTGAGGTTTTGTCCACGCGGATATTTTTGAATTTCCAATCAGTACAAAACTTATTTAAGCCCCTTTAACTTTTATCCCTTATTTGTGTCAAAAGACCCATACCGAAGGCGTAATCTATGCGTAGTGTACATCAAACCAAATAATGTTATGTTAAAATAATTGCCAGGAAATGACTTTTATTCTTGGTAAAAAAAATGGGTGTCAACCTTTACACGCAATGGAACGAACCCCGTATTATTGAGTGATTTTGATATTCATTGCGGTTTAGTTAATTTAAACAAAAAAAAACCAATTGACTTTTATTCTCAATAACTTCTTAACTATTAGTTTCCCAGGTTTGTCCCTATACAAGAAAATGATAGTATCGATGGGGAGAATACCTGGTTTTCGTTTTCGTTATGGGTCTTTTAACACCCTGTATAGTGATCTGGTAGCTGGTGATAAAGAGAATATTGGGTTCAAACAAATTCTTCTGCTTATTTATTTTAGTGCAGACAGTTATTATTTTAGTTCTTTCTTTCTTCAAAGTAAAAAATACTTAAGTACTCGTATCTATAAATATGGCTGTAATCAGAATAGTTAGTAATTTTCAGATTGTGGTGGAGTAGTCTCCACCTTTTATGAGGGTCCGTCAATAATAGTGAAGTGTAAATTCATTAGCAGCTGTTATAGTAACTTTTCAATGAGTAATAGTATAGAGTTAAGTATAATTATAACTTTAAATACAATTTGTCTGATATCCACGTTGATGGCTTGCAGTAGGTCTCACAAGGGTGACTCACAATACAACTCTACATCTCGTAGGCCAACGAACCCAGCAAAAAGTCCAACTCATCAGCAATATGTCTGCAAAAAATCAACAAAGGAATCGTCCCTCGCAATACGTAGTTACTTTGTTATGTTTCTAGTTCCCAAAAGTTAGAAAAAGTGGTTCCTAGTCATGTCATGTCCTGATTAGTTATAGTAAAATTTTCAGTTGGATGGAACCTATTTTTTGTTATAAAATTATAAATAGTCTATTTTCAACTATTACAATAAGAACGACACTCCAAATACGCTTACGTTTCCGCTATATTATTAATAACATAACACGCTAAAGTCATACTAATATAATAAAACGACATACCTCAGTTTAAGTTATTTTTAGTTTTACTTTTAGAATAACCGTTTTTTTTATACTGTGTGCTTGAGTCGTTTTTGTATTTATAGCTTCCGCTTCTACGATTCAATAATCTCGGTCGATTATTTGATTTATTTTTGCATTCGTTTTCATTTTTCTTTCTTTAGGTTGAATATTCATCTCGAGAAAGTGCATTTTCTAAAACCGCCTAATCTCCAGTCTTATAAAATGGGCATCGTTTTTTTTAAATACATTAATCGATAGGCTTTTCAAACTCGTTATCAGATGTGTGATGTGTAGTATTGAAACAGCGAGTTGTTTTGTGTAATTATTTAATCATCTTCACTTCCGGTTGTTTAAATATTATTTGAAATTTAGTTGTTCCTAATCCATCTATATTATTTGTTACTTTTGTAACTTCGACTTCGATAATAATTATTTAAAGCTTGACTAATATAATTTTTTCACTAAAACAATGATTGCATTAATTTTTAATCTATGAGATTCTATTAAAAACCTTGTAATTTCAGTACTATGTTAAAACATTTACCGGCGGGTCAGCAAAATTTAGGGTCATGCAGTCACTAAAATATAATGTTTCGCCTATGAAGGTAAAACGAGTAAATTCACTATAATAGAAAACCAAATAAATCTCATATTTTTCGGATTTTTGTACAGATCTTTGACAAATCTCACTTACGAGGCAGACAAAGATGATCGATTGGGAGATTACATCCGATGACTTCTAGCATTTTATCAAGTACCGTTTCCGCTTGCAAATTCGTCGGTATCGTGTCTTCTCGCCTCGGTACCGTTGGAGTTCAACGTATCAAACCTATCATTAATATGATATGCTCAGAATTTGGACACCACTGTTATTATATTGTTCTTCTTGGTACAGTTTTTAATTAGTTAACTTCCGTCGGACTGCAGCGGTTGAATTTAAATTAAGAACTATGATATCATACGCTATTTAGTTACGAACAGTTGTAGGAAGTGCAAAAAAGGATAAAGAAGATTTTTTAGTTTAATAATGTCTTTATGTAATAGTTGGGGTTAAAAGTTTTTAAATGATGCAAGCCATTGCATCAAAATCATATTTTAAGTCTTTTTCAGATTCAGGTTAAGATTTTACTAGTTTCTTATATACCAGATAAATAATACACCAGCAAGAGTATTCAGTTCATAAGTAAATGTTTATCTGTCTATTTGTCTGATCCCTTAGTTTCGTTTTTTCTAAGCCTATGTGCCTATGTGTAGCATTATGTGTGCAATGAGTCTGTAGAAACAATCTGCTGAATCAAAAACTGGCCATTGGCGAAATCCAAAAGGGTGCCCTTTTGCCACTACATAAAAAGGAGAAAAAGCACTATTTGTCACGTGCTACAGCTGATAGCTTAAATTCACCATCATTTTGACTTTATCCCAATATTTTATTTAATTAAAATAGAAAGAGGCCTAAAATTGTAGAAGCATTACAAATTGAATATGACTTTGAGGAAATATGTTAACTAAACAATACACACTTAGATGTAAATGTTATTATTAACAAGATAACTGGTGACGGTGAGACTGAAGTGACTAATGTGTAATTGATATCGTAGTATAATAAAAACAACCTACATTACTATAAGCTACATACTACAAGCTAACCGCAGAGAACTCTACGGATGATCTGGGCAACACATAGGTACATAATAATGTTTACTGCATATGTGACAAGAAGTTGGTAAGGAAAACGATAGACTAGGACACACAGACGATCACGATTGTTCTTAATACATATTCATGAAAATAGAAATGAGATGCTCTCTGTTGGATATCGGACAGTATATGAAGAAAAAGCTGACTATAGCAGTCTGACGAGTTCAAAAGAACACATAACGGAATCGCGACCGCAACATGCTTTCCCATAGCAATAAAAGATACATAATTGATAAAAATATGCCAAACATCACTACTTCAGTCTTTGGACAAATGAGTATCCACATAAATCACACCAAAATTGTTCATACTAACTATAACCACCAGATGCCGGGTGAAAAATCAATAATTTACTTACATTTTGTAAATGAAATCCTCGAGAAAATGTTGATGATCACGCACTTGTAAATAAAACACGGTTTTTGGAGATAACACAAGTATACTATTGAGCTGCACAGCGGTTTTAACCGAACGTTTAAATCATTAACGTTTTAATGGTTGTTGATAAAGTACGTCACGAAATGACGCGACGCGTGTTTCCCCCGTGGATACCTCAAAGCTACTGGTGACTTGAAGCAAAGAAAGACTGGTGCGCCGGGTGTAGCTGGCAACCGAAAGGCCTTACCTCAAAACGCTGATGAAATTAGACCCTCGGACTTGGATGTTACGGTTACTTTTGTTCCGTGCTATGAGTTAGTGCTCTTCACATGCACCGCACCGTATGTGCTGGCCGTTTACGTATTTCTTTCTAGACGGGAGAAAAGGCGAAAGGACATCATGGTCGGAGAACTGGACTGGTTGCTTGCCTCGTTATTATCTCAACGCCGTGAAATCGGTTTTGATGTAACGTAAAGTAGTCTCATTAGCTATATTATATATTATTTGTATGCAAGAAGGTGAGATGAAAGTAGCTATAAAGATATGCTACTAGGTATAGCTAAGTGAAAACGGAAATCACTTACTTAATTCTTTTTAGAAGCCTCAAAATACATTTTTTGAGGGTGATCTTTAAATGGAGAAGTTACATATCTTAACTAAAAGGATCACTTTCATGTCAATGTTTGTTTAAAAATTTAGAATTTTCATAGCTTTCCTACATATACCCTTCTAGGTCATCCGAAACTTTGGGAAAATCAAAAACCATAAGAAGAGAATAAAATAACACAAAAATTCAAAAACAGTGCGCTTCTGGATCCGTACACGTTGTTTTATTTTGGAGTATATTTTTTTAGTTTTGCCTGGATTAATTACTACTTTACAAAATAAAAAAGTTCTCATACCTATAGAAACTTTATAGTGAAATTGTTTTGTGTCTAGCTTCACTTTACCGCTAGATCATTTACCATAAATTTTTATCGTGTCACGTTTTTTTTAATATATAATTACAAAGTTTCAAGTCACTTAGTACATCGGGATTAGTTTGTCACTTGGTATTGTTGTGTTAAAGTTATTGTTGATTTTGTTATCCTTTTTGAATTTCTTAAGACAGTGTAGATTATGCCCGAATAGCTTTTGTTACGATTGCGGTATTCTTTTTTATTTCACAATTTTTTGTTACATCATGTTCCGTTGCTTACACTAAAAATCAGCCCATACACAACAATGATGTTATCAATGTAAACGACTACTTGCCAAAACGTAAATTATATTTTCAGGATCTTCGTAAACATTACCACACTTGAACTATGTTCTTTCAGATAAAAAAAGAATTATTAAAATCGGTTGACAACTGACGACGTTATATTAAAACATACATAAAAAAATATACAGTCGACTTTAGAACCTCCTCCTTTTTTTGAAGTCGGTTAAAAAGAAGAGATCAACTACAGAAGTGGTAAGGCAAACATTCTTCCAATACTTTCAAATTCCTGTATCAAACCTTGATAATAGTACATTACTGCAGCGGCCAGCACAAGTTGGAAATTGAAACAAAACCTTTGATAAGTTACCTCCTTTTTTGTCTGTTTCGGAGATAAATATAATATAGATAAGTTGAAAAAAGATCTGATAAATCAACTTATGTAATAATTTCTATGTTTCGTTATCACTTCTCATTAAATTAATTGAATACCTATCTAAAATAGTAAAGTTATCTTCTACCACACAATATATGTTTGTTTTTCTAAGTTTTAGCAAAAAAACTGTATCAAGTATTTCATTATTAAGTATATTTTTTAAGTTTGCAAAAAATATCTGTAAATTCTAGCAAGTACCTACTTAACATTAATAGTAATGGTGGACACTCATTGTCTATAATGTAAGTTTTAATTTAATAGTAATTTGTACTACTGACTGTATGTGTCAAAATAAAGAGAAAAAAAATAAAAAAAAATCAATTTTTAGGGTTTCGTAGCCCCTAAAGCTAAAACGAAAACCTTATAGATTCGGCCAAACCGATGTATGGACACCCTTTTTATTCCAAAACTATGAGGATTACACAGTTGAAACCTGGTAGGTAGATGTATTCTGTAATCCGCTTTACGGTTTTTACACAAAACTAAAAAAAATATATGAATAAAGGGATACCCGTACATGGAACTGACACTGAATTTTTTTTTTTCATCAAACCTATGCGTGTGGGCTATCTATAGATAGGTCTTTAAAAATTGCATTGAGGTTTCTAAAATGATTCTTTCTCAAAGTCAACCGCTTGAAAGATGTACACTACCAAAGTGGTAAATTGTGTGTGTCCCCCCCCCCCCCTCTAACTTTTAAAATAAGAAAGTGAAAAATAAAAAAAATATATATGATGTAGATGTGAAATCTTTATAAAACTTTTAACGGTTTGAACGAAATTTATATAGTAGTTTCAGAGCTATAGCACATTTTCCAAAACCGCAAGTATAACTTTGTCATTCATACAAACACTATGAAAAACAAACTTGAAAAGCTACGTAGCAGTCTCTTCCAGGCAACCAGTGATAGGCGAAACCCTTCATGTGCGAGTTCGACTCGCACTTGGCCGATTTTTAAATTACACGACAGATATGAGTTTACTATGTAATTTATTTGGCCGCTAAACACGACAGATATGAATTTTCATACAACTTTTGCCGGCAAAAAGTCAACTCGGCCATGAGTGAATTTCCATCTGAGAATTCACTTGTGGCCGAGTTGATTTTTTCCAATTTTCTATTTAAAAGGGAATGGCTAAACATTTTGTATGGACGACTGCCTAGCAATGTATTTACACTGAACCTAGTAATATATAATGCTGGATAGAGGAATATTAGTATTTCGTATGAAACAACTTTCAGGAACTTTTGAAACAGTTAAAATCTCGAAAAAAAAACTCCTTCGTCTGTCAGGTTGACGTTTTATATTTAGTTAATTTAGGCTACGTTCAAAGCAATATTTTTTTCTGAAAGCAGTCAGACTCGGCCTCTTAGGTGACAAATTCGGAAATTCACGTGAAAAATATTTCTTAAACACGATATTTTCTCACATGGAGAATATGTGGACAAGTATTTTCGACTGCCACTGCTCTTTTTAATAAAAAAAAACTAGTGTGTGGTTTGCGGGTAAAATAATGCCGTCTGAACGTAGCCGTATCATATGCGGATGCTCATTACTTGTCAATAGTATAGGTCCATCAAACTTATTACTTATTTTGTGATTTCGGTGATCTGTTATGAACAAACAAAATGAAGAAAATCCTATTTTTGTAATAATTAATAAACATAAATTCTCTAATATTAGTTGTTTTAGTTTACATAAATATAAAATAAAAGAAGGTTTGTTGCCCACCGATTTCGTAATACGGACATTCTTCTTGTCAAACAATAACATCAAAACCAACTTGAAATCTTTTAATAAATTGATTATTTCATGAAAGTTGTATATGAATATTGAACTCGAAATAATTAAAAGATGAATATTTTAATGTTACGCCCTAGTAAGACATTAATATACATGTTATAGGCAGTTGCTTAGCCATCTCCTTTATCATAAATGCCCAACTTTATTATTCATCTAATACCAGTGTCACTATGCGACGATGAAACTGAAAATATAACGAAACTTATACATACCTACGAGCATAGTACTTCATACATACATACATACATAGCTTCGTACGGAAGCCGCGTTGCTCTATGCCTACGAGTATCATAAAAACTTAAGAAACGCAAAGTTTTTATCCCTATACCATGTTTTTGAATTCTATACCAAAATCTTAAAATTAGTTACATATTCTTGATACTTTTTATTTACCCTCGATGGATTTAAGTTTGCAAGTTTTTTTTTTATAAGTATGGATAGCTACTAAAGTAAATATTCCTTGGACATATAAATGCCTATGTGAGACTTTAAAGTCAACGTAATCAAAAGACACATAACAATATACCTAGTAGGCATATAGCAGCTAGTAGGCGACTGAATAGATAAAATAAAACATTTATTTCTTGTTGACTTAGTATTGTGGATTTACGAGAAAACAAAGACACAGCACAGCACAATAAAGGAAAAAGTTCGAAGGTGATGTCGGGAGTGGAACAGCACTCACGTCATTTAGGGGATCATCGCGTTTTCTATCCATTAGCATCGCGACAATCCATTATGATTTTGTTTATTTTTTGCTGGAAACCAGCATAGGAGCGTGCTAAATATCGCGTTGCATTATTATTTTAACGCCCACGGTTTCATAACGCTGGAAGTAACCAGTAATCTGATTATCGGCATGGGGATTCACCGACACGGATACTTATTTGGTTTATTTTCAGACTCGCACTCAACTATAGACAACGGGAATACACGTAAAAAACAATGCACAATAATGCCCTTTTGTTTTCTCATGAAGGAATATTTTTATTACAATTCTCTTTTCTTATAAGAATTCACAGTGGGTAATATTATTAAAATGGGACAAACACAAAAACCTAATGTTTTATTTACAGATTCTTTAAACTGTTTCCTGGCTAGTTCAGTCAGTCAAGCAGAATTTGACCTCAGAAAAAACTTTCGAAATAGTTCTTATCGTCGCCTCAAAAAATGTGTAGAAAAATGTACATAGGTCTGCTAGGAACGCTGCTCAATACGTCATACATTTGATGAAGCTACTTTTCGATCCGATGATAAAATAATCATTGGTAGCTCACCTAGTACTTGAAACATTTTAACTTTCGGAATAAAATTGTATGAATATTTTTTGACACGTAGTTGGGAACAATGTATGAAAAGTCGTAGGTATGTACCTAAAGTTAGAAAATCTTTATAGTTATTTATTTCAGAATAAATTTTATTGAGATATGATAATTTAGTATTTTTATTTCCCAAAAAATTTTAAGAAAGCGCAGAAAGAAAAAATATCAGGAAAAATTTCAGATAAGTTTCAGATCTAGAATGCATATGAAAAAAGTTTGTGTGTGTTTGTTTGTGAGTCATAATTAAGTTGTCTTTGAAAATGAGCGTATATTTATAAAAAAAATATGAATTTAATCGCTATTAACATGGAATTGAATATTAACCGATATCAAAACTCAAAAGGGAGTGGAATAATATTTTCGCAACCGATGCCTAACCTTAACAAAAAGTTTCAGAGTTTCAGTGCCGATCAATCTACTTCATTTAATTACTTACTTACTTATTTCGCTGGCTCAGCGACCCGAAGTGGATCTTGGCCTCCGATGTTGCCTTCTTTTAATTGAGTATCAAAAAAGTTAATTCGATCTGTGGTCTAATAGTACACACCACCGCTATCAGATCATGAAGTTCCGGGCTCGATTTCCAATGTGCGTATTCTGTTTGGTTGGTGGTAGAACTTTTTCTAAATCCTCGTGTGGCTACATAGTAGCTACCGCCTTCTTATTTAAGTCTATTTAAGAGATTAGCTAGTTCCTCAGTAGTTGGGGATTCCTGGAGAAGGGGGAATTCCTCCTTCAGCCTTATCATTACTTAAATGGCCTTGTAGCTTTAGTATTGGGGAGCTGCCCCATACTAACGAAATACGAAGTTAATTTGTACTTGTTGAGTACAGTCTATCATGCTCAAATTTAAAATTTTGGTATTACGTTTCTATGGAAACTGCCGTGTCGCGGGCCTCTTAACATCTGGTATGATGAAGGCTAAGCGCTTCCCCGTTGTAGAAAAAAATAAATCGTAGGCAGTTTTTGGAAGAGTGATTGCACAATACCTTCGTAGCTTTGACAAGAGCTAATTCAATTATCTGCGCATACGCAGACTGCGTTAAATGTGGGTAACGAACACATGGTTTACGAGAGAAATAGTTTTCCAGCCGAATTGATACGCGGCGCGCCACCGGGCGCCCGCTCACTCGGAAACAGTTGTCTGCGCTTTTAGTAAAAATTAGGATAGACTGTATTTTTTCAGACAACTTTCAAAAGAGGCTTATCATACGGCAATTTTTTCTGATATATAATATAAAATATTGAAATGTAAAAGGAGACGTCCAAAAATGTATGAAGTCTAGACTTCATACATTTTTGCTGTGCCACGTTCGGTATACCAAAAGATAGGTAAAGACACGATAAACAGTTTTTAATTATAAAACTTCTTTAAAATCGCTTTTTTTCTGGAAGGAACAATAAATATACATAATGCAAAAACACATCAAAAATTCATCATGGCGGAAGGTGCCATTTTGTCAATTACTGTCAGTCAATTGAATTACGAAATTGAACACGGAGTAGAACCCACTGACACTTTTATATGTAGGGTTGTCTTAATTGACGACTTATTTCGAGTAAAAAATATTTATTTGTTTTAATTAATAAACACATACCTAACCGTGCATTATATAAATTTATTTGTATTTTTCTTAGAATCAGTAAAATTTTCTCCATCTTTGGGAGTTTTGTACCTAGACGTGGCCCATATTGGGACATGTCCTTTTGGTGTTTGTTACTGATATTTACGCGATAGCGGCTGAACTCATTTGAACGGCAAAGATTTAAATCTTTGTTGAACGGGCACACAAATATTTTATAACCTGAACCTGAAACGTACGATACATTGTATACCGATATTCCCGTAGCATCGGGAACCACGTGGGTAAAACCGCGGGCAGCTACTAGTTGGTACTTATACAGTGGTAGACACATAATTTAATGACACTAGTGGATTTTCATACAGTCGAGATAACTTTGTTGGAGCCACTTGGGTGTGTATAGCAATCTGGATCTCCAAGGAGTGAATGGAGGAGATCCAGACACACCCAAAGTGATCTGATCAACTTTCTAAGAGATGGATGGATATTAAAAAAAAAAACGCGAAAGTAGCATAAAATTTAATTTCCAAACTTAATATGATTGTATGAAAATCGGGTAGTGTCGTTAATTATGTGACCTGTACTGTATATATAATGATATGGATTTGCATTATATTTGTGTCAAAATAAGCAATTTATCGACCTACCTATATAATATATTTTTTTAAACGGATATTATTATGGTTTTGTTATTTTGTAATAAAAAGTCTATTCTATAAAAGGTAAATTGTTTCCAAAAAAATATTACATTTTTAATGCTATTTTTATACGTTTGAATTTGATTTACCGATTCTTCTCTGTTTTTCTATTAGCAAACTTCAGTTTTAAATCAAGTCAAGACTTTAGATTTATGTGTTATTTAGCTTATTGTTGGTGCTTGTCTATTCTTGACATTGATTGACGATATCTGAAGTCATCCCGTGACCATCACGAGTGCCAAAGTGCCAAGTAAGAGTGCCAAAATGCCAAGTAAGAGTGCCAAAACTATTATTATTATACGTTTACTTTGCCACCCTACATTTTCTTCGTAGTGTTGACTGGGAGGTCCGCTTAGTATTTTCGCTCTTCGTAACCGTGTTCGATTACCAATTAATGCCAATCTTAATACTAGAATGGTTTTACAGCTTTTTACTTACTAGAAGAGTTACTTTTTAGGAAGAAAGTACCATCATAACTCTACTGGTACAACTGGGTTTGTGTGAATTTATCAGCTTTCTTGGAATCTGATATTATCAAAGATTAGTAAACAGTTACAAGTACAATTAAAAAAACGCTTTTTCGAAGAAAATTATAAGTAAAACCTAAGGTTAAATAAATAATTTATTATTGAAATTAAATACTTACCTTATAATGTTCTATTTTGTAATATAAACTATTTCCGTAACGCGACGCTTCTTAGGAAAACTGCTGGCCTACCGGGAAGTTTCTCGACAGTGGATAATAAATAACTTCGTAGTAGTAGTAATACTTATTCCTCTTTAATCATGTTACCTACTAGATTTTAGCTTCTGCCCCTTCGGAACTTGTACTTGCTTCAAATGATGCAATCCCTTATCGATCAAGCGGATTCACCAATCAAATCAGTAATGTTATAAAAAAAAGCTGCGGTCTGAAGTGGCAAGTATAAAAACAAATTCAAAAAATCCACGACGGTTAAAACGTAATTGAAAAAGGATAAAATATTTTTTAAAACCCCCGACTTAATAATTATCCGTCGGGGGATGCCATCACAATTATAAATTTCAGCATGAATATAAATTAATCCATTTATTCACATTAAAACTGCAAAACTATTGGCTGGATGGACATGAATAATTAAGTCGGGGATTTTTAAATTATTTTATCCTTTTCAATTACGTTTCAACCATTTCAAAAAATTATTATTTCAAAATTTTCATTTTGCTTTTTATTTCAAACTTTTTAGAGAGCATAGATATTATGTACATTGTACTATATAAAACCCATTACTGAAAACCGCATCAAAATTGGACAACTAGTTTTGGTTTTGCTCAAACAAATGTTTACTGCAGCGCCCCCTGGTGAGTTGTCACCGTAACACTTATCTAAGATCATGCACCAATCAAACCCAAACCCATTACTGAAAACCGCATCAAAATCGGACTAGTAGTTATGGAGATAGGTGTTACGGTGACAACTCACCTGGGGGCGCTGCAGTAAATATTTGTTCTGCAAACCAATGTTACCGGTTTGCAGAACAAATATTTACTGCAGCGCCCCCAGGTGAGTTGTCACCGTAACACCTATCTAAGAACATGCACCAATCAAACCCAAACCCATCACTGAAAATTAAACCGTTCGAATGCAAAAAACTGCAACGTTATCGGTTTAGTAGTTTTTGAGAACTCTTAAAATGCCAACTTATCTGGTTGCTGCTGCGCCCCCTGGTGGTCTACCACCATAAAACATGTCTAAGAACCTGCTCTGAAATGAAATCTTTTGAATGCAAAAAACCGCATCGAAATCGGCCCGGTCGTTTCCGAGGAAAATGGTAACAGACATACATACAAACAAACAAACAACCTCTAACCCCAAACGCATTAACCGCCTCCGTTCTGTTCCGTCCGTCGTGGGTAAAAAAGTAAAAAATGATTACCATCTAAAGCCAAGGTTTCGACATGGTGCATTCTAAATTGCACTTTGCTGTCACTGAAAGACGTAAGTATATTTTACTTTTTAAAGTCGGTTTTTTTGCACTTAGATTAAGTAACGTACTTATACTTAAAATTATTCCTTTAACTAAGCCATCCGTCCAAACGATAGGACTTTCAAAATTTCTTAAAAACTGAACCGATTTCAAAATGAAAAAATTGGGACAAATTACTGGCCATACTTACTTTAATGATTAATCCACATTTTGTGATATAGCAGATTGTAGTTGTAGCGTCTTGGCATTCTATTTGCCTGCAAGAAACTGTCAGGAGTGGTCAGATCATATCAGCATTTTTTATTATCCCCACTTCGCTGGGGTATAGACCTTCCATATAAATGGATCAAGGGTGAACTTACCCTGCAAGCGGGCTCAAAGTAGATTGGAGAGTCACAACGACACCGAACTGGTTCCAGCTCCTAACATGTCTTTTTTATGAACATCGGGGAGACTCTTAGCATTCATCATACCTGATGTTAGGAAGTGTTGATAAGGCTGACGATGGAAGCGAGCCTCTCCCGAAATCCTCAATCACTGAGGTCTTATATCTTGCAAAGCCTGTAAGAGCTCGGGATAAATATTTCTTAGTCACATCATTCCATTCCATAACATCATTCCATAAAATAAAAAGCTAATTTAATAATTACAGTTTAGTTTCATCTGCCACACACCAAAGTTCACAAGCTTTCCAACACGTTATAATGTAGGGACCTACCTACTTACCTATTAAATCTTGCAATTGATTGTTTGCCTTAACTGTACCTTAGAAACAAATACGTTCAAATTAGTTGTGAAAAGAAAATAATTGGGTCTCAGCATAGTAGCAAAGTCAGTTGACTGGCTGTGGTCGACGGCCGGCGCCTCGCAGCGCAGTGTAGCTTAATATCAGCTGTTTTTAAATAGTTTATTTAATGGTTTTTCTTTTCATTATTCAAGGTTTAATTAAGTTTGATAATGAATAAGATACACTTAAAATATTAACTAGTAGGTAAATTACGAACTCGTAATTTTATTTTTTATTAGGAAAAATATTTTTTGTTTTTTTTTTGTTTTTCTTAGATTGCAAACACATAACCTAACCACCCCTTAAAATTTTATTATAAAATTCCATTTCGCCTTATATTTATGTGCCTACTATTACTATATCTACACTTTTATAACATGATCAGCAAGATTTAAGCAACAAATAGCTACTTACTAAAACTCTAAAAAATAAAATAAAAATCTATAGGTAAATCTTTGATTAAATAAAATAGAACATAAATTACATTGTGACTAAAACAAAAATTGGTGTAGCTGAACATAAAAAAAACTGCGTTAAAAAAAACCGACTTCAAAAACTAAAAAGCAAAAAATAAGCCTTTTGGAGTCGTTGGCAGCCAAGACATTCTACTTTAAGCTCCTATTCTTTTATTTTTCTTGCCTTTTTTTTACTTTTTAGTGTCTGTAATAGGCTGTTTTGTAAACTACAGCAAGGTTTTTCTAGATTAGATAAGGATTAGATAAGTACATTATAAACAAAATTATCGTAAATACTACATCGTCCAAGTCAACAATGAAATGAAATATATAAAAATGCTCATAACATAAAAAGTACTGGGTCAAACGAAACCAAATTTTTATGGGACCAATTGGCAACTATTCTGCATCGAACAAAAATGAATCATGGAAATCAGTTCAGAAATCTCGGCGTAATCAGTGTACATACATAAAAAAAAAAATTATACCAACCGAATTGAGAACCTCCTCCTTTTTTGAATTCCGTTAAAAATCACAGAGATAAGATAACTTCATAAACGATACGTAGTAGATACAATATGAAAAGATAACGTATAAATATGTATAGTATATATCTAAAGGATAATCTTGGTATTATTTATTCGATACAGATGTTGTGTAGGGCTGCATCAGTGTAGTGAAGTGTGTGACAATGTGGGCTCGTGTGTGTTTGATCGTCGCGTGCGCATTCTATGTTGCAGGTATTTTCCTTCATAAGAAAATTCTAATAATCTAGATTTAAAATGTAAAATCAAGTGCACAGCAAAGGAGTGGAACTCCCTCCCTGCGTCTGTATTTCCAAATTGATATAAATTAAAGTCGTCAATTAAAGTTTAAAATCAGGAGACGTATTGTTGAATCATTTGAAATACTATTCGCATACGGAGTCGCAAGATGCATGCATGCAATAGCATGCGAATACGATGTTGACTGAACAAAAGCATCCCACCAAAAACATAAGTCATGTAAAATGTTATGCCAAGACGTCATTATATAGCTCGCACTGTATGTGTTACTGTAGTTAAAAAGTTATCAGATCTCAAGTAGAGTCAAGCTTCTAACTCTGCAAGCCCTAACTTTACAAACTCTACCTACACTACAACTTAGTCAAAATATGTGGCTTGACCGTATCGCTACCTTTACATTGAAAAAAATATTCAGTGTTCGTTCATTACCTGAAGGTATTGTAACGGAGGCTACATTTATAATTAAAACGATGTTTAACTCGATACGGTTTTTATATTGAATCAATTTGGTAATTTTATCAATATTTTATTAGACAAGGCGACCGTCCATATCTACGCACGACGGGCCTCCCTTTCTTAATTTTATTATAAACAAAACTAGCCTGCAACGGCGTTGTAGCGGCCTCCTTGTAGTGCGGAGACATAATATACGATCTCCACAGTACTTGTACTATTTAGTATTTATTATGTGCTAAGGCTAAGTCTAAACAGTAAGTAGTTTTTATAGTAACGAAACAGCCTAGCCACATTTTGACTAAACTGTGGAGTTTGTTAAAGTTAGGGCTTCTAGCAACATAACATACCGTAACAGAGATAAAACAAAAAAAATCTGAATTAATATTTTTTTTTACAAATATAGGTAAGACATTAGCTGAGGAAATTATTTTGGATACAAATTCACACAGCACCCATGTAAATAGTTCCCACTGTTCCAAACGTCTTCTTTTGTGCTTCTAGACACTGACCCTGAAGAGGTCCATTCAATTCTAATGAGTCTTAAATCTGAGAGTGCCCCGGGCTGGGATAACATATCCACTCGCTTTCTTAAAATGGCTAATGAACTAATTGTACCTATAATTACTCACCTGGCTAACTTGTGCTTTAAAAAAGGTGTTTTTTCCAAGAGTGGGGACAGAGTAGACGTATCGAATTATAGACCTATCTCAGTTCTCACTACTATTTCAAAAATTATAGAAAAAATAATAAATAACAGACTAGTTAATTACCTGGAGAAGTTTAACTTACTATCTGAATCACAGTTTGGCTTTCGGCATGGAATCTCAACTGAAGACGCAGTTATCGCATTGACATCTCATATTGTAAAAGAAGTTGATAAAGGCAATAAATGTATAACTGTGTTTCTAGACTTGAAAAAAGCCTTTGATACGGTCTCTGTCCCCATTCTGGTGCACAAACTTGAAACCATTGGCATCAGAGGAACACCCCTGGCATTGCTTACTGACTACCTAAGTGATCGTACACAAGCAGTTAAAATTGGTCAATTCATAAGTGAACAATCCGTGGTGTCCTATGGAGTCCCACAAGGAAGCGTGCTTGGCCCGACCTTATTTTTAATATATATTAATAACTTATGCAAAATCCAAATTCAAAACAGACAAGTCTACTCCTATGCAGATGATACGGCTATTGTTTTCACGGGACCAACATGGGACTCTATACACCAATCTGCTGAAATTGGGCTTGCCGAGATACCTCTTAACTTTGAACATAAGTAAAACTAATTATATAGCATTTTCTAAATATGACAATAAGCAACCTGGACCCGATTTGCAATTAAAAATTCATAATTGTAATAACATTGTCGGTGATTGCCCATGTAATACCATTAAAAAAGTACAGAACATTAAATATCTTGGGGTGGTGATTGATCAGAGGCTGTCCTGGCATGCTCACCTGGAACTCATTATGACCAGAACGCGCAAAATGATATGGGTTTTTAAGAACCTGAGACATGTTGCGGATAAAAACCTGCTAAAACGGATTTATATCGCGCTGGTGGAGCCAATCCTCGTTTATTGTATTCCAGTTTGGGGCGGTGCCACTAAAATTAAGTTTCTAGAACTAGAAAGAGTTCAAAGATCACTTCTAAAGGTAATGCACTTCAAACCATACAGATTTCCAACCTCTAGCTTGTACAGTCTCTGTGATTATCTATCGGTTAGACGATTATATATTCTTAACTCTGTTCTAAGATTACACAAAACCTTCAAATACGACCCCTAAAACTAGCTAAGAGGCGTAACTTTGCTGTGGCTCCATTAGATAGATATAGGTCTGTCTTTGCTAGGAGACAATTCCGCCGCCAATCGGCTTACTTATATAATGCAATTAATATAAAAACATTTTATAAAAAAAAATCAAACCGACTTCAAAAAGTAAAAAATAAAACTTTTGGAGTCGATGCCAGCCAAGGCATTCTACATTGCACTTCTATTAACTATATTTTTTTTTGCCTTAGCTAGCTAGCACCGACTCCAAAAGTTTTATTTTTTACTTTTTGAAGTCGGTTTGATTTTTTTTTATAAAATGTTTTTATTTCAGATTTTTTAGTTACATCATGTGCCGTTACTTACACTAAAAATCAGCCCATACACAACCATGATATCATCTAGGTAAACGTCTACTTGCCAAAACGTGTATGATATTTTTCAGGATTCTGAAAAAACTACTGGCCAAATCTCTGTAAAAATTATATGAGACCACACATAAACCATTTTCTTTCAGATAAAAAAAGAAATATAAAAAGTTTCATCAAAATCCGCTCAGTAGTTATTGCGTGAAACTTTAGCTCGAACAAGAATCTAACAATTACCTGGATGATATAATTGTTTCATGACTTCCATGACATTAGGCCCCATATCTCCGAAGATTATCATCGGATCTCAATGAGACTTATATGGGACCAAATTGACAACTATTAAAATCGGATCACCAACACCGGAGTAATCGGTATACATACATCAGACAAAAAAAAACGCGTTGAATTGAGTACCTCCCTCCTTTTTTGTTGAAGTCGGTAAAAAGAATAGCAATCTATCCTATGAATAAAAAGGAATGCAAACCTTCAATTAAAGAGCTGTTACGAACAATGAGTTACGACGAAATTGAGGCTTTATGCCGTTAAGTTAATTAATATTACTCTGCACAAATTAACATAGAACATAGACAGGCATATACATTCTCTCACACACACACACACACACACACACACACACACACACACACACACACACACACACACACATACACATACACACACTCATCTCTGCTACATATAACCCCCCTTTTTTTATTTAATTATTGTTTGAATTTAATTTTCAACTTGTCATTTTGTTTCTTATTTTTGTTATTTTTTGTATAGTACCCTGGAGAACTAACTTTGTACCATAATAGTTATGGAAGAGCGGGATTTCCTAACACAGGTGCTTCGCACTTAACTGGCGATCCCAATATTAATTAAGTTTATGTAATCTCCTGTAACTGAATAAAGAATATTTTCATTTTCATTTTCATTCTAGAGTTCGAAGTGTCCTAATCCAGACGATGAAGTAACAATTTAATACCTGACGTTAAAGAAAATATCAAGAAATTCTGTTCCATTTAAAAATTAAGATAGAAATAAGAGCAAGACTGTGAAATGCGCATACTCGTATTTAAGTAGTTGTCATAAAACTAAGGTTTTTTTTGTTTCGAGTATGAATACAGTAGGTAAGTAGGTACCTATTTAGGATTATAAAAAGATAATATACTCGGAAATCTTCTCTTAAGTATATTTATTTTCATTTAAAAAAATACAAATATTTTAATCATATAAAGTCAGTATTTTCTTGTTTTTATTAAAAAATTTGTAATAATTTTTAACGACGAAACCACTATTTGTCTAATAAAAAAAATGATGACAGTATACACACAGTAGACACCTACCTACCTTACCTACCAACATAAATGCGTATTTTTTCTTATCTGGGTTTCTTATACTTAACAGGTTTTCAATCATATCTAATCGGCTTTCCTCATCTAGTGGTTTGAGGAGATAAGGTATTCTGAAATTCGAATGCAAAAATCTTTATTATCCCAATAATGCTCAGGTATTATAAAAATTTTCAAATACAAATACAAATACAAATCATTTATTTGTAAACATAGGTATGAGAAATACAGCTGGTGTGAAAATAGATAATCATATGTATCACTATGTTTCGCCATCGATGGGCGTACAAATTTCCGTTTTATTTTAATGATAGATATATGAAAATGTATAATTGTAAGTATTTGAAAATGAAAAACTAAATTTATATATTAAAACAGAACAGATGTCAGTAAATAAGTTAGAAATATCAACACTATTAAACAATCACAATTTTAAAATTACAAATATAAAAGATTTATGTCAATAAATTAATGATGTCAACAAAAAAGCACATAATCAAGAATTCTGTCAGTATAAATGTCAAAGTTTGGAGATTTAGCTGTTTGTTATTTTAATCTCGCGAAAACGGAAAGATTTTGATGATTTGGTAGATATAGAGTATAACCTGGATATAGCACAGGATACCGGTTAAAACCGCAGGCGGTCACTTGTTTCAAAATTATATGTCTTAGAAATGTTAGCATCAGTAAAGTCTTACATTACAAACAATCTCGGGAAACAAATATTTTAATTGCAAGCAGAGCATAAAATTACTCTGTTTGCTATGAGAACTTTGCTATTCACAGAAACGTATCGATAAATAATAATATAACTCCGAACTGGTAGGTACAATGGACATCATGGATCATCCTTAGCCTTACACTTGAGCGCGCCCTACCTTCGCACAATCGTCTTTGCTAGCAAGGCACCGGTGGGTGTCCAGAAAAAAATGAATATCTATTGTGTTTGACGACCTCCGTGGTAGAGTGGTACGTACACCGGTTTCAAGGTGTCGCCTACTCTGAGGTCCCGGGTTCGATCACGGTAGGGGCAATGTTTGTATGATGAATACGAGCATTTATACCTGATTCATGGACGTTTATATGTTTTCTACACATAAATACTTATATATGTATAATTATATGTATTTATATCCGTTGCCCTAGTATCCTATAACACAAGCCTACAGTGCTTACTTTGGGGCTAGGTTAATTGGTGTGTGTTAGAAATATTTATATTTTATTTATATTTATGTGTCTCATAATCATAACTCGGGGCCTGAGAGGTGGTATGAAATTTGCTACTCGCCTTGCTAGCCTTGTTTCAATCTAACTGCTTTGAGAAACATTGTCAATAGATGATTTGAGTTTTTTGTTTTAATTTTAAATGCTTATAATTATGATAAACAAATTAACGGAAAAATATTAGAAAACATCGACTCGGCTCACTGGATCCCGCGGGTTCGAGTCGCTACTAGGAACATTTGTTATCAATAATAATAATAGGGGGATGTGCCGAATATTCGTTTTATGTTCGGTATTCGGCATATTCGGTAGGTTTACCGAACATTCGTATTCGGCCGAATATTCGGTAAACGTGCCGAAAATTCGGGAAAGTGGTACTTAAAGATTTTAATAACAGTTACTCTATTGTGAACAATATTAGAATAAGAATGATTGATTGAACGATGGATATGCATATTATAGGTAAACCTAACCTAAGTAAATCACTGTGTAGATTTATACTTTTGTGATAGTGTAGCTGTATTTCTTTATAACAGTAGATGAAAATATGATATTTGAACAAGAATATCAAGATACAGTAATTTGAATGCTTATTTATTATTAAAATTTAATCAGAGGGTTTATTTAGTGTGAGAATTGAAAAATATATTCGAAATTTTAATAACTGTTTATTGTAATTGGTAAGAATTAGTTGAATTATTACAACGATTTCTTAATAAATCATATTTTTGGTTTTATTATAATAAATTAACATTGTTAAGGCGAGCATTTCTTAAAATTTATTTCAAATTTTAATTTAAGCAAAGAATAGCATTCTAGAAAAAGAAAAATGAATCAAACAAAAAAGATTTAAGTATATAAACTTAAAATCAACTATTCAGAACTCAAAAGTTTTGATTTTAATCCTTTTATGACTGTGTGTTCAAATTCAATAGGAACGTTTTAAATACTTTTCAATAGGAACTTTTAATCAATGAAATCTTTCAACATTAACTGATGATGGAACTGGATGATGCAATAATAATGACAGGTATTGACAAGCGGACGGGTGCGCCCAACGCCAATTCGCGCCATTTCACGCGGTTAGCGTAACCACGTGTATAGACCTGCTCCGGTATGCAGAATATTCGGCCGAATATTCGATTCGGTGAAAATTTAACCGAATATTCGGCCGAATGTTTGTATTCGGTGAAATCTACGTTCGGCCCATCAGTACGTTAATATATTTTTTATTTATATGATACCGTATAAAAATATATCATTTCTTATTGGCCCTCTTTTTCTTCAAACCGTTTATGAGATATTTGTGTTTGAATATGACCAGAGCAATCAAAATATTTTTTTATTTACTAATTTTTCTTCTGACATAATGGGTCAGAAATCTGATATATCTTTATAAACTTATTTGGCTAAGGAATTTTAGTTTTATTTCAAAAGTATATGTAAAGTTAGGTAGATCCGTAATCTACCCGATCTTTAATTTTACTCCAAACAGTTTTGTACCGAGGACAAGTGGCAGAATTGGATCTGTGTGAGATGTTATCTGTTATTTTAGCAAATCATTATTCGGCCTTCTTCCGAAGGATATTTTTCGAAAGAGTGCTTCTCAGCGCAGAATACACATATTTCAAAGTCACTCTTACAGTGACTTTAGGTGTGCCCAAATTGCTGACATTTGTAGCATTGGATAAATGGAACATACTTCTCTGCATGTTATATTAATTTTATAACATGCAGAGAAGTATGTTCAATATTAATTTTAGTGAATTTAGTTACTGTACGGAAAACTTTAGATGTAGTCATAAAAATGGCGTTAAATAATTTGGAGTTTCTATTTCTTTTCTCGAATTTGAAAATGATATTCCCTTTGCAGCTCCAATAGTGGGCTTTCGAGATCTAATAGATTCCACGAGGTCGGAGCGTGTCACATCGTTCGGGCCTCCCCTTGAATATGAACATCGGCTTACGGAGCCTTGCCGACTCAGCGGTTGTCTCAAGGTTTTTATTTTTGCTCAATTTTTGAAGGGTTTCTCTTGTTGTTCCTTATGGTCGAACTCAACTCTTAAGTTACCTCGCAAGAGTCATTGCACCTTCGCCAGAGCGAAGTCAAGAGTTTTAAAGTCCATAGTAGTTCGGAATTCATTGATGACTTCATCGGTAGTTTTATTGCTTTTATTGAGCAATAATTATCGCAGGCTTCGTCTGCTTCATTTGAGGTTGTAGTGGTGGTTTGCATTTGGAGACTTTCGTGCTCGCAGCTGATGCGTACCTAAGTCTTCTTTTCGGATCGAGCTTTGGGGGTTTTATAATTGACTGCTGTTTGTGATTGTTGATTTCCAATTTGTTTATCAATATTTTATTTTTTAAGTTAGTCAATGCGTTAGTGATTTTATCTATGTGTGCTGAATCTTGGCGGTCGAGGGTTAGCTGGGTTCAGATAAGGTGTTGATTCTTTGGACAACTCAATTGATCCGACTTCACAGGTGTCGATCGTCAGTTTGCATAGGTGGACTATGCGAGCCTTCTGCTATTTGTTTTGACTCGCGCCCTTGCCCTTCTGGGCGCTCTCTACAAGGGTCTTGGTTTTGTCGGCGAAGTCCCGGATTGTGATGAAGGACCCACGAACCATGTCTCCTTTTGCGGCACTGGTCGCCATGTTACGGGCTAAGGAGTCGGGACAGAACCGACCGCCAGGCAGATACTGTTTAAAAAAAATCTTCTTCCTCAGGAATCAGTATGTTGGATTCGATTGCTTGCGTTTTGGTGGATCGCTAGGGGATGGTATAAAGCCGCAGGGTGCGGGCAGCGCAGGTCAGATCGTCGTGGAGATCCTTGGTGGAGGCCTTTACCCAGCAGTGGGATTTATGTGGCTGAGACGACGAATTGGCACCTTAATCCGCGCGATAACCTAATTCCGTGCTTCGGAAGGCACGTTAAACCGTCGGTCCCGGCTGTTGTCAACTGATAACAGTCGTTAAGCCAAATCAGAGGGCTTTGAGGCGGCTTGATAAACTCTGACACCAGAGGTGGCCACTAATCCTCATACGATAAGAAGAAGAAGACCTAATTCTTTTCGGACGAAGTCGCGGGCGGAAGGCTATATGATATAAACGCTACCTTTGCTGCTCGTTGTGTTGTCGATTTTCTTTTAATATTATGAATATGCCCTTGTGTGCTGAAAGACCGTTCAGTGGCTGCCGAAATGCTGGAGCAGTCAGGATTCTTACTGCAACCTTGCTCAATAATTTTGATCGGCAGAGCCCTTTCCACCAAACGACTAGGTCCATTTCGCCGACATTTTTCCATATGAAAAGTCTGCCCCATAAAACTTGTTTTGATCTGTAGTTGGACGGACGGACGCTCGGGAAGTGTGTGTGGGGTGGGGTGCGGGTAGGTTTACTGCCCATGCTAGGGAGTGCGAGACGTGTGTGCGCGGCGCGGGAGGGGACTGATCAACCAATACGCGCGTGGGCACTTTCCGTCCTCTTCCCGCTTCCGCAGGTAAAACAAAAACAAAAACGTAGAAGTGTGTTTTCAAGGTCATAATTTGTCGCGGAGATTGTAAAAGAGTTGATAAATTGTCATGCGCAAACCATTTGACCCATAAATTCTATATAAATGATCTTTCTCATAACGGATACGTCTCATTACTTACCAGAGTTGCTGAACGTAACATACTACCATTCACCATTACTTAAAAATTGTTTTTATTGTTTGATTCAACAAATTCACTCCAAAAAATAAAAAAACCCGAATAAAAACCCAATTTGGAAATTTTCCTGGAATTTTCCCAGGTTTATTCCCTAAAATGGGAAAAAACCGGGTGAAATCCCATCTCTAGTTCTAGCTAATCGAAAATATGAAATAAGTAGGTACCTACTGACTATTAAAAATATACAACTCCAAATAAATAATTTATTTGCAGGAGAATCACCGCTTCACGTCCCTTTGCACGTCGGTGAGCAGCTACGAACCAGTATCGCTACCTTTTCCATCCAAGACTTTAGGTGTTACCTGGAGACTCCGGCAAAAGATAAAATACCGATCAAACCTGAAAATGAGGTCGACCCATCAAAGTATGAAGTGTTAGCACCCAACTCTATGATTGGTTGCGCGGTTAATGTCAACATCACTGGAGCTGAGGACAACGGACTCTGGAGACTGTTCTTCGAAACAAAAGACGGAGACGTTCAAGATGAAAGCTACCTTGTCACTGTTGACGGAGCTGACAATGGTAAGTAATACGAAATAATTTAGGAACTAGTGGTATTCGAAAGAATTCGGGCAACTAAACTGGGAAAGTCGCGATCGTTTCACTCCACAACATTCCAGGCCAACATTGCTAATAAGCGTTTTATACCAAATTATTATTAAAAATAAAGGAATGAATTAGACAACCTCCATAGTAGAGTGGAACGTACACCGGTTTCAAGGTGTCGCCTACTCTGAGGTCCTGGGATCGAATCTAGGTAGGGGCAAATGTTTGTATGATGAATACGAGCATTTGTACCTGAGTCAGACGTTTATACAGTGGTGGTCAGTTTAACGACACAATTAAGCAATATTAAGTAGCGTGTGCTAAACAATTTAAAATTCATATTTCATATTTAAAGAATAGTTTTATTTCGAATGCGACTTGCCACCAACGATCTGCTTTATTAGTATTTCATTAAAATATTTTCAAAATTTTGTGCTTACAAAGGCCCATCTCGTATACATCACTATTTTCCCATAGTTTCAAGATAAAGTGCCAGTCGTTCTGTTTTTAATCTTTTCCTGACTTCAGTAAGCTTTTTATTATTTTCTATTAATACACTTCTTACTTAAGTAGCCATTTTGTAACTTGGTGACATGAAATAAAATACTATTGCTGATCCAGAACCGTTTTGAAACCCGAGAATCCTAAAAAGGCATTTAATCATGTTCAATAAAAAGCTTTAAGGTTGTCGAGTCGTCAATCCAAGACTAAAGTAGGAGGTTAAATTAACGTTAAATTAAGTTTGTGAAAGTTATATTTGGGTTCTGCGTAGGTATTAGAAAGGTTTAGATTTAACCTATAGGTTTTGATGTAGCTCTCAGAAAGGTACTGTAACGTGCAGCACTCATGAGGTTAAATTGAGGTTAATTTAAGGTTAGCAATACTATCAAGTAGTGTCGTATCGTAATGAAAATCGACTAGTGTCGTTAATTATGTGACCACCACTGTATATATTTCTTCACATAAATAATTATATGTATTTAAATCCGTAACCCTAGTAGTACTTACTTTCAGGCTAGGTTAAAAAAATGTTTCCTTTGTGTAAAGTTTGCTTACCTACATACATCGATATAGGGTACACCATTTCCACCCTGTATATTTGTAATATCTTCGTTGCTTCTGACATCCGTAACACATTAACTACTTAGCTTTTAATCATATCTAAAAATATTAATATCAGTAATAAATATTCTACCTAACTGCAATGTCTGCCCGAGGTACACATATTTCTGAACAACTTCGAGAACGGCGCCGTGTATCGCAATCGGTTCCGGTAGAACATGTTCGTTGAACATGACCTTGGTTTTGTCCAAGTTCATCCGTAGGCCGATGCGTAAAGAAGATTCAGCCAGGTCGTTCAGCATCTGTTGCAGGTCCTGCAGCGTTTCTGCCATTATGACGATATCGTCAGCAAATCGCAAGTGAGAGATGTGTTCGCCATTGATGTTGATACCACGTCCTTTCCAGTTCAGCGTCTTGAACATATCCTCCATTGCATTAGTGAACAGTTTCGAGGAAATAACATCCCCTTGTCTCACTCCTCGATGCAACGGTATGGGCCTCGTTTGCTGATTCTGTACTTGGACGGACTGGTAGCGGCTTCATACAGACACCTCATCACTTGGATGTATCGCCAATCTACTTAGCAACGCTGCAGGGACTCCAGAACGGACCAGATTTCAACCGAGTCAAAGGCCTTCTCATAGTCCACGAATGCTAGACATAGTGGGGCTGATTATACTCTTCGGTCTTCTGTATAATCTGCCGCACTGTGTGGATGTGGTCTATGGTGCCGTATCCGCTCCGAAACCCAGCCTGTTCCGGTGGTTGGAATTCGTCGAGTCTTCGCGCAAGACGGTTCGTGATCACTCTTGAGAAGAGCTTATAGGCGTGGCTTAGAAGGGATATGGGTCGATAGTTCTTCAGCAGGGTCTTGTCTCCCTTTTTGACGAACAGTACGACCACACTCCTACTCCACGCCTCTGGAGCTCTCCCGTCGAAAAGAACAGCGTTAAAAAGCTTCTGGAGCTCCCTCAGTACGGGTTTCCCTCCTGCTTTTAATAGCTCTGTCGTAACGCCATCCTCTCCTGGGGCTTTTCCATTCCTAAGCTGCTTCAGAGCGATCTCGATTTCGCCAATGCTGACTTCTGGCAGGTCTTCGGTTAAATGGCGTGTTAGTGTGGCTCTAGAATCCTCATTTTCGGGATCAGGTCGAGATGCATGCGATGCGTATAACCGGCCATAGAAGTCTTCGACTTCCGAAATGACTGCCGGCTTCGAAGAAACGACTTCTCCACTTGCTGTGGTCAACTTCGTCAGGTGGCTTCTTCCAAGAGATTGTACGAACACCTTTGACCCCCGATTTTGCTCGATGGCTCTTTCGATGGAAAGAGTATTGGAGCACCGGAGGTCACGCCGTACGTGCTTGCTGATCTCTCGGTTTAGAGTCCGCTTTGCTGACGAAGTGACGGGTGGGTATTCACGTCGTTCCTTCATGAGCCCTAATGTCTCTTCCGAAAGCTTTGACTTCTTACCCTTACGCTGCATTTTACAAAATCTCGTGCCTTCCTCCCTGAGGATCCGAACCACATTTTCGAGGTTCTGGTTAACGTCTGTTGTGGTTTCCACGGCAGCAAATCGGTTCTCCAGATTTAACTGGAACACTTCAGATCCTGTCATGGTTTGAAGCAGTGCTGGTCGGAGCCTGGCCTTCATTAAACGGACACGTTCGGCCTTAAAGTTGATATTCAGAGTGCCTCGGACAAGTCGGTGATCACTACCGGTATTAAACCTGTTGATCATGGAGACGTCTCTGAATATGTGCTTTTTGTCCGTCATGATGAGGTCAATCTCATTTTTGGTCCTAGTATCGGGGCTTTGCCACGTCCACTTTCTTTGGGGCTGTTTCTTGAAGAAAGAGTTCATCAAGAAGAGTCCCTCCCGTTCGAGGAAGTTGACGAGCATTTGCCCCCTATTATTTCTCTTTCCAAATCCATGGGATCCTACTACCGATTCGCTGCAATTCTGTACTCCCACTTTAGCGTTGAAGTCCCCCATGACAACGGTGTACTGGGTCTTGGTAGTGAAGTGGAGGGCCCTCGATATGTCATCGAGCATATCCTTCACTTCATCGTCCGAATGTGTCGAGGTCGGTGCGTACACTTGCACCACCTTGAGGCTATACCTCTCTGAGAGCTTTACAATGAGGTACGCTACCCTGTTCGACACACTGGACACTTCCACAACATTGTCAGAAAGGGACTTATTCACCAGAAACCCAACGCCACCTTGGGATTGTTGGTCTCCCTCTCGGAAGTACATTAGGTGAACCGATTCGAGGGTTATGGTGTCCTCCCCCTCTCTTCGGACTTCACACAACCCTAATATGTGCCACCTAATTTTCCCAAGTTCCACCTCGAGTTGCGCCAGATGCGAGTCTAGCCGTAGCGTGCGTCCGTTGTACGTCGCTAGGGTCAGTTGGTTTTGGTGGCCTCTCGTAACCCGGAGATTCTTAGCACCCCCTGCCCCGCCGTTACCATGGTCGCCACCGTGACCAGGAATAGCGGGACCGCCGGGAATTGGGGGCCGTGGCTTTGTGACTGTGTGCATAGGAGGGTTTGCCCATAATCGCCGTGCTGGGCAGGCGGGTTGGCGATCGCAGGGCGTAGCTTATCGCACCGGTGACGCTGCTGCCCATCACCGGCCTGTCACATTTAGCTACGCCTAATGGGATGGATATACCGCCATCAGTCGGTCGCCAGAGCCTCGTTCGTCGGCCAGCAGGATGCACCGCGTGCAGGTGAGGTTGGCTTGGGGCAAAAGATGTTGGTGTCCCCCTTACATCCATAATTTTCCATTCCATTCCACTCATAATTTAAAAAAATGTGCCATAGTAATCAATCATTTTGAAAACCAAAACCGGAGTAATCACATTCTTTCCTTCAAACATCGAAAACGCGGGTACGCAGGCCACAACATACCCCCAAAGATTATTAAGCTCGACTATTATTAAGCATAAGGTAGCGAAAGCAAACAAGATGCATGGATAATCTAAGGATGGGCAAGCGATTTCATGTCGCTCTAAGTCTAGAGTAATCAACAAAAAGCGTCGGACACTATTTTCTTCTTTTATTGACGCAAAACTAATAAGTATTTACATAAAATAATTTGATAAACTAAAACAGCATTGTTTATTGAATGCATGATTATTTTTCAGTAAAATATTGAAATAAGAACTTTTTTTATGAAATATATTATTATGAAATATTTTAAATAAATTCATAATAAATTAATGGCGATAAATTTTCGCTGGTTTGCAGCACCAATATTAGGCACCAATAAGTAAGTGTCCAAGGTAGGCGGCGCGTGCTAAACTATGGTAAACAATATTTTACATTACAAATTAATTTTTTGGAATACTGTTTCTCCAGGCAGACGCAATATTTTTTACGTTTGGCGAACTAGCCACCACGATCTTCAAATCACAACTACCTAAAAGCAATAGCCAAAAAGTAATGACAAAGTTGCTTTAAAATGAAAAAGAATAATGAAATATAAAGATATATTCGAAAATTTTATATAATTTCCTCATTCATACTCATATTTCATAATAATATGGAGTTCTAATTTTTGAGGATATTTTATTGGTTGGTTATAAGTTATAACCAACTAATAAAATATCCTTAAAAAATTTAACTCTTGCCGTCCTCTTCCCGCTTCCGCAGGTAAAAAAAAACAAAAACGTAGAAGTGTGTTTTCAAGGTCATAATTTGTCGCGGAGATTGTAAAATTGTCATGCGCTTTACCATTTGACCCATAAATTCTATATAAATGATCTTTCTCATAACGGATACGTCTCATTACTTACCACAGTTGCTGAACGTAACGTACTACCATTCACCATTACTTAAAAATTGTTTTTAATTTGATTCAACAAATTCACTCCAAAAAATAAAATAAAAACCCGAATAAAAACACAATTTGGAAATTTTCCCGGAATTTTGCCAGGTTTATTCCCTAAAATGGGAAAAAACCGGGTGAAATCCCATCTCTAGTTATAACTAATCGAAAATATGAAATAAGTAGGTACCTACTGACTATAAAAAATATACAACTCCAAATAAATAATTTATTTGCAGGAGAATCAGCGCTTCACGTCCCTTTGCACGTCGGTGAGCAGCTACGAACCAGTATCGTTACCTTTTCCATCCAAGACTTTAGGTGTTACCTGGAGACTCCGGCAAAAGATAAAATACCGATCCAACCTGAAAATGAGGTCGACCCATCAAAGTATGAAGTGTTAGCACCCAACTCTATGATTGGTTGCGCGGTTAATGTCAACATCACTGGAGCTGAGGACAACGGACTCTGGAGACTGTTCTTCGAAACAAAAGACGGAGACGTTCGAGATGAAAGCTACCTTGTCACTGTTGACGGAGCTGACAATGGTAAGTAATACGAAATAATTTAGGAACTAGTGGTATTCGAAAGAATTCGGGCAACTAAACTGGGAAAGTCGCGATCGTTTCACTCCACAACATTCCAGGCCAACATTGCTAATAAGCGTTTTATACCAAATTATTATTAAAAATAAAGGAATGAATTCCATAGTAGAGTGGAACGTACACCGGTTTCAAGGTGTCGCCTACTCTGAGGTCCTGGGATCGAATCTAGGTAGGGGCAAATGTTTGTATGATGAATACGAGCATTTGTACCTGAGTCAGACGTTTATACAGTGGTGGTCAGTTTAACGACACAATTAAGCAATATTAAGTAGCGTGTGCTAAACAATTTAAAATTCATATTTCATATTTAAAGAATAGTTTTATTTCGAATGCGACTTGCCACCAACGATCTGCTTTATTAGTATTTCATTAAAATATTTTCAAAATTTTGTGCTTACAAAGGCCCATCTCGTATACATCACTATTTTCCCATAGTTTCAAGATAAAGTGCCAGTCGTTCTGTTTTTAATCTTTTCCTGACTTCAGTAAGCTTTTTATTATTTTCTATTAATACACTTCTTACTTAAGTAGCCATTTTGTAACTTGGTGACATGAAATAAAATACTATTGCTGATCCAGAACCGTTTTGAAACCCGAGAATCCTAAAAAGGCATTTAATCATGTTCAATAAAAAGCTTTAAGGTTGTCGAGTCGTCAATCCAAGACTAAAGTAGGAGGTTAAATTAACGTTAAATTAAGTTTGTGAAAGTTATATTTGGGTTCTGCGTAGGTATTAGAAAGGTTTAGATTTAACCTATAGGTTTTGATGTAGCTCTCAGAAAGGTACTGTAACGTGCAGCACTCATGAGGTTAAATTGAGGTTAATTTAAGGTTAGCAATACTATCAAGTAGTGTCGTATCGTAATGAAAATCGACTAGTGTCGTTAATTATGTGACCACCACTGTATATATTTCTTCACATAAATAATTATATGTATTTAAATCCGTTACCCTAGTAGTACTTACTTTCAGGCTAGGTTAAAAAAAATGTTTCCTTTGTGTAAAGTTTGCTTACCCACATACATCGATATAGGGTACACAATTTCCACCCTGTATATTTGTAATATCTTCGTTGCTTCTGACATCCGTAACACATTATGCTCTTAACTACTTAGCTTTGAATCATATCTAAAAATATTAATATCAGTAATAAATATATGGTGTTGGACGATCTTTACAGCAGCGGCACCTCTAATATAGCACTTAAATCAAAACAAAATTACATGAGACAAGTTGCTTTTTTCTAGTATATTTTATTTAATATTTATCACATAAAAATAGCATTGTAAAATGCAAAATTAAAAAAGGTATAATTATATGGCTGTTTCATATTAATCGATAGTCAAACATTTGTAAAAATGTTTCTATCGAATGCGAGGATATTCCTCTCATTAATGAAACGACGGTGGCCAACACCATAGAAAGGTGAATATACCGGAAAAATTTGACGTGTCCTCATAGGTCTCTGTAGCGTAGTTGGTTAGTGCATTGGGCCGGACTCCCAAGGATGCGGGTTCGAATACTGTCAGGGCGACATGAGACAAATTGCTTTTTCTAGTATATTTTAATGTTTAATATTTATCACATAAAATTACATAATCATTCAGCTTTACAAAAAACGTCTTTCAGTAAACTATTGATGTACTTAAACTTGTCAAGTTCAAAAACTATAATTTATAAGAGAACCAGTTTTTTGTCTCAAGTCTCAAGTCCTAGGGATGTCACCAAAGAACAAGGAAAAAGATGTCACACACAGTTAAGTCTTAGTGGTTCAGAGGTTTAATGGTTTCCACATCGGTTTTCATGGTGTCGCTATTTCTGGGTCCTCAGTTCGTCTCACAGCCGCGTTAATGTAATATAACGTAGATAAACCTAACTGTTTATTGTCATAGAGATCTGTATTACGATGATTGAATAAATAAATAAATAAGATCTCACAAATACTCAGATATACTTACCTACTACAAAACATCAAACATAGAATCAAAGGAAGAGGTCATAAGTACAAAGTTGGCGATTGGTAATACCTATAATTACCTATAGATAATTTATATTTACTTACTATAGTATGTTTGTAATAGTTTGTCTTGAAGGCATTACAAGCTACATATCTCGAAATCTATCAATTAATGACGTTGTTTGACAGTTTGAAATAACTAAACTAGCCGCCAGTGTCGTGGCCCTGTAACCACTACATTTGTAGTTAATCGCTAGTAAGTACTAACGAAAGTATAATGATAACAAAAAATATATATATATAAAACTCTAGATAAATACTCAAGGCTGTGTTATCGGCATCCTACATTCCACATCATTATCAAACATTTTTACATTCAGCTTTAAGTTATTGCTTAACTAACATCATAAACTTTACATAAATATAATGAAAAATCTAACTAACACAGGAGTAACGTTTTGTATGGTTGTTTAGTTCACATTGAATGTTGCAATAATTCAACACTTACCTACTAACTTGCGATTGTGACTCATCTGAGAAAAAAAACTACATTTGCATACTAACACAGTGGAATGGTTTTTGCATGAGTGTCAAGTTCATTCAAGAATCATCTGCTCTTATTCAAAAGTTGATGGTAAGAAAATAAGAATCACATGAAATCCCTGCAAATTGAGTCTCATAAATTTGTATTATTTACATTTAGATCAATCGTCATCTGAAGATACAGAGAACATTAAGATTGAATACCTAGAAAAGCAAATCATTCATACACAAATTGGAGCAGCACATAAGATCACTATCAAGAAATATGATTTCGTTGAAACTAAAAGTTGTGTGATAGTGACACCTGACAGCGTAAAGTACGAATCTCATGACCGGGATATCCCCGGTATCGAATGGATAGAAGATGAAAACGTGGACTGCGGTGTGGAAATCATGGTGGAAGGAAAAGAAATGGTAGGGATATGGACATTGTATTCGAGAGCTGTCAGACATTCCGAATCTATCGAGAAAAGGCTTCCTTTTGCTATCCATGTCGAAGGTAACTCCGTTAGAATCTTTGTCAATTACGCTTATCGAGTCACGTCTGATCGATAACATCAAAACAGACTCGATAAAGAGATTTATTTTGAATAATCTATTAAAAGTAATTATCAATTTACAATCAGTACCTCTAATTTCCAGAATATGTTAAATCTACGCCTCAAGAAGTAACAATTGCTGTCGGCAATGAGCTTCATGTCCGCCTTGTCGAACCAACACCATTAGAACTGCGACAAACTTGCAGAATTACCGGACCAAATCAAGAAGACGTTAGCTCTTACATAATTGATACAAATCATATAGATACGTGTGGTTTCATAATCACTGGTGTACAAGCTAAGGATAATGGAACCTGGCATATTGTTTATGGAACGAGCATTGTTTATAAAGCGCCTGTTGAAGTTACTGTTACCGGTAAAAATATATTAATAGCTTTATCTATTCCAAAAAGTATGATACTCAAAATTGTACAAAATAAATAAAAAACACAGCTTAAAACTCCACCATCATTACTTTAAGGATCATCAATAGTTTTAACAACGAGATGTATAATGTAGCTAATCATAATAAAGGATCCAAACAACATAGAGGAACAATGGCAATAAAAAAATGGAACATTATGTATTATACTTAAGTTATATCCGTAGCGAAAATTTATTATTAAGCTAATCAGACCTATGAATGCATGCGTTTACGGATCTTGAAGAAACTTTTTATGAAAAGTTAAAGAGCAGTTAATATTGTCGTAAGAAAGTTGCTTTTCAATATTACAAAATATTTATAATATTCAAATGAATAGAACTTCGTAGAGCTTTAGCTACTAGACGACCTAGAAGCACAGAGACAATACCTTCAGATTTTTTTTTAAGATCCCTATTGCTTTTCGCATATGTATGTACCTACAAGTAATTTATTTCTAGTAGGATCTTTGAGTTCATAACAAAATATTTTGTAAACCACAACTTAACCATTAACTCATCTTTGTTATTTTATAGGAGATATGGAACTTACAAATGAAAATTTGAAATGGATAACTAATGAACCAATAGACGACGTAGTAGTGGGCCCAGACGACGCAGTATACTGCCGTGTTAGGGACCCTGCTTTCCGCGTTGTGTCCGAGCGATTCGGCCGGTGCCAAATCACCCTCGATAGAGCGACGAAGAACCACAATGGAAAGTGGACCTTGACGGTGGGAGTTTCTGGAAGAATCACCACTGACGACTACAGTATCAACGTTGTTGTTCTAGATGCAGGTATGGCATTTCTTCTGAGACTGTCGAAATTTAAACCTCTCCATCTACAACCCTTACGGCTAGCTAACATTTGTTGTTTTTTCTATTGTAATGATTCGGATACCTACAGCAGGTATCGCATATTGAAGTAGGCACCTACCAAATCTCACTTACCTACTACTACGAAAACCAAACACGATAATTTTATTTGTCAATATTTCAAGACTTTATCCGGATCAAAAAGGTCCAATATTTAGTAAACCGTATGATGAGACGCCCTGTATTTTGTAGTACCCCCTGGTCAGTGTCCAAACGCGGACTTCTATCCTATTAAAAAGTACCTGAAACTGCGAGTTTCAACTTTATGCCTGTTCTAGAACCAAGACCTAAAGTGCTCACTCATGTCGCGAAGCAACAGCCTGACGTCATTCTGGGTTGCTCCCTGCCTGGAGACCGCGAGGTTCAGACCTGCCAGTTCCGGGACCCTGCTGGGAGGATCCTCCTGGCTACAGAGGGAGTGAGAGAGGACCGGTACTCCTCCCATGGAGACAACTTTAGGTGAGGAAAAATATTTCTCTAAAAGGAACAAGAAAGATGTTAAAGAAAACTAGGTACTTTAATTCTTACTTCTACTATTTCGACGTGTCTACATCTCGGCTTGCTATTTTACGTAATCTATTCTACATTCTTATTCATTCTTTCATTCATCTTATTATATTCCCTAAAATACTTGTTCTAAAATCATACTGAATCATTTAACATCGAATCATCTGACAACAAGAGTTGCTCAACAACACTTTCGAAGTGCTGGCATTTGGATGTTCTAAATAATAGACTACAATAATCATGAGAATAGTTCAAATATCTAACTAAGTCGTTGACCAGCCACATAACATGTTGCTACACCACAATCAGTACCTATAGTATAACCATACCGTACTTGAAATTACTCAATCAGTCTCTGCGCTAGATAAGCCTTCTGTATTAATTGCTAATAGCTGTATATCTATTATTAGCCGTATCGCTAGAAAACGAGTCCTTCATTCATAATTAATCTATATACTTAATTCAGGTTCGCAAAATTTGTGACGTCTCGATAGGGACTTTGGCGCGTAGTACGCGGCCGAGTAAGGTATCAAATTAAAGGTACTCGAGTCTATTTGTTCCGAAAACTATAAAATATACAAAATGTTAAACGTGATGATCACAAACTGCAATTAAAGAGTTTCGCATAATTTGGAATTTTTCGTCGATCGACGAACCCGAGTATCGGGTTGTAACCGCCCTAGTCTATATACTAATTCAGGTTCGCAAAATTTGTGACGACTCGATAGGGACTTTGGCGCGTAGTACGCGGCCGAGTAAGGTATCAAATTAAAGGTACTCGAGTCTATTTGTTCCGAAAACTATAAAATATACAAAATGTTAAACGTGATGATCACAAACTGCAATTAAAGATTTTCGCATAATTTGGAATTTTTCGTCGATCGACGAACCCGAGTAGGTATCGGGTTGTAACTGCCCTAGTATTCTTATATTTGAGAAGCGATAGCCTTTTTCGCACAAAAGGGCGATGACGTGTGGCAGCCAATCGTTTTTTAGGGTTTCGTAGCCTAATGGCAAAAAACGAAACCCTTATAGATTCGTCATGTCCGATGTATGTCACACTTTATTCCAAAACTATGAGGATTACACAGTTGAAACTTGGTAGGTAGATGTATTGTGTAAACCGCTTTACGGTTTTTACACAAAAATAAATATATATATTGCATTCCATATAGGCAATTAGGCAGTGCCTACCTCATTCAAAACCTAAATAAATATACAATAAGTGTTAAAGTTATTTTATTTTAGTTTAAACTTCTATTCAACACTAACCCACTAAGATCTTTCTTACGCTAAATACTGAATACCTACCGGTAGGCAGTCTCTATAAAGTAAGCATGCCTATCTGACGAATGAATTTGGTCGCGAGTTATTTTGTTGAGGAGTTATTTTAAAACTATCATATTTCCTAAGATATTCATTAAAATTAAATGATGAAAAGGACAATTTCGTTCAAATCTAGTGGTGATTAACATATTTATTTAGATAAGGATTAATATCATGTTTATGAAAACAGCTTCTCAAATAATACATTAGTTTAGAATAAATTTTATTATCTTAAAAATAGTTATCACGTTAACCATAAAACATAGACATATGCTGTCGCGGACTTTTTTTTTTAACTTTTTATGAGGAACAATTTTGTCATACATGATTATTACGTAACTTTAACCGTTTACAAACCGTCCGCAACGGAAGCTCCCAAAAGTAATATTTTTAATTTAAACCTTGATGATTATGTTTCTAATTTGTTTAATTAACTAAAAGATTAAGCTGTTGTTTACGACTGTTAAGAAGAGTTTTATTTAATTTTGAGTTTTATTTTGTAGCTAGGTACTTGCACGCAATAAAAGAGGGTATTCTAATTTATTTTATTTTATTTAAAAGTCATCGGTTCCCGAATTTATAAGTTCATTATTGAGAAAGTTATAAAAGATTTCGAAAAATACATATCATCATTCGAAAGATCGCATAAAATTACACTTAAACCAAGTAGTTTGCAAGAGGTAAGCGAAAACTGAAGGTAGGTACCAGATGCATTTAAATATTTTTTCTTTACCAATTACCTTGATAAAACATAATTTCGCGAATTGATAAGTCTATTATTGAAAAAACTATAAAGAATTCCGAAAAATACTTAACACCACTGGAAAGGTCGCATAAAATTACCCTAAAGCCAAATGGTTTGCAAGAGGTGAAGTGATAAATGGAGTTACAAATAAAGTTCAAACTTTAAAATCGCTCCCCTGTAAAGTACCTAAGCATTTTGGACTTATCGACGTTAGGCTCTCCACGGATTTATGGAATAGAAGTAAAGTGGAATACTTTTATTTAACGTCGCCGAATTCTATTTCTTACAATAACCACACAATGTACAGTAGATTCATTTTATTTGCTATTATGTGGAATTTGCCTAGGGACTTGGTCGGTACCTGAATCCTCACCAAGCCAGAGGGGGCAAGGCCGTCTAGCTGGGATAGGTAAAACCTACTTAAACCTTTACTATGCGCATACGCATCGTAAAGGTTTAAGTGGGTTTTTTGTGTGATGGGTTGGCCGTGTGGTGACGGCCTAAGAATACAAGTGTCACCACTACCTTACATGCCTGGGATGTGGCCAGCGTGGTAGCAGTAGACTAATAGCCTCCTATGAACGCTACAATTAGCGTGAGCTAGGAGAGGCAATGTCCAGCAGTGGACGTCCACAGGCTGATGATGGATGCGCATACGCATGGGAGCCTCTATACTCTTGGAGCAGACGCTCCCGCACCGGAAATGCCAAATCCAGTAGATCTACAGTATCCAAATATTTTTTTCGATATCAACCTGACGGCTCCTTCCCTGCACATTGACCAGTTGCGGCCTCCGCATCAGCAGCCCGACAACGCAAGACCTGGGTCTGTGGCGCTGCGCCATTGAGACCGCTGATGGTGACGTGCACTACGGCTTCCTGAGGGTGCTTAGCCCTTTGGCCTTGCAGGACGAAGATGTGGCTGCTTCCGTCATTACTGGTGAGTTTTATTCTAAAAAAGGCGATTTAATCTGCAATCATCTTATTACTATAAAAAGATAAAAATAACATATAAAGGGAAGCAAATGCACATAGACAGAAAAGAAAATGAAGAAAGTGAACATATTAGCAATTATTACTGATAAAAATGACTAGGTTCATGGCTCAGCATGAGCTACTTATTAAAATAGATTAGGTATTAGCATAACAACTTCTTTTCAAAAACTCTCGGACGGGACACCTTTGAAGACAGTTTGGTTGGTGGGAAGGGTTGTTGTAAGTCCGCCTGGCTAGCTACTACCATTTATATCTAAGTCTGACTCGCTTCCATGTTCAGGCTTATGAATACTTAACATCAGGTATCATGAAGGCTAAGAGTCTCCCCGTTGTACATAAAAAAGCTGGTTTTCTTCTCGCATAAAAATTTACAATAGCATTGTAAATGCAAAAATATAAATAATAACATCCACATGTTACGTATTTATAAGATTTATCTGATTAGATAGCCAAGTATCTTGGCGCTCCCACAACATTTGCATGAACATTTATTTATTTATTTATTTATTTCCACACTTACATCTATTATTACAGGATTACAATAGAGTAACTAATAATTAAATCAATAAAATAATAACAATTACATAATTATGTTTGCCATTATAAATTATTAATCAATATTATTCAATTTATAAAAAAAAATAAAAATAATTAATCATTCCTCAACAAAATATTATAATATAACAAATAATTCAATAACTAATTTAACAAATAATAACAATATAATATAATTAATAAATAATTTTCAAAAATACAATTTAATAATTCAATTTATAACATATGACATATTGTTTTGTAGAAACTACGATACATGCGAAATGAAAACTATACTTCTTCTACAAGGAATGGAAAAGGTATAAGGAAACTGAAACGGAATGGAATTTTACGGACATGACATGAATAGAGATGATCGGAATGTTATTAGAAAGGTGGATATGATCGTGTATTCTTCCTCTTCCTTTCCACCCCGGAAAGGAAGAGGAAGGTCACAAAAAGATGGATAGATTGTGTGCCTAATGTTAAGAAACAGAGGGGAGTGAATAAGGAGATGACGGATAACAGAGTGGAGTGGAGGAAAAAGATTTAGGCCTTGGAGTAAGATCAAGAATCATGACCTTACCCTAATGCTAGTCCTGTATTTAACAGGACGTCCCATTTTCAACCTATAATTTCGTGTCCTGTAATAAATACACAAATACAGGACCATAGGTGGTCAAAAAACAAATAAAAGATTATCAGATGTTTTCCCGTATTTTTTCCTTTAATCCTGTAATTTTATACAACGTGTACTGTAAATTTGGCACACAAGGTTGGCCACCCTTGGTCGAGATGATGATGATCTAGTTTCCTGCTTTCATTGATGAAAAAGTTACTTTATAGGTAGTTCAATGGTTAAAACATTTAGCACTTATGTTATTTTTTTAAAGGATTTTAATGCTTTTCTATTTCAGAGCCTGTATTGAAGCCTTATGAGTCTTCAGTTTGGGGAGCGGAAGGCGTAATGACCCTCAGTTGTTCAATCCAATCCCAAATAAAGTACTGCTACTTCCGAGCGAACAATGGAACAATCTACAACATCGATTCTGGTAATACTATATCCTTACTTAATATCCTAATCCAAACCAATATTATAAATGCAAAAGCGTGTTTGTTTGCCCTTTCTTTACGCCCTGACTAGGCAATTAATAGACATGACTTTTGGCATAGAGTTAGTTGAGATGGTGGAGAGTAACGTAGATAGGCTACTTTTTATGCCGACATTCCCACGGGAACCGAATAGGCGCGGGTGAAACCGCGGGCGGAATCTAGTACACTTACGAATCTTAATTCTGAATTTATAATAGTTTAGAAAATCTTAAAAATCCACCTGCTTTAAAAAAGATAGATCAACCTTCGCCAGTAGGACGAATTTGCAAAAGTCGAACAAAATCATGAGCAATCACCACCATCGTAAGTACGTACTTCTCGATAACACCTGTTTAAACGTTATCAAAATCCATCTAAAATGATGGTGCGACGATTTTTTTGTAACCCAAAGTGAAAATTTTTAGACGTGGCTACAAGGTTGGAAGCATTAGAAAAACTTTACTAATATATTAGTAACGTAAACCCCAATAAATAGTTATTTTTGTTATGCAAGGCTGGAAAGTGTGTTATTTAGCGGCGAGTTACCTCTATTGAAAGCTGAGCAAGCGAAGGATTCTAAAGGTACAAGACGAAAACATTTCTGCCGAGCGCAACACACAATTTTTCACCTCACAACAGCGAGGAACATTTATGGTTGTTTCCGCGGTCAACTTCCGGTAAAAAATTCTTTAAACATAAAGTTTAATCTAAATATACCTTATTCTCGTTGTTTTAATGATATAAACAACTAAAAAAATAAAAAAATAAAAAATAAAATTCCGAAATCCAATCATAGGTTGTGAAATCTCACCCAGCCTAATATAAAATTCTTATAACAAATAGTTTAATCTTATTGTTTTTGTTTTTATGATTCAATGAACTAAAATAATATAGTAAAACCAAAACGGAGTATTATAATTAATTCAAAACTATAGTGCGATTCGGAACGCATTATGACATATATATATTTAGGTATTAAATTAAAAAAGTACTTTACTGCGCTAGGCCGCAAAAAGCGATTTTCTACGCGAATGACAAATCCTCCTTTTCCGAGCGTGAGAGGTAAAAATAACTATTTCATACCAGCTTTTCAGGACATCTTTTAACTGATAAGAAGAACGACCGCAAGAAACTTATCAGCTTTAACAGAAACAACAACATTTACAATCTAACATGTTGTTGCCAATCACAAATCTACAATCTTAAAATATATTTAATATAAGAGAAAAAAAATCTCATACTCAGTTATTAGAATGTTTTCCTTTTATACAATTACAATAGTTATGTTTTATGTTAGTATCACATTCATGCAATTTGGTCTTTAAAATAATCATCTACCTTGTAATTAACCTTTAAGTGTCTTTTTAACATATATTTAAAACTAGTGGAACCTCGCGGTTTTACCCGCGTGGTGCCCGTTCCCGTGGGAATATCGGGATATAATATAGCCTATGTCACTCGGGAGAAATGTAGCTTTCTAATGGTCTAAGAATTTACTAAATCGGTCCAGTAGTTCCTGAGATCAGCGCGTTCAAACAAACAAACTCTTCAGCTTTAAAATAAGTATATAGATAGATATATATAATATATGGTATAGGTTTATGCAACACTTGTTGTAGAACTTTATAAAAAAAGCTATGCCTTTCCATAAAAACGAGCGTCTACATTTTTCAAGTCGAAATCTTGGAACGGCAAGCTTATTCTTATTTCTAGTATTAAAATTATGAACATCGCCATGCTTAATAAATAAATCATGTTTCCTTACATATACTATGTTATCATAGATGTATTTGTCCCGCCAATGTTTGTATATTAATCTCTTTAAACAAATCTTTGAGAGAATCTCTCCGTCGAAGGTTCTAAATGGCGCACACCACAGCTCTTTTTACCGACTTCAACAAAAAAGGAGGGAGGTACTCAATTCAACGCGTATTTATTTTATTTTTAATTTTTTTTTGTCTGATGTATGTATACCGATTACTCCGGTGTTGGTGATCCGATTTAATTAGTTGTTTTTTTGTTCGATCGGGTACACTGTCAATTTGGTCCCATATATTTTTTACGAAGATTTCATAATCTTGAAAAATATCAATCACCTTTTGGCAAGTAGTCGTTTACCTAGATGACATTGTTGTGTAAGGGCTGATTTTTAGTGTAAGTATAACGGCACATGATGTAACTAAAAAATCTGAAATAAAAACATTTTATAAAAAAAAATCAAACCGACTTCAAAAATAAAAAATGTTTTTTTTAAGTATAAAAACATTTTCTATATTGGCTGCTGAGCCCCACAACAAAAGGCCATAGGACATTACTAGTACTAGTAAACTAGTCTTGCCGTTTCAATATCAGTCAAGAGCCTTATTTTCCTTATTGCGAAAGCCTCAGAAGTAGGGCATGTTATCCGGATATCCGAATTATCCGGATATCCGCCATATAAAATATTCGAATACTAACTGTTTCACCTGTTCTGTTTTAACCTATTTAAGGCTAATTTCACATATTTTGTGTGCAAAAACGTTAAAATAATGTTTCGCAAATGGCAACACTCACTCGCTACGTTGTGAACGCTCTCTCTGTCTGTCTGTCATTAGCTGTGTGGTGTGATGTATGGTCATAACGTGTTTGTAGTCGTCAATATTTGCTGGATTAAGTATACTTCGAATACTGGTTATAACTTTTAATACTTTTATATTAGTACCGCAGTCAATAGCTCAGAAGGCCTAGTGTGAGTTTGCAAATGTCCTAACCTTTTTTTTTGTGAAACAAACAGCATACAATATTAACTTATTATTATTTTGATTAATACAAAAGCCAAAGACAGTTTCCACAATAAAATAAAACAGTTCAATTGAGTGAACACAATATAAAGTTATGTTTCTTATGTAGTAAGCTTAAATTCATAAAATAAACTAAAAAAAACATTGTTTTTTCCTATGTTTAACTATGAAAATAATCGATAACAAAGGCATATATAATATAGTACTAATGAGGTGGGTTAAAAAATAATAATAATTTTAACAAAATTTAATAAATGATTCATAAATTGTTTTCTTAAATTTTCTAAAGTTTTCAAATATATTTGAAAACTTAATAATTATTAGTAATTATTACTACATGATCTAATAATGAAGCGGTTAGAGGCATAATTGTTGCGAAAAAGGGGAGGTGCAAAAGTTTGAGTGGATCTAAGACTCATCCTTTTACATTTATAAAAAATTTTGCTTATCAGGTAGGGTGATTCCACTATGCCATTGATTAATTTATATAGAAAAATAATGTCACGTTGGTCCCTTCGCAGATTTAAGGATGTGATACTGTCAGCGTTAAAATGCGGAAACCTATACTTTAAGCGTCTAATTAATTTATTTTGAATATTCTCAATAGCTTCAATATGAGTAATATATTTGCCGTGTGGTGACGGCCTAAGAATACAAGTGTCACCACTCCCTTACATGCCTGGGATGTCGTAAGAGTCGACTATGAACGCCACAATAGGCGTGAGCTAGGAGAGGCCTATGTCCAGCAGTGGATGTCCACAGGCTGATGATGTGATGAGTAATATATTGAGGATTCCAAGCAGTTAAAGCATATTCTAATACAGATCTAACAAAGGCGTTATAAAGTAAAATTAGTGTATTGGGATCTTTAAAGTAAACACTTAAACGAAGAATGAAACCGAGCATTTTATAAGCTTTAGAAATTATTTTATTAATGTGTGAGGTAAATAATAGTTCACTGTCCAAGAATACTCCCAGGTCTCTCAGATCACCCACCCTAAGAAGATTTTTATTATTTAAACAATACTCAAATTGCAAAGGTTTTTTCTTTTTACTGAACGAAATTATATGACATTTATCTATATTTAAATGAAGATTGTTAACTGTGCACTAATGAGATTAACGATTTAAATCATCCTGCAATAGTTGACAGTCGGATGCGAATTAATAACACGAAATATTTTGGTATCATCGGCATAAAGTAGTATTTTTGAATTTTGTATAGAACTTACGACGTCATTTATAAAAATATTGAAGAGCAATGGGCCAAGATGAGATCCCTGGGGGACTCCCGAGGGTACAAAAGTAGAACTAAATCCTTTAACAGCTACAGCTTGAGACCTTTCACGAAGATAAGAGATAAGCCATCTTAGGAGGTCGCCGTGTATACCGATCAATTCCATTTTAGAAATTAGTAAATTATGTGAAATTTTATCAAAAGCTTTGAATAATCAGTATACACGGCATCCACCTGAGATCCTTCCTCTATAGAAACCAGGACCTCATCAAAAAATTCATCAAGATTAGACTCGGTTGAGCGCTTGTTAATAAAGCCGTGCTGTTGCGCTATCAAATAAGGTCTTATTGCAAGAAAGAGAGTATAGAAAATGATCTTCTCGAAAACTTTAGGTATTTCTGAAAGTTTAGATATTGCTCTATAATTTTTGATATCGTGCCTGTCACCTGACTTAAAAATAGGAAACACCAAGCACCGTTTCCAGTATTCAGGCATGATACCAAGCGACAAAGACGATGAAAACAATTTATAGATAGGAAAAGCTAATTCTTTAGAACAACGCAACAAGAATATTGGGGGCAAGTTGTCAGGCCCTCCACCTTTATTTACATCTAACCGAGAAAGATACTTCTCTATAAGTTTGGAATTCAGTTCCACATTGTTAATAATACAATTATTGCTACTGGTAGATGACAGGAACGACGACTCTGGAACAGAATTACTGATGTGAGATTCATTCTCAAAAACTGATTGGAAATATTATTGAAAGCTCGAGGAGTCTGTGAACCGACTGATAGAAACTCATCATTAAGATACAAAGAATCAGGAATACTACTGCAATTTTATTTAGACTTGATGAATGCCCAGAATGCTTTAGAATTATGTTTAATATTTATTTCCGACCTTTCAATAAAAGTTTTGTAACAATAACCTTCCAAATTTTTACTGACTTCGAAGATCAGAGAAGGCATTTCCACCATAGATTTTCCACTTTTTGTGCAATTTCTGTTTTCTATTAATTAACTTGATTAAATTCCGTACATAATGTAATGAGAATAACGTTGAAAATTAAATTCGCAAACTCCAGCGTGAGCGAGTAAGGTGAGAAAACTCACACTAAGCACTCAGAACTCAGAGCGCGATCCGACTCAGAGTAGGTATTTTTGTTTTATTACATAAAACTTATTTTGACAAACGCGCAGCGATCGCGCTCGGGTTGCGCGCGAGTCACGCGCTGCCACGCAATCTACGCAGTTAAGATTTCAAAATGGGTTTTATGTACATAGCTTATAGCTCAAATTGCAATCAACTGTGGGAGGACGTGTGCATCGAAAACGCGTACTCGGCACCCACCCTCAGAAGTAATGAGTTAGCTGAACTCCTCAAAGCAGGCGGCAAACTTGTATACTATAGGAGCTCTACGATGGGAGACTCCAGAGGTGTGGAGTAGGAGTATCGTCCTGCTGTTTTTTTTTTAAAAAAGAGACAAGACCTTACTGAAAGTCTCGACCTATTTCGCTCCTAAGACACAAGCGGTTTTCCGGAGTAATCACAAACCACCTTGCTCGAAGATTCTCCGATCTCCAACCTCGAAACAGGCCTAGCTTCGTGAAGAATACGGCAACATAGACACATCTTCACACTCAGGACTTACAGTTTTACCCAAGACGTCCTGGAGAATAGTAATAATATACAATAATTCAGTACAATAATATTAACATTCAATAATAAAAAATAAAAATAAAAAACATTAAAAAAAATCAGTTCAAACGTTATATAACTAATAATGAAAATTAAATAAAATTTAATTTCAAACAATCACCCCAATTTTCTAGCCCATGTTATATAATAATAATAATAATAATCGTACAATGTAATTTATTTTAATATGATTATTAAAATAAATTAATTCAAGTCAAATCATATTATAGGACAAAAACAATAATATAACATCTTTGAAAACTGATAAGGCTTGTCTGCAAAGATATCAGCTTGTGGTACTTGTCTGTCTTAGGAACCTATTGATCAGAGTCACGGCCCGTATTGTAGGACAATTCTGTGCATAGCGTGTGCGTGTCTGGCGTTGGTAGAAAAGTATTGGACGGCGACGCGCGGGTATCGCGCCCTCCCCAATATCCACTAGGGGTTTTGGCACTAGTAGACCTAACCTACTCAGGGCAATTGGATTATCAACCTTGTTATGCAGTAGATTGTAATAGTGAACTAGTGTCAAATAGAGAGACATATACAGCATGAGAATATTACTAACAATATCAGTGCTTGTTTAAGGTTGTGATTTTATAATACTTACAATTTAGTTACTAGCAAACCTATGAAATTACCAAAAGTTTATTACATTTGACAAGATGTATAATTTGTTATTTCTTATAAGACTGTCTACCGAAAATAAATTATTATTATAGATAGTTTTACGTTATATTTAAATTTTCCGTTTTATCCGGATTTATCCGGATAATATTATCCGAGTATCCGAATTATCTGTATAGCAATATGAGCGGATAATTCCATGCCATGAACTAAGTCTTCTTGATAAGGCTTCAATATGTGGATCACATTGTAGTCTTGAATCCAATGAAATGTTAAGAAATTTTGGTACTCTTAACTAACTCTACTACATCCCCATTCAAATTGATATGCATATCGGCCTGCACTACTTTAATGGTAATGAGAAACAAACTTGTTTTTAGTAGGGTTAAGAGACAAATTGTTACTGTTGAACTAGTGTGCGACTTGAGAGAGAGCACTATTTACTTAGTCAGAACAATTGATTTCTTTATCAATTTAAAACATTAAAGATGTATCATCTGCAAATAGTATAACTCGTGTAGTAAGGGAGATCGTTAATATAAGTTAACAATAATGAACCTTGGGGCACGCCCATAATATTGGGGGCTCCAGTAGAAGCAGTAGTAGGTATGACTGCAAAGGATAACCGATTTTTTAGAGAGACACCATATACCTAATGTTCTAACTTCTTTAAAAGTGTAACGTGATCAACGCATTCGAAAGCTTTAGACAGGTCACAGAATATACCAATTACGTCTTGCTTGCCCTCCCAAGCCTCAAAAATATATTTGAGGAATGCAATTCCAGCATCAGTAGTACTTTTACCTTTAGAAAATCCGAACTGATTATAATGAAGGATTTGATTAATTGTTAAATAGTCTAAAAATTAAGAGTATATATATATTTTTTTATTTACTAAGTGCCGGTAAGACTGATATCGCTTCAAATTTGTGGGGCCACTTTTGTCACCCGATTTTTACATTGGCAAAGTACCTTCATCTATGCATTAAATATGAAAGCTAAATATGGAGCTATTGTATCAATTATTGATTTAATAATGCTGGTTGATATGCCCCATAAATCGTCAGTCTTTTTAATATTTATTGAATTGAAAGCTTTTAAAATGCACTATTAATATGCTTAAAATTCAGATTTTATTACATTTATCAACGCACTAGAGGCCGGGCGCGGTTTCACCCGCGTGGTTCCCGTTCCCGTGGGAATTTTGGGATCATTTATAGCCTATGTTACTACTTGGGGTCTAAGGATTCTCTTTACCAAATTTCGTCAAAATCGGTCCAGTAGTTTTTGAGTTTATTCGTTACATACAATAATACAAATCTTTCCTCTTTATAATATTATTAATTAATTATTCATTAATTAATATTAATATATATATATATATATATATATTATAGACGCCGGGCTCGGTTTCACCCGCGTGGTTCCCGTTCCCGTGGGAATTTTGGGATCATTTATAGCCTATGTTACTACTTGGGGTCTAAGGATTCTCTTTACTCAATTTCGTCAAAATCGGTCCACTAGTTTTTGAGTTTATTCGTTACATACAAAAATACAAATCTTTCCTCTTTATAATATTAGTATAGATGAGGGCAGCAGCAACGTTTGGACAGGAATTTAATTTACTGGTACTAAGGGTATCCGAGAGAAAAAAACTTCAAAAACACGGGCAACCTCATGCAACGTCAGATTTAATTAATTTATCATCTACTTTATGAGAGAAGGAGCTTACATGATTTTTAGTTTTCCCAGTTGTTTGGTTAATAAAATTCCAAGTAGCCTTTATTTTATTATCCGCTAATTTTATTTTATGTGAAAAGAACATCGCCTTAACAGCTACACATACATTTCTAAACATTTGAGAATACTTCCTGACATATTCAATACAATTTTGGTCACAGGAAGTATGCTTTGTCGCATAGAGGTCATATAGTTTCCTTCTACTTTTGTAAATTCCCGGCGTGGCCCAATCACTAAACTTGATTACTTTTTTGCTTCAGCGTTTTACTAAATTCGCCTTCAACCACATGAAATAAATCATTATAAAGAAAATTTTATTAATTACTCAATTTTATTTTCATATTGTTAGTACATGTTTATGTTGACTGCCCAATAAATAAATCGAAATCTCCAAACCTTATTGATTATTAATTACCTATACTCGTAGTAAGATTTTATATAAATCTAACTACAGGTAGGTAATAATGAACAATGAGCGTTTTAAACTATACTAATATAGTTTCTTGTTCAAAAAGTTATAAGAAACAACTTTATTTTCGTATAGAAAAAAAAAAGACTTTTGACTTTGTCAGTTCCTCTACATACTTAATTTAATTTATAAAATCTTGACCACTCTATCTTAAAAAATATATACGATAACATAATCCATGTTTTTGGCAAAATGTAACGCAGGCATGAGTAACGATGGTCTTCAGTACGTGGGCGATGGGTTCGAGGCTGGCGACTGCGGCGTGAGGATGAACCTGCAGGCCGGGGACACTGGCACCTGGAGCTGCCACGTTGGTCTGGGCGAGTCTTACGCGGAGGAACAACGCTCCACCATCAGCGTATACGTCAATCGTAAGTTAATCATCATCAACAATATATAGCACATCTTTTGTCCTTCCCTGCGTGTCCTTACACCTGTCCATGCAAGGATCTTAAGCCCGAGTCGACACGAAAATGAGAAGAAGATAAATAATGTCTTACCCGTCTTCTCAATTCGTCTGAATCCTTTTTTTAACGTCCTTACTACTGGCACAGAGGATGGGATATCATTAATTACGCACACCCTACACGGAGTATTTGTTTCTAAGGATTGTAAAGGCAACCGAGAGCAACGGCATTTCGAAGCGCGAATAAAATTGACACATTTTGGTTACCCATTCCGTAATCGACCATACTGAAAGTTGCTTTGCCGCCACAATCAAATCACAGGTTGGATACTTTAACCAATGCGCCACTGACCTCCAGTTTTGTGCAACTCTTAAGCTTTAACTATGTAGCTTTAACAACCCATAATCTTATAAGAACATGATTTACCTACTTACCCTTTATTTTACAGCCATTTTCAGTGCCTCGCAGATTAGTCACGGCTCAAGCCTGACACTGAACGGTCGGATGTTCGAAGGTCGTGCCCTGGACTACTGCCGCTACGTACGGATCGACGGACTCGGTAAGTGCAACACTATAAAAACATGCTTATAACCAATAGACAAGCGCAAACATAATAAAACGCCACTGGAATTTTATGCTGACGAAAAAGTACCTTAATTATTAAGTTTTAAAATTCCAGTCCACATACTAGGATGACTTTGTGTAAACAGCCTAGATACAATCGCACTTTGTCATGGCAGAACCCTTGACTTATTACGAAACTAGACCAGTTTTTGCTCTTTCCGTTTAAGAGCATAAGTAATTTTCAGCACCAAGTTACCCCATTCACTTTATTTCTGCACTGCTGTATTTTATTCCCAATTCGTCGCACGATAACATCATCTACGTTCAGAGAGGAAAACAAAATGTTATCGTGAATCTGGGGCCTTACCATCAACTCTTTGCGATTCTTTTTAGGTTATTTTTAGGTTGTGAGAATGGGATGCTGCCATACGCCGCGTATATACGGACATTGCTCGCTAGTCCTAAAAATATTTTAAATAATTTTAAGTGATAAAACCCTATAAAAAAGGTTCGAAGTACCGACCATCAACACCTTTGTGGCTGTGGATCTATAGTGAGGGTCTACTACCCTCGTGTGGCAACGTTCTACCGCTTCGATAGCCGCTTCGCTTCGCGACTTCCTTCGCTGCAGCTAGCCAGGATAGTACCGTTGCATTGTTGGGACCCTGCTCAGTGTGAATAATTACCTAGACCCACGCCCTGCCACTAGTTGCTAAATACATTAATTCTTTTGTTATCGGTCGTTCTATTCTACCCACACTAGTTTATGTCGCATTGGCCGCAGATGCCGATATCGGCATATCGCTCTTACTACCTGAAAATAACCTAAAATTAATCCTATAACAGTTGATGGTAGGCCTCCTGTAGTGATCTTAACCGCCTCTATGGTCTATTGGTAACAACCACCGGTATCAGACCAAGAATTCCCGGGTTCGATTCCCAGTAGGGGTTAGTACATATTGTATTCAGTTTGGTTGGTGGTAGGACTTGTTGAAAGTCCGCCTGGCTAGCTACCACCATCTTATCTAAGTCTGAAGCCATAACAACAATGTTTTCAGCATTGTTGTGTGCCGGCAGTTAGAGATAAGATAGCCAGTTCCTCAGTAAGCGAGGATTCCGGGAGAGGCTCGCTTCCATCTTCAGCTTTATCAATGCTTAACATTAGGTATGATGAAGGCTAAGAGTCTCCTCGTTGTTCATAAAAAAAAGATCTGGAACACGATACCTGTGTTGTGTCATTGTGTGTGGTACTTACGTCATTCATAACATGGGGAATGGTACCAAGAAATAATAATAATAAATAATTGCATACAAACACACCAATTATCTAGGCAACGTTAAGTTTCATTAAGAACTTGTTCTCTTTGCCAGCTCCTCTGCTCTCTGTATAGACAATTAATTGCTTTTCATCCTTAGGTTTCACGGAAGAAAACGCGCCTCCACAGTACGTGGTATTCAGTGACTTGCATCACGGCGAATGCGCGCTGTATATCCCGCACGGAACTATTCTAGACCAACACCCGTGGACCATTGCTGCTAGGGTGCGCGGCCAGACCGTCGAGCTCGTGGCCACCACGCAACCTACGTTAGTGATACCGCCGGGACCGCCTGGCGGTGGCAGCTCCCACAGTAAGAAATTATGCACTAAATTTTTGTAAGATACTGGACCACCACACATGGATCATTGCTGCTAGGGTGCGCTGCCAGACCGTCAAGCTAGTGGCCACCACGCAACATACGTTGGTGTTACCGCCGGGACGGCTTGGCAGTAGCAGCTCCCACAATAAGAAATTATGTCTTAGATCTTTGTTAGATACTGGATCACCACACATGGATCATTGCTGCTAGGGTGCTCGGCCAGAGCGTGGAGCTCGTCGCCACCACGCAACCTACGCTGGTGATACCGCCGGCACCGCCTGACCAGGCAGCTCCACAGTAAAGAATATAGTGTAGTAGATCTTACATAATGGACCAACATCCGTGGATCATTGCTGATGGTGCGCGGATGGTCACCAGAGCGTCAAGATCGTTACCACCATGCAATAAGTTGCAGACTAAGGTCTGGTGATACCACCACGCCAGCAACGTCTAGCAGCTCCAATAACTAGATATAGTGATAAAGATCTGTGTAAGATACTGGACATTGACCAATGCTGCTAGGGTGCGCGGCCAAAGCGATCTTTTACCAAATCAGTAACCTGTCAAATCTTTTACCTACCAAATATTCAGAGAATATAGAAGTCTTCCAATGGTCTGGGTCAGACCGTTGGTCTCAAATATCTTAAATGAAATAAAATATAAGCTTAATAGTGTAAAAATTAGTAGTAGTAGTAGCTTAACAGTGAGATAGACGTCAAGGTGGTCAAATGCCTGTCCAGTTATTACAAAAAAAAAGTGTTTACCTAAGTGGTCAAACAGATGTTCTGCATCAATGTTTAATTAATCAAGTCATCCTTTTCCGCAGATTTCTCCGCTGCCCGATTCTGGACTTTGGTGATCCTCCTTATCGTCACCATTTCCTTCATTGCCCTCATCCTGACTACAAAGAAGAGCCGCAACTGGACTTCGAAGAAGGCAGCGGCTCTAAGGAACAGCTTCCGCAGAAACAGGACGACAGCAAATAACACCAGCACCAACAATGCCAGTCCACCAGCATACACTGCTTGAGTAATAGAACCCTTTATGTTAAGTGTTTCCAACTCTCTCTTTTGTAGGGCCAAAATTAAAAAATAAATACTTAGGATTGTACATCGCTAGGCTGCCACCACCAAACAATAAAGTCATTATCTTTCTTTCGTTCCTGTATTTCTTTCTTTCCTTTCGTTTCTTCAAACTATGAAACGAAAACATCTAGCTTCTAAATATTTTCCTTCAGGACCATTAAGTTGAATTCCCGTTATGTTGAATTTTTTGAAAGTTTGTTTCCCACTAAGTTGAATCTCATTATGTCGAATCAAATTATGTTGAATTTCCCATTAAGTTGAACTCCCGTTATGTTGAATTTTAGAAAGTTGGATTCACATATTAAAATATTATTAGCTAAAAGTTCCAGGGTCGCATAGCTAATCAGGAGCTATTTTAAATTTTCGAGTTTTTTATAGGCAGCACCTTTTTTAAGTAGGTATAACTCCTAGTTGGTTATGCTGCCCTGGTACTTTTCGTTTAATATTTTTCAATTTTTTGTATACCAAGCAGTGGGATCACGGTTAAAAGCGTTCAGCGAACATAATTGAAATTTAACATAGTAGGAGTTCTAATGGGAATACAACATCAGTTATCCAACTTTTAAAGACTTCTACATAATAGGAATTCAACTTAGTGACAGTTCAACTTTCAAAAATTCAACCTTACGGGAATTCAACTTAATGGTCCTGAAGGAATATCGTGGTTCCATATCGGGTGTTCCAACGCCTAATTCTATTAAGAAATACTCTTTTAGAGCTGCCAATAAGCAAGCCATGTATACCTAAGTGCTTTCAAACCTCCATATCCATTCAAATTCAATGGACTTTGTTCGAGTTTTGGATCTGGGAAATGTTTTCTAATCAACTAAATATAGAAATAGCTGGATGCACCTTTGGCAGCAAATGCGCATCTACAGCGTATGCTATACTAAAACTTCTTTTAGAGGTAACTCAGAATAACAGGATGCTCAGATTGCAGTGGGTTCCATCGCATGTAGGTCTAAGTGGTAACGAGGAGGCCAATTCTTTGGCGAAGCTCGGTGTAAATGGAGGGCAACCACTTCAAGTTGCACCGAGCTTCAATGAATATAATCGGATCATTAAACAAGACTGCCATAAAGAGTGGAAGACATATTTTGATGAGAGATCAACATCAACATGCATCTCGTATAAGACCATGCAATCCGAACCTCCCCATGTACCGTGGTTTAACGACGTACACTTAAGTAGGAAACTGATAGTCATTGCTCACAGACTACGGGTCTGGACACATTCCGTTAAACAACTTTGGTTTCCTAATGAAAAAAGTAAACTCACCTAACTGTAATGTGTGTGGAAAAGTAGAAGAGGTACTACATTTGTTGGCGGAATGTGTCAAGAATCCAGTTGAGAGAAATAGACTAGCTGCAGATATAAAAATTAATAATGCAGATGTGGGCAAATTTCAGAGCTTTCTATCAAAACCCTCATCTAAGGAAGCTTTGTTGATTTATAAATTTGTGGCTGCAAGCTTAATGTCCAATTGTTAATTTAATTATGACAACAGTCACGATGGGACTGACGTGTAAATAAATTTACAAAAGTCCCTAATACAAATAAAGAAGAAAATATATTATATAGTCCACTAAACATATAGCCCAAAATGGGGTGTAGTCTGTAGAGTGCGTAAGCTGGAACCTAGGCTTTTTGCAGGGTGCTTAGGGAGTAAACATTAAAAATCCTCGGTTCTAGGACCTGCGCCGGAGTGGGTGGAGGGGGGGCAAGGTCCCACTTCTCAATGTTTCGCATATATATTTAAAACGACGCGTCGTATGGCATAATTATCTTCTATGTAATGAAAGCTCATAAAATTTTCTGCAACTTTTATCCTATACACTTTTTTAGACCCATTTTTGATAAAACGACTTTTATCAAACACTGGCTTTTGCACGCTACTTCGTTTGCGTTTTTAGGGATGAAAAGTAGTCTATAATGTTAGTCCAGATCTTAATCTATCTACCTAACCAATTTTATCCAAATCCGTTCAGCCGTTGAGCTATCGAAACTTTTATCTATGTTTCATTATATTTTCTCCGCGTGGTTCCCGTTCCTGTGATAATATCGGTATCATCCTAAACCACTTTCTGAAAAAATCGAGTAGGTTCCAGCTCACGAACTCTACACCTACATTACGGCAATCGTCTAAGAACAATAGCACCGATTGATGGGAATGCATATGTATTTGCTTACTCAATTGACGAAGTTAATTGATGTCAAAGCAACTTTTTTTTTTCAAAAACACCTTGGTCCTTGGTGGAATCATCGTGAGATAATTTTCAATTACGTCTTTATTTATGCACTATTATTTTGTTCTAATGGTGGCCGGCGTTAGTGTGTAGGCGCTCTTAATACTCTCTAAAATTCGCACACTGTTCGAACAGCCCTACTAACTTGTGTAGTCGTCACAGACCTATATCGAGATAGAACTGTATGAGAACCTAGCGTTAATTTTTCGAACCTACGATGACGTCAAGAGCGAGACTCAGTGATGTGTAAATGATATTGACGAGCTCTTACAAGAAAGCACTGCATAATTAACCATTTTCCTTTCTGAGTGTCGCGTGTTTTCATGGCAATGGTCTCAAGCGGACTGACTTAGGTCGTAAAACTTTGACCGTGGATCAAACTTTTGGCAATCAAGGTACCTATGTACACTTTTACCGTCTATCTCTATCTCGATATAGGTCTGTGGTAGTAATAGTGTTAGTTGGTAAAACTATGGGCGACCAAAAATCTGTTATTACGAGCTTCTCCGTGTAATGCCCGAGATAAAAGAGGCTATGTTTTCAAGCTCGGATAGTAAGCTATAGTGTTAGTGTATCTCGGGCATTAGTTCGGACTGCATTAACAATAGACAGCGACCACCATAAGCATTAGATCCGCATGGTGGCTAATAGGGAATGGAAGATTTTGTGCTCTAGAGCTGGAGATTTAAAAAAATGCTGATGATGATCGATGACGATACATAAGCAGGTACAGATCCGCAAGGTCTAAGCAGCTCAGCTTTGCATTTGTTTGAGTGCACATTGATAGTTTGTAGGTATCTTGTAAAAAAACAAAAAGCAAAAGGTGTTGCTACTAGTACATCTATATGCACTCACACAAATGCAAAGCTCAGCTTAGACCTCGCGGACTTTATCAAGACAAAAAAGCCAAAACATTATTAGGAAAACGGGATTTTTAAGATGTTTGTACAGACTCAGTTGCTCTGTGATCATGGCGCATGCAACTGCGCAGAAATATCGGGGACTCGAAAACAAATACAAACGTGGTAAAAATCTCGTTTTTCCTAATAATGTTAGTGATAAGTTTAAAGTGTTATAAACTACAAAAGTCCCATAAAATATATTATCTTTGATACATGAATAGATAAGAAATCTATCTCTATTGAGATTTAGATACCTAATATCTATGGCATTTTACCTAGTTAAATTAAATGCAAATGCGAAATTTTGTAACATATATCTATGTTTATGTTTTATGGATAATAAATAAATACATTGCCCTCACTTATGTTTATTCTTCTTAATGTGTAGCTTTCTCGTCTTCAGCCTGTGCCAGTCCCAACAGCGGGATTATAAATCGCTTTTTTACATACAACGAGTAAACACTGAGCCTTCATCAACTATGTTAAGGCGCTACTCGGAAAAAGTATGGACTTTTTGATATAAAACTATAGCACGGTTACAGTTGTTACAAATCTGGTAATAACATATATATTTTTTCATACCTTTATCTAGATTCGTATAGTTTCAAAAACACGATTTTATGATTTTGCCTCGACACTTTTTCTTTTCGAGAAGACCTCTAAAAAATACGAAAATTCAAGATTATTCTTAAATGGGGTTACTTACACTATTGGAAATTGGTTTAATAAGTGGACACCAATAATATTTAGGATCGTATAGAAGCATTTTTTTAAAATCGCTGTAGTTTTTTAAAACGAAGTGATTTTGTGTTTTTTTGCCTAATCTGCAAAATCGGTCTCGCTCCCGTACGTGACAGAATATTCAAGTTAAATTAAAGTAAATTGCAATTTACTTTAATTAAACTTGAATATTCTGTCTATTTTGTCTGTTTATTTATTTACTCCTTGTAGAACAATCGTTTGACTACAAATTGAAGTTTCTAATCCCTTCCAGTACATTTTGAATTAATTATTCATTGATACCTATGATTTAAATTCTAACATGCGCGTCGTTTTCTCATTTGCTATCTCGCTTCAGCATATTTTTTTCGAGTATCGCCTTAAGTAAATATAAGGCTAAAGGTACTTATTCGATTATATTTACTTAACATATTTACTGATTCGTGCTTCTCCCGGAATCCTCAAAAGCTGAAGAACTGGCTATCTCACCTCTCAACTGCCGAAACACAACAACGCTGAAAACATTGTTGCTATGGCGACAGACTCGGCAATGTGGTAGCTAGCCAGGCGAACTTAGAAGACATATATTGGAGAAAATACTATTATACTTAAACCTTGCAAATTATACAGGATGGAAAAAGGTCGTCGGAGGGAAAGTACTCTAAATATAAATAACATAAAAAACATTTTATAAAAAAAAATCAAACCGACTTCAAAAAGTAAAAAATAAAACTTTTGGAGTCGGTGCCAGCCAGGGCATTCTACATTGCACTTCTATTAACTATATATTTTTTTGGCCTTAGCTAGCTAGCACCGACTCCAAAAGTTTTATTTTTTACTTTTTGAAGTCGGTTTGATTTTTTTTTATAAAATGTTTTTATTTCAGATTTTTTAGTTACATCATGTGCCGTTACTTACACAAAAAATCAGCCCATACACAACAATGTCATCTAGGTAAACGACTACTTGCCAAAAGGTGATTGATATTTTTCAAGATTATGAAAAAACTACTAGCCAGATCTTCGTAAAAATTATATGGGACCAAATTGACAGTGTACCCGATCGAACAAAAAAACAATTATTAAAATCGGATCACCAACACCGGAGTAATCGGTATACATACATCAGACAAAAAAAAAAAAAAAAAAAAAAAAAAAACGCGTTGAATTGAGTACCTCCCTCCTTTTTGTTGAAGTCGGTAAAAAGGTTATTTTTCCTCAATTAAGCCAGTTCGATTTCCGGTGCATGTAAGTAATTTATCAAAAATCTTTAAATGCTTGACATGAGATGTCCCAAGTTGGCTCGATAACCTAATTCCAAACTATTTAGTAATCTGTGCTAATTCCTCGAGAACAAAGTCGCGGGCGGAAGGCTTAGTACTTACCTACTCGTACTTATAATGATAAGACCACATCAATGATTATAATATCTATGTTTTAATATCATATAATGTTTTTGTGATTACTATATAAGCACAGGTCCACGGCGAGCTCCTTTGTAGTCCAATTCAAACAAAAGGTAAAATACTTACTTATTCTTTTCTAGTATTAAAAGACGATATTACTTGTCCATAGTTCTAGGTCAACGGGAAATTCCCGTGAGAGTGTCGAAATAAGTATCTATAAGTTTTTTGGCGAAAGAAACGGTCCTATATTTTTTAGGCTTCCATACCCAAAGGGTAAAACGGGACTCTATTACTAATACTCCGCTGTCCGTCCGTCTGTCCGTCTGTCACCAGATAGACAGTTGAAATTTTCATAGATAATGTATTTTGTTGCCGCTATACCAGCAAATACTAAAAAAACAGAATAAAATAAATATTTAAGGGAGCTCCCAAACAACAAACGTGATTTTTTGCATAATGTAGGTACCTACATATGTACGAGTATAATGTGTTCAATATCGTTTATTTTTAAATTAGGTTTTTTTATTGCCGTAAGGATATCTCTTATATCCTTTCCGGTTGACTGGTAGAGAATGCCCAAGGACATTAAGTGCGCCTTTATATGTAGAATAAAGTCTAAATAAATAAATAAGTAAAATGAAATGGTGCGGAACCCTTCGTGCGTGAGTCCAATTCGCACGTGGCCGGTTTGTTAGGTTAATTTAATAGTTTTTTTTATAGCTTTAACAGTCTTTTGACCTAAATATATGGCTTTAATTTCAACTCGATACCTCCACGCGTTCCCGAGATAAACGGAGACGGACGGACGAACGGACAGACGGACAACAAAATGATCCTAAATGGAATCCGTTTTTTTTCTTTTGAGGTACGGAACCCTAAAAAACATACCATCAAATATCAATATCAAATATCCTGAAATTTTGCTATAGAAGTGTATAATTGCATTTTTTCAGTTATCTATTAAAATGCAGCTGCAAGGACCGCCATTCTTTACAGATTCCTGCCTTGAGGATATGCTGGGGTCACCTAGCATACCCGTCCTGGTAAAGACCTAGGAGCAAGCACACTATCTCTCGCCACCCCCGTTACCCCGTCGAGCCTAATAGGCTCGGCGGGGTTACGGGGTAGGACTCACCCACTCCCGATCCTCCACCGGGCCAGAGGCAGGATGGGAGATCGGGACTGGGGAGGGACGCCCACCTCGCGACCCCCCAGTCCGTCTCGGAAGACAGACCGGAGGACCGGGAGGGGGAGGCACTACCAGCTAAACCCCTCACTGCTTGCCTTCTCACTGCCACAGGCCACGGGGGACCAGAGTAGTATGCACCCCTTAAGGCGCAAGTAGTCCTAGCGGTACACCCCGAAATTTAATGAAATCCTGCAAATGGTGTTAAAAACATGAAATTCAGCACGATTGATCTTTATGGCATTTTAAACAATTTGATCCGTAGCACCATAAAAAAAAATTATAGGAGAGAAATTATGACGTCATAATTTTTTTGTATGGGAAATAATAATTGTTTGTTCTAAAACCTATCGTGTGTGGTGTCAAATGAAAGCTCTTTTTGTGCTGATTCCAAAAATGTATCACATCATTGCATTTTAGTCATACATTTTTAATTAAAATTAATGTAAATTAGTCTCCACATCACCCTTAGGTTGACTGGTAGAATATGCCTATGGTAAAATGCCTAAGTCCGCCTATGTACATCCAATTTGTGCATAAAGTATTAAAGAAATAAAATAAAACATACCATTAATATTATATACCATAATAACATTGATTCCTTGGGGTTTGATATGAGGCTATTAAGTATAATTTGAGCTATACTTTACAAAAAAAAATTAAAACGAGTCGTATCTAGAGGACCTCAAACATGGTATGATTTAAAAATTACATTAATTTTAATTAAAAATGTATGACTAAATTGCAATGGTGTAATACATTTTTGGAATCAGCACAAAAAGAGCTTTCATTTGATACCACATACGATAGGTTTCAGATCAAACCCTTTTTTTCCATACAAAAAATGATGACGTCATAATTTCTCTCCTATTTTTTTTTATGGTGCTACGGGTCAAATCGTTTAAAATGCCCTAAAGATCAATCGTGCCGATTTTCATGCTCTTAACACCATTTGCAGGCGCGCCCGAACCACGTCCGTGTATGGTGATTGCGCGATGACGCGACGGACGCAGGCAGCTAATGAATTAATTAAATTTTTAATAATGTTAGTGCAGTGGTAGGTACTGGTACAAATGGGGATTTTCCCAGTAGTCCGTAGAGCTTGAATAATAAATAAATCTTAAAAAAATTCTACTGGTCGACCGGAAATTTCCCCGATTGTACTGCAGGAGTTGTTCTTTGGCTTAATCCCCACCTGAGCAAATAATTATATGACGAACATTTGTTCCGTGTCTGGGTGTTTTTATATTACTGCTGTGGGCCGCTACCGAGTCAGCGTTCCGAGTAACCGAGCTCTGGGCGGAAAAATTTAAGGACATCACCAACACCATCGACTCGAAAGAAGAAGAATCTATTTAGCCAAACTAAATTTCATCCAAATCCGTTCAGTAGTTTTTGCGTGAAAGAGACAAACGAACTTATAATATTAGTAAGATAGTCAACACCACGTCAAGCTTAAAAGTTTAACCTTGAGTGCCTTCTTATTACCCTTACCTCCTGATTCTTCTTCTTTCGAGTCGATGGTGTTGGTGATATCCTTAGATTTTTCCCGTCCAGAGCTCGGGCGTAAAACTAGTTATGACACTAAAAACTTAGGTAGTCCAAAAGCTCGTCATTCCCGAACATTTGAACTTGAAACTCCGTGGTGTGCGAAAAATAAAAAACGAAGCAGTTGTTATCAGTACTGAGACGAAAGACGATATTGAAAAATTAATAAAACCTGTCCAACTTGCAAATCAAGGCGTCATAATTTATTGGAATGCCCTCATCAATGCCCGAAATTTACGTTTACAAGTGTGTATTCAAACAAAATACAGCTGAAAATTTTCTGACCTTTTCACGACACACATTCCTGTCTTCCATTAAGTTAAGCCATAAATCAGGTAGGTAACTATGTCCTACATTTCGAATCGCCCCTGCATCTGGGGGCGAGGGTAATAGCATTTCTCCTAGTATTAAAAAAAAGGTAACTATATCCCAGAGGTACTACCACTAATAACGAAAAGCACAAATAACCCAAAACCGCCTTTGTCAACAACAAACCGCCTTTCCCAAAATTCATCAATTGGACATAATGCCCAGTAAGAGATTTCACGCTGTTTATGTTTCAAATGCCAGCAATATGGTCACGCAGCCAAAACCTTCAGAGCGACAAACCCTACATGTGGTCACTGCGGAGAAGACGGTCACTCCATCAACGAGTGCTTAAAGAAAACCCTCAAAGTGTGCAACGTGCAAACGGTTCAATAAACCATGTGCTCACAAGTTATCCAGAGAGACGCCGAATATCCAGCTAAAAAAGCGGCCGAAACTAGGTACATAAACTCTGTTGACTTTGAAGGTGCCTAAGAGCACCACATATTTTGTGTGTCATTAAAAACACTAAATTAATCACTATTACTAAAGTATATTATTAAAGTTATCAACAAGAGACTAGTAAATTACCTAGAAAAATATAAAATTCTTTCACCCATGCAGTTTGGTTTTAGAACGAAGCTATCCACTTCTGATGCAGTTCATTGTTTGGAAGAAAATATAACCGAGGAACTTGGGAAACGAAACCAAACTTTAGGGAAATTTCTTGACCTGGCTAAAGCTTCGATTCGTTAATACCATTACTACTTATTGAATAAAATGGAGGCACTAGGAATAAGAGGAAAACCACTAAAATTGTTCACAGACTAAGTATTTGTCTGATCGTAGTTAAGTTGTTAAAATAGGACACGTAATAAGTGAGGAGCAAATCATCCCTGGATATGGTATTTCTCCAGAAAGTATCCTTGGGCCTACCCTTTTTTTCCTACATCCTACACACTACTACTTCTGTATAAAAAATGTAAAGTATTAACTGTACGCCAGCTTTTCATAATGCAGATTATACTAAAACAACACACAATGCATCCTTATAATACTGACACTGATAATAAAAGACGAAGAAATATTGATTGCTTTTTTTACCTTACTCTACTGAATTAAAAATCCGACTATAGGTGTTAAACCCTTGATATTTGTAATCATTTTTAACTAACCTAATTATTTATCAATGCCCTCATTGTTTAGAATAATCTTGCGTAACCTTATAAACTATCGAATTATGATTATCTATATTGTTAAGCAATAACCATTAACATTATCTTTTTCAGGAAAGATGATAAAGGGCCATATGTTCTATTATAGTTTTGGGATGTCATTTAATCATTATGTGTTTCCAACATTATGTGTTCTCACGAACATACCATATGCCTAACGTGGTAGATTATAAATATGACTGTCATCGAATAAACAGTTAGTACTTACTCACCAACCATCAACTAAACACCTATGTAGCTAGGATAGTTAAATAAAGTAATTAAAAAAAAAGCCTTTCCGTGCCTAATTTATAACAGTGGCACAGTCGCTAGGAAGTGATTTCAAGCTCATCGCGAGAAGAAGCCAGCCCTCTCAGCGTACCCGTAAAGTTGATGCATACAACTAGGGAGCGGAAGAAGAAGATACGATCAGTGATCCTGTTACTGTAAGTCTTTACATATTTTATTCCGTTAACTGACTGGGTATAACCTTCCTAAAACTAACCATTATTTTTCTTAAATTTTCCACGATCCTTGTATTTTCTTTTTGTAAACAATTGAATTGAGGTCGGACAAATGGCTACTGGAAGGCTAGATGATAGAGAGAGAATTAATAAAATTAAAGTTGAACCCCTAAATTCAACGGGTAATTTTTTTTATTTTTTTTTTTAGTTTTTATGAACGACGGAGTGACTCTTAGCCTTCATCATACCTGATGTTAAGTATTGATAAGGCTGAAGATGGAAGCGAGCCTCTCCTCAATCACTGAGGAACTGGCCATCTTATCTCTAACTGCCGGAACACAACAATGCTGAAAACATTGTTGTTATGGCGTCAGACTTAGATAAGATGGTGGTAGCTAGCCAGGCGGACTTACAACGAGTCCTTCCACCAACCAAACCGAATACAATATGTACCCCCGCTGGGAACCCTGACCCGGGACCCCTGAGTCTAATACCGGTGATTGTACCACTAGACCACAGAGGCGGTTCAACTATAACTCAACATTATACCTTAATTTAGTGAAAACACAAAAAAAAATATTGTTTTGTTGCTAACTGAAAAACGGCACAAAAATTGGCCACCGCAGTTCAAGCACAAATATTATTGCCCCATGCTGCGGTTTGATAATATGACTCATTTTCTTGATGAACTCTGTCAACACTGGAAAATAGCGAAATATTTGCGAGTTACTCTAGCCTCTCAATATACGAGACAGCGAGGAACTATTAGCAGATTGTTTATTTATTTGTCGAAATAAGAGACGAACTCTTTTCCAATCAAATAATCATAAACGACAAACGAGGTATACTCAGAATTGTCAGCCTAGAGCCTAGTTTTTACGATAAGCTTAGATTAGAAAAACCTCAAACGACTGAGGAAGCGTTTAGCCTAGCTATTGAGGAAGAAAGATCCGTTAATTATTATAATACCGTGCTCAGCAAGTTCTCTGAGTAGTAGGGATTCGAGAGTTCTAACACAGTGTCAGAACTCCCATCCCCCCTCCACCACCCGTCTGTATCTCTAACCCTTTCTGAGATACGTTTTTCTTAAATTCAGCCCTACTTGATTAACTAATTAATCCTCGGGCTTCGCTAATGACACGTTCTATGTTAATTACACCTACCTACCCAGGCAAACCGAACATACACAGTTTGTTGAAGCTGGAGCTTAGCGGAGTTTTTAACACACCTACTATTTGTCGTTCTCATGTGAACACCATATTTCTCTTCTACAATCTTAATTTGGTTCATTAATTTCTCATTTATTTGCTTCCACTACCATAACAAGTTTTACAAGTACTTTTTTATTATTTGATTCGACAAATAACTTTGCTCATTAAATTATCAACTATTTGCTTTCACTATTATAACAAGTTTTATTCAAGTTCTAACAACCACAACTTAGCTTTTCCTAACAAAATATTATTCGCCCTCATTGAAGACATAGACTAAGTACTGCTTCAGAGTCAAGACAACAAATATGGAAGTGAGTATTTTATTTTATTAAGTTACATGATGTTGATTTATATTTACTGTTGTACTTATTATTCTTTGTTCTCATTGTTATTGCTCATATCTTACCTCGATAATAACACTACCACCAACTAGGAGGAAAACACTTATAAATATTACTTTCCGATGTCTGATGATGAGGAAGTAGTAGGGATTCGAGAGTTCTAACACAGTGTCAGAACTCCCATCCCCCCTCCACCCGTCTCCCCCTCATTGCCCTTCCACAACCCATCCTCGGGTCGTCCAAAACTAAAAAAAAAAAAAAAAAAAAAAAAAAAAAAAAAAAAAAAAAAAATGAAAACACCCCCATTTGAATCGATTGCGCTGGGTCCCGGAATGATATCTCTAACCCTTTCTGAGATACGTTTTTCTTAAACTCAGCCCTACTTGATTAACTAATTAATCCTCGGGCCTCGGGCTTCGCTAATGACACGTTCTATGTTAATTACACCTCAGTAATTTTTCACAATGCCGCTCATTACTTAACTATTTAATAAAATCATTCATATTTGTTGCATAACTACGATCCGTACCTATGCATGTTTTCGAACAAAACAACGCCTCACCTAGTCTACCTACCCAGGCAAACCGAACATACACAGTTTGTTGAAGCTGGAGCTTAGCGGAGTTTTTAACACACCTACTATTTATCGTTCTCATGTGAACACCATATTTCTCTTCTACAATCTTAATTTGGTTCATTAATTTCTCATTTATTTGCTTCCACTACCATAACAAGTTTTACAAGTACTTTTATTATTTGATTCGACAAATAACTTTGCTCATTAAATTATCAACTATTTGCTTTCACTATAATAACAAGTTTTATTCAAGTTCTCAGTTGTTTTTTGAACATTTTGATTGAGAAACACATCATAATGTTATGATCTGACTTAGTATAAGAACAACCACAACTTAGCTTTTCCTAACAAAATATTATTCGCCCTCATTGAAGACATAGACTACTGCTTCAGAGTCAAAACAACAAATATGGAAGTGAGTATTTTATTTTATTAAGTTACATGATGTTGATTTATATTTACTGTTGTACTTATTATTCTTTGTTCTCATTGTTATTGCTCATATCTTACCTCGATAATAACACTACCGCCAACTAGGAGGAAAACACTTATAAATATTACTTTCCGATGTCTGATGATGAGGACACATCTTCGAGCCCATACCCTTAAGAAGAGAAATAGCAGCAGCGAGCCGAGCAGCGATTATCTAAAGGAATTCTTTGAACAACCCGCGTAGAAGTAAAAAGCAAAAGTTCAGTCGTCTATTGTAGGCAGAGTAACAAACGACGGGGTCTCATATATTTCTACAAATGATGATAATGGATCAAAAGCGAATCACCTAATGAATTTAAAAAATTGGCGAACGTCTCGCTGTCGGATCACTGGAAACATGCGGACGTACGAGTGAAGTACTATAATAAACAAAACACTAACCACCACCAACGAACACGGCAGCTGATATATAACATTACAAAAGAAATTTCAAGTGCATCTGACTGCAAGAAATATACATTTAAACATAAAGATTGAATAAAATCATCCATACTGACGTTGATTTATAATGCATCATATTATAAAATGTATGAAATAAGGTTGAAATTTGACACCTGAATAAACGATTTATTCTGTTAATATTCCCTTCTTTTCCTTCATTTCAAAGGTTTTTAAAATAAAGATCAAAATGAAATTGAATACCCAACCTAAAATACCCTTGGCGAAGCAGTCTTGTCAGAACTTGTTATTTAACATACAATTACATGTGAACACCATATTTTTCATTCATTATCGAAAAACTTTATTTACTACTTTCAATAAAGTTTCAACTAACTTCTTCTCTTCATTATTTAAGTATCAAATGTTTGCTTACAAAAGCATAACAAGTTTATTTAAGTCTTATCCTTTGAATTAGTTTACTTTGTTTTATCAGTGATTGTCAAACCCATTAGAATCTAATGATATGAACTAGTATAAAAACGATCATATTCGCTTTCCATTTCCTAACAAAGTGCCATAGAAGACGTTATTACATTGACTACTGGTTGAGAAACAGGCTATCTAAAACGGATGTAAGTATTGTATTTTAAATACTTCTTTGTGCCTGATATTTGCTAATTGTTCGTAACTATCGACCTCCTCGTCTGTTACATGATGTTGGTTTATATTTATTGTTGTACTTACAATTTGTTGTACTCATTGTTACAACCCACATCCTGCTTTAGTGACAGCACTACCATTGGTTACGAAGCAAACACATCTTTGACACAACACCTACTCTATCAAGAAGATAACCAGACCAAACAGCGAACCTCTAAGAAGCAAGTTTTTTGAATAGCCCTTATAGGAGACACGTGCTAAACTATAGTAGATTAGTCTACTGTGGGGCGTGCAACAAAGGATGGGATCAAAAGCAACTTATCTAATAAATGTATTTTTTTCTTTATGTCTTAAAAATTAGCAAGCGTCCTGACATCTGATGTAGGGGTTTTCGAGTGAATTACCACCTACAACAAGCAAAAGTATAACCACAACAAATAAATTCGACAGTCAATTTATACTTATAATAATATCAGAAAGCTATTTGAAATGCATCTGAACGCAAGAAATATACGTTAAAACGTAAATATTGAATGTGCATAAAATCATTGATCAACACAATCTCATTAACAAATTATTTTGCCATAAAGAAACTATCATGAATATCGTTACAATAGTGGTGGATCTACAATGGTTCAAAGATTTAAAAAATAAATTCATTATAAAGGAATTGGCAACCGCTACTAAAGATTACACTCTAATATTTTTTATAAAATCACCTTACTCTTTTGAAAACTTTATGAAATGATGAACAAAAGCATATACGTTGGTTGGAGAAAAACCGTGGGTTGACTTGGATTGAAGGAATCATTGATCATCAAGAATTTCAACGAATTCTAGTACCTACCTTATTTAATTGACAAATAAGTATTAGTCAAAGATTTGGAGAAAATAATGTGGCTTAGAGAGTTCTATTTACAATGTGAAATAATAGAATTAGGTGAAAAAGGTTGTCATAATGGCTTTATGTTACTTAATGATTGCAACAACAATGAAAAAAAAGTTTTGGAGTTGTGTTCATCACAAAAATATCTGTGCATTAAAAATGTAATGTGTCTCAAGATGTGGTACTGTGATAATTATATCTTTAATTTATATTAATTTAGAATAACAAATTAAATTGTAAACTATTTTTTAATGTATCATTTTATTAATCAAATAAAATATATTTGGGGTTATACATACACCGTTCTTTTTTTGAATTGGATCAAGTAACTTATCATCTTTTCAGATTGCGAAAATTTTAAAAACATAATAAACTTAAACTTCTGTAGGATTTAAAAAAGTAATCGTTATTTGTACATAACTTGTTGTAATAATAACGAACACAAAAAAAAAAACTGTTTGGTTATAGCAGTGTGAACAATTCTATATTTCAATATAAACCTTGTTAATATCATGAAGAAACTGTCATGAATACCTAATGTTCAAAATATAAATTATTACTATGACAGAGGGAAGAAACCACATGCAACAAGCAAAATTATAACTACAATCAACGAACTGGACACTCGATTTATAATAAAAGATTTTTCAAATGCATCCAGGACCTCTATTTTTGAATCACTCGTCGTGCGAGTGGCGAGGCGAATGAGGAGGCGATCACGCGATTAGCGATCTAACATGCGTAGACATAGCACGCTTTTCGCTTTGCCCCTCGCGCGCTCGCGTTGGGAGGCGGTACTACAGACGAAAAGCGTAGTTATGTATATACGTGCAAGGTCGCTTTTACGGAATACGGAAACTCAAACGTCGCTCGCACGAAAATCAGTAGAAACCTCGAGACGAGGGAATCAAAAAAAATAGAGCTCCTGGACACAAGAAATATTAACAACTACAACAAAAATATTCTTCCGTAAGAAACTATCATAAAAATCGATGCAATACTTAGTCGTGGATTTACAATTGCCAATTGCTAATAAAGATTTACCTCTGACATTTTTTGATAAAATTGCCTTTCTTTTAAAACTTTATTAAATGATGAACAAAAGAATATGCGTTAGGTTGGAAAATAAAACCGTGGGTTGACTTCGAGCGAATGATTAAGTAATTGATCATTAAGAATTTCAACGAATTCTGGTACCTTATTTATTTAGACAAAAAGAAAAAAATAGGTTTGTAGAAAATAATGCGGCTTCGAGAGTTATATTAAGAATACGAAATAATAGAATTAGGTGAAACAGGTTGTTCTAATTTTTGTAAGTTATATAATGAATACTACAAGAAATACAACATGTTTTGGAATGGAGTTCATCACAAAAAATATTTGTGCAATAATTTTTTTATGTGAATCAAGATGTGGTATTGTGATAGTTATATCTCTAATTTCTTTTAATTTAGAATAACAAATATTGAATTGTAAACTATTTTTGAATGTATCATTTTATTATTCAAATAAAATATCTTTGGGAGTATACAAACACCGTTTTCTTTTTAATTGGATCAAGCAGACAAAATCATTCATTTATTTATCTACAATTATATTCTCCGATGCGAAAATTTTAAAACTCCTGCAGAATTTAAAAAAAATTGAACATTTGAACAAAACCTGTTGTGGAAATAACGAACACAAAGAAAAAATGCTTAGGTAATGTTTGGTTTTGAACAATTCTATATTTCAAAACAAACTTTGTTAATATCATGAAGAAACTATCAGGAATACCTGTCGATCAAATAGAAATTATGATTATGGCAGAAGGAACAAGTTCTCGAATTGTGTACATCATAAAAATATGATCACATAAAAAAAACTATTAATGAAATATTGAATATTATTATTAATTTTACTGTATAATTGTTTTCTTTCAAAGACTAAAAGACTATAACATTAAATTGATAAAATAATTTTACAGTTTTTTTATGAATGCATTAGTAAACATACGATATCTTTTTATGTCTTCTAATTTTCCTTATCTTGTTCGACAATGTTTGTTAATATCATGAAGAAATTAACAAGTATATCGATGAAAATGCTCGTGGATCCAAAATTCTATAAAATAATTTAATTATAAGGAACAAAATTAATCAATATTAAAAATGATATTCTAACATTTCAATAATTAAAACGTCATTTTTTTTAACTTTTATCAAATGGAGAGCAGAAGTAAGTGTACCTATTGCTTAGGTAAAAAAAGAAATCAATGTTTGACTTAGAGGAAGAGATTCATTGATCATCGAGAATTTGAACATTTTTCATACATAATGTGACTTCGAGAGGTAGCTCTCAACAATGTGAAATATTAGAATTTTTGGTGGAATTGGACAATGCTAAATTTTTAAGTTAGTTAATGATGAGTATGAAGACGGAACAAATTTTCGAATTGTGTACATAATAAATAGATGTACATAATTGCATAAAAAAATCTTAATATTGAATTGTTAAATATTATTTACTGTATCATTTTATTAGTTATAAAATTTCGTTGTGGGTAAGCATTGTTTTCTTTCAAAGACGATAACAGTAAATTCTTAAAAAAAAATGCAGTTTATATTAATAATATTAAAAAACATTATTATATGAATGCTAAAGAAAACATTTCTTCTCTAAAAGTATGCCTTCTGTTTATACAAATAAAAAAGAAATCAATTAGTACCTATTTACTTGCAAGAAATACAAATGTAGGTTGCGTATGCGTATAAGAGGGTGTGTTAATTATTTAAGACATCTAAAAAAAATATTGTAGTTGTGAATAGCAGTGTGAACTAGTTTATTAGCATAATATCTAAACTAATATTAAGATCCATTTTGTAGATGCATATTACCTACGAACGATTTAGGTAATAATAAATTATAACTTCACTTTTATTACGAATATTTAAGAATTTGGTTTTTTTTTAATAATTGTATTTTTTTTTATTTGCAGCATAAGAAGCATTCGAGTAATATATCAATAAAAATAAGAAAGTGAATTCCATGTCTTCAAATTGTAACTTATTTGCAAACTTTAACCAGGTTTACTACACGGTAGGAGGAGCACCATTTGGATAATTCTATTTTAGATTTGAGATTAAGTTACCACTATTAAGTATCAGTTGGCAATGTTCAAACCAAAACTTAGGTTCAGTGTTCTAAAATCTATACCATGCATGCATGTTAGCGATTGTAATTAATCACCTCGCAACCAACTTCACGTAGGCTGCTTTACCCCTAAAGTGTAATTCTAGCCAGCAGCGCTGCAGAGGGGCTAGGCAGCCCGCATGCTTATTGTTGCAGATGGTTTCAAAGCAAATTGCGGTTGAGGCAGGCCGGCGGAGCCGGCCTGCCTCAGCTGCGGTTTGTGAGCTTTGAAACCATCTGCAACGATAAGCATGCATGCTGCCTCACCCCTTTGCACCAATGCGGATCTGAATTAGACTTTAGAGGTAAAGCAGACTACGTGAAGTTGATTGTGAGGTGATTAATTACAATCGCTGACATGCATGCATGGTATAGATTTTATAACACTGAACCTAAGTTTTGGTGTGAACATTGCCAGCTGATACTTAATAGTGGTAACTTAATCTCAAATCTAAAATAGAATTATCCAAATGGTGCTCCTCCTACCGTGTAGTAAACCTGGTTAAAGTTTGCAAATAAGTTACAATTTGAAGACATGGAATTCACTTTCTTATTTTTATTGATATATTACTCGAATGCTTCTTATGCTGCAAATAAAAAAAAATACAATTATTAAAAAAAAACCAAATTCTTAAATATTCGTAATAAAAGTGAAGTTATAATTTATTATTACCTAAATCGTTCGTAGGTAATATGCATCTACAAAATGGATCTTAATATTAGTTTAGATATTATGCTAATAAACTAGTTCACACTGCTATTCACAACTACAATATTTTTTTTAGATGTCTTAAATAATTAACACACCCTCTTATACGCATACGCAACCTACATTTGTATTTCTTGCAAGTAAATAGGTACTAATTGATTTCTTTTTTATTTGTATAAACAGAAGGCATACTTTTAGAGAAGAAATGTTTTCTTTAGCATTCATATAATAATGTTTTTTAATATTATTAATATAAACTGCATTTTTTTTTAAGAATTTACTGTTATCGTCTTTGAAAGAAAACAATGCTTACCCACAACGAAATTTTATAACTAATAAAATGATACAGTAAATAATATTTAACAATTCAATATTAAGATTTTTTTATGCAATTATGTACATCTATTTATTATGTACACAATTCGAAAATTTGTTCCGTCTTCATACTCATCATTAACTAACTTAAAAATTTAGCATTGTCCAATTCCACCAAAAATTCTAATATTTCACATTGTTGAGAGCTACCTCTCGAAGTCACATTATGTATGAAAAATGTTCAAATTCTCGATGATCAATGAATCTCTTCCTCTAAGTCAAACATTGATTTCTTTTTTTACCTAAGCAATAGGTACACTTACTTCTGCTCTCCATTTGATAAAAGTTAAAAAAATGACGTTTTAATTATTGAAATGTTAGAATATCATTTTTAATATTGATTAATTTTGTTCCTTATAATTAAATTATTTTATAGAATTTTGGATCCACGAGCATTTTCATCGATATACTTGGTAATTTCTTCATGATATTAACAAACATTGTCGAACAAGATAAGGAAAATTAGAAGACATAAAAAGATATCGTATGTTTACTAATGCATTCATAAAAAAACTGTAAAATTATTTTATCAATTTAATGTTATAGTCTTTTAGTCTTTGAAAGAAAACAATTATACAGTAAAATTAATAATAATATTCAATATTTCATTAATAGTTTTTTTTATGTGATCATATTTTTATGATGTACACAATTCGAGAACTTGTTCCTTCTGCCATAATCATAATTTCTATTTGATCGACAGGTATTCCTGATAGTTTCTTCATGATATTAACAAAGTTTGTTTTGAAATATAGAATTGTTCAAAACCAAACATTACCTAAGCATTTTTTCTTTGTGTTCGTTATTTCCACAACAGGTTTTGTTCAAATGTTCAATTTTTTTTAAATTCTGCAGGAGTTTTAAAATTTTCGCATCGGAGAATATAATTGTAGATAAATAAATGAATGATTTTGTCTGCTTGATCCAATTAAAAAGAAAACGGTGTTTGTATACTCCCAAAGATATTTTATTTGAATAATAAAATGATACATTCAAAAATAGTTTACAATTCAATATTTGTTATTCTAAATTAAAAGAAATTAGAGATATAACTATCACAATACCACATCTTGATTCACATAAAAAAAATTATTGCACAAATATTTTTTGTGATGAACTCCATTCCAAAACATGTTGTATTTCTTGTAGTATTCATTATATAACTTACAAAAATTAGAACAACCTGTTTCACCTAATTCTATTATTTCGTATTCTTAATATAACTCTCGAAGCCGCATTATTTTCTACAAACCTATTTTTTTCTTTTTGTCTAAATAAATAAGGTACCAGAATTCGTTGAAATTCTTAATGATCAATTACTTAATCATTCGCTCGAAGTCAACCCACGGTTTTATTTTCCAACCTAACGCATATTCTTTTGTTCATCATTTAATAAAGTTTTAAAAGAAAGGCAATTTTATCAAAAAATGTCAGAGGTAAATCTTTATTAGCAATTGGCAATTGTAAATCCACGACTAAGTATTGCATCGATTTTTATGATAGTTTCTTACGGAAGAATATTTTTGTTGTAGTTGTTAATATTTCTTGTGTCCAGGAGCTCTATTTTTTTTGATTCCCTCGTCTCGAGGTTTCTACTGATTTTCGTGCGAGCGACGTTTGAGTTTCCGTATTCCGTAAAAGCGACCTTGCACGTATATACATAACTACGCTTTTCGTCTGTAGTACCGCCTCCCAACGCGAGCGCGCGAGGGGCAAAGCGAAAAGCGTGCTATGTCTACGCATGTTAGATCGCTAATCGCGTGATCGCCTCCTCATTCGCCTCGCCACTCGCACGACGAGTGATTCAAAAATAGAGGTCCTGGATGCATTTGAAAAATCTTTTATTATAAATCGAGTGTCCAGTTCGTTGATTGTAGTTATAATTTTGCTTGTTGCATGTGGTTTCTTCCCTCTGTCATAGTAATAATTTATATTTTGAACATTAGGTATTCATGACAGTTTCTTCATGATATTAACAAGGTTTATATTGAAATATAGAATTGTTCACACTGCTATAACCAAACAGTTTTTTTTTTTGTGTTCGTTATTATTACAACAAGTTATGTACAAATAACGATTACTTTTTTAAATCCTACAGAAGTTTAAGTTTATTATGTTTTTAAAATTTTCGCAATCTGAAAAGATGATAAGTTACTTGATCCAATTCAAAAAAAGAACGGTGTATGTATAACCCCAAATATATTTTATTTGATTAATAAAATGATACATTAAAAAATAGTTTACAATTTAATTTGTTATTCTAAATTAATATAAATTAAAGATATAATTATCACAGTACCACATCTTGAGACACATTACATTTTTAATGCACAGATATTTTTGTGATGAACACAACTCCAAAACTTTTTTTTCATTGTTGTTGCAATCATTAAGTAACATAAAGCCATTATGACAACCTTTTTCACCTAATTCTATTATTTCACATTGTAAATAGAACTCTCTAAGCCACATTATTTTCTCCAAATCTTTGACTAATACTTATTTGTCAATTAAATAAGGTAGGTACTAGAATTCGTTGAAATTCTTGATGATCAATGATTCCTTCAATCCAAGTCAACCCACGGTTTTTCTCCAACCAACGTATATGCTTTTGTTCATCATTTCATAAAGTTTTCAAAAGAGTAAGGTGATTTTATAAAAAATATTAGAGTGTAATCTTTAGTAGCGGTTGCCAATTCCTTTATAATGAATTTATTTTTTAAATCTTTGAACCATTGTAGATCCACCACTATTGTAACGATATTCATGATAGTTTCTTTATGGCAAAATAATTTGTTAATGAGATTGTGTTGATCAATGATTTTATGCACATTCAATATTTACGTTTTAACGTATATTTCTTGCGTTCAGATGCATTTCAAATAGCTTTCTGATATTATTATAAGTATAAATTGACTGTCGAATTTATTTGTTGTGGTTATACTTTTGCTTGTTGTAGGTGGTAATTCACTCGAAAACCCCTACATCAGATGTCAGGACGCTTGCTAATTTTTAAGACATAAAGAAAAAAATACATTTATTAGATAAGTTGCTTTTGATCCCATCCTTTGTTGCACGCCCCACAGTAGACTAATCTACTATAGTTTAGCACGTGTCTCCTATAAGGGCTATTCAAAAAACTTGCTTCTTAGAGGTTCGCTGTTTGGTCTGGTTATCTTCTTGATAGAGTAGGTGTTGTGTCAAAGATGTGTTTGCTTCGTAACCAATGGTAGTGCTGTCACTAAAGCAGGATGTGGGTTGTAACAATGAGTACAACAAATTGTAAGTACAACAATAAATATAAACCAACATCATGTAACAGACGAGGAGGTCGATAGTTACGAACAATTAGCAAATATCAGGCACAAAGAAGTATTTAAAATACAATACTTACATCCGTTTTAGATAGCCTGTTTCTCAACCAGTAGTCAATGTAATAACGTCTTCTATGGCACTTTGTTAGGAAATGGAAAGCGAATATGATCGTTTTTATACTAGTTCATATCATTAGATTCTAATGGGTTTGACAATCACTGATAAAACAAAGTAAACTAATTCAAAGGATAAGACTTAAATAAACTTGTTATGCTTTTGTAAGCAAACATTTGATACTTAAATAATGAAGAGAAGAAGTTAGTTGAAACTTTATTGAAAGTAGTAAATAAAGTTTTTCGATAATGAATGAAAAATATGGTGTTCACATGTAATTGTATGTTAAATAACAAGTTCTGACAAGACTGCTTCGCCAAGGGTATTTTAGGTTGGGTATTCAATTTCATTTTGATCTTTATTTTAAAAACCTTTGAAATGAAGGAAAAGAAGGGAATATTAACAGAATAAATCGTTTATTCAGGTGTCAAATTTCAACCTTATTTCATACATTTTATAATATGATGCATTATAAATCAACGTCAGTATGGATGATTTTATTCAATCTTTATGTTTAAATGTATATTTCTTGCAGTCAGATGCACTTGAAATTTCTTTTGTAATGTTATATATCAGCTGCCGTGTTCGTTGGTGGTGGTTAGTGTTTTGTTTATTATAGTACTTCACTCGTACGTCCGCATGTTTCCAGTGATCCGACAGCGAGACGTTCGCCAATTTTTTAAATTCATTAGGTGATTCGCTTTTGATCCATTATCATCATTTGTAGAAATATATGAGACCCCGTCGTTTGTTACTCTGCCTACAATAGACGACTGAACTTTTGCTTTTTACTTCTACGCGGGTTGTTCAAAGAATTCCTTTAGATAATCGCTGCTCGGCTCGCTGCTGCTATTTCTCTTCTTAAGGGTATGGGCTCGAAGATGTGTCCTCATCATCAGACATCGGAAAGTAATATTTATAAGTGTTTTCCTCCTAGTTGGCGGTAGTGTTATTATCGAGGTAAGATATGAGCAATAACAATGAGAACAAAGAATAATAAGTACAACAGTAAATATAAATCAACATCATGTAACTTAATAAAATAAAATACTCACTTCCATATTTGTTGTTTTGACTCTGAAGCAGTAGTCTATGTCTTCAATGAGGGCGAATAATATTTTGTTAGGAAAAGCTAAGTTGTGGTTGTTCTTATACTAAGTCAGATCATAACATTATGATGTGTTTCTCAATCAAAATGTTCAAAAAACAACTGAGAACTTGAATAAAACTTGTTATTATAGTGAAAGCAAATAGTTGATAATTTAATGAGCAAAGTTATTTGTCGAATCAAATAATAAAAGTACTTGTAAAACTTGTTATGGTAGTGGAAGCAAATAAATGAGAAATTAATGAACCAAATTAAGATTGTAGAAGAGAAATATGGTGTTCACATGAGAACGATAAATAGTAGGTGTGTTAAAAACTCCGCTAAGCTCCAGCTTCAACAAACTGTGTATGTTCGGTTTGCCTGGGTAGGTAGACTAGGTGAGGCGTTGTTTTGTTCGAAAACATGCATAGGTACGGATCGTAGTTATGCAACAAATATGAATGATTTTATTAAATAGTTAAGTAATGAGCGGCATTGTGAAAAATTACTGAGGTGTAATTAACATAGAACGTGTCATTAGCGAAGCCCGAGGCCCGAGGATTAATTAGTTAATCAAGTAGGGCTGAGTTTAAGAAAAACGTATCTCAGAAAGGGTTAGAGATATCATTCCGGGACCCAGCGCAATCGATTCAAATGGGGGTGTTTTCATTTTTTTTTTTTTTTTTTTTTTTTTTTTTTTTTTTTTTTTTTTTTTAGTTTTGGACGACCCGAGGATGGGTTGTGGAAGGGCAATGAGGGGGAGACGGGTGGAGGGGGGATGGGAGTTCTGACACTGTGTTAGAACTCTCGAATCCCTACTACTTGAGGACACATCTTCGAGCCCATACCCTTAAGAAGAGAAATAGCAGCAGCGAGCCGAGCAGCGATTCTCTGAAGGAATTCTTTGAACAACCCGCGTAGAAGTAAAAAGCAAAAGTTCAGTCGTCTATTGTAGGCAGAGTAACAAACGACGGGGTCTCATATATTTCTACAAATGATGGTAATGGATCAAAAGCGAATCACCTAATAAAGATCGAGATCTATGAATTTAAAAAATTTGTGAACGTCTCGCTATCGGATCACTGGAAACATGCGGACGTACGAGTGAAGTACTATAATAAACAAAACACTAACCACCACCAACGAACACGGCAGCTGATATAATAACATTACAAAAGAAATTTCAAGTGCATCTGACTGCAAGAAATATACATTTAAACATAAAGATTGAATAAAATCATCCATACTGACGTTGATTTATAATGCATCATATTATAAAATGTATGAAATAAGGTTGAAATTTGACACCTGAATAAACGATTTATTCTTTTAATATTCCCTTCTTTTCCTTCATTTCAAAGGTTTTTAAAATAAAGATCAAAATGAAATTGAATACCCAACCTAAAATACCCTTGGCGAAGCAGTCTTGTCAGAACTTGTTATTTAACATACAATTACATGTGAACACCATATTTTTCATTCATTATCGAAAAACTTTATTTACTACTTTCAATAAAGTTTCAACTAACTTCTTCTCTTCATTATTTAAGTATCAAATGTTTGCTTACAAAAGCATAACAAGTTTATTTAAGTCTTATCCTTTGAATTAGTTTACTTTGTTTTATCAGTGATTGTCAAACACATTAGAATCTAATGATATGAACTAGTATAAAAACGATCACATTCGCTTTCCATTTCCTAACAAAGTGCCATAGAAGACGTTATTACATTGACTACTGTTGAGAAACAGGCTATCTAAAAGTAAGAAAGTCTAGATGTAAGTATTGTATTTTAAATACTTCTTTGTGCCTGATATTTGCTAATTGTTCGTAACTATCGTCCTCCTCGTCTGTTACATGATGTTGGTTTATATTTATTGTTGTACTTACAATTTTTTGTACTTATTGTTACAACCCACATCCTGCTTTAGTGACAGCACTACCATTGGTTACGAAGCAAACACATCTTTGACACAACACCTACTCTATCAAGAAGATAAACAGACCAAACAGCGAACCTCTAAGAAGCAAGTTTTTTTGAATAGCCCTTATAGGAGACACGAGCTAAACTATAGTAGATTAGTCTACTGTGGGGCGTGCAACAAAGGATGGGATCAAAAGCAACTCATCTAATAAATGTAATTTTTTCTTTATGTCTTAAAAATTAGCAAGCGTTTGTTTTTGGTAGGTGGTAATTCGAGTGAATTACCACCTACAACAAGCAAAAGTATAACCACAACAAATAAATTCGACAGTCAATTTATACTTATAATAATATCAGAAAGCTATTTGAAATGCATCTGAACGCAAGAAATATAAGTTAAAACGTAAATATTGAATGTGCATAAAATCATTGATCAACACAATCTCATTAACAAATTATTTTGCCATAAAGAAACTATCATGAATATCATTACAATAGTGGTGGATCTACAATGGTTCAAAGATTTAAAAAATAAATTAATTATAAAGGAATTGGCAACCGCTACTAAAGATTACACTCTAATATTTTTTATAAAATCACCTTATTCCTTTGAAAACTTTATGAAATGATGAACAAAAGCATATACGTTGGTTAGAGAAAAACCGTGGGTTGACTTGGATTGAAGGAATCATTGATCATCAAGAATTTCAACGAATTTAGTACCTACCTTATTTAATTGACAAAAAAGTATTAGTCAAAGATTTGGAGAAAATAATGTGGCTTAGAGAGTTCTATTTACAATGTGAAATAATAGAATTAGGTGAAAAAGGTTGTCATAATGGCTTTAAGTTACTTAATGATTGCAACAACAATGAAAAAAAAGTTTTGGAGTTGTGTTCATCACAAAAATATCTGTGCATTAAAAAATGTAATGTGTCTCAAGATGTGGTACTGTGATAATTATATCTTTAATTTATATTAATTTAGAATAACAAATTAAATTGTAACTATTTTTTAATGTATCATTTTATTAATCAAATAAAATATATCTGGGGATATACATACACCGTTCTTTTTTTGAATTGGATCAAGTAACTTATCATCTTTTCAGATTGCGAAAATTTTAAAAACATAATAAACTTAAACTTCTGTAGGATTTTAAAAAGTAATCGTTATTTGTACATAACTTGTTGTAATAATAACGAACACAAAAAAAAATACTGTTTGGTTTTTTAACAATTCTATATATCAATATAAACCTTGTTAATATCATGAAGAAACTGTCATGAATACCTAATGTTCAAAATATAAATATATACTATGACAGAGGGAAGAAACCACATGCAACAAGCAAAAGTATAACTACAATCAACGAACTGGACACTCGATTTATAATAAAAGATTTTTCAAATGCATCCAGGACCTCTATTTTTGAATCACTCGTCGTGCGAGTGGCGAGGCGAATGAGGAGGCGATCACGCGATTAGCGATCTAACATGCGTAGACATAGCACGCTTTTCGCTTTGCCCCTCGCGCGCTCGCGTTGGGAGGCGGTACTACAGGCGAAAAGCGTAGTTATGTATATACGTGCAAGGTCGCTTTTATGGAATACGGAAACTCAAACGTCGCTCGCACGAAAATCAGTAGAAACCTCGAGACGAGGGAATCAAAAATAGAGCTCCTGGACACAAGAAATATTAACAACTACAACAAAAATATTCTTCCATAAGAAACTATCATGAAAATCGATGCAATACTTAGTCGTGGATTTATTCAGGTAACTGGAGGTGCGTTTCATTGATCATCGAGAATTTGAACATTTTTCATACATAATGTGACTTCGAGAGGTAGCTCTCAACAATGTGAAATATTAGAATTTTTGGTGGAATTGGACAATGCTAAATTTTTAAGTTAGTTAATGATGAGTATGAAGACGGAACAAATTTTCGAATTGTGTACATAATAAATAGATGTACATAATTGCATAAAAAAATCTTAATATTGAACTGTTAAATATTATTTACTGTATCATTTTATTAGTTATAAAATTTCGTTGTGGGTAAGCATTGTTTTCTTTCAAAGACGATAACAGTAAATTCTTTAAAAAAAATGCAGTTTATATTAATAATATTAAAAAACATTATTATATGAATGCTAAAGAAAACATTTCTTCTCTAAAAGTATACCTTCTGTTTATACAAATAAAAATGAAATAATTAGTACTGATTTACTTGCAAGAAATACAAATGTAGGTTGCGTATGCGTATAAGAGTAAAGCGGGGTAAAGCAGACTACGTGAAGTTGATTGTGAGGTGATTAATTACAATCGCTGACATGCAAACATGGTATAGATTTTAGAACACTGAACCTAAGTTTTGGTTTGAACATTGCCAACTGATACTTAATAATGGTAACTTAATCTCAAATCTAAAATAGAATTATCCAAATTTGTGCTCCTCCTACCGTGTAGTAAACCTGGTTAAAGTTTGCAAATAAGTTACAATTTTAAGACATGGAATTCACTTTCTTATTTTTATTGATATATTACTCGAATGCTTCTTATGTTGCAAATAAAAAAAATACAATTATCAAAAAAAAAACAAATTCCTAAATATTCGTAATAAAAGTGAAGTGATAATTTATTATTACCTAAATCGTTCGTAGGTAATATGCATCTACAAAATGGATCTTAATATTAGTTTAGATATTATGCTAATAAACTAGTTCACACTGCTATTCACAACTACAATTTTTTTTAGATGTCTTAAATAATTAACACACCCTCTTATACGCATACGCAACCTACATTTGTATTTCTTGCAAGTAAATAGGTACTAATTATTTCATTTTTATTTGTATAAACAGAAGGTATACTTTTAGAGAAGAAATGTTTTCTTTAGCATTCATATAATAATGTTTTTTAATATTATTAATATAAACTGCATTTTTTTTAAAGAATTTACTGTTATCGTCTTTGAAAGAAAACAATGCTTACCCACAACGAAATTTTATAACTAATAAAATGATACAGTAAATAATATTTAACAGTTCAATATTAAGATTTTTTTATGCAATTATGTACATCTATTTATTATGTACACAATTCGAAAATTTGTTCCGTCTTCATACTCATCATTAACTAACTTAAAAATTTAGCATTGTCCAATTCCACCAAAAATTCTAATATTTCACATTGTTGAGAGCTACCTCTCGAAGTCACATTATGTATGAAAAATGTTCAAATTCTCGATGATCAATGAATCTCATCCTCTAAGTCAAACATTGATTTCTTTTTTTTACCTAAGCAATACACTTACTTCTGCTCTCCATTTGATAAAAGTAAAAAAATGACGTTTTACTTATTGAAATGTTAGAATATCATTTTTAATATTGATTAATTTTGTTCCTTATAATTAAATTATTTAATAGAATTTTGGATTCATGAGCATTTTCATCGATATACTTGTTAATTTCTTCCTGATATTAACAAACATTGTCGAACAAGATGAGGAAAATTAGAAGACATAAAAAGATATCGTATGTTTACTAATGCATTCATAAAAAAACTGTAAAATTATTTTATCAATTTAATGTTATAGTCTTTTAGTCTTTGAAAGAAAACAATTATACAGTAAAATTAATAATAATATTCAATATTTCATAAATAGTTTTTTTTTTATGTGATCATATTTGTATGATGTACACAATTCGAGAACTTGTTCCTTCTGTCATAATCATAATTTCTATTTGATCGACAGGTATTCCTGATAGTTTCTTCATGATATTAACAAGGTTTGTTTTGAAATATAGAATTGTTCAAAACCAAACATTACCTAAGCATTTTTTCTTTGTGTTCGTTATTTCCACAACATGTTTTGTTCAAATGTTAATTTTTTTTTTAATTCTGCAGGAGTTTTAAAATTTTCGCATCGGAGAATATAATTGTAGATAAATAAATGAATGATTTTGTCTGCTTGATCCAATTCAAAAAGAAAACGGTGTATGTATACTCCCAAAGATATTTTATTTGAATAATAAAATGATACATTCAAAAATAGTTTACAATTCAACATTTGTTATTCTATATTAAAAGAAATCAGAGATATAATTATCACAAATACCACATCTTGATTCACATAAAAAAAAAAATGCACAAATATTTTTTGTGATGAACTCCATTCCAAAACATGTTGTATTTCATGTAGTATTCATTATATAACTTACAAAAATTAGGACAACCTTTTTCACATAATTCTATTACCTACAACAAGCAAAAGTATAACCACAACAAATAAATTCGACAGTCAATTTATACTTATAATAATATCAGAAAGCTATTTGAAATGCATCTGAACGCAAGAAATATAAGTTAAAACGTAAATATTGAATGTGCATAAAATCATTGATCAACACAATCTCATTAACAAATTATTTTGCCATAAAGAAACTATCATGAATATCATTACAATAGTGGTGGATCTACAATGGTTCAAAGATTTAAAAAATAAATTAATTATAAAGGAATTGGCAACCGCTACTAAAGATTACACTCTAATATTTTTTATAAAATCACCTTATTCCTTTGAAAACTTTATGAAATGATGAACAAAAGCATATACGTTGGTTAGAGAAAAACCGTGGGTTGACTTGGATTGAAGGAATCATTGATCATCAAGAATTTCAACGAATTTAGTACCTACCTTATTTAATTGACAAAAAAGTATTAGTCAAAGATTTGGAGAAAATAATGTGGCTTAGAGAGTTCTATTTACAATGTGAAATAATAGAATTAGGTGAAAAAGGTTGTCATAATGGCTTTAAGTTACTTAATGATTGCAACAACAATGAAAAAAAAGTTTTGGAGTTGTGTTCATCACAAAAATATCTGTGCATTAAAAAATGTAATGTGTCTCAAGATGTGGTACTGTGATAATTATATCTTTAATTTATATTAATTTAGAATAACAAATTAAATTGTAACTATTTTTTAATGTATCATTTTATTAATCAAATAAAATATATCTGGGGATATACATACACCGTTCTTTTTTTGAATTGGATCAAGTAACTTATCATCTTTTCAGATTGCGAAAATTTTAAAAACATAATAAACTTAAACTTCTGTAGGATTTTAAAAAGTAATCGTTATTTGTACATAACTTGTTGTAATAATAACGAACACAAAAAAAAATACTGTTTGGTTTTTTAACAATTCTATATATCAATATAAACCTTGTTAATATCATGAAGAAACTGTCATGAATACCTAATGTTCAAAATATAAATATATACTATGACAGAGGGAAGAAACCACATGCAACAAGCAAAAGTATAACTACAATCAACGAACTGGACACTCGATTTATAATAAAAGATTTTTCAAATGCATCCAGGACCTCTATTTTTGAATCACTCGTCGTGCGAGTGGCGAGGCGAATGAGGAGGCGATCACGCGATTAGCGATCTAACATGCGTAGACATAGCACGCTTTTCGCTTTGCCCCTCGCGCGCTCGCGTTGGGAGGCGGTACTACAGGCGAAAAGCGTAGTTATGTATATACGTGCAAGGTCGCTTTTATGGAATACGGAAACTCAAACGTCGCTCGCACGAAAATCAGTAGAAACCTCGAGACGAGGGAATCAAAAATAGAGCTCCTGGACACAAGAAATATTAACAACTACAACAAAAATATTCTTCCATAAGAAACTATCATGAAAATCGATGCAATACTTAGTCGTGGATTTACAAGGGTTCAAAGATTTAAAAAATAAATTCACTATAAAGGAATTGCCAATTGCTAATAAAGATTTCACTCTGACATTTTTTGATAAAATTGCCTTTCTTTTAAAACTTTATTAAATGATGAACAACAGAATATGCGTTAGGTTGGAAAATAAAACCGTGGGTTGACTTCGAGCGAATGATTAAGTAATTGATCATTAAGAATTTCAACGAATTCTGGTACCTTATTTATTTAGACAAAAATAAAAAAATAGGTTTGTAGAAAATAATGCGGCTTCGAGAGTTATATTAAGAATATGAAATAATAGAATTATGTGAAAAAGGTTGTCCTAATTTTTGTAAGTTATATAATGAATACTACATGAAATACAACATGTTTTGGAATGGAGTTCATCACAAAAAATATTTGTGCATTTTTTTTTTTATGTGAATCAAGATGTGGTATTTGTGATAATTATATCTCTGATTTCTTTTAATATAGAATAACAAATGTTGAATTGTAAACTATTTTTGAATGTATCATTTTATTATTCAAATAAAATATCTTTGGGAGTATACATACACCGTTTTCTTTTTGAATTGGATCAAGCAGACAAAATCATTCATTTATTTATCTACAATTATATTCTCCGATGCGAAAATTTTAAAACTCCTGCAGAATTAAAAAAAAAATTAACATTTGAACAAAACATGTTGTGGAAATAACGAACACAAAGAAAAAATGCTTAGGTAATGTTTGGTTTTGAACAATTCTATATTTCAAAACAAACCTTGTTAATATCATGAAGAAACTATCAGGAATACCTGTCGATCAAATAGAAATTATGATTATGACAGAAGGAACAAGTTCTCGAATTGTGTACATCATACAAATATGATCACATAAAAAAAAAACTATTTATGAAATATTGAATATTATTATTAATTTTACTGTATAATTGTTTTCTTTCAAAGACTAAAAGACTATAACATTAAATTGATAAAATAATTTTACAGTTTTTTTATGAATGCATTAGTAAACATACGATATCTTTTTATGTCTTCTAATTTTCCTCATCTTGTTCGACAATGTTTGTTAATATCAGGAAGAAATTAACAAGTATATCGATGAAAATGCTCATGAATCCAAAATTCTATTAAATAATTTAATTATAAGGAACAAAATTAATCAATATTAAAAATGATATTCTAACATTTCAATAAGTAAAACGTCATTTTTTTACTTTTATCAAATGGAGAGCAGAAGTAAGTGTATTGCTTAGGTAAAAAAAAGAAATCAATGTTTGACTTAGAGGATGAGATTCATTGATCATCGAGAATTTGAACATTTTTCATACATAATGTGACTTCGAGAGGTAGCTCTCAACAATGTGAAATATTAGAATTTTTGGTGGAATTGGACAATGCTAAATTTTTAAGTTAGTTAATGATGAGTATGAAGACGGAACAAATTTTCGAATTGTGTACATAATAAATAGATGTACATAATTGCATAAAAAAATCTTAATATTGAACTGTTAAATATTATTTACTGTATCATTTTATTAGTTATAAAATTTCGTTGTGGGTAAGCATTGTTTTCTTTCAAAGACGATAACAGTAAATTCTTTAAAAAAAATGCAGTTTATATTAATAATATTAAAAAACATTATTATATGAATGCTAAAGAAAACATTTCTTCTCTAAAAGTATACCTTCTGTTTATACAAATAAAAATGAAATATTTAGTACCTATTTACTTGCAAGAAATACAAATGTAGGTTGCGTATGCGTATAAGAGGGTGTGTTAATTATTTAAGACATCTAAAAAAAATTGTAGTTGTGAATAGCAGTGTGAACTAGTTTATTAGCATAATATCTAAACTAATATTAAGATCCATTTTGTAGATGCATATTACCTACGAACGATTTAGGTAATAATAAATTATCACTTCACTTTTATTACGAATATTTAGGAATTTGTTTTTTTTTTTGATAATTGTATTTTTTTTATTTGCAACATAAGAAGCATTCGAGTAATATATCAATAAAAATAAGAAAGTGAATTCCATGTCTTAAAATTGTAACTTATTTGCAAACTTTAACCAGGTTTACTACACGGTAGGAGGAGCACCCATTTGGATAATTCTATTTTAGATTTGAGATTAAGTTACCATTATTAAGTATCAGTTGGCAATGTTCAAACCAAAACTTAGGTTCAGTGTTCTAAAATCTATACCATGTTTGCATGTCAGCGATTGTAATTAATCACCTCACAATCAACTTCACGTAGTCTGCTTTACCCCGCTTTACTCTTATACGCATACGCAACCTACATTTGTATTTCTTGCAAGTAAATAGGTACTAATTATTTCATTTTTATTTGTATAAACAGAAGGTATACTTTTAGAGAAGAAATGTTTTCTTTAGCATTCATATAATAATGTTTTTTAATATTATTAATATAAACTGCATTTTTTTTAAAGAATTTACTGTTATCGTCTTTGAAAGAAAACAATGCTTACCCACAACGAAATTTTATAACTAATAAAATGATACAGTAAATAATATTTAACAGTTCAATATTAAGATTTTTTTATGCAATTATGTACATCTATTTATTATGTACACAATTCGAAAATTTGTTCCGTCTTCATACTCATCATTAACTAACTTAAAAATTTAGCATTGTCCAATTCCACCAAAAATTCTAATATTTCACATTGTTGAGAGCTACCTCTCGAAGTCACATTATGTATGAAAAATGTTCAAATTCTCGATGATCAATGAAACGCACCTCCAGTTACCTGAATAAATCCACGACTAAGTATTGCATCGATTTTCATGATAGTTTCTTATGGAAGAATATTTTTGTTGTAGTTGTTAATATTTCTTGTGTCCAGGAGCTCTATTTTTGATTCCCTCGTCTCGAGGTTTCTACTGATTTTCGTGCGAGCGACGTTTGAGTTTCCGTATTCCATAAAAGCGACCTTGCACGTATATACATAACTACGCTTTTCGCCTGTAGTACCGCCTCCCAACGCGAGCGCGCGAGGGGCAAAGCGAAAAGCGTGCTATGTCTACGCATGTTAGATCGCTAATCGCGTGATCGCCTCCTCATTCGCCTCGCCACTCGCACGACGAGTGATTCAAAAATAGAGGTCCTGGATGCATTTGAAAAATCTTTTATTATAAATCGAGTGTCCAGTTCGTTGATTGTAGTTATACTTTTGCTTGTTGCATGTGGTTTCTTCCCTCTGTCATAGTATATATTTATATTTTGAACATTAGGTATTCATGACAGTTTCTTCATGATATTAACAAGGTTTATATTGATATATAGAATTGTTAAAAAACCAAACAGTATTTTTTTTTGTGTTCGTTATTATTACAACAAGTTATGTACAAATAACGATTACTTTTTAAAATCCTACAGAAGTTTAAGTTTATTATGTTTTTAAAATTTTCGCAATCTGAAAAGATGATAAGTTACTTGATCCAATTCAAAAAAAGAACGGTGTATGTATATCCCCAGATATATTTTATTTGATTAATAAAATGATACATTAAAAAATAGTTACAATTTAATTTGTTATTCTAAATTAATATAAATTAAAGATATAATTATCACAGTACCACATCTTGAGACACATTACATTTTTTAATGCACAGATATTTTTGTGATGAACACAACTCCAAAACTTTTTTTTCATTGTTGTTGCAATCATTAAGTAACTTAAAGCCATTATGACAACCTTTTTCACCTAATTCTATTATTTCACATTGTAAATAGAACTCTCTAAGCCACATTATTTTCTCCAAATCTTTGACTAATACTTTTTTGTCAATTAAATAAGGTAGGTACTAAATTCGTTGAAATTCTTGATGATCAATGATTCCTTCAATCCAAGTCAACCCACGGTTTTTCTCTAACCAACGTATATGCTTTTGTTCATCATTTCATAAAGTTTTCAAAGGAATAAGGTGATTTTATAAAAAATATTAGAGTGTAATCTTTAGTAGCGGTTGCCAATTCCTTTATAATTAATTTATTTTTTAAATCTTTGAACCATTGTAGATCCACCACTATTGTAATGATATTCATGATAGTTTCTTTATGGCAAAATAATTTGTTAATGAGATTGTGTTGATCAATGATTTTATGCACATTCAATATTTACGTTTTAACTTATATTTCTTGCGTTCAGATGCATTTCAAATAGCTTTCTGATATTATTATAAGTATAAATTGACTGTCGAATTTATTTGTTGTGGTTATACTTTTGCTTGTTGTAGGTAATAGAATTATGTGAAAAAGGTTGTCCTAATTTTTGTAAGTTATATAATGAATACTACATGAAATACAACATGTTTTGGAATGGAGTTCATCACAAAAAATATTTGTGCATTTTTTTTTTTATGTGAATCAAGATGTGGTATTTGTGATAATTATATCTCTGATTTCTTTTAATATAGAATAACAAATGTTGAATTGTAAACTATTTTTGAATGTATCATTTTATTATTCAAATAAAATATCTTTGGGAGTATACATACACCGTTTTCTTTTTGAATTGGATCAAGCAGACAAAATCATTCATTTATTTATCTACAATTATATTCTCCGATGCGAAAATTTTAAAACTCCTGCAGAATTAAAAAAAAAATTAACATTTGAACAAAACATGTTGTGGAAATAACGAACACAAAGAAAAAATGCTTAGGTAATGTTTGGTTTTGAACAATTCTATATTTCAAAACAAACCTTGTTAATATCATGAAGAAACTATCAGGAATACCTGTCGATCAAATAGAAATTATGATTATGACAGAAGGAACAAGTTCTCGAATTGTGTACATCATACAAATATGATCACATAAAAAAAAAACTATTTATGAAATATTGAATATTATTATTAATTTTACTGTATAATTGTTTTCTTTCAAAGACTAAAAGACTATAACATTAAATTGATAAAATAATTTTACAGTTTTTTTATGAATGCATTAGTAAACATACGATATCTTTTTATGTCTTCTAATTTTCCTCATCTTGTTCGACAATGTTTGTTAATATCAGGAAGAAATTAACAAGTATATCGATGAAAATGCTCATGAATCCAAAATTCTATTAAATAATTTAATTATAAGGAACAAAATTAATCAATATTAAAAATGATATTCTAACATTTCAATAAGTAAAACGTCATTTTTTTACTTTTATCAAATGGAGAGCAGAAGTAAGTGTATTGCTTAGGTAAAAAAAAGAAATCAATGTTTGACTTAGAGGATGAGATTCATTGATCATCGAGAATTTGAACATTTTTCATACATAATGTGACTTCGAGAGGTAGCTCTCAACAATGTGAAATATTAGAATTTTTGGTGGAATTGGACAATGCTAAATTTTTAAGTTAGTTAATGATGAGTATGAAGACGGAACAAATTTTCGAATTGTGTACATAATAAATAGATGTACATAATTGCATAAAAAAATCTTAATATTGAACTGTTAAATATTATTTACTGTATCATTTTATTAGTTATAAAATTTCGTTGTGGGTAAGCATTGTTTTCTTTCAAAGACGATAACAGTAAATTCTTTAAAAAAAATGCAGTTTATATTAATAATATTAAAAAACATTATTATATGAATGCTAAAGAAAACATTTCTTCTCTAAAAGTATACCTTCTGTTTATACAAATAAAAATGAAATAATTAGTACCTATTTACTTGCAAGAAATACAAATGTAGGTTGCGTATGCGTATAAGAGGGTGTGTTAATTATTTAAGACATCTAAAAAAAATTGTAGTTGTGAATAGCAGTGTGAACTAGTTTATTAGCATAATATCTAAACTAATATTAAGATCCATTTTGTAGATGCATATTACCTACGAACGATTTAGGTAATAATAAATTATCACTTCACTTTTATTACGAATATTTAGGAATTTGTTTTTTTTTTGATAATTGTATTTTTTTTATTTGCAACATAAGAAGCATTCGAGTAATATATCAATAAAAATAAGAAAGTGAATTCCATGTCTTAAAATTGTAACTTATTTGCAAACTTTAACCAGGTTTACTACACGGTAGGAGGAGCACAAATTTGGATAATTCTATTTTAGATTTGAGATTAAGTTACCATTATTAAGTATCAGTTGGCAATGTTCAAACCAAAACTTAGGTTCAGTGTTCTAAAATCTATACCATGTTTGCATGTCAGCGATTGTAATTAATCACCTCACAATCAACTTCACGTAGTCTGCTTTACCCCGCTTTACTCTTATACGCATACGCAACCTACATTTGTATTTCTTGCAAGTAAATCAGTACTAATTATTTCATTTTTATTTGTATAAACAGAAGGTATACTTTTAGAGAAGAAATGTTTTCTTTAGCATTCATATAATAATGTTTTTTAATATTATTAATATAAACTGCATTTTTTTTAAAGAATTTACTGTTATCGTCTTTGAAAGAAAACAATGCTTACCCACAACGAAATTTTATAACTAATAAAATGATACAGTAAATAATATTTAACAGTTCAATATTAAGATTTTTTTATGCAATTATGTACATCTATTTATTATGTACACAATTCGAAAATTTGTTCCGTCTTCATACTCATCATTAACTAACTTAAAAATTTAGCATTGTCCAATTCCACCAAAAATTCTAATATTTCACATTGTTGAGAGCTACCTCTCGAAGTCACATTATGTATGAAAAATGTTCAAATTCTCGATGATCAATGAAACGCACCTCCAGTTACCTGAATAAATCCACGACTAAGTATTGCATCGATTTTCATGATAGTTTCTTATGGAAGAATATTTTTGTTGTAGTTGTTAATATTTCTTGTGTCCAGGAGCTCTATTTTTGATTCCCTCGTCTCGAGGTTTCTACTGATTTTCGTGCGAGCGACGTTTGAGTTTCCGTATTCCATAAAAGCGACCTTGCACGTATATACATAACTACGCTTTTCGCCTGTAGTACCGCCTCCCAACGCGAGCGCGCGAGGGGCAAAGCGAAAAGCGTGCTATGTCTACGCATGTTAGATCGCTAATCGCGTGATCGCCTCCTCATTCGCCTCGCCACTCGCACGACGAGTGATTCAAAAATAGAGGTCCTGGATGCATTTGAAAAATCTTTTATTATAAATCGAGTGTCCAGTTCGTTGATTGTAGTTATACTTTTGCTTGTTGCATGTGGTTTCTTCCCTCTGTCATAGTATATATTTATATTTTGAACATTAGGTATTCATGACAGTTTCTTCATGATATTAACAAGGTTTATATTGATATATAGAATTGTTAAAAAACCAAACAGTATTTTTTTTTGTGTTCGTTATTATTACAACAAGTTATGTACAAATAACGATTACTTTTTAAAATCCTACAGAAGTTTAAGTTTATTATGTTTTTAAAATTTTCGCAATCTGAAAAGATGATAAGTTACTTGATCCAATTCAAAAAAAGAACGGTGTATGTATATCCCCAGATATATTTTATTTGATTAATAAAATGATACATTAAAAAATAGTTACAATTTAATTTGTTATTCTAAATTAATATAAATTAAAGATATAATTATCACAGTACCACATCTTGAGACACATTACATTTTTTAATGCACAGATATTTTTGTGATGAACACAACTCCAAAACTTTTTTTTCATTGTTGTTGCAATCATTAAGTAACTTAAAGCCATTATGACAACCTTTTTCACCTAATTCTATTATTTCACATTGTAAATAGAACTCTCTAAGCCACATTATTTTCTCCAAATCTTTGACTAATACTTTTTTGTCAATTAAATAAGGTAGGTACTAAATTCGTTGAAATTCTTGATGATCAATGATTCCTTCAATCCAAGTCAACCCACGGTTTTTCTCTAACCAACGTATATGCTTTTGTTCATCATTTCATAAAGTTTTCAAAGGAATAAGGTGATTTTATAAAAAATATTAGAGTGTAATCTTTAGTAGCGGTTGCCAATTCCTTTATAATTAATTTATTTTTTAAATCTTTGAACCATTGTAGATCCACCACTATTGTAATGATATTCATGATAGTTTCTTTATGGCAAAATAATTTGTTAATGAGATTGTGTTGATCAATGATTTTATGCACATTCAATATTTACGTTTTAACTTATATTTCTTGCGTTCAGATGCATTTCAAATAGCTTTCTGATATTATTATAAGTATAAATTGACTGTCGAATTTATTTGTTGTGGTTATACTTTTGCTTGTTGTAGGTGGTAATTCACTCGAATTACCACCTACCAAAAACAAACGCTTGCTAATTTTTAAGACATAAAGAAAAAATTACATTTATTAGATGAGTTGCTTTTGATCCCATCCTTTGTTGCACGCCCCACAGTAGACTAATCTACTATAGTTTAGCTCGTGTCTCCTATAAGGGCTATTCAAAAAAACTTGCTTCTTAGAGGTTCGCTGTTTGGTCTGTTTATCTTCTTGATAGAGTAGGTGTTGTGTCAAAGATGTGTTTGCTTCGTAACCAATGGTAGTGCTGTCACTAAAGCAGGATGTGGGTTGTAACAATAAGTACAAAAAATTGTAAGTACAACAATAAATATAAACCAACATCATGTAACAGACGAGGAGGACGATAGTTACGAACAATTAGCAAATATCAGGCACAAAGAAGTATTTAAAATACAATACTTACATCTAGACTTTCTTACTTTTAGATAGCCTGTTTCTCAACAGTAGTCAATGTAATAACGTCTTCTATGGCACTTTGTTAGGAAATGGAAAGCGAATGTGATCGTTTTTATACTAGTTCATATCATTAGATTCTAATGTGTTTGACAATCACTGATAAAACAAAGTAAACTAATTCAAAGGATAAGACTTAAATAAACTTGTTATGCTTTTGTAAGCAAACATTTGATACTTAAATAATGAAGAGAAGAAGTTAGTTGAAACTTTATTGAAAGTAGTAAATAAAGTTTTTCGATAATGAATGAAAAATATGGTGTTCACATGTAATTGTATGTTAAATAACAAGTTCTGACAAGACTGCTTCGCCAAGGGTATTTTAGGTTGGGTATTCAATTTCATTTTGATCTTTATTTTAAAAACCTTTGAAATGAAGGAAAAGAAGGGAATATTAAAAGAATAAATCGTTTATTCAGGTGTCAAATTTCAACCTTATTTCATACATTTTATAATATGATGCATTATAAATCAACGTCAGTATGGATGATTTTATTCAATCTTTATGTTTAAATGTATATTTCTTGCAGTCAGATGCACTTGAAATTTCTTTTGTAATGTTATTATATCAGCTGCCGTGTTCGTTGGTGGTGGTTAGTGTTTTGTTTATTATAGTACTTCACTCGTACGTCCGCATGTTTCCAGTGATCCGATAGCGAGACGTTCACAAATTTTTTAAATTCATAGATCTCGATCTTTATTAGGTGATTCGCTTTTGATCCATTACCATCATTTGTAGAAATATATGAGACCCCGTCGTTTGTTACTCTGCCTACAATAGACGACTGAACTTTTGCTTTTTACTTCTACGCGGGTTGTTCAAAGAATTCCTTCAGAGAATCGCTGCTCGGCTCGCTGCTGCTATTTCTCTTCTTAAGGGTATGGGCTCGAAGATGTGTCCTCATCATCAGACATCGGAAAGTAATATTTATAAGTGTTTTCCTCCTAATTGGTGGTAGTGTTATTATCGAGGTAAGATATGAGCAATAACAATGAGAACAAAGAATAATAAGTACAACAGTAAATATAAATCAACATCATGTAACTTAATAAAATAAAATACTCACTTCCATATTTGTTGTCTTGACTCTGAAGCAGTACTTAGTCTATGTCTTCAATGAGGGCGAATAATATTTTGTTAGGAAAAGCTAAGTTGTGGTTGTTAGAACTTGAATAAAACTTGTTATAATAGTGAAAGCAAATAGTTGATAATTTAATGAGCAAAGTTATTTGTCGAATCAAATAATAAAAAAGTACTTGTAAAACTTGTTATGGTAGTGGAAGCAAATAAATGAGAAATTAATGAACCAAATTAAGATTGTAGAAGAGAAATATGGTGTTCACATGAGAACGACAAATAGTAGGTGTGTTAAAAACTCCGCTAAGCTCCAGCTTCAACAAACTGTGTATGTTCGGTTTGCCTGGGTAGGTAGGTAGACTAGGAGAGGCGGTGTTTTGTTCGAAAACATGCATAGGTACGGATCGTAGTTATGCTACAAATATGAATGATTTTATTAAAGTAGTTAAGGGATAGTTAAGTAATGAGCGGCATTGTGAAAAATGACTGAGGTGTAATTAACATAGAACGTGTCATTAGCCAAGCCCGAGGATTAATTAGTTAATCAAGTAGGGCTGAATTTAAGAAAAACGTATCTCAGAAAGGGTTAGAGATATCACTCTGGGACCCAGCGCAATCGATTCAAATGGGGGTGTTTTCATTTTTTATTTTTTTATTTTTTAGGGGGGGATGGGAGTTCTGACACTGTGTTAGAACTCTCGAATCCCTACTACTTCTCTGATCTAAAGTTAAGTAAGCCGGATCAGAAAAATAATATAAAACTAACGTATCCTTCTCGTTCCTCGAATAATGCTTATTATAAACCATTTACTAGCGGCTTACTAGCTTTTGAAGTTTTTGCAAGATCCCTTGTTATACGAGTACGATAGAGTAGTGCAGAAAAAAATGCACCTAATGCATCTCCGCCGTCTAACAATGAAAACAGACGTCGTATCAACAATTTAAACGAGGTGACGGAAGTTGAGACCAAGCAGACAACTTCAGGAGAAGAGGCAGAAGCCCTATTGAATCTGCTCCAATTTCAATAAATAATGTTATACTACCAAAAATCAATAAATTCGATTTCAATTAGAACACTAACAAATTAAATTATTGATCGACGCGGGCGCTGCAATCTCTACCATAAACACTAACATTATTAATTCTTTGACCAAGATCAGGACTTACAAAGAAACATAAGTATAAAAGGCATAGGTAAAGAAAAATTCACTTGTGCTGAATATGTAGAATTACCTATACCTTCGGAAAAGTTTCAGCATAAGTTTAACGTAATTGATTTGCAAACTCCATACGGTGGAATTTTAGGGTTAGATTTCCTTAAAAGATTTATAGCACGATCGGAAATTAATAATGAAATTAAATTGTCTAAACCTACGGAAAAATCGAAAGAAAAACCGTCGGAAAAGCGTATTACGTTGTCGGGTCGCACCGAACAAATTATACCGATACATATTAAAAACATCGCGGAAGGTGAATCTTTGTTAGAATCAAATAAAATAAAAGATAATATTATTTTACCTAATGCGTTGATAACTTGGAAGAATTCGTCCAAGGTTGATAAGCATGAACAATCACAATGTGTCATGCATAAATACGGTTTGTCGGAACATGGAAATGGATATTCCTGTTCTAACCACAAACCCAATAAACCTAAAAGAAATAAAAATTCATGCGTTTACAAACAGTTATTTTGAAAGGTGCGATAAAATCTTGAACCTCTTAAGAACCGATCACATGAATTGCAAAGAAAACAAAGTGTATTAAAAATCTGTAAGGATAATAATGACGTATTTCATTTAGAAGGAGATCGTTTTACGTTTAGTAACGCCGTGAAACATAGAATTGATAAGGGAAATTCTCCTCCTGTTTACACGAAAAATTATAGATATTCACAAGTCCTTAAGAGGTAAAAACCTCTGAACACAAATAATTATTAGATCCAGTCTTAGTCCATTTAATTCACCTATTTGGATCGTACCGAAAATGGTAGACACCAGCGGTAAAACTAAGTGGAGGATGGTTATAGACTATAGGAAATTAAATGAAGATCGTAAAAAGTATTCGAAAGTTTTCAAAATAATGAAGTAAAAACGCAAGCTTTGATAAAACAACAAATAGGTACATGTTACGATGTCAATGGCTGCTTCTTTTAATAAATCTCTTGATAGCTTAATGTTACATGATAAAATAATTTATTATAATATGAATCTTCTTTAACAATATATAACAAAGAATGCAGTCAAGATTGCTGACATAGAATTGAGAGAAAAATCATTTGAACTTCATGAATATATCCGTGATAATTTGATTGTAGTAAATAACAAACTAGATGAGCTCATGAATGCCATAGACTCCGCTTACTCTGGTATGCTACCATCAAATATACTTAGGTTACATCAAATATCAACTAAGTTCATGAATTAAATAAAAGTCCAAATGCAGGTGAAACGCACCTCCAGTTACCTGAAACAAAAATAGATATTGTTGAAGAGATATACAGATATCCTTTGACAGAAAAGCTACCTGAAATCAAGATACAACAAGTTAAATATAATCAAGTTAAATTATTATTCGAATTAGATAAACTGAAAGTAAGCTCCGGAATCTTTCAGCAAACAGACAAAGAGTCTGTTTGTTATATAGTAAGCTACATTATCTACCGTAGCTGCTGTAGAGAAAGAGGTGTTGGTATTATATCTGGATATTGTAGTTCCTTGAGATGTCCTGGAAGAAGGCGTAACCCGGAAGATGTCGAACTGCAAGCTGCACCTACAAGCGGAAACATTTCCCGACTCAACCCCAAGGAAAGCGTTTACGCTTCAGTTAAAACCACCAACGTGTACCTAGAAACAGACACACTAAAGATGAATACTAGAAATAAGCTTTTATAATTGTAAAAAAAAATCTTTCACCTCAAACGCTCTGAAAAGGAGGTTTTGTCAATCAGTTTAGGCGTAGAAAATCGCTTATTGCGGCCTAGCGCGGCAAAGTACTTTTTTAATTTAATACCTAAAAATATGTCATATTGCGTTCCGAATCGCACTATTGACTTTTTTGTTATATTTGATTCTTATTTTAAATAGCTTTAAATTTATTATAATACTCCGTTTTGGTTTTATTATTTTATTTATTTTTTATTTATATATTTAGGTACACAAAACAGAGTGACAGCAAATACATGAAGACCAGTACAAACAGATAAAGATTTATGATAGGCTGCAACTCCACAAGTATGTGTACACAGCATGACAGGCATTTAACATAAAAAATCGCACGCTACAATATAAATTAATAATTAATAATAATAATAATAAAGAAGAATAATAACTATAATAAAATCAATAAAAAAAAAACAGACAGCGAGATATCATAGAATTAGAAACAAATATACATTAAAATTCATCATACAATTATTACATGAATTCAATTTCAATTTTAAAAGTTTTAAATCATTACAAAAATATCCAAAAATAAAAATAAAAAATCTAATAAAAAAAAATCTAATGCTAAAATTCAATTAAGATTCCGGTTCCAATATTCCAATAAGCTCCAATTTCCATTTATTAAGGGTAGAATTGTATTATTATTTTAATTCATTGAATCATAAAAAAAATAACAATAAGATTAAACTATTTGTTATAAGAATTTTATATTAGGCTGGGTGAGATTTCACGACCTATAATTGGATTTCGGACTGTGACATAAATCTTTATTTTTAAATTGTCTTTGTCTTGTACCTCATGTCAGTGTCACAACATTTACATTTATTTATTTTAATCGTTTGTATTCTTAATAATAAGTATCAATATATTCCTACTTTAAATAACTTTGAATTAACTATAATACTCCCTTATTTATTATTTTAGTTTTTTATATCATTAAAACAACGAGAATAAGGTATATTTAGATTAAACTTTATGTTTAAAGATTTTTTTACCGGAAGTTGACCGCGGAAACAACCATAAATGTTCCTCGCTGTTTTGAGGTGAAAAATTGTGTGTTGCGCTCGGCAGAAAAGTTTTTAAAGTCTTGTATCTTTGAAATCCTCGCTTCGCTCAGGATTTCAATAGAGGTAACTCGCTGTTAAATAACCAACTTTACAGCCTTGCAAAACAAATAACTATTTTACCTCACACGCTCGGAAGAGGAGGTTTTGTCATTAAGTTTCATCGAAAATCGCTTTTAGCGGCCTAGCGCAGCAAAGTACTTTTTTAATTTAATACCTAAAAAATATGTCAAAATGCGTTTAAAAAAATATATGAAAAATTGGCTAGCTTTAGAATTTTAATAATTACGTGATTTTTAAGCTTCGCCGATTAATCTCATTATGCCAGCTGCTTATCAAGGGAATTTTGAACCGTCTCCTTTCATACTAGACTAATGATTCATTCATTCAGTTTTTATGAATCGTTCATAATAATGTCCCATCTCTTGTGCTTTGATCTTCTGCCATTAACCCTGCTAGTGGTCGCACGGATTACATATTTGCTCATTCCGGTAGAATAACAGCACAATATCACTTTTTTTGCATAACTGCTCAATATACGGGAAAGTGATAAAGTTCTTGAAATTGTTTCATCTACAATAGCTTCAAATCCTATCAATCGAAAACATTGTATAGTGCTAATCTGTGATGTTTATAATATTCTGAAGATGTTTATTCCTCGAAGTCAACTTATACTTATGGAAATAATGTGCGCGACCCCTTAAATACTTTTTCAAATTAATGCGTTATTTACACGAGCGACTGGACTTAGTTTTTCAGAATTACGGACCCAGCAATTGGGTACGTATAGACAACATTGGGCAGTAGTCTCAGCTGGACAGCACGTCAGAGCTGTCGCGCTCCTGTCCTGTCTCGATAGGAGCTATCAAATATTGCATTCTCTCAGTCGACGCATTATACGTTTAAATCATATTTTTTTGAAATTGTTTCGGCAGTGGAAACGGCGGGTCCCGTTATTGAAACTTTTATACTTTTTGAATTCAGAACATCGATATTTGAACTTCGTACTTTAGTATGACAGTCAATATTATGACATAATTATCCTCCGGTAGAATAACATATTTTTTCTATTATCATATATATTTGGCAGACACCTGTATTCCTCGCGACGACGTCGCAACCAATCAGGTAATTTTAGTACGCGACCACTCTAGGGTTAAGACTGTCTTCGAACAATTCTTGTAAGAGTTAATATCGTTTAAATAAAATTGTTAGACATGCAATAAAAATCATGTAAAGCATTTACGGATGATACGATATTCCATGGATCTTGTTAACTATTGGGTCATAATTTTTGTACCATTTTACTACACAAATTCGGCATTTTTATGAAATGACAGCTAACGTCTTTCAACTTCAGTCTCCCGTAGACAACTGCATCGCCGTTGGCCCTAAACTGATATTTTAGGGCCAACGATTTGGCACGCTTTTTAGCACCGTTGGCCGGGTCCTTACGCTAGTAATATATAAGTCAATGGTTCTTACTCACCTACCAACAACTAAACACCTATGTAGTTAGGTTAATTAAATAAAGTAATTTTGCGAAGAAGCCTTTCCGAGCCTAATGAATACCATAGGTAGACCCAAGCAGCAAAATTTTCCTATAATCGTTGGCTTATAAGATTAAACATCTTATAGCATACTTATACAGGCATAGATTGAGATCACTGATCTTATAAAAGTAGCCTACGGGACGATTTGCTCTACAAGCACATTCAATCCTATTACGTAGTCTTATAAACGCTTACAAGAACATCGTATAAAACTGTTAATGCTACAAGCGCTTTCGATCCTGTTACATAGTCTTGTAAACGTTTAGAGGATTTGATTATATGATTCTTATAGGTACTAGCAGTCTTATAAGTGCATATTATAATGATAATTAGCAGTGCTCCTATAAATACATTGGGTAAGACTATTTAATCTTTTTAACGTTTTGTTTTATTGTTCTATAAGAAAAGTTGTCCTGTAAACGTTTGGGTCTAGGCTACTATAGGTCGAAGATACTATAAGATTGATTTGTCTTTGACGTGACTGCTAATGGATTACTAGCACCGCACTTTCATTCGTGCTGCTAATATAGGTAAGAATTTACTTATACGTGTCCTGCATATGCTATTACTAGAGTGATTGGTTGTCCACAGCCATTTTGTTTTCATGCTGTGATGTTTGTTAGTGTTTCAAAAAACTACATGAATGGATTTAAAAAAATGGAATTAAACGCTGTGGCAGTTATAGAAGAAGAGTTGCAAAAAATGTCTAGAAATGAAATCCAGTTCAGAGTTCGAATCGATAACTTCCAAGATTGAAAAAGAGTCTGGTAAAGTTTGTGATGGTTCCGTACAATATAATATGGAAATAGACCCAATAAAAAACTACGACGCTGATTCATCTAAATGTTATAATCAAGAAAATTATAAAAGTGATAGCAGTGATGGCGAATCTGATGATCATAACCACACTGCACTGACTTTGATGAAAATTCTGAATTGCAGGAAAATATAAAACAATGGGCTGTTAAGAATAATATATCACATTCATCTTTGACGGACTATCTGTGATTTTAAATAAAAGAATAAAATTTGCATTACCAAGGGATGCCAGCACACATCTTAATACTAACAGTAAAAACTATAATTACTAGCGTAAGTTACAACTCACAACTGCCAAAGGACGTTATTTACTTTTATGATTTTTTGCTAATAAACTAAATATTTTATTGATAGAGACCATAAAAGTTAAATTGTCAGTATGGATTTTAACAGAAACCGATTTACGAAAGCATTTCCATGGTCGTTTAAAGGTATAAATTAAGTTATTGATTAACATACATGGAAAAATATGATAAATTATATAAATGCATAACATTAATCTTAATAAAATTTTCAAAGAAATGATATTATGATAAAAATGTTTCAAAGTAGTTTAAGCATTGATAATATTATACATTTATTACTATAAGTACATCTATTCGCATACGTTTACTTCTGTTGTTTTTCTCATAAGGACCCCTAAAACAATAAACAATATGGTGTCCATTATACTCCTATAGTAACATTAACTTTGACTAAAACACATTATAAAGCTCCTGATAAATGCATTACAATATGGAGCCGATCCGATCTGATGACAGCTTGTATTTATTAATAAATTAATGAATAAACAAATAATAACTGTGATTACTTTTGAGGCGCTTAAAAATATGTTTATTTTCATCGATTACTTTATCAATAAAATTTATTTCGCAAGTTCATTTCTTTATATAACAGTGAAAACACAAACAGTATCAAACCTATTTTACTATAATGAATAGTAAATAAATTACGTAACTTTTGCAAATATTTTATTTTCTTCTAAATTCAAAGTCACACTACACCATTACCAAACGAATGCAAAATTAACGCTCTAGTTATGGCATTACGCTGACCACTGTTGGATCAATTACGCTTGTAGTAGCATACGCCAGAACGTTACAGGACTAATCACGCTGATTCAGTGCATTTACCAGATCTTTATAGGACACCGTGGTCTTGTAGATGCACTCAATAAAACAATAATAAAATCAATTTGCACATTACCGGACTGTAACAAAATTACTATAGGACGAAATATCCTATAAGGTGCGCCCAAATCCAGCCCTATAAACGTTAATATGATTACTATAGGACTAAAAAATATGTAGTCTTAGGATACTTATAGGATTGGATTTTGCTGCTTGGGAGACTCTACCTACGCTAACGTGTCATATATGGCAAACTCGTGCAACGCTGCCTGCCGCGCTGCCTGCCACTGCTACGGTTATTATAAGGATACTGTTTAAAAACGCATAGCTTAATAATTTTTAGATCAAAAATACCAAAATGAACCAACATTTTAAAATTTTCTCTATAATTTTCAGGACCTCAACGACGCGTTCCAATTTCGGCTTACATCGCGGCGTTCGTGATTACCTTTATTATTATAAAGGTAATCACGAACGGCATATGTGTGTACCGGTACATCAGGTGCACCAGGGAGTGCAAACCAAAAAAGGAGACTAACAATACGAACAACAACAATGACAACGTTAATCCTCCAGTATAAGTTCCTTACCTAGTCACTAAGTACTTATTATTTTCTTGACATAAGTAATATTATCATCAGCTAGCTGTAAAGCTGGGTATCCACCATGTTCACGAACCTCTTGCACTCCGCGCTTCTGCAACTGCTCCAAATAGTGAATACGTTCACATTCCCAGAGCGTGCAACGGTGCTCGCTCCGCGCTCAGCGCTCCAATAGGTGGCGGTTTTTGTGCGAACACAAAGGTGAGCAGTGAGTCAGTCTGCTCGTGGACGAAGCATGCGTGTGGCTTGTGGAGATGCGCTTACCGTCTCCATTAGAATGGTTGCAGAAGCGCGGAGCGCAAGAGGTTCGCGAACATAGTGTATACCCAGCTTAAGATACAAACGTACGGGGCCCGATTCCCGCGCCTACGACATCTCGAATTCGACATTTTATGGAGTCAAAAATCTGTATTAAAAGCTCACTGAAAGCAATCTTCGACATTAAAGGATTATCAAAGATAATTGAAACTTAAGAATTTTGACAGTTGTAGAGATTTTACTTACATTTTTAATAAAAAAGTTAAGGGTATAAAAATGTCGAATATCATAATCTTTAATACAGATTTTTGACTCCAAAAATGTCAGATTCGAGAAGTCGGGAGGGGATTCTCGTGCTGAGATATGTCGAATTCGACATTTTTCTTTCCGTATTTAATTTATTAAAAATTGTAAGTACAATCTCTACTACTGACAAAATCCTTTAGTTTTAATGATCTTAGACAATCCTATACTGTCGAAGATTGTTTTCAGTGAGATTTTAATACTGATTTTTGGCTTCAAAAAATTTCGAATTCGAGATGTCCAAGCCGCGAGAATCGGCCCAGTACATTATTAGATCTTATTATTAAGTTATGGATTACATATTTTAAACATAGATAGACATGACGTATTTTTTTTTCTCACGTTTTCCTTGAGGAATGTCTAGAACAATTTCTTTTAAAATTGAATATTCAAAGTCTGATCCTACTAATATACCTAATAAATGTGAAAGTTAGGTAGTTTGGATATTTTGTATGTTTGTTACTTCATAATTAGGTACGTATAAAGACAATATCTGGTTTAGATGAACTTATATAGGCACACAAATAGTTAATAACCTGTCTGGACTAAAACTTACTGTCCTGATATTACGAAAGGAACGGGGACCACGCAGGTGAAACCCGAGAGGCTACTAGTGTCACAGAAAACAAAGAGCCTCACTGGTGCTGATAAAAGTGGTAAAAATCGTTTTGAATTTTAAGCCGGGTACAGATTATGTGCAACTAGGGAATGCAATCCCGACTCGAGATCGTAAAGTCGAGATCCCTCGGGATTAGAAATGTCAATCCCGTGGGATCCCGAAATTTTCGGGATCTCGGCTAGTTAAAAAATCACATTACTGAATACGATGAAAACTGCTTGTTTGTGATAGTGAGGTTAATTAAAACAAAATATTATTTGAAAGAAAGCAAAAGCCTTTATCCTTTTCTATTACTAACTAAATAATGAACAGTTTTACTAACATGAACATAATCAAAACAAAAGTAGGTATAGTATAGCTCAAGAGATTAAAAAGTAGTTATGGGTGATTTTGAAAGTAACTTCTTAAAAATCAAAGTGCATCAAGAGTACTATCTGCTATCCGGCATCTAATATCCGTTGCAATGCAATGTAGCCAGCTGCTGAGAATGCCCTCTCCGACTCAACACTGGTTGGCAACAGCGTGACTAAGCAATTATATGCAAACCGCAAAAATCTCTCCCTTGATCCTCCACACTCAAATAAATCCACTTTTTTTTTATTACTGACTCTAATTTATCTAGCTTGTGGATCTGGATACACGTGTAAAAGGACTTTTAAACGCTCGCAGAGTTTCTTCTAATTCCTCTTTAAGTGAAGTATTAGTTTGTGTAGCAGTAGCACTTAAATTTAAATCGCCGCCCAATCCCGTCAATCTCGAACGGGATCTCGTCATATTATGCTTCGGGATTGATCCCGAAAAATTTCACGGGATCTCGCGAGATCGGGATCCCGCGAGATCGGGATTGCATTCCCTATGTGCAACACAATATGCAATGCTACATTTTCCATTCATTCTGGTTCAGTCTCGTTTTCCATTCATTCATTAATTCAAGTCATCCGTGTTACATTGCATGACGTTGCACGTAATCTGTACAGCCCCTTGCATGTCCATAAAAGCCTAATGATAATTATAGAGATTTATCGCATATACCGGTAAAAAAACAATGAAATTTGACAGTTTAGTGTTAATAAAACGCTATATCATGCGATATATATTGTTTTGTTTAAGTTTAAGTGTGATGAATGAAGTTTGCTGCCTGTGAAATTGCACGTCCCACCGCAACCCACCTTTTTTCAACCCTTTAACACATGCGCAGGCAATAATTTCAATAGGTCCGCGAACGGGACAAGAAGGTTTATTATGGAGATCTTCTAGTTCCTGCCACATACCTATATCGAGATAGGTCTATGATTCCTGCCATACTAACGAACGGCTCCTATTTTACTTGAAATAAATTTATATTTTTTAATTTTATTAAGTAATATTTATTTATTTTGCCAAATAAAACAGCACAGACAGTATTCGTACTCTTTCGTTGCTCATTCCAAATCCAAGGCGCTTTTTATACATCTAGATTATTCTAGATAGAACAGAATAAAATTTGTTACAGAGCAAATTGTACGCACAAGTTATCATTATATCATTAATAATACCTACCTGTTACGGTCACAGAAATTATTGATAAGTATAATTATCAAATATTTTTTATACACTGATAATAATGATAAGGCCTACTTTGACACAGTTCAGTTAGCACTTCTTACCAAGAACAATGAAGATCTTTATTTTATTTCTAAGTGTTTTCGTTGCCTTTTGCAATGGTAAGTTACTAACTTGAATAAAAATAGTTGTATGACTGAAATTACTGAATATTTCAAATTCAAATGAAAAATCCTGTGAATACTTGTGAGAGAAACAGTTATTAGCATTTCCTTCTGCTGTTAGAATTATAAAAAACGTTTAACATTACTTAAGCTTTTCAAGCTTTTAGCTTTTCTAGGTTTTAAGCTTTACGTAGCTATTATAAACGTTGTGAGATAGGTAAGTATTTATTTAAATTCATAAAAAGACTCTTTGTGATAAAAACCTATAACCCACTCAGCTTCGCACTTTTTTAATTGATAAAACTGTAGAAAAAATCATATTACATTTGCGCTTTTCGAGGCAAAATGAACTGATCATTTTCAAGGCAAACGTATTGATACAACCTTTTCATAAACTTCTCTTGAAAGTAATATAGTGAAACTGTTAATAACGGGATAACTGATTAACACAACCCAAAACCAGTTAAAACTAAGTGGAAGAAACAGCAGTCAAAACATAGATGGACATGGCGTGTGAGATATAAGGCGTGAGTGAGTGTGACCTAAACCATAATTTCCAGGTGAAGTGAGAATAGCCGGCGGTCAGAACACTGACATAAACCAGTACCCGTTCGCCGCGGCACTGCTGACCAATGTCGACGGCGAGGCGTTCGTCCAGCGATGTGGCGGCACCATATTGACCACGACAGCCATCCTCACTGCGGCCTCTTGTTTCCACACCGGTGAGCAGTAAGTATTGATCATCACGTGCCTATTTCCCACAGTTGTTCTGAACCTATCTGGACACAGATATAATAAGCGTGAGTACCCATTCTCCGCGGCACTGCTGACCAATGTGAACGGCCAGGTGCTCATCCAGCCAGTGATGTGGCAGCACTATATTGAGCACTACACTGTTGACAGATCCTAGTCAAACGCACTCACTGTCCATCGCACCATCAAACTACTTATCTAAACTTATATCTCACTCTGACTTTCCAGAATCCACGAGCCGAGAAGCTGGCGGGCCCGCGTTGGCTCAACCCACAGCGCATCGGGAGGCACCATATTCTTCATCCGTGCCATCAACCTGCACACTGACTACCAACTGACCACCAGGATTAACGATGTGGCCGTCGTCAGGACCACCTTCAATATGGTCTTCCAGTCGGGAGTTGTAGAAGCAGCCTTCATCGTTGGGGGAGCTCACACTTTCACTCCTAACCAGGTCGTTACGGCGATTGGATGGGGTGATGGCTCGGTGAGTACCAACACTTTCAATAATCTCTACCACAGAATTACTGTATCTACCTGTAGTAAGAGAACCCTATCATGTATATGTCGCAGCCAACTGGTTAAATCGAGGGCTAGCCCGTTAATTTAACGCCGGCATTCAATGAAATGGCTAAGGGACAATTAGCCAAGTCTTTGAATGAAACGTTTAACGTCTTGGTTGAACGTCATATTTAGCCGTCGCATTAAAATGAGATGTCATTATAAACTAAAACTATTCGTGAAAACTTGTAGCCGGCGGAGTAATATCAGGCATATTTTTATTACGCATTCTTATTATATCAATATTGATATAATATTTGACGACCTGTTTGGTGCAAGGGTACTAAGCCCGCCTTCAGCGCCAGAGGAGGTCCCGGGTTCGAACACCGGACAAGGTAAAAATTTGTGTGCATGAACATGTCTATTTGTCTTGGTCTGGGTGTTATTGTAATAGTATATTATGTATGTATTTACAAATAAAAAAGTTTTAAAGTATGGTTACTTATCCGTTATCTAGTATCCATAACACAAGTTCTTAATGAAACGTAATGTGGGCAAGATACTTAATTAGTGTAAAAAAAAAAAAAAAAAAAAATTTATAAAACACTGTAAGATAGGTTGAGACGAAGACATAAAGCACATAAAATTGCCAGCTGATTCTATATACTCGCTATGTGACGCCATGTTTGTTTTGAGACTACCAGCAAAAAAGTGGCAAAAAATTTAACTAAATTTGAATCACGTGGCTTAATTAATGTCAGCCGTCTTCAAAGGGCTAACTTACAATAAGCCAACTAGTTGAACGTTAAGTAATGCTAGTTCAATCAATCAACGATCAGTCTAGGCATTCAAGTGAATACCGGCGTTTAATTAACGGGCTAGCTTTCCAATCAAATGGCTGATTTATCCAGATGGTTGCGACATATACATTATTATGACCATTGTTATTTCGAAATGATATCCAAAAATATTTAGGTCAAAAAGCTCATCTCTCTGAGGATAGATAGATATATTAAAATAGACCGTTATTATAGTGACTAGTGTACACCTACCTCTACAAAAAACTTCCGTTATTTCTATGATAAAATCGCAAATAAAGAAACCAAGTATTTCATAATAAATCAATCAATGTCTACTATAATTTTCCTCTTATTTCCGGGCAGTTTTCTGAATTGTTATCAGTGCATGTTTTTATTCATACTTAATACAAAGAAAAAGGGATGGCATCATTAATTCATTATAGCCATTCAGAAATCTGCCTGGAATGAAAAGGTCATATATATATAATAATATAACATCCTGGGCGTGATTATTTCAATAATAAACAAATGTACTGCCAAAATTCCAGGAAGCAGAGGAGCCAACCACGCAACTGCGTCGTGTAGACCTGTGGGTGGTAGATCAGCAGCTGTGCGCTGAGCGGTACCAGGAAACGGACATCAGCGTCAACGAGAATATGGTGTGCGCTGGTTGGATAGACGTGGGCGTGAGAGGACAGTGCCCGGTAAGGCTGCTGAAACAGAAAGACCCCCAGGCAATTCCAGGAGGCAGTGGAGCCTACCACGCAACTACGTCGCGCGGTCCTGTTGGTGGTAGACCAGCAGCTGTGCGTTGAGCTGTACCAGGCCACGGACATCAGCAGCAACGACGATATGGTGTGCACCGGTTGGTTAGACGTGGGTGTGAGAAGACAGTGCCCGGTAAGGTTGTTGATATAGAAACCGCTCCAAGCATTTACAGGAGACAGAAGCCTACTACGCAACTGAGTTGCTTGGAACAGCAGCTGTGCGGTGAGCAGTACCAGGCCACAGACATCGCGTTAACGAGAGCATGGTGCGCTGGTTGGATAGACGTATGAGTAGGGGACAGTGCCCGGGAAGGCTGTTAATATAAACAGTGCTCCAGGCAATTCCAGGAGACAGAGGAGCCTACCACGCAAATGCGTCGCGTAAACCTCTGGGTGGTAGACCAGCAGTTGTGCACTGAGGGCTACCAAGTCACGGACTTTAGCGTCAACGAGAACATGGTCTGCGCTGGCGGATTGACGTAGGCGTGAGAGAATAAGAGTGTTGACAGTGCCGGGTTTTACTACTCCTAGCGCCTTAAAATGAGATTCTAGGGTTCGTGGTTGCCCCTACTGGTCGACGCACCTGTGGCCGATGACGCCCCTGTCAGTTTAATTTAATTACTGCAGGGACATGGTTGGGCGACCCGTTATATCGCTTAAGGTTACTCCCTATATCCAGCAGCTGTTGGACCACATCTGTCAGCACGCTATCGGCTTTTTCCGTCGCCCTATCCTTTTCTGTTGCTCAGAACTGCCATTTGCTAGAGCAAGAAAGACGGAATGCTATAGCATGCTGCAGCATCAGCGGTGCGATAGCATTCCGTCAGTCTTTCTCGCCCTAGCAAGTGACGGTTCTGAGAGACAGAAAAGGATATGGCGACGGAAAAGGCGAGCTGACAGATGTGGTCCAACCCTACTAGTACACTAGTACTACTAGCGATATTTCACATTGCATTTTTTTAATTTACAGGGTGACTACGGCAGCCCCCTATTGGACGCTAACAACATGGTGGTGGGAGTGTTCTCCCAGGCTGAGGGTTGTGCAAACTTATTGTTCCCTGGACTTAACACAAGGGTGTCTCCATTCGTCAACTGGATTGTCTCCGCCGCCACAGCTTGATTATTTTAAGAATAATGTTTCTTTTTAATAAATTACTTTTATTTATTTTGGTGAATTATTGACAGATGTTTTAACATCTCAGACCTAACCAATATCGATTTAGCGTCATAATGGCGGCGCCAATGTTATAATCTTAATATTTCATAAATTGGATAAAAGGAAAATATTCTAATAATTGAATACTTATGGGAAAATTTTCCTCTTTTATTAAATATATTTGCAAGTGACGTCACCGACTCCATTGCAGCGCCAAATTGTCAATGTAGCGTTTTGGCGCGCTATTTAAATATTGAATTTTTTATTTGATATTTTTCAGCCAATATGTACCAGAATTAAAAAAAAAACAACTTTTACTGGGTTCCTTATACTCTACTACATAAAATAAAATGGATTTTAAAAACCTGTCAAATAGCCTATTTGTGTTTGGCAACAACATGTTCCATTGTAAATGTTGTTGTTTCTGTTAGCTGATAAGGTTCTTGCGGCCGTTCTTCTTATCAGTTAAAAGATGTCCTGAATGGCTGGTAGGGAAAAAAATGTTGGACTATTCGAAAGTACTTTTCTATAAGTCTATTTGAATAAAAATCTTTGACTTTGACTTTGACTTTCATATTGTCAGATGTATTTAGAAATTCAAGTAAGGTCAAAGTGGGGAAGTCCGTCTAGGAGGTTAGCCCGTCTAGCGGCATTAACTTCCATTTTTGAACGACTTCTTTTGAAAGATTCTTATGCCTCGGTCGGTAAAACAGTAGAATAGAATAGAATAGAATAGAATAGGTTTATTTGCATAAGACATGGTGGTACATGATCATAATTGTTAAAAGTAGCTTAACATATCTTGCTTATTTAGCATGCAAAATGTCACAAGTTTAGGTTACATGAAATAAGATTACAAGTCACAACCATTACAAGCGAAGTACCGAATTAACGTTATTATCCGTGAGGTAGTCAATTATAGTGTAATAACATTTATCAATAAGCCACGTCGTTAGTTTGTGTTTAAATGCGTGCAATGGGTATTGTTTAAATTCATTGGGTAATTTATTATATATTCTAATAATCATTGGAAAGCAGTTATTTGAAAATAAAGCCGTTTTAATCTTAGGCAAAAGTAATCTGTGAGTGTTTTTTGTGTTAAAATTACAGTGATCAGACCATTTAGTAAAGAGTTCCGTGTGTTTTTTTACGAACAGGCAACATTCAAGTATATATATACAATGTACCGTCAGAAGCTTAAATTTTCGAAACGAATTACGGAGCTAGTTCGAACTGAGAATCATAGATGTCGCTAACATTAGGTTGAATGAAATTGGTAGGCCATTTTTTTTCGCGTTGTGTACTTGAAGCTGGAGTGTCACGTCTCTTCAAAAAACTAAGAAAAAAGTAGAAAATGGAGGAGTTTTTGGAGTTTCTTTGATTACGAAATTAATTTAGTGATCCATATACTTATTTCTGGTGATGAATTCATTAATATCGCATGAGTTTCGTAATTATTACCTGCAACAAATTTCTAACCTCAAAATGTAATAGTTGGGAAGTCCGTCTAGCATGCATAAGGAAAGTCCGTCATATGACGGTCTTGCCTCGATTGCAGATAATATCAACCTTTTCAGCTGCACGTAAGTATTTTACGTTATTATACGATTATTTGTTTTTGTTAGCTACTAAGTGCTGCTACTACTACTACGAATCGTAGTCATTCATTGGATGAACGTAGTCATTCAAAGAAAACTATCATTAGGTACCTATTTATATTTAAGCTGTGTACACCACAATTTTTAATTAAGTAGTACAAAGATTTTAGGGGATGATAGTGATAGGTATCCATCAATACGAAAATATAATTGCATTGTGAATGCAAAAAAGTAAAAATTTAAATAAAGATAACTTTTGTTGGGTTTTGCACATCGCTGAATTTTACTTTTGCGCATTGCTCTTAGCATTTCGATTCCCTTTCCAAGATATTTAAGAAAATATTTTGATTTCTTTTTTATTTTTTTTTTGTTTAGTTTAAGCTAATGATTGTCTTATAATACGGGTACGGGTGTAATACGGGTTCGAATCTTTTGGCATACCTGTTAAATTTCTTGGTTTTTTAGATCAAAACGGCGGCGTATAGGGTCAAATCTTTATACAAAAAAATACAAAGTTATGTCGATATATTAAAAAACTAAAGAAAGTAGAAAAATTTCTGACTTCTCAAATGACAATGAGGGAAGATTATTTTTGCAGTCACTACTTATAATATTGAGTTAGAAATAAAGATTTATGATTTACTTAGTATTTTATTTTATAAAAAAAAGGAAATTAGCTACAATTTTATTAATGACCCTCCTTGGGCAGTCTTGTAAAAATGTTTGCAACCACTGTCACCAAAAATATAAAAAAATAAAATAAAATAAATTATCTTTGAAATGTAAACCTTATGTACCAATACACAAATCACACATTTCAACGCCAGTTTTACGTCACTGCTAGAAACTGTTTCCATACATATTGCCTCACAAGTTATGGTTATATTGCTACTAGACGGACTTACCTTAAACTGCATGGGAAGTCCGTCTACACGCCGAGTTTTAAAAATATCTTATAAATCTAAAGATTATTGCAATTCATACTATTTTAAGACCAATTTAGGTAAATAAATACAATACCTATAATTTCCGTCGACATAAGTCACTTTAGAAAGCGTATCTCGATTCAATCATTTCAGTTAAACTTAAATTTAATAAAAGTATGCCGGACTTCCCCACATTGACCTTATTTGATACGTCATGTAAAAAATTTACTACCTTTCCCGTTCTTAAGTTAAAACAATTAAACGTTGGTCCGGCCAATTTGACGCAAAGTAACACATATACATAATTTTTACTACCTTTAAACAACCTCGTAAAAGTTTTTTTTTTTTTTTATATTTCCCAATACAAAATATTACAAGCAGTAGTAATAGTTGACAAGATAAACAGTTAAACAATCGCTATGCATTGAGTACACGTTAACTGCAATCTATATACTTAATTCAGGTTCGCAAAATTTGTGACGACTCGATAGGGACTTTGGCGCGTAGTACGCGGCCGAGTAAGGTATCAAATTAAAGGTACTCGAGTCTATTTGTTCCGAAAACTATAAAATATACAAAATGTTAAACGTGATGATCACAAACTGCAATTAAAGATTTTCGCATAATTTGGAATTTTTCGTCGATCGACGAACCCGAGTATCCGGGTTGTAACCGCCCTAGTGCTTATAAGTTTAACTATGGCTGTTTATTTGAGAAGAAATCAATGTGGCGTCGGCGTCGTTGACGTGTTGTGTGATGTTTGCAATTTCTTACTCTCAAGCTGTTATTTTATTTTGTACAGTCACCAGCAGCTACGGCTTACACTTTTACCTTGAGAACGCCCAGCAGCTGTTACGTCACTCATAATAGCAGCGTGGTTCGTAGTGCAAATGTAAAATCATGCGTACTGTTGTTCATGACTATTTCTTCAACAACCACTACCTTTAATTAGCTGAGCTGACCAGTGCTTCACAAAAAAATACAAAATATAACTTACTAGCGGCCGCCTGCGGTTTCACCCGCGTGGTTCCCGTTCTTGTGGGAATATCAGGATCAAAGAAGCTGTCTACTATATCTGTGCCGAATTTCAGAAAGATTACTCTCTCACGCTAAAACTACTCATCAAAATCCGTTGAGTAGTTTTAGCGTGAGAGAGTAACAAACTTATAAAGAAACAAAATGATATAGTATATATAGCCTATATACTTTCGCATTTCAAATATTAGTAGGACGACGCCGCGACGTAATGAAAGAATTTTCAGAATCAATTCAGTAGTTCCACAGAGTACTTCCTACAAACGGACCCACAAACTTTCAAACTTTTTATTGTTAGTAATTCATTAGAATTTCAAGATAATTTCTATCTCTTCTCTAAATAATTATCTACGAAATACATTTCATAATAAGAGCACGTTTTCCTGCCACTACACAATGTAACTAATTATTTCCCTCATAACTTACAACAGTACTCTGTTTTAAAAAATGGTATTAACTTGAACATTTAAGAGCAAGTTGGCCAGAGGGCTTTCCTTTCGCGAAGTTTCAGGTAACTTTCGGAACGTTCTCAAGACTTTGTTAAAATTAATAACTAGAATTTGAAATTACATTGGAATTAATAATAACTTGAACTTTATTTGCACAGCAGGAGCACAGTGTAAGACGTTGTTCGAGTCACACACAGTGTTACTGGTTGGGAGAACAATTTATAAAAATATTTTTAGGTGAAAGTATCAGGGTCGCATAGCTACTGATTAGTTTTTTTTCCCAAACGCCTAATATACTACCTACAGAGTTTGACTCTTTGGTAATATTTTTTTTAAATTGTTGTCTTAACGAGTCGGTAACACTGTGACTCGATGAGATTTTTTTTCCCAACGAGTGACAGTGTAGCACGTTAGGAACAAACGGTGTAAGGCATTGGATCAGATCCAATGCCTTACACCGTTTGTTGCAACATAAGAATCTAAGTAAATTATAACAAACTAATAAGAGCGATCCGAAAGTAACCGAAAATTTGCATTAGAGAGTAGGTCCGCAGAAGTGACTCCCAAAAACCAACCCTATTGACTTCAGATAAAGGTTAAGAGCTGTTGTGAGCGAGAAAATTAGTTTTGGCGTATCAGTCAACAGAAACAGTTGGAGTTATGTGCGCGTTTAGACCTATTGTACTTTATACGTGTTTTGTGTTATCGCACACCGTGACGATCCATCAAGACGATGTTGATATGATAAGTAAGTGCAGTATTCCCACCAATACTACATATCAGTGTTTTTTTTATTATTATTTGTGATTGGTGTAATTGGTTAGATTATTTTGAAAGGACGATTTTTTCTATATTTTTTTTTACATAAAGTAAGTAACAAAAGATACCAGAAGGTATTTTTTTAAATATAACGATTCCATTGTTTTTGTTTTGATTAATTAAATTCACAAAATTATTCATTACTTATCTGCGTTTTTACAATTCATTTGATTTGTCAGTTAATATCATTGGTAGGCTAGGTGGTTAAAAGAAAAATTTTAATTCATAAATATTAACTACATAGGAAAAGCATGTTTTTCTTATGTTAAACATTCTCATATTTGATCCGATAACTAATGAAATTAATTACTTACTGATAGTTACGCTTACATTGATTGAATTAACAAGTTGATTTTAAACAAAATCAGTGCATTTTTTCACCGAAATATGATTTTATAAATGAACTTACTTTACCTACTAAATTATTTTATCATAAATTATTTTTATACTTAGGTACTTAAAGAATATTTAGGATTTATCTTCCATGCGGTGCACATGTGACCATGATCAGTCGTGGACAAGACTCTATTAAAAAAAAAGGTTGAGGAAAAAAACTACAACGGGTTGCAATCCGGGAGTGCCGGCAGAAGTGAAAACCGCTTAAACGAAACAACAGGAGCAGGCATACATTTTCGCCGCGCGGTAGAAAAAGAGGGGGATATTACTTCCTCTCCTACGCCGCGCCGCCGGCACTCTTACTCTCCTTCCGTCTTACGAATTTTCGATCAGGTCACACGTCCTGACGCGACTTCAACATTTTTTACCCATCCCAAAAAATTTAAACTCTGATGTGCACAACGCCGCTAGAGATGTTTTCACTTCAATAACAAAATTTAAAAACTATGAATTATATAATAAAGTGAAACAAAAGAAAATTCCCTAAAAGATAGTTTGTATACGACAGGAAACTCGATGACGAATCCTTGTACCAATTTACAGACTATAATAAAACCTATTTTTATAACCTTAAATAAATAAGCGCGATATTTCTTTATCTGATAACTGATAACTTTTGATAACGAACATGTGGTACCTACAGTCGAAAATGTATTTCAAACAGACATCAGTAACAGACAATCGTCAGTCTATGAAATTATTCATGGATCCAACTTTGAGGGACCAATATATAACAAATAAATAAATAAGAAATTTATTTACTTCTCACAAGGTTTTTAAATATCATATTAGTTACAAACAATTTCATAAGTTTTATCAAGTCCTCGTGAGAGTCTGGCGTCTGAAATAGGTCGTAAACTGTGCTACAGATCTCCAGGCTCTTCTGGATATAGATTACATTGCAATTGCAACAGTATAGTTATAACCAGGGCCGTCTTTACCCGGGGGTTCTAGGGGTGCGGGGCTCCCGGGCGCAGAGTCCTAGGGGGCGCACGCTAGCGATATTTTATTAAAATAGTAAACAACTTACTAATAGTGACTCATTCTATATCAACGTCATTGCACGGTTTCGTTCACTTTGTTAGATCAAATATTGATATTTGATCAATGCATGCACTAAATAAAAATATGGGCACCAATATTAATTTTACTATTACTTAAACAGAACTCATACCAATTATTATTTGTAGGAAGGATATAGGGGCTATGTAGCTCCAGTCGTAACTGTAGTCACTGCCACCTAAAAGATTTATTGTTTGGAATTCGTCACCTATAGTTAGAGTATCTCTTTTAGCCTGGCGGCCTCCAGGCAGTCTAAAAGCTTCCTAGCTCTGAAAGATTTTAGTTACTCTGACTGAATTATGTGTCAGCCCAGGTGAATGTTAAGATGTTTCTCTCTCCAATCCGCAGTGACGGCAAACGTCAGTGTCACTCCACCTCATGTGAAATTGGTGCTTGTATGTAGGCAGGTGCCTATTTAGTTTGTGTCCAGTTAAGGCTCTGGCCATCGCACATACAATATGTTTGCCCTGAGCTCTAGAAGTTCAGCAGTTCTCTTTTGCGAGTAGCCTTCGAAAAGGAATTTGGCGTGCACTAATCATAGTGGATTGAAACAGTTTTTTTTTTTACTCGCCAAATAGGTTGCCCATAAGAAGTTGCATGGCCAGGGTTCTTTGAGATACCGCAGAAAGGCTCTGGACCTAGCTATTGACCCTGAGCTCCAGCCCTAGCAGCTTAATCGGCTTTTTCATTGCCAATAATTTCTGAATGACCTGGTACCCATTTCAGAATATTTTTTTCCGTTGACCCTGCTCATTCAACTTATCGACGCAGTCCTTCACCAGTTTGTAATTTATGACATTCGAATTGATAGCGTTAAGGGCTGCCAGGCTATCTGAGAAGATACTAATAGTTTGATTTATGTAATTTCATTGGCGGTTGGCCTCCGCGATTTCTATGATGGCGTATACCTCTGCCAGGAATATGGTGGCGTTTTTACCTAGATTCACTCTTGCTGAATCGAGGACTGACATCGTCTAATCCGCATTCTACATTTTCACCCATTTTGGAGCCGTCTGTGAACCAAACTAAGCTTCCAGCCTTACAGGTATGGTGATTTACAGACCACTCTTCCCTGTTTGGTATCTCCACCGAGTAATTTCTTGTGAAATTAAATAGTGGGAGCATGACACCCGTTGTCATTGCCAAAAGATCGAGTTCAAGCACTGTTCCATGGAGAGATCTCAGACCAGTGCTTAAAAGTGCTAGTTTACTTTTCCATTGATGCTTGCTATACACATGCAAGCTTTCGCCTCCTTTGTAAAAAAAATATTAAAAGGCGGTAGGTTCAGTAAAGCATTTAGTGCAGCTCCTTGCGTACATTCATGCAATTAAGAGTTTTATACGAATTTATTTATTTTCTACTGAAGTATTTACTGTAATAATTTCAATTAACATGTTTTGACCGTAGCTATCTTATGAACTGAGCGTCGTAGCAGAAAACGGGTTTTACCTGATTATTCTTCTTGTTAAGACAAATCGGTTGGTAGGGTAACCTGTACTTATTTTGGCACCACCCCCAAAAATTATTTTTACGTATTAAATGTTTTGTGAAATTAAGAAATATACATAATAGAGTGATTTCAAATGGTAAATCTAGTCTAAGTATGTTATAGAAATAATAATTAACAAAATGTAGGTCAGGTTTTTCTTAAAGTGCCAATCATTATACAGTTTAACCTACCTATATTTAATTCAATTTTGCAAAAAAAAAGTGCAGATAATCAGTTTTGCCACCAAGGGGACAATATAACAGATCCCATTAGAAAGACATTTCCTTATAAAAGGAAGCCCACTTTCGGCCTTTTTTCTAACCAACCAGGTAGAGAAAAGGTCGAAAGTGAGATTTCTTCAGAATAGCTCTTTGGGTTGGGCTACTTGAAGAGGCTGCAATATTGGTTTAGCAGACTTAGCATTAAGATATTATAATATTAAGTTATAATTCTAGATCGTTGTTAATGACTTTAAAAATGCAGATCATACCAACACGGCTTAATATGTCTTCCGAAAGACGGCGCAGAACTACGAGATAACAAAACTTTTGTTGCAACATCAATATTTATTTACTTTGTCTTTGATTAACAGGTAAAAGAAGGGTTGAATTATCACCGTTGCAAATATCAGCAGTATTAAACGATATAGTTGTTATTTCCGCACCGGTCGTACATAACGCTCGATATTACATATACAAACCGAGTGGAGAGGCCATTAAGTTGAACATCAGTAAACCTACATACCCAATATCTGAAGGGACCATAATCGACGATCAATACGCCTCCATATTAATAACATACTCGAAACATCTAAAAGGTATTGTGCCTGTAGACGACTACGAAGTATTTAATCTAAGCAACAATGATGACAATAAAATTCATAACAATGACACTAAACCAAAAAATACTTTTGAGGAATATGCGCATAAAATGAATGCGAACGACTTCATGATTGGACCCTTAGAAGAGGCGGACCATGGAAATTGGGTTTTAAGCGCGTACACGCAAGACGAGAACGCAGATTGGAATGAGATGTTTCGAGTTATAAGTATCGTAATTAAAGGTATGATAATGATGTTTTTAATTACTAGCATGTCGGCATATCGGGATAAAAATACCCTATGTTTAAATCCAGGCTATCTATTATCTGAGCCAAATTTTATCCAAATCCGTTCAGTAGTTTTAGCGTGAAAGTGTAACAAAAAAACAAATAAACTGACATACTTATGCAGCTATAATATTAGTAGGATTATTAAGCAGACCTTCAATATTAAATTTAAATGCAAAAAAACAATTTTATAATAGTATGAAATTTTCACCATCGTCGTACGCAAGGTACAGGCATCAAGATATCAAAATTCACACGTTGACGACCTTGTACACCTCGATTGGGTAAACATTTTGTTTTTATTGCAAGAGATTTAGGGGGTTAAGGGGTCTGAAATGCTAGGCTACTTTGCATCGAGAAAAGAGTGAATAGATACAGTGGTAAGAGATAGCTAAGGAACCCCATATAAAATTAAATTAAAGTCAAGAGAAGTCTTAAGTATTTTTGAAACGTCAATATGGTTTCCTACCACCTATTCTACCTATCAAGCGGAAGAAGTCGCGGTCGGAACGCTAGTCACGTCATGTATATTGCAAAAGGCCAATAGATAATAGTATGTAGTAGAATAGAACAAACCTTTACTACAAGGTTGGACGTGTATTACTTGTTACTTAATTCTAACCGTTAAAGCCACTTAGTCACACCTTTTTAACGTACAATACCTTTTTCAGAATACATACCACCGAAGCCGAGAATAGCAAAACTGTGTGAAGGAGATACGTTTGAGATCAGCTTTGCTCATCCTATCCCAGGACTCACTAGTTGTGAACTAAATGCTCCTCGGTCTACATTCGATAGGTTTTACGAAAGGGACCATATTAAAATGAATTCTTGCGGTTACATTATTAAGAATCTCACTAAGCACGACGAAGGCACTTGGAGAATAATTGGAGTTGGAAGAATCGTTTATGGAACCCAACTTTATTTGGAGGTAACAAATAATAGGACAGAAGCATTTGTTTTACTTTAGTTGATATAGGTGAAATAATGTAAGGTTATGTTATTTTAGTGGCATATGACTTTTAGATATGATCACATTAGATATCATCGCCTTGTTACTGTTTTTGTTGTGTTTGTGTTTGTTCTTCTCGAGACTAATAACTTTTGATAAGCAGTTGTTGTAGGTCGATTTTGCATATTAATGTTATTATTTCTATGAGTACCTCTCTAGTTAGTACCTAGAAACTACTAGTACCTCTCTAGTAGTTTCTATGTATGACATACATGAAACGCCTAACTTTAGTTGTTCCTATAGTCAATCATATTGGTAGTATAATTTGTTTTATTTCATAATGTATGTAATAATGATAACATTTTGCAATATGTTACGATACTAAAGGCAAGCTAGGTGGATAATAAAAAATCACGTCAGTCACGTAAAACTGAGGATTCGTTTGAGTTACTTTGTAATCGCGAAAAACAATGCCTACAGTAGATTAAAAATTACGACTAACATGAGTATAGTTTCATTACTACGAATCCATTGAAAATTGTAAGATTTAAGTTTAGGTTTGTTTTGTTATAAAAACAAGTATTGTGTCATAAAAATATGTCAATAAATACATTTCTGTTACGGCTTGCCAGTTAAACTACTTTATATTTTTTACCTTATTATACTTAGTTGGGTCATAAGATACAGGATAGGACCTTGCTTTTTTCCTGCGTATCGTTTTAACAAAACACGAGATCGGACCAATACATATTTTTTCACGCATGGATCAAAGAAATGTTATTTTTTTTCAAGGATTAGCCTATAATCCCAGGTCATCGTTCAAAACTCTTTCTCCACTCATTCTGTTAAGTTCCGTCTGTAATGCCATCAATTTTCATTTTTGCGCCGGATTTTTTAAACCTTTACTACCTACATTTACTGTCGCTAACGTCCGGACCCTACGAGGATGATCATTTTTATTTCTTTCTATCCGCTTCTTGAATCATCCCCGAATCGTTCGATAGTAAAGGCTCAAAGGAATATTTAATTTTTTTTACGAGACTGAAAATTTTACTTGGCTTGTGACCACAACGAAGTAAACCAAACTACCCGACCGACCTCATCTCCTTTCAATTTCCGCTCCATTGAAACAAAAAATACTATAATTTATTTGTTTTCATATTCTTATTATATCTATAATTCGAACATAAAAAATAGATTTTCAGTATCCATTCAAAATAAAAAAATCGATAGGTGTGACAGAACTTATGACCCGACTAGGTAATTATTTAAAAATAATGGTATAAATAAAATTCTGAAATTTATTAATTCTATTTTTATTTACAAGTCTATCTTTAAATTACCTTAAACTAAAGTCTGTTTACAGTAATAGTGGTTTCATACATTTGAACTGTCTATCCGCATTTCCTTTGAAAGTAATTATTGTGTGGAAACCGCCTTTCATTTATTTTATCTGTAATCAATAGAACAATTCACATTATTTTAAAGAACAAGTAATAAATAAATGTTCTATTCTATGAATAAATATACCTATACTGTATTCTTAGTTCTCGTAATTCGTACTCGGTCCATATTTATACATAATTTACTCTTAATATCTCAGCCCATACGATAGAAATTGATGCATCCTACTCAGATCATTAAGTTATGGACTAATATATCTGTTTAAGATGGCCTCATGTCAAGTTTACCTTTACACACATTCGAATTCATATTTTGATTGTCAAGAACAAAAGCTACTTGAATAACAACACTATATGGCTAATTTACATTTTTTTACATCTACGAAATATCTAATATCTATGTATTTGTGTGGCAACAGCAGACCTTTTATTTAGCATGGCATATACATCTATAGTCCTTTTCAGCTAGGATGATTTCTATGACACATCGAAATTTTCCAAATCGCGTATACAAGGTAAAAAAAATATTTTGAAAAATCATTTATTTTTTAGTAGCAATTTAGTCAAATAAATGAAAAAACTACACTTCTGGAAATATAAAGTAAAATCTGAGACTATTACTTACATTTGAATTAAATACGTTAGAAAATTATTTCATATTTTTGTAGTACAATGTGCGATATATAGATGAGAACACAACAGAATCGAGAACTGACGCTGTTCATTAGTCGATAACAGTGGAAAAGAAGTTACTTTAAATTTTAAACAAAACAAAACTCGGCGAGTTTTGATGCTATCTATTAAATGTTTCTGCTGACATTAAAATTGACAGCTTAGTGTTTAATTTTACCACATAAATAAGCACATACAATACTTTTTATCCTATATTACGTTAAGTGAGACGATTTAAGTTTCGCTATAAAACCGGATTCCACGTTGCCGGAAAAGTAGTAAAATATATTGCAATTTCTCCAAAGTAAAGGTACATTGACTGTTAGAAAAAATTTATAGAGTCGATAGGATTTCAATAAGGATTATCTCTAGAACTGTCAAACTTGAAACGTCACAGGTATCATCCTAGTTGAAAAAGACTATAGTCTAGTCTACTTATAAAAGTCCGACAGCTGAGAAAATGCGCTTCCGACAGGTCGTCAGTTCTCTATAACAAATAAAATAGGCTTATGTTCTCTTACTTTTCCGGATAATCTAAAATGAAGGAATCAGTGAATTCAGTAGATTTAACAAATTGCGAGGAACCGAGCATGTAAACTCAAAATTAATTTTTAACTTAACAAACTATCAGGAATTAAAGCATAGGTATATCGAACTCTAGACATGCCGTGGCCACGGCCCGTGGAAAGGAGTCAAAACGTCAAGTAATTCAAAGAACCACAAAATAACACGCAATTTAAATTTAAATTATATTACGCAATAAATATAATGATTTATACAATGTCAGGAACCTGTCAGAAAGCCATTATCTCAGCGGCCACACTTTAAATATTACTTGCTAATCTACTTATTGCTGCTGCTTTTGCTCTCATTCCTACTCCTCTGGGGCCTTTTCACTGCGCTTTCCGCCGCGCTGCCTTCCGAGTCCGAGTCTTTAAGCGCCTTAATTCCGAAACTAACAATACTTACTATCGTTACCCGCTCCAGCTCCTCCGCTTTCCGCCATGCTGACTTCAGAGTTCGAGTCCTTGAGCGCCTTATTTCCTAAAGTAACAATACTTACTACCGTTAATCGCTCCCGCTCCTAATCTACTCCTTTGCGACGTTTTCTCCGCGCTGCCGTCCGAGTCAGAGTCTTTCAGCGCCTTACTTCTTAAATATAACAATACTTACTGCCATTACTTGCTTCCGCTCCCAATGCTGCTTCTGCTGGCACGCCTACTCCTTTGAGACGTTTTCTCTGCATTTTCCGCCGCGCTGCCTTCCGAGTCCGAGTCTTTGAGCGTCTTACTTTCTAACGTCCAGTTTCAATAATTTATCCCTAGTAAGAGGCAGGCTTATCTTGGTTACGTTACTTAGCAACCTCTATTATTTTGAACAGATTTCTAATAATATTTAGGCAACAAGGCTCTAGTATGCCTATATATATTATTTGGATAGGTTTTGAAACCGATTGCCAACAAAACTTACTTGCATCCGAGTCCGAGTCTTTAAGCGCCTTACTTCCTAAACTAACAATACTTACTGTCGTTACTCGCTCCCGCTACCGCTGCCGCTTCTACTTGCGCTCCCACTCCTTTGCGGCGTTTTCTCCACACTTTCCGCCGCGCTGCCTTCCGAGTCCGAGTCTTTGAGCGCCTTAGCTCGGTCCAAGCGACGAGCGCGGCGGGTCTCGACGTCGGAGCCGTCAGACTCAGATGAGTATATCGCCGCGCCTGCTGATGCTGTAGAAATTATGACATGTTAATAACGTAAGAACACAGATTATTTAATACTATACGTTGTTTTGAAAAACTTTCTATATGTACATTTATTTAAACTGTCATTGTCTATAAAAACTAAAACAATAAAAAGATTTGATGTTGTAGCTGTCATCCTGTTGATATTATTTAATTTCTAATTTCCTATTTTATTATCATATTTCTTAATATTTAATGGGCTTATTTGTTAAGTCAAATAATAAATAGTGATCGGAAATACTTTTACTAGTGAAATTGTTTCATAATGTAAAAAGAAAGTTCGTCGTACCTTTCTTCTGTTGAAAAACTAAAGGGAAGGGAAAATTACAATGATTGTAGTCTCACCCTTCTGGCCCTGTTTGTACTAATTCTCGATGGACTGCAGCGAGACATCCCCTTCGTCTTCTGAGTCGACCTGTCCCGCGCGCCTGTCAATAGTTCCATCTAGCAACAACTAAACATGTGACTCACCCTTCTGCCCCTGCTTGTACTTGTTCTTGATGGCCTGCAACGAAACGCCCCCTTCGTCTTCAGAATCGTCCCCTCCCCGCGCACCCGCTGCTCGTACTCCCCCTCCGCCTGCGCGTCGCTTCGGTCGAGTGGAAGCGCGAGATCGCATTGCTGCGCGGAGCTCCATTTCTTCTTTCTAGTGGGTAGATGTAAGTACACCATTATAATATTTTGTAAGGATATTTTTATAAAAGAAAAAAGAATATCCGCTCATTTTTACTCGTCGAGAAGCGCGCTTTTCTAAAAACCCTCAATCACTGTAAAACTGGCAAAAATACTGACTGGTTGAAAACTAGCTTCTACAATATACAATACACTCTTAAATATTTAAAACTAGTGACACAGCTAAGTTTTACAGTAAGCACAGACACAATGAGTTCTTTCCTTCAGTTAAATTTTATACTATAAAAAAAAAACTAGTCTTCAAGTCGCTCAGACACTGAAATTTTCTATTCATGAGATTTTTTTAAATAATAACAACAAACTTTTACCTTCAATTGATACTTCCTGTCAGCGTCCGGATCAGCTCCAACTTGCGACAGAATCTTGATGGCGGATGTCTTAGTGGATCTGTCGGCTAACGACAGTGTCATCTTCCTGTGAGTAAACGACTCTGTCGAGTGCGGTCGGAAGGACAGCTTCGTACGGAACACGGCTTGGCCTTGAAGACCTGTGCCTTGGCGGACGAATAAGTGGTTGTGGTCACCCTGAAACGAAAGGAAGATTGAAAATGTTTGTATTTTTCTGATAAATTAACCCAAAGTAACCAACAAAAATATTCGGATCTAAAAAAGAAAAAAGCACACAAACTATTCTCAAATGGCGTGTATTGACATTGCGAGACTTGATGCTATTTGCAGCAAGCAAACATATATTTTTATGATGCCCTTAGACCTAGTTTATTCAAGATAACTAATTATGATAAACATCATTTACGAATTTTCAACTTCAAATCGAATTTTAATGACAGGGGTGGAAACTGACTCCATGTCCAAAAATACTAATCTCACTGACTAATAACCTTTAAAATACTGACCATTTACTGACCCTTCGTCGGTCAATTAAGCATCGAAATGTAAATATTGTCTGTTCACTGCGTAATTGGTTGAAGATAAGGCGTATTGCTTATGCGCCTTTTATTCAGCCAATCACGAGCGAGCGGATCGCCTATGCGCTTTATTTTCAATCAACCACGAGCGAGCGAATCAGTACTAGCTCGTTTCGATGAACAGACTATAGTAATGAGATGTGACCACATTATATGCAAGGTGTAACAGAAAGGTTCAGCCATATTTATGGAGATGAATCTACTCATATAACTACATGCGTAGCATGCGCACCTCGACAAAGCTTTCTCGACACTAATCACGCGCTAGCGCAGTGTCTGTCCCAGTCACACTGTACTGATATGAGTGGGAGAGGGATCGTGAGATAAGGGTCGACAACGAGTTGCGGTGCGCATGCTACGCTGGCTGGACCACTTTCTTCAAGATACAGAGTGACGAGCGGCAAACGCAAGGATTTGGAAAATTCATTGATCCCTTTCTAACAGCCGGAGGCACTCAAAAATGGCGTGATTCTAAAAAGCGGGCGCGGAAGTTGTTTCCAAGTACAGCTCAGTTCCTAAGATGAAGCGGTCTGTGACGGAACGGTGGAACGGTGCACTTTGTGTTGTGTGTAAGCCTATTTTTCCAACGCCTGCTCGATCGCAACGTGGCTACCGTTTGAACTTCAATTTAGACCCCGTGGTCGAGTTCCCAATCGAAATCGAATTGTCGCGAGTGATAATAATTAACGCCTTCACGTAAACCGGGAATGTTTCGTCCATGATAAGAAGAGAGCTATGATGATCGTCAGGTTTCGAGATGCAATCGAACAATCTTCGAGGCTTTCAATTCGTTAACTAAGCAGGTAGGCGCCCTTAAAATTCCGAGATGTTCCATTCGACAAATCCTTAAAATACACCTTCATTTACACCCCTACATGGATGTTATGTGTGTACAATTCCCCGGGCGCCTCATCTCCCAATGAGACGATTTAAACTGGCCAGCGCGCTTTCCAAATTAAGCCCGCTGACATTTTGTCTCGCAGGTCTACCCAAAATCCCTTGTTTCATAATGACAGCCTCGACCTCAAAGACAACATTCGGGCCAACATCCTCCAAATTCCTGTGGAAATGCTGGAAAGAGTCCACGAAAACTACTTTTTTAAAAACAACTGGGAGGCTCATAGCCTTCATCATACCTGATGTTAAGTATTAATAAGGCAGAAGATGGAAGCGAGCCTCTCCCAGAATCTGTCATCACTGAGAAACTAGCTATCTTATCTCTTAACTGTCGGAACCAACAATGCTGAAAACATTGTGGTTATGGCGTCAGGCTTAGATAAGATGGTGGTAGCTAGCCAGGCGGACTTACAACAAGTTCTACCACCAACCAAACCGAATACAATATGTACCCCCACTGGGATTCAAACCGGGACCCCTCGGTCTGATACCGGTGGTTGTTATCACTAGAACACAAGCCTGTGGAAACTACAGACAAAGGCTTAGGCAAAGTTTGGGCCGTGAGGGCTGCCACTTGGCCGATACATTATTCAAAACTGCCCAAACTCAAACATGCCATGGGCAGTGAATATGAAAAAAATAAAGAACAGTCTTGAGAATTTTGTGGTTTATAGGTTTTTGAAATCCATGCGTCTGCCGTGCGCCACCGTGTACGAAGGTATTTTTTACTTTGTATGTGTATTTTTATTTTGTATGGTAGAGCAAATGTTGAGTCGAACGTTCGTTCTTCCATACAAAAAACAGTCACGTGACTGGAACTTTCGTATGGTCGAATTTTGTTTTCTGTTTTTCAACGTTTTTCGGGGAATGTTTGTCAGTTTCATAAAATTAAATAGATTCACCCCTTAAATATAGCTGAACATTTCTATTACACCTTGCAAATTATCTTATTAAAGTTCAAAGAATATGAATGGATTAAAGTTTAATGAAAAAGAGGAGGAAAGGATGGAACGCTATTTGCTGAGAAAGGAATAAGGATGGGTTGTAGCAAATAATAGCAGCTCTGGGTATCTGGAGTCGCACTCAAAAAAAAAAATATTTTATTTACCGGACAAGCAAATTTAACAATAGCGCCCCCTGGACAAATTCAAACTAAAATGTTCTGTTTGTCTGTAATGGTCTGTGCCTGCTTAAAGAGTGACAGAAATGACAGGCGAGCAAATTCGGGCCGGAAATCTTTACAAATAAAAACTTAAAAACTGGTGATAAAGCGAACCCAAATCATATTTTCCTAATCGAATTTGAACTGTAACTGTAAGACGTAAGCCATTGAGCTCGGAATTGAATAAAGAATTTTGACATTTTATATAACCCATAGTTGCCGTTGACTGTACAGTAATAAAGATAAACTCACATGTAGCGGTTGTTTATACACGTCGGAATATTTCCGAACCGAGATGCAACAACATGCTTGCATAGGACCAATTCACCATGCGTGCGTTGGGCTCTTTCACAGCGTTACATATTTTCAACTTTAAATCGTAGATATAAAACTCAAAATACTACTCACATGTAGCGGTTGCTTATAAACGTCGAATATTTCAGAGCCGAGATGCAGCGACATGCTTCCATCGGACCACTTCACCATTCGCGCGTTTGACTCTTTCACGGCGTTGCCTTCCTTGTCAAACACTGTGCGCCAACGGATTGTGTTCTCCACTTTCAGTTTCAATCTGTAGACGAGAGGCGAATATTATTTTTTCTCAAACATGTTTGGAAATATGAGCATTATTGACAACCTTCTTCGAGATAAATCGAATTTTGGTTGGTGGTAGGACTTGTTGCAAGTCCGCCTGGCTAGCTACCACTCAAATAATCATCATCTAAAATAAATTGCTATTGACCTCTATGTACGTCACTTTTTGCAGTACAGTAACCTTGTAATGCGAGAAATGTTATAGTGTAAGTCCTTCCTTGCGAGTTGAAAATTGTTTACGGTTAGGATAACCATATAATGTAACATTATAATTAGTTTTTTTTTGACCTTACTGATATGTAAGCTCACTTTTCAATTTGACGACTCTGTATGAAATAAAACAGGAAGAAAAAAATAGCCCTTGACGAGTTTCTTGCCGGTTCTTCTCGTTACAAGGTCTCCCGCCGTAGGGTTTGTGAACCGATGGCATAGCTTCTTTGACGTTCATAAGTGCTTGTAGACTGAATAAATGATATTGAATTTAATTAAGTATTAAAGAATACCCCTGAGAGTATTGAGAGCTGAGAGTATTAAGAGCTTGTATCAATATTACGCTCCAATAGAGGAAGTTCTCTAGGGAGTAAGATAGCGCTACGCAGATTTTGGCCTCAAGTAGGTAGGATTGGAAGTGTTTCTTCTACCTTTACCTACAACTTTATGGATAATACGCACAACTTTTGTTCATGTTTCTCATACATTTACTTGTAAACCTCTCAAATCTCACCTAGCACGACCTTCTTCATCCAAGGTCTCTTCCTCATCGATCTCGTCTTCATAAGTGCTGGGATCGTAGGGTCTGGTTTCAACAGACAAGAAGTTGGGAAGTTTCACGAAGTGCAGCTCCTTGCCGAGCTCCGTCCAGATCTTGGGCATGTCGACGTCTATACGGGTCTCTGGGATCTCTTGTTCTTCTTCCTCTTCTGGTTTCTCGCGGTTTTCCTGATGACATTATTATTTTAACATATTATCTATGCTAGTAAAAGAAAAGGTTTCTGTATGAGTTAATTTTAGTTTCAAGGCAGAGACCGTACCATGTCTCTTATAGAGGTTGTATTGTGGCTAAGGGTTTCCATTTCCGGTATAGCGAGATCCTGAAATACCGAGGTCCTGCACCATTTTGACTAGTGCGGGATCCCAAAATACTAGTGTAGGAACCCGCGGGATTGAAAATTATCATGAAATCGTCTTGGAAATATTTGCCTGTCACTTGAATTCCTTTAATGGAAACAATCATCAAAAAAGAAAAAAAACTATATGAATCAGGAGGGTCGATGGGCAAATATTTGACGCTGGCACACAAAACAATACAGTTCATTTCAACTAGGATGATTCCTGTGACATTTCAAACTTTGTCCGAATCGCGTATACTATGTCAGCAAAATATTATTAAGCATTATAATAAAAAAATGTTAAAACTACACCTCTGGAAATATATAGTTAAATTTGTGTCTACTAATTACATTTTAATTGAATACGATATAAAAATATTTCATTTATAAAGTAGTGCTATGTGCGATTCGGAACAGGGTAGAGATGAGTCACTACAGGGGGCCAATTCTCACGGCTTCGGCATCTCGATTTCGAAATTTTGGGGAGTAAAAAATCTGCTAGGCGATTGCGTAAAGTCAATCGTATTCATTTGACAGTTCATATTGTATCATATTAAATGTCATTCCATACAAATCGCAGCCGATTGAATACGATATGAACTTTCAAATGAATACGATTACCTTACGCAATCGCACCCCTGTATTAAAAGCTCACTGAAAGCAATCTTCGACGTTATAGGATTATCAAAGACAATTGAAACTAAGGGTTTTCGACAGTAGTAGAGATTTTACTTACATTACACTGGTAACAACCAATTAAAAAAGACCGTTTATTGAAAGTTTGTGCGTTTCTGTAAGCTCGCACTCAAAATATTGATTTTTACAGTTACATAATTTTCTGACTGCTTATTATATTTTAAATTCAATAAAGACTAGTGTTCTACGATCATATAACTATTGAATTACATTTTAATATCAACAAACATCAACTTTTAAAAAAAACTATTTTTGAGCGATTTTGAGCTACTTCAATCAGAAATTGATTTGCGCGATTTTGGGCTACCTGAGGGTCGATTTTCTGCGACATGCCGATCTGGCCATCCGGCAACTCTGGTCACCGGAATCATTCTAAATGAAAAAGACTGCAGTGTACAAGCCGAGCGGGCATTGTCCGCTGTTGGATATCTAGCCAATAAGATAAGGAGTAGTTTGGCCGACGATACATTAGGAATGTTGTGTTTCCTGCGAAAACACTTTCCAAATGATATAATTGTAACTATTTAATATTTTCTGTAAAAAATATCTATCTAAATTAAATAATGCTGTTTTTCTTCTTGTTTTCATACATTTTTTATTTTACTGCTGGTTCCCGTTATACCGAGATCCCGCATCGCTAAAGATTTTCAATCCCGCCCTCCGCTAGGCGTGCGGGATTGATAGCTCTAATGCCTGTGTTTTGGTTGTGGTTACCGCTATACGCGCGTATCGGCTGCACTGCTACTGCTAGGCATTTTCAAAATTCATTTTTGTGGAATGTAAAATACAATTTATAAAAAGTAAGGCACAAGGACACGTGGACGATGCAATGTCGCAATCTGTTTTTAAATAAATAAACAGCTGTATGTCCTGCTAAGATAGCCAGATGTGGCGATGGTAGCGGGCAATGTGCCCTTCAGATGAATGTAGTTTTCAAAAATAATAATAAGTGGCTCACTTCTTCCCCGCTAGCCCTCGCTTCGTCCCCAGAGCGGCGATCGTCGTCAGATCGTTGCGCGCTCCTGCTGCGTGACCTTGACCTCGACCTTGAACGGGACCGCGACCTTGACCTCTTGCTGCCCTCGTCTTCGGTACTTATGTCAGACGCATCGCCGAACAACGCGTCTGCTGTCACTGCAATATTTTATTGGAAGTGTTAAGCATTTTGCATTTTTATATTTACCGTAGCTGCTGGGCAAGCAAATCTACCAAATGCCATAATTGCCAAACTTGGTAGTGAGTTTACCAATATTTGAGTTCTAACTGTAGTTTTTGTACCGACTTTCTATGACAGTATCCAATAAATGATTTAATTGTAACTAGTCAATTTGGTGTACAATAACTTGGGTTTTTTCAATCGGTACATTGTTTACTATTCAGTTGCTATTAAAGCTATAATTTACCAGTCTTTTCTTGATTTTCATCATCAGAATCCACAATTTTCTTGGATTTCTTTTTTGTAGGCTTACTACTGTTATCTGAGCCACTATCCGATCCTTCCTTCTTTCGTTTAGACGCCCCTTTGTCACCCGCATCACTGTCAGAGTCTGATAATACTGCTCTCTTTTTTTTCTCACCTAAAATTACAAAAAATATTATTATCAAATTATTATCTTATTATAACTTTTTAATTTTGCATTTTAAAATGCTATTTTTATGTTTTTATGTGTATTTAGTTGCTTTTTACTAGTATATTTTCTTCTTTAATATTTATCACACAAAGTATTCTTACTTTTATATAATTTTTATAAGAAAAATACAACTATACAGAATTTAAATATTAGAAAATGGCAAAGTTGCAAAAATGTAAAGGACCTTATAACTGATTAAATGCTATAATAACAATATGTGATTATAACCATAATTGACAACAACAATGTGTGCTAGTTTTTTGAAGACTGATTTATAAATATTGATCAGACAATAAGGTCACACTACCTTTTGAATATAATGTGTGTTAAAATATATACTAACCAATATCAGCTTCTGAACTCTTAGATCGCGACCTTGAACGGCTCTTTGATTTTGACTTGCTCCGAGATTTAGATCTTGATTGTCGCGAACCCGACCTTGAAAAAAAATACAAAACTTATTTATTATTCACAGACTCAACAATGGTCAATATAAAAAAAAAATATTTTCCAAAGTAAACTTTACAAAAATGATTTTGAGATGTCTTCAGAAAGCAACAATAGCACTTGTGTTGGAGATGTCTCGGTCTTATCATTAGTAGTTACATTAAATTACAATAATAAATAAATTATATCAGATTTTGAAAAAATCTGAACCTTAGGTAAGTTTGATCTGACTGAAATAAATAAATCGACAATGAATGAACAGCAATAAACTTAGAATCAGAATAAAATAACAATTACTCACCTAGATCTGCTCTTCGACTTTTCTTTTCCCTGCTCATCATCAATCATTAGATTAGGAGAATTTGATCTACTGTCCTGCACATCTTGTCTAGTAACTGGACTTTTTGACCTGGACGATCCACTCCCAGACCTCGATTTTCTGCTCTTAGGGCTAGCACTTTGTGATTTTGAGGGAGATCTGCTTTTGGCTGCTTGAGATTTTGGACTTGGTGGACTCTGAGACCTTGATTTTGGGCTATGTGACCTCGATTTTGGACTCTGAGACCTAGATTTAGAGCTTCGCGACTTTGGACTTTGAGCAGTAGACTTGGGACTACCAGAACGGGATTTGGCACTGCCAGAATGTGATCGTCCACTGGCTGAACCAGAGCGAGATCTTCTGGAACCACTCCCAGATCTTGACCTGGAAGCTCTAGCTTTAGGACTCCCAGAAGCCTGCGACTTTGGGCTTGAAGACCCAGATTTATGACTATGAGCAGAACCAGACCGGGATCTATTTGATGGTGCTGGAGAATTAGATTTGCTACGAGAAGCATTCGAGGCATTCGATGATTTACGTGAACGGCTGGAGGCATTCGATTTAGGGGAACCACTACCTGAACGTGCTGGAGAACCAGACCTGAAATAAGATAACACAAAGTCACTAGGATATCAACAGTACATTACTATACAAAAGAGTATAATTTTACAACAAGTTTATTAACTTTGGTTACCTACCATCATCATTTAGAAAGTAACTCTAGAAATTAATGTAATAGTTAAATAAAGAATAAAATGGGAACTCACCGTGAACGACTACCCTCTTTTCCAGATGGAGCTGGACTTGGGCTCTTACTACGACTGGCACTGGAACCACTGTCTGAATCAGACCCAGAATCTGTGTCTGTAAAAGAAATAGGTTATGTTATGGTAAACAGTGCTATCTGACCAAGACAATTAGGTGCATGACAGCAGAGAAAAACTATTTTTTTTTAACTAAAAACCATAATTTCATGAGGCGGTAATCAAGCAGTAATAAGAGAAGTACGGTGATAGAAGTGCCTAATTGTCTTGGCCAGATAGTAATAAAATGTAGTCCATAATAAAAAAAATGTGAATGCATTGCGAGTAAATATATTGTTTACTAGGGGGAAAATAAGTAAAAGATGTAACCTAGTAAATATTGATAAATTAATGTAAAAATATGTAAAAATCTGAACCATTCTCCAATACATGCTGTATTGTGTGTAAGCACTGTGACCTGCTGCACTGAGCACTTACAACTTAAAAGCAGAAAATCTTCCAGTTAGACTTATTCAGTCCTATTTATGTTCCACTTTCCAAACAATGCCGGAGTAACTCATGAGGTAAATAAAATTCATAATCGTCACTAAAGTTAAGCAGAATTGCCAAACTTACCATCTACAGAAGTATTTGTTTTTGGTGCCATTTCACTGTTTTATCTTAAACTACGCACTCACTAGCACTAAGTTTACTTGGAATTGGAAAAGATTATGGAAAGAAATCGAAAAATAATAGCAAACACGACGACACGCTTTTCAAGCCGTCCGTCGTCCATCAAGCAAGCAAGATCAATCAACTGTCAGTGAGTCTGTCACTCACTGTCATAATTTCTTTTTTCTAGTTGGTCATTCTCACGTCACGACAAGGCGGTCTTTGTATAATTTCCATCACGATTTTTGTTTTCATAAATTCTTGAATCGACGGTAAAACTTATAAACACGTTAAACTATATAAATGTTTATAGTTGGCACTTCAAAAAACCAATAAGTTTTGGATTTATGAAACGATAAACTTTTGTGCGTGACGAAAATTAGATTCGCGGTGGTGAAGATTAAACAATTGCTCAATAAATTATGAATTTATTATTGATAAGACATACAAAGAATCAAAATACAAGTAATTTTTCAAATGTAAATGGCCAAAAGAAAAACTATTAATAATGTGTAATAAGAAAAAGAAAAACATCCTAAAGTCGAATTTTTTATTCATTATAGTAATTTGAGATGACAAATTCTTGTATATACTTAATTCTTACTTAATATTTTTCATTTATCCATTTACTAACTCAATAAAAAAAAACAATACAGATTATAAATTATAGTAATACATAAATCCGATATAACATTTTAATTAAGTTCATAGAAATTATACCAAAATTATGAGACATTTCATGCATAGAATCATCGAGTCACACTCCCATTTGTCCGTAGATTCCTTTGTGTGACTCATTTCAAACCATAAATTAACTTTGTAACACACTCCCATTTGTCAAAAGACTCCTTGTGTGGTACATCGTTAATGCTTAATTCAATTTGCATCACACTCATGATTGTCAAGAGACTCCTTTGTGTGATGCATTCATAAAACAATCAGTTACAAGAAAATATCGTATCAGTCAGGTAAGAATCACAGTCATATTCACTATATTTAAACATAACCAATTAATACAAATTAATCATTACTTTATCAAATCATCAATATCCTTAAAAGATCCCTTCCTTTTCCGTTCCAGTTCTTTTTTATTACAACAATTCATTAAAAGTTTACAATAAATATCTTTATCTATTAATCACTGCATTCCTCTACATCACTTATACGCCGATTCTCATTCTGTACACTTATAGTATTCTCTCTATCACTGGTCTCCGTATCAGAGCTCTCCGCATTGGAATCGATAAAATCACTCCCGAAACTTAGCCACGGATGGATTCTATGCAACTATAGCCTCATATCTTCTATTCTGTTTCCTGGTAAGTGGAGTGTCTTCAACTACATACCTATCCTTGTTCAAAACTTTGACCACTCTATATGGACCCTGCACTTTGGAAACCAGCTTTTTCGATTTGCTATCATTAGTTCCTACGTCCCTTTCAATCCTCACTAAATCTCCTATCTTATACGTTCGTGCTTCTAACCTATTTTTGTCATATCTTTCCTTTTGTTTTCGTTGATTTTCATCAATTCTCAAATTAACCTCTTCCCTAATTTATTCTACTGTTGGCCTATCATATATTTGATCTTCTAATAATTAACCAATTATCCCGTCCCCCTTAGTCTGAAGTCGAGTACCAAAAAGGACTTCAGCTGGACTTTTACCGATTCCCTTATTTATGGTGGTATTAAGACCTAATTGTATTTCCTCTAAGTGAGTGTCCCATTCGTTTTCCTTGTAATTATGATTCTTTAAGGCAAGAGACGCTAGAATGGTGCGGTTATAGCGCTCCACTTGGCCGTTTGCTCTAGGAGTCGCTACTGAATTTAAAACATGTTTAATACCTAACTTAACAACAAAATCTTTAAATAATTTACTTGTGAAAGAAGTTCCTCTATCACTTATGATTCTTTTCGGGACCCATTCATTAATTCCAGGGAACCAATAAAGAGAATTCAACTTATCTAACGTCTTGTCTACCCCGAAGTGACCAAGTTCGTCATGATTACGCTTGAGCACCTGCCACCTCACCCCTCTAGGCACTACCCACTTTAGTTGACTATCCACAATCCTATAAACCTTCCCATTTTTCACTCTGTAGTTTTCACTTATATTGACGACTTTTGGAGTTTCATGATCTTCTAAAATACTCTTTATCCTTAATATCTCTTCATCAGCACTTTCGTGGACAGCCAGTCCTCTGTTTCTATCCCTAACACTTCAAATACCGGTTCAGGTCAGATTCATGCGCTTTCCCGGCCTGTATTCTATATTACAGTTATATTTTTGCAACTGCAACCACCATCTACCAATACGTGGTAGAATATCTGGTTTCGATAGAGTGGTCCGCAGCGCGCTACAATCGGTCACGATAGTAAACTCAATGCCTAACAGATACACGCGAAAACGGTTCAATGAGGCGACGAATGCTAACGTCTCCAACTCAAATGAGTGATATTTTTGTTCTTCTAACGTAGTTTGCCTACTATAATACGAAATCACCTGTAACCTGTGTAATTTATCCCTTTGCATTAAAATACCGGCTATTCCAGTTTTCGAGGCGTCCGTATGTTTTAGCATTTGGGTCGTAAAATGCTAAAATAGGGACTTTAATTAATTCCTGCTTTAGTATATAAAAGCATGGTCTTGTGCGGCCCCCCATTCCCATTTAACACACTTTTTTAACAAACTAGTGAGGGGATTAGCGATAATTGCAATATTTTTAACAAACCACCGAAAAAAACTCGCTAATCCTATAAATTGTCGGACCTCGTGTTGATTCGAAGGACATTTAAATTTTTCTACCGCTTCTATTTTTCTTAAACCTGGCCTAACTCTGTCTTCACTAATTTCAAATCCTAAATAAGAAAGCTTTAAAGTTAGCCCGGCTTCCTTAATTAACTTTAGAATTGACTCTAACCGTTGCATTCCTTGATCTATACTGTGTGCAGGAATAATAATAAAAGCAGTAATGAAAATTTGTAATGAACCACTACATAGTTTTATAGGATTTACGGTAACATTTACAAGAAATTAACAGCCCTTGCCTTCGGTGATTGTGTATAGTCCCGGAAGAATAAAATATGTATCATTTCCTATGCACCTAACGGATTCGTTGACAATTATCTCACAAGTTACTTTTCTACACGTTTCTACCGAAACAGCAATCATTGAGGTAAACGTTGTGTCTTCACTGACAAATAATTTTAACTTATGTTCATTTTTAATGTCACTATTCAATAACGGCTGCTGCCTTAAAATCAACTGAGTGTCCGTCTTTATAATAACCATACCTGCCCGTTCAGTGAATGTATACCCTAATAATACTGGATATTTAAGTCTCATAACTCATCTAGTACAATCAACACATCTACCACTGCAGTTACAGATTGGACTTGCATCTTAACAGTTGATTTACCAACAGGACTTGTTAATGAATTGCCAAACCCTTTAAGTGCCGGTATTTTGGAGGTTTCGTAATCTATATTAAAATCACTTAACCTTATGAGAGTGCACTGGCTACCAAGGTCTACATAACATTCCTTTTGTATGCCATTTATAATAATCGGAAAGACATATTTGTCATCTGACTCTCCAGGTAACTTAACTTCCATTACCGACTTTTCAGTATCTGGACGTTTTACAGTATCAGTCCAAGTGAGTCTGGAGCAATTAATACTTTGGTGACCCACCCTTTTGCAGATGTTGCACGTCAATAAGGGTTTAGGGCTCTTAAAACTAGGGTGTCCTATTTAATTGCAATTAAAGCATTTGATTGTAGATGGTTTGCTAGCTTCCACTGAACGGACAGGACCTTTTCGAAAAGGTTGTAATATACATCTATCTTTAGGATCTTCAACTTTAACTGATTTAAAATATGTCAATAACTCTTCTGGTTGAGTATAATTTGCAGCCTGAGCTCCCAAACGCATACCTCTATCCTTTAACCCGTAAATGATACAATCTACAGCTCTTTTTCCCATTATATCATACCTATTTAATAATTTGATAGAAGTATGTCTCCAATGGTTCATTATATCTTGCCTTTCTTTCTAGCATCTCATCTCAACTATTTAATGATGTAATGGAATTGATAAAATCACTGCCTTCCTCTTCATCTCAATCAACAAATCATTTTTCAATGAATACAAACGCCGTACCAGAGTTTGACCCATCTAACAAAGAGCAGATTATTGAATCCTGGATCAAAAAAGTAGAAGAGTGTTCAGTGTTGTATAAATGGACAGAAACTCAAAATGATTCATTATGCCTTGCCTAAGTTAATGGGTGTTGCAAAACTATGGTACCAAGGGTTACCCTCCTTGAACTTTACTTGGTTAGAATGGAAAGACAAATTGATTAAGACTTTTCCAACAGTCTTGGTCTTCTGCGTTCTGGCTTAGAACGTCCTGGAACTCGTCGTGTTTCAACGTCAAGAGGTGGAGTATCGCGTGACCCGTCACGTGATCTCGCTGGAGTTCTAATCGGCAAATCCATTTTACAACGAAAAGTCTGTAACATTAAATTATACCATTTCATGTAGTTTAATTTCATAATCATCATTATTATACACGAGTTTTCCATTATAGTAGTTATTGAAACTCAGTTAGGGATAAAACATGAGAAAGAGGAGAAGAAAAATGTAAAGGACATCATATGAAAGGGGAAAAATTACATGCTGTCATGTATATTCTTCTCATTATTCATTTTTGGTAAATAGTCAATAAAATGGTGTACGTGATATTCACCACCAAGCAAATAAAAAAAATCAATAAAAACCACAATAAAAAAAAAACAAATTATACTTATTTAACTCAATCAAATCGACAGAATAACATTTTCACAATTATTGGTTAAATATTAATGACACAAAAAGTAACAATTCTAACAAAGAAGGTACTGTTAATACTTAAAGAAAACGAATTATTACTGAAATAATTCGATCAAATCAAATTAACATTTTAGAAAGAGAGAAACATTTAGAAACATCTTTTATATATTCACAAGTATGGTTAAAGATAAAAAAAAAATACCAACCGAATTGAGAACTTCCTCCTTTTTTGAAGGCGGTTAAAAACACAAAAAAAGCCAAGACCGACAAGTAGGTAGTCATTTACTTAAATAACCTTTTAAATCCAAGATATTTATAATACTAAACTCACATAAAACTATGATAAAAGGTCAAGTACCTATGTCTTTACTTAATGAAAAACCGAGGGTCAGAGTGTCGTCTTAAAAACTACTGATTTACATTCATTCACCATCTTAATGATTTAATATTTGTTTTTTTTCTTTGTTGCAACCATGTGAAAATTTTAATTCTCAGTATCTGTACTGTATCTATTGACTAGCTAATAATTTATCAAGGAAATATTCTAGAAAATCAACTGACCTGATTTTGTTTCGACTACTTAAATAATAAATTGTACAATACCTTTTGCCTTTTTAGTTGTGTGGACGTGTCAGAATATTGAGAAATATTCCTGTTCAATCCCACTTCTGAACTAAAAGAGTTCAGAAGTGTGTCTGAATAAAACTCAATATCTTTCACAATCACGATATATTCACAATTTCACCTTTAACCTTTACAACACAGACGAATATCTTATGACGAATGACCGCTCTCTCTGACGATCCGAGACAGAATGACCGACTGATGTAACCCGATAGACCCAAGTAATTTTTAAAGATGGCGCTGACGTTGACAGTTGTCATATAGATTCCTGTCAGCGTCTGCGTGTAATAACGGAAGTTTTAAAGAAAACATGTATTATGTCTTATAAAATGATTCAGTACGTACCAAAAGGCTAACAAAGGAAGAATTCAACGATGCATAATAATCATTTATTTCCCAAAAAAATTATGCATAGCAGAATAAAATTAAATAAGCAAACGGAAATTAGAGAAATCGAAAACAATGCTATTGAATCTGTGACAGCGTAACACGTTGGTACGTGACATCAACGGCTTCGGTTGACCGCCGCGGCACTACTGACTAACGTATTCCGAATATGAGCATAATTTACTCAGCTAGAGAGGTATTCGCAATTCCTTATCAAAAATTAAGTACAATGAACGGACTAAGATATTTTTCGAAATAAATGCACTTAATTCTCGGAACGCCTGCGGGGCAAGAAGTGTATTTATTTTCACAACCCTTAATGTTTCTAGTGTTTTTATTCACATCCCTTATTTTCGACGAATTTATCATGAGATTTATCTTGGAACTTGTAACCACGTGCGTGTTGATGCCCGCCCCCACCTACTTCTTGCCGCGCGGACGTCCCGCCAGTTAAGTGGTCGATCTACAAGCTTATAATCTTTATTAAATAACATACTGTACTATTTACATTCAAAATATATACACAGTAATGTAAAAATCATGGCTATCGCGTAAAAAATATGGATATGGACATGGACTTCATATGACATTTAAATGACCATATATGGTAATTTTATGAGCTTCAACTGTCAAATGAAGCCGATATCCATACCCAGATTTCTTATGCGATAGCCCCCCCACAGGTACTTTTTTGTTAATTATCCTAATCCTAACTAATATTATAAATGCAATTTTATAAATAAATGCAACTGGCTCATAGAGCCCTTTCATTTGATAACCCACACGATAGCTTTTAAATAATCAACATCATACTTAAAGAGATGACGTAATAAAATATCACATTCGTGTGTACACACGCAACTAAGAACTAAATCATTTTACTAGAAGTAGGTACCTAACCTACCTAAACGAAGACTGGGACGATTGAAACGTTTCAAACGTCCACAGATAAACCGTTGCAACCGTACCCATCTCCTGTTTTTTCAATTCCAGGACGATTTTTAGCCTAAAATACTACTTTAGCGTTTACCGATGTCAATAAATGCAAGCCTTAATAGGTACATAATACATTATATCAAGAATAAATATAAGAATACAAGAGTAAGTTACAATAAACCAAAATTTAAAAGACTTTTGGGTAAATAAAATCATAAACACGTCCAGTGCGTGAATGAGTGACCAAATATTCGTACATGGCCGACGCAGTAACGGACGACCTCACGCGCTTGTAGGTATTATATGTTTCGAGAAATTTGAGTTGGTTGTATCATACATAACCCGTTTCAATCGTACTCGGTCTACCCTAAATTTTTAAGTCATAGTTTTTTTCTAATTGAAACCTTAAATTCAACAAAGATTTTTTTTTTCAGCTAAAACGAGAGTTTTATTAGATAATATGTTTGAAAAGCAAATAAAACAAGGATCGTAGAATATACATAAACAAGGATGGCCGCAAATAAGGGCGATTATTTTTCACACTTTCACACTGTGGGACGCTGTTACTGTCAAAATTGACGTAAACCTAAGATGGCGGTGTTAGATCCTTTTTTTGCCACGTGTGCCACGTTACCATATTTATGGTCATTTAACTGTCAAATGAAGCCCATGTTTTTTACGCGATAGCCCCCAGCTATGATTTTTACATTACTGTGTATAATATATTTTGAATGTAAATAGTACAGTGTGTTATTTTATACAGATTATCAGCTTGTAGATCGACCACTTAACAGGCGGGACGCCCGCGCGGCAAGAAGTAGGTGGGGGCGGGCATCAACACGCACGTGGTTACAAGTTCCGAGATAAATCTCAAGATCTATAAGATCATAAGATTTGATCACAAACTTCAAGGCAAAAAATTTAAAAGAGTCACCGAGGTAAGAGATCTTGGGGTACAACTTGATTGTGGTTTATATTTTGAATCGCAAATCAATAAAATCACTGCAAAAGCGTATCAATTACTTGGTTTTATTCTACGCCAAAGCACAGATTTTAAAAATATTAACACGTTATTACTGCTTTACAACTCTTACGTTAGATCACAGTTAGAATATGCATCTTCGGTATGGAACCCCATGTATTCCAAGTATGTAGCTATGCTTGAGAGAATTCAGAACAGATTTATTTCTCGAGTGAAGTATAGGTTTAAGAACTATAATCCTGATAAAATCGTTTCCCTGTTGACTCGCAGAGAGCATAAAGACCAAGTATTTTTACATAAAATTGTTAACGGTCTAGTGGATTCTCCTTTCTTGTTAAGTAAATTGGCTTTTAGGTGTTCTCGACCCAATGCGAGGCATAAACTCACTTTTGCTATTCCTCCCTATAAAACAAATTATAGAGCCAATACCCATCTCATTAGATCTGGTAGAAAATATAATAGTACCTACAGTGCCATCGACATATTTCATAAGAAAATAATGCGATTTCGCAAACTGTTAAAGGAACACATCCTAAATAGTACCTAGTTAATATATGTGTATATATATTTTTTTTGTTTAATTAACTGAAATTTCAGTTCAGTTAAAAAATTAAATTAAAATAAAAAATTAAAATAGTTTTCAGCCTTCTCTTTTTTTTTTTACTTTTATTCACTTTTAAACTTTTATATTTACTTTTGATATTACTACTTCACACATACTTTGTCAACAATTTTTTGTAAAAGCTAGCATTGGAAACTAATTAGGCTAATGTATTGTTCTAGTTTTAAGTTTATTATGTATTACAACATGCTGTTTGTTTCCTTAAATAAATAAAAATAAGATAAAATTAATGCGTCGAAAATAAGGGATGTCAATAAAAACACTACAAACATTAAGGGTGGTGAAAATAAACACGCTTCTTGCCCTGCAGGCGTTCCGCGAATTAAGTGCAGGTCGATCTATAACAAGTGTATTTATTTCGAAAAATATTTTAGTATGTTCATTGTACTTAATTTTTGTTAAGGAATTGCGAATACCTCACTAGCTGAGTAAATTATGCTCATATTCGGAATACGTTAGTCAGTAGTGCCGCGGCGGTCGGTCAACCGAAGCCGTTGATGTCACGTACCAACGTGTTACGCTGTCACAGATTCAATAGCATTGTTTTCGATTTCTCTAATTTCCGTTCGCTTATTTAATTTTATTCTGCTATGCTTAAATTTTTAGGGGAAATAAATGATTATTATGCATCGTTGATCTTCCTTAAAGCATTATTCAATATTCCTTACATACTTTTTAAATTAAAACATCATTTTGGTTTGTTTTACTTTTTTATTTTGCTGCAAAATACATAGTGAATGAATTTGTCATATCAAATTACTATTATAAATAAAAAAATCGACTTTAGGATGTTTTTCTTTTTCTTATCATTATTAATAGTTTGTTTTCAAAAAGTGTAAAAAATGTATAGGTAAGTACTTAATAAAACTATAACGTTTTGATTTTGCATTTTACAATGCTATTTTTATGTGATAAATATAAAACAAGAAAATATACTAAAAAAAAAAGCAACTTTATGTGATAAATATTAAACAAGAAAATATACTAGAAAAAAGCAACTACTCTCATGTCGCCCTGACGGGATGAGGGCGACATGAGGCTAGTTGCGTTTTTCTAGTATATTTACTTGTTTAATATTTATCACATAAAAATAGCATTGTAAAATGCAAAATAAAAAATAAAAAAGAAGTTATAAAAAGCAACTTGTTTCATGTCGCCCTGACGGGATCCGAACCCGCATCCTTAAGAATCCGGCCCAAATGCACTAACCAACCCTTGCTTTTTTCTGGTAAATACTTATATTTTCTTGTTTAATATTTAACACATAAAATCTATATAAAAGGGAGATTTATAGTCTATTCCAAGTGTTAGATATTTTTGCACGTCATTAAATTAATATTTTTGAAGTTTTCTTAAGTTATGATGACGTAGGTACGCGGAGCGCGCAACCGTCATTCAGTCTGAGTGTGGTCTGAGTTGAGTAGAGTAGTAGTATCGCATCGCATCGCATCTGTTCCCATCCCACTTGAATGACCCGCCTCAATGGCACACGGATTTTTTCTTCTCTCTCTCTCTCTGTTCATGTTGTTTTGTTCAGTTGAACGATGGCTGCGGTGAGTGATGTGTGTGCCGGTCTCATTCGACACAAAACTTTGTTATTGCGAGAATTAACTGACACAAACGTATTAGATGTTCTAGTCAAAAGAGGCTTATTCAGTGTCAGCGATTTGGAATTGATCACCAGTGCGGGTAACAATGATAAGTGCAATTATTTTATTGAGATTGTTAGTAAACAAAGTGGCGTGAAGTTCAATGAGTTGTGTTCTGTTTTGGAGAAGGAATGCCCAAAGTTATCAAAAGAATTAAAAAATGATAAACACAGGTTTATAGTTAACGGTAAGTTTTTAGATATGTAAGTAGTACCTATCTATAGTTAGGTTAAAGTACCTAATAATTTCGATAAGTAACTTAACAAAATACGCCCCGATTTTGCTATTGTATGTAGTAAACCTACCCTTGTAGGATGCTTGTAGGTCTTTAATTTGTATAATATTTAGTAGGTTAGGTAGGCACTTAAAGTATCTACCCAAATACCCACATAAAATAAAGTAGGACTTAGACAGGTATATAATTACGTACCTACTGTAAAATAAATTGCTTACCTACCTACTTATGTGTTTTCTGTAGTACATAAAAGGTAAAAAAAAAAGGTTGACTGGCAGAGAATACTTTAGTATTAAGTACGTGTGTACCACTCATAATCAAATAAACAAGAATTGTTGTCTGGACGAGGACGAGAGTATCTATATCTACTAATAATATTATAAAGAGGAAAGATTTGATTGTTTGTTTGTTTGCAACGAATAAACTACTGGATGGATTTGGATGAAATTTGGTACACAGATAGTAGATAGCCTGGTTATGAACATAGGATATTTTTATCCCCATATTCCCAAGGGAACGTGAACCACGAGGGTGAAACCGCGAGCGGTCGCTAGTTTCTGATAAAGGGACGGTCAACATTATGCTAGTACATGTTGATTGACTTGGGTACCTTTACGTAGGTAAATATACGGAGACGGGCTTAGCGCGTAGAGCAGTTTCGATGTGAGTGCAACTGTTAAATATGCTGTCAACTTTACATTTATTTAGTTCCTTTAAATCTACGGTATCCACAAAATTTTATTGTAAAATTGCATGATCGATGCGTAAAAGGGGAGTCAATTGAAGACAATAACAAATGAATGCCCCTACGGTACCTATCGAAATAGGTGCTTATTGTAAAATAATATTTTCTACTCTATTTCTTTACAGTAAGACTGATTTCTAAACTTTTCATTGATTCAAGATGAGCAAAAGTAAAACAGGAGGTCATAAAATAAATAAATCTATGCGGGTTTGAGAATTGACCCTGCCTGACTTGGCTTAACAATCAAACGTATTCAGTATTGTATTGTACTATTCTAGTCCATGATTTCATGACTCATTCATTGATTGATCTGTGGTAAATACTTAAATTGGTCTTTGGAAGCCGTCAACAATCAAATTTGCTGGCCATAAACTTGGCTTGTTTGTTGTGTGAAATATGAATAGACGAGCTTTTTTCACGTGTAAGTTCAGGGTCTATGGGGTGGATCAAGGTCATGAAACACTAAGTAAGACTACTTTTTTGATGGTCGGTCAGTTCTGAGGTGGAGTGGAGACTGGAGATGGCAGGAGCAGCTGTGGGTGTCGGTGTACATAATGATAGTAAAAAACATCAAACAGTTAACTCTGAAAAGTCCGAAAGCCTAGTCCTAACCCAATCACAATGCTTTGATAAATATTTCCTTCCTGATTTTGCTGGAAGAGATCTCTTTTGAAGGCAAGTCCACCTTTGCTCACATTACAATGTTTAAATAAGCTTAAGCTTCCAGTGATGTTCTGTAGTACGGAACTACGGACACGCACGCAGACAAAGAATGTTGAAAAAAAATGTACCCAGTCACGAAAAATCTCTGAAATTTGTTGACAATCATAACCTAGTATAATTATGATTTGGCTCATGTGTAGGTATTTTATATTTACTTACATGCACAAAGTCAACATAAGTAATACGATTATTAATGCTAATATTCTAGGAATCTTACAAAGCACCATTATACGGTTACTGATAACGTTGCAGAAATCGGCAGTTCAAATGATTTTGGAATCTTAGTTAAAGGTTTAGAGTTCAAAATTCAATGTGATCAATATTTTTTACAATAACAGTAATGTGTTGTGTTTGAAGTCCCTCAGGATGTGGCGTCATCAGGGGCTAGTAAGGTACAACAAGCACGCCAGTCAGACATAATAGCCATACTACTTTTTTTTATTAACAACGGGGAGATTCTTTGCCTTCATTCATCAATTTCATCATACCTGATGTTAAGTATTGAACAGGCTTAAGATGGAAGCGAGCCTCTCCCGGAATCCTTGATCACCGAGGAAATCTTATCTCTTTCTGCCGGAACACAACATTGCTGCAAACATTGTTGTTATGGCGTCACGCGTCATCAGACTTAGATAAGATGATGGTAGCTAGCCAGGTGGACTTCCAACAAATCCTACTACGAACCAAACCGAACACAATATGTACCGCCGCTGGGAATCGAACCCAGAACCCCTGGGTCTGATACCGGTGGTTGTTACAACTAGACCACAGAGGCGAGTAAAACTTTATAAATGTTATAATATTACACTAGAGTGTAATATTTGTAATTTAAATTGGTACTTACTTTGATAATCTTCAAAATTCATAGGGTACTTTCCGTTGACCTAGAACTATAAAATTTGCCAAGTAATATCGTTTTTTACTACAAGTACAGGAAAAAATCTGAAAACTGTACATTTGTAATTAAATTTTGAAAAAGTCTTTAGTTTTGGAAACAGTATTTCGGGAAAACTTCGGAAAGAAAACACTGCGAGACTCGATTCCTGAACCATTTGTAATATTATGTAGGTACCTCTAAATATGTGCGGAACCCTCGTTGGGCGAGTCCGACTCGCACTTGTCCGGTTTTTTTATTATTACTTCAGTTCATCTCGTCTTCATAGTACACCTGCATTAATTTCATATGCAATAAAACAACTTTATGACACACCGTTACCTGTTCTTTAAGGTCAACGTGGTTAGATATATTACCTTTATCGTCAACAAAACAATGATGTAATAGCAAACTTAAACACAACCGTTAGGTAGATAGGTAGTAGCTACCTACAACACCGACAATCTGTAAATGAATAAACAAATAACGACGAGACGTAAGATTTGATGGAGCTTGTAAGTTCACTTATAAGGCTAGCTAGACAATAGTTACATGAAACGTGGTCTTGTATGTATACAACCAAAGACCACGTTTCATCATCATCATTATCAGCATCTCAGCCACGACACCCTCTACTGGGTATAGACAGACAGGCCTCTCCAATTACATGCTTCTATGAAGCTCCTATGTATGCATACCCATCTAATCGAAAAAGATAGTCGTATCGTTATCACAGAATACTTAATGTTTTTACAATCATAGTAAAGCATTCGCCTTATTCATACCTTCCAAAAATGAGTCACTGACTCACTGTTTGTATTCAGTAATAGAGCTTTGATAATTGCACCTAATGGGTTCCAGGAACTTTCTGTCTTCCAAGAACCCACGAGAATTTTATCTCATTGTACAGTAACAGTAAAGTCTGACCTGCTGTCGTATGTAGGTATAGTCAACGGCAGCAACGGCTATACACTTTGACCTTTAGAGCGCCCCCTTACGTTGCTCGTAATAGGGCGGATTTTCGTAGAGCAAATGTAAAGCCGCAGTAGCAGTAGCTGCAGCTGTTGCCTGTACAATAAAACAACAGTAGGGCAAGCACAAATAACTATCGAAATAGTATCGAGTAAGTATCGAGCACGTAATGTCAAAAAATGTATAGGAAAATGTAGTTCCGTTACGTCCGGTAGGAACTCTGCTCAATATGTGATACATTTTTTTTACTTTACTTCCTCGATAATTACTCGAAAGTTATTCGTGCTAACCCCACGGTTTGTACAAAAAGTTCATTTGCCATAATTGCACCCGCGATTTCGTACGCATAGAATCCGCATAATTATAAACAAGCTGCTTAGGGATCACTAAAGTTTTCGCAACAGAATATATCTTTCTTTAAGCCTATCTTTCTTTATACCAAAAAACAAAATAAGTTATGGTTAAGGCGTGTTATTAGACAGACTTTTACATTTTTAATGTTAATAATTATGTTACTAAACTGTATCGTATAGGTAGTTGATCCCTAAGTCTTGACAGAAAATGTGTTCTCGGTTTTGCACCTGCCTTTGCTAAGTTATATGCGCGCGCATACGCTAACCAGCTGCAGCGCACGTACCTACTAATATGTATGCCATTTAAAAAACTATTACTTACCTAGCATAAAAAATAGAGGTACGATGTTATTAAAGCTGAATCAGTTAAGATACATATACATAATAAATCTTATTAAATAAATAAGTATCTCGAGCTTTTCAAACGAATTGGTTCCTGTTCCCTGTCCTATGGTGTGACTATCAGCTGTCGGTCGTCGCAATATTGGTGACAGTTGATTAAATAGCAGACCTTAGAGCGTTATTCATTTGTTAGCTCCATGTGCTTTTGACTATACATGAGGCTTTTCGTAATAACACGTGTTTTGTGTGACTCCATTTTAACCCAATCTACCGTCCAATTATTATAATTTATATATTTTAATAAAAACTGGATACTGGCAAAATCCAAAATGGAACCGCCAATAAATATAAGAAGAAGAAGAAGACTATACATGAACGCATGGACGCATTTTTCAATGTAAAAGATGATTGGCACGTGGTCTTTACGGATAAATGCCGAGCCGAGCCATGTGTTGACTCAAACTCGTTTCTTTGATACACTGACAACGAAATTGGAAGGAATCGATCTATTTGAAGAAATAAAGGTGCCATCTGTAGAGGCATATTTTTATATACACCTTCAGCGGGTTTAGGTTTGTTCCTGTGTATTGCGGTTGCGGCTTGACATAATAAGTAGACAACTGCTTGATTTTTAAATTTTTGTGCAATTTTCCTTTCTTTTGAAAGATACAACAGAAGCGTACTTTGATTTTTTTTCGAAAAAGAACAAAATTTAATTTCTGCTAAGAAAATATCCACCAAAATTCACAGTAAGGTAAGAAGTAAGAGCTACCAATACCAGTTTAGGGAGTACCGGAGTAGTATAGTAAGAAAATAAGCAACATTAATTACCCGCTCTGAAAATTGAACAACGCAAACTCCATTTCAGTTGCCAAATAAATTACTAAATCCTGATGAGAGCACAGAGGTCAAAGGCCGCCCAACCCCGAGCATGGCCATTTAAGAAGCTATTACACCATTGCTCACGGGGTGTGACGAGTCGTGTGAACACGCCATGGGAAAGGCTTGAGCTATTCTGTGTATTCATCAATCGTTTTTGTTACCTGCTACAGATAATAAAACGTTAGGAATGAGGATGTATGTCTGGAACGCTTTGTCGCGAGCATTTCATTAAAAATGTCGAGGGCATAACTCTGATAAAGCTGGAACTTTAAATAATCTGCGTTGCTGGACTAAATGAAATTCTGTCCTGAGTCCTGATAATTATCTCTTCAATTCAATTACATGAGAAAATTAAACGACCCTACAGCAAAAATCTGCTACGAAAATATACTAAAGTTTTCGTAGCACACAGACAAACAAAAACTTTAGTTTTTACTCTTCTATATTTTTTGCAGTACCTAGGCACTATAAAGCTCACTTACTAAGCCGGGTTAACATTTAACTCAGAGTTAGTGCATACTAAAGTAGAATTAACTCTGGATTAAATATGCTAACCCGGTTTGGCGCAAGTGGACCTTAGATAATTTTATTATACTTTCAATCACAGCTTACAATAATAACCTCGTCCGTGAAAGACAGGTCAGGTATTACTGGAACCAAAATAGACGGACGTGTACTGGCATTATCTCGTTGCACGAACAATATAGTTGTTTCGTTCGACCCCAGTGGCTAACAGTCGAATCAATTTGATTTGGTTGACAGCGTATTCTTGACTTCCGAAGTAGGTTCTATATGTGAGTAAGTTCTAAATCTGAATTACAATCGTGACAAACTTGAAGGTTGATAATTAAAAAACTTTCAAATTCTAGTGTTCTATGTAATACTAGTTCTTTTATGATCAGTGTTGGTTGGTTGGTTGGTCAAAGCCCTTATATTTTCGAGAGATGTGTTCCTAAACACAGATCTTCAGTTTTTTTTATGCAGCAGTGTGGTGAAATTGCAATTAATACTACTTGTTTACTCTTTATTGTAGTAAGTATAAAATAATGACGACAAAAGAGCGTAACTCATTTACGATACTTATTGTTTGGCGGTTCGACGTACCTACCAGGCGTAGTGGCGGCGTGTTAAATTAAAAATAATACCCAATTAACAATATCGGTTCGAAAACGGACGAAACGCTTCGTCGTGCGCATCGGACACTAAATAAAAACCAACAATTTTTAATTGATGGCTAAAGCATGACTAATAACCGAAAAGTAATCTGAAACATCTTAATTTATTTCGGGATCTCTTGTATTGGGTACATACAGCTGGCCATTACGCCTGGTTGTAGTTCATATAGCGAATCACCGAATATTTACACTACACTACACGTAAAGCTACTACACAATTACACATATTCTTAATTGGATATTGACTCTTGGGTTCATGGCCAGGCCAGGGTTAAGGTTAAGCACCGTCGTTGCAACTAAAAACTTTCTTCTTCGAAAAGTTCTTGTTCATAAAAATGGAATAATTGCTAAAAATCAGCAAAGTATTTTTTTGTAGGAGCGTGTTACTTGATCAAGTCGTCCCATTAAAACAGTAGGATGTACATCAAATGAGGTGGTTAGAACTAATTATTAGGTTTCCAAAATACTTGCGCCTACCAGAAATCAACGCGATATTTTCTGAATGAAATGGGTGCATTATGAATAAGTATAAGTACCGAATTCCAAACGGAAAAAGAAGAAAAATATAATCAAAGAAGCAATTTGTTGTTCCAAATGATGAATCAGCTACTTGGACGAATTAACCACTGAACGCGTAACGAGGACCGCGTTCGCCTTTACCCCTCTGTCACTTACCCTGCCTTTTAGACACAGTAAGCAATATGGCGTTGTCAGTATGACGCGAGATCTCGAAGTGGAACATTATCTCAAAAATGGGTAAATACGCTGATTTAATTTGTAAAAATCATACCGGACAATCAAAACATTTTTCTTTTCACGCGTAAGTATAATTTCAATCTATTAGAGTAGCAATTTTTCGTAAAATAAATAAAATTTGGTATGTAAACAAAATGTAATACGTCATTTCAAAAAGTAATCATTGTACGTGTAAATTCTTCAAAGATATTGCATAAGTAATTTGGTTGGGTTATACGTATCACTCATTCATTCAATTGTCATTTTTATGTCGTATAGGGCTTGCACATATCGATAAACATATCGATGTATGTAAATGAACGAACGAATCCAATTTTAATGTAGGAACTATTTAAATTAATTTTAGATTTACAGTTGAGCCCCTAACAAGAAGAATTGGGTGGAAGCGGTACGCAGGGAGATAACATAGACGAGTACTCAGGTCTTAGATAACATCTAAGGTCTGATGATGGAGCCCGAAGATGGCTATAGGAACTCTGTAATTAAACGACGCAACCCTACGAACTTTGAGCTTGTTATATTTGAAATATAGCTTCAAACTTTAAAAAAAAATGTTGCTTATTTCACTCGCATGGTTCCCGTTTCCGTGGTAATATCAAAAATCCTGTCTTAGTGCTCGCCAACATCGTTAAAAGAACCTGTATGCAAAATTTCAGTTTAATTGGTTTAGCCGTTTGGGCTGTGCGTTGCCTTGCCTGTAAGTCAGTCACGGTATTGTTTTTTAGTATTAGACTTATGTTGTACATTATCATGGTGTGTTGTACATTAATATTTAAAATGTATCATAAGTATAAATATAGCATTGACAACGCAAAAAATAAAAAATCATAACTTATTAGCTGTTGCATCATAATATTAATCGTTAAACATTTGTTTTTTTTTCTCTTTCGAATGCTAGGAAGGATATTCTTACAGCGTATAAAAATATAAAAGTATCGGAGAATTTCGACAGTGGTCCGAAAAACTCGGTAGCTCATTGGTTAGAGCAGTGGGCCGGATTCCCAAAGGTCGTGGGTTCAAGTCACATCTGAAAATTCACTTGTGGCCGAGTTCATTTGTTCCAATATTTTTCTTGTTAAAATGTATCATAAATGGTGGTTACATTTATTATTTGTTTCTAACATAGACCTTGTTACTACTGGTCACAGCAAGAATAAAATTAATTATATTTATGTATGTACTTAGCTATATTATACTATTTTTTTATCTTATAATATTTTAATTTTAAGATCGTTTTATTATATTCAAGTAAAACAATCTTAAAACTACAATAAACTATTGGTTGCAATATACTTGCAATTAGTATTTCAGCTAGTAGTTGCTAGAAAGCCTTTGCCTTGCCCTAGAAAAAAGCAACTTGTCTCATGTCGCCCTGACGGGACATGAGACAAGTTGCTTTTTTCTAGTATATTTACTTGATTAAGGGTTATCACATAGAAATAGCATTGTAAAATGCAAAATTAAAAAGTTATAAGTAGATGGCAGTTTCATCTTAATCGATAGTCAAACATCTGTAAAGATGTTTCTTTCGAATGCGAGGATATTTCTCTCATTGATGAAACGACGGTGGCCAACACCGTAGAAAAAGGTGAATATACTAGAGAATTTCAACGTGTTCTCGTAGGTCTCTGTAGCATAATTGGTCAGTGCATTGGGCCGGATTCCCAAGGATACGGGTTCGGGTCCCGTCAGGGCGACATGAGACAACTTGCTTTTTTCTAGTATATTTACTTGATTCTGGGAGTTTGTTGTTTAATACTGTCATAGCGTATGCTGGACCATACGCTATCCAAACGCTAGTCTACTATTTCTAATTTGGGTTTAGGTTGTGCTAATTTCGTACGGTGGCGTAAATTTTGAGATCTTTAATAAAGTGAAAACAAGTTTATATTTTTTCTTACAAATATGCATATTTCTTAAATGTAAATGGACTAGAGTTGAAATTAAAATGTTTTAGTCTCAACGATCTTCTAATGTCGATGATTATTTTCAATAAGTTTTAGTATACTTAGATTTTTGGCTCCAAAAAAAATTTAGAATACGAGATATCACAGCTCGAGAAGCACATAGGGAGTTTATTGTCTAATTTTAAGTCTATCACAATCCCTTTAAATTTTTCATTTAAAAGGTACATATTATTCACATCGCATCACATAGCATCGCGCCACAACTATTTGACCTTTGAAAGGGATTGCAATCGATTATAAAATTAAACACTTATGGAGGGGTTGCTATTGTGTATGTCCTATACAATGGTTCTGTAATGAACTAATTACCCATATTTTGTTTTATATAAAAAAGCTCGAGTGATTGAAGAAGTTAATGTAAATAATGAATTATATTATTATATAAACCAAATATTAATGTCTTTTACTTACTTAAAAAGTGTTAGTAAGTAAATTGTAAGTCCGCCTGGCTAGCGACTACCATCTTATCCAAGTCCGTTCCGGCAGTTAGAGGTAAGATAGCTAGTTCCTCAGAGATTGAGGATACCGGGAGAGGCGCGCTTCCATCTTAAGCCTTATCAGTACAGTACTAGTATCAGGTTGCATGTATCTACCCATTTTTCACAAAATAAACCCAAACACAAACGCTTTGGAAACCATATTGTATAGTTTTTATGAATTTGAGGTATTTTTTTAATGAGATTTTCATATTATTAGGTGCTTTATATTTTTCCACGAAATAAACAATTAACTTACTAATTTCTTTAAAACACACATAATTTATTAAACTCAATAGGTTCATTCATTCACTCCTTACCTATCGTGCTATTTATTTTTCCACGAAATAAACAATTAACTTACTATTTTTTTTTAAACACACATGATTTATTAATCTCAATAGGTTCATTCATTCACTCCTTACTTATCGATAAAAAAATATCGATTACTTCAAGCACTACTGTCATTATTTGACATTAGTAATCGCCCCTCACCCCCGCAAGAATTGGTTGATCGTGTTTTCATACATTCTTCTCGGGTTTCGTGTCCAGTGGTTAATTCGTCCAAGATCAGCTAAAACGAAGGCGATAGTAAGCTGTTTGCACAATCCTACATAATGCTAATTATGTTAGTTTTGTGTACCTACCTAAATCACACTGCGTTATCTCAAGTGAAGCAAACGGTTTGTTCCCACGGACATTTGAGTACGATAACGCCCCGATAGCGTCTTGGATCACTCCACTTTGTTAACTAATGGGCAATTCATAGAGTCGATAACAAGATAATATCAAACATATTGTCAACAAATGCTGAAATAGACGGTAACGACTAGGCTAGCAAATTGTAAGGTCAGCTATTAGTAGTAGTTATTTAAGTGTCTTTTAGCTTTCACGATCTTCGAACGTTCTATAAAATGTTTACAACAAAAAAATCAAAAAATATAGAGAGATTCTTAATAAACTCTTAGAAGATGGAGACATAAGCTGCTATCACAACAACGACATTGTGACTGTGACCGTATTTTCTAGTACCTACTTAGTTACACTTACACAGTAGTATATTTAAAAGTTACAATTTATTATTAAAATACTTACTTACATTTAGTTCTGCAAGCAGTAATAAGGCTCTGTAACAATTAATTTGCAAACAATTTTTTTTTCTTGTGAGCTAAAAGAGTGAAACGGATGGTAGGGAAAAACTGACAGTTCAAAAATGCCGTGTAATATAATAGCGTGTAATATGCTCAATTGAATAAAGAATATTTTCATTTTCATTTTCGAAATGTAAAGGAGTAGATGACTGATGAAGACGAATTAATAGTGATTAATAAGTCCAATGAAGCAGATCTTCAAGACGTGAGTCTTTGGCTCATTGGCATACCGCACCGTAATTGAATTAGCAAATCAGTTCACGGACAGAACAAGTATACGAGAGGTACACCACTGCAAATAGATAGGATTCATTAGGTTAGGACCATGATAAGATTAATTAGGGTTTTGTTTGGAGCTCGTGGGGACGGTATGAAATCTAGTTAATCACTTCGATGTGTGAAGCGCTCATGGCCGCGCTTGACAGACTGATCGTATTCGATTCTATCACGTTTGTTAAGCAAAGTTCGGCCCGGTCAGGTGTCGGATGAGTGACCGTAAAGTGGCATTATAACTGAGTGCTTCCGTGCTTCGGAGGGCACGTTAAACCGTCGGTCCAGGCTGTTGTCATTTGATTACAGTCATTAAGCCAAGTCAGAGGCCTTATAGGTGGCTTGATAAACTCTGACACCAGAGGTGGCCACTAATCCTCACTCGATAAGAAGAAGAAGACTTCGATGTGGTTCCTCTCCTCGCCCATCATGTAACAGCTCACCCGAAATCTGGATCACAGAGAGCCGCTTGGGTACATTGTATGTTAGAGATGGAATTGAAGGTAAAATTGTTATGGTGAGGTATGACAATAATGGATAGCAGGTATATGATGAGAAATGATGAGAGACATGTAAGGATCGTTTCAAGTGAAGAGCAGTAGGTAATCTTTCAGATGAGGCAAGTTACCCCATTCAGCGAAAAGGGAAGTACTTCCTCCGTGTGTCGTGTCGGTGCTCGAGGACCGCGGCTTTACTGTTCGATGTTGGAACTTGTATTATTTGCGGCGACTTGAAAAACTTCGAAAGCGCGATTAAATTTTCCATACAAATCTTCGCCGCTGTCTTGACGTATGCGTTCTTCTACATTCAGCGTATTCGCTTATCGACTAGCTATGCGAGTGCGTCGCTACACTCTTCTTGTATGTGTATTGTTCGTTCCGTTACCTATCTGATATTAAATCACTCTAAAAGCAACGTGCTTTAAAGAAAACAATAAAATAAAATTACATGTTACGCTTTCCTTCATCAATATACAAAAGGATGGTATTTAACTGTACCTAAATTTATTTCCGTTTTCCCCAACAAATTTAGCCTTTGTTTCCCAAAAATACCAAAATATGCTCGCTAAAATAATTAATAATAAGCACCTATTTAAAACCTGTTGTAAATTTGTAATATTAATAAGACACCTAATTACTAAGAGACCATTTCTTTTTGAAGTTTTAAAGCAAACAATGTTCTGCAAACTATATAGCCATAGTATTTTTTAGGATTTTCGGAAAAGTACTGAAAATTGGGACTTTATGATTTTCGGACCACTGCTTGACCATGTCAAAAATAACAGCACGAAATCGGGATATTGGGTTTTGTATTACCCATTCTTTCTTGAAGTTAGTAATAAAAGTTCTTTGTCTTTTATATTTCTTCAAAAAGCTGTTGAACGCGTCCGTGATGTAATTTCAGTAAAATAAATTGTATTTTTAGAACTAATGTTGAACGAAAGGTATTATTTGTTCTTCAATAATAAATTATTATTTGAGTAACATAAAAATTTTACAAAACCGTTTTAAATGTGGGTCCGATTCTAGGTTGCATATAAGTTATTTTGTGTATAAATTTGGAATATTGGTGCACAATCAGTATTTTTTGTGAAATAATAATATTTGTACTGATAGAATAAAAAAGTTTTATGTCTTGGTGATAATTTTGAACTTGTTTGGTGTAACATATTTTGTTGGCAGAGTGTTTAATTGTAGCAAAATAATTAAAAGGGTTTTATAGTAATATTATATTGAGTACCTTAAGATTTGGTGAACGGTTAAAAATTATTCTATACAAAATAGAAGTCAAATTATAGGAGTTATAGGCGGTATCTTTAATTGAGGTTCAGCAATCTAATTCATTTTTCCATCGTCATTGTTTTGATACGACGTCCCGTCCGTTCCCAGGGAACCGATCTCACGACCTGGGATCTATTGAATGGGTTTCTTGTTTTTTAATGAACATTATTGAGCTCAGTGTGTTTTTTTTGGAAGTAACGTCAAAAATTGCCATTATTAAGCAAAGTAGCGGAATAGTCTTGATTCCTGATTGATTGCCATATTGTAAACATAAAAAGAGAAATGATCACTAATAATAAGTATTGTCCAACTACTACTTAATGTAAAACGATCTGGTGAAGATCGTGGGAAGCCGTTGGTTGGCACAATAAATAATAAGTATTTTTTTTTAATTTAAGTTAACTACCCTATACTAAGGCGCAGAAGCGATAGTTGTGGAGGTCTTGTGGTTAATGATGACGATGTTTGTGTTAGTATCATAAAAATACTTATTCCAACTAACTTCTTACCAGTGGCGAAGAGTCCATGTGTCCACGTACCGATTCCCACCGGCTACGGGTTCCCTTTTAGGAGTCCCACCCCAGCGATCCACCATGAAGATCAGAAGTACACTAATATTAATGAAATACACTGTTATTTAGCCACTTCTATTTAAGCGGTCACGCGGTCGACCACCTACGCGTTGGACAGATCTCATTAAAGCTGCGACACAAACCTCCATAGTCCAGAGTTCCCGAGACGCTGAAAACCGCAACAAGTGGAGGCGCATCGCGGGGGCTGCTTTAGCCAATGAAGCAACGTCATCAACCATGACCACTCTGCCAAGAGTGAACGACTGAGGAGGAGATCAAAGTTGATCTTGTGTCTAGATAACGGATAAACATACTTATATACTTTTTTTGTAAATACATACATAATATACATACTAACACCCAGACCAAGGCAAATAGACATGTTCATGCACACAAATATTTGTCTTGTCTGTGAAAGTGTTTTATGTATATATCTATATATCCCCCTACCCTACCTAAATCATCACGATCTCCGATTTTTTGGTTGTCAGCAATCAGTTAACCAACACTGAAAATCATCCATTATTGACAAGTTAGGTACACAAAAGGTGCCACAGGAAAAGCTACTTTAAAAAACTGTACCAGATACCTGAGGTCATTGAACTGAGTTAACAAGCCGCTATGTAAACAAACCCACGAATGAACTCTGTAAATAAATGCTGCATTTGGTCTGTTATGGTACTTAATTGTTACAGTAGTTTTATTAGTTCTACTTAAACACAAATTATATGTTTTCAGCAGAGTTCAGATGAAAAAAAAATCCAATTAAAATCAAATAATATTTGATTCAAATAATCTTGAAATTTCGTAATGAACAGTGATGAATCAGTTAATTAAAACAACGCAATGTAGCGACCGACAAAGATGGACTATGGTACCTACTATAATTCTTATAGGTTCACTAACGTGTAGGTGGGTGGCTGGGTACCCCTTTTTTATAATCATTAACAGACTCATCAAAAATAGTCTGTGATCACTTAATGATTTTCATACAAAATACATGTTTTCGTAGAGAGATTATTATAGTAAATCATGACCGATATTTTTTCAATTTGGTACCATTCAAAAGCTAGGATGTTCAACATTTTGACGGTGTTTTTTATTTTTAAGCGACTTCAAAAAAAGGAGGAGGTTCAAAAAAAGAAAAATTTTGTAAATTTTGGTTAGCTTATTGAATGAAATTTTGAAGTAAGTAGTTTAAAAATCCACATAGTTAAAACAAAACAATTCACAAACGAATGGAATTTACAGTCGCAACATTCTAGCTTTTGAATGGTACCAAATTGAAAAAATATCGGTCAAGATTCACTATAATAATACCTCTACGAAATAGGTATTTTGTATAAAAATCACAAACTTTTTTGATCAGTGTATAGTCTGGAAACCATTTACCTTGTTTATAAAAAAGCAGCTATGTGATTTTTCAATGGAACTGTTGTTAATAATAGTCGCTCGTCTATTTTCATATCTACTGTCTAGTTGATATTGACTCTTCCGATGTTAATTTTGTGTTCAAACGGGTAGATGAAGCATTTCCGGTGTGCAGTTGAAAATAGCTTAATATCACTAGGTATAAGTAGTATAAATATGATTCTATTTCCTATGCATTATTTTCTCACCGATTTCAAAGGTAAGTAGTTTTTGTTTGGAAGTTCTTGAGGAAAACCCCAAGTAAATAATATATAAGAAGAAATCGTATTTATTACAGATTAAAATTGTCAAATACGGTACCTACCTAATACAGTTTTTCAATAAAAAACGGCGACTCGAACAGTAACAAAAACTTATAGCTTTACGTGTCTATTATATTATCTAATGTATATAGTCTTCAGTATTAGCAAAAAGTTAATGGAATTTTCACAAACTGGATGCTTGCACAGATGCAAGTTCATATTTCTTATAAAACTTTAGTATCGTGATTACCTAAGCCTTACCTTACCTAAGATTACCTAATAGTGATGTTATTTTCGAGTTGTAAAATTAATTGGAGATGAAAACGTTATTCTGAATTTCCTAAAATTTCTTTTCAAAAATCAAACCTAGACGTAAACCCGACTAAATACCCGATTTTCGTCGTACATATAATTAGGTTTTTCTTTACCTTACATATGATATGAAAGAACTGAAATATTGTAGTGATAATGATCAGAAAAGTCCAAATATTTATTCACTGAAAAAAAATAGAAAATGTTGATATTTGTTTATGACTAGCTGTTACCCGCGACTTCGTCCGCGTGGAATCCTTTTATACATGTATTAGTTTTTAGCCCGCGACTTCGTCCGCGTAGATTCTACTTTCCCCTTAAGGGAAAATCCTTTCTTACCTATCTACATGCCAAATTTCAACTCAATCCGGCAAGTACTTGCTCTGCGTTGATAAGTATATCAGTAATTTTTGCCTTTTATATATTTAGATTATTGTCTGGGATGGAAGTACTATGGCTCATAAATTGATTAAGTACTTACCTAACGATTTGTTAGCTTATGACTTGTACTATTAAGTATTCTGTGCTTATGAGGTTGGTCAGTTGTAGTAATAATTAACAAAATTCAGTATACATTTTGGGAACCGGCAAAGCTGTTGCATTTCATTTGTTTTTGGCAAAAATACTGATCAAAGATTTTTACAAAATATCGGTTTGTTTATTTGTTTTTAAGTTTAACCCATGAGCCTAATAATAATAAAATAAGTCACTTTTACTTTGAAATTAAAGGATTTTTCTTACAAAACTCGATCCCCCTTTTCACCCCTTTGGGGATGGAATTTTCAAAAACGTCGAGACAGGTAAATGTTTATTTTTAATCTTTAACCTAAATATAAAATTTGAAGATCCTAACTCCAAAACTGACGGACTTTCATACAAGCTTTCATCCCCTATTTTACCCCCATAGGGGTAGATTTTCAAAAATCCTCTCTTAGTGCAGCCCTAGGAACCTCACAAGGAACCTATGTGCCAAATTTGAAGTCTCTAGACCTAGCGGTTTGGGCTGTACGTTGATATGTCAGTCAGTCAGTTTCGTCTTTTATATATTTAGAAGAAGATAGAAGAAAGATAGTTAGATTGATTGAATTGATAATATGGGAAATATGTTTCTAGAAACTAAATCATCAGTCATTAACGGTCAAAATTTGAGTGGGATTACAAAACATTTAAAATTTGAAAAAAAATTACAACTGAAAATTGGTTTAAAACCTTTGTCAATCGTGTTTTCGATGTAAAGAAAATTATTTATTTATGAAAAATTCGGTAAAAATGTCATCAGTAAGTATTTTTGGAACGAAATTCCTTATCGCATTGCGAAAGGGGCTAGACGGAAAAAATTAAGACCAAAAGTTGTAACGGCACTTTTTGCTGTGCGCCTGTTTCTCCATCGCGTGATTCTCCATGGTTTCTGGATGGATGGACGGACCGACAGACGGATGGACGGATGGACGGATGGACGGATGGACGGATGGTCAGATGGACGGAAGGATGGACGGAGACAGACAGAGGGAAGCGAGAACTTCGTTCCATCCGGGTGTCCCTTGACACCTCTCAAGTTTTTTTAAACTAGCGAGTTTAAACATAGTACACAGCACAGTAGGTATATGTATTATAATAACGGTACCTACTATCTACGTGCTCTAGGATATAATAAAAGCCTTCCTTCGCTGTCCCAATACAAATACATAAAAAAAAGAAAACTTAAATAAGAGCGGCCATTTTATTGGTCAGATTGTATATGCCTCCCCTAGCTTCTTCCACCCACTCTGTCCCGAGCTGACCTTCTCCATCCTTTTGGTAGATCATCTTCCCATTTTTTGATCGGACATCCCTTTAGTCTTTTTCCATTTCCATCCAGGATCCCATCCTCTTGGGGCCAGTGCCCATACCACTATAATACCACTCTTTGACATCTTTTGTCCTCTTTCCTTTGAGGGTTCTCATGATATGACCACTCCAGTTCCATTTAAGTTTTCATTGTAAAACATCGCTCACCTTTGTTCTTTTCCTGAGTTTAGCAGTCGTCCACCTGTCCTTCAGCCTTACTCGTATGTTGAACATAGTTCGCCCATGATGCGTTGGAAAACAATTATTTTTGGTTTATTTTGCTCGAAGACGGACAAGTTTGACACCCATCCATAAGTAAGACATGGGAGAATACATATAGTCTATACTAATATTATAAAGAGGATTGTTTTTTGTTTGTTTGTAACGAATAAACTCAAAAACTGCTGAGCGGTACCAGATGAAATTTGGTACCAGATAGTAGATATCCGGGTTATGAACATAGGATACTTTTATCCCGATATTCCCACGGGAACGGGAACCACGCGGATGAAAATGCGAGCGGCCGCTAGTCAATAATAAAATATTAACAAAGTTAGCTATCAAATAAATCCAAGTACGCTACATACAAGCTATAAAGCTACAAAATACGCTGCGTCCAATGAGAGCTTAAATCAAAACAAAAAGAGGTTTCTCGAATCGAAGTCCCGTATTCTTCAGCAGAACAATCAAGTTTATTTACAAAATATTTGTAATTGTTTTTAAGTTATGAGGCTCCATGATTCTTGCGCTTTACGACACATTGTTCCTTTCCGTTGTTTGCTTCACAGTTTAATTGACATTTTATACACGCAGAGAAATTGGTGACAAACAGAACTACTGAATCGAATAGTTAAATTAGGTTACAACTTTTCTAGTTTGAAATACTTGGTCCTTGTTAGCTCTACGAGTTATTATTCACTCTTACTAATCGTATGTTTCATTATATTATTTGATTAATGTAGCTCACAAAAAAATATTATTGAACCAAAACATCAATAATTATTGCATCTTTAACAATAATTATGTTAATATGTATTTAATGTATTGTATGTACTAAGAAACAGGGATTCGCAGTTACTAAATGATCTAGTTTCGGTTAATGATTTACAATGTACTGATGGACTACGAGTGTGTCTGTAATCAAAACAATAATCTTTTTATTACAACTACATTGTTGTTTTCAGTACATATCGTTATAAGTGTCGTATAATATTTGTTGAGTTTGGTTTACTTTTAAAATAGTGTTATGGCTTAACAAGAATATTATAGTAAAAACCACCCAGGAAACAGTAAACGGTACAATGTATGTAATTATCCATGCTATTCTGTTAGCGTGTTTTAAAACATTAAAATAGTAATGTTACAATAACAATCGAGGTGGTATTCATAGCTAAGTATCTTGTTCTGTTTATTTAAAACTGTGTTTTTGTAAACATTTAAAAAATTTGCGTGAATTTGAAAACCAGCCAGCCGACCCGGCCGCGGCCGCCCGCCATTGTGGATTGTGTTTTCGACCGCGCTGACGTAGTATTATTACCAATTATTTGAGAGTTTGCTTATTAAACTTGAGTGATGTCTGATGACATAGATGGGGATATCCCACAGTTATTGCAGCAGTGGGGCTTACCTCAATATATTGATACTTTTGAAGGTAAGTTGGTACCTTGGTATAACAATCTTCTTGTTTTGTAGTATTCATAGCTATTATTCAATTTAATTAAGTAGTTAATTGGGTACATTAATGACTTTATAAGTTTACAGTTAAGTTTGAAGTTATTCGTGGAATTTCATTTTAATAAGGAAACGCGATAAATTATTTGTTAGTAGGTAGATACTTTCGTAGATAGATGACTGACAGTCATCTCATCTTAATCAGTTTGGCACACAGGTCACCGAATGTCAGTTCAGCTCCAAAACAGGCGAATTGGATAATTAATCAATAGGCTTGTTTTATAAAACCTAACTTACCTATATATTTTTTATGATTTTTCAGTAAATAATGTAACAATATCGACACTGTCGATGCTCGACAGTAGTCTACTTAGAGAACTAATCCCTGCAATTGGAGATCGGGTCAAATATTTAAAAACTTGGACAATTGGAACAAATTAACTAACTAAGAAGAATGCCCAGAAATACAATTTACCAGCAGCAGCCCTGTAAGTATCTCCTATTTTTAACATGATTTTATTCACCTGTAACTATGTACCTATGTAAGTAATGTAATACCTACCTAATTATTTTAATCAATATTTTGTGTTGTTTCAGCCGTTGAAAAACCTACTCTTAAAGTTACAACCCAGATGACTGTATTGAGAAGTATTATAACAATATTTTTTCTGTGATTATTACTTATAATTTATAACTAGTTTATTTAAATGAAAAAAGGTACAAATTATGTTAAGCGGCTGACATGAGCCAACTAGCGCCGCCAATCGATTTTATTTGATTTATTTTAAAGAAGCCCAATACCTAATAAAAGGAATCAGTCAAGGTCTTGTGAATGACGTCTAATACTTATTTATTGAATAACGTTACAATATTACAAAATGCATTCAATAGTTTAAAAACGGGTTTGAAGTAAAAGTAACTACTTTTAACAAAATACGGTTTTAAAACTGTTTAAATGCTTTGCAAATTGTTTAAAGTTATTCAATAAATATTAGGCGTTATTCACAAGACCTTGACTGATATCTTTTTTAGAAATTGGGCTTATTATGAAGAAATAACATAAAATCGATTGGCGGCGCTAGTTGGCTCATGTCAGCCTCATAATCTTATGTTTAAAACATTGTTATTTAGAAGTGGTATTGGTCAAAACGCTCATTAAAATACTTCTAGGATGTGTAGGAATGATAGGTATAGTATAGATATTGCACTAATGATTGTGATGATTATAAATAAATGTTATTTTTCTGTGTACTTGATATTTTTATTTTTGATTCCAGGAAACCTAAACCAGTCTATGGAGCCGTAGCGCGTGCGACGTCTTAACAAAAATGCCGATAATATCAATTTCTATGATTCTAACACCTGTTAAATTTAGTATTAACTTTATTAACTCTGTATTCGACTTATTTTTATTATGATACTAGATAGTCGGAGTCTTTGGATATTGTAATGAAAAAGGCATTATTTTATAAAATTTTAAAGACGTCACACGTACTGATGGCTCTATGGACTGTGTTTAGATGGAGCGCCTGCAATCCAGTGGACTGACAGCACCAACAACGGATCTGTTTTAGGCTTTTAATGGAGAAAATACAGTTTTATTTACACAAGACAAATAAAATCGTATTTTTGTCTACTAAGAGCCTGAGAGTACCCGTTAGTACTGTAAGTGCACTAGATTGCAGACTTCATCTAAACCAGTAGGTACTGCATACGAAATAGTAGCTGTAACAATACCTAGGATGCTAGCATTACAATGTGTATTGTACTTGTTACAAAAATCATAAAGCTAGCTTTGCAATACGAATAGTTATTATTAAAGTTCACTTCGTTATGTTACACAAATTCATTAGTAGATACAGCTAAGTATTTAGTAAACCCAAAAAAAAAGTGGTAATGTTTACTAGATTGCATAGTAGTCCTTACAATCGATCTAGTAATGTCTACTTGACGAATGGTTACAATTACATTGGTATTGTAACAGGCGCGATATTTACCTTGTAGTGAGTATTATATTGTTTGGTCAATTACACTAAACATCTAGTTGTCATTAATAAAGCGATAGGTAAAAATAATAACAGAATGGTTTTTGTAAAGTCAACTCGCGAGTCTTGCTGTCACGGTTGCAAACAGAAGTTCTAGTTACAGTAGTGTTTTTTCTTGTATAGGTAGCCAGATATTTCTCTGCGTGTAATAGACTCATTGAGGGTGTATTTTACCCTTCAAGTGCAGCTATGTTTATGTGTATATTGTTCAAAAAAACTATGTTGTTGTTAACAATACTAGGAAACAAGATTGTTTTACCAGTCATTGGCAGATGATAACAAAGATAAAAAATCAGAGTGGTCAACAATCATAAAAAGGAGTTGAATAATAAGACTGAAACAGAAACATATGTCACAGGCTAGGTAGTATGTTTAAAAAAAAAACACTTCACTTTTGTACATTATTTTCTTTGAATTTCATCAATATGGTAAAATATTTGACTCTTTTTATTTTTATCTACTTATGAAGTTTTTACATACGGCATGAGTTTTAATTTTTTTTTTATTTTTTTTTTTTGGAGTACTCATAGCAGTCTACTGCATCGCCCTTTGGTGGTTGACATCTATAAAATATGTCCAGAAACCTGCTCTGAAATGTCACCTATTTAATGCAAAAACCGCATCGGAATCGGCCCGATAGTTTCCGAGAAAAATACTTCTACTAATACTAAAACAACTTCTAACCCCAAACGCATAAACTGCCTCCGTCCGTTCTGCCCCCCTTCGCGTAAAAAATATGGATATGGGCTTCATTTTGACTGTTGAAGCTCTTAAAATTACCTTAGATGATCATTTAACTGTCAAATGAAGCCCATGTCCATATCCATATTTTTTACGCGGTTGTTCCGGCATATTGCTGAGATTGGAATTCAGTAGATACGTCAAATGCATTACGAGATTGGAATTCAGTACTTCAAATGCATTACCTACTCTAGTAATAGGTAATACCGAGGTAATAGCAACGCAATTTACTTGAGGGACAAAAAGGAATAGCGTGCACGTCTCGTGTCCTGTGGTTACCCACGTTATGTGAGCAAAAAGTGTCATCCGTCCGGTGCATCACAAGTGCATTAACAGTAGCCAGTAGCCATTGAACACATTGTATAATTCTAGGTAAATTAATATTTTTGAAAAAAGAAATGGAATTGAATAAATAAATATTATATTATGTAAAGTGCCTAGTTAGTTGCAGTGGCGAAGGGTGAATATTTTCAGAAGGGAATCTGGAGTATAAAAAAGTGTAGAACAAGATTTCAACGTATTGTTCTCAAAAAATGTTGCGTTATAACAAAATAATCTGTTGAATTAAACAAAACTTCGAATCGAAGTTACTGAACAATACAACAAACTAATGACACAGTCTATATATCTTCCTAATAATACCGTTGACCTATACCTAGACTTCATTTTTCGTAAAGGAAGCCGACGTATTCGTGTTTTCGTGGTTGACTTTTCGTCGCTGCTAGTTGTTGAACTCGACTCCTAATAATATACCAGTCGTCGAATATTCCGAATAAAGGTACTAAGCCACAAAAAGGCAAATCCAATCTGTTTTTATTAGAACTTAAACTCAAGTAGTAGACGCTAAACATGTTCCTTTCAATAGTTCTGAAAGGAACGAAGTTAATAATTCAAGAAAACTGCTGCGACTGAGCTCGATTAAAATGGGAATTGGGACGGATCATAAAAGGTAGATTTGGTTGCTATTGTGGAGAAACTGTCACCACAGAACTTTATCGAGATAGACGGTAAAAGTTTACCTTGCGTGTAAAAAGTTTGAAGTTTTCCGACTTAAGGGGCCATACAAAGCCAAATACACATTTTTGATCAAGGATTTCACATAGTATTACTAGATTTACCGGCCCCAAAAAAATACTGTAGAAAGTAGACTATAGTACTCAGTTATGTGATTGACAGAATCACGATTGCTAAAACTTTTCTCGATAGAAAAAAATCGTAAAGTTACTTCCAATTTTGTAGTTTTTCAATGCTGTGCCAACCGCTATTAAACCTTTAGTCTTGAAACTATTATTAAAAAATACCTTAGCTAGTTCTCTAGTTTTGTGATTGACAGTTTTTCAAAATTTTTAATAGTTCATTAATAATAAATTAAAAACGATAATGTCGCTTACGTTGATGTTTTTAAAACAGACACCAGTGTTTGCATCTCTATCGCATGCGTTATTTCACCGTATTTCTGTCTGATTCGCTCCTCGCTCTTCAGTCGTGAGTGCTCCATTGAGACGTGTGGACTGCGCTTGCCTTACGCTCCGCGACGATTTCGCACGTAGATTATTTAAAAAGTCTATTTGTTAATCATAACCTAGGTATAGGTTATTATAGCAAACAGAGATAAAAAATAAGCTTTTGTAGAAAGTAGACAAGTATTCGACGAGCAGCATATTAAGATACAAAACTGTCAAATATCTGTCAGAAATCAGTGCCAATTTAAATGTTTGAAATTGATTAAAGATATTATTTGACTGTACTTTTTAGATAAAAGTAGTAATTTATTATAAGTAAATACATAGTATACTTTTTTTAGTTTCAGGCACAAACAAAAGGGGGGGGGACAATAGCCATTGCCCCCCTCCCCCCGGCACACAGTTTTACGCAAAGTTTTTAAGCAAAATGTTTGCAATTATGATATAACCTCCCTGAACTAAATCCCCCCCCCCCCCCTCAAACAAATCCTGGATCCGCGCCTGTATTATATTTTATGTAAGTTCCGAACAAGACCAATTTGGTACCTCATTGGTCACATCGAGGAACCAAAATATTGCTTGGCACTTACTTATAGTAATGCAAAGTTTAGATGACGGAATTATTAAGACGGAATGATCAGAATTTCTTTTCTTTATTTCCTCGGGCTGTACCTGTTTCCGGTTTTTATTTCAGAGCCGAGTCTAGTAGTAACAGCATTGTAACAGGTAGCTCAATGTTCAATTCTGATATGACGGTGCAGGAAGCTACGAATGTCGAATGTATTAGTCCCAAAAGGTATCTTAAAATACCCAATACCTTAAAAGTGCTTTGGTGCATGACAAAACAAAACAGTTATAAAATGTATTATTTTTCGGTTTTTTAGAATCGTATTGGCAGATCTTACAAACATAATTCCTGATGTTACTTCTACTTTCATTAATGATGAGCAGCAACAACATTTAGATAATGACAATGTGAGGGCTAAAATGTAAGTAAGTTTGCAGACAGTGGCACCAGTATCGAGCGTAATAAAAGACTTAGACTTAGACGGAAGGTAGATCTATTCGTGTGCCAATAACATCAACCCGCAACAATCAACAGTTCTTTCGTGACCATGGCGCATGCAACTGCGCTGAAATATCGGAGTCTCAAATATAAACAGGTACATGGTGTAAATCCAGTCCTAGTTTATTCTAGTAACTTCAATAACCATGGAAATTTAAAAGAAGATAAGCTTGTAAAATTAATAATATGTTTTGCCAGAATTAGTGAATCCTCGTCAGACTCGAAATATTAAGTTAAGGTGGTACGACTTCCATACAAACAAACATTGCACATTGATTAGTTCATCATACCTTAATAATTCATAAATACATGCGCAACTAACTCGTTTCAGTTATTTCTTTGCGTGAAATAATAAAAAAAATGTACTTAAATCACGAAAAACCTAACATCTTATAATTTCAATAATTCTATGTATGTGTGTGTGACTCATCGCATTTATATACCTCATGTATGAAATTACATTTTTTTAATAATTTCGCGCTAACAAATAACTAAAACGTGTTAGTTGCACATGTATTTATGAATTATTAATGTATGATGAACCAATTAATGTGCAATGTTTGTTAGTATGGAAGTCGTACCACCTTAAGCAGTCCGCTAGTAAATGTAAGCAAAAATAAACGAAAAGGAGCAATATCAATGAGTATTGAAGCTAAACGTAAGAAAATGTAAATAAAAAATTGGTTGCTTGTTGAATAGTTTATTATTTTTCACGCTTCCATCTTACATGGGTTTTGGGTATATTATAATATATTTTTTTGCATTTCTATACTAAAATCAAGAATTAATAAGAAAAGGATGTTTGTGTTGAGTGTATTAATTACTATAATTATAATTGAGAGACGTACTGAACCCCTGTCAGAACGTGTAAATTGCGTTTTTTTCATATAAATTTCACGTAAGCAAACAAAACTCACACTAGGCATACAGACCAATGGATCCCAAGATGGTTATTAACATATGTAAAACGAATAATAATGCGGGAGGTTCACCAAACCACATTATAATACAAAATGTAATGTCGCACATTTTTTATATATTTATTACTTGTATGTTTATTATTAATCCTCAGGTTACCTAAGGATTACCATAATAAAAAGTACTCGTCTCCTGTTTTTAATCGCGCTACACTGTTGCCAATCTGAAACAGAAAAAACATTATAAATATTATTAAAAAACGTAATTTATAAAATAAACAATAAACAGTACTCACCAGGAATATCTATTTGAATGCATTAAGTATGTGTATATACATGCGACACTTTTCTCTCTCTGTTTTCTTCATTACACTGTGCACGTAAACTCAAGCGAACTTTGTTCTCGGCCTGCGATAACGACACGCGCGGAGCTAGTCGACAGCGGCATAGGGTGCGGGACGCGCGGGGGAAATCCTTATTTCTTCTAGCTTTGTATGGGCCCTTAAGTCCGCTTGAGACCATTGCCATGAAAACATGCGTCACTCAGAAACGAAAATGGTTAATTGTGCAGTGCTTTCTTGCAAGAGCTCGTAATTTCGACATCACTAAATCTTGCTGAGATGTCATCGTAGGTACGAAAAATTCGACATGCTAGGAGGACATGATACGACGTGAAATGAGAACTATTCCACTGCATGCAACCGTGGGGCTTGCACGTGAGTCACCGCTTCTACTATATTCCGAGATCACAAACAATAGTGTGACTTAAGTACTTCATATGAAGTTGTTTCTGATGATAATATTGGAATCTTCCGACAACTTCTGGATAAGACCCCGAGAGAAATGAATGATGTGAGAGTATTTAAAAATTATTAGGATAAAATGTCTCACTTAATGGGAAAATTAAAAAAAAAACTCAACTCAAAAATCAATTTATCAAAATATTTTGTGTTATACTTACTATATTTTTTTTTTGCGTGATGATACACACGCAGTAGGACTATTTAATTTAGAGTAATATGGTGTGCTATTTATGATATGATGAATGGTTGCCATTGCTATTTCGCGGTGGTTACCTTTCAAATCACATTTCTTTCTTAATAGATGATTAGTTTCTTTTAGAATTCGTCCATACTCGCTTCAGCATCAATGATTTGCAGTAAAAAAATAACATCGTGACCGCGAAATCAATTATTTAAGTAGAGGCATTATTACTTGCAATCGAATACGATACGGTCGAAACTGTCTGTGATTTGATTTGTTCCATAGGATCTGCTAAATTGTGACAGCTTGGTACTTGGTATTATGAAGCTCGGCCATTTTTCGGCCATTATAAATCATGGCCACTATTTTGTTATTGAAGTAAAAATTTCTTTAGCGGCGTTGTGCACATCAGAGTTTTATATTTTTGGGATGAGTAAAAAATGTTAAAGTCGCGTCAGGACACGTGACCCTGATCGTAAATTCATAAGACCATTTACCGTTGACTTATTTCAAATTACATAAAGTCTCACACTTGAAGGATCTACGTATATTAGTTAATAACAACCATTATATAAAGATCCCTCATTACTACCAACTTTCATATTGATGCCAGGTCAGTTTTAATGGTATATCTGCCAAATCTAGTTGGTCTCCGTTTTCATTAACTTTTTATGAAGTTGTGATCAAGATATAGTGGATTTTGATCGTTATTTTCGTTTGAGCGGTTTTCACTTCTGTCAGCACTCCCAGAGTGCAACCCCTTGATAGTTTTTTTTGCTAGTCACAGTTCTAAATAATCACAGTTCTAAAGTAAAAAAAAAAAAACTCGTTTTCTCTTTCTTTCTTTCTCTTCTTTCTAATCTAAGTTGTCTATCGTAATGTTATTGGTTTGTTATATCATTTTACACTTTTATAAATCTAGTAAAACAACCGTGTCTACGTCTAAATACTTAAATCAAATCTTGACCTACGAGTTTGATTTTGAAAGTAATATCGACCAAAATTATGACAGGTATTTTTAACTTGGGAAACAATCTAAACTGAACTAAACTATGCATTGCCTTAACAGAATTTATTATCATTCAGATACTAAATCTTGAAAAATTGATTGTATATTACGAAACTCTAGTGCACGCAAATGGGAATGCGTTTTAAAGTTAGTTTAGTTTTTAGATTTAGTCCAACACGTAGAAGTCTATTATAAAACAATCTGCAACTCTCACGACTAGTTACGACGATAACGAAATTTAGAACTTGTTATATTTTTCTTACGAAAACGAGTTTGAGAAGTTGATCTTACGTCTAAAGTATTTTTGTTTTTCTTTACAGGTTTCACATTTGCAGACAGTGCCAAAGAAAACATGGTGATGAGCCATAATATACACAGGTTTGTTTAACACTTTCCATGAACTTTGCATGTTTATCACCATAAAACTATTATGGCGTTGATGTCTTTCAAGTTATCATTGTTTCCATCGGGTGAAAACAAGAAAGTTTCCCCTTTTGCAACAGTTTTCTCGTATCTTCACAGTTCTTGTACAGTCAACGGCACGTCAGTCTTTATCTAATTGACAGTTGGGGAACTAGGCCCTTAAAAGATATTCAGTATCACTAGTACGAGTTGCTTTTTGCAATTAAGAGAGATAAATATAAATTGTTTTTTTTACAACAGGGACTAATAGAGGTAATTTAATGTGTGGCTACCATGTGGGGTATCATATGAAAGAGCGCTGCTTGCACATTCTTAGTGCATTATGCCGGACTCCCAAGGATGCGGGTTCGAATCCCGTCAGGGCGACTTGAGACTAATTGCTTTTAAGCTATTGCATAGCTTTTAACGCGGGCTTTGAGCGCAGCGACATGCGGTAACGGTACATGAAAATGCGGTACCAGATTTTAAAAAGAAATTATATTTTCACACAATTTTTCATATTTTTTTTTCATCATTGACAATTTTGTTATTCACAATCGTAACGAAGTAACCAAAATCTATGATAAAATATGCTATGCAATAGCTTTACCGCGACAGTCCCCGAGTGCCACACGTATTTTTTTCTAGTATATTTTCTTGTTTAATATTGACCCCCATATTTTATGTGTCTGGAAACACAGACTGAGTAATGATTAACTCAATAATGAAAGAGACAATGCGATAGTTTTTGATAACGAAAATAGTTTGCCAAACTCGTATTGGGATCATTCAGTGAAATGTTTAGTTAAATGAAACAAATGAACGGAAATGTAAACGAACCGTCAATACGTGTCATGGACAACGGAACGGATTTTCATTGTGCGATATTCATTTGGGTCACTGCATTTTTAATTTTGTCTTTTGTTTCATTGTTCTCTTCTGATATTGCATTTGAAACCATTTTAGAACTTTATTTATTCGGTATTTATTCAACACATTAAATATTAAGTTTTCGTGCGGTTTTTTATCGCAAGATTTTAATAAATCAAAAATGTTCTGTTCCAAAGGAAGCTTAATTTTTATTTGACTTGTGTGCTTTTAAAAAGTAGCTAGTTACTTATCGATTGTTTGTGACTGGCAGATGGTAAATATTCTTATTCTTCTCCAATTACACATTTATAACGATAAGGCAGATGCCATGCTCATCAATTGCAAGTAGATAGTCGTACCAAATTTGCAAAAGATGGAACACCTGCCTCACATTTTTCTTGATAAGGTCAAATTCTTTCATCAAACTCATTATGGTTTGCACATTGAGCTTTTACGTGAAAAAAAAAAGCAAAAGAAGTGTGTTAATCACAAATTGAGAGTTTATTTGTAAGTTGCTTTTATGTCAACTACTTCCTATATCTCTCAGTTTCAAATGCTGCTTTTTTGTTTATAGTTTCTGTCTTAGAGTCTTAGAGAGTTAAATCTTCAGTTGACTGTCTTGCTTCAGCAGCATTTCTAAACTTAAATTAACTATGTTTGAGATTGAGCAACTTTTATCTGCATATTCACATCCTCAACAGCTATTGTACGTACCTACTACATTTCGAGCGTTATTATTTAATATTCTTCATTTATTACTTACTTATTGTTCGTAATTTCTTTCCGTAAATATGATTTTAAGATTTTGAGTGACTGAAGCGAGTTGGTGTGATTTAATATGCGTGAAAATTCCGTAGACAGAGTTCAGAATTTATGTTTGATCCTGTAGAATTAGGTACTGGATCCCACTTTGCTGGATTGCATTGCAATCCCTAGTATCGAACTCCTTTGTTTAATATAAAAAAAAAAACAAATGCCGTTTCATTAAATCCTATTTACCTTCTCTCAATTCAAATATTGGCAGCCAGCTGGTTCGACCGGGTTATTGACCCACACGTGCTGCTGTTGACAAAACAAAATGTGGTTGCTTTTGAACGCACCTTTCAAGGGAATAGTATTGCAACTTGTGATTGTCGATACGATTAGTCATGGCGAATAATCGTTATGTAATCGTGTTAGTGTATTAGTATGATTAGTTGTGGAGTAGGTATCTACTTGTGTATAGATGAAGATGTATGTATGTACTTACTCATTGTAATATGTTCCAGAGTATGTTATGTAAACCAGAGTTCAATGAAACCAATATCGTAGACTTCTACGGTGTCTTCCCTCCTGTACCTTGTCATATAATATCCTACTATCCTATGTATAAGTAATATTATAAATGCGAATGTTTGTGAGGATGTTTTTATGTTTGTTACTCTTTCACGCAAAAACCACAGAAGCGATTTGGATGAAATTTACACACGGATAGAAGACAGCCTGGATTAAAACATAGGCTACTTTTTATCCCGATATTCCCATGGGAACGGCAACCACGGGGGTCAAACAGCTGGCGGCCGCTAGTACCCTGTAATTAAATCAAATAACCTAGGTTCGTCTTCAATTCTGAATTTAAAACGTATATTACCTCTACAATATTTTTTCGTTAACTCACCGTATACAATGCACACGGTGCTTTGGACTTCATTTCATGTCATTGTTTGAACAAAAGTATTTAAATGTAAGTGTAAATTAATTATTTATCTCTTTTTAATTAAAATAAAATATAATTCTGTGGATTTGTGAAACTATCGATAAAAAGATTTTTACTAGGCCAACTCTCGTGAGCTTTGCTCTTGTACTCAGGATATGAGATGTAACCGCGATACTTCCTGTGGGGTACTTCTTACCCCAGTCTATTAATGATACACGATGTTTGCATGTTGGATACAAGTGAAAAAAAATCTGTACTCTCTCGAAAGCTGTCCCGTTTAATCGCATTCTTTTGTTTTTGGCTGCCCGTCCATTAGGAGGAAACAGCAAGGGCGACAGAATTGAAAAAAAAAACTGAAACGCAAACAAAAAAACGTTCTGTAGTCCCCGGTTTTCTCCTCCAAAACTGCAACAATATAACTAATTTTGTCATCAAAAATTAAAAAAAAACACTGCCTATGTTTCTATGTTTATTTTTTTAATAAAACATCTGAACTCATCAAAATTTTGGACAATTTAATTGGTTCATATCTTGCAGAAATAAATTAAAAAAGAGATATGAACCTATTAGTTGAAAAAAAATTATAAAACGGGGGCCTACTAAACGTTATTTTTGTCAAATTTCATGTTATGAATTTTAAATTTCCTCGGCCTTCGTTATTTTTTTGCTCCTATGGTTGCGGTGCATTAATTCGTCCAAGTTGCGGTGCATTAATTCGTCCAAGTTGCGGTGCCTATACGAGGAAAGGAGCGAAGCGGAGATGTCCTCAAAATATTATTTGACACTTCAAAAAACTAAATTCGGTGCCAGCCAAGGCATTCTACTTTGGGGTCCTACTCTTTTATATTTATTGCCTTGGCTGGCACCGACTTTAAAAGGCTTATTTTTTGCTTTTAGTTTTTGAAGTAGGTTTCCATTTTTTTTATAAAAAGTTTTTTATTTCACAATTTTTAAAGGTAGAAGAGGTTCCGCGCGTGCCTTCGCTAATAACCTTATGTCAACTGCTCATCACCTTTTAAAAATGGACCACCTTTTAAAAATCCACCTACTTATTGGATGTTCTCCCGGTACTTAATTATCAACTTCAACACGTGCATTGAATCGAACATAAATTGCGTATGAACCATATCATCGTATCGCTTCCGTGAAATGCTAAGTATTTAATAGTTACGATGACCATTTGTGGTCTTCGTCATCAGTTCCACTTCACCAAATGGTGCTTTCCGGAATCGAATCGCTATAGGAGTGCCTATAATATTTTAAGAGTTCCCTGAACTTTTCCAGGATCCCATCATCAGATCCTGACGTGATGGCAATGGAACCACATGGAAGTATACCCTTTGAAACAAAAAAAGAATTACTCAAATCGGTCTAGCCGTCTTCGAGTAATCGAGTAACATACATCAAAATGGCTAATGTCAAATGCACCTATACAAAGACAGATCCGCTTCCTGAAGTTGAGAAAGACGGTACGAAGACCTAAATTAGTTAATTCAATGCCATTCTTATAATTATAATTATTTTGTGTCAATTTCAACAAAAATCTTGCAAAAAACTCTGGTATAATGAGAAAACTAATAAACTCTAACTAAACTAAGTATATTTACTTCGAACTAATAAATAAACTACAAACTTTTCTGAGAAACAGTGCATCTAATTACATTTCCGTTATTCTTAGAAGAGGCTGACATTTGCAACGCTAAAAAACTTATTAACCGCGTCGGTACCTATTCAGTTAGTTTCATGCAGTGATGCCAATCCCTCAGGAGTGAACAAAATCTCAATTCTACTAATATTAACGTTTTTTTTAAATACAAATAACAAATGAATAACTAAGTAGTAGCAATAACTTTGTTTGTTGTTTCCGTTCCGGTGGGAAAATAGGGAATACGAAGTATCCAGGCTTCTATTTGTATGCCAAATTTCATTCAAATCGGTTCAGTAGTTTTTGCGTGAAAGAGTAAGAAACAAACAAACAAACTATATACTTTCGCATTTATAATATTAGGTGCGTTAAAATATTTGCAACATATTGGTGATCTGGTTTGTAACATTAGTGCCGTCTAAAGTTCTGAACATCTAGGTCACGTAGACTGAAAGGTAGGTCATAATTTGTGACCCAATTCTGAATCTGAACCCTAACTTGAAACATGTCCAACACTCGAAAATAGAGAAAATTGTTTTTTAATACTAGTTTAATAAAGTTTGAATTTGCTTGCTTAAAGTTTAAATGACGTTTGTGATTGCACTTTTTTCTTGATATTTTCGAATCTTCCCGATTTTCTTTATGATATTGGCAGATGGCAGGTAGGTAATTAGGTAACATGTTTGGCTACTTGGAAGATTTTATAAAATTGATCACTAACTGTAACTTACTTACTATGTATCATGTATAGTAGTTATATATAATTTTATTGTTATTGCTTAAGTATCGAACATAATGTTGGGTAGTAGTAGCTACTAACTTATTATAATAATGCTAGAGGTGCATAAATCAATTGATTTTTTTAATTATATTTCTAAATTAAGGTTAGTGCCTAACCATAGACTGCGACTGTGAAATGGAACATCAATTCAATATCGTAGAATGTACGTGAAATAAAAGAGGTAAGCTATTCACTCTCGCAATGAGGCTAACTGACTCTCGTAAAACCTTAGATCAAAGTCAATTGAGTTTTTATTATCATTAGATAGGAAGCCCACTGACACCCTCTAGGTATACAGTCATATTCACGCAAATATCTTTCAGGAGGATTCTTTGGCAAGCAGCCGAAACCGGCGCCAGTGTATGCGAGCGTCGCGGCGCGCCGACCCGCGTTTACTGACTGACGTTAAAAAAAAAAAGAAAATCGAATTACGAACTCTTTTGATTAAGGCAAAAACTTTTTAATGTCATTTTTTTTTTATTGTGTGTTAGTGAAGTTTTGTGTTAAGGTGACAAAAAGACGTGTAAATAAAAATGTGTCGTGCTTGTGTTCTGTGTTAAAAAGAAAGTGTTGTGAATTAACACTCTTTCATTTAAGTTTCAGGATAGACTACTTAACGTTTGTATTTTAGATACGAGCTGTAAAAAAAAAATCGAAGACGTTAAATAAAAACAAAAACTAAATAAACAAACACTATTCCAATCTTTCAATGACTGAATTAACTACTTAGAATAGTTTATGGCGGGTAAAAGACATTAACACGCTATTTATAAAGAAAGCAGCAGTTTTATAAATATTCACAATACGTTGACCTCAACAGATCATTGTCGTAGGATATGAGTGTAAATTCGCTGCCGGAATAAGTTAATTTGTTATAAGTATAGGGTAAACAATAGGAAAACAACTGTTTCAAATATATTTAACTAATCTGTTAACTAAAACTTTATAACAGAAAGACTGTCTTAGGCAATTTTTGTCACTGCATAAGTACCTAAGCTTCATTTTACATAGGTAATTCAATCCATTATCTCAAAAAGAACAACGCGTTAGGTATCTTTTGAAACATTTTCACAGTGCGCTTATATACGAATGGAGTACATAAGTATAATAAATAAGTAAGTAGTGCATATTACATAAATTAAACTTGATTATGAGATTGCTTGATGTTATACTTTTATGTAAGTAATACTTTTTATTTCATTCTTGCCAGAATAGTATGTCACAGCTAAACCACTGAGTTTAATAAGTAGAGAATGTATAGGTAGGTATGTAATTGTGTATACTGATTGTTAATTTTTTTTTCGTCTCCATAGAATAAAATGTCGAATAGCAGTAGTAGCGTAACTTTTGTTAGTTTATTGTTTTAAATAATTTTGCAAGTTTTGCGTAAGTTTTTGCATTTCCCTGTGGAAATTAAACATTTTACTGCAAAAGGTTCTTTAAGATTGGCCCCCGGGTATTAAAATTTCTCTCTACTTCTACTGTAAGTACACAAAATTTCTGCCAAATTCGTTAATCACTTTTCGTATGTAGAGCAATCAGAAAAACAAATAAAATATTTAAAGTACACACTCACCAAACGAAAATTGTATTGTACCTAATTTCTAAGTTTAAAAAAATAATGCAGCATGCAGATTGTCTTCCTAATTCCTATATTGCTTTCGTTATATTTATAGAACATTGAAATCAGCCAGTTTCCAAAGTAGGTTATATTATTTCGGCAAACCAGACTGGAATAATAAATAAACATTTGATTTATTGATTGCATTAATTTCCAATGATGTTATGACTACATCGATTTGATGTTTGAACTATTACTATGAATGATCCAATAATCCCGTCTTATCCAATATTCAGTTTCATAACACTTTCTCGAGTATCATTTATGTTTGTTTAAAATAGAGTTGAATGGGGACGAGACGGCGTTGTCTAGGCTAGGTACCTAAGCTATTTTCATCTTAGCATTGTTGTTTTAGAAAACGTATTGAAGTATTTTCGAATTTTCCTGTTCGCGAAAATATGTCATACCTAATCTTACAATGCAATGCAAAAGACCTTACATTTTTTATTTGTGATTTTTCTGGTAGCTCAACTCAAACTCAATTAAAAAGCGGAAAACCTAGAGTGAAAAAAACACTTCAAATATACGAGTATATTTGGATACGCTGTCCTATCATCCATCGAGATGAATACTGATTACGCTTTAAAGTTTTCTGCGTCTGAAATAGTTTGTTACTTCTAAGTTAGAAACTCAGAACTAGCAGTCGGATTTGAAAAAAACCCATTTGCTTTTGATGGACCATTTTTGAGGTTTTTCATCATGATGATAAAAATTAATTCCCTCAGTTCATACGAACAAAGATGCACGGTAGTCTTGCTAACCTATGTTTTGTTCCGTAGTGAACTCGTATGTGTGATACAAATAAGTTTAATAATAAGGTATGAAGTAAATTGTTCTTTGAGAATATATATTATCTATCTATAGGACCTTATGTAGGTACAATGTATCAATGTAAAACTATGGTATAAGGTAGAATTATGGAATAAGGTAAAACTATAGAATAAGGTAGCTGCTATTTGCTTTTGTTGGCAATCTGTACGACATCAGGAATTGTTTATGTATACAGATAAAATCAAAGTTTTATTACGAAAACTTACAAATTCATTTACGGGACAGTTTACCTTTTATTGATGCAAAATAGTTAGTATGGAACTATGGACACGCTATCATTGTTATAATATAATAACAACTAAGACATTTTCTGCTTAAAGATATTTATTTTCGGTGATCTCAGCTCAGGCATACCTTATCATCGGTCAGGGAAGTTAGTTCATGCGATTTAATTAAATTTGAGCTTTTAATATTGAATGATTAAACTAGGTCCTCGACCTAATCCGCATATGGATCCTAGTAGTCATAACTAGAGGCCGCTCACGGTTTTACTTGCGTTTTCTCGTTTCTATTTGTATGCAAGCAACCCAAATTTCATCCAAATCGTTTCAGCCAGTTTAGCCAACTAAGAATAACCATGTGATTGTGAAAATACCTTTTAAGTTTAGAATAATAACACCCTATTATGTTATGCAATGCTTAGGTACTGTACTGGAAGCCTTTCGTCAATTTTGGTTGGGTGTATATAGGGCTTGTTGTAAGTCCGCCTGGCTAGCTACCACCATCTTATCTAAGTCTGACGCCATAACAACAATGTTTTCTGCATTGTTGTGTTCCGGCAGTAAGAGATAAGATAGCGAGTTCCTCAATGATTGAGGATTCCGGGAGAGACTCGCTTCCATCTTCGGCCTTATCAATAACATCAGGGGGGTTACTCATGATAGGATCGCGTTGAGATCGAGATTGAATGTCAATAATTATTACTGATTTTCGACGTTGATTCGATTATAAATGCCGCTAAAATCAGTTAATAGAGTACAAAGTTACTTTATTTACTAATTTGAAGTATTAGTTTAATTACTTATTTTTAGTCATAATTACTGACGTTTGACATTAATTCAATCTCGATCTCATTGTGATCGCGTCAAGAGTAGGGGGCCAGGTATGATGAAGGCTAAGTCTCCCCGTAATTCATTAAAAAAAAAATATCTGACTACATACAACGAGTCGGTTTTGCGTAAAGCGAAACATACAAACAAACTTTATACCAATTTATAGTACCAATAAGTGTGCTGCTAATAGGCTCTGTCTCAGCAAAATGAACGGACAAATGAGTGATTAGACACAAAAAAAAACGTTTTGTTGTGTCTAATCACGTTGTTGTGTTAATTTGAATTTTATATAGGTGCAGGTACATACATATCTTTATGCCATAAATCTCTTGCGGGGTTTGCTGAACATCGAAGGTGCAGTTTGATAGTGAAATGTGTAAACATTACTTATTGGGCCCATGGACGAATTAACCACTGGACGCGTAACGAGGACCGCGTTCGCCTTTACCCCTCTGTCACTTACCCTGCCTTTTAGACACAGTAAGCAATATGGCGTTGTCAGTATGACGCGAGATCTCGAAGTGGAACATTATCTCAAAAATGGGTAAATACGCTGAGTTAATTTGTAAAAAACATACCGGACAATCAAAACATTTTTCTTTTCACGCGTAAGTATAATTTCAATCTATTAGAGTAGCAATTTTTCGTAAAATAAATAAAATTTGGTATGTAAACAAAATGTAATACGTCATTTCAAAAAGTAATCATTGTACGTGTAAATTCTTCAAAGATATTGCATAAGTAATTTGGTTGGGTTATATGTATCACTCATTTATTCAATTGTCATTTTTATGTCGTATAGGGCTTGAACATATCGATAAACATATCGATGTATGTAAATGAACGAACGAATCCAATTTTAATGTAGGAACTATTCAAATTAATTTCAGATTTACAGTTGAACCCCTAACACAAAGAAATTGGGTGGAACCGGTACGCAGGGAGATAATATGGACGAGGAGTCAGGTCTTAGATAACATCTAAGGTCTGATGATGGAGCCAGAAGATAACTATAGGAACTCTGTAATTATACGACGCAACCCTACGCACTTTGAGCTCGTTATATTTTAAATATAGCTTCAAACTTTAAAAAAGGTGCTTTTTTCACCCGCATGGTTCCCGTTCCCGTGGTAATATCAAAACATCTTTCCTTAGTGCTCGCCAATATCGTTAAAGGAACCTGTATGCAAAATTTCAGTTTAATTGGTTTAGCCGTTTGGGCTGTGCGTTGCCTATCAATCAGTCACGGTATTGTTTTTTAGTATTAGACTCATGTTGTACATTATCATAGTGTGTTGTACATTAACATTTAACATTTATCATAAGTATAAAAATAGCATTGACAACGCAAAAATTCAAAAATCATAAATTATTAGCTGTTGCATCATAATTGATCGTTAAACATTTGTTTTTTTTCTCTTTCGAATGCAAGGAAGGATATTCTTACAGCATATTAAAAGTATAAAAGTATCGGAGAATTTTGACAGTGGTCCGCAAGTCTCGGTAGCTCATTGGTTAGAGCAGTGGGCCGGATTCCCAAAGGTCGTGGGTTCAAGTCACATCTGAAAATTCACTTGTGGCCGAGTTCATTTGTTCCAATATTTTTCTTGTTAAAATTTATCATAAATGGTGATTACATTTATTATTTGTTTCTAACATAGACCTTGTTAGGTCACAGCAAGAATAAAATTAATTATATTTATGTATGTACGTAAGCTATATTATACTATTTTTTAATCTTATAATATTTTAATTTTAAGATCGTTTTATTATATTCAAGTAAAAAAATCTTAAAACTACAATAAACTATTGGTTGAAATATTCTTGCAATTAGTATTTCAGCTAGTAGTTGCTAGAAAGATACTGCCTTGGCTTTTTCTTAAATATAGGTAATTTATATGCGATGTTTTGTTGATAACTTCTGTTTGTTGTTTAAAACTGTCATAGCGTATGCTGGACCATACGCTATCCAAACGCTAGTCTACTATTTCTAATTTGGGTTTAGGTTGTGCTAATTTCGTACGGTGGCGTAAATTTTGAGATCTTTAATAAATTGAAAACAAGTTTATATTTTTTCTTACAAATATGCATATTTCTTAAATGTAAATGGATACTAGAGTTGAAATTAAAATGTTTTAGTCTCAACGATCTTCTAATGTCGATGATTATTTTCAATAAATTTTAGTATACTTAGATTTTTGGCTCCAAAAAAAATGTAGAATACGAGATATCACAGCTCGAGAAGCACACAGGGGGTTTATTGTCTAATTTTAAGTCATTTAAAAGGTACATATTATTCACATCGCATCACATAGCATCGCGCTACAACTATTTGACCTTTGAAAGGGATTGCAATCGATTATAAAATTAAACACTTATGGAGGGGTTGCTATTGTGTATGTTCTATACAATGGTTCTGTAATGAACTAATTACCCATATTTTGTTTTATATAAAAAAGCTCGAGTGATTGAAGAAGTTAATGTAAATAATGAATTATATTACTATATAAACCAAATATTAATGTTTTTTACTCACTTAAAAAGTGTTAGTAAGTAAATTGTAAGTCCGCCTGGCTAGCGACTACCATCTTATCCAAGTCCGTTCCGGCAGTTAGAGGTAAGATAGCTAGTTCCTCAGAGATTGAGGATACCGGGAGAGGCGCGCTTCCATCTTAAGCCTTATCAGTACAGTACTAGTATCAGGTTGCATGTATCTACCCATTTTTCACAAAAAAAAAACCCAAACACTAACGCTTTGGAAACCATATTGTAAAGTTTTTATGAATTTGAGGTATTTTTTTTCATATTATTAGGTGCTTTTTATTTTTCCACGAAATAAACAATTAACTTACTGATTTCTTTAAAACACACATGATTTATTAATCTCAATAGGTTCATTCATTCACTCCTTACCTATCGTGCTATTTATTTTTCCACGAAATAAACAATTAACTTACTATTTTTTTTAAACACACATGATTTATTAAACTCAATAGGTTCTTTCATTCACTCCTTACTTATCGATAAAAAAATTATCGATTTCTTCAAGCACTACTGTCATTATTTGACATTAGTAATCGCCCCTCACCCCCGCAAGAATTGGTTGATCGTGTTTTCATACATTCTTCTCGGGTTTCGTGTCCAGTGGTTAATTCGTCCAAGATTGGGCCTGAGATATTGGCCGGAAACTTGGATTCTATCCTTTTAACATAACAATACGTCGCTTAACTATAGCGTAGACAAACATTCGATTCGTTGCACAAGGAACCGATCTAGTTGTTACATTGACAGATTTATTATCATTGAGAGCGGCCCGCAACAAATTAATAATTGTCTTGTCGCTCCGTGAACTACGGAAACTGCTCATAAACAACTTTCAAGATGGATTACAAAGGAAATGTTTGTGGTTGACAGATTTTTCCAATTCAGAAACCCATATCTTGTCCGCTTGCGCTGTAAATTTTGCTACAAGGGTTCGCCGTTCTGTCGTGTCGTTCTTATTCTACTGTTTTTTTGCTACTAGCCTTAGCTTCGTCCGCAATAGTCCGCATGGACATCTTAATCCTGCATTAGGAAGGTTTAGGATGTCCATGCGGACTAATCCTAACTAATCATAGTTAATATTATATCACACTTAATATTATAAATGCGAAAGTGTGTTTGTTTGTCCTTTCTTGACGCTCTTACTACGCAACCAATTGACTTAATTTTTGGCATAGAGTTAGTTGAAAGACCTAGAAGAACGGGAACCACGCAGGTGAAATCGCGGGCGGAAGCTAGTTCGGAATAAAATTAAGTATACCAAAGAATACTAATAGCCGGTTGCACCAAAATTCCTTAATCAGTAAAAAAGTGCTAGTCAAAACTGTCAAATTCCATATTTTTTTTTTACTTTAATCTTTTTCCAAAATTACGATTTACTTTTAGTTACCAATTCCTACAATTTTGATGCAACGGTTGTAACTACATATTAGTAAACCAGAAAATATTTGTCCGGGATCAACGGTTTTCTGTTTTAATCTAGGCTATAAACTGTCTGTATACCAAATATACAAACTGTTTTGTTGTTTTTTGCGTGATTAGTAACAAATATACAAACTTTCACAAACATTATTAGTAAGAAGTGTAATAATAATATTGGTAACCCTAGTTTAGACGGATATAGATCGGTCGTAGACTAGTGTGGGCGTGCTCAGACGCCCCACTAATCGTGGACTTTTATTGGAAAGCCCATATTTCGGAGACTCGCATACTCTGCCACATAGGCCCAATCGGCCTGATGCGACTTGGCTCAGTTAAGACTTCTTCGACTGCTCAATAAGTAACGCTAAAATGAAACCGATCAACTTATCAATCAGAATAATGCAAGCAACATTTGAGATAACTACATTGCTGCCTGTCGCTTTCGCATTAATTTCAGTCAGACATTACATAAAGACCTAATGCTAAGCCTAATGCCAAACCAATTAGTATGAATTGAGTTGGATAGGTTTTGGGATCAGCGCCTCCTTCTCAGGTTTAGACTGTCTTTTCAAATTGGGAATGCCCGGCCACGTAATCCTCCATTTCAATATTCAGGATAGCATCGTAACTTAAGTCATAAAAAAACGGCGCAACAAAATTTTATGATATTGCAAGGAGCTTGTTAGCTGAACTATAACGACCTCAACAGGCGAATCTTTGACAAACTTTAACAAAATCCAAAGGCAATGTACTTTCCTGAAGCCTCGTTACAAGTACCTAATGATAATAATGTTATTTAAACTTTGAGCAGCTTCCATTGAAAAGTTTGGGACAATATGTTATTTAAACTTTGAGCAGCTTCCATTGAAAAGTTTGGGACAAAATAAAATATGATCTTTTAGAAATTAATGGCTATGAGAACTCTTTCAAAGTCATTTTTTCATCATAATCATCATCATTTTCCGTTGTCAAACACCTTAAATTAGGGGTTTTGCCATAATCGCCTATTCACGACGTTTGACAAGCTAAAGCTAGTTACCAAATCATAGTACTTAGCCATATAATTTCAGAATACGTAATGTCGGCTTTGAGCACCCAAGGGACGAGATGGAGCTATTCTATTTACACCAATGACGATAGGAACATGTAGTTCCGTTTACGTCCGGTAGGAACGCTGCTCAATACGTCATGCAATTGTTGACGATACTTTTCGATACCTACTCGAAAGTTTTTCGTGCTAGGCTTACTGTTCCTCAGATCTTGGTCTTAAGTGCCAAGATGGCTCTAACCGCCAGATTCGAGTTCGGAATTGATGTGGGAACAACTGAGGTCTAGTAGACGAGTGGTCCATTAATTACTTGAGTCTTATTGGTCCTATGCTATTATGATAGCTTAGATCGTATCGGCCGTGGGAACATTTGGACTAGATAAACGCTAATTTGCACTTAGGTGTAACAAAAAAAACTCAACACTCTGTGCTGTATTATATTCTTTGCCACTGCTTCCGTTTACGTACTTACAATACAACACAGCAACTTCCTGGTCGACCAAAAGAGTTTTTTGAAAAAACCTTTTTTCGAAAGGAATATTTAATAGGAATAGGTTAAAGAAATAATATTTTAATCAAATGAAACATCCGCCTAAAATGTTCTATTATTTGTGATATAAACTATTTCTATAAATCTATTGTTAGCTTTTGAAACGACGACACTCGCTAAAAAGTTCTAAGTAATGATCTACCGGGAAATTCCTCGAGTAGGTACCTGGGTAAGGCCGTAGTTTTTTCCACTTTGTAACATAAAGTAACATAGGCACTTTTATGTTACGGTATCATAAAAGTAACATAAAAGCAACATAATTTAGAGTAAAGCTGCGAACATAACGAAAACATAAGGTGGCAAAAAAAAACACAACTTCTGCTACTGTAAGTAATTTTATTTGATAAATTTTTTATATACGCAATAATTTTTTTATTTGGCTTTTTAAAGCAATATCTTAATCACAAATTTAAATTCACTTTATGGTACAATAATAACTTCTTTTGTCTTACATTAAAATACGAGTATTTATTTAGCTTCCTTTAATCACAAATTGAAATTACAACACCTCTGGTGTCATATACTTATAATAATTTTGATTACGCTAACATTAAAATTAGAAAAACTTGAGCTAATATCCGGTTTGTAATTCGGTATTCAAATATAGAAATACCGATTTACAAACCGGACTAAATTTTTCACATAAAATCAAATATTAATCGTCAGGACAAACTTTATTACAATATAAATTAAAAAAAAACGAGATCTCCTCATCTTATGTTCCTTCATTGGACGGTTTCACACTGGACGAATGATATCTTATCATCCCAAGACACGGAAATAGTAAAAATTCAATTGTTTTATCCGCCCACAGACTTCTTTCACTCTCGTCGTCGTCCATCTAAATATTTTCGTTATAAATCAAAACCGCCACATGACAATATCATTTATTATGATACATGTCCAATAGTTTTTATTTCATACTACTTACCTACATTAACTACCAACTTTTTAAAGATATTATTATGTGCACAAGCCTTTACAGACCCTTATGTTACGTAACGTAAAAGTTTGTGTTACAAGTAACAGAAAAGTATTATAAAAGTATCGTAAAAGCAAAATATTTTAGATGTAATTAAGTTATAATTCCGAAATTAAACAGATTTGTGCTTTTATAGATGTTTTCTAAATAACTATAAGCTTTGTCGCACAAACAAATAATACAATAAACATAAACAAACGTTCACTTACCTTAAAAAGTCACAATAACTGTTTTTCAATTTCACTGACGAAAAGACGCGTGCACTGTTTAACACAATCTATAGACAACAATATGGCGACTTTTTTCTTTTTTTTTATAGTTCTGTTTGGGGGTTGCCCGTCTAATTATACCCATTCTTCCAATATTATTCAAAGACTACATTTGCTCACGATATTGGTAACATAAAAATAGTAACATAAAAGTGTAAAAATTAAAGTCATGTTTTAAAACTGGGATAAAAAATAAACAGATACCGCTTAAACATAATGAGACAATGCATTAAATTGCTCAAACATCGTACTTTTTCATTATGTAAAAACTATACGGCTAACTCCAAAAATATTCGTCACTTTGTTGATTACGGTCTGATTAAATTTATGGACAATATTTTTTTTGTATGAAAATGTTAATCCTTAAACTCATTTAAATTAAATTAAATAAAAACTGTTCTCGTTACAGCCAATTCGTAAAAGTTGTTTTTACCTTAGATACATTTGGATAGGATAAAAATACCGAAGCTGGTAAAAAGGTATAATTGTTTATGATATTCGTATGAATCTCACTGGTCATGCAAAAAGTGGAAAAATCTACGGCCTCACCCACCTACTACAAGTACGTGCTAATCATAAAAAAATATTCGATAGATAATATCATTGAACCCGATTGCGAAGAAAGTCGATAGTAAATTATCGAGTTACCGGGAGACAATCGGGAAGGGTACAATTTTAACTAGTTAACAATGGGTCTGGGATGCATGCATGCGGGCACATTTTGTCAATCATGATAAATTGCTTTGGTAAGACTGCGTCGAGTCTTGTATAAATATGAGAGGAACAACTGTTTATGGTAAATTTTAAATAGAAAAATATTGGAAAAAATTAACTCGGCCACAAGTGAATTCTCAGACGGGAATCGAACCCGCGACCTTTGGAAATCCGGTCCAATGCTCTGTTTCTAATTTACATTGGAAAATGCAGCAAGAAAATCGTCTAACTACAAATGTGTTTTTGGAAGCGAACATACCAAACCCGCTTTCGATGATTTACTGATTATTTGGTTCGTCAGTAATTTAGGGAAGTAGGTGGAAAGTAGAAAAAACTAAGTCCATTCGTAAGCATAGTATTATAGCCTTTCCGTGGAAAGGGAAGTTATAGACTGTGGTATTACATTATAATTTGTGATGGATGACACATAATGCCAATAAGTATTGGGAACCATTTATAAACTTTAAATACATAAAATTCTCTCGTCTCTAAAATCCTTTGGCGATCATGTTAGAAGTCACTTCCTTTCCCTTTCTCGCTAACTATAAATATTATTTTCTATTTCTCTTTCGATATTTATCTGTTAATATATACTTGTTATTTCATTTTTCTGCACTCATTCCCCTATTGTTCCTCTTATTTTTTTCTTTCACCCAAGGTTGCCTGGAAGAGATTGCTATTGTAGCAATAAGGCCGCCTGTTGTTTGTTCTCTATTTGAAAATTGTCCTGTGTTATTTGTTCTTTGATTGTGCAATAAAGTATAAATTATTATTATTAATTATTACATTTAAAAGCTAAACATATTTTCATTTCAGTTATTTGTTTGAATTTAAAAGTGACAGAGCGATATGTTAAACATGTTTAGCGCTAAACGTATTTTGTGGCAGTTGGTAAAAGTCGCCCTAATTCTATCATGAGATAAGGATAGTTAATTTTTAGTAGATATTGAAAAAAGGAAAATCCTTTTAAACTAAAGAAGAAAGAAAAAAGGAACTGACTTTTTAAAAACAAACGAGAACAAATAAAGCGCGACGACACACTCGTAAGACAAACTGAATCTAGAAGCGACAGAATTAATCACGGAAACGCGGGATTCTTGAAATACCGGAGGTGACACTTTTATTGTGAACCAAATTAGACACGAACTTAGTAATTTAAAGTAAGAATATTTTTAAAGCATTTTTTACATTATAATTTAAGAGATAATTACTTATGTACTTATGTACGTACTTACTCACTTTTTATATTTTTTGAATACATAATAATTATTCATTGCTAACTGATCTAGAATAGTAGTACTTTGTTTTGACCTAGAATGCCTTGTCTTTGAATGTTTTTAGACGATCATCAGTCATCAGACTTGGTAATTATTATTAGTGCAAAGAAGAAACTGCTGTTAATAAACAAAATCTACCGTAATAAAAAACTTATTATTATTTAAATACGGTATTATGCTTACTTTAAATTAAGCATAATACCGTTTTTAAGGTCGTACTTATATGTATAAAGTTAAAATTACCAAAAAAAAGTTTAACGGAATTTCGCTTCTGTATTCCGGTGTGACTTCTGTTTACGTCTCAGCATTCGCTACTAAAAATAACTATTACCGAAACGGCATCGTGTTAATGTCACCAACGACATTTTGGTGACAAAAATCTCCGGACATATTTCATGGAACTGAAAATTTATCGCTTATGTCATCTTTTTTGGTTTACATGAATCTGAGTAGAATTTCATTTGTCGATTCTAGGAATAAAAACATGCGGCTATATTTAAATCGTTGCAAAATGTTATTTATTTTAACTAGTTCAGTATAAGTAGTGAAATAATTGTATTAAAATTTTACAGTGTCAGAAGTCAGAATGAGTAAATCTGGTTGAACAGTATTTTGTCACACCTTGTCGCTATTTGAGACATAACAGCCAGTCTTTGGGACTTTAGGGACACATAATATTTTAAACTCTTTATTAAAGTGTAATGAAAAGAATGTATACTGAAATATAAAACAACAGGAGGAAGTTTCATCCCAGTTCAACTAATTGGAGTGATTCACATTTAACATTCTCAACGCAAGACAATCATCTAGACCGACAAAGTTGAGACAATTTACGAGACGCAAACTCATTTGAAACCCACGTAATACATCGACCTGTGTACTGAGACCACTAACAAACGTCCCGACTACACTTATGTAGTATATAATAGAAGTCCATTGCTTGGTTGATAGGATAGAACCAAAGGTATTTCAAAATCATCAAAATATAAGCGTAGCAATGTACTCTACTCTACTAAAATACTAGCGTAGTTCGAAAAAGGCTTTTAATGGTCAATAAAGTAGGGATCATGTTAGACTGGTCATATAAGATATCGATAAAAAAATAGTGACTCAATTGTAGAATTAATAAATGCGATCGACACAGTGACGCTTCTAAATCTTCTAATTTTAATATATGTGATACATGCCTACACTATAACTAATAGCCTTTACAGGGTTAGAAAATCATGTTTTTTTTAAATTAGGTTTTGCAATCATTACCTACTCTAGTTTTTCTTGTGGGAAGCATTATTATTTAGATAGAATTGATGCAATGTAGCCAATGAAAATTCTAAGGTGGCCGTGTACATTGTTAAAAAGCCTAGTTTGTATCGAATGAGTCACTGCACTGCATAAAAAAAGGAAACACTTTTCATTATTACTCAAATGGTGCTGTTTTAAGGTTTTTAACGTTATTTAAATATTTTCTCTATTTGTTTGGAAGAAATAACACCCATTAAATATATTTAAATTTTATTTAAATTGTGATTAGGGTATTTGCCGTACCATTGGCAACACTGATTTGATGTATAGTCCTGGCAACACCGCTAAAAAAAGTGAAATGTGACATTGACCAGAAAAAACGATTTGAGTTTCAGTTTGAGTTTGCATAAAAATAAAATAAAAATATTATCGAATTTTATTGTGATAAATAATTAAATAACTTCCATCTATCGTACTTTGTATTAACATTGTTTTCGAACATTACAGTTGATTAATATGCTCTCCCAGCGTTTAATTAATTCCTTTTTGCTGATTTTGATTCAAATTAGTGATTTTTATTTAAAAAATGATGTGGTAAAAATCGTGTTTTACAGAATTTTAACCGATTACGCATTGAATAATCGTTCGAATATAAATCAATTAATTTATCAATGAAATGCGGCGCTCGCTACCACCTTTACTATCAGTTATGAATTTTATAAAATAAAGTAACATGATATTATCGAGCAGAACTAAAGATTGCAAGCGTTTTTTTTAATAACGGATGGAAAATATATCGATTCAGAAGTGCTTTATTAAGCGGTAATTTGAATAAACATAATTAATATTTTGATTAAAAAATATGCGTCTTTGGTAATTTTATTGTACCTATAATATTAAAGAATATGGCGATACGAGTATTACTTACGAGTATACTAGAGCTCGTATTTATATCCACTTTTATTCTGATAGAGCTTTATGCATTCCAATTTGATCTTTTCCCCGATTCCAAATTTAGGTTCGGTATTCGAAAATTCGTTCCAAAGGAGGTCCAAAATTCCTCTTTTATTATAATAACTTATCTACTGTAGTCACGTAGTCACAAAAAAACGCGTAATGACCCGTGGTTGCTACGGTACGGATCGCTTGGCACATGAGGCCGAAATCGTATCGCTTCATCTGATGGAGCGATCTACCTGAAGAGGCCGTGTTTGGTATTGTGGAACGTCTCTAATAATTACAGATAAAATGATAATCACATTATAAGATGTAACAGTACGGATAAGCCTTTAATTAAGGCTTGTAAAAAGATAGTAAGAAAGATTTGGTGGTTTTCGTTTGGTGGACATTTCAATCAAGATGTTACTAACCTAAAATTTGAACTTAATGATTTTTTGTATGCGGCTTAATCAATACTAAATGATGTGCGAATGAAATGAAAATATATTTTCCTAGTGGAGGTTCGAAAAATGTGTTGTTTATAACCAACGCTAGTAAAATCTAAAATACCCACATTTTCTTTAATATTTTTATAGAACTATGTTTGGTATTTCTACGTTATTTTTAAACGATGTTAAGTATTGATAAGGCCGAAGATGGAAGCGAGCCGCTCCCGGAATTCTCATCACTGAGGAACTGGCTAAGTATCTTATCTCTAACTGCCGGAACAGAACAAAACATTGTTGTTGTGGTAGCTAACCAGACGGACTTGCAACAAGTCCCACCACCAACCAAACCGAACACAATACGTACCCCCGCTGGGAATCGCACCCGAGACCCGTTCTGGGTCTGATACCGGTGGTTGTTACCACTAGACCACAGAGGCGGTTAAAACACGAGTCTAACATCTAAAAGACGAGTATTCTTATACCGAAACAAGTAGAACAAAATACCAATCGGAAAAATGACAAATTTAGGCTTATCTCAACTCCAATGTTCTCCCCATTATTTTTTTGCAAAACAATTCGCAAAATGGGAATTGTCAAATCAAATGTCCGTGAAACTAATCGAAAGTTACTTTTTATTGTGGTTTTCAGACAAAATATCGATGTCGTATCGAATTATCGACAAAAGAGTTGTTTTCTAATCTAATTGGTTTTACTGTCACTGTTTGTTCTAGTCGTTTGTTTTTAATGTCACAATAAATTAAACTTACCACATAGCTAACCACTTTGTTAAACCACAAGAAATTGAAGTTTGAAAAATAAAAATTCTAATATTTTGTAGGTAGGTATTTAATATGGACTTTCAAATTTGCATCCACTGCTATTTAATAATTTGGAGGTATGACACTTACACTAAATAAAAGTTTTTCTTACTTCATTTGTTAGTTTGTTACGTACTTGTCTCTTTTGCGTGTTACCTCTTTAAATAGTATAGGAAGCTAAATATCTATTTTGTCAGCAACTCGCATTGGCTCACCTAGTTTTTTGCTGACCGATAAAATAACAGCATTTAAATAAATACTTATTATCTAGCGTTTACCAATAAATAGATTAACAATAACAATCCAATCTAAAAGTGGAAGTGGACCTAATGAGAAATGGACGATTAGCTAAGTAGTATAATCGCGAATGGAAATAATTCACGATATGGTTTTTAAAACAGATTACGGTATTGTGATCGAGAAGAAAGTTCACAACGAATTACTTTCGCAACTGAAGAAAAAGTTTAATACGATGAAATGTAATTTTTGGCACTTAGATTCGGCGTGTAAATTATGGCTTTTAGTTTTTTTTTAAAAGGGAACAGCGGTTGATCGTTTATATCTCTCCTGATAAAAGATCGCTATCGATGAGATGAATGGAGCTAATCTAAAAATGAAACGCGCTAGTTCACTCGTGACTTCTAGGTAAATTGTAAATTTATATCAGGAAATCCTTCATTAAAAACTTTAACACTTTAGATGATAAAAAAATATCCTTATCGGAATAGTCTTTTACATAAGTTTAAGTAAGTCACATCAAACCTGCGTTGGCATTTGGCACTGAAGTTTATTGTTCTAAGTTAAGGCAAACTAAACGAGAATCAGTGACTCAGCCAATACCAATTCTTGTGTGTAATTTTTTTGAAATATGAGCACAGTAGTTGTTAAACAAAATACATCATAATTATATTTGGCGACGTTTTTTGTGTGGAAATAATTGGTGAACAAAGTGACTCCGTCTGGCTGATGTCATGATTGCATGTGGGTAGCAAATAATTATGTTCGTGTAGACATCGTGTAGAAGGTAAGCGATATCGACATCTTAAGCAATTTTTTATTTTTTATTAGTGCCTATTTTTTTTTTATTATTATTATATTTTTTTTTTATTATCTAGCTCACGTTAAGTATAATGAAGAACTTGTGTTATGGATACTAGATAACTGATAAACATACTTATATACTTTTTTTTTTGTAAATACATACATAATATACATATTAAACACCCAGACCAAGACAAATAGACATGTTCATGCACACAAATATTTGTCTTGTCCGGGGATCGAACCCGGGACCTGTGGCGCAGAAGGTGGGGTTAGTACCCCTGCGCCAAACAGGTCGTCAAATTTTAGGCAAATACTATAGAGTATTTAAACTTTATACTGATCGATCACCAATGTAACCCAACCTACAAAAGCCTGCTTGCAGTATGGACAATAAACCTCAATGATTGAACATGGTTGTTCTATAAAAATATAAGTTAAAGATACCTACATGCTATTTTGTTAGAAAGAAATGGAAAGTAATGCAAAAACTATGAAAAGCAAACCCGAGCTCGCAAGTTAAAATAAATTGGCGCAATGCAGCTGAAGAATCATCTCGTTACCACAAGCACGGACGACCCCAAAGGTGCTGATGTAACGGAAAACTGAAAATCTAAAATCTGTGTTATTCTCATTTATAAAATTTCCTTGTTTCGAGGCGAGAGTGAATAGGCATTTCCTGGGCAAGCATGCAACACCTTAGACTACATCCTGTTTGTTAAGCACGATGGTGGTCAAATGCCTGCCCAGTTAATACAAAAAAAATCATTTAGGTACAGTTACTAAACTTAACTTTTTTAGGTTAACATCATACTCACGTCAACTAATTTAGTCAATTCGATTGAACTCAATAGCTAATTAAACGACCTAGTAGCGCGAGCTACCCGCCGCAGTCGAGATCGCATCATAGTGATGTTGATGGCACTGCATAAAGGTGTTTTCGGATACAAAAATATTGAGAAATAATTAAGAGATTGTGTAGTAATGTGTACTTTACCACTACCTACTTTAGGTAAACTCAAGTTTACAAACTTCAGAATTTTATTATCGCCGATAGGACGTGGACTCTGACTTCTCTGGCTTACTACTCTTGGGCGTTCAAGAATTATTTCTGTAATAGGAAGTTACAATTGCCTTGTGCTACAGAAAAGTAGTGTTCGCTCGTACGTCTCAACCACATGACACCCACTGCTGGGTATAGGCCTCCCCCAAGGATGTAATGTAGTAGGTACTTAGTCTTTTTCACGTAAGATGATTCCTGTGACGTTTCAAGTTTGACAATTCTAAATAGAGATGTCCCATATTGAAATCCTATCGACTTATCTATCGATTTCCCTACGAGTCTATGTAGAAATTTCAATATATTTTACTACTTTTCCGGCCACGTGGAATCCGGTTACATAGCGTAACTTATATCAACCCACGTAAACATAATATAGGATAAAAAAGATTGTATGTGCTTATTTATGTGGTAAAATAAAACATTAATCTGTCAATGTTAATGACAGCAGAAACACTTCATTTGTAGCATCAAAAAATTTGCTGATTTTGTTTTGTTTCAAATTAAAGTATCTTCTTTTTCACTGTTATCGACTAATTAACATAGGCAGTTTTCGATTCTGTTGTGTCTCAACTCTACCCTGTTTCGAATCGCACATTGCGCTACAAAACAAATGAAATATTTTTCTATCGTATTCAATTAAAATGACATTTTTTTACGGATAATTAAATCAACGTATACCCAAAATCCGAAACAACACTACTCGACCAGCGTCCGAGTCAACGCTCCGTGATTCATCAGCAGGCGCAAACGCATTGCAAACTCATTCACGGTAGCATACAGGTAATTTTAGACTTTAATGTTATGCAACTGGTCGCACGAAAACTGCATGAGTCATTTTGCGAAAAGCTTAGTACTTACGAAAACGATTATATTTGAAACCGAAGTATTTCCAAATAATATTTTCAATAAGTACTTACGTGAGATGTTTTCGGAAGATTTCAATCAAATATTGTTAGGTCCGTCCAAGTTTGGCACAGACGGAGCTGAACGCCATAAAGCAAAGGGCGGAGGAAGAGGTGATGGCACAGTGGCAGCAGCGGCTAGAGACCCCGAATGCCGGCGTAAAAACCATCGACGCTGTGCGTCCGCTGCTGCGGACGGAGGGATGGAGGTGGGGGACGATAACCTACCGCAGTGCAATAGGTGCGATGCTGTGCTAGACACAGCGCAGCGTACACTCGAAGTGTCCTGCATTATCAAGCAGCGTCGCAATCTCGTGGCAGCGGTAGGGCCGGATCTCTGCCTGCCCAGCGTTGTTAGTCGGATATTGGACAGTGAAAGATCTTGGCAGGCGGTGGTCTCCTTCTGTGAAGAGGTGATCTTGCAGAAGAAGGCAGCGGAACGAGTCCGTGAAGAGGATGCTCATGCGGCCCGTCTCCGCCGCAGGCGGTTGAGGAGGAGGAGGCGCAATTCGATCGCCTCATATCGCCTATATAGGTTTAGGTTAGAGGGCCGGCAGCGGAACGGGGATTTCCATCGTACAGGCAGGACCTCCCATGAATAGAATGAGTCGACGTCCCGTTGGGAGTGCCCAAAAGATACACAAGGGCGGAGGCCCCTGTGACTGTCACCCCAATCCCGTTTAGGAGATTTCTATTTTACAAACACTTTCTTCATGAATTATAAGTTTCCAAGACCCCTAGGAAGAAGGTTGTTGTCATTTTCATGATTTTCAATATATCTGACATATTATTGTAAGAGATTTTCCGTTCCCTGAATTTTACACTCTGTTAGGTGTTCATGGTTGAAGACTATTCGGCAATACTTTATCTCAAACTAAAAATATCGTCAAAAGCATTAATTAATATCGAATGTTATTAATCCTGTATTTCTAAGTGTTTATCATATTTATGATATCCTTAACGTTTTTTACATGAAATGTATTATGATATCTGAGAATTATGCTAAAGAAAGCATCCGTTGAGTTGAGACCAAAGCAATGGCGATAAGTATCTTGTCGTAATCAAGTCGTAATCTTTGAATGCTCCAATGACGTCCTTGGCATCCTTCATCTTTGTTAGAACAAAGGAAATTATAAGATGACACAGTTAAGATAATATTTTCAAGAAATGCTAAGTAAATGTCTTGAGAAATATATGAAGAAATCTTTATACATATAAATAAATGAAAAAGTTTGTCAGTTTGTTTATTCGTTGCTTCTTAATCACGCGTAAAACGGCTGAACGATTTTTTTTAATCTGGGGCCGATTCTTGCGCTGTGAAATGTCTCATTCTAAATTTTTTTGTAGCCAGAAATCTGTATTAAAAATTCACTGATAATAATCATGGACATTATAGGATTGTCGAAGATCGTTAAAACTAAAGGATTTTGACAGTTATAGAGATGACACTTATATTTTTGGATAGAAAAATGTTGAATTCGACATCATTATCTCATCGCGAGAATCGGCCCCCTAGTAGGTATGTAGTACATACATACAGATCGGCCATGGCTCGGAATAGGACCTACCTTTTATCAAGAATATTTCAAAGAAATTCATGGGGGAAAGCAGCAGGCTAAGCCAGACATCAAAGTCAAAGTCAATATCATTTATTCAGTCTAGGCTGTTACAAGCACTTATGAACGTCAAAGAAGCTACGCCATCGGTTCACAAACCCTACGGCGGGAGACCTTGTAACGAGAAGAACCGGCAAGAAACTCGTCAAGGGCTGTTTTTTTCTCCCTGTTTTATTTCATACAGAGTCGTCAAACATCCTACTTTATAATGTGATGGATACTTCAAACCATGCTTTAGCTTTTTGCAAATTAGACGGCTTGAAGAATTTCGACCGTGAATAAAATGTTGCGAGAAAATTGAACTTACCATGACAGAACAAAGAAAATTCGATATTCATAGCCCCAATAAAATGGCTTCATTTTCCCAAAGCAACCTCAACATGGAAAGACAACACAACCATCGCGTGCGACAATATCAGACCTTTTTGTTCCAATAATATTCAAGACAAAACGATGGGAAGCACGGAAACTCGGTCGCTTTAACTCAAGGCTGATTGCAATCGCGGAAAATACATTGGCAATTTCGAATTTTCCAAATACGCTTGGAGAAAAATGTTCTAAAGTTTGGGACAATTGTGCTGCTGATGGTAAACCTTAAAGAAATGCGGTTAGAGAAATAAGGTTGTCCTGTCTAAGAATAACTTGTGGCCGAGTAGATTTTTTCTAATAAATAAATAAATAATTGCATACAATCACACCAATTATCTAGCCCACGTTATGTAAGTTTCATGAAGAACTTGTGTTATGGATACTAGATAACAGATAAACATACTAATGTACTTTTTTTTTGTAAATACATACATAAAATACATATTTAACACCCAGACCAAAACCAATAGACATGTTCATGCATACAAATATTTGTCTTGTCCGGGGATCGAACGGGGACCTCTGGCGTAGAAGGTGGGTTTAGTACCCCTACGCTAAACAGGTCGAATATATTTCTATATTTTTTTTCTGTCATAAATACGGTTGTGTTGTGCAGTCCCAACACTTATATTAATTCTCATGCATTAACTTTAAAGAAAAATAGATTAGGAATCAGACAAAGAGCCTATCCTAACCTAACCTAACCTATCTGAGCCAATAGTTCTGCCCTAGATTTTAAGCATCGTTCGCTACGTAAGGTATGGGATTTTCGATAAAATAATACCTTACATAGGGAGCATCGTTATTATAACGTATAACTAAAATATAAAAAAGATGCTTTTGTAAGATTTGTTTTAAAATACTTAATTAATAAAAGTCTTGAATGATCACAAACTATTTACTTCAACACAATATACAAACTAACTAATGTACTCATAACAATAACATATTGAATTGGGCACCGGAGCGTGTACGCTACAAGACGGTTCTCATCCAACTCCCCGTCAATTCCCACAAAACGAACTCAAGTTACGACTTAGCTAAATTCAACGAAATAATATCAGAACCAACACACGGGACGTAATTACGTTAATATAAACAAAATGTACGGAGCGGTATCAAAAGTTCTATGTAAACACATTCCAGGGGCCCGGCACAGGACACGGCTCGTCGTTGTTTCTTGATTCGCGGCTGGTACATGACCCTTTCGTTGCCAACACGGCCATGCTGCAGTGTGCCTGCCCCCAGGCACTTCCGCGGACGCTTCACACCCTTATTGATAGTTTACAATCTGTGACATAAAGAAAACACTTCTATTTATGAAATTATAATGTTAATGCCGTAGTCTCAGCGCCTCGGCCTATCATGATGCTCTAGTTGCTTGAGAAATACTAATAGACAGTTAAGACAGTTGTAGCCTTTAGAGCATTATAGCAGTCCCTTTTGTCTTAGGCCGACTTTTGCACATAAAGTCCAAAGACTCAACGGTCACATATTCCTCTGGTGCTTTAGGCAGTCCCTTTATTTTAGGTAACGACTCCTGCAGTCAGAAGAATAGACTACCATTAGAATCCTCCTATCATGATGTTCCAGATGTTTGATAAAAATACAATAGACAGTTGTGGCCTTCAGTACATTATAGCAGTCCCTTTTGTCTTAGGCCGACTTTTGCACATAAAGTCCAAAGACTCAACTGTCACATATTCCTCTGGTGTTTTAGGCAGTCCCTTTATTTTAGGTAACGACTCCTGCAGTCAGAAGAATATACTACCATTAGAATCCCCCTATCATGATGTTCCAGATGTTTGATAAAAATACAATAGACAGTTGTGGCCTTCAGTACATTATAGCAGTCCCTTTTGCCTTAGGCCGACTTTTGCACATAAAGTCTAAAGGACCCAACTATCACATATTCCTCTGGTGCTTTAGGCAATCCCTTTAGTCTTAGGCGATTCCTGCTACCATAATGCTTTTGTCATCAGAGCAAAGCAAAGTCGTCCCTTTAGTCTTAGGGTACGTCTCTCAATGCTTATAACTAATCACTAAGTTATTATTTACATGACAACACATCCAGAACATCAAGATATCATTCACTATTTGCGTTAAGTATCGTTTTTTTTTTTTTTATTACTGTTATTAAATTTTATGATTACAATAGCTGACAAATTGTCTTTATCATTGTACGCAGCCAATGAAACAAATAAAGTAATCAAACATTATACATTCGTCTCTTAATATCATTTTGTAGTTTTACCTTGCCAACACGTACATTTCCTTATTACAAATACTGTACGTCGTGCAGGTTCCTATCATTAATTTTTATCCAAGGTTTCATATTTTCGGCAACCGTCTGCCCCGTATACTTTTTTGTGCATCTTTCGCTACCTCTTAAATCTGTAACTTCGTAACGATCATTACCCAATACCTTTTTTATTTAAAAGGGACCTTTGAAAATCGGCAGTAGCTTCCGCCTTTGTCCATCGTTACTTTAACTTGGAATCTTCACAAGAACTAGATCACCTTCCCGGTACTTTTTAGCTTTAGTACGTGTCTTCTCAAATCTTTGCTTTTGTGATTCAGAATTCGTTTTGATAAAACATTCTACCTCTACGCGCAGTTAAGTAACATCAACAGCCTCATCAGGTTCCGGCGCAACTAAATCACTATCAGTCTTCAGTCTGTATCCAAGTAACACCTCGCTAGGTACAGCTTAGGAACACCAAGCCTGTTTTCAGAAAATTACACTCTTTTTTTTTATTTATTGTCAGACCATTGTCAAGGAAATCTGTAAAATATGTTCAAGAAGACGTAGATTCTCCTCAATAGTATTTATTGTCAGACGATTGTCAAGGAAATCTGTAAAATATGTTCAAGAAGACGTAGATTCTCCTCAATAGTTTCACTTTGTTCATAATTTTCTGAAAACACGAAGGTGCATTCGCCAAACCGAACGATTCGAACGATAGTGCCCTTTTTTCTAAGCTCGTCAAGTACTTGCACCTATGTAACCTGTCAATAAGATCCTCGATCCGTGGCATAGGATATTTGTCCTTAACTGTTATTTTATTTAGGGCCCTATAATCAATACATAGTCGCTTCTCTCCGTTTTTTCTTATTGACAAGTGACGCAGGGCTAGCATAAGCTGAATGACTCTCACGTATTATCCCGTTTTCCAGGAGCTCCTCAACCATCTCATGGATCATTTGTCTATTTGATTGAGATGCCATGTACGATCTACAATAAACAGGGGTGCAATTGCGTAAGGTAACCGTAATAATTTGACAGTTCGTATCGTATTCAATCGGCTGCAATTTGTATGGAATGACATTAATTATGATACAATATGAACTGTCAAATGAATACGATTGACTTTACGCAATTCCATAGCAGGTTTTGTTTCAATTAAGTCAATCACCATGTCATGGTTTTTGACTTTACCTAGTTTCTTTATATTATATGCAAAACATTGTCTATATTTCGCTAATAATGCCGCTAATTCATCACGGTGAGAATCTGTGCCAAATTCTAAATGAACTTCGCGAACTTCCTGACAAAAATCTCGAAAACGCTGAACGTAATTAAACGTAAGTGTATTTCCTATACGAGTATACATAAGGTCCTTCCGTTCGGTCACGTTGCGTCCAATTAGAATCTCACAACCTGATATATCACTTAAAATATACATTTCATCGTTTTCTATCACTACCGAGTCTATTTTAATTTTTGTTATAACAATTTCAGTTACGGTTTTGACGTTGTCACTTAAAAATCCTTGTAACATAATTGGTGTTTCTAATAAGGTAATTGCAAGTGGGTATTCTCTAACTAATTTTTCCGTGATAAGGGAACAGCTACTTCCACTGTCGATGAAAGCTTCATGTACATATTGATTAATGCAAATCCTTTTAATTAAATTTATCAACTGGATTTGGCTCTCGAACGCATTTAGTTTCCTCTTTATTTACGTTTTTATTTTGTTCAACTGTCAATTTCTTTTTGTAAAAGCACTTACTTTCGGTGTGCCCTCGCTTTTCACAAAACTCGCACTTTAAAGTACATTGTGCTCTTTTGTGATAACCTCCGCAATTATAACATTCGATGGGACTACCACCTAAAAACTGGCCGCTGGTAGTGTGAAAAGGAGTAGTTGTTTTTGCTTGACTTGAAATTGTGGTCGACGATTGTATAGTTGATGGTTGTATCGATGGTGAGCTCTTAGAACTCGTACTTATGTCACGTGATACACACTGACCAGTAAAACTAGATTTAATTATCTTCGACACGGGTGGCTTATAAAAACGGCCATGTAGAAATGCTGCTAAACTATCACATGTTTGGAAACTACTTGCTTCGATTGATGCACTAATGTTATCATCACCGATATTTCCTAAAATTATTGAGATTAAATCTTTATCCGTAAAATTAAGATGTAAGGAATCTATTTTGGATTTTTGCTCGAAAAAGAATGTATATAATGATTGGCTATTATACGGTTTCTTATCGATTATTTCTTTAAGTAATTCAAACATGTTGCGTTTCACCCGAAAACATGATAATATTTTCTTTTTCCTATCCTTCCACAACCACTCCGTCCATGAGTAATCATTGCGTAATAGGGAGTCGTACCAAATTTTAGCAGATCCCTTTAGTTTATTAAGCGCCTGATAACGGATCATGCTGTCGTTCCATGAAAAGGTAGATGAATAGGACTCTATCACATTAATCCAAGACACAACATTATCAGTTAATGGGTCAAACTCTGGTATTATATTGTGTAAATTAATCGACGTGTTTGTACTCACAATTTCTGTTTCATCTTTACGAGATACCTTGCGTTTCCCTTTTCCAGGAGGCGAGGGTGACGGTGTTTGAGCCCTGCTGCTTTCGCTCGTTGTTAAACGAACTCGTCTTATTTTATGTTTTCCTATAATAATTTGCGTGAGAAACTTGCCACTTCTGATGTAAGATTTGTTTTAAAATACTTAATTAATAAAAGTCTTGAATGATCACAAACTATTTACTTCAATACAATATACAAACTAACTAATGTACTCATAACAATAACATATTGAATTGGGCACCGGAGCGTGTACGCTACAAGACGGTTCTCATCCAACTCCCCGTCAATTCCCACAAAACGAACTCAAGTTACGACTTAGCTAAATTCAAGGAAATAATATCAGAACCAACACACGGGACGTAATTACGTTAATATAAACAAAATGTACGGAGCGGTATCAAAAGTTCTATGTAAACACATTCCAGGGGCCCGGCACAGGACACGGCTCGTCGTTGTTTCTTGATTCGCGGCTGGTACATGACCCTTTCGTTGCCAACACTTTTAAGTTTAAAAGAAAATTACTTAACTAATACTTAATGCACAATTTTTCTTTTCGTTTCCTTTCTTTAGCAAACTTTTAAAATAATGCATCAGCTCGATCGTATTTGTAATCAGATAAACAAATAATGTTGATCGTCAACTCACGATAACCACATAAACCTTAATTTGGAGCAAGTATCCCAACTTTAACTAGGATAGTAATTGCCATTACTTTTTGTTCCCAACAAACCTACCTACGTTCCCACGATATAGACATCATTCATAAAGATATGTGTTATTAGTAGATGGATACTCGAAACGAAACTTGGTAAATATTTGTATGAATAATGTTGTTGTACTCTTAGTAGCGGGTTTCAGTTCAGACAGACAAGGTCCCGTTATTAAAAATAAAACATAAGCGCACCCATTTTTCATTAATGGTGAGTAACTTACCCCTTATCCGTGTTATCAATGTTAGCAATGTTAATGAAAACCATTTTTTGACTGTTGGGATCACCAAAGATCATTTTAGTATGACGACGACGTACCTATACGACTTTGAGTACCTACTTGACCTAACTTTAGTGTGTAAATTAATACGCAATCAATACGTAGCTATGTAAGATGTGCTATTGCTCATCACAAGACATGAGCTAACTGCTCCTTCACATGAGTCTAGCCAGAATATGCCAAAAGCCATAAAACATGTGTCAGACACACAAGTAGAGTAAGCACGGGTCGCCTACGCAGCACATTCGTGGACTAATGTTTATTTTTTTCTGGACCTCACACAAAGAGGTTTGTATTCGGACTCCTGCCAAATAGGGACATATAACTCGACAATTGATATTGAACGCTATGTATTACAGAATAAGGTGTCGAAAGAATTAGAATTTGTAATATTGACTGGACTGTTTTTAAAACCTTTTCTTGAAAATTTTATTTAGATGTGTTTACTTACGCATTCTTTGAAATCTTGCTTTGTAAATGCTGATTATAAAAAAAAAAATTGTTTATTTAAGTTGTAAGTAATGATATTTACAATTTATGTCTGTTCCCATGTCAGTCATTACAATCATTAACCAATGTAAAATAACTGTCGTTAAAGCTTTTTACCCCGATGATTCTTACGAGTGTTAATTCAACCAAGCCAAGTGCGTACATTGTTCTGAATGTTCACAATGTAACTTATTCAAGGAGGTTTGACCGCGCTTTACCGTCGCTTGCGCAGCTCGCATACAAATCGTGTGACAAAGACGGTAAACTCACCAAGAGTGATCCTTTTATGGAAGAGAATGTTCCTAACAAATGTTAAAAAGAATTGGGCTCGATGTTGAACGTATTTCTACACTCTGGATCAGTAGGCGAAATATGTACCTAATAATTAAGTAACTAAAATAATGGACCCCTTGTCTATTGCATTTGTATATGAACTGCACGTACGCACGCCAAAGCAGTTTGGATGTTTTCGTGTTGTTGACTCCACTACAACAAACTGCACGTCGACTGAGTACTAACTAGACTGGACAGTTGGTAGATTTGAGGCAGTTTCAGTCCAACCACAAGTTTTGATGCAAGTGGTGATGCAGCAGCGGTTTCGAGGTGCAAGTTAAAAGCCTTAATCGACAGCAATTAAATCTGAACAGTTGTACATGCTAAGAAAACCGCCACAAATTATCATGATGTACAGTTATCATATTACTTATTTGGATAGATATTCCGTCAACTTGTAGAACGCAAATCTGTCAAAGGAACCCTGCTAAAACTGTTCCTTTGTCACGACTGACCGACAGAGACGGTTACTTTGAAATAGCCTCGTTAAATCTATGATTTACTACGAGTTAAGTTTGTACGTGCTTATCCGCTTATGTAATGTCTCACTATTGTCTTACTTGACTTTACGTGTTAACTGTAGTATGAATAAAAAGCATTTATCGAGACTTACGATAGAATTCTATAGTTAAGTAGAGCTTCTAAAGCTACAATTAATATTTTCAAATGTGAAATTGGTGTGTTTGTAACTCGATCATGCGAAAACAGTTGAACAGATTCAAATGAAATTAGCTTAGCATACCTATATATGATAGTGTTTAGCCTGTATTAAAACATAGGATATACTTTTAACCACAGACCTATATCGAGATAGACGGTAAAGGTGTGTATCTACCTTGCGTGTCAAAAGTTTGATCCACGGTCAAAGTTTTCCGACCTAAGTCAGTCCGCTCAGGCCATTGCCGTGAAAACACGCATCACTCAGAAACGATAATGGTTAATTGTGCAGTGTTTTCTTGCAAGAGCTTGTCAATAACACTTCAACATCACTAAATCTCGCTCGTGAAGTAGGTACAAAAATTCGACACGCTAGTTTCTCATACAGTTTGAAGCGCTCTTTTAGTCTATATCGATATCGGTCTGTGCTTTTAACCCTGTATTTCCACCGGAACAGGAGCCACGCGGGCAAAACCGCGAAATAAATGCGAGAATGACTGCTTTTACAAAGTTATAACTCAAAAGTCGTTAAAATAAATGTAAGCAACCCGGGTTAAAATGAATTGTATCATTATCATTAACTATGTAATTGAATTAGTTACTTTCTATACTAATCACGAAACCACTAAAGTCGCCGCGTCTTGAATGCAAGCCGACCCTTTGTGAGTCACGAGACGAAATAAAAAGTAAAAAAAAACCATTCAGGGAATGTGCGTTCCTTCACGTTTTTTTCATCTAAAACTGATGTTTTTTGGGGAACCCTAAACTTTTGGATAGGGTTGCCTTAAGCTATAGTCGAAATAAAGTTGTGACACTTGGATATACAATTTTGTATAAGAAATTGTGAACACACGAAAGACCCATCCAAATTCCCCTGACACAAGATAATAAAGGAGCTCTTTGAATTATTTAATTGAACTCTCCTTTTACGATAGGAAATATGACTTTAAATGGGTAAGCTCAACGAAGTGAAAATAGTGAATTTTTATTAAAGGAATTTAAAACGCTGAAATGAAGCGCGTAAATGAAGAGAGACACTCTTGTAATAATCTATTTTGCTAATGCTGAAATGCTTAAATCATATACAAAATATAATAGATTTATAAAAAAAGAGGTGTCACAATATAAGTATAGTTAGGAAACCTTAATTCTTTGGGAGCAGCCCTACAATATGACCGTTATAAGTTCCTTGTAAACACACAGTACTACAGGGGCAGGTAGCCTCTCCATAAGTTCGTCTATTGAAGTAAAGTCAACGGCATCATACTTTAAATTAAAAAGTAAATTTTAAAATAAAAATCATTTATTTCAGGCAAGTTTTTTAAGTAGTGTAGACGAACCTCTTAATTAATCATTTTGATTAAGGACTATGTAGAGTACCAAAGCCATAATAAACACAAGTGCGATAGGTTTTTAGCACATACATACCCACATTTACAATAGTACCCTATTGGTACGTGAAAATATTCGAAAAAAAAACTTAGTCGTCATATTTAGGGATATGAAGTAAAAGGTGCTATCACGATAATGGCTGTAGCCATAGACTACCGGTAACCTAAAAAATTTGGTGTTTCATAATCTTATCTTTGGTTGTTATTACAGATATTAATAAGGCCTAATTGTCGCACCCAAAATTATTATCTGTGCTACTAACTTCTTTGTTTGCTTTAAACCGACAAACAAACTTTTACATCAAGACGGAAAAAGATAACGCAGTAGACGGTTGTGTGTCCCTTAGCAGCATACGAAAAAAATAGTTTCCAAATTCAAAGTCTTTGACAGTGGTGTTAATGTTTTCAATCAAATTACCAAAGCCGATTTGAATTAAGTGTTTCAATGCCCGCTGTGATAAAAGGTTACTAACCAAAACGATGAACGTGAAATATAAAAGACACTGCCATGAAAACAAACAGTAGTTGAATAAGATAGAGTAAAACAATGGCTGTGTGTGATGTGTATAAACAGAAAAATAAACTTTTAACCAATCAATGAGTTTGCAATCCAAAATTGGTTAACCTCTTTCGTCAAAAAGCGGTGTAACTTTTTAAATCGACCATGCCGTCGGCATTGGACGTGGACCCATTCAGCCAGCCGGAGTGGAGTGACTCCAGTGACTCGGTGGAACCAGCCCCGCTACCCCAGCTGGGGTACTTCGTGCCTGTGAGGTGCAGATGCGAAAGAGCGACGCATCACGTGTGTCGGAGAAACAAAAGGTAATGTGAAACAGAGTTCGATACCATAGATTGACAGAACAATTGAATTACCCTTGACATTGATGAGACTGCGATTGGTTTTTAAGTAGTCTTTCTTTGTTTCCGGAGGAAGTTATGATATCTGTACTGAGATATTGCTGACGTGACGAACTAATTGTAACGAAATTTTTAAAAGTTAGGCATTCACTTCTAGCTATTATAATTTACGACCGGAATTTTTCTGAATTTCTTTTGGCACCAACTTGGCACTTCATTAGAGAGAAGTAAAGACAGCCCCAGTGTTAGCCATCGTCTGTTCAACACAACTCTCCAAAATTCGAGGCTATTGTATTGATCCTACAGAGCATGACCACTGAATCAAATATTAGATAGTTGAGTGTAGGTTATAAAAATAATTAAAATAAAAATGCATTTATTTAAATAAAAATACAATAAAATTACATTGCTGAGACTTCCCTGTAAGTTATTAAAAGATACTTGTATTGGGAATGATCCGCTTCTTCCCTAGCGGTCGTACGTAACTTAACCTATAGGCTGTATATTTTTTAAGTTCACCACCAAGTCGAGTATTTAGCAGTTATAATCTTCAAGCTTTGTACCGTCCGTCAGTACTCCGCCCAAAATCCACTCTCCCAAAGAGGTTTGAACCTTTTGGCCTCATAATTCCTATAAAAATGGATGAACGTAAAGATGAACAAAATATATTATTTAACATAATGCCCTAAAGTGTCAGGTTAGTGAGATAATTGGAGTTAAAGATACTTTGGGTCGGCATTATTCATTTATAGCTCTAATTATCTGGCTAATGTGACACCTTAGGGCATTATATAACTTTTTTTTTTGTTTCTCTGTGGTGTCCTGTTCATTTATATAGATATTATCGTGCGACGTCAATTTGATTTTTTTTTAAATGGCGTCTCAAGTTAGGTACGGATTTGGCCGCCGGAAAGGCCGCCTCCATACAAAAAAGTTCAAGCTCCTTTCACGCCCTTATCCCTTGCGGGGTTGGCAGAGCAGCAAAGCTGTAGCTAGAGAGTAAAAACATCACTCTAATAAACACCCCAACGTGGTCAACAAATGAGCCGCACATTTGACATTGGTTAAGACGTTGTACATAATAACTTATTCTAACGCATCAATTTCAAAAACGCCTCCTCTATACTCAAACCCATTTATTTGTTGCAGAGAATCTCCCCGGTCGCGTCGCTCCATCTCGCAATGCTCCTGCAACAGCATCTCGCGGAGGTCGTCGGTGGCGGCGTCACCGATGCCGCTGCCGCCGCTCAACAATACTGTGGAAATGTACGTCGAGCCGGTCGTCGAAGACGTGAGTACCTATACCTACCATTCTTTAATGTATTATCCTTTCATTAGTAGTCCAACTCTACAACACGACTCCATTTGCCCAAATCAGGATCGATTAAATTCAAAACAAACTCATATAATAAGCAACTACGTTGAAGTACCTATGATCATCTGGGTATTTCTGGGTACAATTCACGCCCAAGCACGAATGCGATTCAGAATTCAGAAATAGGACAGTCTCTGGTGACAACGTGGTAACAGACAACTAGCATCAACGTATGGCCGGGCTGACGCATATTAAGGGGCTGTCCGCACCGCATCGCATAACAAAAATTAACCTAAATCATTTTCGTCTATTAAAATGAACGAGCAGCGGGCCACACCACATTGCAAAGCTTGCACTGGTGGATTTCCTACTTCCTAGTGGGATTTAGGCGTTGCGATGCGGCTATGGTATGTGCCGAGGCTTTAGATTTCCCTTTTACCTGTAGAGTGTTGGACTGAACATATATTTAGCTATTGAAATATAATGTGATATATGTTGCTAACCGGTGCCTAGGGCCTGAGAGAACGGCAAGTCCAAATCGATGATATGTTTTTTATTATTTGGTGAGCTTGATCGTACTTAAATCTGAGTAAAAGTTAATTAGTCGAGAGAGACAGAACAAAATTGATACCTTCTCGTAAGTGATGCCCTGACTGACGTACGAAAACGGATTTACCGGCCACGAAGATAAAGTTTTCAGTGACCGCTAGTTCTCAATATTAATAAATAACTAGCGGACCCGGCCAACTTTGTACCGCCTCAGAATTATTAAATGATGTATATATTCGTATCTCTTAAACCTTAGAACGGCTGCTAGGGCCAGATCAGGTGTAGATACCATATCTTTAATTTTTGTTATCATCATCATATCAGCCGCACGACGCCCACTGCCTGTTGGGCATTTTTTTCTTTCCTAGGAACCTTCTCTTGATACCTAATCATAAACACAACAAATAATGAATTAGCGAAATTGTTCCATCCTTTCACGCGTGATGCGTTGACGAAGAGAAATAGTGGTTCATTGTTATATATGTGTATATATAGATAAAAACTTTTTAAAGGTGGTTGTTGTGTTTATTTATATTCCATGGCCATTATTATGTTTTTAATCATTATTTTATTATATTGTTAAAATATAGTTTTGACGATGTTTTATGTTTCAGTCCTGCAATAATAAGAAATTCATTTGCAATTGTTACAAGGTATTCAGAAACCCCTTTTAGGTAATTCTTAGCTCATACATCGAATTTCTCGACACTGTACTTGTTTAAGACTTTTCTCATGGACTTGGCTATCTGTTCTGGTCTGCTGTAGAAGAACTTGTGTTGGCTGCTTCCTTCCTCATTGTAAATATCACGGTCGACTAGCCCTTCCGGATTCACGAAGAGAATTCTGAAAAATTCATCACTATCTCAAAAATTTCGAAGCCAATGATGCGGAATGCAGAAACGGATTATTGATTAACACAGAATGAGTAATGTGTTCCTAATCTGTCCTAATGTATTCAAAGGAACGAACCTTTTTTCAGGTCCGTGTTCAAAGGTATTAAATTGATATATCTACAATTTAATACCTTTAAACACGGTATACAACCTAATCTTTGGTATACAAACCTTGGTATATACGTCCCGTCTGGAGCAAAACTAGTATTTTGAGGTTCCTCTTCATCCACCAAATTGACCATGACGAAGTGTTTACTTAGCGTCTGTATTTCCTTCGAACTGGCAAATTTCGGTTTTAATTTTTTGCACGCTGAGCAATAGGATTTGTGGATGATCACCATCATAGGTTTCTTGTGGTTCGTCGCTATCTGGAGACCTGACTCAAGCGACCCTGCCCATACATAGTTGTGTCCAAATCCGTTGTCTCTTCCTAGGGAACTGCAATAAACTGTTGGGAAGATTAATCCGTATAAAGCTTTAGCGATATGCGCAGCTACCATGTTCGGGGCAAGAGTCTGTGCTGGGCCGGTTGTAAAAATATTTACATTATACAGGTTTAATCGTCCGATGGACAGCCATGTTAACAGTAATGTTTGAAATTGAATTTTGTTGCTTTGCTTTGCTACTCGTTTTGGGTGGTTTTGTAGTCTCTTGTTTGTTAAACTGTCAGCAACTGTCAGAAATTACTCTTGTGCCGGCTCCGGTTGTCGTTGCCCGAAGTGGCACGACCGAACCGAAGTGGTTACATACTCTTTGGCCCGAACAAATTCAGTTATGGAAATAATATGTACTTATTACTTCCACGAATTCAGTACAAGTACTTAGTTTGTACTTTTGATATCTTCGAATAATGTCCGGGCTAACGTAATAGAACCCATGGAATTATTAAGTACTAGCGGCCGCTCGCGGTTTCACAAGCGTGGTTCCCGTTTCCGCGGGAATCTTGTGATAAAAAGTATCCTATGTTCATAACCAGGCTATCTACTATCTGTGTACAAAATTTCACCGAAATCCGTTCAGTAGTTTCAGAGCCTATTCAATGCAAACAAACAAACAATCAAATCTTTCCTCTTTATAATATTAGTATAGACTACGGTTGTACGTAGCGCTTGGACGAATTAACCACTGGACACGAAACCCGAGAAGAATGTATGAAATTACGATCAACCAATTCTTGCGGGGGTGAGGGGCGATTACTATCGATATAATCGATATTTTTTTTATCGATAAGTAAGGAGTGAATGAATGAACCTATTGAGTTTAATAAACCATGTGTGTTTTAAAGAAATTAGTAAGTTAATTGTTTATTTCGTGGAAAAATTAAAAGCACGATAAGTAAGGAGTGAATGAATGAACCTATTGAGTTTAATAAATCATGTGTGTTTTAAAGAAATTAGTAAGTTAATTGTTTATTTCGTGGAAAAATAAAAAGCACCTAATAATATGAAAACTTCATTAAAAAAATCCCTCAAATTCATTAAAACTATAAAATATGGTTTCCAAAGCGTGTGTTTGGGATTTTTTCGTGAAAAATGGGTAGATACATGCAACCTGATACTAAATGGAAGCGCGCCTCTCCCGGAATCCTCAATCACTGAGGAACTGGCTATCTTACCTCTAACTGCCGGAACGGACTTAGATAAGATGGTAGTCCTAGCCAGGCAGACTGACAAATTACTTACTAACACTCTTTATGTGAGTAAAAATCATTAATATTTGGTTTATATAATAATATAATTCATTACTTACATTAACTTCTTCTTCAATCACTCGAGCTTTTTTATATAAAACAAAATATGGGTAATTAGTTCATTACAGAACCTTTGTATAGGACATACACAATAGCAATCCCTCCATAAGTGTTTAATTTTATAATCGATTGCAATCCTTTTCAAAGTTCAAATAGTTGTGGCGCGATGCTCGTATAATATGTACCTTTTAAATTAAAAATTTAAAGGGATTGTGATAGATTTAAAATTAGACAATTAGCCCCCTGTGTGCTTCTCGAGCTGTGACATCTCGTATTCGACATTTTCTTTGGAGCAAAAAATCTAAGTATACTAAAACTTACTAAAAATATTCATCGACATTATAGGATTGTCAAAGATCGTTGAGACTAAAACATTTTATTTTCTCTTTCATTTATTACATTTAAGAAATATGCATATTTGTAAGAAAAAATATAAACTTGTTTTCACTTTATTAAAGATCTCAAAACTTACGCCACCGTATAAAATTAGCACAACCTAAACCCAAATTAGAAATAGTAGACTAGCATTTGGATAGCGTATGGTCCAGCATATGCTATGACAGTTTTAAACAACAAGCTCCCAGAAGTTATCAACAAAACATCGCATATAAATTACCTATATTTAAGAAAAAGCCAAGGCAGTTTCTTTCTAGCAACTACTAGCTGAAATACTAATTGCAAGAATATTTCAACCAATAGTTTATTGTAGTTTTAAGATTATTTTACTTGAATATAATAAAACGATATTTAAATTAAGATAATTAAAGATGAAAAAATAGTATAATATAGCTTACGTACATACATTATATAATATAAATATAATTAATTTTATTCTTGCTGTGACCTAACAAGGTCTATGTTAGAAACAAATAATAAATGTAACCACCAGTTATGATAAATTTTAACATGAAGAATATTGGAACAAATGAACTCGGCCACAAGTGAATTTTCAGATGGGACTTGAACCCACGACCTTTGGGAATCCGGCCCACTGCTCTTACCAATGAGCTACCGAGACTTGCGGACCACTGTCAAAATTCTCCGATACTTTTATACTTTTAATATGCTGTAAGAATATCCTTCCTTGCATTCTAAAGAGAAAAAAAAACAAATGTTTAACGATCAATTATGATGCAACAGCTAATAATTTATGATTTTTGAATTTTTGCGTTGTCAATGCTATTTTTATACTTATGATAAATGTTAAATGTTAATGTACAACACACTATGATAATGTACAACATAAGTCTAATACTAAAAAACAATACCGTGACTGATTGATAGGCAACGCACAACCCAAACGGCTAAACCAATTAAACTGAAATTTTGCATACAGGTTCCTTTATGCAAAATTTTTTTGATAAAAAGGATGTTTTGATATTACCACGGGAACGGGAACCATGCGGGTGAATGTTTTTTTTAAGTTTGAAGCTATATTTAAAATATAACGAGCTCAAAGTTCGTAGGGTTGCGTCGTATAAATATATATATATATATATATATATATATATATATATATATATATATATATAAATATATATTTCCATACAATCACACCAATTATCTAGCCCACGTTAAGTATCATGAAGAACTTGTGTTATGGATACTAGATAACGGATAAACATACTTACATACTTTTTTTTTTGTAAATACATACATAATATATTAAACATCCATAATTAAACATCCAGACCAAGACAAATAGACATGTTCATGCACACAAATATTTGTCTTGTCCGGGGATCGAACCCGGGACCTCTGGCGCAGAAGGTGGGGTTAGTACCCCTGCGCCAAACAGGTAATTACAGAGTTCCTATAGTTATCTTCTGGCTCCATCATCAGACCTTAGATGTTATCTAAGACCTGAGTCCTCGTCCATGTTATCTCCCTGCGTACCGGTTCCACCCAATTTCTTAGGGGTTCAACTGTAAATCTGAAATTAATTTGAATAGATCCTACATTAAAATTGGATTCGTTCGTTCATTTACATACATTGATATGTTTATCGATATGTTCAAGCCCTATACGACATAAAAATGACAATTGATTGAATGAGTGATACATATAACCCAACCAAATTACTTATGCAAAATCTTTGAAGAATTTACACGTACAATGATTACTTTTTGAAATGACGTATTACATTTTGTTTACATACCAAATTTTATTTATTTTACGAAAAATTGCTACTCTAATAGATTGAAATTATACTTACGCGTGAAAAGAAAAATGGTTTGATTGTCCGGTATGTTTTTTGCAAATTAACTCAGCGTATTTACCCATTTTTGAGATAATGTTCCACTTCGAGATCTCGCGTCATCATACTGACAACGCCATATTGCTTACTGTGTCTAACAGGCAGGGTAAGTGACAGAGGGGTAAAGGCGAACGCGGTCCTCGTTACGCGTCCAGTGGTTAATTCGTCCAAGACGTAGCGCCTATTAATTTCTATGGCGGAACCGCATTATATAGGTACTTTAAAACTGGTTGCGCCATCTGTTGAGCGTGCCTGTCACTGTATTGAACAGAATGGAACAGTGAACGGAAGTGTGGCGGAGCGTTTTGTGGTGCTTTTACCTGTGCTGTGCGAGGCAATACCGACACTTGTTTTGTAACTTTGTCGAAGGGGGCATCTCTATCGCGCTAAAAGCGAAATTTAGAAAATAAAGTTTTGGATTGTTGATAAGTTTAATGGAAATATTAAGTCATATCATTGATTCTTATAATACTATACTATTTAGGTAGTAGTTTAAGTCAGTCAAATCCAGTTGCAAGTTATTAAAAAAAAACATTATTGCCATGACGTAATGATAACTGAGGTAGGTAAGGTAGGTTAAAAAAAACGCAGGCAGTGATCCTTCAGATTTTTTCTATTGACCTACCTTATGTTCTAACTTAGAGCCTCTAAGTAACATGAATAACATTTGACTACAGACAGTGGACAGAGAAATTGGCATTAGGGATATAATAAAGCAACTAAAATATCAGCAACGCAAGGCCCTTTTTGTTTGATACCCATATTATTGTAGGAAAGCATAACAATCTTAATTAGATGGCTGTTTTATCTTAATCGATAGTCAAACATTTGTAAAGATGTTTCTTTCGAATGCGAGGATATTTCTCTCATTGATGAAACGACGGTGGCCAACACCGTAGAAAGGTGAATATACTAGAAAAATTCGACGTGTCCTCATAGGTCTCTGTAGCATAATTGGTTAGTGCATTGGCCGGCTCCCAAGGATGCGGGTTCGAATCCCGTCAGGGCGACATGAGATAGTTGCTTTTTTCTAGTATATTTTCTTGTTTAATTTTTATCATAAAAATCTTAGTCCGTCTTCGTCCAAGGTCTCCACGGTCTCCACCTATAGCCGATTACTGTATAGCGTGCCACGCGAGATGGCATGTGTGAATGAAAAATGTCAATGTGTGTGGGAAAAACAAAATTAAAATGATTAAAAGGAATCTATTGCTACACTTTAGTAACAACAGTTCGGTCAAACAACCGGACTTCTACTACTACAAAATTGCAATATTTCGGTTAACCGGACTAACAAACCGAACTACCTGCACATAATAGTAGCGTCAGTTAAAATCAACCGAACTTCTGCTACTAATAAGTTGCATTAGTTTGTTTTACCGCACTAACAACTAGTGCAGTTGTTAGCACTGCAACTAGAGTATTTATACCAATTGTAATGTTAAGTTTAAAAATAATGAAAGTATTTAAAACAATAAACACATACTTAACCAGTTCTGTAAACAATACGAAATGCTTCTAATGACAAACTTTTTAAAATCACCAGCGCGTATCGCTGCGTGCGCGCGCGACTGTTTTTGTGCCATTTTCAAACAACTATGTCGATACGTCGCGCTCCACGTAGTTTATTGGAAAAAGCAGATATACGATGATAATTAATGTAATTTGAACGCATCTCGCCAGAGCAATCGACGGGTGCAACACGCATTCCTCTTCTACGTCGCTGCCATCCGCGCGTCCATTGACAGGGGTGCTAAGATTAACATAATCACAAAATATTAATCGTTAGGCACCTCAAAGAAATGAAACACCTTATGCAGTGGCTTATTTTTATTAGAAAATAAGTTCTACTTATAAGCTTCGTTTTCAACACACGGAAGTTACGCGCGCTTTTTATGTTTTCTTGTGTCAAAATTTCGCGAGCGTTTTTTTTAAAGGTGACAGTGTGCTAGTGCTGTAATGATAAACATGTATGCAAGCCATGGATGTAGAAACCCTTACGGGACGGTCAGGTCCCTCGTGGCACGGACTACCCCCATACCCCCACCTCCAGGAATGAAAGATGTTGTGTTTACTCCACCTTATTTTTACCACATACCACCTCCTCCTCAGCCTTTAAACACTTATCCTGGAAGAAAAAGGAGAAAGCGGGTAAGTTTTATTTAATTTTTGTATTTTATGCATTTTTCAATGCTTTTTTATACTATGATAAATTGCACCGGATTTCCAAAGGTGGGTTCAAGTCCCATTTAAGAATTCACTTGTGGCCGAGTTAATGTTTTCCGATATGTTTCTATTCAAAATTTATCATAAGGGTTTTACTTTTAAAGCTCGTAATATTGTTTAACTTTTGGTTGCTGTAAAAGTATTATGATTTAGAATAGGTTTTCGCGAAAGTCATAATATTTAAAGTTATTTTATTAGTTTTGGATCAACGCCCCCTTTCTCAATAAAACTTATTCAATTGGCTCAGCTTCTAGCTGCTAGAAATCTACTATTGTGATTTGTCATAATAGCAGATTTCTAGTACCAATCTTAAGATAATCATTTAACAGCTAATGCAATAAAAAAGCGCTTCCTTTACAACTAGATGCTGCTTTCACCGCTACGAATAAGAAGCATTGTAGAAATACTGTATGTCAACTTACATTAATATGATATCTATGGGACAATGTGGGACTTAAATGTTTGGATTTAGTTTTTATGTAGCGTATCATAAAAAGTTCGCAATAAATAAATTTGGAACTTAAGCAAAATTCTGACATTACATTATAATGTATATAGCTCAATGAATTCTGCTACAAAGATTGTATCCTGGTTTTTTGAAAGTTTTAAAAACGTAATGTCTGTCAATCAGGTTTTTCTAAATATATTGTAGTATGTGTAGTAGTTAAGGAACCTGTGTCGCAGTGGTTCGCACGCTCGGCCTGCTATTGTTGAGGTTAAACAACTTTCGCAATGGTCGGTCATGGGATGGGTGACCAAAAATTTACTATCGTGAGCTCCTCTGTGCTTCGGAAGGCACGTTAAGCTGTTGGTCCCGGCTGCATTTGCAGTCGTTAAAACCCACCAATCCGCATTGGGCCCGCGTGGTGGGTCATGGCCCGTTCTCCTTATAGGCCTAAGGAAGGCCAGTGCCCCAGCAGTAGGAACATCAATAATGGCTAATGACGATATGTAGTAATAATAGTTGTTATATACAATATTTGGTTTAAAGCCGATAATTGGAAACGCCCCTTTATAAAACACGATTACACATGGGGGAGATAATGACGAATAGAACAGATGAAAAAAAAAAAATCTTACTTGTTGAACCAATTATGATTTAGCACGCAATATTTTTAGAATTTTTCTTTGAATGAACTAAACTGATATGAGACAAAGCCAGAAGAAAAACAAAGATCTATAAAGAATAGATAAAAGCAGACGATACATGATAAGAATATCAAATTAAGCAGGCGTAGGCTTCTTATTAATACTTCTCCTATTATTGCATCTTTTCAATTGGGAAATCAATAAACCTTTGTAACCAATATCTTCCTATTTAGTGGATTAAAAAGGAAATTCTCTTCGTCTGTTTGTCTAGTAAATTTTCACAACCTTTATAATCAATATCTTCTTTTTTTAAGATTTTGTAATTTTTGCATTTTTCAATGCTATTTTTATACTTATGGTAAATTTTAAATAGAAAAAAAAAAGATAGAGCATTGGACCGGATTTCCAAAGGTCGCGGGTTCGATTCCCGTCTGAGAATTTACTTGTGGCCGAGTTAATTTTTTCCAATATTTTTCTATTCAATATCTTCTTATTTAGTGGATTAAAACGGAAATTCGTCTGTTTGTCTGAAATTTTATAAAAGAAATAAATTGGACTTGGAGGAAAACATAGCACCTTTGACACCTTTTCAGTCTATATTCACATAGATTTTAACACCTTCTATCATCAAATATTCACAAGTCATCACCATCAACAGTCTTTCCCATGTCCCCACTGCTGGGACATAGGCATTCCTTATGTATGGATAAGAGATGAACATTTAAATAATCTACTTTCATTAATGTTTTTTGATTTACTAATCGCTAAACTTGAGCTCGTCAAATCAAGAACTAAGTTTAACTAAGCAGAGAGTTTGTCAACTGTATAAAAAAATCAAAAAATCTTACAAACTGTATAATTTTTCAACATTATATATCAAAAAGTCCTTTTAGTCCTGTATCTTTCAATAAACTGAGACATTACTACGTACGAAACGCAAAATGATGTGGTGAAAACAGCAGCATCGAAAAATAGCTTTTTGCCTTTCATAATAATTATTATTGTTTGTTCACTTTAATTAAATAAAATCATTTTTTTTATGAAATTGGGTTGGCGTTAGTTGACAATTTAGATGTCTTCGTTGACACCATAGCATAGAGCATGGTACCACAGATAAAACATTCTTTGCCTTGTTTTGCCCTCAGTAGCTTGTTAAATTCATGTCATTTATGTTCGTAAATAAATTAGTTCATATTTACTTGATGTAGTTAAGTATAGTTATTTTAATTTAGTCATGTTATTGCCAATGTAAATAATAATAATGTTAGGCTTTGGGCGTCCAACGCTCTGCTGTAAGTTTATAAACCTTATAGAACGAGGCGAACTGGAACCTAACATTATGTAAGTACATAAGATTTTTTTTAAAGGAAAAATATTAGAAAACATTGACTCGGCTACACAAGGCTAGGTAGCTCAGTGGTTAGAGCGGTGGGTCGGATACCCAAAGGTCACAGGTTTAAGTCCTGTCTGAAAATAACTTGGGGCCGAGTCGACTTCTTCAAAATTGTTTGTATTAAAAATTTATCATAAGTATAAAAATAGCATTGAAAATGCAAAATACTTAAAACTCAGGACTTAATATTAAGTATGATGTAATACGGGCTTTGAATGAATTTTATAAGTAGTTCCGTGGTCGAGAGACATCTATGCACAATTGCACACGAGTTTCATGGCGTCTCGAGCGAGTCGCCGCCTCCAAGGCTCATGTTTGAACCCCAGCCCAAACCGAAACTAGCCGCAACAAGAAAATATTTTCCGTATTGTCTCGTGTCTGTCGCTAATTTATTTAAATATCATGTCAAAAAAAGACCATGTCATTCTGCTGCCCAAAAACGAAAACAACAAAGATAGCCTTGGACTTTTTATAACTTTTTAATTTTTGCATTTTACAATGCTTTTTTATGTGATAAATATCAAACAAGAAAATATATTAGATAACCTAATATAATATAAATATACTAGAAAATATATCCCGTCAGGGCGACATGACGCAAGTTTTTTTGTTTTTGTATATTTTCTTGTTTAATAATACTTATAATAGCCTTGAATTTTTTTTTTATCCCTTAATTGAAATTTTGCATCCCTTAACTGAAAATAGCCGATCTTGGATGTGTCCTGTTTAAAAGCTCTTGATAGCTACTATTTCAGCAGCTAATACTGCTCAAACATACTGCTAATCTTATTCCGTCATACTAAACCAATTTCTTTTTTTACCTATGATACTGTGTTGGATTCTCAAGTATTTTTATAGATATGGCTCATATGGCTAAGGCTACATTGTCAAAAATCTTATGGACATATGCAATAAATTTCCCCTAACGTGAAGTAAAATAAAAAAAAAATACTACCAAATCTTTTCATATATTTAAACATTAGTATGACAATAAAGCTATATACAAAATTATGTTATACCTACGACATGACACTAAAAATCTTCATTGTTTCACTCCCAAAACACAAAGTTACAAGGCACAGGAGCATTTATTGTGACTTATTTCTTAAAAACTCCAAAGAGTGCCCACTTTTCACTTCTGTTCCACCATCGTTTCTGTGATCTTTCGAATGCTGGACAGCAACCCTCTGATTCTGATGTAAAGACCTAACAGTGCTGCGAGTTTCTGCTGAAGACGGTGTGAACATCCCATACGAATATGCTAAACATGACGACATAGATATTACCAGTAAAACGAATTTTAATTGTTCTTTTCTATCCATTTCACAGATGGCAACTAAATTTTAAATCCATAACAGATTGGTTGCCTTGTAGAAAGCCAACTTATTAGACAATGCAATTTTTCTTGTTTATTATGCTAATACTGGTAGAAGAAATATTGGAACAGTGATGTCAAATATGGCAGATAGGGATATTTTTTCTATTCTTCCTTCAAGTCTTTTGTCTGTGGTGTTTCTTGTAACGTTTATAAAAAGTATTTTACTTCAGGTTTCACTCATCACTTTTGCTTTCGATATTTATATTCGATGAAATTAGGCAACGGCAATTGATTTTCCTGATTTATATATATATATATATAGAAGTGGTAATAGTAAACAACAGGAACTGACACTTTTAGAGACTTAAATATTTGCTGCGTACTATAATTTTGTTTCACATTCCTAATAAATACTTGAACGTGGTACAAGAAGCATGACCTACTTAAATAACAGTGTGTAACTAGAGGTCACGCAAAAAATTTTAAAGTTTATGTATCACTTTTTATGCCCATTATTTCTCATGTTATTATGGTTTTATTATTGTAACTTAATCCTTCCCTGTGAATGTAATTTTTTTTTCTTAATAACAGGCTTAAGGGGGCTACTCGTTTGAAGCGAGATAGTATTGAGAAAAGGACGCGCGCGAGAGCGAGACCTTTTTCGCAGGTTAGGCGAAAAAACCATGAAATTACTTCGTAGTAATTAGCTATAGCGATAAAAGGGAAAATATATCTATACGATCCTAAATATTATTGGTGACCACTAATCAAAGTCGAGGAAAAATCATACAATCGTGTTTTGAAACTATACAAATCTAGATAAAGGTATGAAAAGATATATATCTTATTACCAGTTTAGTAAAATCTCTAACCGTTCTATAGTTTTATATGCACTTTTTCGATATAGCGTCTTAATTTTTGAAATAAAGTTGGATCGTTAATGATCTATACTAATATTATAAAGAGGAAAGATTTGATTGTTTGTTTGTTTGCAACGAAAACTCAAAAACTACTGAACGGTTTTGGACGTACACTAGGATACTTCTTATCCCGATATTCCCATGGGAACAGGAACCACGCGGGTGAAACCGCGAGCGGCAATATAGCCGTTTCTTCGATGATCGAAGAGCCTTTCTATCCTTTTGCTAGACCGGCTTCGTAATCCGGCCACTGGCTGGCTACCTAATGCAACAAGATTTTTTGATTAAGAGTTTAAAGACTGAAGAGTTAATAACCGCAAACGTACCAGAAAGATCTAATAGCCCTCAAAATATCATTGTTTGTCATTAAAAAATTGGTTTCTGAATAATACTGAAACTAAATAAAAATTCAAATTCGACTTTTAAATCATGATTCAGTGTTTATTATTTAAATCATTTGCAGGGTTTATACTCCGGTTTCTTTTTTGCCATACAGGGTGCTTGAGGTGGTTTGCATTTATCTTCATCTTTCTCTGGCCCACAAGTACCATCGGGTCTGACTACATTGTGTTTCTTCTTTTCGTATTTCCCATAAGTGTATGCAAGTGCTACAGCGCTACTCCATAAAAGTCCAACTAATTGTAATTGGTCCTTCTTATCTCTTTGTATGTGAGGGGGACATGCAGTTTCTCTGTCTTTGATGATCGAACGGAAATGTTTTTTCCCAGTTAAGTGCCAAAGGCGAGTTGGTTTGATGCCGTTATTCATTTTGAAGGCGTTGTAACAATTGCATAAATAATGGGGTACTTAAGGAATTAAGTTGGCATTTAAAGAAGCATTGTACAAATGGCCGGGAGATTTGGTTTTATGAAATTAAGTTCAAGGATACAACCTGCAGAGGAATATTTGTTAAAAACTTAACAACATTATAAAAGGTCTCTTAAAGGCGAGAGTGAATAGCAGTGATTTTCAAAGTAATATGTAAGTCAATGGTGAATAGGTATATCCTGGGCTAGTATACTACACCTAAGACCACATCCTGTTTATTAAGCATGATGGTGGTCAAATGCCTGCCCAGTATTAGTAAAAATAAAATCTTAGGTCAAAGGTAGTCAAAGTTATTCGTCAATACCGAGTAAAGTTTGTGATTTTTTACCATTATGGTCTTCTGCTAGATTTTTCCAATATTGTAGCCAAACAAGAAATGCATCCTGAAAATGTTATTATAAAAAGCAATTCTTGTTTATTCATATCATTCTCTGATATTGATGATTTATGAAAATGTAGAAATGCTTGATTTCTACATTTTCATAATTTTATGATTTTGTGGTTGTTGATATTTCTTGTGTCAATTTACGTTTTCATGTCTGTCAAATGTCAGTCGGTTTCATAAACCCTTTTGTTACAATAGTTGCAAAAAGGTTTCATTAAATCAATTCAGTGTTTCTATAGATTTACAGTATTTTGTTAAAAGCAACCTACTTCATTTAAAACGTTTTTTATTCATTCTTATAAAGTTTACATATTGAAGAACCGTTGTTCAAAAGTTTAATAATATTGCTACACAAAAGAAAATGTCCACCTGTCAAACTGGACCAACAACTGATATTGTATTTATAGAAAAAGCATTGAAAAATGGCAATTATATAGCACCCAGGTAACAGCATATCGCCATTTGTGTGGGTATAAACTTGTAAGGCCTTTATTGATTGTTGTGTGTGTGCGTGCGTCCCTCCGGATTGTCCCGTGGAGGTTAGCTTAGCGGCCTTCACCAGAGATGCATTGGGACCGGTTTGATTTATCAATCCGATCGATCAGACCTATGATTGCGTGCCTCCACGTTGTTTCATCTATCTACCTTTTAACTCTTAACGCGTTTTAGAGTCCTCAACTTACAAAAAATCTTTTACATTAAAATAGCTATTTGTTGAGTATCCATATGAATCATGAGCCGTAACCTGATATTGCCGTAAACAATAAAATGACCAGTGCCCATTCGTCAAATCCGTATTACGTATGTCTCTTAACTAAAACTTTCAAGCTCCGAGGCTGAGTCCGCGCCGCGCCGTGCCTCCTTGTAGTGGGAGCAAAACCTGTAGACACTGTTCGCCCACTTCGAGACGGAATACCTGCGCGCACGCTGTCCCTTTCACTCCCACACCGGCGCCCGCGCGACCTAAAGCTTCTGTTTCACCGCACCACTCTGGTATGCAAAGATTGATAGCTTTTAAGACCATTTGGTTTTGAAAGCGCCCAGAAATCACGCACGGTTAAGTTTTCGCTGGCTGGCGTCCTTACGAACTGCCAGAGACGTTTCGCTGCACAAAACCATCGTACAGCTCGAACCAACCTTTTATGGTTCATCTCGTAATGTCATTACTGTTTATCGATTGACGGTGCAACTCGTTCAAGCCAGTGAAGCCTTACTTTAGGATTGTGTGTTAGTGTTATTCTAGTGACTCAAAACTTTGTGATTCTGAAATGGATTGAAGTATTTGCTGTTCAAAAGCGGAATGTGCAGTGGTTAACTTTGGGTGTTGTGTGGATGATGAGTTTGGAGAGATGGATCCAATGGCATCAGACAACGGATTAGTGGTTAACAATTTGAACCATGTCCGGAGTGATTCTCAGGTGAGCGCCTCTACTGTAGGTATCGATGGGGCAAAACACGTTTGCCGTTGCATACCTACCTATGAGTAAGTGCAATGACTTCACAATCATTTGATACATTTCAAGGTATCGGGTGACTTTAAGAATTGGTAGTACTTATCTCCCTTTCATATTTACCGCGGTTTTTTATTTAGCAATAGCTAGACCATTTCATTTGGACTTCAATGTCATTTAGCTATGCACCCACTAAGTAATAAATATACTGGCTATCTAACTTTGCGGATCTTAGATTGTACGCGACAATAATTGGATTACTTTTTACTACAATAAAACCTTTATTTTGTTAAATTATGCGTATATATTTCAGAGATTTTTCTTAGTTGACAAGAAGTAAAGTAGATGATTTTTTTGTTATTTTGTTTCTATGGTTTCTATGGACAGGCCAAGTGGCAAGTGTCCAAACATACTCCCCGCTTTGGAAGCATTGGACATTGTCTTCCAATTAGTCTTCACACAATGGCAGAGGGCAAATCTAGGAAAAGGCGCGACGCACCACGCCGTGAGACGTTCGGACGTCTGCCACCCTGGCGACGCCTGATCTTCTCCTGGAAAAACTCGCACCACGCGCCCGAGTTTCCATTGCAATGGTGGTTGGTTGTCTTCTTTTAAAACGACGAGGGTGTCGTCCTGCAGACTTTTGCTGCTCTTGGTCCAATTTTCCCTAACCTGGAGTAGGGAAATATACTCGTGGCCAGTGTCCAAAAATAGATATTTTCATCCAACATCCAAAACAAATATCCCTAGATCGATTACTTCACTTGTGGCCGAGTTGCTTTTTTCCAATATTTTTCTATTTAAAATGTATCTAAAGTACTTACATAGATTTACAGTAGCTCTTAAATTATAATCTTAGAAGTTCTATTCGATGTTTAATAAGTAAGTAGAAAGCCTCGTTACCACCGAGAAACTGCTAAGTAGATAGATACATTATAAGTATACATGTACTCGCTTGTAAAACCATTACATTGGTACCAACATAGGTAAGTAAACAACCTATAACATCGCAACTTGAGAGAACGAAGATAGACCAGTTTTATTTTTTGTTCCTCTCAGTCAACCATATCTTTAATGCCATGTATTACGATTGTTCCATTATTTTTTTGAAGTCTACCTACACACTCATTTTTGTGTCGCATAATTTCGCACTAATAATAACCGATTTATTTTCTTGAGTAAGTATCTTTGTTTTCATAAAGTGACGTAAATACAGTTGATATTAACATCATCAATCGTCTTCAAACACGTTTGCTGAACCAACAAAATCATCAAGAACTTGACAAAAGTAATATTTTTTGTTGCAAAATGATTTGTGTGGACGGCACATGGCATGACGTCACAGATCCTGGCAAAACAGGTTTCGCGCCAATTCGCAGCTGTCGACGGCCAAAGTAGCCGGTCCGACAATTTTCTTTTTCGGCCCTAAGGCTGAGGCATTCAGCCTCCAAGATACAGTTATTCTGTCTAATTATGCGCTTCTGCTTATTATCCTTGTATTTTTTAATTAATTGTCAGTCGAGACTCGAGTTCAGTTTCGGAAACTCCAAAACGACTAAATTCATTTCATTAACGAACTAAGTTAACATTTTGTGAATAACGGCTACTATTCAGTCTTTCCACAGTATGTAGGTAGGTATACATGCATACTTTCTAAACTTGAATTAATGTATTGTTTTATCTATTAGTCTTTCTTGGATCTAAGACATTCTTTAACGTTTTTACGTAAGTACTATGTTTATTCTGAATAAACATGACATCTCGACGACAAAAGTCTCCAAAAGCATTTATATCACTACTTAATTCCTCTAATCTTACACCTACGCTGTCACCACGCGCTGTGCAAAATTCTATTTTCTCAGGCCGGTAATGTTTTGTTTGCAAAAATGCATCATGATATTCATGAGTCACATATATGGATTCCCACGGTGCGGGTCCAGCCAGTAGTTCTTTGACCAGCCAGTTTCCGGCCCTCAATAAACATGCTAGCATTGCTATGCTTACCTTTACGAAAAATATAAGTTGGAAGTTGGTAATCAAAAGTATCAAAGTTATCTTTATCCCTCTTATGGTGATTTCTATGTTTTGGTCAATAAAATAACCTCTTTCTAAAGATTTTGCAAAACACATTTTGGTGGCTTTTAGTATGGCTTATATTCCGAAATTGAAATTTTCATTGGTAATCACAATAATCTCATAACTCTTAATCCAAATCAATCTATTTGAGTAGCTAGATGAAATGTTACTATTTTCTTTCAAATAAAACAAAACACAATACAAAGCTCTTCAAGTCTATACAGTTCGTGGGATTTCAAGATAGGCAGATACGACGATGTTAGCTTATTGTTACTGTTGACAAAGCGGCGAGACGTGGTCACGTAACTCATGTTTGTGCATCTTATCATAATGCCATTGAACTCCAACTTTGTCATATTTAACGTTACCCAAATAATATGTTAGAAATTTTGAATGATTGTAACAATAAGATACCATAACCTAATGTCCTGTTTGTGATACTTCAATTTTGATTTAATAGATAGCTATTAAATTGGTTAAAATTTTCAGTAATTAACACGAAATTATTACATCCCTTTTACTTATGTATAATTGATCTATTCAAGACGACGACATCACTTCCCGTCTAATTCTGAAAATGACTGAACTGCAAAACAACCCTGTTAACTGCTACGCGGCTATTTAGGTATTTCATAGAAATGAATGTTACACTGTTCTGCTCATATAATTTAATTGAGAAATATTATTTGAGACACAGTAACCCGGTGAATCTATTCTTAACTTGAGAAACTTTATGAACATTTGGTCAACTTTTTGGTCAACTTATCAGTACTAATACCCATAGGTAAAACAACCACAACTATTGATATTAGATAAGAAAAATAAGTTTTAAACCAAATGAGCTACCGAGACTTATGAAGATGAGGACATGGATGTAACAGAACACATCCCCGATTACGCAATGAAAAAATCTTATTAGATCAGAAACTTGAAATTTTAAATCATAGAAATTTCCGAAGGGCAAAAAACGAAGTGATAATAACAAAAACGGACTCGAATGAAGATTTAAGTCTTAGGGCCTGTTTCACAATGTAAAAGTAAGTTCTGAGTAGTTTAGTTGGCAGATGATTTGACATATTTTTCATATCATAACTGGCAAAAAATTTGGCAAGTAAGCTACTCAGAACTTATAGATTGTAAAACAGGCCCTTAGACATTGACTTATATATTGCCCTTAGAGAACTTACCTTTTGATCAAAAGCAGAGAGTAAAATAGTATAATGTGAATGAATGTGTGATGATTCGAGCATTTGTGTCTTCTAAATCAATGAAAGGAACTTACATGAATTCCTTCTTGTTATGATATTACAAACGTCTGTTGAATTTGTTTTTTTAAATTTTAAACTAAACGCTTAGGAAAGGAGCAGTTCCTATTTAATGTTCTGTGCTTCCAATGATTACTCAAGTTTTATTTTTTACTTGTTCATATCGTTCATATCATACGTGGGGTACACTGACAGTTTGCGTAAGTCTCATTTTATTAAAACAAGATGCAAAATATTGTTTTTATTATCGTTTAAAGTATTTGCCTTTGCATTTTAAACACTTTTTGATTTGGTCGAATCATTTCTGAAAGCACGATGACCACTGATCTGATGGCATGTTTTTTACGTACTGATAGAAAGTCATCACTGCCTCTTCGGCGTTGTATAAGTGACAGCACTTATTTCATTTGTCATTTTTGGGAAAGTTATAAAAAAGCAGGGTGCCAGCTCTAGACTCTATGCAGAATGGTTCATGAGCTTTACTTTTTTGGTGTCCAAAAACGACTTTCTTGGTTGAGCGCGAAGAAGCATTATGAAAGTGGAAGGCGGTTCAGTCTTCTCGGACTCAAGTGGAAAAAAATGGACCCGTACGAGAAAAAAAATTGCAGACATTTTTTTACCGCGTTTCTCGACAACATCATTTTTTTCGATTTGTTCTAGCATTCGGGCAGACATTCACAAGACTTCTGATTTTTCTGTGGTTTAAAAACAATAAGTCCACGTTACGTATCCCTTGACGATGTTATAAATAGCATTTCAATGTCCGTGTTCCTATTTAAGCATATTTTTTGTGCGCTATTCAGCACGAGCCCGATTTTGTTCTGAAGTCAGCTCGTATCCAGCGATCAAAGAAGTTTCTAAAATTTTTATGCGTTATCTAATAAAAGTTTTTGATTGTAACTTTTTAATTTTGCATTTTACAATGCTATTTTTATGTGATAAATATTAGACAAGAAAATATACTCGAAAAAGCAGCTTGTCTCATGTCGCCCGCGTCAGGGCGACATCGAAGCGAAGTCAGCTCGTAAGGATTCCAGCTACAAAAAAGTTTCTAAAATTTTTATGCGTTATCTAATAAAAGTTTTTGATTATAACTTTTTAATTTTGCATTTTACAATGCTATTTTTATGTGATAAATATTAAACAAGAAAATATACTGAAAAAGCAGCTTGTCTCATGTTTTCTTGTTTAATATTTATCACATAAAAGTTTTGAATTTGTCTCATACGAACCCCCAAATGTTTCCGAATCTATAGATTCATTGATTTCTTTTAAAATCCGGTGATCCGTAACCACATTTTCCTCGATGGTCACAGTTGAAGATCGTCGTTCACTACTTCTGGCATTCAGTGAAACACGTCCTCAACTAAATTCAGCTAACCACCGGGTTAGCTCATGGTGCTGAGATAAGGTGCTTTCCACCCAAAAGCATTTTACAGTCTTGTGGCACAATCTTGTGGAGATAGAACACTTTAAAATTCATAGAAAATTATCAGCGTGAAATCGTTTTACGTTAATTCAGTTTTCACTTCGAATGGTAAACTTCGATGTGAGATTAAAAAAATATATATAATATGATTTTACCACCAATCTTTTTTATTTAAAACTGCTTAGAATATATCTTTAACTTAACGAGTATTACTAGGGACACACTGAAAGATTTGCACTCGGGGCTCGTACATGATTTGAAATTCGAGCATTTTCAAATCATGTACGAGCCCCGAGTGCAAAACTTTTAGTGTGTCCCTAGTAATACTCGTACCTATCTTAATATTTTAACATAATATGGCATTTCTAAAATGGTCCAGTAGGGATTTTTCCTTCCAAGTTATAATGACAACGCCAAGTTTTCGCGCATTTTCACTTGCCATAAGTATCGTCCGCTCCGTTCCATGCAGTCATCGATGCTGACCGGTAAACAGGCAGCTCTCTCTTGACAGCTATTGATTAAATTACCAATTAAAATTAATAGCTCGCAGCACAGATTGTTCAGAGTAGATATTTACATAATAGGTAAATGTACGCTTACAGTTGTTGCATTATATGAAGTTAGTGTTAAGAGTTAGTTATATTGTGGAATGTTAATCTCTTGTTGCGTTACGATGACTATGAATAAGAAAACCAGAGAGTGTTTACTTTGAAAATTCATTGTTGGCAGACTTTCGCTTACTCAGTAAACGTTCAGAGTTGACTAGCCTCTGCCTTGTGCTTAGTTTAAGTAAGTACTTTGCATGATGTGATATACAGTGGTGGTTTATACAATCGTAGCTTGTAAGTACCTAATAGTGGCGGTTTTCGTTGTGCAAATGTATTGTCGTAGCTGCTGTTGGCTGTACCTACTGTATGTGTAAAATCAGTTTCTCTAACAGGCCTTAGGGGTAACAGTTCTGAAAAGTTTAGGAACCACTGTCTTAGACCATTATAGGTATACTTGATTGGTTATGTATGAGATGGGTACTGCGTTTCTTATAAACTTTCCTTACAACTTACCATTTTAAGCTCTAGTTATACTGGTCTTGTGTGAAAATCAGTTTCGCTGGTAACTACTAGAAACTTGGATCCCACCAAAAACATGTTCATGTACAGTGTTGCCAATACGAGACCTTATATGGTTCTTACTGTAAGAAAATTAACAGATCTCATTTAGAGCCAAACCCCAACTTCATAAACCTTAGTCAAAATATGTGCCTTGGCCTTTTCGCTACCGTCACATGGGCCATGGGCGTAAGGCACCTGTCTCACCGCTGGGCGAGTGAGCGGGTAACTATGGGCTATTTTCTCGCTCAAGAAACGTACAAAAGATAACACATTCTGTGTAAACAAAAGCGATGCAAATATTAATAAGTTCATCGATGGCTGTTTACACCGCCCGCCCAGGCGAGTGCTCGCTTTACTAGTTTGTAGCTGAGCGAGAAAAATTCAGTCGCCGGGCGACATCCTGTCTTAACGCGGGCGAGTAAAGCTTGGCGGCCATAGCAGTGTGACCAGATTCAGTATATTAATAGGTACTTTTTCAGTTCATTTTCATATAATTTTGTAGATTTTTCCAAAAATCTGTATTTTTGTAGCAGTCCGGCCAAACTATGAGAGATATGAAAATAGCAAATTTGGAAAAGTTGTAATCACTAAAAACTGTCACAAAACCGCTTTGCCCGAGTAAGCGCCTAAAGCGGTCATGAGGGTAAGGGCAAAGTGGTCATGCCAAAATATATCAAGAAATGCAATTTTAATTACCAAAAATACCAAAAATAATTTATATTCCACTTAATTCACGATAAAAAATGGCACAGTTAAAAAAAAGTATCAAATTAAACAATAATTTCAGTTTTCAAATTTAAATCTAAGTGCCAAAAGTTCTTCTACATAAGTATAGTTAACATCGGTTTTTTAGCATTAGATCCTAATGTAAATAAGAATAGATTTCTTCATTAATGTGAATACGGCATAACGCGGACCGCTTTGCCATTTTACACCATTTAAAAATCAATTCAGATCACTTAATTTAACTCGGCCACAAGTGAATTCTCAGACGGGAATCGAACCCGCGACCTTTGGAAATCCGGTCCAATGCTCTAACCGCTGAGCTACCGAGACTTGCGAACCACCGTCGAAATTCTCCAATACTTTTTTATTTTTTAATACGCTGTAGGCCAGCGTTGTCACATCAATGCTAGGAATATCCTTGCATTCGAAAGAAACATCTTTTCAGTAGGCCTAGCATGAGCGGCTTTTATCGACTCGATAACTCGATAACGTGCCGCTGTCCCGCTCACATCTTAGCGGAATAAGCAAGACAGCATGATGCGCTATATCATATCGTGTGATATAGAGGCGTTCATGCTAGGGGGGCTGGTGTTTAACGATCGATTAAGATGCAACTGCCAATAAATTATGATTTTGTAATTTTTGCACTTTTCACTGCTATTTTTATACTTATGGTAAATTTTAAATAGAAAAATGTCACCGACCACCGTCGAAATTCTCCAATACTTTTATATTTTTTAACACGCTGTAGGCCAGCGTTGTCACATCAATGCTAGGAATATCCTTGCATTCGAAAGAAACATCTTTTCAGGTGTTTAACGATCGATTAAGATGCAACTGCCAATAATTTCGTCTGAGAATTCACTTGTGGCCGAGTTAATTTTTTCCAATATTTTTCTATTAAAAATTTACCATAAGTATAAAAACATCGCTTTGCCTCCTACGGCCGCATTGAGCTGACTACATACCTCAATGCATGGATATCTTAACAAATAAATAGTTAATAAGTAGGTAGTTCTAGGTTGATATATGATTATGAATATATTCTGGATTGATTTAAAATCTACTTTCAATAAAACAAAAATGTAAACTTAATACGATTTTACCTTTATAAACCCAACCTTATGCTGTCAGTTTTGTTACTTTTCCGGTCAGCGTATATGTTACTATCGAAATAGTATCAAAACTGAGGTAACATTAAATATTCACCGAATATGCATTATTAAAAAAAAAAAAAATTAAACTAACGAATTTTGCAGCGAAATCTACAAGTTCACTAACGTACAAGATACAGGCAAAAAGTAAAAAACTTGGTATTATAACTTACATGACATTAATTTTGACACCACCTAAAGGCTGAGTGTTTACACGTCATAATTTGCTAACTTTTGACAAACAACTGAAATATTTAAATGACCGACGGATAGGGCTCACCTCTGTGTTGCAAGTTGCAAGCCGATCAAGACAAATGGTAATATCATTGCAGAGAAAAGTCGGTAACAAAACTGACATGACAGGGAAATGTTTTAAAAATTAGGGACAAACTTTGATCAGTAAATTTGATATACGAGTATATTTGCATTGTTTTAAGGTTGTAAATATGACTTGATCGTAAAGAACAAGATGTAACCAATTAAAATAAAATTAAATTCATTTATGGACCTATGCAAATATTGATAAATATTTAAAAGACAATCATGCAATCAAGGGTCGAGTCAGCGCCTATTTGGGTTCCTTGATGGATTTCTTTTATATTAAAATAATTAAAAAAACCCTGAAATACTTGAAATAGTAAGAAATCCAAATAAACGTAATAAAGTTGATTTATTATGACGTCGATAGCCAGATGGATTTTACCCGACAGCTAAGTGGTTATACCGCCACTGGTTCGGTCGCCAGAGTCTCGCTCGTGGGTCAGCAGGGTGTACCACGTGCAGGTGAGGTTGACATTTGGGGCACTTGATAGATGTGTACCCCCATCGAGTTCCAGTAAGTACCTACTTGTCGTGAATTCATAATAAACTAATTATCTACATAAGTATGACTTATATTTAAACTAGATATTATATACAATAACGTCTATCCATTCTGTACTTCTGTTATTGTTTATCTATCACATAAGTTCAACTTTTACTTTCTTGAAAACCTGTTCGTAATCAAGAAAACGCACCTGGCCAATTGAACCGTGAATATTTGACCATCACCATATTGCTGCTCAGCACCATATTTATTACATAGGATTTTTTTTATTTTTGACACAAACAAGAGCAAAGCTTCATGAGCAATTGTTACATTTGTCACAAATATTCGTTAATATTAATTGAATTGGTCTTAAATTAGAGAAAACCCAGAATTCATTTAATATCAACATAAGGGTTCGAATGTGATAGTGTAATAATTCGTCCAAGTGAAATGGCTGTAGATTGAAAGACCGCCATCTGTCCATCACGCGTATTCGAAATCGTGACGCAATATCTAGGCGTATCGCATGCCTGAATTGATTTGATTTAAACGTGGTCTCCAGCTCCAGTTTAGACAAAGAGATTAGGCAAGCTCCTTCACGGCCAAAATTAGTCTCACTATCAATGCTATTCTATTAAGTAATGAAGGTAGGTACCTACTTGAAAAAAGAAGAAAGAAAATTTTGTTTGGCTCATCCAAAACACACAAATGCCTGTTTTACCTATTAACTATTCCATAATTAACTTTCGGTAACTTTATTAAGGCCCATTTGCGGTAAGCTAATAAGTAACAATTATTCGGACTCAAGAGTTATTTGTATACAAAAGTTAATACTTTTGCATACAAATAACTAACAAATAAATTATTAACTTAGCTTGGCGCAAGTGAGCCTTACTAAATCACAAAAATTCTAGGTCTGTATTTTTTAGATCAGTGTTTTGTCACAGAATAGGTTTCGTTCGTTTAAATTTGCCGCGTCATCGCACCGCTGCGTCGCCGCTGTAGTGTCTCAAAAAGAAACGATGTCTCAATGCTGCCAACTTAACAGTTTAATTGAACGCGTCAATAAAGCCAATGGACGTTCGCCCATAATATGGAATTTAGTTTTAGTAGGTTGGTCTGCTTGTTATGTTGGTTGTCTGTCTTACTTGTCATTGTCAAACAAACGTCAAGTCAAACTTCAAAGTCAATTCGTCCATTTTATTGAAAGCACGTTTGATGTGATGTGTGTGTTATGTGAAAAATCATGGCTATGTTAGCAGGACCTCGCAGAAAACAGAAAGTAATTAATCTGCGCGCTAAAAATAATGATTGGAGTAATGACTCAAACAAGTTTGGTCAACGAATGTTGGAAAAAATGGGTTGGAGTTCTGGTAAGGGGTTAGGTGCAAAGGAAAATGGTATTGTCGAACATGTAGTCGCTAGATACAAAAACGATGAAAAGGGTCTTGGTTTCGAAGATCGGAACGACCAGTGGACAAAACATGAAGATGACTTTAATGCTCTACTATCAAATTTATCAAATGGTAAGTTGATACTTGTTCTCATACATTTATTTAGCCAACTTGTAATGATTTTATTTGTATTTTTAGTATAAAACGTTATTTATTATTTGATAATAAAAGAGTTATAAGGCAATGTTGCAATTATTTTATGTAGACAATTATTTGTTTGTTACAGCTAGCGGTGATGATGAGAAACTTCACAGTGGTATTTCTTTAGAAGATAAATCTAAAAAGAGCAAGGCACGCGTACATTATCATAAGTTTACACGCGGCAAAGACTTAACTCGTTATAGTGAAAAAGACCTAGCAAATATATTTGGAAAAAGAACTCTTAAGGGTAAAGATAAATACAAAGAGAAATCGGAGGTGGATACAGTGAAGGAATTGGACCAAAAGTTCAGGGAAAAAGGCAGCATGGAGGACTATTTTAAGAATAAACTTGCAGCATTTAAATCAGAAACCAACTTTGATGTAAAAATTGATAGCCAGAGCAGTGATGCAGATTATGTATTTAAAGGTTTTGGTTTTTCTGCACAATCTGACGAAAATGAGTCCAATGATGAAAGCCTAAAAGTTGGATTCTCATTTTATTCTAACTCTTCTACTGAAGTAATAGCCGAGAGTGCTTTTTCAAGTGCTTCACAAAAAGTAACTGCAGTTGAAGATGTTGAATATGACCAAAAACAAGTTAAGAAAAAGAAGAAGAAATCTAAATGCATTGATTCAACTCAAGTTATCGATGAGCAAGAAAAACAACCTGCTCATGAAGAAAACTACAAAACAAATAATTGTGAAATAAAAAGAAAATCACGAAAAAAATCTAAAAGGAAACCTGAAATTGAAGTTGAAGATGAATGTGATCTAATAAAAAACAAAAAGAAGAAAGCAATTTCTAATGAAAGTACTGTTCCTGAAGAGTTACAGGAAAATCAAGAAGAATTTATTCAGAAGAAAAAAAAGAAAAAGAAAAATAAAACATTATAATATGAACATTTCAGAGTTTAATTTTCTATTAGTATTAATTAAATTAGTTGGTTCATAAGTACCCTTGTAGAAGTCGAAACTCAGACTACAAAATAAAAGTAACTAAAACTGGTTTCTGAACGTGTTCACGCTTGGATGACGTAAGCCGACGCGCATTGGGCTTCGCATGGCATGGGGTCGCCATCTTGTTTAGTGATGTACGATAGTTGTTTGATTTGGGCTGTATAGTCGAGAGCTTTGAGTATTCTAACTTTTTCATTCTAATGATTTAAGGAAGCAATAAATAATAATAATAAATATATAAACAAAACCAAGTTATAGTTTCTCAACATAAGTTTATCTTTGTTTATTCAATCAAATTATAAAAGATGAGATTCTCAGATGGGAGTATAATTTGTGAGCCGAATGATTTTTTATAATATTTTTCTATTAATTTATCATTAAAGATTAAGATAGTATTGAAAAGGCAAAACTTAAAAATCTAAAAAAAAAATACTTAAAATTGGCAAATGTTAAACTTTGTTGGTTAATGTTATGCAGGAACATTAAAATAAAGTTCACAATCATAATATTATTTTAAAGAAAGTTTAATAATTATGATGGAAATCTACAATTAAAAAAAAAAGCAAAAAAATGATCTGAAATTATAAAACTATCTAGTAATTTCCAATAAAGTTAATGTTAGTTAATGTAGTTTTTCCAGAATTATGTCGCCGTCCGTCACCACGTGACATTGATCTTTACTATGTGAAATTGTTGCCATATTGTAAGTTCAGAAATATGCTCAGTGTCAGCTTTCATTAGCTAAACTCCAAATCTTTTAGGTGGCAGTTATGCCCTTTTCACACCACCGCTGCGGCAAGCGAAACCGCAGCGGAATGCGAAATGACAAGGATCGCCATATTTAATAAAACTACCTAAAGGTTAAGAAACAGTTTCGCACGTATTCCGCTCGCCGCCGCCTTTCCACAGGTAGGTGTGAAAAAGGCGTTAATAGACGCCCTTTTTCATTCATCACCTTACTGTATTTATTAATTTGACTTGAGTTTTATTAGATAATAATTTCATTATTTGATTCCACGTTAGTTTATACTTCCATTCGACAACTCGATTATGTCTATTCGCATAGTTTAGTTACATCCCTGTAACTGTCATAACGATCGATCACATGTTTGTCAATTTGACGTTTGTGTATTTTAGGTTAAAAAGCGGGCTGGAGTAAATTGTTTGTGTTTTGCTAAATTAAAAACATTTATAATTATGAAAATTATGTAAATAAATTATGTGAAATGTTCACCAATCGTAAGTGATATGATATTTAACAGCCACGTGCAACAAGAGTCAAGTGATATTTTGTCAGAGGATTACAAATTTAAGTTTATTTTAAACAGGAAGAGAATGAAGAACAATGAAAAGAAATCTAAAAAAAGGTCTGTTTCTTCAAAGAAATCTGATAAAATTAGTAATATTGACCAAAGTGATTTGGAAGAACTTAGAACTGTTTATATGAAATGCAAAGAAGTTATGTTGAAGATAGAAAATAAATATGGACATTTACTTAATCTTAAGGATTCAGACATGAACTGTGAAGGTAATCCGAATGAAGAATTAGAACAAACAGATAAATGCGAGTGCAAAAGCAATAAAAAAATAATTTTTGATGAAGACGGCCAAATTATAGAGACAAAACCTGAATTGGAAAGTCACATATGCTCTAAAAAATTGAAAAGAAAATTCAGTGATGTTGAAACAAGTGTAATAAATGTACAAGTTGAGTATGAATCACAGGAATCTATATTACCATATGACATAGAAACCTTATCAAATAAATTACAAGACCCAGATATAGAAACAACTCATAGGAACAGAATTATTCACAGAATAAAGACTATTAAACAAGAGTTCATTGATGAGTTAAGGTTTCATAAGAGATCTCTAATAGAAAAAGTTAAAGCAAAACCTGATGAGATATTTGAATTTAAAGGTTCTAATTTAAACAACCTTCCAGGTTATTTATAGGGATTGTAAATGTATTATACCATTTTACTGTCATCCAAAGTAAATAAATGATAAGATTATATTAACTTTGTTTATCTTTGTTTATAATTTATAAACTTATAAACCATAATAAAAAGGCTGATCAATGTAGGTGGACTGGCATAGATTCTGATAGTCATTATTTGATTTAATTTGTCATTTGCTAGCAGGACACAGGTCTCCAGAGAATAATGGAATTTCAATTAAAAACGATCAAACACTCATATAACTTTGAATAGAAAAATTCAACAGCCGTGTCCATGTAACTGGTTTCTAAAAGAAGAGAGCAGTGAATTTCAGCTAGAGCTGCATACAACATTTGGTAATAAGCATTACCAGTTACCAGTTCCAGTTTGGGCTGATACCCTGGTGTTGTTGCTGAGTTTGAGGGTAGGAGGCGGGTGATGGCACCGCGTTACAAGATAGTTCTACAGTTACCTCCAATGCAGGATGGTACAAATCAATCGGTACTAATGGTTCACACTCCCACAAAAGTTAAAAATATTAACCTGATTGGGAACAATGTCTCTCAATATTAACCTTTCAGGCCCTAGATTATGCGACATAATAGATTTTCCATTGTTCTCTAGACACTGGTGTTTCATTTGGGTTTAATGAATTAAGTCTAATGTCCCACCATGACTATTAAGCACTGTATTATACTGATTCAAATTACAAAATTCACTAAAAAGCTCAAATTGCGTTTTAAAATGTTTTGAGTAGGGTTTGGTAAACAAGCAGTCAGTGGTGTGTACAATCGGAGAACTTCCCGGTCGACCAGTCGAGTTTTTTTGGGAACATTAAGTAAGAAGTAATAAGGTTAAAAAAAGTATTTATTATTTAAATGAAATACTTATTAATGTTGTAATTTTTGTGATTTAAACACACTTTGAAATAACACTCGCTCTCTGCAGCGATGCCAAGTTGACTGGCAACATACCGAGGTGATGAGATGTCTGTATGACGGTGCATTTATGAGTGTCCAAGTACAGAACCAGCAGACTAAACCTATCCCACTACGTAGGGGAGTGAGGCAGGGGGATGTAATATCCCTGAAACTGTACACAAACACTTTGGAGGATATGTTTAAGACGTTGGGCTGGAAAGAGATTTAAAATCTCTTATAGATCATGAAGTATTTAAGATATCATTAAACTTTAAACTAGTTTCGTTTATTAATATAGTCGCATAGTATGAAACTATCACAAATAATAATTTTACAGGTATGTACTTGATACTGTAGTGTAGTTGAGTTTAATAATAAGTATTTCTGATTACATAAGTCTTTATTTAAATTCGGAATTGAATTTTGGATGCGGTGGTGGTTAGTGGAAAACTAAAGGATCTTCATTTGTCATTCAGTAGGGTTCAATCCTCGTTCAATCTTATTATGGTGTCGCATCCAAATAAGCCTACTCGAATTCTATTATAAAGCTCCAATAGTTCAGTACAAAATTAAACCTTAATTGCTTACTCTTGGAGTAAAAAGTACAATGTTGATCTAGATTCTGTCTGGGTTTCTACCGGTATAGAATGTCCATTGTCTATAAAATGACCAAATGAACGTTGCGTTTGATGAAAGCCATGTCATTCGAATTTATCACTTATCAGTTGGTGATAAGGGTGTTCTGTTTTTAGTGCCGTAGCTGTATTGTTATGTGTTGTATTCCTACAGAATAATGATGTGGTCGCATACTTTCTGTGAACCGTCAGCTTTGTGAAATCGCTGGAATTTGTGCTGCGGCTGCGGCTATTTGCAAACGCCCGGTGTGCGATGACAAATGATCGTTTAGTTTGTCATTGCTTCATTTACGCTTATTATCTTAATAATTCATGGTTGCATTTGGACTTTCGAACCTATTTAGTAGCCTCTAGCGAAACGACTCTAGTCTAGAGCCTTTGATTTTGAAGATCGTCGTCAACCCAGCTGGAGCACTGGCCTTCCAAGGATGGGTAGATAAGAAGATTGCGTAATGCCATGAACCATGATACACCACGCGAGTTTTTGGGTTTTAACGACTGCAAATACAGCCAGGACCAACGGATTAATGTAGCTACTGCCTTCCGAAGCACGCACAAACTTATTTATAGGTCAATAACAACTGAAAATGTACTTGCGGTTGATCGGTGACACCAATATGTTTAATCGACCGTGACTGAACTAAAGTAAGGCTCTTACGGCACTTATACGAGTCGATAGACAAACGACTTCCTTAATGTGTCTTACACATGAAGAGATATATGTAACTGGGTTGTCTATGAATTAAGTGCAATGCGAGCTTATATGCGTGTAAAGTGCTACCTATATGAAATCTTTTTTTAAACTTCTGCAAGGAGTAGATTTCTTTACAACTTAATTTATGGTGGTATTATAGAGTTATCTTAAGGCCTTTGTTTATTTTTAATCGTTACTAGTTATATATTAGTACAGTTGCTATAGTTTTAGTTCGTATTTTTCAATGATGATGAAAACCATAAGCGCTGAGTTACCCAGTTTAGTACTTTGCAATGCTGGACTTGATGAATTTCCACCCATTTTTCTTTGCAAAAAATCCAGAGTAGTGACTTGGTGCTTGTTTCCGTCCATGTTTAGTCGATACTTTCATCGCATCTGTTCCATAACGGCCTCTAATGTCTTGGTAAACAAAACTCTCATTTGAATAGCAGTACTTCGCGTGTACAAGTGTGACAGTATTGACGTTACCCGACCACTGGTAAAGAACACCCATCCGCTTCACGAGTTATCACATCCCATGGTATTTTGAATTAGGAGGATTCTATTCTTGGGCCTTCGATATTCAAATAATCTCATTTATGTCTCGCGAGACGGCGTCATCGACGGACGTCTACGGTATAATATTCGTATTTAAAAAAAGCTACACTAAGAATTTGCATAGTTTTAAAAAGTTTGGTGTTGTTTTGTTTCGATTTTAAAAAGTTTATTCCAAAGTTTGATTTGTTTGTTCCATGGACTTAATGTTCTAGCTATAGTCGAAAACAGAAACTGTGAAACAGACAAAAAGTGGACTTAATAAAAAATAAGTGATGATTATACTTGTGATTATAAACTGATTGTTATGTCTGAAAACTGTACTATGAAATTGGATAACTTTGGATTTGAGAAATTGCAGGTTGGTGTTACCTATCATCTAATATAAAAAAAAAAAATCAATCCACATTTGCCAGTGTATTTTTTATAAATCTTAGATTCTTCTCAACTTTTTAAAACTACCAAATGGAGTTTAGTTTTTTTTTAATAAGAACCTCGGTAAGAATCATCGGTTTCATAGATACCATACTATTGAGATCGAATTAAATTAAAAGAAGCAGTATTTATATAATCTTCACATTAGCAGACTATAATTTAAACTTTTTCTTTCCGTTAATGAATAGGAATTCAGATGAATATTAATAAATAATTCATTATGATTAGCAACAGGGGAATGCTGAGAAGTTTGATCAACTTTATGTAACTACTCACAACTTTCAAAATATCATTAAAACAATTAAAAAAGAAAACTATTACATATTTCATTCAATATTTTATTACAAGAACTTTTTTCAGAAAATAAAATAAAATTAAAAACAGTTTTCTCACGAATACGTAGTTTAAAGACGGGACATTCCTTAGTCGTTCGATGTTATTTATTTGGTTGTAGGTATTAAACTGTTAATTTAGTCACTTTACAAAGTTTTGAGATATCTTAACTCAAGGAAATAAAAATTCTTAATATTTTAATAAATTTCTTAATTACTTACTAAATATTAATCGAAATGCAAAAGTAGCTCCCATTTCGTTATTTGTTTCATTTTCACGACAGAAGCATATATAGATGAGTTATAATGTAATACACACACATTTGCACTAAACCTAAAGAATCGCATAAGGCTATTCTATTGATAATAAGAATAGATATTGGGCCCGTAAGTTAAGAATTTGCCTTTGTGGATATTATTAATAGTTATAATATTAAACTTTATTGCACATAGTTACAAAGAAATACAATACAAAGGACACAGAACAGGACAGTAAACACACAATAGGCGGCCTTATTAGCAATCTCTTCCAGGCAACCTTGGATGACAGAGAGTCTATACTCTCTGTCTATATAAATAAAGGATAGTAGGGGAATGGATGCAAAAAGAAAGTGAAATAAGGAGGATATTATTGGAGTGCAAAGCAATTTTTATTAAAATTAAGATAAATCAGAATAGTCTTAGGCGATTTTTAAGTTTAGTACAAATGGAATCATTGTTTACTTACAAAGACAATAACCATCTACATCTCGATGGTCTTTTACCTTTGTTAATTAGACCGTTGAGTTGCAAAATACTTATCTCGTTATGCATTCCTCATTGATATCGAGACAAGACAGCAGCTGCAATAGAGATATCTCGTCTTTCAAAACAAAATCGAAACTCGATTGCATAAAACATGTAAGTGCGTAGGCAGTAACATCTTTGTGGGACTCAAAAGGTAGGTTGGTTAGAGGTAGATATTGTGACCTCTTGCACAATGCTAGAAGTTGTTGGATAATCATCCATATATGGATAAAAAGGTTTATTTTGAAATTGTTATTGGCGGCCTTTAGCGTTATTATTTTTGAGTACTGTTGTTAAATGGCAAAAGGAAGTAAGTATAAGGTTTGACTCGGTATATTGCTAGGAAAATATACTTACATATTTGTTATTAAAACGTATCTGCATTATCATAAATGTTTTACCCTTAATTAATACTTATATATCTAACAGAAAATGTTTTGGAATGATAGCCAAACTTGGACGAATAGACATATTATTAGTAAACGTACAACAATAGCTACATTTTTACATTACAAATAACGCACAGAATCGTAAACGCTCATTGATGGTTTTATCTATACTTCTATACTAATAATAATATTATAAAGAGGAAAGATTTGATTCCTTGTTTGTTATTTTTATTGAATAGGCTCCAAAACTACTGGACCGATTTGAAAAATGCTTTCACTGTTGGGAAGCTGCACTATCCCCTAGTAACATAGGCTACATTTTATCTCGATATTCCCACGGGAACGGAAACCACGCGGGTGAAACCGCGAGCGGCCGCTAGTTATTTATATAAGGAATTAATATCGTCGTCTAGATACTTATTTCACTGTTTAGATAGGTACAAATTGTTTAAAATAATGTTGGACGTAAGGTGATGTAAAACTAGGCATTATATGTAACGTGAGCAGCGTGACGCGTTGAAATCTTATTAACGTACGGAGTTCGGTACGATCTTATTTCGCATTCATAGAAATATTTCTATGGCCAAGGGATTCCACTTACTATGAATTCGACACATTGACTTATAATTCGACACTATATTGTTTCCTATCATATTTTTTGTGTATAATTACGTATATTGTTGTGTAAATCGAAATGACGGCCAACAATTTTTATTCAATATTTTTGTAAATCCATCAGTGTTACAGCAGCTTTATACTTTCAAAATCGGTTGGAACTTAATATTTGTCGTACTAAAGTTCAAAATGAATTTATTTTACTGTCATTGTGATTTACGGCCGATACCTCTAGTACCCACTTTCTACACATCACTTTACTTGCTTGATGTAAGTAGACGTAGGTAGGTATCTTTGTATTAATTTCATTTTATCATCCTCCATAATTAAGAATTATTAGTTATGTTATGTTATGATATAAGTGCCGGTCTATGATGATGGTGTAGTGACATGAAAAAGAAGTAGTTAACTACACAACGCTAGCTAGTGTTCCGCCCGTGACTTGTTCCGCGTTGATTTACGTTTTATCGCGCTCCCCTGGTTATCTTGCGCTTTTTAGGGTTTTTGGTTACTACAAAAAATACTTAGCCTTTATGTTCTTCCTCATGGTCTACCTATATGCTAAAGGTAAAAAAAAACAGACAGATAAACAGGCAGATCTTCGATTGATTTATTTTCGCATTTATAATATTTTTGTATGATGTTGATGATATATGAATAGTTCGGATGTGACGAGAAAAGTACCTACAACTTATATTGCAATTTGCGTTGGCAATGCAACACTGATGAACATAACAAAATAATGTTTGATGGTGTTATAATAAAATGTATAGATATTTAACTAACCAAGTTCAAAGTTTGAGTAGGACAGCAGAAGAATAGCTTAGGTACTGTAACGCGTTTTCCTATTTATTTTATCTGTACAATATACAGATAAAATAAATAGTAAAACGCGTTGTACTGTTTACTATACTATTTATTTTGTCTCTATATAACAGTATCAAAGCGTTTTTATTATAAAAGTAACGCTCACAGTACACATTAAATACTGATTTTATAACAGTGATGTAATTTACAACACAATTCACTAATATTTTCAACTAGATCCACTGAATGCGATTGGAACTCAATATTAATTCTCCTGCAAGCACAGTATAATATTTTACAATTAGCAGTTGGTTCATAATTCACTCCCAAGTGACCATTACCATTAGTTTGCTTTAGCACCTTACTGGATGGGAGCGGCTCGTCGCGTGAGAACCTGAGGACCAATCCTTGATTAACAGGTTTGCGATGGACTGAAGTAGTAACTAAGTATGGGGTATATTAAAACGAGGGTTGCCAACTCCTTTTTATGCTAAACGGCTTATTAATTTAATTGCCAAATAAATAAATAGCGCTCCTACATAACAGCATTTGAAATAAATATTAAACTATTTAAAAGAGATAAGTACCATATTATCTTGTTCATACGTGTACAAAATCTATTTTTAAACTCATCGACAACCTTGGAATTTTGAGCATGTTTGAACAAGTCTTCAGCTTGCTTGGTTTTACGGTTGATGAACAACAAAGTTTTGCTTTCGTTTATTGGGGCAAACAATGGACAATGTTCTAGTGTTGCGAGTTTGCGAACAATATGCGTATATACTGTGAAATATGGAATATACCTACGTGAATGAATGTTATTGCTATATGGAAAATAATACCGTATAACGATTTCCAGAGTTTCGGTAGTTTTGAGGAAATAAAATCTGGACCTCTTCAAAATTAGGTTTCTCATTCCAAGGAAGACTCTTCCCCCGGCTCAATCAAAACACCAAGATATCGTCAGATAAATTCTGCTAACCATAACTGAGACTGACATGGCAAATATTTCAAGTATGAATGAAGCAGGTACATACCTATATTTTATGTGTATTATCATATTTCAAAAACATTAGCCGTCCACTGCTGGCCATAGGCCTTCTGAGATATTAGTTTTACATACGTTGCAATAAAACCCAGCTAGGTATTATATTTTCCCTTTTGCACAAATTACCCTAGTTGAAAAACTTTACAATTAATGTTTGGGACAGTCTTAGATTTGAATTGTATTGATGTTAGTTAAGACGATGACATCGATAGTAGGTCAAGCTTTCTTAGGTATTAAACGTAATGTCTTTAGCAGAATGTAGGTTACGTCTTCGCTAACATCTTTTTTACTGTAGCAAATGCAATTAGAAAGAGTTCTCTAATGAAACCTAAGCGAGTGGAACGTTTTATTTTTCTACAAGGTTCGTTTAGTTTCATTTGAGACTGACCTTTACCTTTCAGGCACGGCGGCCCCCTAATTGTCTTATTTAAAACTATCACAATCCCTTTCAGAGGTATTGTGATTGTGATAGTTTCGTGTGTCATATTGCTAAGACAGTTCAATTTCGTTTATTCCCTACCTTTTAAAACGCGTCCCGATCACAATCCCTTTCAAATGTCAAATAGTGACGGTCTGAATATCTTTCAAATTACGAATTGATAGGGATTGCGATAGATTTGAAATTAGACAATTAGCCCCCAGATTATGAGACAATGGATATTCCATTGTTCTCTGGACACCGGTCGGTGTCCGGTTCGGGTTTGATGAATTAGTTTCGTTAGATAAAAAATCCTTAGGGAACATTCGACCGCGATAACAACGATCCTGTGTATCATAGATATAACATATTTGTGCTATTATTCGCCCAAATCCGTTCTGCCGTTTTTGCAAACTTATACCACCGATGCTATCCTTTCATATTTGCAGATGTTTAAAGATAAGGATTAGATTTGTATTTTAATTTTTTGGTTTAGTGCGTATCGCCTGATTTTTCATAGTGAGGCTTTTTTGTTTTTTGTTTTGTTCCGGATCATTGACCTAGTTTTATTTTTAACTTTACTTTCGTAGGCAGTCTAAATAATATAAGCTTCGGGGAAATGAACTTGTTTTGACGTCGCATCTCAATAAGTTACCTTAGTTTGATACGGTTACATAGTCGGCAGAAAAAGTTCAATCAACTTTTATTGAAAAAGAGGAAAATGGTGATTCTAACAAGCTCAAAAATCTTTAACTATTTATTAATCCGATATGCTATATATATAAATAGTTTCTTTAATGTAAATTCTAAGGTCATAAAAATTAATCTCCTTTTCCTCAGACGGCAGAGCGCAGTGCAGGCTGGGAGACGCACCGAGTGCGTCTAAACAGGGTGCCAGGATACGGATTCGGGATCGCCGTGTCTGGTGGCAGGGATAATCCCCACTTTGCCAGCGGGGACCCGTCTATTGCGGTGTCCGACGTTCTGAGGGGAGGCCCGGCGGAAGATAAATTACAGTACGTATTCTTTTTAGAAGCGTTATTATCTTACCAGTTTTTTCTCGTAGGGTCGGGATGTCTTCAATCGTTTAGAATGGTGTAGCTTCTTTCACACCCATTAAAAAGCTTGTAAACACAAATCTCCTAAAACTACCAATTACTGTTATACAGCCATCTTACTTGGTAAAATATGGGATGAAAGCTTACAGACACAAGGGCCCGTTATAATTTTGTATTTAATTTGCCTTTATCCGTTCAAAAACGAATGAAGGGCCATTGATCCATGGCCTAATAATGATATTTTGCCATCGACTCAAAAAAAATAATTAGAAAAGAAAATGATTATTCAGTGAAAAGTTTTTATCATACTTACCTACATATAATCCAGTAGATAACGGTATAGATTTTAATTAATTTTATGTATTATGCAATTGCAGAGTCAATGATAGGATAGTGTCAGTGAATGGGGTGCCTTTAGAGAATGTGGAGTACGCACGCGCGGTGCAGGTCCTTCGGGACTCGGGGGCGGCTGTCTCGCTCGTGGTCAAGAGGAGAGCCCCCGCCCCGCCCCCCACCGCACCCACTACCATCAAGCTGTCCCTCTCTAGGAACGGGAAGAAAGAAGGTAGGTTGGAAAAGGACTTAATTCGTCTTCACGTAGTTTGGGTCTGAAAAGGTTTGGAAGCTTGTGCCTTGTGGTGCACCTTGGGGTGAGCTTCCGTCCAACAGTGGATTGTGATAGGCTAAATGATGATGAGGCGTACCTAGCTTGAACGCTTGTAGTGAAGACATGCTCATCACGATAGAGTAGGTATGGGTAAGACATACAAAGGCGGAGTACGGAAGAGCTCTAATATAGATAATGCTATTATTTTGTTTGATAAGGTTTGAAATAAAGTGAGATCATCTTCTTTATTTACAGATTTCGGAATAGTATTAGGCTGTAAACTATACGTCAAAGAGTTAACAATGCGAGCTCGTGAACAGCTCAACCAAGCAGGGCAAGGTTTATGCGAAGGGGATGTAGTCACAAGGATAAACAACACGCCCGTCACGGATGCCATGACCCTGAAGGAAGCCAGAAAGCTAATAGAGTCCTGCAAGGACCGCCTGAACCTGGTCATCACTAGGGAACTGATAAGGGAGGAGACTGTCACCAACGGCAATTATCAGAATAATTACAACAGTTTAGGTGAGTGCTAAATTAAAAAAAATACGAGTACGTATATACGACTGTATAAAAAAATATCCATCGTTATTCATATTAGAATTTAAAATAACAACAAGCTCTTTAATAATCATTTATTTTAGGCTTTTTTAGCTATTCGGAATCATTAATTATGGAGCTTTTATAGCTATTTTTAGGAACTCATGTACCTACAAGAAATAAAAAACTAGACTTTACTACCTATTCAGAATTTATATCTTTCGGATAATAAATTGTCAAACAATTGAATGTATAAAAAAATGTCATATACCTAATTCAGAATCAATAATAAGAAATTACCAAAGGGTACTTATTATTCAATATTATCTATTCATTGATATTTTTAACCCCCGACGCAAAAAGAGGGGTTTTAAGTTTGATTTGTGTTAGTGTGTGTGTGTGTGTCTGTCTGGCTGTCTGTCTGAGGCAACCTAAACCTAAACGAATGGCTCTATTATTATTCGGTTTTCAATTTATTTGAGCTTTATTTCTTTTTTTTATTCTAAACGATAAAGTTATCCCGTCATACACCAGCCGGTGCGTAGGTAATTAAGTAACTGCCGTGTTTTATGACCTACCCTTACTCAATAAGTTGATACCGCTTGCTAACGCAATTTTCCTTCGTTTGCAGAAGCCCAACCTCACAACGCACACCCTGGCGGCGAGCAAGTATCGCCCGCGTACTCCAGCAGCGGGCAGAACCTGTACGTGGCGGCGCCGGTACGAGCCAATGAGGGCCGGCGCGGGCAGTTGCCACATGAACACGACCAACCACCCCGTCCACCACCACCTAGGAACGAAGGTAACAAAGAAGAAATCTGTAGTCATATACTAACTTTAGGCTGCTGGAAGAATATTATGCGTTTCTGACAGGTTAGAATAGACGTTTGGTTAGCTATTAACATCACAAATCAAACGTGGCTCGGTGCGAGAACGAGCAGCCAACGTCTAGAAACGAAGGTATATAGACGCCTATAGCAAATACTATAGATAATCTAGCTAGTTAATCCGTACAGCTTTGGAAGAATTCGTGCAACAAGGTGACACTAGAGAACCTAGCGGCAGCAGTGAATCATTTCGCTGGAACGAAACAGCAGTGGACTTGCTTCTTGATATCAACGAACAAGATTAAATTTTATTCAATTGTTGTTGCCTCTGCAAGAGGTTATACTTTCGTAAAATAGGTTTGTTAATAAATCGTCGTCATTTATTACAGATTACTACAGCAGTAGAAGACAGTTATACGAAGAGGATGGAGTAGTCAATCAAAGGAATAAACCTCCGTAAGTTAATTGATATTCAACACAAATTTCAAAAATTGCCATTTTTAAATACATTCATTTTGAAATTGAACTTTCATTATACTTACCTATAACTCAATTTCCTTTGCAGAAGTGAGCCAAGACTAATAAGCTTCCAGAAAGAAGGTTCTGTCGGCCTTCGGCTATGCGGCGGGAACAGATCGGGAGTATTCGTGTCGGGAGTCCAGCCCACTAGTCCGGCGGCGCTGCAAGGACTGCAGCCCGCTGATAAAATACTTAAGGTCATTCAAATTATCGAGATGCACGTCTTTGATATTCCTCACATTGGAAACATCACTTAGGTTTTCAAAGAAAAAGTAAAAAGTACCATACTTTCTATCGTGACAATGGGCGTTTTCCACTACCCGGCACGATGATGGCACCGGCACATATTCTGTACCGGTGTTTTCATACATTTTTATTTTACTACTCTCAGGAGCTCGTGGCTCAGTGGTTCACGCGCTCGGCTTGCTATTGTAGCCGTTAAGCAACTTTCGTAATGGTCGGTCACCAAAGATATCTTATATCGAGCCACTCTCTGCTTCGGAAGGCATGTTAAGCCGGTCCCGGCTTCCCGGATGATTCATTTGATGATGAAAACAGAAGATTACAAAGCGTTTAAATAAACCTGTACAAAATTAAATGATTTCTTATTCTTCTTTACAGGTTAACGACATGGAAATGAAAGGCGTAACCCGGGAGGAAGCGGTGCTGTTCCTACTGAGTTTGCAAGAACGCATCGACCTTATAGTGCAGCACTCGCCCGATGAATACAACGCAGTTGCCAGCGGACAAATGCGTCAGTATTTAGTGTATTTTTTATTATTTCTTATATATTCTGTATTGTTTAGTTCTTGCTAATGCATTAGGCCAGCAGATGGGCACCTGGGGGCGAGGGATGCGTTTTCTCCATGTCTCCAAAAGTATTTCTCCTAGTATGAAAAAGGCCATTAGATGGGATGTATTGGTCATGGTTGACTGTAGTAGTAGACTTGAAATAGTGATCCAAGCGTTGGCACAATGTGTACAAAGGACGTTAGAGGTTCACACACTACTAAGCGCAAAGTTCAATTGATATTTTGTTACCAACGTTTTGATAGTGAAGGATTTATTTCCTCCCTAAAGGTGTTGTATCCGGCTCGAAGGACTAGTTTATTCTGTAGAATCTATCTCGAGCAATCCTCTACAGTGTAGAGGATGACCAAAGGCACTCAATACCTGTCAAATAATAGATTCTCACAGGGGCCGCATGTTTTCTTGTATATGCTTGAGAAGTCTGAATACATGGTTAAAAAATCATGTTTATGTTCCCTTATTTTTTAATCATGTTTCTTAAATACGCGTTTACTTATTTGTTACAGCCGGTGATTCGTTCCACGTAAAGACCCATTTCCACTACACGGAGCCGACGGACGGCGAGATGTCGTTCCGCTGCGGCGACGTGTTCCACGTGGTCGACACGCTGCACAACGGCACCGTGGGCGCCTGGCAGGTCTTCAGGATAGGTGAGTTTCTAATAGCAGGTATAAAGGATAGGTAAATTCGTGTTCCGAAATTCCGCGGAAAAAACATCTTCAGAAGGCTCGTTAAGTCGTTAAAACCTACCAATCCACATTAGGCCCGCTTGTCTTATTCATCTAAAACGAAGTCCAGTCATGATGATGATGACATTTGAAGGACAGGTAAGCTCGTTCCACGTAAAGACCCAATTCCATTACATTGAGTCGACGGACGGCGAGTTGTCGTTCCGCTGCGGCGACGTGTTCGACGTGGTCGACACGCTGCACAACGGGACCGTGGCGTCTGGCAGGTCTACAGGATAGGTCAGTTTATGAACATATGATAGAATAGCAGGTTTATAGGATAGGTAAGTTTCTATCTAAACTGCAACTATGATGTAATAGCAGCTATAATGGGTGGGTAAATTCGCGTTCCAAAATTCTGCGGAAAAAATCTTCGGAAGACACGTTTAGCCGACTGTATTTGCAGTTGTCAAACGCCACCAATCCGCCTATGGGCCTATGGCCTATTCTCGTTATCCATCTGTAAGGAAGTCTGGTCATAATGATGTTGAGGTCTGAGGGATAAGTAAGCTCGTTCCACGTAAATTTCCACGAGCCCACGGACAGCGAAATGTCATTCGGCGAAATCTTCCTTAAAAAGTATAATTTGAAGCACTAACAAACATTTATGCCCACTAAGTCCAGTAGTGGATGATGATAGGCTGATGTTGATGAAGAAGTTAAATCTGACAATTTTCCCCAGGTCGCAACAACCAAGAGGTCCAAAAAGGCACGATACCCAACAAGGCTCGCGCAGAAGAGCTAGCAACGGCCCAGTTCAATGCGACTAAGAAAGAAATGTCAGGGAACGACGTCAAACACAACTTCTTCAGGAGGAGACGGTCCACGCATCGACGCAGCAAGAGCCTTGGCAAGGTATGTGAAATGAGTTTTTGGAACTAGTTGCTTAAAATATTGAGTAAAATATGTGTTTTTTTCTACTTTGGCTTTAATTAACAGATTTTTATAATTCTCACTTGCTTTAGCGTCAACTCGGAATTTGTGTATAGCTCCCACTAATTTCGTCGGTTCTATCGGAATATTGGAAAACCCAAAACGCTTTCAATATTATATCAGTACTCATAAATAATCTACAAATCAATGAAGACACCCTTAGGTAGTTTTATGCTAACATGATTAAGTAGTATTAATACGCGTCTTTTTGCGCAAGGTCTCGCGCATCCTACCGCACGCGCACCTATTACAATCCAACTTACGTCTACTACTTTATGTCAACAGGAGCACTGGGACGAAGTAGTACTATCAGACAGCATCAGCAAGTTCCCTGCCTACGAGCGGGTAGTGCTACAACAGCCAGGATTCGTGCGGCCCGTCATTGTGCTGGGCGCCGTGGGGGACATCGCACGCGACAAGCTGCTCAACGAGAGCCCCGACAAGTTCGCCTCGCCCAGTGAGTGTGCCCACTGCTGTAGCAGTGCTTCAACAGCCGGGGTTCGTGCGGATTCATAGTACTGGGTGCCGTTGGGGACATCGCACACGACAAGCTGCTCAACGAGAGCCCCGACAAGTTCGCCTCGCCCAGTGAGTGTGCCCACTGCTGTAGCAGTGCTTCAACAGCCGGGGTTCGTGCGGATTCATAGTTCTGGGTGCCGTTGGGGACATCGCACACGACAAGCTGCTCAACGAGAGCCCCGACAAGTTCGCCTCGCCCAGTGAGTGTTCCCACTGCTATAGCAGTGCTTCAACAGCCGGGGTTCGTGCGTGTTCATAGTACTGGGTGCCGTTGGGGACATCGCACACGACAAGCTGCTCAACGAGAGCCCCGACAAGTTCGCCTCGCCCAGTGAGTGTTCCCACTGCTGTAGCAGTGCTTCAACAGCCGGGGTTCGTGCGGGTTCATAGTACTGGGTGCCGTTGGGGACATCGCACACGACAAGCTGCTCAACGAGAGCCCCGACAAGTTCGCCTCGCCCAGTGAGTGTTCCCACTGCTATAGCAGTGCTTCTACAGCCGGGGTTCGTGCGGGTTCATAGTACTGGGTGCCGTTGGGGACATCGCACACGACAAGCTGCTCAACGAGAGCCCCGACAAGTTCGCCTCGCCCAGTGAGTGTTCCCACTGCTATAGCAGTGCTTCAACAGCCGGGGTTCGTGCGGGTTCATAGTACTGGGTGCCGTTGGGGACATCGCACACGACAAGCTGCTCAACGAGAGCCCCGACAAGTTCGCCTCGCCCAGTGAGTGTTCCCACTGCTATAGCAGTGCTTTAACAGCCGGGGTTCGTGCGGGTTCATAGTACTGGGTGCCGTTGGGGACATCGCACACGACAAGCTGCTCAACGAGAGCCCCGACAAGTTCGCCTCGCCCAGTGAGTGTTCCCACTGCTATAGCAGTGCTTCAACAGCCGGGGTTCGTGCGGGTTCATAGTACTGGGTGCCGTTGGGGACATCGCACACGACAAGCTGCTCAACGAGAGCCCCGACAAGTTCGCCTCGCCCAGTGAGTGTTCCCACTGCTATAGCAGTGCTTCAACAGCCGGGGTTCGTGCGGGTTCATAGTACTGGGTGCCGTTGGGGGACATCGCACACGACAAGCTGCTCAACGAGAGCCCCGACAAGTTCGCCTCGCCCAGTGAGTGTTCCCACTGCTATAGCAGTGCTTCAACAGCCGGGGTTCGTGCGGGTTCATAGTACTGGGTGCCGTTGGGGACATCGCACACGACAAGCTGCTCAACGAGAGCCCCGACAAGTTCGCCTCGCCCAGTGAGTGTTCCCACTGCTATAGCAGTGCTTCAACAGCCGGGGTTCGTGCGGGTTCATAGTACTGGGTGCCGTTGGGGACATCGCACACGACAAGCTGCTCAACGAGAGCCCCGACAAGTTCGCCTCGCCCAGTGAGTGTTCCCACTGCTATAGCAGTGCTTCAACAGCCGGGGTTCGTGCGGGTTCATAGTACTGAGTGCCGTTGGGGACATCGCACACGACAAGCTGCTCAACGAGAGCCCCGACAAGTTCGCCTCGCCCAGTGAGTGTTCCCACTGCTATAGCAGTGCTTCAACAGCCGGGGTTCGTGCGGGTTCATAGTACTGGGTGCCGTTGGGGACATCGCACACGACAAGCTGCTCAACGAGAGCCCCGACAAGTTAGCCTCGCCCAGTGAGTGTTCCCACTGCTGTAGTAGTGCTTCAACCGCCGGGTTCGTGTGGGGGTCATAGTACGGGGTGCCGTTGGGGCTGTGGCGGCACCTACCTGACGCCGCACATACTACACACACACGGTGCTAGAAACTTGTATCCACCGTGCATCAAATAAATTGCGCTGATAAGGTTTCAGTATGAGATCGAACAACATGTATGGAAACCTACATCACGCAAGCAAAGTTTCACCGAGCCACTAACATATATACAACATCCGACGATCATCTGTCGGACCGCGGTCCCCGGACTACCAACACCCAGTTCGGAGGAAGCGCCCACCATTTGACCTTCCTACAAGTGGCTTACCATCTACCACCCTTTTCCATACCTCCACTACATCCCTACAGGGACATCGCGCGCGATAAGCTGCTCAACGAGAGCCCCGACAAGTTCGCTTCGCTAAGTGAATGCTCATCATCATCAGTTCAAGAACTTGTGGCTGTGCTTGATGAATGATTGTAATATATTCGATCACGTTTGTTAAGCAACGCTCGGTCTGGCCAGGTGTTGGATGAGAGACCGTAAAGTGGCATTACAACTGAGCGCTTACGTGCTTCGGAGGGCACTTTAAACCTTCGTTCCTGGCTATTGTCCTCTGATGACAGTCGTTAAGCCAAGTTAGAGGCATTATAGACGGCCTGATAAACTCTGACGCCAGAGGTGGTTACTAATCCTCATACGATAAAAGAGAAGATAGTAAGCGACAGGTGGTCCTGCTTATGTACACGAGCGTGTAGTACAACAGGGATTCGTGCAGACGTCATCGTGCTGACGACATCGCGTGCGACATGCTGCTCAATGAGAGCTCCGACAAGTTCGCCTCGCCCAGTGAGTGCTCCTCATCACCAGTTCCTAGCACGGCGACTATTGCTTGTCTCATTTCTTAATTTTTTGTACGATAGTCTGTGTGCGCGTGATTATCACTACGTTACTGGTGACCCTCCGGAGCCCCGTTACTATATCGCCTTCGTCGTCACGGTCAGAAACCGCCATGTAAACAAGAGGTCTTTCCTTGGTCTTTCTAAAAAGAGCTGTTGTAATCGAACATAATGTTCATTTTGTAAATGTACTTGTCTAGGCGTGTCTTTTTTTATCGAAGCTAATTTAGCAATGTATTTTTTCAGAAATGGACAGCAACCTAGAAGACAGTAAAACCAAATCCGCTGGCATAATACGGTTGTCCAGCATTCGAACCATAATGGAAAGAGGGAAGCACGCACTCCTAGATATAACTCCTAACGCGGTCGACCGGCTCAACTACGCCCAGTTCTACCCCATAGTCATATTCCTGAAGGCGGACAATAAACATATTATAAAACAATTGAGGGCTGGGTTACCGAAGTAAGTATATTTTGTATGTAATATTTTTTGTTTATATTCCATAACTTGGTACGACTCATAATGGAGAGAGAGTCAAGCACGCACTCCTAGATATAACTCCCAACGCAGTCGACCAGCTGAACTACGCCCAGTTCTACCCCATAGTCATATTATAGAAGGCGAATAATAAACATATTATAAAACAATTGAGTGTTGGTTACCGAAGTCAATATATTTTTTATGTTATATTTTTTGTTTATTCCCAAACTTGGAGCGAGAGAAGTTATGTCTAGGAAGACATAACTCCTAACGCGGTGAACCGAACTTAATTACGCCCAGTTCTACAATAAGTGATATTTCTGAAGGCGGTTAATAACCGTATTATAAAACAATTGAGGGCTGGGTTAAAGTGCTTTATTATATTTTTTTTTTATCCCGAAATCTAGATTCAAATGACCCTATATAAAATAAGCAGCAAGTCCGCAACTTCCTCCACGTGGATATTGTCCCAATTCTCCATACAAACTTTGCCCCCATTTCACCTTTCAAAATCCATATCCGCGAGAAAGAGTTTGTAATATTTTTGTCTAGGCAGATTCACAACACTTTTTTCATGGGAAGCATATTTTCTTTCGGTACCGTATTCAAATGTAGGACGACAATAAGTGTTACTTTTTATAAATCTTTGCAATTACTTACGTTTAATTAATTGGCAGACGTTTTCATAGTCATACCTAACCGCAGTCTCTGAAAACAAAAAAAAAAATCAACATTCGAATCAAGACCGCGTTTCTAATCACAACTCCAATCAACAGATCCGCGCACAAATCGTCGAAGAAGCTTCTAGAACAATGCCAGCACATGGAGCGCGTATGGGGCCACGTGTTCACGCACACAATCACCCTAAGTGAAGCCAACCAGAACACCTGGTTCAGCAAGCTGGTAGACCTGGTGCAGATCACGCAGCAGCAGCAGCTGTGGGTCTCCGAGACTAAGGTGAGCTGGGAAGGGAATGGTTTATGTGGGATAGGTGTTTTTTGGTTTGGTGGAGGTTATTTATTTATGTTCAGGTTAGAAAGTTTTCATTGGGAACTTTATTTTTTGAATATATAGGTCATTGCTCATTTACATGTACCGCAAATGAATGATCATCATTCAAATATAAGTTTGAGTCCGATTTTGGTAGATTTTGTAACCATATCTTAGAACCGATCACTTCGTAATGTGGCCGACTATTTCATAAATTGTGGGCACACTCAGCATTGATGCGTAGAACCTAGGATGCCTCAGACAAACACACTAATGAAGTGTATATTCTTAACCCTGCGGCAGCTAAGCCATGTAAATGCGCTAAGACCTTTATAGTAATTGACTTTTCTTAGTAAAGATTCTTGTGTAAAATTGGTTTAGTAACCTACTGGATTCCGAATTTAACTCAGTTCGTAGGGCTATTTGGGTTTTATATATATATCACTACTAGAGAAAGAGTTACTCTTTATTAATAAAAGAACCGGACAAGTGCGAGTCGGACTGGTTCCGTAACTACGTTCCGCACAAATTTGTAGGTGCCCCTAGGTACCCCCTCGCTCTCCCCCGCACCCCCCTTAGCCCTTAAATCGTGCCGCACGATTCTAAATTTTAACCAACTAAAGACTATATTTTTATGATTTAATTACAAATGTATAGTTTTTAAATTTTATCTTGCATTTGTAGTAAAAGACGATAAATTTTAAGTAAAATTTATTTACTTAAAATTACTTAACTGGCCTTATTTACTTGCCAAATTTCATAGATCTAGGTCAACGGGAAGTACCCTATAAATTTTGATTCCCTTGAGGGTGTCGAAATATACGTTTTTTTTCGGGCATAAACAGTTTGATTTTATTACACCGTCAACAGACTGTTGACCTGAATGTATGGTTTTAAATTCAACTCGATACCTCCACGCATTCCCGAGATAAACGAAAACGGACGGACAGACGGACAACAAAATGATCCGTTGTTTTCTTTTGAAGTACGAACCCTAAAAATAAGTGAGTAAGAAAAATTATTAATGAAAGTATTATAGTTAAAATGTTATAGTGACCGTTCAATGTTTAATGTGTACACGTCAGTAAGCGCATCATGCTTCGCCGTGGTTGCTTGGTACAGACAAATTGGTGCATTTGGTAAATCTGTTCTTCGTCAATAATTTTCTACTAGTTCTTTTAATGTTACTGAAAGTATAGACATGATACTTCATTACCCCCCGTTTCCACCGGCGAAAAATTAACAAGAATACATGTGATAAACGTATAAGCGACCACTGAGACAATGCATTATTTGATAGCTTCTATCAAGTGCCATTGGTCATCCTCTCGGCGGCCGCACTATATTACGACATATTTTCTTGTAAATACTTCGTCAGTGGAAACGGGGGGTTATTACTACAATAAAATTTCGTAAAACATTATAACTTTTTAATTTTGCATTTTACAATGCTATTTTTATGTGACAAATATTAAACAAGAAAATCTAATAGAAAAAAGCAACTTGTCGCCCTGACGGGATACGACATGAGACATGTTGCTTTTTTCTAGTATACCTATTTTCTTGTTTAGTAAAACATGTTGTACGGATATCAAACGCGCTATATTTCCACGAACTAAGTTGTAATTGTCCGAATTTATAGGTTTTTAGGGGTTTTTTTATTTTCCCGACGTTTCGGCAACGTTACAGCTGCCGTGGTCACGGGATGACAGTCATCCCGTGACCACTGCAGTTTGATATCCGTAAAAGTTGTTTTATTTCAAAAACATAAGATGTACGTAAAACATGTTGTGTTTATACTTTCAGTTCCAATGCCATAAGCATAGTATTAACCAATTCGTTTCTTCTTGTCTTACGTTTAGCACGTTGAAATGGTGTCGGACATATACTTCCCAATGCCGCCTTCTCCTTACACCGCCTTATATCCCATTTCCTACCCTCTCAATTTCTACCCCCAGTCCCCCCAAAGACCTACCATACGCTCACCACAGAACATGCCTGCAACTAACCCTAAAATCACTAAACGCCATGACCAAGTCTATGACGCTAACAGAAACCACGTAGTGCCTTATTACTACGCAGAAACATTAACCCCTTGTATGCCAAATAACATATACAGCGTTCCTAACACTTACTTAACCAAAAACAGACATACCCTAGCAAACTATCCTTACGATGATAGACAACTTTATTACCAAAGGGCAAAGCTCAAAATGCAAGGGATGAAAAGCCCAGAGGTATCACAGATATTCACCAAGTGTAACGTCCCGCAGCCGCAATCTTTTAGACCTTACAGCGTTCTGGAAACATCTTCCAAATCTCCAGTGCCAAAAGTTCTGAGACCATCATCAGTTGTGCCTACTTCCGAGCAGTTTCGACCCGCTTCTGCGTTCTTCCCAAACCAGAATCTGGAACAGACCAAAGAGGTGCCAGAGTGGAAAGCGCGTCTCCAAAAAGAAATGCCCAAACCAGTTATAAAAACAGCGGACAAACCTTTTCGCCAGATTTGTAGGATTCCTAACTGTAAATGTCACGTTAAACCATTGGTCAACACAGAGCGATTCAGTGAAGTTAGAACTCTTCCAGCTGCGTCTGATAGAGGTTTAAGCAAAATGAAAAATTTATCATTACCTACTTTAAAATTGGATGAGCTTGAGAAAGACATTGACAAAGCTGAAAGGGATGTTACACCTGTTATGGGCAAGCCCATATCTGAACAGCATTTAGGGTATGTCTAGTTTGTAGTAGTTTTGTTTAAAGCAACTCGAAGTTACCAATTTAGTGAACGTAACGTAGTATTAATCAGCACTGCTTTGACTATTCCGCTATTTGAATGTGTATATTTGCTGCGCTTTTAAAATTGCATTGTACGCTATTGTTTTGTTTTATTTGTTGATTTTATTTTAGAACATATTTTGTTTTTATTGTTTTTTGTAAATATGACCAATTACCAGTGTTAAGTGCCACTAAGTTGAATTATTTTAACAAAATTGACAGCCAATTTTAATAGACGTATTTAAGATTTTTACTTCATTTTTCATAACTAAACGGTGATATCATATTCGTATTGGCAGTCGATTTTAAAGTGTGTATAATTCCAACCCCATAATCATCACAGACGCTAAACCCCGATTTAGTTATCTGTAAAGTTTTATCTGCAATCATTCATTTGTCTTGTCTTGTCACCCCATTCCATAACCCACCCTACCGGACGCCGCTGCAAATAAAATGGCCGACGTTCGAAATGGCGGATTGACACAAAATGGCGGCAATAACAGAGGCCGGAGCCGTTGTCAGACGACTTTTTGTTCTCAATGTCGTCGAGTACGGAGAACAGATTGTCTTACGCTTCGAGTCCGGAGAGCGACTTGGAAGTGAGTCCGCCGCCGGCGCCGCGTCTAGTCAAGTCTTCGTCGGACCCATCGATAGCGACGACGCAAGACAACATGGATCGAGACGAAGATATGGGACATATGGCTGATGCTGTACCGCCTCCTTACACGGTTGGTATTTCTCATTGAATATTAAACTGTGTGTTTTGTTGCACTCATGCACAAGACTAAATTCATTTCATTTTATCGTGACCCATAACATTATCTTTTACTCAAATAGTTCTTTGCAAGCTCTTACGCATACTTGTGTGTCAAATGCATTTATATCTTTGTAAAACTGTCTTCCTGCACAAAACCTAACTTACATTAAATTGCCAAGAACCCATTATTAATTTCGCCTAACATAAGCGATACCTTGAACGCTCGAAACTTCACATCATTCTCATGTTCATACTACAGTTTATTAAAACCAAGTACACAATGCATTGAACGTGTGTATAAAGTAGAGTGATTCTACACAGCTTGCTCGAGTACACATCACATTAACAAAGCACCTCACTCAACAGCAGGGAGGTTATGGGGACAGCAAGTACGGCTTCTCGAACAGCAACGGCACGAGCAACGGTCACGAAGCGCCCCCTTACCACGGAATGACGCATTCGCCGCCGCATTCGCCGTTGTACGGAACGGTGCCGGAGTTGCCCCCTAGAGGAGGGGTTATTAGGCCGACTGGGGGCGTGTTACTACCGGCCCCTCCCCCTGGCCGACCACCGCATTCATTGAGACATAATCCACCTGTAAGTAATAGAATGTGATGAAATTGCGACCGCTGGGAAAAGCGTTTCTGATAAGTTCCTGTTAGTTCGTTAGGTGCATTAAATAAAGTTTATCGATTATCTGGAAAAGTGAGATATGATAAAATTAGCTTTATTTACTTGGTATAGTCAGAGAACTGAAAGGCATGTAAGGGCACAACCACACCGTCAGGTAGCTTGCTTAGCGCCTGGTGACTTGGTGGCTAGGATACACGGTGTTTGTCTGGCTAGTTGCTAGGATCAAACACCGTGTATCCTAGCAACCAAGTCACGCTGTTAGGCGCTAAGCAAGCCACCTGCCGGTGCGGTTGTGCCCTAAGGTAGGCATTATCCCAGTGGCCGTATTTATGTATTGAAAGACACAATAGTGTTAAGTTACTACTCCGTTTCTATTTTTATAAAGATTGGCTATTTTCAATTAACTGACTCGTTACAAAAACTTTCTCAGTTGTATTTTTAAATCACAGCAAGAATTTATACGAGAGATTATATCTTTTGTTTTAATTATCACGATATCGGTGAAAGATTTGTTTATTGTCGTTAATTAGACCACTTAGCATTATTCGTATAAACCCGCGGACAAAAAGACTAAGTGTTTTCATTCATTGTGACGGCAAACGGTTTTATTCGTCCGACTCTCTCACAGATAGATCTTCAGTAGATCTTAGATTAATAATCATGAGGAGATGAATAAATCAATCGAACCAATGAACATGGACGTGTGAAGTATTTTTACATCAGGAATCTTTTTGCAGATCTGCAATGAATAAGCAAAGATGAATAACTTGACTTAGATAACAGATTACAAAAGAATTAGTCTTGTGTCAAATTATCAAACGTTATTTCATATTAAGAAGGCCATTCATATTTTTGATTGATTTTCGATTCAGTTGTCAATGACAAATGACTTTACATAACTTTTTAATCATCTAAGTGGTTAATTCAGATAAGAATTATCTAAAGGCTTTACCCGTGTACCTACGGGAACAAAAGAAAGCAAAACAAAACAATACAAAAAAATTATTCTCGGGATTTGAAAGAATTATAATATCCATCCAGCATTAATGAGGAGTCCGTGGCGCAGTGGCTCTCGCGATCAACCTGCAATTGTTGAGGTTAAGCAGCTTTCGCAATGATCGGTCACGGGATGGGTGACCAAAAATTTACTATCTCGAGCTCCTCCGTGCTTCGGAAGGCACGTTAAGCCGATGGTCCCAGCTGCATTTGCAGTCGTTAAAACCCACCAATCCGCATTGGGCCCGCGTGGTGGGGTCATGGCCCGTTCTTCTTATCCATCCATAATGAAGGCCAGTGCCCCAGCTGTGGGGACATAAAAAAAATGGTTGATGAGGAAACGATGACGATTAATGAACCTCTATGAATAAGATTTTTTGTTGTTATAACCTCTTCAATACTGCTCTTAGAATAGTAGGTAGGTACCTAAAGATCATTTAAAAAATCACCATGTTCATTTGAGACAAACATAAATTAGTACGGAATGAGATGAGATGTCACATTAAAGTAAAAAAAATGGAAGGGGTCGCTGACTCACAAGTGTCAAAAAAAAAATGCTATCAAAAGACACCAAGTTAACCAAGTAACCTAGAGACGTCTGGTTTTTTGCAAAAATATTCCTCTTCAAGTCATTAACAACATACGTTAATTACAAAAGAAATGGACCAGTAATTTTTAAAATATTTGAAAAAATGAAACAAATGAAGTGACATTTCAAGAAAACTGACCGATCCATATGATAATTAATTGGCTAATAACGTCGGGGGCATTTTTTGTTCCATTACACGGGTATAGCCTTTGTCACATCTGCAGAAAAAAAAAAAATGGCTCGAGTTCACCAACTGCCGATAAGATAATCGTTGTTTAAAATATCGTCCGTTTCTTAAGGCCATGTTCAGATGGCAAAATTTTGACGCGGGTATTCAAATCGCGCGACTAGACATCCTGGTATTTACATACAACCGATCACATGAGCGTGCGTTAACGCGGCGCGCTAAGAGAAAAAGTCTCTAGACGCAGGCGATGGCGCGTTGATGCTCGCTTTGTAAGCTATGTAACGTCCGTTGGTTCTTCAAATGAGCGCACGTTTCCATCGAAATTTTATATGAAACAGCTGTTAACCGAAACAGACCGATGAGCTCTCTCAACGCGCACTAGCGCTTGTCATCTAAACTCTTTATAAATTTAATCGCGCGTTGACCAGCGTTAACGCGCGTTACATGTGAGCTTAGCCTAAACGAACAAACGACTAAAAGCCAAATACATTCAAATGAAGTTAAGCGTTAATGGGTCGGTTTAGAGATTGGCAAAGGTTTTGGGGGCTCTTAAACATCATGTGTCTTTTTCATACCCTTGACATTAAAAGTGAGAGAATGGTGTTTAAGAACAACTTAAAAAAAGTAAAGTTGGTGAAATGGACATAGGACATAAGAATTCTATTTTTAGATCTTTATCATCCATCACCCAGTCATAGATGACCAACCCCTTACTAACAATATGTTGTAGTTACTTTATATTAACCTATCAAATCACCTTTTGTCTTTTGTTTTTTTCTTAGCATAAAAAATTAATTCGACTCTAAGCAATAAATCAATTTGTAATTATTTCAACAGACCAGTCGTCCGAGTGCACAAGAGCGCCTCTTCGGACCACCCAAAGAGGCGGGCAGCGACGAAGCTTCGACGTACAACGCTCGCCCCACTAGCATGATAGTACAACCGACGCAAGGACAAGGCTCCTTGGACAGGCACCGGCATCCTTCTAATCCGGTGAGGCTTGTTATAAAAACCCTACTGATCCTACCATATAATAATAGAAATGCTAAAGTATTGTTTTTTATTTATTAATTTGTTTCTGTGTTACTCTTTCACGCTAACATAAGATATTTTTTAACCACGTGGGTGAAACCGCGAGCGGCCATTAGTTTCTTATAAACCTTTCGTCATTTCCGATTTAATGCTCTGAAAAGTATAATTTCAGCACCTCTACATCTATGAAATGATAAAGAGAACAACTAACGCCAATTTTCAGGTCCTATAATAAGAAGCGGCTCCCATTACATAAAATTTGGTCCTGCGAGCATAAGTGATGCATCAAGGAGTCATCGGTTATTCATTTATAACTTAATGAGTTCAGCAACAATCAATAATAAATTCACATCTAATAATTGATTTAATGTTGTTTTATACCGATTTATTACTAAATATGAATAAATGACATAAGACTTATAGATTAAGTTAGTATAGCCCAGGAAGTTCTATATACGTAAAGTCTGTGACATAAAGATCATATTCGTTTGTACAGCAAAGCTCATACGACGGAACCCCGTCGTACGACTACAGTGGCTCTAATAATGGCTCGTCAATGGGTACGTGCCGACTGCCTCCGAACGCGCCCGACGACCTCAAAGTTGCACCGCCACCTGCGTGAGTATTTAACTACCTATATAAATAATAGTTTAATATACGAGTAAAGGTCATACTACAGAACCCCGTCGTACGACTATAGCGGCTCCAATAATGGCTCGTCAATGGGTACGTGCCGACTGCCTCCGAACGCGCCCGACGACCTCAAAGTTGCGCCGCCGCCTGCGTGAGTATCTATATATGTAGATGTTACAAAAGATGACACTGTCTTGATATTTATAAAAGCTAAATAAAACAGCCAGCAACGGCAGTGTACCAGCCTGCTTGTAGTGCTGAAACATATACAATCTCCACAGTACCATAGTCTAAGCCATGGCTAAAAACCTTACCTCACACGATTACTCTTCAGACGCATAATGTAGAGAAAGATAACGCCTGGAAACATGGATTTGTAATAGTTTGCGTTGGCACAACCTGGTAAAACCATGTTTTATTTTAATTTTTAATCCTTCTATTTTGACCCGAAATTATCTCATAACATAACATTAGTGAAAAGTAGATCCATGAAAATATATGCTCGAATCCTCGAATCGAAGTTGCCTCTCCCCACCCTGGTGGTTCCAGAGGCAGCCAAGTTTTGTGAGGCCAAAAAATGGGGTCATTTGAAAAAATGAAAATGAAAATGTTTATTTCATAATAATTCAGTTCAAACAATAATCCGAGGTTGAGACCAACCTAGTAAGTATTTGTAATACCTGTGTTAAGTGGCCCCGCTCTCTCATAATTCCTCATCTGATTACTCGATGGAACTTGTGCAGAACGATAGCTAAGGATGTGCCATTGATATAAATATAGGGTTGCCTGCCGTCGGCCTGGTAGAACGCTGTGGTCAGCCGCCTCAAAGGTAACGATGAAAATTGTTCAATTGGAGAGTAAATCATGTACTTGCTCAGATTCAAGGGAGAATCATATCTAATCATTGCACTAAGATAAAATCCATGCCCTGTCATTCTCGTGCCTCATTTATATTGGTATATTAGGATAAATGGGTACATTTAAGTTTTTGCATCCAATTATGGGATAGATTAGATCGTTATCTTAGACTAAAAGTCGAATGTGGTGGAACCCGCAGAAATCTAATTTTTCCCGTTCATCCCGTTTTATATAATCTATGTTACTTAAACATAGCATGTGTAGCTTTCTATTAGTGAATGAATTTTTAAAATCGGCTCAGTAGTATTTAAGGGAAAGTTCATGTATAGGTAATATTGTTTCTTTGTAGATTAGAGGCGCAATTATTATACCCGAGTCTCAGGTATATATACTGTGTACTGAAAAGGTGTATACATAATTTTCATATTACAAATAAAGAACTACCGACTGCAGAAAAACTACGTAAAAAGCTCAATGAAGACAATAAACTTTCAAGGGTCCGAACGAAGCCTTCAAAGCATTATTAATGTCGATTAAAAAACAGAAAATAACAGTAAAGTTTTGATTGAAACAACACACTGGTTTTACCAGGTTGCGCCAACGCAACCTTTTACAAACCCATATTTCCAAACGTTATCTTTCACTACATTATGCGTCTGAAGAGTAATCGTGTGAGGTAAGGTGTCAAGGTTTTAATTTTTTATATAATTTTACACTATTTCAAAATGACAAGATGACCATGCATGCCTACAGATGCTTACGCACTGCGCGCTTCCCTCAAATCGAACCATCCATTAAAAGTTAATAATCCAGCCAACAATGGCGGGCACGGTGCGAAGGTCAGCTTGCAGGTCGGAAACATATACGATGTCCCCACTGGATTTGCATAACCCCTACCCTATTACTTGGTAGCCCCTTGAAGTGTGATCACTCTGAACACAGGTGCTTTGGCTACTTAAAAACGCCAGCGCTGTTCTCGCGGGCATAGCGGCGTGATGAAATAAAAGGGTTCGAAAATTTTGTATGAAACCTGGCATACCTACATATTCCGCCATTTTAGAAAAAACGTGATTCGGCGGCTAGTGATGAAACGCATGTCATTCGATAGAGTAAGTAAGATTACAATCAAAAAGTTTCAGTGATCTCTAAGAGATACGGTTTCTGAGATTTTTGAGTCCAAATACAGAAAATACGGTTTTTTTTTTTTGTGAATCGTATATTAGACATCAAGTAGGTATGGCACATACATAGCTAAGGAACAGGTTTTTTTTTATATATTTTTTAGTTTTTAAACTCAAAAAACTCAAAATGGCGGGTAATGTGGGTGGGTATGCCAACAACTAAGGGATTTTGAGCATGCAACCTATTCTCAATGTATATTTCATTGCTCATTCTTATTTGCAGTAAAATGGAGCCCCCTCCGCCCCCAAATCCCACCGCCATGTCAGCCGCACAGAGTCCGCAGCGGAACTCCAACTCGCACGAACACAACTCACTTGATTACAGAAATTCCGAAAATAATTATAGGTATGATATCTTAAATCCTTACAGTGTCTATATCGGCCTAGAATATCGATATCCCTTTCATCTCACGGTTGTCACAGGAGAGGACAAAGCGACGTAAGCAAAAGTAGTAGACTGGTAGCAGCGTCGTCTGAAACCCACAGTCAGTATAGAAATAAACACGCTACCTTATCCTCTTGCTCATAAGTCCTAATTTTGTGTACCAGGTCACAAGACAACTACAGAAGCCCACAAGCGGGCCGGCCGCCGCCCGTCAATGGAAATAGCCCACATACGCCGATGCACGCGCGAGGGCCTTCGCTGCCCAACGTGCCTTCGAATGACCTTGCCAAATATAGGTAGGTTTGGTACAAATGATTTACAAGCACATACACACTCACTCGCACCATAAATCCCTTGTAGGGTTGCTACAGCATCATAGGTTCAGCTTGAAATTGAAATGTAAAACATCGCTCTCATAGCGACTATTATCATTTGTTGGGTCTAACATTTTATCCGGACACAAAAGTGACTGGTTGCCTGCCTATCGTTTACAATAGTTTCCGAATACCCTGTCTATTGATAGGATTTTAGTATCTGCATTGGAAAGCTAGTAGCTGGCTCATTCTGTTTTTCTTTCACTCCCAGTCCAGCATATTCACAGACCTATATCGAAATGGACGAAAAGAGCGCTTCAAACTGTATGAGAACCTAGCGAGTCGACTTTTTGTACCTACGATGACGTCACGAGCGAGCTTTAGTGATGTGTAAGTAAATGTTATTGACGAGCTCTTGCAAGAAAGCACTCCCCAATTAACCTTTTTTGTTTCTGACTGACGCGTGTTTTCATGGCAATGGTCTCAAACGGACTGACTTCGGTCGTAAAACCGTGACCGTGAATAAAATTTTTGGCACGCAAGGTAGATACACTTTAGCGGTATATCTCGATATAGGTCTGTGAGCATATTATACTTTATCTGAAACTGGAAGAAGAGGTCGTTTTAATATTCCCTTTACTAGGGAATATTAAAATTGACCTCTTCGTGATCACAACTTTCTATCATCACGGTTTCATAATAAAATATTATTATGTATTATGACTGCACACTGCACTTCCTGCGGTGTAGATTGAAGCAAGCTTTAAATGACTCAATGTATTGTCAAACCAGTGGGCGCACCAACTCCGCGTCCCAAGCGGACTACGGCGGGCGGGGCGGAGCGGTGCCGCCCTACAAGCCGGTGCCGCCGCCCAAGCCGAAGCACTACCGCCCGCCCGACAACGCGCACCATCCTAGGAATGGGGTAAGTTATCCATTCTTATTTATTGAAGCTTCAGGAAAACTAATAACGAGTCAGCAACAACGTTACCGATTTTGGCAAAAATATACCAAATTTCGAAATTCAAATGACATTAGAATTGCTGAAACACTACTGCCCGCCTCACAACGGAACGGGGTAAGTTATCCATAATTGTATGTCCAAAGTAGCGGGCTTATAAGATGTCTCAAGGTCATCCAGCGTGCAATGGAGATAGTTGTACTCGGCGTTTCCCTGCGTGATCGGATCAGAGGAGATTCGTCGGAGGGCTAAGGAGTGGGCAGAAGGCAAAAACAGCGAGAAAAACCGTTGGGGCGAAAAGGTTCTGGAAAGACGACTGCGCATCGGACCACGCTCCGTGGGGTCCCCCGAAAATGTGGACCGACTATCTGATGAAGGAAAAGGGAAGTGTATAGCAATCCGGATCTCCTCCAGTCACTCCCTGGATTGCCATTATCAGATCACAGCTCGGTCAATCCTTGGCAGAGAACCAAGGCTCCAAAGTTACCTAGTTTGTATGAAAATCTACTAATGTCGTGAATTATGTGACCACCACTGTATATATGGCAATCACACCATATCTAGCCCAAGGTAAGTTTCAAAAGAACTTGTGTTATGGATACTAGATAACGGATAAACACACTTACTAAACGACCAAGACAATTAGGCGCATGACAGGAATGCAGTTTTGCACTTTTGGCACCTGCAGACCATTTCTATCACCGCACTTCTCTTTATTGACTACTGCTTCTTGAAGTTTTGGTTTTCTAGTTAGATTTTTTAAGATTTTGTCAGCTGTCATGCGCCTTATTGTCTTGGTCACGTTTTATATACTGTTTTTTTTTGTAATACGTACATAATATACATAATGATTTATTTATGGTAAATTTTAAATAGAAAAATATTGGAAAAAATTAACTCGGCCACAAGTGAATTCTCAGACGGGAATCGAACCCGCGACCTTTGGAAATCCGGTCCAATGCTCTTGGACCGAAAGAGCATTCGACCGGAGCATTGGAGCATTCACTTGTGGCCGAGTTAATTTTTTCCAATATTTTTCTATTTAAAATTTACCATAAGTATAAAAATAGCATTGAAAAATGCAAAAATTACAAAATCATAAAAAAAAAATGAATTGTGATAATTTAGATGTTGATTTTCCCTAAGAACAAGGTGTAATAATGTATTTACTGTTGTGCAGAGCATGGACCCCGGAGCGACTCCGCCCCGCGCGCCGCCCCCCGGCGCATATCCTCCACACGGCGCACCCCCTCCGCACCCACAGTATTCACATCAACACTCTCATTCGCAGCCACATCGCCCACACAACAACTACCACCAGGTCAGTGTACAAAGTATACTCAGTGTCTAACACTACCTACCTACGCTTAAAGCACCAGCACTTCGATGGCTTAACGGTATAGTTTGTGCTACCGCTATAGTTATCAAACTTCAAACTATCATAAAACGCTTCAACGATAGGGTTTTTGTCTAATTCCTACATATTTATATTCATCTATTGGATTCACTATTGAATTTTTAGTATGAAAGTGATAGCGTTAGCCGGAGCCCTTCTAGGGGGTTTGAAAAATCGACAGCTATAGTGATAGTACAAGCTATACCGTTAGGCAGTCAGGGTACTGGTCAGTGTATGTACAGAGCATAGCCACAAGGTTCAGGCCCACACAATAGCTACTATAACTCGCGTCATGTAAAAAGAACGCTGAGAATTAGAGACAGGATCTGTTACCTGCGTTAAAACCAACCGCCCTACTCAGTCACAGTCGCAGCCTCGCACCCGCAATGCCCACTCAACAGCTAGCACCACCACTTAGATCCAAATCTCGAACCAACTCTCGTGCTCGCAGCCACATCGCCAAGAACATCAAAACAAAACACGGCTCTCATAGCGCCACTGGTACCTGCCGAAACAAAATACAACCTTCTTAGGTCCAATATAATAGTATATTAGTCTTCTAAAACAAAACACCACCTCTGTAGCATTTAAGTATCTATGTTTTAAAATGCAACACGCTCTTTCAAAACTCCACTGCATCAAGCTTCCGTCAGTGTGTGTACAGAGCATAGACCCCGGCGCAACTCCCACCACGCGCGCCGCCTCCCGGCGCGTATCCCCCCCTCCACGCCCCCCTCCACACCCGCAGTATTCACATCAACACTCATTCGCAGCCTCACCGTCCGCACAACAATTACCGCCAGGTTAGTGTACAGAGCATAGTCAGTGTCTAACATTACACATGCTTAAAGCTTGGTCCCTTCCTGCAGTTTCACTCCCGTCCTCCTCACAGCGTAATGTACAGAGTATAGCCACAACGCCCGCACAATAGCTCCTACCAGGTCAGTATACAGAGCATAGTCAGTGTATAACATTACTATGCTTAAAGCACGGTCCCTTCCTCCAGTTTCACCCCCGTACCCCTCACAGCGTAATGTACAGAGTATAGCTACAATGCCCGCACAATAGCTATCAGGGGGCGTATCATGACCTCTTACTGCGATCCACCATTAGATCACAACCGCAGTACTCGAACCAATACACTCGCATCCACAACGCCTGCACAACAACTACCATCAAGTCAGTGCACAGAGTAAAGCCACAACACCCGCACAATAACTACTACTAGATCAGTGTACAGAGCATGGTCAGTATCTAACACTACCTACTTACGCTCAAAGCACCAGGTCAGTGTATGTACAGAGCATAGCCACAAGGTCCAGGCCCACACAATAGCTACTATAACTCGCGTCATGTAAAAAGAACGCTGAGAATTAGAGACAGACGATCTGTTACCTGTGTTGAAACCAAATGAAATATACTCTTACTCTATCGCTCAGCGTTCCTTGCCATTCGCAGCAACATCGTCCGCACAACAACTACCACCAGGTCAGTGACTAACATCGTCAGTGACTAACATCAACACTCGCTTTAGTAGCCACGTACCTGTACAATTAGCTAGGACCATCAGAACAGAACACGACTGTTATAGCTCCGATGTCTCTATCGCCTGAAACAAAACACTACCTCCATTAAGTAGATCTGCTGAGACAAAACATGGCTTTCATAGCTCCATTGCATCTGTCTTCCGAAACAAAATACCACCTTCATAGTTCCACTGTTTTGTCTTCTAAAACAAATCTTTGTGTTTTTTTCCTACCCCTATCTATAGCTTTTATCGACATAAAAATACAACCTTTGCAGCGCAATGTTGAATTCATATAATATACAAACACTACAGAACAATTACTAGGCAGGTTATTGCCAAAATAAAATACCTTGATCAAGACATGTAGGTGGTAGTTCATTTATTCAATTAGATACTCTGACTGCTTTCTAAGTAGATATTAGTTCGATCGCACCACGGGCACCTAAATTGATTTTAAAAATGTATGCCTTCAAATCTGATAATAAAGGGATTTTGATTTTTTGTTTCGAGGGGGAAATGCGCTTTATGCATACCCTATCGCTGGTGGGTGATAGGTTTATGTGGGGCTCTCCTTTGGAATTGGGAACTATCCTACACCTGCACAAGTAACCTATTCTGATCAAATGAGACGTGTCTTGGCTCTGATTACTTGATTCTATAAACAATAACCATTTCCTTTTCTCATAAACAGCAGCAAAACATGTACGGGGGTCAAATGCCGCCACAGTCGCCGCCGTACACGGGGCCGCCGTCGCATCACCGAGCCATCAACCTGCCACATAACCCGCACCTCATAGGTAAGAAACCAATTGATTTTTTGGTAAATTAGTTTGTGATTTGAAGCTTTCAGGACCAGCGGAACTATAGTCATTGCGCTCTAGGGGCCGTCCATTAATCATGTGTTTTTTTAACAACTTTTTAGACCCCCCCTTCTCCCTAAACTTTGACAACACCTTCCCTAAAAAAAAACTTTGACCGTGTTATTGAAAATGAATATTTTACCACAGATTTAGCTGGCAGCAGAGAGCAAAGAGGTTCAGCATTCGAACTCTATAGGAAGCCGCAGCACATGCATAACTTGAGGTAAAAATTTGTTTTAATTATTTTACACTTGTCTAGCCAAGGCACCACTATGCAGGCTATAAAACACAAAACATAACATAGAAACTCCTTTACCGTCAAAAAACTAAAAAGTGTGAAAATAAAAAAAATTAATGCATGCTCTCAAGTCTCAAAACTCCTCAATTAAAATTGTCTCTCTCTCTAGCAGTTCCTATCTCATTCAGCCCCTGTACAATTTGCCCTAACATGCAAACACCAATCGCTTCTCAAACGACTAACAATGTCTTGTCGGGCCACATCTAGTATGGTTTTTGTATATGGTTATGAATTTTATACATATTATATTTTGTAACATATATCTCGGAAGTTAGTTTGTAAATTGTAATAACATATTGGTAGTATTTGGAGTTGTTTATTACAACAACTGTTTATTGGCAGTGCGTGTCTGCATTTTAGTGCAACTTGATTTTAAAGAAAGCATATTGAATGTAACATCATTGTTTCTCACTTTCATCCTCTACTTCCCTTTCTTTTATCTCATTACCGACTTGTTTGGGTTGGTTTCACTTTTCTGTTTATTTTATTATTTCATGTGACATTTTTTTTCAATATGCTTTTTCAGAATCACAAAATTCATTTGGATAATTTCAATTATCATGACATTTCAGACTGTTCAGCTATCTTGTAACATTCCGAATACATTTTCGATTTGTGTTAACTGTAAAGAAATGTAGCCTGGAAATTGATAAGTGTGTAGGTTGAACTATCTGAAGTGTTGGCAATAGTCGTTCAGTAACTAAGTGGGTATTTGGTTGTGGGTTTCCGCAGTTCTTCCGACGCCATGAACTCGAGCGTGGAGCGCGACGAGTCGTTCTCACCAAAAACTAAAAAGAAATTATCAAAAAAACCATCGTTCATTAAAAACGCAGTTCTCGATTTATTCCGTTCGAAAACGAAAAATTCGCAAAAAGTTTCTCGACAAAAGTCACTTTGCGAGAGTGACATGCAGCAAAGACAGTTGCCTATGCTACGACGAGAAAAGTCAGACGTAAGTGATTTGAGCGTCCACATGAGAAACACGCAGATAAGAAATCAAATTTTGCAAAGAAGCACCTCCTCATGCGAAAAACCCGTTCTGAAACCGATATTGAAACGTCAAAGCTCGTTCTGTGACGATAGAAACGGATCTATTTGCACAGTTAGAGATTACGATGCTAAACCAGTTGTAAAGTCTTTGCGAAGACAGAACTCCATGTGTGACATAGAAACAGAACCGAAAGTTACCCCCTTGTTACGTAGGCAGAATTCTTTAATAGAATATAACAGAAGAGGTATTTACGGTCAGAATAGCTTTAATATGATAACCAAAATAGACCCTATCTACCAAAGACAACAGCAAGTGAAACATGAACCATTCCATCCTACTCAACCACTACCTCCAGAACCGATATACCAAAGCAAAGAACACATTATATACGACCCCATTCCAAAGCCAAGGAGAACTTATGCCTCGCTATATGATACCTCAAGTGGAAACCCTTATGCTACTAGATCAGAAGATTCGAATACTAGTTATGAAAACCCATATGCCAATCGACAGACTATGGCAATGCCTCTTTTGGACCCACCTTATGCCACTAGGGCAGAATGTGTGAGAGAAAGTCCGTATGCCACTAGAGCAGAATGTGCAAGAGAAAGTCCATATGCCACTAGAGCAGAATGTGTGAGGGAAAGTCCGTATGCCACTAGAGCAGAATGTGTGAGGGAAAGTCCGTATGCCACTAGGGCAGACTGTGTGAGAGAAAATCCATATGCCAGTAGAAATGAAATGATATCTGAGAGTCCTTATGGCACTATAAATCAAGACATCAGTAAGCAATCAGATTCATTTTATAGCGAGTCATCTTATTCAAGTAAAGAGCAAATGCTAAGACAAAGAATGATTTCTGAAAGTCCTTATTCGACTAAAGAAGAAATGCTACGACAAAGGTTTTCTGAATCGCCATACAATACAAAAGAAGAAATATTGAAACAAAGAATGGACAGCTCATTTACATCCAAGGAACCAATTTACGGCAAAAGAACTTATGATCCCCCTCCTAGTACGTCTTGGACGGAGAATCAATATGCTATCAGACCTGAAAGGCGGCTACAGACCCCTCCTGTTAGCTATTCTAGTACTAGAGTTTCAGTTTCACCTATGAGCAAATGTATGAGTGAACCTCCTTACGCCACAAGAACAGAAATGATGGCGCGCTTAGCACAAACTGAGTCGCCATACGCTACACGGTCAGAAGTAAGATCTAGTTGTTCTGAAACACATTATAGCACCAGGCACGAAATATCTGAATTTAGGCATGATGTGCGACCAGCCTCAGCAGAATGCACTTATGTTTCTAAACAAGAAATACTGTCACAAAAAGCAGCTTTTCAAGCTAGCAAAGAGTCGACTTATAGTATCAGGTTAGAAGAGAAACTTGAAATTATTAAACAGAGAAATCAAGCTAAGAAAGACTTGATATACCAGTCGAGAAAAGAAGCTAATGAAAGCGATATAGCAAAAATAAGAGAGCCTTTGTATGTATCTAAAAGGGAATTGAAAGATAGTGTTATTTACGAGTCACAGCAAGAGTTAAAGGATCCTTCACAAGCACCCGTTGACGAGGAAGGTAGTGCTCGCAGTAGCCCATATGAATTAAGTGACGCTAATCATCTATCTCGACGTGAACCATTATATCAAACTAAATCAGAAGCACAAACTATAGTGGAAAATGAGACATTTCAAGAAATTGACTTTTCAAAATTGAGATTAACTGAATCTAAAACTGACGCAGAAAAAGAAAAATCTCTTAATGCTGAAGCTAGTGTATTAAAAGGAGAGCCAATACATACGCCTAGACTGCATGGCAAGTCCGAACACATTTCTTCTGCACTAAAAGCAACAACATCACCCATACCTTACGAATCCACAACTTCTATCGAAACACATTATGCCTCAGAGTGTAGCATGAATTTCGAAAATAAACCTCAAAGTACGCCTTACGCATCCCAAGATTTACAAGACCGTGTAGTGAAGCCCAACAGATCAGTGACGTTTTGTGAACAAATATTGGAGAAAAGTCCAGAAACCAGCCAGGAGAACTCTGAAAATACCTCCAATAGTCAAAATGAGACAACTGTTTGCCAAAATACCGTTGTGAATGCAGATGCTAATGCATCTGGTACTAAAACGGAAGAAATTCAGCCTGACGGCCCTCACACTACTTGGGGCATATTTGATAGCGAGGGTGGTGTACTGGAAGACAGGCAATGGGGTGTATCTCTAATAATACCTCCTAAGGCGATTGCTCCTGGTATCAAGCAAAAGATTTACTTCACAGTGTCAGACCCGAGATTGAGCCAACGAGTGGGGGGACCGCCCATCGATATGGACAACGGTAAAGCTTTTATAATGAGGCACGCTGTGTAGTGTCGTAGATTTGCACTTACTAATTGGCTATTAACATTTGCTGGTTGAGCACAAACGATGGCAACAATAGCCAAATATATTGGGGATAGTGTGTGAAGCAAGTAATATTGTTAGGAATGTAGAATTTGTGTGTTAGTGCACGCTCTTGTATATAGCATGAAAATTGCACGATATGGTGGAAGAATTATACTAAATGTCTCATAGTTATGTATTGTTATAAGTTTTATTTATTCGGTTCGAAGCATGTCATCACATTTTTCACTATTATGTTTGTCAATTATAACTTATTTATCTTAATGTCTGGTGACTAACAACGGATCTAAAGCCATGTTTACGTTTACTACAGTTTCTACCACACAATACACTCGTACTTAGGGATCGAGGAGAGAAGACGACGGAGACTCTGCTACATACAGCCAACAATTTGATCGTATGTTGGAACATTTGTTTGAGCATTTGTGCACTGTACATAGTGGTGTGCATTCTATTCATTGATGTTTGTTTCGTCTGCACTGTCTTTGTCAAAAAGAGGTTTAATTGCACATTTTGTGTCAGCTATGAAAAAAATATCTTCCTTTTATGTTCCAATTTTTTATCTTACATTTCAAAGCTGTCTCCTTTGTCTTATCTGGCTAGCTACTGAATGTTTATCTACTGCATTTTGTTCTGTGTTGCTTGCTAACAATTTACGTTTGATGTTGCGATTTGTGTTTGTGTGTTCTCTTACGTATTTTAATATCACAACAACTCAATTTTTTGCTGTTTCCGTACAATATTAATGACATTAAATCTTAATCACAAGAGATTTAATAATTTCCGTTTACTACTTTGCCTTTCATTCTAACTTTTTAATATCACAATGTAAATTTTCGCACTTACCTTTTGAGTCAGTATTTTAAGGCCTCTCTTCTATCGAATGTAAAATAACATACATTTTCGTTTTTTATTTTGCTGTTAATTTTTATCACTGTCTCAACATCGGTTTTAATACCTTTAAAAAGACTAGCATTTAAAATACCGACTCGATTTTTTATTTTCATCCAAGCAAATATTTTAATAGTTCTTCCACATTTAGGTGAAGCAATGTTGTCCCCACTCGTGATGTGTGGCCCTCAAGGCCTGGTTTTCCTAAGGCCAGTCACCCTCCGCCTCCCACACTGCGCCAACGCCGTTCCTTCTTTAGGCCTTACGATAAAGGCCACGGATACTGAAGCACATCTCAGCACCGACTGGGACCAAATACATTTGCCAGCTACTACTACGCTGAACACTGTAGCTGTTAAAGTCGATCATTTTTAGCATTTTTTTTCAGTATACTTTTAAAAGCCTATAAAGTCATGATTGTCTATTGTTTTTATTGCAGCTTATTAGCAAATTGTATATTTTCAAATTTGCGAAAATTTATTTATTAGGTTCGGTACCTATTTTGCTAATAGGTACCGAACCTAATAAATATGAAATTCGATATGAAAAGGTGTTTTTTAAGTTTGCGTTTTCAAGCGTAGTCATAGTTCTTTTATTTTGCTTAAGTATATTAAATCATGTATATATGTATTTAAAACTATGTGTGTTTACCTAGTTATAAAGGCTGCATAAAAACGGCAATGTTTGCCTATTTTACTAAAGAGTTTTGGATGTGAAAAATACATAAATGTATGAAATTGAATGAGCGTGAAATTAATTACTTTTGACTTATCAACTATTATAATGATGTATCGCACAAAATTAGAGTTTTTAAAATTTCTTTTTTGCGTGGTATCGTGGTATAATTTGATACAAAAATGGCGTTGGGTGCATTTTTTCATAAATCGTTTGGCATATTATACCCACCTATTATAATAAAATTTCTGCCTTTGTAAGTTAGTGGTGCTAATTATAAAATGTCACGTAGTTTTTAATATTGGTCGAATCTCTATCTGAGCTTATAATTAAGAAAAATTAGGCAGCTATTTTCTTTCTTCATGAATTTAGTTTTTAAGCAATGCCTTACCACACTTAGTATAATGTAGTTCTAATATTCATGTTCATATATTGTAATATTATTTAATATTCAATTGGATTTGTATTTAGCAATAAAGAACATGTAAGCGGAATGTTAGGATTGTAACAAAATTTAATATTTTTGTAATTTTTGCTTCCATATTTTTTAACAGATCGATTGTTGTATTAGTGGTGAGATAATTGTAATTGTTAATTACAAATGGCATATTTAATTTTAACATAACGATGATAAGTGTCAGTCTTATTTGAAACGACGTATACCTAAATCATTTATTGCGAATGATATTGTATATTTTATTGTTATTAGTAATATGATGCGTTTACCTTTGACTCGATAATTAAATTTTATATAAAGAAAGCAACAGTGTTTTTATTCTCTGGCCCAAATACAATTAATTTCCAAATGAAAAAAAAGTTTTTCAAGAAAATTAATCAGATTATTAAAAGTAATGGTTTTATGGGTGCGATGGAGGAATGGTCTATGTGTGTTTTTATTTTATTTTAAACCTAGAAATTGCATTAACCTAAATGTTAAAAATATCAGTCTTTACCCGTGACCCACCAGTTTGTTCCCCTGGTGAGTTTCCCTAGTTTGACGTCTACTGGGAACATGGGTAACTCAACAGATAATTTTCTTCCCCGTAGACCCACTGCTCAAGAAATGTCCTTTAAAATAATATTAAGTAGAAGTACCAGGAATACACAGTTAACCAGGAGTTATTTTTTAATGTTTCGAGATTTTTATATGCAGCAGTTTTTAATAACTCCTAGTTGGTTATGCGGCCCCTGGTGCTTTTCGTTCAATATTTTTTTAAATCTATACTATTTTCATACGAATCTTTTACCCTTCACCTACATGGGGGTTTTTTATGAACAACGGGTAGACTTAGCCTTCATCATATCTGATGTTATGTATTAAAGCTGAAGATGGAAGCGAGCCTCTCCCGGAATCCTCAATCACCGAGGAACTGGCTATCTTAATAAACGTTATTTAAAGCAATCTTAAATAACGCCGTCCAACTCACAGAACTGACTCTCTAACTAACGGAACACAACAATGCTGAAAACATTGTTGTCATGGCGTCAGACTTAGGTAAAGTCAGGCAGACTTACAAGTCCTACCATCAACCAAACCGAATACAATATAATCGAACCCGGGACTTCTGGGTCTGATACCGGAAATTTAATCTATACTGATATTATAAAGAGAAAAGATTTGATTGTTGGTTTGTTTGCATTGAATAGGCTCCGAAACTACTGAACGGGTTTGGATGAAATTTGGTACACAGATAGGGGATAGCTTGGCTGTGAACTATACTACTATACTTTTTATCCCGATATTCCCACGGGAACGGAAACCACGTGGGTGGCGAGCGGCCTCAGTTATTTATAAAATTATGCCAATTTTTTTATGCCATGCGTTGCTTAATGTTATATGGATAAAGGGAAAAGACGGCTGACTTTCCCTTAATACATTCAGATAATAATGATTTAGCTTGACCCATTGCAAAATTTTCTTCTCGTATAGATATTTGAAGCAGCAGTCGTCGTGCAGTGAACGTGAGAACCCACTAAATCATCATAATGATTTTCTCAGACATTCACATGCGTCTAAATTACACGTATTTATAGAATGTTGAGATATGCATAGTACTAAAAGCCCAATGAGGAGCCCTAAAGTGTTTGCTGTCCATAATCTTCTTTCATTTTTCTGATAATAGTTACTACCTTCCTCTGTGGTTGCCTGAAGGTAATTAGCGCATAATTGTATTTTTATTAACGTACCTTGCAAATGATTCCGTAAGCTTTTCAAATAAAAAATGGCACAGTAAAAGAGTAAAAAAAAAATCGTGTCGATAAAATTTGAAAAGATGCGCTGAGTCGCATTAATTTAAAATAATTAACTAAATTAGGATATGTTTATGATAAAATCTTTAATTTCTCTAACATACTTTTCTCGTTTAAATTTAAGTACTAATATTGACATCGAATGTTTACTTTTACTGGTTTTAAGATATTTCGAAAGTAAAATCGACTTCTTATCAGTAATAAAAAATAAAACGTTAACGATTTCGTTTTATTCGTTCAAAATTAGCGTTGTTTCGAGCTCCAATTTCGAATAAAAGAGTGAAATTTCTGGAAAAGTACTAGGCATGTATGTAGGTATAGGTAGGTACCTACCTAATTCTTTTTTAGCGTAAGGCAGCTTTCTTAGTTTTGTCTGCGATGTGATGTTTTAGGCCCCCTTTAGTGTCAAGTGTTGAGTGAAGAGCAAGACGATTCATCTCGAATAGTGCGCTCGCATAGTGGCTATGTCCCAATAGAATGCATTATGCACCTACATATACCTAACCTATGCAGCTCAGATTATGTATGCTCGTGCAGAACCCGCGAACGGATTTAATGCGCTAACTATGCTCATTTGTTTCCATGACAGGTTGGTACTCTCGACAGCACGTATAGGTAAGTAGCTTTAAATGTTGACCTGCAGTTATTAGTTCTTATCACGTTCGTAATAAGGGCTACTTTCGTAGCGCAAGTGTTGCTCGTTGTACCGCAGACAGATCTCAATGCATGAACTCTATGGTATTTAATTTTAATAACACTAATGTTATATTAGATTACTGCAGCTAATCGGATGTCAAAATTAGCAACTTCAGAAGTCTTGGATAGTCGTTTGGTGCGAAAATAAAATAGCACTGTTGTGTCGTACCGTACAATGTGTTTTTATCTAGCGGGACCACTCGAACTAGAGTTATAAAACTAGTGGCAATTCTTCGCTAGTTTAAGTTCCTCAAGTATTTATTAACAAGATTCAATGTACGTTAACCGTTTTGACAGAAATTACTATAAATAGTGTCATCCATCTAGTGGGGCCCTCGGCCTCGGGCTCTGGGTGCATAAAATTAGCAGTGATCTTAACTTGTCCAAATCTACCTCTCGATTCATGTCTTAATTCTAAGGGATCTTTCTTAGAACAAAATGAATTAAACAAAAAAAGTTAAGATGTGCTTAAGAAATTTTTGTCTTTCCAGCGGGGCCGTTTTTAACTAGCTTGCATACAAGTAGAAAATGTGCACCATTTTTATCTATTTATCAATGTACCTCACAGTTCTTCATGTTTTATCATTTTTTAGTGGATTTTGTATAGGTACTTTACTATTGACATAAAATTATGATAATTTCCTCGCTAAATTGAAACACATTATCGTACCGGCACTATCTAATATTATTATGGCTCTACATTTTATCAAGACGACGGAAAACATAGAAAACTGGAAATCTAAAATAATTTTTTTAAAAAGTTACGCAGGTAATTCTAGACACTTAGGTAATTTATAAAGTTACAACCTAGACTAGCTTTTAAAGTTTTCGACCTTTGTTGCGGAAATCTGAGATTTTTACTTGATCGTTTATATAAAAAAATCGATTCGTCACTTACTCTTCCCGTAGTAACACCTGGGAGCTTAGAGTTAAAAGCAATAGGTTCTGACCACCGAGCGGCTATCTTGGATTCATTAGACCGAACGATTAATTTATCATAGGCCAAGCTTGATAACATAGGCTGAAATGTCAAAGCTTTCTGCGCAAAGGAAGGAGAAAATGTAAATGCTAAAGGTTATTTTTAGACCTGGAGCTAGACTGTGACTAGAAAAAGAATATAGTACCTGTTAGTGCCCTTTCGGTAGCATAATGTTTTTAGTAATAATGTCGTTTGGCATAACAATTTTGGCATAATGTATTTTCGCATAAATTATGATAAGCAGAGTTTTATGAACGCAGAATGGTTTCATCGGCATATTTCTTACTTATTCTAATATCATTACCATAATTTTAATGATAAAATTAAAGTAAAGGTAGTTTATCATAAAATACGAAATGAATAATGAACTTAACCATAACTATATCGTCTGTAACCATCAACAATGAAAAGTAAACCTTTATATTTAGGTTAGCGTGTTTAGTAGGGCATAGTCACGATCCGGACCTGCCATGATCATCTTGCCGTGGTACTTGTATGTCCAATACCTACTAGAGTGCAATTTAAAACCCGGAAGCGCGGAGGGAGATCAGCCCCCGCCCGCCCGCCCGGCGCCGTAGCAAAACGCAGGCACCGCGATCGCTCGCGCGGTACGCAAGGGCGAAGGGGCTATAATTTCCGCAGCGCCGGAGACGTGTATTTTCCACTTGCATGCTTGCATCCTTGCTTACAATACATGCTTGTTTGCTTGCTTGCATGTATGCTTGCTTGCATACATGAATTTCATACATGTAAACGTTTTTTTTATATAATAACTGGGCAGACCACCATCGTGCTTAATAAACAGGATGTGGTCTATGGTAATACTTATGTTGCAATTGCAATATTTATGAGAAAGATTGATATGCCAATATATATTATGCTTTCTAATCGTTATTGTGAAAACTAATAGTATATGCCGATATACCATTATAACAAGACAGCTTAAAGGGGAATAAAGTATGCTTAATGATTTACTCTGTATGAACGCTATTCGAAACAATGTGTATGCCAAAAAACGTTATGCAGGCTTAAAATATGCCTTTTTGGCTTATGCAATTCAATATTCAACTGGTAGGTTACCTACCTGTAATTTTTTAACACAAACGTTGAATGTTGACACATTGTTTTTACCTGACTAGGGGGTTAATAATTAAAAAAACAGGTTTTTTTTATCAAAGTTCTAGTATTTTTTTTACAAATAAGGTTTTTTCTACCATTTTTTTTACAATATCTCTTGGTCTATAAAACTGCCTTTTAAAAAGTAGTGGGTTATTTTTTTGCTACCACATACTAATTGATTAATTAATCTCATTGTTCATTTGTATGAAATCGGTTCGCTGCTTTTACCGTTCGAAAACAATATAATCTTATCAAAATTTGGAAAAGAAAGTTTGACTTTTCTCAGCTCTTGACAATATTGAAGTTCAAATATTTTAACCTTTTATTGTAGATAGTTTTACTAACAGCTACCGTAACGATAATGTTTTTCTTTTGTTATATCAATCGAGCTAATTTTGAAGGAGAGCTAAAACAAAAGACAAACAGACACATAATTTCGTTGACGTTTATAATAAAATAGTGACTTGCTTACTTATTTTAGACTGACCACTTCGCTGGGCGTCACATTTTTGAGATGAAAATTATCCTACACTCAAAATAGCCTAGTAGGTAACTCAAGAAAAATATAGCTTTCTTTTCTACTGATGAAAGAGTTATTAGGAATATTGAAATAAAACAACTTTATTTTTAGCGCACTGTGTTTCACGAGTTAAGATCTAATTTTCTTGTTTTTAAGGTTTTTTGGTTTTCCCGACGTTTCTGCATATTTTCAGCTTCCGTGGTGAAAAAAACATGTCGGCTTTAATTTAATTTTAAAAAATGCGACTTATCCTTATAAAATCAAATGCTATTTATTTACATTCCAACGGAATAGGAAGTACCTAGAATTTTTCAGGGTTAAAAAGGTACGTTTCTTAAGCACACTTTAAGTTATATAGCAAGTAAGTTATAAAGCAACTTGTCTCAAGTCGCCCTGACGGGACTCCCGTCCCGTCAGGGCGACATGAGACAAGTTGCTTTTTTCTAGTATATTTACTTGATTAAAAATTATCACATAAAAATAGCATTGTAAAATGCAAAATTAAAAAGTTATAAACATTTTAAGTTACTTCGAACACTGTTCATAAAAAAGCTTTTACGGATTGAGGTAGGTAATAAGTGAAATACTTAATTAATCGTGTAGGTTTCTCCCATTTCGAATCTCACCCACTATTTTGCTATTTTATGCCCGTCACAGTCTTACTATATCTAGATATCGGGGCTAGTTTACCTGGATGTTTTAAAAATAAAATAAGTACATTGGTACTTTATTGACCGGGTTCGAGACGGATTCGCATAGTAGACAAATCGCGGGTGGTCCCTACCTCCAAAAAAAACTTCGGCAAAATTTAATGACATTATATAAGCATTTTTATATGACGCCATATTTTACGTTCACAGGGAATTCTCACCAAATTAAGATTTAAGCCTACAACAGCCGTCAACGAATTAGTTCCGGGACTTACACATTTCATACTAATAGATGACAATAGATGGTAATGATATGACGTGATAACGTAATCTAGGTAGGTACCAGGAACTAGCGAGAGTCAGTTGGCGATTTCATTCACGTGGATTTTAAAGATTTTTTTTAATTTTTTTATAAGTAGGTAAGTAGGTACAGCTTTTCCAAAATTTTAATTAACCTTATTTTTTTTTATTCTGCATTTTTCAATACTATTTTTATGAGATAAATATTAAACAAGAAAATATACTACAAAAAAGCAAATTGTCTTATGTCGCCCTGACGGAATCATGATTAAAATTTATCACATAAAAATAAACTGCATTGCATTGTAAACTGCAAAATAAAAAAAAGGTTAATTCAAATGACTAAAATTACTAATATAAAAATATCTTATTTGTGATACCGTACCGAGTTACTTTATTTCAATAGAAAATGAGCTGAGGGTCTCAAATTCTACTACAGTGACTCTGACACAGTTCTAAACTCCATAGAAAATAAACGATTAAATGAATTGTTAGGGAATTCACTTAGGAATATTGCGTTAACGCCTTTTTTAGGGTTCCGATCCTCTAAAAAAAGGAACCCTTATAGGATCACTTTGTTGTCAACAGTCTGTTGAAGGGGTAAAAAAATCAAACTTGTTAATAACGTAAAAAAAGTTAGGACCGTTTATGTCCGAAAAAAACGTAGATTTTGACTCTTTCAAGGGAATTAAAATTCATGAGGCAAGTAATATCGTGTTTTACTACGAATACAGAAAAAATCTAAAACTATACATTTGTTATTAAATCATAAAAATATAGTCTATGGTTTCGGAAACTGAACTTTGGGAAAACTTCGGAAAAAACATACGAGATTCAATTCCTGAAACATTTATATTATTATGTACCTAAATAGGTACCTACAAATTTGTGCGGTACCCTCGCCCACGTTGCGCCCTTGCCCACAACAAAAGCCTTTAGAGTGCTTTTTTGGGGCTAGGCTGAATGGTCTTTGGAAGAAATATTTTATTTATTATATTATTTAGTTTACTTGCGGCCCGAGGCGGAAGATTCACACCGGGCTAAATTGCCTAATCATAATGCTTTAATGACACGCTTCGGTTGCATTCACACTTTCCCTGTCAACACACGTTTTTGATCTGTAAATTATATGAGCGCTTCAAGCAATATTTAATTACTTAACCGGCTCGAGTGCGATACTTTTTATGGTTCCGCAATGCTGTTTTATAAAATAATCATGAAATAGTTTGATAGACATTCGCGTTCTCTTCGACTAAACATCACCCTTCCTAAAAACAACAGATCCGAAAATCCCGCAACTCAATAGTAAAAAAATTGTGCTTACAGCTTAACTGGAAAATTCAGTAGTTAGTTTAACCCAATTAGGTACTTATATGCCTAGCCTAGCTAAAGGTAACTTGAATTAACCGATTCATTGCGATCCCACTTTTAAGGACTTTTGTCCATGGCGGCTAACAAATATTATGTGACGCCTCAGTGCGTTAGCCGCCACCCATTAAAGTGACGCCCTTGTGCGTCTTCAGCCATGAGTGAATACATTTTGGTTTTTGTTGTGATTTTGACTTGTTTACACGTGATTACATTCAGTCGGCATTGGATGGATATAAAGGGTTTGCTAATTAGTTTAGTGTGTTCTAAAGTGACATAGCTACGAGATTTAGCTGGAATGGCTGGTAGTGATTTATTTGGATCAGGTGTTTTAAACCTTTTGTGTAGTTTTAGTAGGGGTTTACAAAAGTGTGTGAAAATAGTATCTTTATTTAGGTTATTAAATCTAAAAACTATCATGACATACACAACTTGCATGCAGGGTATTCCTGCGATCTTTATCACGTCGTGGAGTCGTGCCTATTTTATTTATTATATTATTATTGACCATAATTAGTAATAGTTGGACGTACTCGTCTGCGGTTTTAGTCAAACAAAAGGTTTGGACTTTTCTGCCCAACAGTCACCCGTTTTACGCAAAAATGAGTGGGCAGGGTATAAGTCCCACAACCCAAGAAGACGAGCCCCTCCACTTTTTAAAAAGCTTTGCTTTGTATGTACCTATGTCTGTAACTATGTAGTTATTTTTGATGCACTATTACTATATGACACTTTTGAACGAACAATTTTAAAAGGTTCTTTCTAAAGTGTCACTGTACGATGTATTGGTCATAGTCGCCGACCATGGTCGGCCAACCTTTACTGGGGCCTTATGGCGACTGCGAAGCGCAGCAAAGCGATCGCTTTAAGTTTCCTGGTTTATTTTAGTGAAAAAAAACTAAAGGATTTTTAAATAAAAACCATGTGTTCTACAGGACTAAAGGCAGACTACAGGACTTGTGAGGCAAACTCGCTTTCTGAAATGTCAACGCAGCCGTGCCTAAAACTGTCGCGAGACGCTCGTCTTTCGAGGCGGATAATTCACTTGTGTTTATAAAGTTATAAAGTAGGTACCTACGCGCCATTTAACTTAGCGCGTGTCAATATCTGGAACTAAAATTATGATATGGGAATAAGGCTTATTTTTCCGACCGACCACGACGATCAGCGCCCTATGACAAATGCCAAGTTATGTGGCGTGGACTCTCTGGGAGGCCGATATTGTTTTCTCAATTTACAATAAAGAACTCTCTAAAAATTCATTCTAGTTTTAGAGGAATTTTCTTTATGACGCCATGTGGCGTCAAACGCCATACACAAAAGGAGTCAAATTTGGCAACAAAAGGTTTGCAACCTCTGAAGTCTTTAAACTGGCACTATTTCCTAACATGATTAATACAGGCATAACCTACGTGGCAAATAATGTAAGTTCTGCTTATTAGAACTCTCTAAATAGTCATTCAAATTCAAAAATTCAAATTCAATATCATTTATTCAGTCTAGGCTGTTACAAGCACTTATGAACGTCAAAGAAGCTACGCCATCGGTTCACAAACCCTACGGCGGGAGACCTTGTAACGAGAAGAACCGGCAAGAAACTCGTCAAGGGCTATTTTTTTCTCCCTGTTTTATTTCATACAGAGTCGTCAAATTGAAAAGTGAGCTTAACATATAAGTAAGGTCAATTTCCATCACAAAAGAAAATACTAATTATAATATTACATTTTATGGTTATCCTAACCGTAAACAATTTTCAACTCGTAAGGAAGGACTTACATTTAACATTTCTCGCATTACAAGGTTACTGTACTGCAAGTTGTGACGTACATCATACAGGTCGATAGTAATTTATTTTAGATGAAAATATTTAATCTCTAAGCACAACGTTAAGACAAGCAGACTGAAGTAGACCCATTTCCGCTGGCGGCACCCGTTCACGAGCATGACGCATGAACCAGCCATCGCTTCGCTCAACCATATTTTAGGGAACGTAACGACCCGCCTCACACGACACCGCCGAAGAAACGTTTGAGTGAGCATGACGTACTTCAGGTACTTATGTTAAAGTGTATAAATATAAAAAATACAATGGCAAAAACAAAAAAAAAGAAAGATAAAAGTGCATTAATATAAGACGCAACTTACAATGTTACTGGAAGACGCATCAGCTGGGTCATAATCATAAAGCGTATTTAAAGTAAATTAAAAATAATAATAATAATGGCTTTCATATACTTAATTACAATAATTGGAGAACATTACTTATTTTTATTTATTCTGATCAAGCAGTGCCATTGTACAGAATTCCAGAGGAATTATTTATGACGCTATTTGGCGTCAAATGCCATACGCAAAACATATCAATGACGCTCCATGGCGTCATCCGCAATGAATCGGTTAAGTATTTGTGTCACGGATACTAAATAAAAAAAACAACGGATTGCACTCTGGGAGTGCCGGCAGAAGTAAAAACCGCTTAAACGAAAATAACGATCAAAATCCACTATATCTTGACCACAACTTCATAAAAAGTTGATAAAAACGGAGACCAACTTGATTTGGCAGGTAAATCCATTAAAACTGACCTAGCATCAATATGAAAGTTAATAGTAATGAGAGATGTTTATATAATGGTTGATATTAACTAATATACGTAGATCTTTCAAGTGTGATACTTTATGTAATTTGAAATAGATCAACGGTAAATAGTCATACGAATTTTCGATCAGGGTCACGTGTCCTGACGAGACTTCAACATTTTTTACCCATCCCAAAAAATTAAAACAACGCCGCTAAAGTAGTTTTCACTTCAACAATTCGTAAGTTAATACTTATAAATAAATTAATAATAATAATAAAAATATTTCTCTCCGGACCATCTGACCACCAAATCATACACGACACGGTCTAGCCCCAACTAAGTAGGACTCATGTATTGTGTGTTCGGGACAATTTACATTTTAATATATTTTTTTTGTACAATATGGCGTAAGTTTGACGGTTTTTGTCTTTTGTTTGGGTCTTAAGTAAATGTCTTACTTAAAACCCAAACATAAGACAAAAACAATTTGATAACAAATTATTAAATATTTACAAATTAGTAGAATAACAAGAAACCGTTATATATATGTATAATCTTATACTATAACAAAAATGCGCCGTTTAACTCACGCCATATTGTACAAAAAAAATATATATTTTTGTCATAGTATAAGATATATATATATATATATATATATATATATATATATATATATATATATATATATATATACATATAAGTAACGGTTTCTTGTTATTCTACCAATTTGTAAATATATATAAAATAATTTGTTATGAAACTGTTTTTGTCTTATGTTTGGGTCTTAAGTATATTTATTTCTATACATTAGAAAGAAATACTGGACCGACACAAATAAGTATTTACCTATATTTAAATTAAATATAGGGATAGAGATTACCTGTAGGGATGTAAGTACCTGGGTATTTAATAACTGTATTGTAACACGGTATAACTACTGAACCCATTCTATTCTATTACATATAGGTATAACTTTTGAGCTTTGGTTAATTTATTGGTCAGGTTTTTTAAATTAAACTATGCGTGATTTATGCTGTGTTGTGGTTATTCCAATAGTTAAGTACTTAGTAGATAGTTAAGTTGATCAATTTGAGTAGTAATATAAATAATAAATAAATATTTCTAACACTCACACCAATTAACCTAGCCCCAAAGTAAGCACTGTAAGGCTTGTGTTATGGAATACTAGGGTAATTATACAATTAAAAGTATTTATATGTAGAAATATATATAAACGTCCATGACTCATGTACAAATGCTCGTATTCATCATACTAACATTTGCCCTTACCGGGATTCGAACCCGGGACCTCAGGATAGGCGACACCTTGAAACGCGGTGTACGTACCACTCTACCACGGAGGTCGTCAAAATGAATGAAATTAAAAGTTTGGACTTAAAATCACAAAGGATGGACCTTTTATCACAAAGGTTTTATAACGATTGACCTATTCTTATGATAATTTTTAAATAAAAAAATATTGGAAAAAATTAACTCGGTATTAATTAATTAACAAAAAGTGAATTCTCAGATGGGAATCGAACGACCTTTGGAAATCCGGTCCAATGCTCTACTAAGTTCGTACGTTCGTCGTTCTACTAAGTTAAACACCTGAAAAGATGTTTCTTTCGAATTCAAGGATATTTTTGCATTTCAGTGGTTTGTTTGAAGTTTAGATGGAAAGAACGATAATTAAAACCACAATTATTATCTAACCGACAGTACATGAACTGAGCTCTGCAACAATGAAAAATGCTGCCAGTATTCTTTCTCAAAAAATCAAAAACAGAAATCAGATTTCATTCTATTGCAAAATTATATTTGATTGAAACAATTGCAAGATCATTTCCGTGGGCCGAGTTCCCAACTAATTATGCCTAAAGCAACACTTAAAGTGATATAAAAAGGTCAGAGGTTCATGTTTTTTAACATACATTTAATAACTAGCCATGGCATGAAATCCACCTGCTTTCGTACACTATGATATGACACAGAGTAGTGAGGCGACAGGCGTCCAAGCAGAAAGAACACTCAGATAATTAAGTATTTAATTTATTTGATTTATTTTATAATTTATTTTTATTTAAAGATTAATTACAACTGCTTAGTATGCGTTAATTTTTGGTGGCAACTGATTTATGTTGTTTGTTGTATGAAGTTTTATTTATTTATATATAACAATATTGTTTATTTTCCAAAATAAAATAAAATCAATTGATAATTTTTCACACGCACACATAGTGATACTACCGAAGTAGTTATTCAATTGTTAAAATGATTTAGCGTTATTATTAACACTTCATTACAAATCTAAAAATGTTGTTGTAGACATAAATAACTAACGGCCGCCCACGATTTCACTCGCGTGGTTCCGAAGGCATTTCAGGACTTATCCTATGTATTAAACAGGCTTTGAATTGCGTGCCAAATTAAATCTACAGAGTCAATATTAGTAATCTACTGACTATTGTTTGACTCTTGCATTGCATGTTGTAACCCTACAAAGTTAGGCAAGTTTTTCGAGTATGGCGGGCAGTCCCTCTGGTATTTTTTTATTCTGTGACTGTGATGAGATGATTGCCCTGACAGAGAAGTAACTAACTATTAATTTCATAAATAATTTAATGGCGTATCACAACCGTTTTGGTTGTTGAAGGATGCGAAAATTGTTACGGTTGTTTGCTACCCACTTGTATCGGTTTTAACTATAATAATCTCACGAATTAAACGTTCTGCTTTAGCATTTAACTTTGTGCATAGTTTATTAAAGAGGGGTTGTGTATAGTTTAAATAAGAAAATATAATTAATGCTTTCTAGATTTACCCTTATTACTAAGTATGACAATGACAAATGATGTTCAAATGAGATGACTCTAAAAAATTATATTAGGTTTCGGAACAAAATTAAAAATAAAAAAAAATCAAAATGTAGCTAAAAAAATTAAATTTGTAGAAAATAACTAGAATCTTCTGAGTTAACGTTAGTTATATTCGTATAACGATTATCGGGAAGTTAATACTTAGTATCGAAGACATAATAATATGAGCTGTTAATGACCATATAATTTAGCTAACACTTGTAACTGGACTCAATATAATTATTAAAGACAAATTTCAAACTGATAATTCTCAGTGCAAAATATAAGAGATATCTATTCATATTACTTATAAACGGCACATACCTAATCAGTTCTTTGATTTATCGCGTATCGTTAAAATAAAACACATGAAACGTGTTTAAGTAGCTATTAGGTACTTAAAACCACGCGTTTCATTTGTTATAATAAAATACCTAATTTAGAACCCTATTAGTTGTCATTGCACTTCAAAATTCTCATAAAATTATATTTGACATTTTATTAGCCGTAGGTAGCCGTTGCAAAAACATACACAATTAATAATTATATAAGACATTGGATTCTCAAATGATACTTTAATTCGGAATTTCCTACATTTGTCTGCGGTGTCATAGGTGAGCGTAAAATTGTGACGCGTGATGTAATTTTACTCAATGAAGATAGTTTTGTAGTCACAAGCAATAATAAGTATACACTATACAAGCTTATCGCATTGACACACGCTGAAAAAAGGTCTCTGTGGCCACAAATGTCATTCAATATTGTAATGTGACAAGGTTGTTAGAAACACTAAGGTGTTTCTATCTATTGCACGTGATGTACTGGCTGTAAACATAGAAATTGATAGAGGAGTTCGGTCGATGGCTCAGTGGTTTGCGCGCTCGGCCAAAATTGTAGCGGTAAAGCAACTTTTGCAATGGTCAGTCACGAGATAGGTGACCAAAAATTTTGACGTGCTTCAGAAGGCACGATACGACTTTGGTTCCGGCTGTATTTGCAGTCGAATGACTCCGCAGATGGAACATGGAAATAAGAAAAAAGATATGGGTAATGTAATAAAACAATCACTATAATCTCTTTGCAAATTTTAAGACAAGACAGGTGATTTGTTCTGACGTACGCCCACGTAAAACATTTATCATTTCATGATATTAATTAGTTTTAGTCTGCGTATTCCAACTATGAATGAGCTCTAACTTTGTACAGCCAGCTTTTGTCAATGTGACCAAATACCTTCAGTTTATCGTAGAAGGAACACAAAGTCTTCTATAGCAGCTGCCCACGATTCCACCCGCGTGGTTCCTGTTCCCGTGGGAATGGCAAAAAACCCTTTCTTAATGCTCGCCTACATCGTTAAAGGATCCTGTATGCAAAATTTCAGCTTTATCGTTTCAGCTTTATCCGTTTGGGCTGTGCGTTGTCTGTCAGACACGGTATTGTTTTGTATAATAAATTGCATTATTTGTGACTATCAACATTTTATGAAAAAACATTTTATAAAAAAAAATCAAACCGACTTCAAAAAGTAAAAAATAAAACTTTTGGAGTCGGTGCCAGCCAAAGCATTCTACATTGCACTTCTATTAACTATATTTTTTTTGGCCTTTGCTAACTAGCACCAACTCCAAAAGTTTTATTTTTTACTTTTTGAAGTCGGTTTGATTTTTTTTATAAAATGTTTTTATTTCAGATTTTTTTGTTACATTATGTGCCGTTACTTACACTAAAAATCAGCCCATACACAACAATGATGTCATCTAGGTATACGACTACTTGCCAAAAGGTGATTGATATTTTTGTGAAAAAACTACTAGCCAGATCTTCGTAAAAATTATATGGGACCACACATAAACCATTTTCTTCCAGATAAAAAAAGAATTTTAAAAATCTGTTAACAACTGGCGAAGTTATGGTGGAACATACATAAAAAAAAATAAAAATAAAAAATACAGTTGACTTGAGAACCTCCTCCTTTTTTTGAAGTCGGTTATAAAAAAGGGAAAATTTTATGACTTTTCCAAGTTTCCAAGTAATTAAAAAATTAAGTAAACTATAATGTGAATTTGTTAACAATTGCTTTTTAGCGATAGGGCCGCCAATTGTTCTGCTTTTGTGTTTTTCAATGTAATATATCTTTCCTTTACCTTACCACTAATTTTGATTTGGCTAGCGTATAATAGGAATATGTGGCCAGGAGAATAGAAGCAAAAATCCTACGTTTTTATCATTGTTTCATTGAAAGGTTGTCTAAATTGCCAGTGCGTGTCTATTGGCATTGGCTATTGAAACGATTGTATGCGCGTGCGAGCGCGAATCGAGAAAAAATCGATATCACATCAGATATAGATCTATTGTTTGGTTATTTCATACAAACAATAGGGGTAATAATGGCTTTTGTAAAAATATGCAAATAATTAACCGAAATATTGGTCGAAGAATAAATTAGGTAAGGAAATTTTAAAATTCCTACTCGACCACTGCTGGGTAGACCTTCTTAAGGAAGGTGGAAAAGAAGGATGGGCCGTGAGCCACCACGCGGGCCCAACGCAGATTTTGACGGCGTCAAATACAGCCTTACGATGCAGGGAGTGACTCGAGATAGTCACAAATCGCAGACCGAGCGTGTGAACCACTGCGTCACCAAGCTTTTTGTAACAACTTATTGAAGGTACCGCACGAACAAAAGCGTCCTCACTTTAGTTGGATAGTACTAAAGTAATATAAATTGCCATTCAATAACTCGATGGTTCAATCGAGGAACTTCCCGGTCGACCAGTTGAATTTTGTTCCGAAAACGTATTTTCGAAAAGTACTAAATGAGGTCAAAGCAATAATATATTATTCAAATGGAAACCCATTAATGTTTAATTATTTGTGATAAATGTAGCCTTCTTCTACTTTGGTATTTTATGGAATAGCGATCCTTAAAAAAACTCTACTGATGAACCGGGAAGTTATCACAACAGTGGATACCTGCATTAAAACGCGCGATGATAATGATGACGTCACTAAAATTGCTGATGACGTCAATCAAAGGATAGCGCGATTAAAAGGCAAAGTTCATTACAGTACTTATTAAATACCTTGGTCATTAAGTGTGACTTAATTGTATCGTCACGTAGTAAGCCGCAGGCGTCACTGGCGTAATCATACCTTTCCCAAAGGTTGGGTTAGCTCAAGATGACATGGTCTACAATAATACCATGGCATGATACAATAATAAATTCAAAACTTGACCTCTATGAAACATCTCTGAAATATATACGCATAATTTACGAAAATAAAGGTTTTATTAAGTAAAAAAAGTAATTCGATACATTGTTGCGAACATGTCTGTTGAAATAAATTTTTAGGATAAGTTTAAAATTTTAAACTTTCGCGTTCCATTATAATTATAAATAAAAACAACGGGACTCAAACGCGACATTTGATATGCAGTACATATGTACTTTAGGGGTAGGTAGTGTGGTGATCGGAGGCAATCAAGAAGACACTGTTTTAAATATTAAACAAGAAAATATACTAGAAAAAAGCAACTAGTCTCATGTCGCCCTGACGGGATGAGACTAGTTGCTTTTTTCTAGTATATTTTCTTGTTTGTTATTTATCACATAAAAATAGCATTGTAAAATGCTAAATTAAAAAGTTATAACACTGTTTTAACTTGGAATCAATTTATTTCAAGAGATTTATAACATTTCGTGCGCGAGCGGATCAACCGCTGCTACGCAACTGTTCTTAGAAACGATTCTTTTTTAATATATTTGAACCATGACATACCGTTCGATTATACGGAGGAGTTTGCATTGCGATGCAAATACTCCACATTCCCCGGGTACCACGAAAATTTATTTATTCGTGAGAAGAAATAGATTTTCTACAAACTCGTTTCTTTATATCCACTCGAGAGAAATTTGGGACTACAATCCCAGAAGGATTTTGACAGTAGATTGTATCTTGGGACTGTAGTCCCAAGACGGCTGCTCCTCTCAAAAAATACTTATTTCTTTTTAATCTAAGCATTATTCCAATAAGATATACAACGCATACTGTCAAATTCGGAACGAATTAGGCTCCATATTATTCATACTAGCAACACCATGAAAATGTCAAACTTTTTTTTTAATACGTAAAATCATCACAGGAATCTTATATTTTTTCGCTTTTAGTAAAATATTAGCTCCAACCTTACCAAATTATAAAATTAGTAGAATTCGATATAAATTTTAAATGAAAAATGTTTTACTGCAACAAGGTGCAATTTAATTTCGTTAAATGTTTGAAGACGATTTTTTCTACACTACTCACGTGAAATTGAAAAACAAAAAACGACATTCAAAGCGCCATGTTACACAGAGTAATAAAAACAGCACTTTAAGACGAACACTTCAGAATCTAAATCGTAAGAAACATTTTACTGAAGCGCGGCGCTCTTTTTTTTTAGTAACGTTCGCTTAAAAAAAAGACGCGATACATCTACGGTGTAAACTCTTTTTGGGCCGTGTCACTCGAGTGGATATAGAAGTATCAAAAACCTACGCTAGAGGCCCTACCTCTGGTGGACAGTAATTAAAGAAGTGTGTTGGTCTTTACTAAAGACTAATCGCTACAAAGGTCTGTGAACACTAACTATAAAGTAACTCACCGTGGGGACCACAGTGGCAAAGACCAATATGCCGACCCTTCGCGCCAAAACCACCAAAAAAGGCTACGAACAACACTCATCCTATCCTTGAACAATGAGCAAACAAAGTTAAACCTACTCTCTTAGTTATAAGCAGAGGTCGGAATTAGGTATCTAAATTGCATCGAAATGTTGATATGAATATGGATCTTCCCGGGATTTCTAATGGGCAATCCCGTTTGGCAAACAATATTAAAAATAAATAATAATAAAAACCTCAGAGATAGATAAGACAAATAACACAAAGATAACTAGCATAATTTTTTTATTAATATTTACATTAATTCACAATACAAATTATTAATACAGTCAAGCAAATTCTCATACTTAAATTTCGCGTTTTTTTATAAATACGAGCAAATAATTTGCTTCTAGCCTAGACTTGAGGCTTTGCTTATTTAAACGGCAATCAGAATCATTTTCCTTGTCCGATTCATTCAAAGTACCACTCAGATTTGAAGTGTTAGCTTCCGACATTACTGTATAACTTTTATGAAAATTGAAGTATATAACCATTAGCTTTTCAATATTTTCTGGCTTCAATGATTTTTTCCGAGCGTCCCAAAACCAAATGTACATTGAAAAAGATCGCTCTACGTCAACTGAGGTGAGGTTAGTAAATTTATACACTTCCTCCTCCTCGTCATTAATGCAGGAAGAAATTTTTCTGTTATATTTTTGATAGTGTCCAAATCTTTTATTTAATAAATCACGGGGTTTTTTCTGTTCTTTAAAATTAATCTCGGGATTTGAGGCATATCCACTTTATTCTTTCGCTGCATGAAATCAATGTAAGTACATAAATAACTCTACCTAATTCCGACCTCTGGTTATAAGTCATGTGAAGTGTCAGGTCAGGACTTGACAATAAACCGTAGCAATAAACACTACCAATAGACAAATGGTCAATCTACACATAGACGACATAGACGACAGATTGACAACCAAATAACCCCAGTCCAAATAAAGAGACTACACCTCATTATCAACTTTATGACTTGACAGACATTTGTCAGCAGCCCACAGAACAATAATGTATGCTTCCCATGTTGATGCCAAAAATTTTGTCTTTTACCAGTAGGAGCATCAAAATGAGTACAGTTATCCTGACACTTCATGAATATTTCGAAGCCCATCACTTTATTTGTCACCTTTCAGATATCAATCAAGCAATATGATTCGGCAAGTTCATGTTTATGAAGATGAACATGTTTATGAAGTCCACGACATCTGCTGCTGAAGTAAGAGGCATCTCGCAGCAAACGAGACATCACCCAGTTCTTATGGAACTATAAGGGCTTCCTCCCCCCTTAAGACACCTGATGTCGGAGTCATCACCCACTAAAACAACTAACTAAAGATTTAACGAAATCAATTTTAAAGTGTTGTTATCTTCGACAGCATGTGTTCAACATTGTTCAGATGTAGTAGGTATTGTACATACAAAAAAAAAATATTAATAACACATTCACAGTGACCCATTTAAATTACGGAAAAAGGTAACTAAATTACTAAATATTTAATTTTGCCTATTCCTTACAAGGAACTCCTTACCTCTTTTGTACACAAAAGAGGACATAAATTAAAAATGCAACTTCCATTTCGACGAACAAAAACAACTTTTTACATAAAAACTATAACAAATTCTCAACAAATAACACATCTTGGATCATATGCCTATCTTAGCCCTTATTATAACAAAATGTTTATTGAAATCAGTGAACACGACAGGCGACAGTCACATACGCCATGGTGTTGACCAAAACAACTAACCCGTGTCAATCGACACTACGTAGGACAACCCGTCTTTTCCGCTAAGAGCACGGCACTCAACACTTCTAAAGGAGCACACTCACTTACTTGGCTGGTGGATGTATTGGAACGATACAAAAAATCCACCACTTCATACATACGAATCGCATGGGAAATATAGGAGGACTCCTTTTTCATACGAGAGGTAACTTGAGTCTTCTCACCTTCCGTCACACAACGCCTTCCCAACTATTCAGATTCAGTACGTAGAAAGTCTTCGCTGTGAAATTTTCTTCCGGAAAGAGAAGAGAAAAAGAGTCTTCCCAAAGATTTTTTTTTCTAGAAAATAAAGCACTTAATTTGCTTTGGCGCCTCCACCATGTGGTGATCGGAGGCAATCAAGAAGACACTGTTTTAACTTGGAACCAATTTATTTCAAGAGAATTATAACATTTCGTGCGCGAGCGGATCAACCGCTGCTACGCAACTGTTCTTAGAAACGATTCTTTTTATAAATAATCGAATCATGACATACCGTTCGATTATACGGAGGAGTTTGCATTGCGATGCAAATACTCCACAGTGGTATACTGTAGGACAATGTTGATTACTTCACTATTTTACAACTTATACGCCCATGTTAACATTAACAACAATGTTTTCAGCATTGTTGTGTTCCGGCAGTTAGAGATAAGATAGCCAGTTGCTCAGTGGTTGGGGATTCCGGAAGAGGCTCACTTCCATCTTCAGCCTTATCAATACTTAACATCAGGTATAATTAAGGCTAAGAGCCTCCCCGTCGTGAATAAAATAAACAAAAAAATGTATGTATTACGCTCTTTTAAATATTAATTAGCTTATCTAATTAACACGTTTGCAAGGTACTCAGTGTATGTATTGAAATATTCTTATATATATATATATATATATATATATATATATATATATATATATATAAGTATGCTGTCCCATACTACCGTACGGTGCCCGATAATATACAAACTTTACAAAAAATAAGAATTGATGTAACTAAGTAATTGATAAAGTTTTTTTACTTTTAACCTTAAGGACATAAAAAATGAAGTTAACTTCATAAATATGAAGTTAAATGGTGCTCATTGTTAGCTTTTTGTAGCAAAACACGAGTCTTATATTTTTTTGATATTTCTAATAAGGGTCGTTTTATTAAAAAGTATTGTAAGTAGGTAATTAAATTTAAGTAATGTTCAAGTTCGCGTCCAACTTACCGCAGTGTCTCAAGACGAAAGTCTATGACCAGTGTGTGTTGCCAGAGATGACTTACGGTAGTGAAACGTGGTCGCTAACTATGGGTCTGATAAGAAAGCTCAAGGTCACCCAGCGCGCAATGGAGAGGGCTATGCTCGGCGTTTCCCTACGAGATCGAATCAGAAATGAGGACATCCGTAGGAGAACTAAAGTAACTGACATCGCTCGAAGGATTGCTCAGCTCAAGTGGCAGTGGGTGGGACACATAGCGAGAAGAACCGATGGCCGTTGGGGCGGAAAGGTTCTGGAATGGCGACCGCGCACAGGACGTCGCTCCGTGGGTAGGCCCCCAACAAGGTGCACCGACGATTTGGTGAAGGTCGCGGGAAGCCGCTGGATGCGGACTGCGCAGGACCGATCGTTGTGGAGATCCTTGGGGGAGGCCTATACCCAGCAGTGGGTGTCATGTGGCTGAGACGACGAATGTTTAAGTCTATATCTAGCTTGTCAAAAGATAAAAATAATGATGATGATATTTACATGCGACCTAAAAATTTTACCAATTTACGTGATCGACATTTAATTAGGTTGTACTTGCTAAAATTCGTTTAGGTCATCAGATGGAACAGTCACGTATGCATCAAGGGTAAAATGCATTTCGGATACGTGTTTCATGCTTATAAGCTTTTGGTTCAAATTATAAGATTGCCTTTTTAAACCATAAATTAACCAGAACTTTTACATTTTGCATTTGACAATTAGCCCAGTCAAATAAGACTTTGAAGGTTACAATAATTCCCATAGAGCTGAAAATTGGTATGAATTTTCAGAATACCATTATAAATGAATTGTGAAAAGTCCCCATCAATCCCCCTTGTGCAAAAAATTTTATTGATGGTGAAAGTTTGCAAAAATAGGTTTTTCGCGTTTTTCAGCTAAACGGTGAGTTTTACAGCAAAAATAGTTCAGACAAAAATTGTAGATCATCCGATTCTCTACAAAAAATGTATCTACACTTTTTTTCATAAGTATTGCCATTTCCGTGATATAGCGGTTGAAAGAATTGAAAAAAATATTTTATTCGTAATATGCACACGTTTCCACACCACCTATGAGGTAGTGTGCTTGGCGCTTTTTTTTTAACGTGGTTTCCCCGGTAGGCCTATTGTAATTTGGACTTGAAAGACCTAGGCCGAACAGCACTCATAATACTATGGCTAATATTCGTGCATACTAATTGTAAATGTTCTAAATTGGAGCGTTTATTTTTTAAAATGACCTTCTCTAAGAAATAAGTCAGTGACTTTGGAATGTCTGTATCAATATCTTTAAACATACGACCTGGTGGAGGATAATTAGAATTATCTAACACTGCACATTGAATATCCTCTCGAATAATTGCTGCTGCAGCTTCTAAGATGCGAAATCGCTCTTCTTTTTTATCGGTTTTTTTTTTTCGTACCAAGCTTGATTTAAAATATCGTGGTGACTATCAATAAAACATACGAATGTTGAGGATCCTGATTTTTCTGTAATAATAATTCTATCACCATACTCCAACTTCAATCGCATTTTAATGGTTCTGTTACCTATTGTTGATTTTTTACAAATACTTTTCAATTCGTCTAATGTGAATTGACAATCATCGCTATTTTCAATATACTTAAATATTTCTCTCATCGCAATATTTGTAGCTTCATCTTTAGGACGACCGACTTTACCCCCAGTTTTCGGTTTCAGAAAAGAATTGTAGCAATCGTTATGATACTTAGCCTCGGCAGCGACTAAATCATATTCAAATTGAATTCGAGCAGCAACAGCTTTGGCTACATCATCACAACGAGTTTTAGCTATAGTTAGAATGGCAACTGTCTTTGAACGAAAATGTAGTCACTTTAAAAATCTTACGTCGGTACTGCAGTGCTTTTTTCTTCTCCAACTCTTCATTTAATTCATTGCCGCAAAATAAACAACACTGGTTGAAGCAAAATGTAGTTTCACTTACTCGTGCTCTAGTACGAGGAGGACTTATTTTTGATGAACCAGCTTCTTCTTCTTGGCGCCGTCTTTTCACGGCATCAATGCTACTTTTTCGAGTATAATTTTTTCGACACTGCACATGAATTTTTACAGATGTCTGGTCTTTCAGGTACTCCGAAAACTCATCACCTCTTTCAATACTTGCATCAATTAATGCTTTCATGCCGCGATCAACAGTAACAACTCCACTTTCAGTCAAAGGTTGACTACAAATAAAGCAGAATTGCGACATTTTTTTTAAAAAACAGTAAAATGCACAAACTTTGATACAAAATATAAGCGATAGCCACGAGTTGTCACTACGAAGGAATGCTTACGACTAACAGTATTTTGTTGAGTATGAGACCTTCGAAACGGAGCAGGTATACGAGCATCGCCACGCTGACAATTGAATGGAAGACAGATGTTACTCAAGGCCATGCGACTAAATGAAAATAGGGGAGGAGTTTTTGACGTTCATTTATATTCTAAGAATTTTATAATTTGTATGTATATGACATAGGGACTCATGTATTTACTCATATAACGGTTCAAAAATGAATATAAAAGAACATTAACGTGCATATTACGAATAAAATATTTTTTTCAATTCTTTCAACCGCTATATCACGGAAATGGCAATACTTATGAAAAAAAGTGTAGATACATTTTTTGTAGAGAATCGGATGATCTACAATTTTTGTCTGAACTATTTTTGCTGTAAAACTCACCGTTTAGCTGAAAAACGCGAAAAACCTATTTTTGCAAACTTTCACCATCAATAAAAATTTTTGCACAAGGGGGATTGATGGGGACTTTTCACAATTCATTTATAATGGTATTCTGAACATTCATACCAATTTTTAGCTCTATGGGAATTATTGTAACCTTACCTCTATTTTAAGGACTAATTTGACTGGACTAAATGCTATTTTTGTGTAATAAATATAAATAAAAAATATACTAGAAAAAAACCACTGGTCTCATGTCGCACTGGGGGGCAATTCTCACGCAGAGATATGTCGAATTCGAAATTTTTCTATCCTTAATTTATTCATTAAAAATGTAAGTAAAATCTCTACTACTGTCAAAATCCTTTAGTCTATTTTTGAGAATCCTATGATGTTAAAGATTGCTTTCAGTGATCGTTTAATACAGATTTTTGACTCCAAAAAATATCGAATTCCAGATGTCGAAGGCGCGAGAATCGGGCCCCTGGTCTCATGTCTCACTGGTCTAATTAGATTGCTGTTTCTTCTTAATCATCGAAACGCCCTTCGTATTTTGCATACTTTCTTAGCATAAATAAATTCGACTCTAAGCAATAACAATAGAGTCTAAAATCGCGTAGTGCGTAATTCGAGCGCGGTCCCCGGGGACCGCTTAGTGCTAAAAGGGTTCGATAGTCAAACATTTGTAAAAATGTGATAAATATTTAACAAGAAAATATACTGGAAAAAAGCAACTTGTCTCACCCCTTCAGAGCGACATGAGACAAGTCGCTTTTTTCTAGTATTTTTTCTTGTTTAATATTTATCACATTTTTACAAATGTATAAGAAAGTATGCAAAATACGAAGGGCGTTTCGATGATTAAGAAGAAACAGCAATCTAATTAGACCAGTGAGACATGAGACCAGGGGCCCGATTCTCGCGCCTTCGACATCTGGAATTCGATATTTTTTGGAGTCAAAAATCTGTATTAAACGATCACTGAAAGCAATCTTTAACATCATAGGATTCTCAAAAATAGACTAAAGGATTTTGACAGTAGTAGAGATTTTACTTACATTTTTAATGAATAAATTAAGGATAGAAAAATTTCGAATTCGACATATCTCTGCGTGAGAATTGCCCCCCAGTGCGACATGAGACCAGTGGTTTTTTTCTAGTATATTTTTTATTTATATTTATCACATAAAAATGGCATTGTAAAATGCAAAATTAAAAGGTTATAATTTGTAAAAATGTTTCTTTAAATGAGACGATATTTTTTCTCGACTTGAAGAAACGACGCTGGCCAACAGCGTGGAAAGGGGAATATACTAGAAAATTTCGACGGGTCCTCATAAGCCTCGGTAGCATAATTGGTAGTGCATTGGGCCGGATTCCTAAGAGTGGCGGGTTCGAGTCCCGTCTGAGCGACATGAGACCGGTGGTCTTCTTCGATAATATTTTTTTATTTATATTTATTACATAAATTAACTAGTACAAAATACTTAACGCGAATTGAAAAAGAAAATTACAAACGAGGGTTGGCTTTAAAGCATTATAATTTTAGTGAAGAAAACTGCAAAAAAATCATGACCTTAGAATTAAAATCAAATCTAGAGCGTATAAGTATCAGTATTGTTAGTCATATACGACTAAAATTTTTATAGTTAGATAACAATAAATATTATTAGACAATTCTAGAAAAAAAATCGACTCGTCTCACTGGTTGTTCTCAGACGGGACAAAAATGTCCTAGATAAGCAATGATTAAAAAGAAATTAAGTACTGAACTAACAAACATTACAATATTTCATTCATAATCACATCTTGCATTTGACAGAATGATCAATCAATTTCACTTTGTGCCGCTGACCATCGATTTTTGTTTCTCTTTAATTACCTACGTGAACATGCAAACATAAGAGGCCCGCGACACGGCACTTTCTCATACAAACGTAATACCAAAATAATTTAAAATTTGAGCATAATAGACTGTACTTTTGATGTTATTCGGATTAAGACCGTATTTATCTAGGTTCCTGTAAAAAAAATATCCAAAATATTAAATTAAATTAATGCAAATTTCATTTTTCGTACAAAACTGCAATTGGCATTTATTTTTAATTGGGTAAGTAAAGTAGGTATGTTGGATTATCTTTTAAATGACGATCTTGATGAAAACGGTCTTAATCTGAATAACATCACAAGTACAGCAAAAAATCTAATTACAAACCATTTTGGTATTACGTTATTAAAGTCAAAGTCAAAGTCAAAGATTTTTATTCAAATGTAATATAAGTACTTTCGAATAGTCCAACATTTTTTCCCTACCAGCCATTCAGGACATCTTTTAACTGATAAGAAGAACGGCCGCAAGAAACTTATCAGCCTTAGCAGAAACAACAACATTTACAATTGAATATGTTGTTGCCAAACACAAATCTACAATCTTGAAATATATTTAATAAAAGAAGAAAGAAGAAGAAGAATTATGGGGAGCTGCCCGGTCGCCGGCCTCTAAATTCATTGTGGACTTACTCGGGACTTTCTGCTTGATTTGTTTTGCTTATGCCGGCCGGGTTTCTTTATTATACTAAAGGATACTATTTTTGGCACATTCCCCATAGAAGAAATGTCAAAATGTAACTGTCCGTAGCCAAAACAAATAGAATGACGATTCGCCACGCTATAAACACACATTCGCCGCGCGATTGCCCGAGGTGTCCCGAGCTGGCCCGACTGAATTGCCGCGCGGCGCGTCACAACTATGATTTCTCTAGAAACTTGTATGGAGACTATGTAGAAATTATATATTTTTAGAATATCATTCATTGTTTGCTATTCTACCAATAGCCGAGTCGTAATTCTTAGGTAAATTTGAAGAGCCGATTTTTTTGTACAAAAAGTATTGGTATTGTCAAATAAAGCCTGTTTATATTTTATTAACAAAAAACACAATGACACTGAATAATAATAAATAATAAAAACACACCCTACTATACATATTTTTACACCACAAGCCAAAACGGTCTTGACGTCAACAAAAATACCACAAAAAATACGGTGCTGGGGTTAAAATCGATGACTAAAATACTACCGAACTAAATGTTTAAAAATTATATTTATTCTATATTTTAGACCTTTTTCTAGATATCTACATAGCTTCAACTATTAAAAGCATATAGTTTACGAGAAATAGGGTAAAAAATCACCCACCCCTTAATAAAAAAGGGTACTCTCAAACTTTGGTACATAGAAAGATAACTATTAGGTTTATCCAAAATCGGCCAAAATTATATTATTTGGATAGGTTAATCCAAAATCTGTGCAACTCGTAAGTATTAAACAATAAAAATAAAAAAAATTATAAAAAAAATTCAAACCGACTTCAAAAAGTAAAAAATAAAACTTTTGGAGTCGGTGCCAGCCAGGGCATTCTACATTGCACTTCTATTAACTATATATTTTTTTGGGATTAGCTAGCTAGCACCGACTCCAAAAGTTTTATTTTTTACTTTTTGAAGTCGGTTTGAATTTTTTTTATAAAATGTTTTTATTTCAGATTTTTTAGTTACATCATGTGCTGTTACTTACACTAAAAATCAGCCCATACACAACAATGTCATCTAGGTAAACGACAACTTGCCAAAAGGTGATTGACATTTTTCAAGATTATGAAAAAACTACTAGCCAGATCTTCGTAAAAAATATATGGGACCAAATTGACAGTGTACCCGATCGAACAAAAAAACAATTATTAAAATCGGATCACCAACACCGGAGTAATCGGTATACATACATCAGACAAAAAAAAAAATAAAAAATACGCGTTGAATTGAGTACCTCCCTCCTTTTTGTTGAAGTCGGTAAAAATAGAAGAACTATGTATTAGTAGTAATAAAATAAATACCGAAATCTATGTATGTACTTACTGGCAATGTTCCATATTTTTTTTATATTTTCACTTTTATACACAAACAATCGATTTCAAATAGTTTATTACTTATATTTACATGATACTCGTATTATCCCTTTTTCCTTTGATTTTATCAAAAATGCTTAAATCAACACAGCTGAAAATCAGACAATGAATATGGAAATAGAGCGCATGGAACTGTTTTTTTATTGGCTTTAAAATAAAATTAAAAAAAAATCGCATTTTTCTTTTTAATTATATATTTTTTTATTAATTTTATACAATCTATGAATAGTTGGCGAGAATCTATGGAATATTAGTCAAAAAAAAAATATGATGTAGATCTTTATAAAAACTTTTAACGAAAATTGGTTTGAACGAAATATATTTAGTAGTTTCAGAGCTATACACATTTTCCAAAACCGCAAATATATTTACGCAAATACTTTGTCATTCATACAAACACCATGAAATTTTTTTTTGTTTTTCTACAATTTCTTGGTTCTCAATAATTTTCTTTTCACCTCACACGCTCTGAAAAGGAGGTTTTGTCATTCAGCTTCTGCGTTTTTCGGCTTAGCGCGTTAAAGTACTTTTTTAATTTAATACTTAAAAATATGTCATAATGCGTTCCGAATCGCTCTATTGACTTTTTTGATAAATTTTATTCTTATATTAAACAGCTTTAAATTAATTATAATACTCCTTTTTGGTTTTATCATATTATTATAGTTCATTGAATCATAAAAATAATAACAATAAGTTTAAACTATTTGTTATAAGAATTTTATATTAGGATGGGTGAGATTTCACAATCTATGATTGGATTTGGGAACGTGACATAATCCTTTACTTTTAAATTGTCTTTGTCTTGTCCTCATGTCAATGTCAACATTTACTGAATCGTTTTTATTGTCATTTATAAGTAAAAATATATTCCTACTATAAATAACTTTGAAACAACGAGAATAAGGTATATTTAGAATAAACTTTATGTTTAAATTTTTTTTACCGCAAGTTGACCGCGGCAACAACCATAAAGTGTTCCTCGCTGTTGTAAGGTGAAAAATTGTGTGTTGCGCTCGGCATAAAAGTTTTTAGCGTCTTGTACCTTTGAAATCCTCGCTTCGCTCAGTAATCTTTAAATCCTAGAATAGAATCTAGTTCAATCCTAGAATCCTTCACTTGCTCAGGTTTCAATAGTGGTAACTCGCCGCTAATAACCAACTTTCCAGTCTTGCATAACAAATAACTATTTCACCTCACACGCTCGGAAAATGAGGTTTTTGTCATTCCATTTCTCCGTGGAAAATCGCATATTGCGACCTAGCGTGGTTAAGTACTTTTTAATTTAAAATTATTGCCTAATACTTTTTTGGTTATATTTTATTCTTATTTTAAATAACTTTGAATGCATAATAATAAGTATTGCGTTTTGGTTTTATTATATTATTAAAGTTCCTTGAATCATAAGAACAATAACAATAAGATAATATTTGTTATAAGAATTTTATATATAAGCTGAATGAGATTTCACAACCGATGATTGGATTTCGGAATGTGACTAAACCTTTATTTTTAAATTGTCTTTGTCTTGTACCTCATGTCAATGTCAACATTTACCGAACCGTTTATTATTAATTCCTATTTTAAATAACTTTGAAGAAACTATAATACTCCCTTTTTTATTATTTTAGTTTTTTTATATCATTAAAACTACAAGAATAAGGTATATACGAGGGTGAATCAAAAAGTTCTTAAATAAATAATAAATAAATAAATTTCATACAATCAAACCAATTATCTAGCCCACGTTAAGTTTCATGAAGAACTTGTGATATGGATACTAGATAACGGATAAACATACTTATATACTTTTTTGTATTTTTTTATATAATATACGTATTAAAGTATTAAACACCCAGACCAAGACAAATAGACATGTTCATGCACACAAATATTTGTCTTGTCCGGGAATCGAACCCGGGACCTCTGGCGTAAAAGGTGGGTTTAGTACCCCTACACCAAACAGGTCGTCATAAACAAGGATACAAATGAGATACGCGCGATGACAAAGTACAAGTGCCTGAAAAAATTGTCAACTACGGATACTTATTCGGATATTCAGCAGTCATTAGGGACTGATGCTGTACCTTATTCCATGGTCGCTTTCTGGGTAGCCGAGTCTAAAAAATGCAAATTGAGCTATGAAGATGATTCTCGTTCTGGTCGAACATCCACCTCTTTAAACAAAGAAAATGGCAAAAAATGGAAAGAATGGTACTTGATGACTCTCTTCAATAACCTGCAGAGACCCTAAAGATTTCATATGGTAGTTACCATCTATTTTCATAAAAACTTTTGAGTGTTGTTTCACCATAGTAATGCTTCAGCTCATCGCTCCGACGTTGCACCCACGGCAATCCATAAGTATTGCTTTGAAATTTAATATAACCTACCATTTCAATAATAATTGAAAGAGCATATTTATTGAAAATTTCTCGAAAATAATTTAGACGAATTTTCGAGAGTCATGGAATGTATTTTTCGTATCGACATTTGACTGATGCTTTATTGGCAATTCTAAGAGCTTTTTGCTTCACCCTCGTTTAGATTAAACTTTTTGTTAAAAGAATTGTTAACCGGAAGTTGACCGCGGAAACAACCAAAAAAATTCTCCTCGCTGTTGTGAGGTGAAAATTTGTGTGTTGCGCTCGGCAGAAAAGTTTTTAGCGTCTCGTACCTTTGAAACCCTCGCTACGCTCGTGGTCCTTCTAGAATCCTTCGCTTGCTCAGGTTTCAATAAAGGTAACCCGCAGGTAAAATCCAACTTTCCAGCCTTGCATAACAAATAACTATTCCTTTAACTTATTATGAACCCTAGTTCATCTGGTGTCCTGATAAATGTGCAGTAAATAAAAAATAAATATTTGAATACAATCACAACAACTATCTAGCCCAAATTAAGTTTTATGAAGAACTTGTGTTATGGATACTAGATAACTGATAAACATACTTATATACGTTTTATTTGTAAATATATACATAATATACATATTGAACACCCAGACCAAGACCAACAGACATGTTCATGCACACAAATATTTGTCTTGTCTGAGGATCGAACCCGGGACCTCTAGTGCAGAAGGCGGGGTCAGTAACCCTGCGCCAAACAGGTCGTCCCGTCGCCGCGCTCGGCCTACGATTGTAACCGTTAAGCAACTTATTGCAATGGTCGGTCACAGGACGGGAGCCATAAACGTATTATCTCGAGCTCCTCAGTGCTTAAGCCGTTGGTCCTGACTGTATTTGCAATTGCAGTCGTTAAACACCACCAATCCACTTTGGGCCTGCGTCGTGGTTCACAGAGCAGCGGAGAAGTTTCAGTGTTTTGTCATTATTATAAAAAAAATACACCATAATTTTGATTATTACGCTATGGTAGAATGATCGATCATAAGATGTCGTGAGATCTGTTAAGAGGTGTCACGACACTTGCTCTCACCTTGAACTCTGACAAAAGTGTTTGGATTTTAAAATAAAATGCGAAAGTAATTTGTGTTATAATTAGACAATTCAAGGCTAACGTCAGAGGAGGACATAAACGATCCGATGATGAAATTCAGGTAGTAGGTACCTTTACTATTAAATTTTGCCGGTTTCGACCTAAATTATTATTCTATCAGACAAATTTTTATAAATGTGAAAGTTTGTATGTTTCTTACTCAATCACGCAAAAACGGATGTAGGGATGTGGATATTTGAAAATAAAACTTAGAAAAGTTTTTCTCCCCGTCAAATATTTGCCGAATTTCTACACGAACAAAGTTGCGGAAAGCTAGTTTCAATATAAATTAATCCCAAACACACATAACTAATGTCAGGTCGACGACAGAAGTCTTTTAAAATGAGTACGCTATAGTCTTTTCTATATTAATATTATAAAGAGGAAGGATTTGATTGTTTGTTTGCATTGAATAGGCTGAACGGATTTGGATGAAATTTGGTACACAGGTACTAGATAGCCTGGTTATAAACATAGAATACTTTATATCCCGATATTCCCACGGGAACGGGAACCACGCGGGTTAAACTGCGAGCGGCCGCTAGTCTTCTATATACTAACCATGACCGACTGACAGACAACGCACAGCCCAAACGGCTAAACCGATTAAGCTGAAACTTTGCATACAGAATCCTTTAACAATGAAAGCGAGAACTAGAAATTGTGATTTTCCCACGGGAATGGAAACCACGCAGGTGAAACTGCGGGCGGTCGCTAAAATATTTTATGATTATGTTTTTGCATTTTTATACTTATGTTAAATTTTAAATTAAATGATATTGGAAAAGATCAACTCGGCTACAAGTGAGATCCCATCTGTGAATTCACTTTTAGCCGAGTTAATTTTTTCCAATATTATTCTATTTAAAATGTATCATAAATAATAAAAAAATAAATTATTACATACAAACACGCCAATTTATCTAGCCCACGTTAAGTTTTATAAAGAACTTGTGTTATGAATACTAGATAACGGATAAACATATTTATATACTTTTTTTGTAAATACATACATATTAAACACCCAGACCAAGACAAATAGCATACAAATATTTGTCTTGTCCGGGGATCGAACCCGGGACCTCTGGCGCAGAAGGCGGGTATAGTGCCCCTGCGCCAAACAGGTCGTCATATATAAGTCAATGTTTAAAATGTGAGTTAGTTTAGACCAACTCCAATATTAACGCCCAGCTGCCCTTTATTTACCTTCATTATATTATATGAAAGAACTTGCCCTAGTTTAGTACTAAATAATTAGCAGCAATCTATAGCGCATTATTTATAAGTGAGTCTTGCGGAAGATTTGCGCCATCCGACTCGGAATTAAGCGACAAACTGTCATAAATATTGTATGGAGGCAATGAGCTTGCTTCACGGCGAGATGCGCAGGAGTTGCCGAGCAGGGTCGGAGTTAGAGTAAGTTCCTATAACGAGACAATTTTTTATACCTTTTCTTCTTATAACTGGGCCTTTTCCATTTATTGAAAATTCCTCCTTGGAACTATCAACAGTGAGCTGAGTTACTTTTCAGACCGCCGCTGCTACACACTCCAGTACGTTATAAGCTCAATGTCTTAGTTTCAAGTTTTGTTTGTCCTGTTTCTGTAATGCCTCAAAAATATAGGTATTTTAGATGCTATGTGTTGTAATGGTTTCTGAACAAATATTATATCTATCTATTTACTTGGTGTCCATTTTCCCTGTCCTTCTCCCACATTACGCTTGGTTGAGTGCCAGGTTGGAGTTGCCGTCAATGTCGACTTCTTTCAGCAGCCCTACCGCTTACGGTATTACCATCGCTATTGCTATAGAAATGAAACTTAAAACTCGTAAAACCCTTCAACGATAGGGTTTTTGTTCAATTCCTACATATTTATATTCATCTATTGGATTCACTATTGCATTTTTAGTATGAAAGTGGTTGCGAGACGAGATCCCTAGTAGGTAGTTTGGAATATTGATAGCTATAGCGATGGCGAAAGCAATACCGTTAGGCGATAGGGGTGTAGGGGCCGTACCGCGCAAGTGGCGTCATCATCGAAATCGGCTTCATTTGACAGATGGATGTGACAGGTCATTAAAAAAAATCAAAAAATTCAAAGCAAATTCTACTACACTGACATTTTTGTCGCAGTTCAAAACTGCATAGAAATTAATCAATTAAATGAACTGTTATGGAATTCACTAAGCAATGTTGCGTTATCTTCCTTTTTAGATCCTCTGTTTATGCGCCTTTATTGCATGCGTATTTTGAGATATTTTTGTAATAGGTATTCACAAATAGAAAGCAAGGTATGATTTTTTTAAGTTTGCTTTTTCAATGCTATCTTTATATGATAAATTTTAATAGAAAATAATTAGAAAATATCGACTTGAAACCGCAATTTTTGGAAATCCAGCCCACTGGTCTCCCAATGGATAATTTTTAATTTTCATTATATAAAAGGGCAAGGTGTGAAAAATATAAAGATTTTTGTCTACAAACTCTCAACTTTGTGGGTCAAACATTTGTAAGCTTATGCGGACAAATGCGTGTGTTACAAGTTATTCATAAAAAATTTAGCTATTATAAATATTAATATTTTGGCACTGGCCTTACGGATGGATAAGGCGACTGGGCTATGCCGTGACCCACCACGCGGGCCAAATGCGGATTGGTGGGTTTTAACGACTGCAAATACAGCCGGGTCCAACGGCTTAACGAAGCACGGAGGAGCTCGACGTAGTAAATGTTTGATCACCCATCCCGTGACCGACCATTGCGAAAGAAAGCTGCAAGCCCCATTTTCGGAACCTCAGTATACTAACATTACCGTGCTTATATATACTAGAAATGTGTAAGTTTGTCAGGAAACACCCAAATTTTTACACCAAAGTCATAGACGCACCCCGACACAACGTGACTCGATATATAACCTTTTACAAATAAGATCCAAATTAGCATTGCATAGTTCGGGTACCTACCCGATGTCCATAAAAATCTTTAATAAGTTGCCAGAGTATCTGAAGGCCGAAACGGATATCGGTGTGTTCATTCGCTCCTTGAAAAAGCTGCTTGTAGGAAAAGCTTACTATTCCATTAATTAATACTTTGAGGAAAAAGTTTCTAAATGTCTGCCCCTCTCCTGTTCGTTGCAGTGCCTTTCGAGGTGCATGCGATACATTGGTGCTTGCATGTTTTGTTTAGTCACTAAGTCGCATAATATGTAACGCAATTTGTAATAAATAAATAAATAAATAAAGTTGCTTAACCTTAACAATCGCAGGCCGAGAGCGCGAACCACTGCGCCACGGGCTCCTCAGAAACTTCCGAAATATTATGAGAATATTTTTACTTTTATTTACATACATACCGACGGAAGACCACCGCTAGGCAAAAGCCAAGCATCATGATGAGTCGGGGGCGTTTTGGGACAAACTTCTCTATTACTAGTTTTTATTTTGTTTGTTTCGCCCTATGTTTGTCCCAAATAAACGTCTTTTCTTTCTTTCTTTTTTTACATACATACATAAACTTACGCCATAAATCCCTTTCGGAGTTGGTAGAGCGTCAAAGGTGCAGCTGGAGAGGAAAATGTATTAGGTCTTTACCGATGAAATTGCCGATTTGTATGAAGAATTTAAAAGAAAGTTCGTTTGCTATACGAACAAATTTTGTTATAATTTCTACAACATTTTTTTTTATGTACTAGCATTGTATGAAGTCTAAGCAATCTAATGCTTTGTTTTTATTAAAAAAATAATAAGTATTTTAAAATTATATTACACAAAGTGGTCATTAATGCTAACAAAAAAAGAGTACTTTTTGAGGATTTTTTTTATCGTATAAGGAACGAAAATAATAATACTATGATTACTGATTCCTGACCGTTATGATCTTATTTTAATATAAAATCATGCAATTGATGTACCTTTTCATCATAGAAGTAGTGAGGATCTCTATAAGTGTAAAAAAAAAATCGGCAATTTTAAATTTTGACGTTTTTGTAATGATGACATTTGACATTTAAATTATTTTTTAATTTCCTTATTAATTATTAATTGTTTTTTTAATGTATGCAGTATAATTCCTACGCCTTTTTAATGGCAGAAAATGTTTGGATCTTTTTAATTGTACCATCTTATTTATTACCATGTTTTAAGGAATAAATTATTAATATTTTTGGAGAGGGGACGCCAGCAAGGCCGGATGGGTGATCAGTCTCCCTAGTTGGAACCATTTCATCCAATTCCCCGAAGGAATAAATGATTCTGATTCTGATTATTAATAAAAAAAATGTTATGAGCGATTATGCTGTATTGTATGTATTTTATCCTGAATTCTATAAGAATTATTAAATCTTCTATAATTTCAGTAACTTTAGTTCTTTCACAGATACAAAATAAAAAGAGAGGAATATTTTAGATAATGTGTAAGTACCTATCTTTTTACGTGATTTAATAAAAAATCGTATTTTTTTTATCATTTGATTATTCAGGGTCATTGTCAAAAGAAAAGTTTATATCGAAAATAATAGAGCATTAATAGGTACTTCTTTAAATTATTTCTTTTAAAAGTTAAAAAAAAAATCTACTGGCCGACCGGGAAGTTCCTCGACTGTACAGCAGACAAAAATTTGGAACATAGTTTAATACCGTTATAATAAGTTCTTATCGCCTGTCACAGCTATGTTTTACGAAGCCGAAACATTAAGCGATAATTATTATCAAAACTACTTTGACAAATGACAGATGCAGGGTTGAATTTCTGCTGTCGCAATACGAATCTGAGATGTCTGGCTGGTTATTAAAGACGATTCGCTTTCTATGATTGTTGATCAGGGATCGATATGAAATCGATAACCGATAATTTCATGTCGATCGCAATCGAATGGAATTCAGACTAGATTTTGCTGACTGGCCAGCCCGCCTTGCACTATGAGTTTCGAATAGTTCAGACTACAAATATCATCGTTGGTCTCATCCCAATTTTGTTGTGCGTACTGCGTCCTTTAAATATACCTTAATAATAATAAATAATTGCATACAATCACAATAATTATCTAGCCCACATAGTTTTATTGCGAACTTGTGTTATGGATACTAGATAACGGTTAAACATATTTATATACTTGTTTTTGTAAATATATACATATTAAACACACAGACCAAGAGAAATAAACATGTTCATGCACATAAACACTTGTCTTGTCAGTGGACTGAATCAGACCTCTGGCGCAGAAGGTGGTATAATGATCTGCGCCAAAAAGGCTTTTCCTCCTCTTCACTCCGTCACAAGTCATCTCCAAGTTTATTTTCTTCTTATTCTTATATATTACTCACAAACTTGATTGATTGAGTACAATTTTTCAGACTAAATAAATAGCTATGTAGTGTATTATTATCTATATCGAAAATTAATCAAGGTAAAGTCTTCTATGAGAGTCTTACAGAACTTTATATTCATAAAAAATGACTTATCTGGCGGCTTTTTTAAATATTTCTTCCACCTAAAGTTGCTTTCTTTTGATAAGATTTTTTTTGTGTCCACAATATCATGTTGAGCCGTTCTCGAGAAACTTTTCAAGTCTGCGACATTGGTTGGATTTATTATAAACTAGCTTCCGCGAGCGGTTTCACCCGCGTGGTTCGTGTGCCCGTGGGATATATCGGGATAAAGTAGCCTATATTAAACTCCGTCCTTTCAACTAACTCTATGCCAAATATCAAGTTGATTGGTTGCTTAGTTAGGGCGTGAAGATAGGACAAACAAACACACTTTGGCATTTATAATATTATGTAGTTAGGATTATTTTGTTGTTGCTTTTTATGACCTTTTGTAAGTATATAAGTAAATTTTACTTATATTATGTACAAAATGTCTTAAAAAGCCTTTATTACTGGTAACCATACCTTCACTCTTTTTTTTTATATTAGGAGAAATGATTTTACGCATCCCTCGCCCCAGGTGCAGGAGCGATTCGAAATGTTGGACTCACCTGGAGTACACGACCTATACAAACATATAGGCCACGCACTCCATCCCACGACCATACCTTCAACCTAGTCTTTGTGCTAAAACCACAAGAACCGAACCTACACTGACCCACATATTTGCTTTTATTTCGCGCGCATCCCTTCACAAACTGGTGGTTACCATGACAACGGTCATATAAGCAACGCGCGCAAACGTCGCGCCACAGTTCGCGCACCGCGCTAGCGCTCCGTACGCACACGGTGAGTTCCAAATTTGAATTTTCGAAAAACAAATTGATACAACTTTACAAAAAAGTTTTAAACCAAAGAGTATCACTACCTCCTTTTGAAAGTGGAATTAATTTAAAAAGTGATTCTATGATTTTGAAGTTAAAATAAAAAATTTGAGATTACGAAAAAATTTAAATAAATATACAAAAAAAGTTTCTAAACTAAATAGTATATTACGACCTCCTTTTGAAAGTGGAATGAAATTAAAAAGTGATCTATGATGTCATTTCGGATAGTGCTTACCTAGTGAATCTGTGTTTTTTTTTGGGGCTAATTCTCTAAATGTTTATGCAAATTGTTATCATATGAATATTTAAACTATTATATGATAAATTGCTAAACGGTACTATCAAATAACAGATGAATTCATTTAAAAACAGCACAAGTTTTGGTTTTACAACTTTCATTGAAAAGACATCAACGCGCTCTTATTAGATTCCTCCCGCCCAAGTATACTTTTTTAGGTTTATTACAAGTGTTAATTATAGAATCTATTCTAGTATATGTTTTTAATAACACCAAAATGCTATAGCTTATAAGTATTGTGTTAAATTTTATTCAGCGCTTCAGTAGTAAAGAACTTATTTCAGTGAAAAATTATAACATTTATTTTTGTAAATTAAAAAATAAATGTTACGAGTAATAAAGTTTCGTTAGTAGCTTGTCTTTTAAATTATAATGAATTGAGAGTTAACTATTTATTTTTTTTATAATTTATTTGGCAAATTACTTTTTTACTAAACAGTAATATTTATAAAAATAATAAAATAACTTAGCTTATTGGTAAAAAATGTTTCATGTGTTTGAACTTATAAAAACAACCAAGAAGATGACTATGTTGGACTGACGTTAGCACGTTTATTAAACTAGCGGCCGCTCGCGGTTTCACCCGCGTGATTCCCGTTCCCGTAAGAATATCTGGATAAAAAATATCCTAGGTTCATCACCAGGTTATCTAATATCTGCGTACCAAATTTCATCTAAATCGGTTCAGTAGTTTCGAAGCCTATTCAATGCAAACATACAAACAATAAAACCTTTCCTCTTTATAATATTTATATAAAAGAAATAGAATGGTTATTGACTGAAACTACTAAATATTTTTTATGGTTTGGTGTTTTCTTATAAACAAAAAGAACCATTGCAATATCTTTCAAGTAATGTAAATTTAACACTATGCGCCTATTATGCGGACCCAGTCGGATATAAAAAAAAATCAGTTTCCGATTCTCTAATCTGCGAAAACAATAACTCGGTTTATAACGCATTTCTCGTACACGTTTTTACAAACATACCGACAATGCAGTTTCTTGTATAATGCGAAAACAACATAATTGTGAATACCTTTTGTCAGACGCTATATTTGCCACCTAATTTTATCAGAGTTGCACATATACTATCTCAAAAGAATGCATATTGACTAAAATAGTGTTTTGGCAAAAATATATTTCCTAATTATGTAAAAAATAAGTATTGAATTAAAGAATTTCGTGTACGTAATTTATACAATCAAGGGACTTCCTAAAGTTTTGTTTGGGAAACAGGTTTTCGAAAAATAGTAAAGTTAAAGCCGTAATTAATTATTCAAATGAAAAACCTATTAATGTTCTATTATTTGTGATAAGTATAAACTTTTTAAATAAATCTATTCTAATCTGCTTTTCGAAATCGCTCCTTAAAAACTCTACTGATCTACTGATTGTACTGTATTTATTAACTGACTTAAAAAAAATAGGAGGTTCTCAAGTCGACTGTATATAATATTTTTTCGTATGATTTGATATAACGTCGTCAGTTGTCAACCGATTTTAATAATTCTTTTTTTTATCCTAAAGAACATAGTTCAAGTCCCATATTTTTTTAAATTTTTTTATCTCAAAAGAATGCATATTGACTAAAGTAGTGTTTTGGCAAAAATATATTTCCTAATTATGTAAAAAAAAAGTATTTAATTAAAGAATTTCGTGTACGTAATTTATACAATCAAGGGACTTCCTAAAGTTTTGTTTGGGAAACAGGTTTTCAAAAAATAGTAAAGTTAAAGCCGTAATTAATTATTCAAATGAAAAACCTATTAATGTTCTATTATTTGTGATAAGTATAAACTTTTTTAATAACTCTATTCTAATCTGCTTTTCGAAATCGCTCCTTAAAAAACTCTACTGATCTACTGATTGTACTGTATTTATTAACCGACTTCAAAAAAATAGGAGGTTCTCAAGTCGACTCTATATAATATTTTTTCGTATGATTTGATATAACGTCGTCAGTTGTCAACCGATTTTAATAATTCTTTTTTTTATCTTAAAGAACATAGTTCAAGTCCCATATATTTTTTACGAAAATCTGACTAGTAGTTTTTTCATAACCCTGAAAATATAATATACGTTTTGGCAAGTAGTCGTTTACCTAGATGACATCAAATAAAAAACTTTATGAAAAAATTTTATATCGCCTTCAAAAAGTAAACATAAAACTTTTGAAGTCGGTGCCAGCCAAGTAGGCCCTCTACATTGCACTTCTATTAACTATATTTTTATTTTTCTTGCCTTGGCTGGCACAGACTCCAAAAGTTTTATGTTTTACTTCTTGAAGTCGGTTTTTTTATAAAAAAAAAATAAGTATGTATATAATAGCCATTAAATTTTCAATGGTAAACAGGCACCTTCTTGGTAAGCTAGCTCCATCGTCTTAGTAGATCCTGCCTTGCCCTCGATCAAGAGCAAATCCATTCAATTTTAATAAAAAAAGCGTTTTTTCGGAATGAAACTGTCTAAACTTAATGTGCTGCTGTGTGTACCGAAAAAGACGCGCGTTTTGTGTTAAATTGACCGCGCAGTTTATTAGACGTAACTAAAAATGCGTATAAACGTTAGCTTATGCGCTAATTACTCTTAATTTTTTAAACGACGTAGTTATGTCAGAATGTGAATAATTATTTAGTTATTTATTTAAAAAAAAAATGCATTATTCGAGATTATAGGGATACAGGATGTGAAAATATATTATTTGTTATCAATAACTAATTTAGTAGATGGCTCGAATTTAATACATTATATACCCAGAATCGTCAGCAATAAAATTATTACCAATGGATCACCTGTTATATACATATAAACATACCAAAATCACAACCAAATCCACCAGGTTTAGGAGCTGCATCATATCAAAGAAAAAATAAAGTAGATACTTTGAATATAATTGTTTTTATTATGTTTTTCTTTCTGTTATGTAAAAATATGATGTATGAAGTAATAATAAAACATTTGAAAGGTGTTACTTTTTTAACAAATATGTCTAAGACCGTGAATCTAAAATCCCCGCAGGTTGGATCAAGTCGACTTCATGTCTGGTGCAAATAGTTATAGAAATATTTTTATTGGTTTATTATTATTCTCTGCCATACTATACATGATATTATAGGGTTCATTCTCTCTGGGTGCATGTCTCTTCCTAGCAGTGGCGTGTCTAGAGTTCAAACAAGAACACTTATATCTGCAATTACCATGTTTTGTCTTGACGACCTCAATAATCGAACATAGTCCAATGAGTATTTATATAGAAAAAATGTCTGATGAATATATAGGAATAAAAACTAAACTATATAAAAATTAAACAAGAAAATATACTAGAAAAAAGCAACCAGTCTCATGGCGACATGAGACTGGTTGCTTTTTTCAAGTATATTTTCTTGTTTAATATTTATCACATAAAAATAGCATTGTAAAATGCAAAATTAAAAAGTTATAACTATATAAAAGATTTAGATATGTTCGTTATAAATATATAAATAAATATATATGTTTAACGAACATACCTAAACCTTTTAGACCACAAATGGGAAATGTCTGGCTACTCTGGGTATTCATTTAGCCATCTCCTTTATCCTACTCCTACTAACATTATAAATGAAAAAGTTTGCTTGTTTGTCACTCAATCTAGCGTACATGGTAGAACGGGTTTGGATGATTTTTTGGATCCAAAGAATGTGTAAAATATTTTTTATACTGATATTTCACGCGGAACGACGCGTGTCAAACCGCGGGCAGAGCTAGTTATAAAATAAAGTGAAAAGTTAGTGTTTTTGAACGCGTTGAAGAGCATTGCAACATGAATTAATTTATTACTTACAATATATATCCTAATAAAAAAATACCATTGAGAATTCAAAATGTTAAATCATAGGTAACTTAATATCAAAGACAGATAACTTAGGTAACTTAGTTATCTCTGGTTTTACTATGATTTAAATTTGGCAAATAGTTGTAAGTTAAATAGCTATTTAATTACGAATGCAAAAACTTCTGTTCCGGATTCGTGCACATGATACTTTACTTTAAATAGCTTTATATATTTAACATGCAAAAAGGATTCTTTCAAATTCGACCACGGTATAGATGGCATAGCGTCGAAAAACGTAACTTACCATCGATTTTATTTTCGGACTTATGTTTCATCCGTAAGCTCCTTATAAGCTCACACCCAATTTATGCAATAGATAAACGTTCCATAAACAATAGGCGTATTCTTTACTGCACGCTTACATTTCTCTCGACACTCGGAACCTAATCTGTGAGATCCATCTAGCTATCGAGAACTAGGCTGAATAAATTATTTCCTTGTTAGCACAAGAGGCTTAAAATGGTTACAGCATGTTATTAAAGTATTCATATGCAAATTATGAGTAAATAATGTCGATTTAAAAATACACTGATATTTCACAATTTTTAAATGTGAAGTTGTGTAATTTAATACAGATCCTAAAATATTTTAACTTTTACCTATTTTATTAATTTTTTATACTAAATTCATTATTCAATTAAAATATATAAATGGAACAGTGTGATAAAAGCCTTCTTGGTTAAGTAGCTTGTATACCGTTTTCATGGAGATCAATCTCTGAGGTCCCAAGATCGTTCACTGAAGGGTTAACGCAGAAAATGCAGTAATTTTTTTTTTTCATTCTATTTTTTACGAAAGCCTGTGGTACCGTTGCGTTGCCGTTTTCCTTAAGAATTTATAAAATACAAGAACTATTACTACTGTGGGATTGAGCAATATATGATTTCCTTAACATTGTTTTATTGAAACAAAGTTTGGACATTATTTTCACGAGTTTTTTATATCAATTTGCGCTGGGGTATGCAGACATCACTTCCTTACACTCGCCAATTTTAGATGTCAACTGTCCATGTTACAAAATATTAATATATATTTTTCACCTTACACGCTCAGAAAAGAAGGTTTTGACAATCAATTTGCGACATGCGTGAAAACTTTTTCACGCACTTAAAAAAAATACTTATTTTTTTAATTTAAAACCTAAAAATATGTCCCATTACATTTTTTTCATAATATTTAAATAACTTATAATACTCGGTTTTGGTTTTATTTTATTATTTTAGTTCCTTGAATCATAAAAAAGTAACAATAAGATTCAACAATTTGTTGTAAGAATTTTATATTAAGGCTGAGCGAGATTTCACAACCTATGATTGGATTACGGAACGTGACATAAACTTTTATTTTTAAATTGTCTTTGTCTACAAGACATGTCAATAATGTCAACTTTTAGCGGATCGTTTTCATTGTTATTATAGGTAACAATGTTATCCTTTTTTAAATAACTTTGAATTAACTATAATACTCCCTTTTTATTATTTTAGATTTCTATATCATTAAAACAACAAGAATAAGGTATATATAGATTAAACTTTTTGTTAAAATATTTTTTTACCGGTCCAGTCCGAAATCCAATTATAGGTTGTGAAATCCCACCCAGCCTAATATAAAATTCTTATAACAAATAGCTTGATCTTATTGTTATTGTTTTTATGATTTAATGAACTAAAATAATATAATAAAACCAAAACGGAGTATTATAAATAACTTAAAGCTATTTAAAATAAGAATCAAATATAACAAAAAAGTCAATAGTCCGATTCGGAACGCATTATGACATATTTTTAGGTATTAAATTAAAAAGTACTTTGCCGCGCTAGGCCGCAAAAATTTTCTACGCCTAAACTGATTGACAAAACCTCCTTTTCCTTATGAGGTAAAAATTGTGTGTTGCGCTCGGCAGAAAAGTTTTTAGCGTCTCGTACCTTTGAAACCCTCGTTACGCACAGGATTCAATCTATGAATAGCTACGCTCGTGGTTCAATCCTAGAATCCTTCGCTTTCTCAGGTTTTAATAGAGGTAACTCGTCGCTAAAACCCAACCTTCCAGCCTTGCATAACAAATGGGTAAATCTACGGGCGGTTTGAACGCCGTCATTGTTCTCGACATATAAAGTGTCATGCATATGTGCGAAAATAATAAAGTTTATGCTGCTAAACGCTACTCGTCTGGGACTTATACTCGTAACTGGACACGAGGACAGAATTTTATTACTCTAAAAATATAAAAATATGTTGAGGACAATGACGGCGTTCAAACCGCCCGTAGATTTACCCAAATAACTATTGAACTCAGCTAAAATTTACGAAACAGCTGTTTTTTTCGCGACTTCGGGGTTGCTTCCATACAAAAAGGTGCTCGTATTGATGAGTAGTTTTAAGGTTTACTTTATGTAAAAATTAACGTTGTTTCCCCGAATTTTCTTCAAAATAAGACCAATTTGGTGTCACCTAAAACTGTTTGAGGTCGGTGCGTAGACATACGTTGCGTTTCACGCACGTGACATCCAGTCACGTTCTTCGGTCCGTTCGGGGTGACATTTGAGTCCGTTTACCATGGAGCCCTAGGCCTTCCTGTCAGTTGTTGCCTCATTGATTTCCAAACGCAAACGCTGCGTCCCATTGATAGACCAATTTGCGGCATCGACGCCTCTGATTGATCGAAATTAGCTTGGTATTCTCGAGTTCAGTCTTACCGCCTGTTGCACGAAGTCATTATACGTTATATTTTTACTTTTACAGAGTTTAGGGTTTAAAAATGTATGCGATTTGACAAGCAAGTAACAGTAACTTTAAACGAATTCGTAAGAATAATTTTTGGTGCAACCGGCGCGGAGGTGCTTAGAATTATCGAATTCTGTATTTTCTAAAAATGGAGGACCTAAGGTAAGGAGTCTACCAAATGGTCAGGTATAAAGTAATTTTGGTATCCTTCTCTGAGATCCCAGGTTTTATTTCCAGTCGGTACAATGTAGAGAAAAACAGTGTAGCATACTGGGCTTTCGTTTGGGTATGTTAGGTGCTATCGAGACAAGAAATTTTATTAGATGTTTTATGGAAATTAGGAAAAGGGAATTTTAAAAAAGTTCTAGGCAGATCATTTCGAATATTCATTACCTTTTTGTAATTTGTTATTTTTTTAAGTTTCTAAAAATGATACAGAATGCTGCACAAATTTTTTCTAACATTTGATTACATAATCTATAAAATTAAGAATCTTGCAAAATCCTTTGTTGATATACGGTTCTAATCTTTAAAAAAAAATGTTTTATACAAGTTAAGGCATTCGGGGCAGGTATCTTAACCGTTGTAGCTACCTGAAAACGTTCTTCATCCTTAATTTTTAGAGAAATTTTAAACTCCATTCTCGTATTTTGAAAAAATACAGTACATACAATGTTTAAGGTGTCTTCCATTCATTCCCCGTCTTAACATCTTAAATTTCCATCCTGTATAGTTCTACCTAGTTGCTTCCATCCAACAAAATTACTCATGTCAGACGTTTGCTATGATTCATGTCACATAGGTAATCTGTGAGATAATTGAGCCACTTTACTATGTAAATGACCACATTAGCAACAATATGAAGCTGTTGTACCTAAGGGCATACCTACTGAGTTTAAGTAATACTTAAACAGATATTACATAATGTCTTGTATATATATGTATCACTAGAAACAACATTTAATAAAGTTACTCGTACGTTCTTATAAGTTTTTAACAATTAACATTTACTAGAATTTCCTCGCGGCTGTTCCGACTTTACGTATATCTTAAGTTTTGGCGCGCACTGTTCGTGGTCATGGGATGACTGACTGACAGTCATCCCGTGACCACGGCAGCTGAAAAGGTGCCGAAACGTCGGAAAAATAAAAAAAACCCTAAAAAACCTAAAATACGGACAATTACAACTTAGTTCGCGAAATATAGTGCGTTTAATATCCGTAAAAGTTTATTTATTTCAATGTTCCGACTTTGTTACCTATTCCTTATCTGAGCATGCATTTCGGCTATGGAACGAACTACCGGAGGGTATCAAAGAGGCTCAAACTCTAAGATCCTTTGCCGATCAGGTTAGAAGTCTTTTCCTATCACTTCCTCCTAAATTTATTTATTTTTTCCCATCACTTTAACCTAACTTATATGGTTTTACTTTCTCTCTATCATTATTTATGTAAGAAGATATACTTACTCTTTATCTTATTTCACTTTCTTTTTGCACCCATTACTACTATCCTTTATCTTGACTCTCTTTCTCCCAAAGTTGCCTGGAAGAGATTGCTATGTAGCAATAAGGCCGCCTATTGTGTGTTTACTTTTTGTTTGTGTTCAAAAAAAATTGCGAAATGATGATTCAAAATATAGGCAGTTTTAGAGAGGACAGTGCATCAAAATAATATGAAACTTTTTTTATGGAATTGGAATTACAAAAATCTTATACGTTGCTAATAATTGAATTTGCTATGAACTGCGAGAATTATCTTTATTTTACATTTTTTTGTTATAAAACAGTTATAAAAACTATTAGTTTTTTATGTTTTACTTAACATTTTTTTTTCTTGTTCACAGACTTAGCTTAAGACTCAAGCAGCACCAACACCATGCTGCGTTTGTCAACGTTTTGCTGTAAGTTTTATTTACATTAAAGTACTTTAGTAGTAACTTTAGTTTGGACCCTATAAATACTGGTAGACTATAAAGTGAAAAAAGGAATAGCAAATTAATTACTTTCTATAATGTTAAGAAAGAGCTTACATTCGACAACTGAAATTTTATAACTAAACTGGAAAACCAGATTTTAAATAAACGTGGAAAATCGGACGATTAAACATGTTTTTTTAATAATGTGTAAAATATTATTCACAGAAAAATTAAATAAAAGATTTAACTTACTCATGGATAAATAACAATTTTAACGCCCCGCCAGCTTATTTTGAGGGTTCCGAATCTCTAAAAAAAAAGGAACCCTCATCGGATAGGATATAGGATCCCCTTATAGGAGGAAAACTTTATTGTGCGTCTGTCCGTCCGTCCGTTCGTCCGACCTCGATTATCTCGAGAACGCGTGGAAGTATCGAGTTGAAATTAAAACCATATATTCACGTTAATAATTTCTTAAAGCTACGAAAAGCTACTTCCTAAAGTATTCGACACTCTCATGGGAATCAAAATTCATAGGGCACGTTGACCTAGAACTATGAAATTTGGCAAGAAATATCGAATTTTACTACAAGTAAGTACAGGAAAAGTCTAAACACTAGACATTTGTACATAAATCGTGAATTTTTTTATCTTAAGTTTTGGAAACTGTATTTCGGGAAAACTTCTAAAAAATCTGCAAGACTCAATTCCTGAACTATTTATAATATTATGTACCTAATTTGTGTGGGACCCTCGGTGGGCGAGTCCGACTTGCACTTGTTCAGTTTTATTTAATAAGTACATAATTTAACTATTTTATTAAAAACACTGCGTAGTATCGGCCTAAATTAATTTAGCTTACCGGGGTAAGATAAAGACAGGTGCAAATTTGTAACGTAGGCAGTAGGCTCCATGTGCGTAAACTTTCGTTTTGCCTAACTTGATTAACGATCGATCGTGTAAACTAGTGGCACCCGACCGTAAAAATTAACCCGCGCATGTAAAACTGGCTTTAAAAGGACCAATACTGTTAATCAGAAAATCCGGGGCAGTTTTAAATCTAACACCTACTTTCATGGTCACTATCACTAACGATAAATCTTTCGCTGGCAATGAATGAGACACAACAATCTTTATTGTTTTATCTAATAATATATACTGCTTGTCAGTACAGAGGTTATTAGGAAAGACGGGATTTTGATAATAAACATAGTAAATTCGTCTTTCTTAATAATGTTAGTAAGTTTTAAATGTAGATAAATGACAGAAAAATAATCCTCTTGAATGGCTAATATTCTGTGCTGTGCTACATAAAATATTTACAACGTCGAAGTGGTAGAATTATATAATACACAGTCCGGTCCACACATTTATAGTTCTTTAATTTTACGTCCGGTTAATTTATTTGTTGATTGCACAACAATAATGACATTCGGTTAATTAAACAAAGTTTTAGATATGATAGTTTTCTATAGCTTTTAGATTTTTTTACACCCTACAATGACGATTGATTAAATGTAGAGTCTACATGTACAGTAAGGGAACTTCCCGCTTGACCTTAAAAGTAACAGATATATAGAAAATGTATATACAAACTAGCTGTGCCCCGGGGCTTCGCTCCCGTGGAATTTCGGGATAAAAAATAGATAGTAGCCGATTCTCAAACCTACTCAATACGCTCACAAAATTTCATGAGAATCAGTCAAGCCGTTTCGGAGGAGTATGGGAACGAAAACTGTGACACGAGAATTTTATATATTAGATAGATAATAAAACATTAATAGGTATTTCATTTGAATAATTAATTATTTGTTTAACCTTAGTACTTTCCGAGAAAACGTTTCCCAAAAACTCTACTGGCCAACCGGGAAGTTCCCGATTGAAAAAACATATTATAATATTGTGATAGATATAGTAACATAGCTGATGATGATGGAATATAAGTACACATTCTAGCTATCAGTTGCAACCGTATTAGCTCTAGGCATCACTCCGATACATAACAATCGGAAAGGCATTACATGTCACCTTTGACTCGTATGAGTTGCAAAAGATACCACCAATCATATAAGCCGTTGGATAAATAATTTTAGTATTCTAGTCGTATTTCACCATTTTGTATTGAAAAAAATATTGTTATGATTTTTTTTCAGCCACCAGAAAAGCGTGAACGCAACGCAGCTAGTTAAACTGTACAATACGACATTCAATACCTCATACAATAAATGGGTCTTTTCAGTTTTGTTTACTTACTAGTTGCCACGAGACTTTTATCTTTGAAAACAACCTGTATTAGAATAAAGTGGCGGATATTAGTAACTATGGATACTTTGTGATATGACACAGTTTATCTATACGTTGAATATGATAATGTTTCATTGCTTGAGGACACGGCTGTTAAATGTATCGATATTGTACGTCCATGAACAACATAAGGTTGTCGACTGGAGAAATATAATTCTAGAAGCACTCAGTCTAGGGGTTCATAGCACCAACAACGCGGCAACATTTATATAATCCTGTCGATATGCAGCTGGAAACCGGGGGCTTAGTGAGTGCTAAATGCCGGCTAAAGAACATAACCCTATCGCCCATCAGCGATAGGCACATTTCCCCCTCGAAACTAAAAAAGGGGGTTTATAGCACGAGCATACGTTATTCTAAAAATGGGATCATGTGTCCACTTAGGAGTGCTTGAAATAAAGAGTGATCAATTTAAATTATAAATTACCAAACTGATTCCCACGGAAAGCAGAATTCTACGCACACGAAGTTGCGCTTAAAAGCTAGTTCTTGAATTATAGTCATATGTGATCAGTCTCACGCTAATCATGTCCGTCTGTTTATTACGCTATTGTAAATTGAATTAATGTTCATTTGAGCGTTCAATTTGTTGGTTAACATCAAACTGCTAACCACATGCCTTTCTTGGCAGCTCAATATAGCAAAATCAGTATTAGTTACGCTCTTTGAACTATTGCTTATTAAGTTTATAATTAATGGACTACATGTTATGTATTAGTAACCACCTAGTATTTTTATTGAATTTTTCGTTGGGTTCACATACGTAAACAAGGTCTGCATATGTGTTTTTTCCAAATTCTCAAATTTGTCAATGCATGTCTGAGTTTTTTTTTGTAAAGGTATATTTTTTACAATGAATTATTGGATTGATGTATTTTTTCGAAATGCTCGAATTGTGGCCTATGCCTGAGATTTTCTACCTCTGCTGTTTTTTTCTAAAGTAAGATTTTTATAAGAACTTTTCATCTTCGTGAATTCACATTCTCTAATTTGTCATTTCATTATAGAATTTGTTACTATACTCATCCAAATTGTTTTTTTTTAATATAAAATAGTTTAAGTACAAATCTAAGGTGAACCAAAATCATATCTTGAAAAAGTATCTACACCAACCGTTTGCTGCCGTTTTCAAAGTCGAAAAGCATATAAAGAATGAGCTCTGCATTCGCAGTGCTAATTGATCTACAATTACACTGGAAAAAGGTTCTTGCTAACTACTTAGTTTTATCCAACATGTTCCCATCTAGAGACGATTAGCTTCATACATTTTACAGGTGCTTCGACTAGATGAGCTCATTTATTGCAAAATCTTTAGCATTACTTAACATAATGATGCTATTATATCACCCAGTTATTTGACCATGAGTGACGTACCAGCTCATTATATTTTTGAAATAACTATACGGTTATGGGAAAAACAAAATTGAGACGTCGTGCAATTAACCCTAGGATGACCCGAGTATAAATTATGCAATGGAGCTAGTTCAGGGTATTAGACTAGTCGTAATCCGAACTCGATTACTTACGAATAAGTTATTTGAATCGAATCGGTGAGTCATTGGAAAGATGATGATATTATGCTGGGGGCCTACCGCCATCTCTTAGCGCAGTATTGTTTCCATCTTACCTTGCTATTTCGTACTACGATTCTCATAAAGTAAGCTTGATTTGTGACGTCATCGCTTTGTCATAAACTTCAAAGTGTGAAGTGTGTCAACTTCAATAAGAACAAAACGCAAACAAAACGTTCTTATGACATGATAGTTTCTAATAGATGATGGTAGGCCTGCTGGGTAAGTAAAAATTTTGGAAGACAAGTGTTACAAACTAAAAGCGAACATGGCATATCTCCTTGCATATCTCTAATTGTATGTTTTGTAAGTATGCATTCAATTTAGAGAGATATAATCTAATATTTAATAAATTATTAGACTTAAAGAGCCAAAAGCTTTTCTACAATAAGTCTAAACATTTATTCTAGAAATGTAACACTGACGCACCTAAATCACATAATCGATTTAAAAATTATATTTAAATCTCCTTAGATTTAAATATTGATCGATAAATCCGTTTTACCGTAATACTGAGCGTAAAATTGAAGAAATTTACAAAATTCTATAGAAAAACACAAAAAGCTTTAAGATTGATTGAGACTCGATTATAGGATGTAAAGTAAGCGATGGTATGCAGATTAGAACTCTAGCATCGCCTTGATGGATACATTTAAACAATAGCTTTGGTTTACTACTATTTCAATTGTCTTGTCTGTGCAAATGAAATAAGTTACTTTAAGTTGCCCAATACTTAGTTGTCTTGTTAATTTTTTTTTCTGTAATCGCGTGGGATTTCGTTCGTTTGATGGTAATCACTTGATTTTCGTTTAGTTTTTAAAATTGTTTATGTTTTACCGAAGCTTTTTGTTAGCTAAGATTAGCTATTTCTTCTGAGTAATGTTACAATTTTTCGTAAACATGATAGTAAAGAAACATACTACATACGCTAAAGTGTACGTGGTGGTATCAGTCATATGTTTATCAGTGATCGAATTAAAATCTTGATTTTGAAGTGCGAAGTAAAGTTAAAAATCTTGAATAAATTTTTATACATTTACTTGTAGATTTTTTTGTACTTTAACATGTTAATGATATACCTATCATTTGCAAATCGCGACTGTATGTTTATTTTACAATTATAATAAATTTTATGTTTAATTTAATCAAAGGGCAAGACTGAAAACATTTCGTCTATGTGTAAATACAAAAACATTTGTACTTTGATAATTATTTTAAACGTTTAATGTTGATCCTTCCTTGTCTTGTTTACATTTTTCGTAACAAATTATCTTCCTTATTAAGCAATCACATCTAAAATGTCACCGATTTTCATTGTTCCCATCAAGCAGTTCCGAAAGGTTACTTAGCAAATTAGGAATCGATAGAATATTTAGGAAGGAACTAGAATGATTTGGAGTTATTGTTCATGTTTAGTCCAAATTAGGTTCCGAGATTGATTCTCAGTACACGTACCAATTTGCTAATGTCATTATTAACTTAGTTTGACAATAGAGAATAACCTCTGGATATCATTAAATTATCCTATATCATATTATGATATGGCTCGACGCATTGAACACCTGTGCGAGAGATGGAAAACTTGAAACAAACCCTCTACCAACCCGTCTGGCTAGCGTGGTAGCAGTAGGCTAATAAACTGCCACAATAGGCGTGAGCTAGGAGAGGCCTGTGTCCAGTAGTGGACGTCCACAGGCTGATGATGGATCATACAAAATATTATTTTTCCTCGAAAATGTCGATGTTATACACTTTAAATTATTAATATAGGTAAAAATATAAATAATAATAATAAATACATTTCATACAATTACTAATACCTTATCTAGCTCAAATTAAGTTTTTTGAGAACTTGTGTTTTGGACACTCGATAACCGAATAGTTTATTTTTTTTTGGAATTACACACATAAAATACATGTTAAACACCCAGACCGAGATACAACAAATTCATGCATACAAATAGTTTGTCTTATCCGGGAATCGAACCCGAAACCTCTGCGTAGAAGGTATCCGTTTGATCCATACCCATACGCCAGACAGGCCGTTAAACCCATCTTTCTTTAGGACTTTTTTTATTATTTTGCATTTTGCAATAATATTTTATGTAATAAATATAAATAAGAAAATATACTAGAAAAACCACTGGTCTCATGTCACTCAGACGTTATGGGTTCGACGGGTCTTCATAAGTCTCGGTAGCATCCTATACATACCCAAGGGCGTGGGTTCGGGTCCTGACTAAGCGACATGAGACCATTTTTTTCTAATCTATTTTCGTATTTATATTTATCCCATCTTTCTTGTCAACGCATATCCTGTTCTTATGGTTGATATGATAATGTAGGTGAATAACAGTGTTGAAACCACTCCTAACCGTAACGCCGTTGTAGCTCCTTAAGTATTATTGATTCCATTTTGAGTAGGTATTGATTCATCACTTTTTCTTTACTTTTTTGTTCTTTCCGAAACCTAAGTGTATACTAAATTGAAAACTCAAGAAATATTATCATTTACTTACCTAGTACAAAAATCAAATTGTTGTTTATATGCGAAAACAAATAACTGTGTTATGTTTGTCGTGCTTCTTATGTATGCTTTCCGAATAAGAAAGAAAAAAAAATTGGTCATAATAACTCCACGTACTTTTAATGCTGTCGTTAATTTGTCGTTAGCGTGATGTCGCATTGTTATGTGTTACGTACTCGCTCTAGGTTAAGGACAGCAGTAAGTGTGTAGTGAGAATTAGCTTTTATTTGAAAAAACATAATTCTGGACAAATTCTAACTAATATAATAAATGCGAAAGTGTGTTTGTTTGTCCTTCCTTCACAGCCTATAAAGGAATCACTAATACTTGATTTTTGGCATAGAATTAGTTAAAAGGACGGAAAGTAACATAGGGCTACATTTTATCCGGATATTCGCACAGAAAACTTAAAAGGAGTTGGAAATAATTTACGAAAAAGTTATAGCAATTATAACTTTTTAAATTTACATTTCACAATGCTATTTTTATGTGATAAATATTAAACAAGAAAATATATTTCCATACAATCACACCAATTATGTCGCCTACGTTAAGTATCATGAAGAACTTGTGTTATGGATACTAGATAACGGATAAACATACTTATATACTTTTTTTTTTTGTAAATACATACATAATATACATATTAAACATCCAGACCAAGACAAATAGACATGTTCATGCACACAAATATTTGTCTTGTCCGGGGATCGAACCCGGGACCTCTGGCGCAGAAGGTGGGGTTAGTACCCCTGCGCCAAACAGGTCGTAAAATAGACGTAAAATAGACTAGAAAAAGCAACTTGTCTCCCGTCAGGGCGACATGAGGCAAGTTGCTTTTTTCTAATCTATTTTCTTGTTTAATATTTAAGTTAGGTATAGCAATTTTTTTAAGCATATTCTTTGGATTTTTTCAGGCGGAATAAAACTGTTAACTATTTAGTATTAAGAAACTACTACAAAACTATTTCGTAACAATATAGTAGGCGTAAGGTATTTAAATTGTGACACTTTCATTCATTTCTTTGGTTGTTGTAAAAAAAAAGTTAGATAACAAAAAAAAACAATCTCTGCGGGGAATCCAATTTGTCAAGCTTTTCTGTGTTTTTGCCTAGACCGGTTTGTAGAGCTGGAAATTCAGGTTCCGAGAGTTACTAGGTTTAGATCGATTATAGTTTTTTTTATTAATGACAGTCAAGCTAATTGTGTCAATGACCTTAGCTTATAAATAACAGAGATTTTTTTAATTCTGACTTAATGATGCTTTGGTACAGTCGGGTAATATCCCAGTTGACCAGTAGAGATTTAAAGGAGCTTTATTAAAAATGAATAGATGTACAAAATGCTCATATCACAAATATCATTTGAATAATATAGTAGATTAGTAGCCAAGGGCTGTAAGGCATCAATTGCAGCCCGAGATATGTTTATATATATAGTATATATAAATATATAGAGAGATGTAAATTATTTAATTAACCTTAGTACTTTCCGAGAAAACGTTTCTTAAAAAAATCTCTAGTGAACCGGGAAGTTCCCCGATTGTACCAAAAGCTCAAAAGCTCTTGCTTTGTGCTAGCGCATCAGCAGTCATATTATTATTTTTCTCATTTTGATTTTGATTCTTTATCTAGTCCAGCGGAACCATGATCTGTTGACCTGAAAATTATAATGAGAAACAGTTTTTTTATTTTTTTATGATTTTGTAATTTTTGCATTTTTCAATGCTATTTTTATACTTATGGTAAATTTTAAATATAAAAATATTGGAAAAAACTAACTCGGCCACAAGTGAATTCTCAGACGGGAATCGAACCCGCGACCTTTGGAAATCCGGTCCAATGCTCTAACAATACTTTTTTTTGCTAAACCAACCTTTTTTTTATTCTCGTGTGACTCTTAGCTTTCATAATACCTGATGTTAAGTATTGATAAGCCTGAAGAAGGAAGCGAGCCTCTCCCGGAATCCTCAACTAACCTAATCTGAATCCCCTGGTACACCTATCCCTACTGGTAGAACCTTTGTCAGATATGGCCAGTCAGTACGACTGTACTACGATTTAGACTTAAATAGCTTACGGACACACTAGAGTACTCACCCGCGTAGTTCTCGTTCTTGTCAGAATATCGGGATAAATATAGCCTATGTGTAAGTCCATAACTTGAAGTCACTACACATAAAATTTCATACAAATCCCTTCAACCGTTTAGGCGTGAAAGAGGAACATATAAACAAATTGATATACTTTCACATTTTTAATATTAGTAGGAAGTAGGATTTGAAAACCAATCTGAGGTTGTGTATGAGCGGTTTGTTTACAAACGTTCTTTCAAGTTGGCTGAAGCTGCTGGTAAATGAAACGTCAAGTTTTATAACGGAATATAAGTACCTAGTAGTAAAAACAAGTAGTAAATGTAAAGCGTGTAAACAGGTGACATTCGCAAATGCACCTCAATTATACAAGGTGGTAGAAATTATGGATGGTTCTACTGGCAACACGATCTGGAGCTTCCTTATTCCATTGTTCTAATTCGTGACGCACCGGCACGGCTCCATTTGGCGACACCAAACCTTCGTGGTGGCTAAGATTGTTTTACACAAATGAAAGCACTGCAAAACACAACCTCTTTCTTACGTTATGAATGAGACTAACTAGGTAAGTTATATATAACGGGTGTTTTTATCAACAACTAGGAGACTTTTAGTTGCACAACTATTTTGTTGTGAATCATATGTTTATAGGAATATATTGAACCGCGCATACTATCAATTCTATAGTTGTTTGACAAAAAAGTCAACATCGACTTTTCCATAAATAAATAAATAATAAATAAATAAATAATTGCATACAATCACACTAATTAACTAGCCCACGTTAAGTTTCATGAAGAGCTTGTGTTATGGATACTAGATAACGGATAAACATACATATATACTTTTTTTTTGTAAATACATACTTAATATACATATTAAACACCCAGACCAAGACAAAAAGACATGTTCATGCACACAAATATTTGTCTTGTCCGGGGATCGAACCCGGGACCTCTGGCGCAGAAGGCGGGTTTAGCACCCCTGCGCCAAACAGGTCGTCAAATAAAACTGTTTAGTTGTGTGGCAATCGCGAGAAGTACACAACTCGACAAAACAGTTTAGTCGATGGAAAAGTTGTATATTATATGCGCTGGCCCACTGACCTGGAACCACTGACCACTGACATGGCTGACGGTGGAAGCGCGCCTCTCCCGGAATTCGCTACCACTGAGGGACTAGCTATCTTATCGTTAACTGCCGAAAAAAATCCTAAAAAAATTGTCATACTTACATAAGATGGTAGTAGCAACAGCAAGCCAGGCGGACTTACAAGCCCTACTACCAATGTAACCGAATACAATATGTACCCACTGAGAATCGAACCCGGAACCTCTAGGTCTTATACCGGTGGTGCTATCACTACACTAGACCACAAAAGCGGTTGGGAAAAGGCGCCTGACCTGCGCCCACTCATTGTGTGTTTTAAAGAATAACAAAGATAGATATTTCCCCCATAAACACATAATGTTAATCGCATAAAAGTCTCTCCCGGGTGGAGATCGAACCCACGATCCCTGGTTCAGTAGGCATTGTATTATCCTTTCTTACCCGTGGTACCGTGGCGCAGGCCGTTGAGGAACCCGTAACGCAGTGGTTTAGCGCTCAGCCTGCGATTGAGGAGGTCAAGCAACTTTCGGATTGGTCAGTAGAATGGTCGATGGTTACCAAAAATTTACTATCTCGAGCTTCTTCTTGCTTCGGAAGGCACTTCGTTAAAACCCACCAATCCGCATTGGGCCCGCGTGGTGGGTCATGGTCCTTTCTCCTTATCCATCCATAGGGAAGGCCAGTGCCCCAGCAGTGGGGATATTTAAAATAGCTAATGACTACCCGTGGTACTTCTACGTGGTTCACCTAAACCTACACTGCGCCATCGGCCCCTCCAAATATTTCCTTTCCGATACACCTAGTATAAAACAGTAAGTTTTTGTGTACCTTGCGTTTTGTGATGGTGTAATGCAGTAGCTAGCAAGCTTGATGTGTAATTATTATAATGGTATTTCCGAGCCACTTAATTATCGGTTATCAACGAGTTCTCAAATGGAGCTTCACGATGCAATAAATGGATGTGAACAACATAATAGCTAGCTTACTAGTTTGAGACTTCGGTCTGGTACGACCTCCCAAAAGTGGCCAAAATTGCTCGAACCATTATCAACTTAAATCTAACAAAGAGAAGTCATTCATTCATTTAACTTCGAATCTTAGGTTTGGTTAAGTTTTACCCTTTCTATAATACTAGCGGCCGCCTGCAGTTTCAGCTGCATGTTTCTCGTCCCCGTGGGAATATCGGTAAAAAAAGTATCCTATGTTACTCTTCGTCCTATTGACTAACTGTATACCAAAAATAAGTAGATTGGTTGTTAAGGCGATACTCGAAAAAAATATGCTGAAGCGAGATAGCAATGAGAAAACGACGCGCACGGGAGCGAGACCGATTTTGCAGATTAGGCAAAAAAAACACAAAATCACTTCGTATTAAAAAACTACAGCGATTAAAAAAAAATGCTTGTATACGATCCTAAATATTTTTGGTGTCCACTTATTAAACCAATTAATTTCCAATAGTGTAAGTAACCTCATTTAAGTATAATCTTAAATTTTCGTATTTTTTAGAGGTCTTTTCGAAAAGAAAAAGTGGCAAAATCATAAAATCTTGTTTTTGAAACTATACAAATCTAGATAAAGGTATAAAGAAATATATATGTTAAAACCAGATTTGTAACAACTGTAACCATGCTATAGTTTAATATCAAAAAGTCCATACTTTTTCCGAGTAGCGCCTTAAGTAAGGTGTGAAAGAAGGACAAACACACTTTTGTATATAAAATATTAGTATTTAAAATATTATCTACGATAGACAATATTATGTTAGAAGTAAGGATTAAATAAATTTGATATTGAAACAGGCGGTTTTCTTTCATCTTTTCTATATTACATCTGAATACATAATATTGGCACTATACATTTGCAATAATTTACGACAGTAATCTTCTGATTTACCACGCCTATCTTACAAAGTATGAAAGTAGGCGTGGTAACATTTTGCCTTCATAACTTGTATATTGAATTATTTTCTTACCTATCGACCGTACCTATAAAATTCGTTTCAATAAGGATGAAGTTATAATATCCGCAGTGAAATATTACTAAACTGCCTCAAGCATTGATCTTAGATATAAAGAATCATTTTACAATATTATTTGTCCATTCCTAAAGTCTAAACTAGTGGGAATGATATAAAATTTTCACTAGAAAACTGGGCATTATATAAAAACGAAATAAAACTAACATTCTGGGACAATTTACAGAACAAGAAAAAGTTACAACGAAAACAAAAGAACACACTATTGTATTTTTTTTTCTTAGTTTTCCGCTCCTCATAGAATAGGAAAGTCTTAATTTTGGTAAGTCTCGGTAGCTCAGCGGTTAGAGCATTGGACCGGATTTCCAAAGGTCGCTGGTTCGATTCCAGTCTGAGAATTCACTTGTGGCCGAGTTAATTTTTTCCAATATTTTTCTATTTAAAATTTACCATAAGTATAAAAATAGCATTGAAAAATGCAAAAAGTACAAAATTATAAATTATTGGCAGTTGCATTTTAATCGATCGTTAAACACCTGAAAAGATGTTTCTTTCGAATGCAAGGATATTTCCTAGCATTGATGTAACAACGCTGGCCTACAGCGTATTAAAAATATAAAAGTATTGGAGAATTTCGACGGTGGTTCGCAAGTCTCGGTAGCTCAGCGGTTAGAGCATTGGACCGGATTTCCAAAGGTCGCTGGTTCGATTCCAGTCTGAGAATTCACTTGTGGCCGAGTTAATTTTTTAAGTCTCGGTAGCTCAGCGGTTAGAGCATTGGACCGGATTTCCAAAGGTCGCTGGTTCGATTCCAGTCTGAGAATTCACTTGTGGCCGAGTTAATTTTTTCCAATATTTTTCTATTTAAAATTTACCATAAGTATCTTAATTTTGGGTTTGATCTAGGTCCATGGCCCTTCTCACTATAACTCGTAGCACGTACTTATATAATACTTTAAAGTATAAATATACTCATAGTATGTTAAATTTTAATCTGTCATACAGGGAGGCCATTCTAATTATATAAGGACGACTAAATCTAATTACCCCAAATTTTTTAGGAATTTTCTTGATCTTTATGAAACGCAATGGGCTATGGGATTTTCTTCTTTTCACAGTGACCCATGACACCGAAAAGGTTAAGAAATCACATTTAAACTTATCTCACAAACTATACGGAACATTATACATAGATCAGTGACATCATTGAGTAACGTCGACTTACGAAATGCAGACGATTAGCACTAAACTCCTGAAAATTACAGCCGAGCAGAGAATTACTTCATAAGCATTTATAAAAATGTGACGTGTTTTGTGAGTATTTACATTTAAACGATATACCTAGATATTTTTGTGTTAACTATGCACTTGATAATAATTATGACAAAATGTAATATTGATATAAAACAACTTTTAAAACGCTTGTCGTTTGTTTGAAAAACTCAATAAATTATCGTTATCACGCGTTTAAAGTTTATTTTACAAAGCAAACATAAATTGATGCAGTTAACTAGTTATATACCTACTTAATTTTATTGAAACTAAGATAGAAAAAATATGTTTTTTCTTTTACTTAAATAAATAAAATAAATAAATAATTGCTATATATAAATAATAAATAATATAAATAAACTATTAATAAATAATTTTTGTAAATACTTTCAAAATATACATATTAAACACCCAGACCAAGACAAATAAACATTATGTTCATACCTTGGGTCATGCACACAAATATTTGTCTCGTCCAGGGAACCAACCCGCGACCTCTGGCGCAGAAGGCGGGTTTAGTATCCCTGCGCCAAACAGTCAACTAAATAGTACGAGGGGTGTTAATTAAGTAAGGAGAATGACTAAGACGCAGTTATCTGTTATTAAATGTTATTTTATTTTTCAATATATTCACGTTTTAGCATATCTTTTTTCTAAACTTATAATTCCTTTTTGAAAAAAAGTCGTTCTGACTACTATAAAGAAGTGTACAGCAGCGATCACTACGTCAGTATCATCAAATGTCTGACCTCAGTAGGCCTAGCATGAGCGGCTTTTATCGACTCGATAACTAGATAACGAGCCGCTGTCCCGCTCACATCTTAGCGGAGTAAGCAAGACAGCATGATGCGCTATATCATATCACGTGATATAGCGGTGTCATGCTATGGGGGCTGAGGTCCTATAATCGGGGAAACAGATAAAAATCACTAGGAGCGAGGGCCGGTCAATACGGCAGGTGCTCCATCAACTCAGACCCAGCATCTTTAATGGCAGCCATCGCAACTTTGGTAAAGATGGGCGATTGTGAATGACATTATTCGAATTATTCGATTGTAGAAATCATTCGAATTATTCGAATAACCTTACTAGTCATTCGAATTTGAAAAAAGCGAGAGGCAAATGAGAAGTGTATGGCTTCGTCTCATTGCTTACGATTCGAATTTCATTACTACTAGTTTATAAAATCGAATAACCGTAACCTCATCTAAAATTAAACTCTATGTACCATACCGAGCAATAAATAATACCAATTTTTGTGTGGAAAATTGAATTGAATCATCAAACCATCATACCGTCGAACTATATATCTGAGAAAGAAGTACCTACAAACAATCATGGCGTTCGCTCTTCTTCGGTTCCAATTTTGTATGGCAAAGTGAATGAATAAACTAGCGGTTTCATGCGAATTTGCGAACTAGCGATCGATTGTTATTGTTAGTAGTATCAAACCATTCGATTGTTGGAATCAGTAACCATCGCCCATCATCACTTTGGACTTGTGCACGGTGCACTTATCCTAGTGAAACTAAACAACTTTTGCGACTTTACCACGAAACGAAGAAGACAAATGACATAAAAAAAACAAAAGAGAATCTAAAGCTTTTTCTTTTTTAATATTAGTAATAAATGAGCTATGCCTGCCAGTAATTATTTTTTTTCTTACCAAAGAGTATATATGTCATTCTCATTACTTAATGAACACCCCTCGTATAATGTATACAACAAACAGATTGTAAAATTAAAATCTATCACAAACAAACGTACAACAAAGAACAATCGACCAATTAATGATGAGTCTACATCTGAAAGAGGTCTCATTACAGAGATTTCCCTAATACAGGGTTGTCATCACATCATCATGGGTCGTGGTTCATCCGTTTGGTTCACCTGAGTGTAATAATTACGGACACTTTTTCTCACCTGCATATTGCCGAGTCGGAACAAAATTTTATAAATTAGGATCTTTTGAATAAAAGAAAAATATTTACTTTATTTTAGTATAAATTCTTGTTTAATTATTATCACATAAAAATAGCGTTGTAAAATGCAAAATTATAAAGCCGCTTTCGGGTAACCCTATAAACTGTTATCTGTTGTGTATACCATAAATAAATAAATAAATAAATAAACTAGACCCGAGCAAATACAATAAAATCGGGGAATTTTATCCTACTGAATCCTATTTTAACCCCGATTTTTTATGTTTTATCCTTCAAATTAGGACTACGATAAAGTCGGGGAATCCCGGCATGGCAGCCCTGCTGTAATAGAGTGCTATTACGAAATGCGGGTGTGTTAAGTCTCCCACGCGATGTCATCTCGAAACGCGGTGCGGCCATTGTGCCCTGGGGAATCCACAAAAACGACGAGGAGAAAGGGTTAAGATCTAAGATTACTAAGTACCGAGCAGCTATAGTAACGCCCTCTGTTATAGGACGTTGTTGTTATTGTCGTTATATTACACCCTATAAGTAGTCACCAGTGCACGACTTTAAAAAATGTCAAACACAAACTTATATTCATTATGGACATTATAATAGTTACCTACCGTTAACAAGAATGTTTTTGAAAGTTATTACTATTATATACTTCTTATTACTGATAAATTATATAATCACTATTATAATTAACCCTGCAATAATATTTTTTTATTCTTTATAAAAAAAATATGCATAATGACTATGTCTAGTCACCTTTTTGCCTACTAAGATGCAAAACTATTCTTAATAATAAGTATAAATCGTAATAGTAATTTGGAATTAACAATTGCAATTTTCTTTTCCAGTGTTACTGGCTCTTGCTGCCGCCCAAACCGGATACGAATACAACAAGCCCGGCAAACCCTTCGGACAAGGAACCATACCAAACCAACCTGGATATTCACCAGGACCGTCAAGCAACTACCCTGGTGGGCCAACTACTCCTGCATATTCTCCTGGAGCTCAAAATGACGATTACCCCGGAACAGGATCCACACCTGGTTTCCCATCTGGTCCGACAGGCTACCCGTCTGGCCCTAATCAAGGTTACCCCACCCCTTCCAGTCCACGACCACAGACAGGGTACCCGGGACAAGGACCCAGTGGCCCTACCGGATACCCATCAGGCAATTATCAAGGACAAAACCAAGGACAAAATTATCCTGACCAATCTGGACAAAACTATCCTGGTCAATCAGGTCAAAATTATCCAGGTCAATCAGGCGCAGCAGGAGGAAACTATCCAGGACAATCTGCTCAAACAGGACAAAACTATCCAGGTCAATCTTCTGGCCGTCCAGGAACGTCAGGATTTGATCAAGGAGGATATGGTGGATCCCAATCTAACGTTCCCGGAGCGTCAGGTCCCAGCAGTTCTGGTTTTCCTGGGTCAGGTCCAGGATTTGGGTCACCGGCTGCAGGACCAGCCGGGCCAGGTGGCTTTGTTTCTCAAGACACTGGAGCGTATGAAAATGGCGATTATTCTGCTATTCCCGGAGAGCCAGACGTAGACTACCCAATCCTTACTGAAATCCCACAAACATCATTCAAATGTGACGCCCAGCAATACCCAGGTTACTACGCAGACGTAGAGACTCGATGCCAAGTATTTCACGTATGCGCAAACAACAAGACATATGATTTTCTGTGTCCCAATGGCACCATTTTCTCTCAACAAGTGTTTGTTTGTGTCTGGTGGAATCAATTCGACTGTAATTCAGCTCCTAGCCTGTATGATTTGAACGCAAATATTTATGATTATTCTATAACTGGCTCTTCACAAGGTAGTCTCTCAGCTCTCAATGATTACTCGCAGAATCCACAAGGACCTTCCTCATATCCTGGACAGCAAAGACCGTCTGGAAATTATCCCGCGCCTTCAGGCCCATCGAACTCCTTCCCTGGTAGCTCAGGACTTCAAGAATCAACAGGTTCATACCCTGGTAGCTCTCAGGGGCCATCCTCTGGGTTCCCAGGTACGTCGGCACCTCAATCACCGTCAGGTCTTTATCAGGATGCTACGGGTCCATCAAATTCATACCCAGGAAATTCTGGATCTCAGACTCCATCCACTGCTTATCCAGGTTCAAGACCTCAAGGTCCCTCCTCTTATCCTGGTAACGCAGGTTCCCAAGGCCAATCAACCTACCCAAGTAACGCCAGGCCTCAGGGTCCCACTTCGTCTTATCCAGGCAGTACGGGCTCGCAAGGTTATCCTGGATCACAAGGTTCAACCAGTTATCCAGGGTCAGGTTCTGGAGGAAACCAAGGCTATCCTTCAGGTAAACCCACCGGTGCAAGTTTTCCATCTGGTACAAGTAGACCCCAAGGTGCTTCCAAGCCAAACAGAGAATACTTACCACCTAGAAACTGAAGATAATGCGACAAACCCTTGATGAATTTTAAGACCAGTATTGAAAATAGAGTAACTAGAATAAGAAAACGTTAGGAGCCAGTACAAGTTTTAGGTTAACAGACGAATTTGTTGGTGCTGTAAGACAGTTTGTTTGGAGTTATTTATTTAAGGTTTCTTCCCTGTAATTTTAAGACCTATTGTATCAAGAAAAAATATAGAAATACGCCTATTATATGATAGCTGTGTTTCGTTATATTGGGAATCAAAAGTTGTCACAGAAATTCTAAATGTTAATATTTAAGATTCTTACTACGTTATTCACAAATGTTTTAGATATAAGTAAGTGCTTAGCCAATTTACTTACTACCTAATCATGGCGTTGCCGTTAACTACGGAAATATTTTAATATTTTTAAAGAGATTGATACGATTAGTAAATATTTTATTAATGTAATAAAAAACCACAAGTTACCAAAACTAGTGATTGTAAATAGACGCAAATCAATAGATATTTCTAGTGAAAGCAGATTTCTACTGTGAAAGATCTGTTTTGAATGTGTGATATTTTTTTATATTTCAATAAAATAAAGTCTGTGAGCATAACAGTTTTTATTTTCATTCTTTTTTAGTTTTAGTTTTAGTTGTGGTCGGAGACATTATTAACGTAGTTCGATTCTTCCTGATTGAAACTTCAGATGCTCTTCGGTCTTTGTTTGACACAATACTTTTTGCTATGCGAAAAAGATCGTTAATTACCTGGTATTCATTACAAGTAATCGGAAGGTTATTACCCTCTATAACGACTTTTATTAGACCCGTTTGATCTGATTTCTTATTTATTTTCTGATACTGTAATACAGATACCAATTTGCTGACGCTGCCGTACGTAATATGATTGTACGATAGATTCAAATAACTTAAGACCATATTTCCTGAGCAATAGCAGCGATCTTCTATGGTTTTAATTTTATTCGGTGCAAAGGGATGTATAAACGGACCCATTAAATCATTTGAAATACTTTCTGCCGTAGTTCTGTTACTACAAGTATCCTTCTTTTTATCCTTTCCTTTTTTAATACTAATTCTACTAGACAAGGAAGTTGTTGAAATTTTCTTTTTATTTCTAGGTTTTTGGCATAGTTGTTCATCATCTGATAAGTTTCCTACGTCACTATAATAATTCATAGTAATCATATGTTTAGCTTTTAGGTACTCAATTAAACATTTCCGTTTATCCATAACTTCATCCTGCGTTAATACAAATTCTTTTAATGAGTTCAAAATAGCGGCAGCGCCGTCGTCGGCGATGCGGTTATCCGCTAGATTTAAATACCGCAAATGTCTATTAGTTCTAAGAGCTTCGCCCAAGTGTCTCGTACCTTCATCAGTTATGTGGTTGCCCGATAGATTTAAAACCATCAACGTTTTCTCAGCAGGTTTTGAAGAACGTAGACAAAAAGCTATTGCTTTACAGGTTTCATCATTTATTTCACAGCTACATAGAGATAGATTTTTAATGGCAGCATCATTATTGTCAAGTAAATCTTTTAAGTACTCACCAGGAAGAATAGTTTTATCAAAATTTAGATCTGTAATTGTGGATAAAGAGATAATTTTATTTAATTCATAAATACCGTAATCGTCTATGAAGCACCGACTGAATGTGATTTTCGTCAAGCGATCGTGGGGTGGAAGTATTAAATTAATTATAAGCATAAGTGTTCGCGGTACTGGCTTGATTTTATTGAATTTTATTTCAACTAGCTTTTGCGAGTTGTCGTAAACTGCTGTTATACGTAGAGCTTTCTGGTCTACTACTGTTGTATTCGTTGTGACAGTTGTTGCACTAACTGGATCAGCTTTTATTTCATCTAAACGCACTGTAGAAACTGGCCGCGAAGCGAGTGTGACCGTTATACGTTTATATCTCACTGAAGTTTCTGCTGTCTTTAACTTCTTTAGAAATTCATCTGGAACGGATAGACCACTTTTTACCACACATGGATGAAATAACGCTGGCTTACAGCAAATACAGCAAAGAATAATAGACCATTAGCTACTACGATTGTTCACAACTCTCGGTAGCTCAGTTGCAAAAGCGCTTGACCAATAGCCGTAGCTTGCGGGTTCAGTCCCGCCAGAACTAGAATTTATTTTGTACTGAAATCTTAAAGTAAAATGATAATCGTCTATGGAATTATACGATTTAATAAATTAGCAAAAAAAAACTGACCCCGCTGAAAATCTCGAGTTACAAATACCGTGTATGTGCATTTATATTTCGCACAAGCAAAATATAAATCGGCTTCGAACCCTTGAAGAATGTTTTCACTATCAGGCAATTTCGCAGATCGAATTGATCTTAAGCCGTTCATTTTTCTTCCCAAATACTTTAAAACAAAAATATATATTTAGAAATATATCACTACAAATCAATTAGATAAAAAAAATATAAATATTATTGTAAATTATGTGATTTGAAAATAATATTTATCTCAAAAGCTATCAGTCACAGCGATTGACAAATTGACAGCTCTAATTAAAAAGAGATAACGCAGTTCAAAAAGTAGGATTAAATATTGTAGGTACACTTTATTAAACACAGTCGCTAAGCGATTATATATCCAGCTTTTAAAGTTCCGTCCTGGGCACTAAGTAAATATTCTCATGGAATTAATAGGTACTAGTTGTATGTTGTACTAACTTATAATTCCATGGGTATTCTACGCTTTGCCGAACTTCGCGTAAGTGTATTAGTATCTCACGGTAAATGTTAATAGTGTGAAAATCATTAATAATAACATGTACCTAAGTAATTATTAATACTTATTTGGTCAATGTGATATGTATGTATCACTTTACGAAAGCTAGGTTTTTTTTGTTAATAATTGAAAATAATTAACATTTAAATCCTTTGGACGAACTGCCATACAGTGTGATTATAATATATAATGAACGTGGACCGGGGCGCTGTGACTGTCAAAATTGACGTAAACAAAAGATGGCGGTGTTCGTTCCTTTTTTGCCACGTATCGCACGTGCACCAGCACCCCGACCGCTTAACGGTATAGCGTGTACTATCGCTATAGCTATCGATTTTTCAAATCCCCTACAAGGGCTCTCGCTGACGCTATCACTTTCATACTAAAAATGCAATAGTGAATCCAATAGGTGAATAGAAATATGCAGGAATTAGTCAAAAATCCTATCGTTGAAGAGTTTTATGGGAGTTTGAAGTTTGATAGCTATAGCGATACCACAAGCAATACCGTTAGGCGGTCGGGCCACAGGGCCTAAATAGTGAGAGCGGTGGCGCTACAAAACTGTCAAAAATGACGTTTCATGTTAGTTCCATTTTTTGCCACGTCCATTGTATGTCTTGCCTTGTCGCACTGTACTGTGCTGTTCCACTTACTTGTACATTACTATATAATTTGTGGCTCCACTACTGATTGCTGTGGGTGCTAAACACCTACTGGGAGGGACGGGACGAGTTCACTACACTTCGGGTGCCAGTCAGAAGGTATTCACAAATAGATATTCTTGCAGCCTATGTGTAAATATATACAGTTGTCGTGAGATAATTATATTCATATATTCAATATAATTTATTCAGTCTAGGCTAGTCTAATGGAGGAGATCCAGATTGCTATACCAAAACACCCGACTTATCTGATCAACATTCTAATAAATGTATGGATAGGTTTAAAAAAAAACAGCGAAAATAGCATAAATTCCCGAAACTGAAAACACTGATCCCTACGTCTTTTTGAATGTTGATCAGACCAGTCGGGTGTGTAGCAATGTGGATCTCCTCCATTCACTCCCTGGATGACCATTATCAGATCACAGCTCGGTCAATCCTTGGAAGAGAACCAAGGCTCCAAAATTACCTCGGTTGTATGAAAATCGACTAGTGTTTCTAATTACCTGACCACCACTGTATGTCGCTTTCAATTAGACGGCTAGCCCGTTATTTAAACGCCGGCATTCAATGAAATGGCTATTAGTTAGGTTACACGCGCCAAGTCGTTGATTAAAGCATTTAACGACTTGGCAGAACGTCATATTTAGCCGTCTCATAAAGTGAGATGTCATTTTAGATTCAAACTATTCGTGAAAACTTGTATCCGGCGGCGGTGTAATATCAGGCAAATTTTTGTTATTATTTATTATTATTGATATTAATATATCACTTTAAGTTGAAACGAAAAAAGCACATAAAATTGCCAGCTGATGCGAGCTATCTGACGCCATATTTGTTTTAGTGGCGCCGCAGTGGCAATAAATTAAAATTTTAGTCACCTATCTTCAAAGGGCTAACTTATAAGCCAACTAGTTGAACGATAAGTGAAGCTGGATCGATCAACAATCGGCCTGCGAATTTACAAACCCTGTACCATTTCAGTCACGAGTCAATCCCAAATAGATGAGCTTTTGTCCATGCAAATCTTTGACAAACCTAATCGATTTCAGTCATCTGTACCGTAATAGTATATAAATATAGGCTTTGTTGGTTAATTTGAAAGGAAAAGCATAGGCGCTAATTATAAATACTTACTTATTATGGAATTAATCAGTTTACCAATCAAAAGCAATTAAACTTTCTTCTCAATTTGGTGGAGGGCTTTTTCTATTTTCATCTTTTGAAAATCGGGTTCACAGAAATGCGGCTTTTCTGTTTAATTGTTTTTTTTTATCAATATCTTATATCAGTGTTGCGTTGCATTCTTTATTTTCACAGCGCCACAAACCAGAACCACTTCATTTTCTTTAATATGTAGCGATGACCCGCTCGTATGAGGGCTTGTTTACCTTTTTTAATAAGTACGAACATGAACTCTGGTGCACATGTACGTGCACCAGTACTCCCAGAACTTTCATCATTATCTTCAAAGGCTAACTTATAAGCCAAGTAGTTGAACGATAAGTAAGGGTGGGGATTAATCAACGATCGGCGATCGGCCTGCGAATTTACAAAGCCTTTACCATTTCAGTCACGAGTCAAACTCAAATAGATAAGCTTTTGTCCGTGCAAATTCATTGACAAAACTAATTATTCCCCAGAGATACTATTTCTCCTTAATTATACTTTTAATAAAACTACGCTTTTATTCCTGCAAGATACACTTTTTTTAAAACCCTATAAGTTTGGTCTCATAAATACACTTTTCAGTACTGTTGTGAAGGTAATAATAAAATTGCAAATTATGTACGTAGGCAGGTATGTTTCGATGGCGAGGTCAAATTTAATGTTCAACTAACCAATTAGCATTGAGATATGATAAAATTTCAGTGATATACCTAAATGTTAAATTTTGATTTCATCTACCTACCTTAAGTTGTAGGAATTTGGATGGAGTGAATTTGTTTTCCTTTCTTTGTACTACACAAAGTTTTCTTGAATTTTTGGATTTTTTATTCGTAAAATTCGATTCGATAAATTCGACAATAAATCGACGTATTTTTTTATGTAGGTAACTGTTTTATACTTTTTAAATTATGAGGCAGTAAAGTAAGCATGTTTGTACGAAAATAACCCAGTGGGTCGATTTCCTTGATGCCGAGCCTACATATTACTACCTATATTAAAAGTAGGATAGTTAATCTGTATCATAACATCAGTCGCAAAATGACGATAAAACAAAATACTGACATAATAGTATTTATTTCCTCAGAACAAGCATGGTCATTGTGTGACCATACAATAAAACTAAAACAATGGCTTAAAGATAGCTATAGAATGTTCAATCCTACATCTACTAAACAAACAAAAAATCTTAGTACTTATGCAAAACGTGTAGGATTTAATTTTAATCCCCACAGTACAGAAAATACCATACCTACCTTAATTAAGAAAAAGAAAACTTACTATCCGAGTATCCGATACCTACGAATCGGACTTACAAACAATCTTAATATAATAAATAACATAATGAATTCTTATAATTGCTAAATAAGACCCACTTGCGCCAGCCGGGTTAACATTTAACTCAAGAGTTAGTGCATACAAAAGTAGCGTTAACTCTGGATTAAATGTGCTAAGCTAACCCGGATTGGCGCAAGTGGGACGAACTCTCTTAACGTAAAATAAAACTTAACCTACAACATAGTAGGTACCAGTCAAGTGGTGAAGGGTCCATACATACCGATTTCCATCGGCTTCCCTTTTATGAAGCCCACTTCAGGGATCCACCATACAGATAATTATGTCAGTAATTAATGTCACCAATTATTCCAATAAGTAGGTATAATTACGTGAATGCCAGGCAGTTGCAATGTGAACAAATCTTTTGTTTTTTTCTATGTTTATTATTGGCTGATTTGTAAATTTTTCTTAGTCCGGCTTATCTTCGCCATTATTCGACCCCTCGCCAATCATAGGTACCTAAATAATAAAAAACTTAAGTAACTATCACTTCCGATGAAAATAACAAAACTTATACTTAAGTACGGGGAAGCGGTTAAGGCGATACTCGAAAAAAATATGCTGAAGCGAGATAGCAATGAGAAAGCGACGCGCACGGGAGCGCGACCGATTTTGCAGATTAGGCAAAAAAACACAAAATGACATCGTATTAAAAAACTACAGCGATTTAAAAAAAACGATTCTCCTGAATATTATTGGTGTCCACTTATTAAATCAATTTCCAACAGTGTAAGTAACCCCATTTAAGAATAATCTTGAATTTTCGTATTTTTAGAGGTCTTTTCGAAAAGAAAAAGTGTCGAGGCAAAATTATAAAATCGTGTTTTTGAAACTATACGAATCTAGATAAAGGTATGGAGAAATATATATGTTATAACCAGATTAGTAATAACTGTAACCGTGCTATAGTTTTATATCAAAAAGTCCATACTTTTTCCGAGTAGCGCCTTAATCTTCATCATATCCTGATCCATGGAGCCGCACTCTTCCCGGAATCCTCAACCACTGAAGAAAGTGAGCAAGAGTATGGGATAGGAAACAGGATCGTAATTTAAAGTCACTCTTTTCCATAGCACAAAATCGAAGATTGTTGAAGGTATAAAGGTTAATTTGACTTTTCAGTATCGCCTCTACGTTCTGCAGCACGATGTTTACGTTTCGGAGAACCAACAGTCACAGGTTCTTTAGCCTTAATAGTGTTTTTCAAATACTGTCGTATCATCTCGAATTCTGGACATGACTGGGGAAGTAAGTTTCCTTCCAGGACCACACGCATCAAACCTGTATTAGGAGATTTCTTCTCCAAGCCGTTTTGATATATCAATACTTTAATAATCTTCTTTAACGATATCAATTCTAATTTGTTGTACGACACATTTAATGAGCACAGTTTTAAATTACCAGGAGAATACAAGTAATTATCTCTTTTAATCGTATTTGCATAGTTAAACGGATGCTTAAATTCGCCGACTATGTCTATAGTCTTTTTTTCAGCTTGCTCTGCGTAATCATCTTCCGATAATTCTTTCAATAAACCTTTTTTTCTTTCTCTCATTCTTTCAGCTCTGGTTGATAGTCTAGCGGTTACAGCAAATTTATGCGATTCTATTATTTCATCAAGACAATTGTTGTAAACATCTATTTTATTTTTACAATAATCAACATAACTTCTTTTTGTTTCTAAAACTTCATCGTAAGTGAGCGGAAATTCTGTAAGCGCATTAAGAATATAATGGAAACCAGTATCTGTTACAGCATTACCAGCCAAATTGAGATGAAGTAAATTTCGATTTTCCCTTAGCACTCCGCCGATTACCTTTGCTCCAATATCAGTAATATAATTGGAACTTAAATTCAATATCATCACGGATTTCTCTGCGGGACTACCATATTTCATTCTTATGAAAATTTTCTCACAAACATCATCGGTGATGTTACATCTGCTCACTGACAAATGTTTCAAATGGGAAAATTTATCGAGTAGGACATAGTAATTCCCCTCAGGTACAAAAGAATCGTCGAGACAGATATCCGTTATATGTGAGTATGGAAGTATTTTTCCGATTTCGTATAACAAGGAACAGTGCAAACCTCCTTTAGAAATTCTGAGTTTCGTGAAGAAAGCATGGAAAGGAAAACAAAAACTGATCGCTTGTATTACTTGCTTGGGTATTTGAAGAGTACATCCGATGATGGCAATTTCGGCTAAACGCCCTAGACTGTCGTAGTATGCAGTGACTGTTATACTTTCCTCCTCGATGACGGTTTTGGTTTCTCTAGTGGAAACGTTGGAAATATCTGACAACTTCTTGCTTGTTGAATTTTGATCTTCTTGTTTAATCTTCATATCATATTTTTGTCCTTTACCTTGTGCCCTAGATTTAGACGAACCACCCGATACTCTAGAATGTTTTTCTGAAAGGAAAATTACAGATGATTTGAAGAGCCGCCGCGCCGGCCCGAGATAGCGCAATGATACTACTGTTGCGTCACGGGCGTGGTTTTTGATCCTATGCATGACAACTATTTATGTGATAAATTTTCAACAAGAAAATATAGGTACTTGAAAAAAGCAACTAGTCTCATGTCGCCCTTTCGGGGACGGGACATGAGACTAGTTACTTTTTTCTAGTATATTTACTTGTTGAAAATTTGTCACATAAAAATAGCATTGTAAAATGCAAAATTAATAGGTAAGTTACAACTATTTATCTCATGAAAATTTATCCCGTGTCTAATCTTTTATAATTTTAAAATCTGTTATAACCTAACTAACGCCTGTTTAATATTACTATCATTGGTGTTAAAAAAAGACTTTATTACCTACCTATGATATCTAAAGGTCGCCGTCGCCGCTGCACACGTTTTGTTATCAGGCATTTTTAAGTCTAAGTCCCCACTGCTGGGGTGTTGGCCTTCTTTATGGACGGATAAGGAGAATGGATCATGACCCACCACGCGGGCCTAATGCGGGTTGATGGATTTTAACGACTGCAAATGCAGCCCGTACCAAGCGGCTTAACGTGCCTTGCGAGGCAAGGAGGCGATTGAGATACTAAATTTCTAATCACCCATCCTGTGGCAGACCATTGCAAAAATTGACGAACCTCAACAGTCGCAGGGTGTCTCAAACCAAAGTTATAAACGTAACCACTATTAAGTATTCTGTCACAGAATTTCTGTGACGTAACGTAACGTTAAAAACGTAACGCCTGCTAAATATTATTAGCAAATAGTAATCAGAAATGAAATCTTTACAATGTTGAATGACATTTTTGTGGGCAGAGAGAGCTTTGTTTTCTTGTGCGTCAATGCGATTCAGTGAAAGTCATTGCTCGTGGCTGTACTTATGATGGATTTTGATGTTGGATTATCAATATCATACAAACCTTGAGCCAACGGTAAAACAATAACAGAGTGTGGTACACTCATTTCTTTGCAAACCCATGGAAGAAACAAATCGAAATCTATAGGCGTTGGTTTGTCCCCAAATGACTTGGGTTTGGAAGAAAATGAAACATTGGATAATTTTCTTGAATCTGATAATGTACTTCGTCTGTCCAAATTTTGGTTGTTTTTTCGCTTTACTTTTGTTGTAGTTGCAGTAGACATTTTTTAGTATTATGTAGGTACCTATATTTTAATATTTGTAAGTACCTACTCCAGTTTTTAACAATGACAGAATTTGTCAAATCGAGTCGAATGGATTGACAAAGCTTATTATAATCTTTACAAATACAGTACGACATAAAAGAGTAGAAAACGAATTTTTGAGGAACCAATTACCAACTTCAATGTATGTAAGGCATCATGACGACTGTCAAGATGGTAATTCTGCAGTTTTACTGTAAAACCTTTAAGTGTCTTCATTACAGCTTCATAATAAATATTTATTTTCATATTAGAAAGTAGAAAAAGTGAAATATATGCTAAATGGTTGCTAATTAATGACTAGTGGCGCCCTCAATTTTATCTACCCTTTTGTATCGCACTATAAATAATAAATAGGCGACATTAATAAACTTTCATAATTATTATTGATAGTTCTTTCTTTTATATAAATAAATCATTTATTTGCTAGAATATAAGACAATTATAGTTTTAAATACATGATTTCCGCATATTCTACCGAACGGTTCGATGTGCAACTTTCTTTTAAATAAATAAATCATTTATTTGCTAGAATATAAGTACATGATTTCCGCATATTCTACCGAATGGTTCGATGTGCAAAATATAGGTATAACCAATGTCCAATGTTAAAATTGAAATAATATGAATCAAAATAAAATTACAATGTCATACTGATATAATTATTCGAAAAAATTACAAAAACATTCAATGGTAAAAATTCTATAAACAACACAAATTATACAAGTCAAAGGAGATGGCGGAGATGGCTAAATTTTGTATGGACGACTGCCTAGCAATGTATTTACACTGAACCTAGTAATATGTAATGCTGGATAGCGGAATATTAGTATTTCGTATGAAACAACTTTCAGGAACTTTTGAAACAGTTAAAATCTTGAAAAAGCTCATCCGTCTGTCAGGTTGACGTTTTATATTTAGTTAATATAGGCTACGTTCAAGGCATTATTTTTTCTGCAAGCAGCAAGACTCGGCCTCTTAGGTGACAAATTCGGAAGTTCACGTGAAAAATATTTCTTAAACACGATATTTTCTCACATGGAGAATAAGTGGACAAGTATTGTCTACTGCCAATGCTCTTTTTAATAAAAAAAAACTAGTGTGTGGTTTTAGCATTGACTTGTAAATATACTGTTGTATCTCTATGGGTTTGAGTATGAGATTGTTTAACAATAACTCTGAAGAGTTATGTATTTTATTTTTCTAATTTATTGCCTCTAAATACTGTATTTTTAATGTAAAAATAATAACTTAAAATTATACTTTTGTTTTGTGGTCATAATGTTACTTTTTGTGTCTTACAATACAATAGGGTTCTGGCAACACTGATCTGAATCTAATCTGTTGTAAACGATTGACGTTCCAGTGTTCTTTTCCTTCCAACAAAATTCCCATCTATCTAGTCTGAGGCTGTCATTGTGATGTGAATTTTATTTTATGTCATTCATACATTGTGTCTGTGTTGTCCGAGTTTCTTTTTGTATTTTTATTAAAATATTAGGATTCCAGATCAGCCAATAAAAAAAGAGAAGTGATTGTTGACTGAATATGTTTAAGTGTTCGCTGTTAAAAATTTACTAAATAAGATATCCTAATACTGAAGGATCACTGATGCTATGGCGAGTGACATAATATTTTCCTCTTGAGAATTGCGTATCATGTAACTTGTGGTTTGTCTTGTGGGATCCAGGATCTATTTTTGGATTGATCAACTTGTTTATGTGAGTATTTGATACTTGTGATACCGATTGTTCTTTTTACTTGACATCTGGAGTGGTGTAAATTGTGAACTGAGTTTTCTACTAATGTCAAGGTCCTGCCGAAGATGCTATAAAACAGGACTAACAGCAATTTATCGTGTTTGAAGAACGAAAGTGTAACTATCAGACAGTGATGTGAGTGAGTCCTTTGAGACAACTTACAATATTCTGTTAATTTTCTTAGAACTTCAATAGGTTTTGCAACTCTTTCATGTTCAGATGTTTTGTAATATAAATTTAATTAATAAAACTGATTTACTTATCTGAAAACAATTTGTTGGTGTTCCATTTCTCAATGTGATATATTTTTTGTTTTATTGATTTATCTAAATTCTCTTAGAGTTTTAATATAACTTGTCTTATTTACTATAAAGGTATGACATCTAAAACTTGTTGAATCTAGCTAATCTTTTTTATTCAGTAGGTTTATCACCCACCTATTAAATACTAATAGGCTGCAAATAGTTATAAACCTGTTGTTATAATAATAATAGCAATGAAATCTTAATTTCTGAAATCTATGTATAATGTAAAATAATAAAAAAATAATGCCTTTTAATCTGAGTACATAATAATAATAGTAATTAAGCTTTTTATTTACCAGATCACAATATGGTTGGTTACATTATAATACAGCTATAATAAAATCAATAATGTTAGTTATGTTAGTATTTCTTAATCTAATTATTAGTCCTGTTAGTATTACATCATTTGGTCCCATTATAGGGTAAAAGCCTCCTCCTCTGAGTACATTTTTAACTGAAATCAAGTTTATAAAATTACTTTAGATAATATCCCTAACTTCTGCCTGCCTTCTCATTTCCTGATCTGCTGTCCTCTCCTTCTATTTTCATTTCTGGGGTACTAGCATGTAACCAGCTTACTAAATTTTTGTCTGTTCTTGTTATAATATGTTGTAGATCAAATATGAGTAGTGTTGAGTAGTTTACTTAATAAATGCATAAATTATTCTTACTACTGTTGTAAGGTTGTTATTTTTACTAGGCTAATATCCTATGTCAGCCTATGAACGACACAATAAATAAATAGTCCCCAGTTCCCGGCTGCTACCACGGTTGCGGTCATGGTAACGGCAGGGGGAGCAAAGAATCCCGGGTTACAGCAGGCCACCATAAATAACTTCTGAACATAGCTTCTTATAATTAATGCACAATTAGGCTCGATGAACACATGGCTCAGCTGGAAATGGAACTCAAGAAGATCAAATGGCAGATTCTTGGACAACGTGATGTCCGAAGACAGGGGTAGGACAGTGTTACTCTGGAATCTAACCATCTTCTACTTCTGGCGACCAGCAGTCCGAATTGATCTTCATGGGAACGGCAGCAGAAATCACAGAGGGGGCAAATGTTGGTTAACTTTTAGGAGAGAGAGGGACTCTTTTTAATGGGCTGGTTCTTTAAAAAGCAGCCCCAGAGAATGTGGACATGGTGGATAATATGACAAAAAATGAGATTGACTTCATGATGCAGGACAGGAATCATCAATATTCAGAGATGTCTCAGTAATTGATAAGTTTGACACTGGCAATGATCAACGACTTGTCCGAGGCTCTCTAAATATCAACTTTAGGCTAGAGAGATCCCGTCTGATGAAGTCCACACTCCGGCCAAACCCGCACAAAACAGCCGTTGGATCAGAAACCTTCCTTTGTTCCACGGGAGAACTCCAGAAGCATGGAAGAAATGTGGTAGTCCTGTTCTTTAAGAAGGTCGACAACACCAGTTATATGCCCAGTTTCCCACTAGTTTAAATTATTGCCTACTAACAAATACAAATATTAGAAAAGTGTGTTCACATGCTGGTTAATGGTTGTTTTCAAAATGCTGTTGGTTTGCATCATGCTCATTTGTTATAATAGCTTTGACGATAGAATACTTTTATTTGCATTTGACTGAGGTACCTACATAGACATTACAGTTGTTATTTTATAATAAGGCTCCTCCCATTCAGCCAACAACAGTGGCATGCAAATTAAATAAAAAATTAAACAAAAAAATTACACATTGATTTAAAAGAGGACTATATAAATTCTTAAAATGTCAAATTGCAAATAATTCATATTAATCAAAACATTATGGATGTCAAACTATGGACGCAAGTCATGTACAATCACAAAAAAAAAGAACAAGGAAATAAGTATGTCAGAAAAAGGTGCAAATTATTAGTCAAAACTTATAAATAGTCAAACATTAAAATTAAAAATAACATTCATAAATCTCGAAAGGAAGTCAAAGGTTGTTTATTTGTGTAGGTAATAATTATGTTAGTCAGATGTTGTGAATGCAAAATTTAAAATCTGTATGGAAAACGATTTGTTTCTTTAACCTAAATCGAAATTATTGTTGTTACAGATGACCAGATGATTTGAAACCATAAACATGAGCTGGCTGCGGAGTACTTCTCTTTCTTTCGCCCGGCAGCTGTCTCGCTCGCTCGACCCCCGTCACGACTACGAACCGCAAGCATGCTATAATTCCTTCTGCAAACATTGGCAGCAAGCAAACGATATTATACTTAAATCCCAGGTCAGTAGAGTGCAAATTGCGGTAATGAAGTTCTTTTTGATATACTATGATTGGATGTTTGACATCTATCCTTTGAGTCATGTGGAGTTTAAATAAAATGCCCAGTCACCAACAAGAAATACTTACCATGCTAAATCACAAGCACCCCCAGGCTTTATCCCACACTATTTAATTACATCCTACGTCTCCCCTCCTCTGAAATTTAAACGGTAGCTTATGGATACGTGAAAAAATTCAGGAGAGTAGTACGTTTAATGAAGTTCAAACGAAAACTATCACGCTAGAGAGACACTTCAAGTTAACGAGTAATAATCGATTAACTAAAAGAAAAAAATAAAATTGAAACAGTTGTCATAGGTACAAATTCCATTGAGTAGACAAAATATAGCTAGTCGGGTCATAAGTTCTGTCACAACTGTCAATTTTTTTTAAAATGGTTATTGAAAATCAATTTTTTATGTTCGAATTATAGATGTAATAGAAATATACAAACAAATAAATTATAGTTTTTTTCTCATTTGTCTCAACGCAGCGGACGTTGAAAGGAGATGAGCTGGGGTTGTTTGGTTTGCTTCGTTGTGCTTACGAGCCAAGACAAATTTTTGGTCTTGTAAAAAAACAATCTTTTGAGCTTTGCCTTTATTTACTATCTAACGATTCGGGGAAGATTCAAGAAAAAGAAAAAGAGAGAAAAATGGTCATTCTCGTTCGGTTCGGACGTTAGCGACGGTAAATGTAGTGAACGTGCGTATTTTAAGAAATCCAGTCCAAAAATGAAAACTGTTGGCATTACAGGCGCGACTGAATAGAACGAGCGGAAATATAGTGTTTAACAAAGACCTGGGATTATAGGCTAATCGTAGAAAAAAAACATCTTTATCCATACCTGAAAAAAAAATATTGGGACGATCTCGTTTTTTGCTATAACTATACGCAGGAAATAAGCAAGGTCCCATCCTCATCTCCGATGATTTTGTTTACAATAACAACAATTAACTGTTATGGCCACAGGAATGTGTTTCCCGAGTCCAGCGAGGCCAGTTACCCTTCGCCACTGATAGTTTGACTCGGAGTATCGTATTTTGGCCTAAAACACAACTTCATTCAAAAATCAACTTCATCCGGCACGAAGATTGGCCATCCTCTAGGCCAGATTTCAATCCGCTTAATAATTAAATTAGGCCCTATTTATATAAGAAGATCTGCGCTAAACCACCCCCAAAATTGAAGCCTCTCAATGCATCTTTCATTACAGCAGCCGCTAAAATGTACATGAACGCGGCGCGTATTTCTATAGAACTTCAAGGTCAAGGGCTTGCATCGAAAATTGTGCCAGCCATTTCGAATAATTTGAATCAATTAGTATTAACTATAGCATAAGCTTTCTTTTTGTGTACAATAAAATAAATACATATTTATTTGAAAATCCTTATCTCACTAAGAACTCGTGACAGAACTTATGACCCGACTAAGTATAGTCCTAGTAGTATCAAAGCCCGCCACGCACTTGGTAATTTATTGTAAATCATCGCTCACAGTCTTTTAATTTTAAATGTTGGCAAAAAAAGATGTGCTTAGTTTTAATTCTTCATGGACTTCTTAACTAAAATAGAACCCTGTTGTTAATCAAATAAGGTTCTTTATCTTAAAATTTTTTTTAGCCACAACATCTCCATGATGATGTCTTGGGAGTGGTAAACCATCTGGAACAGCTGGGAACATTACTAGTGCTAGAAGCCAGAGCAAAGGAACTCAACACATCCAATAACCATGCTACATGTCTGGAGTACCTTCTCGTGGAAAATCTGTTGGACAAACTATATGAATGGGCGTGCTGCACTGGAAAGTAAGTTACCAACCTCACTGAACCGTACCGTATTCCACAATCGAAAAACGTAGACCAGTAGTAAATTTTTTGAGAAACGCTTTTTGAAAAGTAATAAGGTTTATTTAAGGTTACACAAATAATTTAGTATTTTAACAAAACACCTATTAATGTTCTATTATTGTGATTCAATTGTTTTCTGAAAATCTAATATTTTGTTAATAACGGTCCCTAAAAAAACTACTGGGCTACCGGAAAGTTCCTAGCTCCTGTCGACAGCCCAGACAGGACAGTATAGTCGACGAACTGGCAACAGTTTCACAGTTGCTTTACGAAAGTTGCTCTTTATAAGTATACGATAAAGGTGCCCTTAAGTGGCTATACGACTGAAGCACTATGAGAAAGCCATGAAATCGCGTGGTAGTAAATAACGATAGCGATTTTAATAGAAATGAAACTATACGATGCTAATTATTGGTGTCCACTAATTAAACCAATTCCAATAATATAGGCATGTAACCCCATTTCAGAATAATCTTGAATTTTCGTCTTTTTTGAGGGGTCTTTTCGAAAAGAAAAAGTGTCAAGGCAAAATCATAAAATATTGTTTCTGAAGCTTTACAAATGTAGATAAAGGTATGAAGAATTATACATCTTACTAGCGGCCGCTCGCGGTTTCACCCGCTTAGTTCCCGTTCCCGTGGGAATATCGGGATAAAAAGTATCCTATGTTCATAACCAGGCTATCTACTATACTATACTACTATCTGTGTACCAAATTACATCCAAATCCGTTCAGTAGTTTCGGAGCCTGTTCGATTCAAACAAACAAATAATCGGATCTTTCCTCTTTATAATATTAGTATGGATTATCAAATTTGTAACATCTCTAACCGTCCTATAGTTGTATAACAAAAAGTACGTACTTTTTCGGTATAGCATCTTAACTTAACTATCTGTGCTGGTCAATCGGAACATGAAAAAGGATAAATATGAATATCTGTCATAGTGTCGCCTCTTGCACGCTCTAAAACATTTGTTTACACTTTAATTCCACTCTCTACTCACTCATCAGCCTTTGGACGTCCACTGCTGGACATAGGCCTCTCCTAGCTCACGCCTATTGTGGCGTTCAAAGGAGGTTATTAGCCTACTGCTACCACGCTGGCCGGACGGGTTGGTAGAGGGTTTGTTTCAAGTTTTCCTTCTCTCGCACAGGTGTTCAATGCGTCGTGCCTCTTAGTCGGCTCTTACGACAACCCAGGCATATAAGGGAGTGGTGACACTGTATTCTTAGGCCGTCACCACACGCCAATTCCACTCAGCTATTCGGAAATAGGAAACAAAGAGTCCCCAACCAAATCCTCAGCGAAGACCCTAAAGCTCTTCGTTAATGCCTAATGTCTCTATTCTTAGGTCACTCGAAGACTGATCTCGTGACCACAATTACTGCAAAAGTGCCAATTGAGTCATTAGAATAAAAAAAAAACAAATACTAAACTTGATAACACAATACACGCATGCAATTTTTTTTTAATAAATTAATTTTCAAATCGTAAGTCTGGTTCCCAGATGCAAAGAACATACGTAACTTTTAATTACGTAACACTCAATTAACGCAGTAATTATGATATTTTAATATCTATTAAAAATAATAATAGCTTTTAAATATTTCACACTCGTCTAGTATTTATTTCAAAGTTACGTTGAAGGCGAAATGCTCACGCGCATACCTATTCCTTAATTGGAATAACTATGGACTGCAGTGCTACTGAGATTAATAAGAATTATTTAACACTGGCAATCGCTAAGATACATTTATCGCTAATTATTTCTGAAAACGTGTTACATATACATGCGCGCAGACTTTTTGCTCACTTCACGAGATTTGCTGAAATCATATTGAATAAACATGTCGTTGATTGGAACCATTTTCTTACTGCCAAAAATTATATCAGGATTTTACTGTACTACTATAGAAGTGGTTAGATTAATTTATCCAATTGATTTTATAACTTAAATTGTTCAAAGTTAAGTAATTGATATAAATAAAAAAAACCGTTTGAAAGTATGTTATTGAAAAACCGTAATATCAATTTAAAAATCGTATAAATGTTATATGCCTGTAAAGCCAGCCTTCATCATCATCATTTCAGCAGCATCCACTACTGGCTATAGTATAGAATGATAGGCCTCCCCCCACAGCCAGGCTTGGTCATCAGCCATTTTAACGTCCCCACTGCTGGGGCACTAGCTTGATCACCGATCCTGTGACTGACCGTTGTGAAAGTTGCTTAACGCCACGGGCTCCTCGGAGCCACGGGCTGCTGCTGCCTCACAACCAGGTTTCCTAGACAAAATTAACAGTTCATCACATTAATTTTAGTAATGATTAAATAATATTTTTTTACTTATATTTATTCGAGTTACAGGCTTAGCAATGTCTTAATTAAGTCCTAGCTTCTGATATTGTAGCCATTGAAAGTGCTTGCCTCAGTCGCTTTCTTCCGAGAGTCGCACGTATAACAATCACAAACATAGACCTATTGTTTCCATACTATCTTTATGACACAGTTCTTACTGTCAGCAGTTTTCAATTCAATTTCTCAGAGTCGCTAAACGATAACAAGAACATGTAGGTTTAAAAGTTTTTAATAGGCTAGTGTTAGTATAATTTCAATGACGTTAAATTTTAACTCTGTTTAAGCTTTGGGAATCGGATTGGATTTTTCCGACAGTGTGGTCTTTAAATTAGTAATACAGATCAGTTAATTTCGGCTACTGTGTTTTAAGTAATTTTATTGTTGCAAAATAATGTTCCAGTCTTCACTCAAGCTTGAAATAGTTTTATGTCGAAACCAGACGTATTTTTGTGATTATCAATAACATTTCTAACTATCAATAACGTTACTTATTGATATACTCGATAAAAAAATATAGACGAATTTAAACATAAATCAAGCGATTCATCAGATTTCTTGGTAATTTTTTTACATGTTAGCTTGCTAAATGCGATGCACATTTTGATAGCCATACAACAAGCAAACAGCAAGTAGGTAATAGCACAAATTATAATAATATAACGAAAAACCTTAAAAAAATATTACCAACTATATTTTCTAAAGAGATTGATAAGAAATTATCCAATATGTTTGTAAGTAGTTCCACTGATTTAACTCTCAAATTAAACAGGGGTCAAATGTCAGTAGATTGCTATTTCTTGTTTTAACTTATTATTCAATCTTAATATAATTACAACTCGAAACTGACTGCGCGTAATAACTCATATTATAATTATATTTAATGAAGTACATATTAGGTATATAAATTGTTTGTTTTGTTTAATTGAGATCAATATTTTATCGCTATTCTAGTAAATATCTCTTTAGTAATTTAATTAGTTATAACGGCAATACTTATAAACAAAGAGGCAGGCAAATAGTAATATGATGGTACTCAATAATTTAATATAGTAACTTATCAATATTTATTATCACTCCCGACGATTCTGTTATCGGGCCTTTGATAATTAATTTCGCACTGCACATTTTAATGCTTTTTGTATTCCAATTGCCATATTTATGTTTTATTCGATCCAGAATAAACTTGGAATATTTATTAAAACTTGAAAATTTATTCTGTGGTGCAAACTTACTTAATATAATCATGCTGAATAGTTGTTTGAATGTGCTAATCTCTAATAATAAGTCTACAATACATTTATGATAATGATACCGATAATAATCAACACGGATGAATTTGCGGGCATTTGCTAGTGATAGTCAGTTAATAGATCTGTTTGATTAATTTATTAGAACAGGCAACTTATTTGCACTGAATACAAACTAACAACAAAAATTTAATAAGTACTTCCATACTAATATTATAAAGATGAAAGATTTGATTGTTTGTTTGCATTGAATAGGCTCGGAAACTACTAAACGGATTTAGATGAAATTTGGTATACAGATAGTAGATAGCCTGATTATGAACATAGGATACTTTTTATTCCGATATTCCCACGGGAACGGGAACCACGCGGGTAAAACCGCGAGCGGCCGCTTGTATTTGATAGTTTGATACAAATCATGCAGCTATTTAATTAAACCTTTGAAAGTAAACTTTAAGCGATACTATTTTCAAAGTATCGTTTTGCTACTACTTGACTAATTGATTAAGCAAGTATTGTATATGTTTCCTAACTTGAGCACTGAAATAATAAATATACGTGAACATAACAGTTATGACAATATATTTTGTGCAAGTGAAGGTAGTTAATTGTGTAATCCTCATTAAAATGTCTAAGCTATTTCCATTTTAGCAAATAAGTGTTACGTTTAAACTTTTATCATTTATTCGTATACACCAGGTATCGGTGGTACCACTTTTATATTATTCTTTATAATCATTTAAAAGAGATATTTTATATTAGCTCGCTTTATATTAATTTTGCTACCATCTACAATTCTACATAATAAACACGAGATAAACGTTCGATAAAAAAAAAGTTAGTTTTATAGTAAGGCATAGATTTTAGGCATTTATTTCTGGGTATGGGTTAATTATAAACGTACGGTCGGTCGTAGTTATATGGATTCAATATAATATTATGTTAACAATATAAAAAATCGTATAAGATTAGTTTTTTTTATCACTATCGCCGCAACGTCTAAATAGATAATCGGTACATACCCTTAATTTTATTCTACATAGATACAACATGATGTCATCCTTGAATTGTGTATTTTGTTTAAACTAGCGGCCGCCCGCGGTTTCACCAGCGTTTTTCCCGTTCCCGTGGGAATATCGAGATAAAAAGTAGACTTTATTTTAATCTCGGTTATCTTCTATCTGTGTGCTAAATTTCATCCAAATTGGTTGAATAGTTTTTGCATAAAAGAGTAACAATCAAATTGACATACTTTCACACTTATAATATTAGCAGTTTAGTAGGATGAGCCAGATGTTTACAACGTCGTCGTATTGAGAATTTATTAAGTTGGCAATCAGGTTATATGACCCTTATGACCTGTAATCTTAAAAGTGATAAAATTTTTGGCACATAAATAATATAGGAGTAATAATATATATAATTTAAGACCCAAAAGTCTTTGAAACTATACCAAGATACATTTTAATAATGTATCTCTTCCTATTTATAACTTTTTAATTTTGCATTTTACAATGCTATTTTTATGTGATAAATATTAAACAAGAAAATATACTAGAAAAAAGTTATAATTAGATGGCTGTTTCATCTTAATCGATAGTCAAACATCTGTAAAGATGTTTCTTTCGAATGCGAGGATATTTCTCTCATTGATGAAGCGACGGTGGCCAACACCGTAGAACGGTGAATATACTAGAATAATTCGACGTGTCCTCATAGGTCTCTGTAGCATAATTGGTTAGTGCATTGGGCCGGACTCCCAAGAATGCGGGTTCGATTCCCGTCAGGGCGACATGAGACTAGTTGCTTTTTTCTAATATATTTTCTTGTTTAGTATCTCTTCCTATTTATATATTATTTAACCCAAGTATTATCACAAGGAAGACATTGCGTCTGCTATATAATTTAAAAGAGCAGCCGATTCATGGATTGCCACCCACTCCTTATCCATCCCTAAGGAAACATCTGTGCCCCAGCAGTTAATCAATTTTTTGTTTGTTGCAGATATGAAAACGCTGTAAGACTAGAACAACTCAAATTGTACGGAATTCTTATCAGTCATTATAGCACACAGGTAATAATATCATTTTAATACTCAAATTAGGAGCAAAACTCACCTCACATAATATCAAACTTGATTGATTGTCTTGAATATTTTAGTCTGATTATCATTTACTTAAATACTTGCATAATGATTTGTATTTACATATATAAATTAACCTACCATAGCTTCTCTTATTCTTAATAATCGAATTAATTTCTTAAGAATTGTGGGTTCGAGTCCCATCTAATAATTCAGTTGTGGCCGAGTTGATTTTTTCCAATATTTTTCTATTTAAAATTTATCATAAGTATAATAACAGCATTGAAAAATGCAAAAATCATGATTTATAGGCTGTTGTATCTTAATCGATTGTTTAACATCTGAAAAGAAGTTTATTTCGAATACAAGGATATTCCGAGCCTACAGCGTATTAAAAATATAAAAGTATTGGAGAATTTCGACGGTGCAAGTCTCTGTAGCTCAGTGGTTAGAGCATTGGACCGATTTCCAAAGGTCGTCGGCTCGAGTCCCATCTGAGAATTCATTTATGGCCGAGTTGATTTTTTTCAATGTTTTTCTATTTAAAATGTATCATAAATCGAATTAATTCCTTATGTATTATATTATTTATTTTTATTCTCAGATAATAGCTGCAGAACCGTTCCTTAGGCCGTTGTTGAAACTATTAAGTGGATTTAGGAACGAATTGCCATCAACAAATTTAGAAAGTAAGTAAGCTACTGTATGTACGTACAGTCACGAGCGATTACATATACATTTTACAACCTTATTGCATTGACGCACATGTCTCTTAGCCTTCATCATACTTGATGTGAAGTATTGATAAGGCTGAAGGTGGAAGCGAGTCTCTCCCGGAATCCTCAGCCACCGAGGAACTCGCTATCTTATCTCGAACTGCCGGAACACAACAATGCTGAAAACATTGTTGTTATGGCGTGAGGCTTAGATAAGATGGTGGTAGCTAGCCAGGCGGACTTACAACAAGTCCTACCACCAACCAAACCGAATACAATATGGGTCTGATATCGTTGGTTGTACCACTAGACCACAGAGGTGGTTAAAGCTTGAAAAAAGTCCACAAATGTCATTTAATATTGTAATGCGACAAGGTTGCTTAGTGTTTCTATATTTGCACGTGACTGTACTTATTAACGCAATATTATAAAGAATAGTGATACAGATTATGTGAAGGATTAGTTAGCTAAAGGATTAAAAAGAACGAATAAAAAAAAATACTGTAACGTGCTCGAATGGTAACCGCCCGTTGAAGTTAGGGTACCGCCCATTTTTAATCTCGCCTCGCCCATATTTAGTTATTGTTTGCTGATCACAGTTCTAATCTAACCTAACTTAATCAATTAACGTAAAGTTTTCATATAGTATAGTATGTCTTATTTTGTGTCATATATTTAATAAAAATGCCAATCTAGATAAATACTCGTAAATATACGACAAATTTTGATTTCGGGCCAAATGTCATCTTACCGTCTCTCATCGAATAGCGGTCTGTCATAGGCTAGATGACTGCAGCATATAATTTTACTGATCGTCGAAAAGATCCTTGGAATATGCGCAGCTTATACCCAGTTGTGGGCATCTTCCGCTTGTAATGCTAATAGTTTTATTTCCATTGTTTCACAGGTCAATTAGTAACCGTACTGAACCAACTATGTGTGGCTTTGATGCAAAATATGAAGTTCTTAGACCTATTCTTCTTGACGACGCATACAAAGAACGGATCACAATCGGAGTAAGTCAACTTTTGTTGGTCAATAAAATACAAGCAATCAAGTTACAACAAGGCTGTTGGGGTCAAGTGGTGTTCTCACCTCAAAGTATGCATCATACACACTCAGTGTCACAACAAATCCTACAAGATATTGAATAGCACAAAGCGCTACTCAACATCTTGGAGTGGAACTCCCTCACTGCGTTTGTGGTTTCCGAGTACTTATAACCCGTCTATCTTCTAAGCAAGGGTAGGGTGAAGAGGCACCTTCTGGGTTAGCTCGATCCATCGTCGGATCTTGTTTTAGCCCTAAGGTTTGGGATTAAGATCAAGCCCATTATAAGTAAAAAAAAGAATGTTACAGTGTAACTATTTGTGTGTTACTATTTATTGTATAGTCAACAGCACGTCAGCCTTTACATTCGGCCGCTATTACGAGCGACATATGGGTGCTGTCATAGTCAAATTAGAATGGTTGACCTGCTGTTGTGTGTACAAGCGAAATCTTTCACACTTTCAATAAAAAACCATGTGTATAATTTTTTGCATGTTTTGAGAATGCACTGAAGGTAAACTTGACTGTAAAAAAATATAGTTCCTAGTGAATTAAGATTCAAATAAACTTAAGCGCTTACTTGAATAGATGAATGAATACTTGAATATAGGGTGGGAAGTTAAGACATTAAGGGGCAGTAAGGGCAGGTACCATAATCGTTGTAGCTACAATAAAACGATCTTAGGGTACCTTAATTTTTTAATTCCTTAATTTTTTGAGAAATTTTTAACTGCTTTCACAGAATAATATTTTAAACTTTCATCGTCATTATCACTATAACTATTACGATAAGCGAGATTTTTACCATGTTTGCATTTGTTGTCGAATCCGGTTAACGTAATGCTTTCACAGAGTTTGAAAAATATTTACAGTCTATAGGAAAATTTATTTTTTGCATTTATCAGTGCTATTTTTATACTTACGATTGCATACCTATATCGCCGTAGACGAAAAGAGCGCTTTAAACTGTATGAGAACCTAGCGTGTCGAATTTGTATAATACTCTTTATTGCACTTACAAATACAGTTACATAATTAATTTGAGACATGTGTACAAAGGTGGACTTATCTCTTAAAGAGATCTCTTCCAGCCAACCTGAGACGTGTAAGGGATATTTAATATGAAGCGGGTGACTCTAAATGCAAAACTTAAATAAGAAAATTGTGAAACTAAAATCTACAACATATGCACATAAATAGATATAATACATAATCTAGCTATCCTATACATAAATATACACACATAATCATAAATATTAAATATATAATACATAAAAGAGACGGAATAAGTAAGTTACTCATGATTCAGACTCAGATAATTGTAATAGAAAGTGCGACTTGATTCCTGAATGTTTGTTGGGAGTTTATTCCAAAGCTGTACCGCTCTGTCAGTGAAGGAATTGTGGAAGAATTTGGTGTTGCTTCCAGGCAGCACAAACATTTTCTTATCTTCGATGACTTCACGAGCGAGTTTTAGTAACGTGGAAATGTTTTTGACGAGCCTTTGCAAGAAAGCACTGCACAATTAACCGTTTTCGTTTCGCGTATTTTCATGACAATGGTCTCATGCGGACTGATTTAGGTCGGAAAACTTTGGCCGTGGATAAAACTTTTTTTTTTTTTTTTTTTTTTAATAAATAAATAAATATTTCCATACAATCACACCAATTCTCTAGCCCACGTTAAGTATCATGAAGAACTTGTGTTATGGATACAAGATAACGGATAAACATACTTATACACTTTTTTTTTTTTTTTTTGTAAATACATACATAATATACATATTAAACACCCAGACCAAGACAAATAGACATGTTTATGCACACAAATATTTGTCTTGTCCGGGGATCGAACCCGGGACCTTTGGCGCAGAAGGCGGGGTTAGTGCCCCTGCGCCAAACAGGTCGTCATAGTATGTCATAGGTATGTGCTTATGATAAAAATAGAAAAATATTGGAAAACATCAACTCGGTCACAAGTGAATTCTCAGATGAGACTCGAAACCACTACTGCTCTAACGACTGAGCTACCGAAAACCTATAGGAACTTTATTTTCCAGGTTCATCATAGTTCGGCTACTCCTATCTTCAGTTCATCGGGAAGGCAGTACAGGGTCCGCGGCTCGAGATGCTCTACTTCTTTGCGCGAATATGTCTGCGCGGAACCAACAGCTAGCGGAGTATATGTTGACTGGCAACACTTGCCCAGTGCTGGCTACTGGTACGTTTTTGAGGGTGGCAACACTAAATGGTTCCATTTTGCTGTTGTATTAAGTATAGGATTTTGTTAAACAAGTTTTTAATAAAACGACATGTAAAAGAAAAACTAATACTATTTTTTTATAATAAAAAGTTTAATATGTTTACTATCTAGTAAAAGACTAAAAAAAGTTATGACTATACATCTTAACCTACTTTGTAAAAAATATATAAGTACTTATATAAAAAAATAGCGATATGAAAATAGTTTTTCAGAACATAAAGCTGATTTATACTTAGCCATCAGAACTGACGGTGATCAGCGAGTTCATTCGTACATTTCGGCAGTCAGTGCCGACGGTCTTCGTGCGTCAGCCTGAACTTAGAACATTCACTTTCCAATTTTAAGCCCTCTTTAAACGGATTACAATAGTCTCAAAGTTATAACAATTGTCCTCTTGTCTCAGGGCTAAGCGGCTTGTATTCCCTGCTACCAAGAACACTGGGCGAAAAGATCCACCGACTTACCCCTGACGACGTGAACAAAGTCAACAAGCTCACTTTATTCATCGATTCTTTAGAATTCTGCAATGCTGTCGCACAGGTTGGTCGCAAATACTTATTTATATTTTATTCTACTGTAATTATATTTTTTAACTGTAAATAAACCGATATTCGACTCAGAATTGGTCATCAAACTATAAAACGTTTCGCCGAAACCACTTTCGCCGAATCATGCATCATTCATTTCGCTTATTCGGTTTAGTTAGGTTAAAACTGTGACCAAAACAAAGCGCAAGCCCAGATTATATGTTTTTCCTCATAAAAATTCATTTGTTTTAGTCACACTTCTAACAGAGTCAATGATTTCGGTGAAACGTTCTGTATAGGCAAAGGATGTTTCGATAGATCATTCTGACCTCAATAAATCGTAACTGTTTATTAAAATTACAGTTTTTACTATTGATTCTGTATCAGTCTCCTTGAAAACCAAATCTTAGGCTTCATTATTTCTGCAGGTAGCTCATCCGTCCATAAAGAAGCATTTGCTGGATCTCCTCTATCAAGGCTTCCTGGTTCCTGTCATGGGTCCGGCTCTACTACAGGTAAAGGAATTTCAACCTTATTGCAATGGGATTTTGGGAGTTTGGGCAGAGTGTTACATGTGGTTATTCATATCGATTTGGCATTTAATTTGCTGTGCAAACAAACATTGATACCTTATTTTTGAGATGATAAAATTCAAAGTCATCTCTTAGTGTGACATTAATCTGTTCAGTAGTCTGTTTAAAATCAATCAAAAGCCTTGAAATCCTAAGTATAATAAAAACATATGATAAAGCAAATATATACAGTACTGTGACCGCAACATGATATAATACACGGTTTGTCGATTACTTATATCTGTTAAAATTCGGATTCGATTTCGGACATAATGGGCCAATTGAATAAAGGAAAGCATTACCTTTTGCGGAGTTTCACCCGAGTTCTTTTCGTAATAACACGTGTTGTGAGGCTCCATTTTTAACTCAATCTACCGTACAATTTCTATATATTACAAAATATATTTACTTGACATTGGCAAAATTCGCGTATTTAACGCGAGCACGCCATTAATTAAGAAAGAAGAATTACCTTTTGGTTCTATTATAAGAATTTAATGCTTAGTATATGTTGAATAAATACTGAATTTCTTATCAAATACCAAGTATTCACTTCAAGTTATAGAAGCAAAAGCTGCTTTGCTTTATTCAATTGGCTCAATGTCTAGAGCCCTTAGTGCAAGTCGATATTTACTGTCAACGTTTTCGACAACTATCGGATGCTCTACTCATGTGTATGAAAGAGAATGCGATAGTATTCCGAACTCGTATTAAGGGCACAGGACTCGAGCTTTGACATTATACCTAAAATGTTAGACAATGTTAAACGATTTCACTTTATTTTTAAAGAATTTGTGTTTCTTATTTCAAATTAGGTTTTATGTAAGTATCAATGTTTGTACAAAACAGCTTTCAAGGCATTTTATATTTATTTTTTATTATGATTATTGTTAAAATGGATACTATCATGCGATTGTGTGTTAGTTAATGTGTACATTTTAATTAATTTAATATTTTCAAGTAGTGAAATAACAAACTAATACATTTTTTACAGTATTGGCAGGTGAAGAAGTAACAAAAGAGTTTTGTATAAAAATTGTTAACAATGCACCTTATATTTTGTGGTTGCACTGTTTGTATTATAAACTATTTCACTTATGCAATTGAATACCAAGTAAATAAATTCAAATTGTAATATGATTCCCATAAGAATCTATTTATGTTATTATTTTCTTATTTGAGCTTAAAGTATTGACACGTCTCACTTTATTTTTTATAACTAAAAGCAATATCTAAGTTAATAACTTTTAAAGTATTCCACGTGTTAATTAAAGAGCTCAAGTTAAAAAAATTAAACACACTTCAGGAGTCTTAAATCATACGCAAGAATATTATTTAAAGTAAATTATGTATTTTACTATTTAAACAGAAAGTTTTTTTTTTTAAATTCTGATCATGGTGAATGTATCTGACATAAATGACTGCATTTCCGCTCTTTCTATCTTTTAAAAACTAAAAGAGAAGCATGTTGTCATTTATGTCCATTGTAAGAATCATCGGGCTTTTGCACACGCGGGATTGGTCGAGCACTTGGGCATCAAGCGAAACCAGTTCTTAGGTTGAGTGACAGTGAGTTCATTTTTGTATTTTCTCCGGTTTTACATCACATTCCGTTTGGTTCATTGGCTTGGTATAAAGGTTTGAGGAGCTTTTTATTGTGGAGTTTTTTTTCTTTTTTGTGTTTGTGTATTTTGCCGTTCATTTTTGTCGATTACGTAAGTTATGGCATTAACAGTTGCTGAACATGTTTTTGAAAATACTTCCTAAAAAAATGCTAGACGTCATCACCTATTTCTTCTTGCATTACTACGACAAGGATAGTCAATGAAAAAACTGGCATTCGACTGATATTTTGATCAAAACAAGGTTAATTGGGGAAACACACACAATGTAGGAGTAGTTCATTAAAGAAACGTTTTAAAGCAACCGAAATAGTTTTTTTTTTCTGTAACCAGTTCTCTTTAGCCTAATATCAATAAGTAATAGGTCAGCTATATTAAAGTTACAGGATTAAACAACATATTAAAAAAATGCTTACTTATACCTTTTAAGTTGTTGAGAATGTAACTTGAATCTGTTATCTTAATTTAAAGTTATGAGAAGGAAAAAAGGTAGACATAATATGACATAGTATCCCCAGATTTAATTTCGTAACAAAACTTAGTCTATGTTCTCCTAATGTTATCACAACTCATTGCCGTGCAACTAGTAGACTTTCATGAACCTACAAACTCACAACTTATAAAATAAATAAACTTATAAAATAACCTTTTCAGCTTTATTACATTAGAACAGGTTGAGAAAATGTATCAGAACCTTACCCATCATTCTTGATAGTGCTTTGTTTTCTAACAAAAACTCTTTTAGCACGCCATCTCTGCACTTTTCTTTTGTTTCGTTAATTCCTGCAAACCTTTATTCGCCGCTGTCACTCAACGTTTAGCCCGACTAATCGGATCGGATCGAACAGACGAAAGGTGCGCCGTTGCAGAGTGGCGCGGGCGAACAGGCGGCCGCTATGGCGTACCTGGAGTTGGTGCTGCGATGCGTCACGCAAAGGGGTCTGCTGAGAGCTGTTCTACACTTCCTCTTCGCGTACGAGTATGATGGGGTCAGGATCGTCGATGTGCTGCTGAAGAGATTGGAGGGGAATTCACAGGTAAATAGTTACTGAGATGTGCTTCTTGGGTGATGGGTGAAAAGGTAGCCTCAATGGTGTACCAGGAGTTACTGTTCGCTGCGTCACACAGAGGGGCCTGCTGAGAGCTGTCCTACTCTTCTTGTTTGCGCACGAGTATGATGGGTTCAGGATCGGCGATGTGCTGCTGAAGAGGTGGGGAGGGGTTTTCAGGTAACTAACTGGGTAGGCTGAATCATGTTTAATTTTGATTATTAAAGTAATTTTAGTAAAATGGTTTGAACCTTTTGGCCTCGTCAGCGGTCCGTCAGTCTGTTGTCTTTTCAAAATAGCGCCGCACGAATACTACCTATATAAATTGATAGGTAACGTAAAGATGAATAAAACATATCAAATATAGTGCCCTAAAGCCTCAGGTTAGTAAGATAATTCGAGTTAAAGATACAAAGGTGATACTTTGGGTCGGCATTATTCATTTTTAGCTCTAATTATCTTGCTAACGTGACACTTTAGACTTTAGAGCATTATATATCATAACATTTTTTGTTCCTCTGTGTGTCCCTTGTTCATTTATATAGGTGTCGCCATTTTGATTTATTTTTAAATGGCGTCGCATACTGCGGACTTCAATGAGGCCAACCTCCATACAAAAAAGTTCAGACTCCTTTGTAGAAGTTTAAGGTTAAAAATTGCTCGTCAATACTTTTCTTTTTGTAAGTTTACTAAATATATTAGGTCTTTAACTATGAAATTGCCAATTTGTATGAAGATTTTCAAAGAAAGTTCGTTTTCCATACTAACAATTTTTGTTATAGTTACTACCGCAAGTGCTAATGCCACAATTTTTTTATGTGCTATCATTGTTTGAAGACTAAGCAATATAATGCTATATTTTTATTTAAAAAAATATGAAAAATTTATAAATTATATTATATAAAGTAGTAAATTTTGCTAACAAAAAAAGGAGAACCTTTCGAGGTATTTTTTATCGTATAAGAAACGAAAATAATAACAATGACATTAATTATTCTTGATCATTAGGATCATAAATTAATATAAAATCAAGCAATAGATGTACCTTTTAATCACAGAAGTAGTGAGGTTCTCTAGAAGTGAAAGAAAAAAAATTGGCAATTTCATACTTTAACCCCTATTATTAATACTCTCTTTTCTTGTTCTTGCATCACAAGCCAGGAACAATGAAATTGAAATTGAAACATACAAACTTTTTTTTTTTTTTTAGTGAACGCCTTAGTTTTATTTTTTATTTACTTTCAGCTTTCTTTAGTCTCGCTGTCGCTAATGGAAACCCTCATAGACCTTAACTGCGAGGATGTGATGATAGACCTGGTCTTCAAACACCTTCTGAACGGCCATCACCTTATGGTTAACCATAGGCACAAGATATCAGATCCAGAGCCCTACAGAGAAGCAGCAGTAGCCTTTTTAAGTTTGACTCCAAGATGCTGCACGAGACCTGTGGAGAAGACGAAAGAATGGGTAGACGAACTAGCAGTTAGTGGGAGACGGGTGTTAGACTTCAAACAAGATGACGAGGGGAAGAGAATAAACGGAGTACACGATGGTATAGCGATGAAGAATCTAGTCCATGAAGTTAGGTTTAATTATGGGGTTAGTTTTGTTTTTATTGTAAAATTACTTAAGAGTGGTTGTCTGATTGATGCGTTGGTTGTCTTATTTGACGGTAAATCTTGTTTGTTGGTGGTATAAAACCGTAAATGTCATAATGATCTTCTACTCCTTGATGTTTATTCTGTGTAAAAATCAGAATATCTTGTATGTTCATAATGTGCGGTTAATAGTAGGTCAGGCTATTTAAAACCTGTCAACTTTCTCCAATCGAATTTAGTTTTCAACACATTAGACGTTGGGTTCAAAATTAATTGGATAAAGTTGTTGTTGTTGCTTTGTTGCTCTGTTGTGCAATTCACAGTACTTTAACTAAGTTCTTATAAGGTTCAGTTAGCGTGTATTGATACATCCCATCTTTTTCAGAATCCCAACGAAACTCTTTACTATAATTACCACGCGTATCTATGTGATGCGCGATTCGAAATAGTGTCACGCACAATAGCCTGCCTTAGCTGGTCTTCAAAATACCACGGCGTGACTTCTATGAAACGAGAAACCAACAATAACACGAAAGATACGAGAGAGATAGAAGGTCACACAACGAGAGAGCAGGACAGCCTGATATCCTGCACCAGCGGCTACGATACTTTAAAAAATAGCGATACTAGCGAAAAGGAGCCTCATAGTTTAACGTCACTTTTAGAACATGAAACGGAAAAAGTCAACGCGGAATTGAAAGAACAAGATAATACGTCATTAGGCGAAAGTAGTGATTATGAAAGTTTTAGGTATAAGGAAGAAAATGACGACGACAGTTTTGTTGAAGATAGTTTTAGGAAGAATTTTGATAAAATCGATAATGCGATGGAGTTTGATGGGGATGTTACTTTGGTTAGGAGTTGGAGAGCTAGTGCCGAATCAATTATCGGTGAGTGGCATTCTATACTTTATTGTAACTTGATAGGAGTTACATTTGAAAAACAAATTTTGTTCAATCATTTATAACTATAAATAACTCAACAGAATATCATTTATTCAGTCTAGGCTGTTACAAGCGCTTATGAATGTCAAACAAGCTACGCCATCAATGTTTTGCAATGATTAAATGACAACAGAATTCAAAAGAAGTTATCTGACATTACGTCGCATTTACGTCGCCGATCTTCTGTTTCCTAATTAACTCGACCATATCTTTACTAGAAATACAAACGCATCTTCCTGGCGATGTGTACGATATTTGTATGGAACTAAGATGTAGCTAGGGTACATCAGCGACGTAAATTCATTTTCCATAGGGTTTTCTGCTCAAAAGTTGGTCGAGAAATTGGTCTAGTCGAGACGGGAAAAAACTAATCTACTCGAGAAGACGAGATATTATTTCGGTGCTCTAGGCGAAGGGGGATAATTCGATAAATAAATAAAGCATCTAGAATCGGGAAATCCTACATGTGGCCGAGCAATAAATTATTATTTTTATTTATTTCAACAGGCCCACTACTAAGCAGTCTCTTAAAAAAAGCGGCGGCGATCCTAGAAGCCGAAGTAATGGTAAACAGTCGCGTGACGAGCGTGATAACCAAGTTGATATCACTGCCGACGCCGCTGCTGACGTCGCTGCTCCTCTGTCCGAGCTTCGTGCTGCAACCTAACGTGCCTTCTTTGTATCAGGTAAGGGTAACAATTCAAACGTTTATTCGGTAGTCCACTTCGTCATCATCATCTCAGTCACATGACACCCACTGCGGGTATTGACCTACCCCAAAGATCTTCACAACGATCGACCTTCACCAGATCCCTACGGGCGTACCTACGGAGCGTCGTCCGGTATGCGGTCGTCATTCCAGAACCTTTCCGCCCCAACGACCATCGGTTCTTCTCGCTACGTGTCCCGCTCACTGCCACTTCAGCTGAGAAACCCTTCGAGCTTGGTGGTCCTCTTACTGCGCAAAATCCCTTGAACGGCCATAAGTAGGTGACGTTGTAAGTCATACAACTGTCCAAGTCGAGCGCATGCGAATTTTGCCAATGTACTTCTTCAAAGTGTTGAAGAAAGCGGCCGCGTTCCTAGAAGCCGAAGTAAAGATGAGCGGTCGTGTGACGAGCGTTATATCCAAGTTGGTATAGCTATTGACGCCGCTGGTGACGTCACTGTGCCTTCTTTGTATCAGATAAGGGGAAAAACGCGTATAAAACCTATATAGAAATAAAATGATCACTCGCGGAAACTCCAGTAGTCTTCGAACCATGCAAAACCCCCTGAACGTCTATCAGTCGGTCACGTTGTAAATAATATGACTGTCCAAATCGAGCGCATACAAATATCGCCTAAAAGTGCTCTTATTACGTACTCGGTTCTTTATAAGCACTTTACTATGTGTAAATCCACAATAACGAGTGCCATTTCGAAAAAAAAGTTTCTGCTCATCAAGCAGTTGGACATAAAACACAAAATATACTTTCGTATTTCTTACTTACAGATCCTAAGTAAACTAAAAGAAGAGGTGGATGAGTTGACGGATGATCTCGACAACACAACTGAGTTAGTTGATAAGGCGCGAGTTTTCCTGATCCAAAGGGAGATGGCGTTAGTCAACTCAAGAGCACCTGTGAATGACGATGGTGAGAATATCTATAGATAACTTTAGAAATATTTTAACTAATTAGTCGATATCTCGGTGTCTCACACGGGAACTTTTCATAATCTGAACTTGGTACCGCAAATACGAACGCAAATGTTGGTGAACGTCAAACGAGGCTACTCAGTGTCAAGAAGAAAGTGGCTGGCAACAGCCAATAAACAGTTAAAAGCTCTAGACCCCTTTCCGATGTTAACTTGATTGACGGACTCCCCTTCGAATAACAACATATTGAATTGTCGTAGGGCATTCCCGTTTGGATTCTCCAACGCACAATCATGGCAGACCAGACGAGTCCCCATCTCCATTCCGTAGAATGGAAACAAAGAGGCGCAGCATATCTTCAAGTTTATCAAACATGTTCGGAAGAAGAGCGTCCGGTAAGTACAAGCACAGAATACTTAATAGTACAAGTACAGAAGGTTCACTTCGTAACTTCAATCAAATCAATTGCTAGTCTAGCTCACGACGCAATAAAGTCCAATTCACGTCGCGCTGCGCTAAATGCCTAGCATTATATTCACCTACATTCTGCGTCTCTTTCTATCGCGTAACTCGTATTCTTTCTGACGCAGCTAGGGTTGCCTCTTTGTGATTCATTTATTTATAGGTAGATTTTGTGTCGGCATATGCATAGTATAATCAAAAGGTAGATATATTAAAGGTTAATAGGTACCTACCAAAAGTTAAAAAAAATAACAAACCTACCTAAAGTACCTACCTACTTCTTTAACAAAATGATAACGATACGGCATACATTACTGTGTACTTAGTATAAGACATTGAATATTATTTAAATATTGATGTGTTTATGTAGGTAAGTTGCGTATTAAATCGGAATTAAGGCGCACCCAATGAAGCGCATCCAAACTGTTTCTCGAAGCACACCTTTCAGGTGCGCTAACGAAATCAACTACGGTTAAAAGGTGCGCTTCGAGGAATGTTTTAGGTGCGCTTCGATTAATATCTCGTTATATGGTGGTATTCCTCGAAGCGCACTTATTTTCAAACGCACCTTTTAGGCGTAGTTGATTTCGTTAGCGCAAAGCGTTAAAGTAGAACTTGCCTTTCATCGTCCTTAGGGAGCGTAAAAAAAGTTAACTTTGCATCGCGATTCGTGTTTAAACAGTTGAACACCGCACAATATTTACGAGCTTTTTTTTTACGTGTTGCCATTTTAAATTTAACTTATTTTAAGTTAAGTTAAGTTAACTACAGAAAGTAGGTGACAAACAAAACTCGCGCGTGCGTCACTGCTCGCTCGTGAGTCCCTACTAGATTGGCACCGCCGGAGGGGCCGCCGCGCGTAGGTATGTTTTCGAGCATACACGGGGAGTGAAACAGGCCTGGTACAAGAAGGGAATGGGAAAACAAAGAAAATTTAATTTAAACTTCTTTTATACACAAGCTTCGGTATCGCGACTTTATAGCTTAAAGGGTATTAAAAAAAAGGTTGTACAACGATGTACGGACAACTGCCACACTTTGCAAAAGTGTTGTAGAGTAAAGAATGTACTTTCAGTTTTTAAATATATGAGAGTATTTGAGCCTATTTTAATATAACAAGGCAATGCACTTCCGCGCGACTTTCCAATATACACGAGTCTGTCATTCCGTTTTGAACCTAGCAAGTAGTAATCAAGGTCTTTATTGAATTGGCGCTTAGAATTGATTTATGTTTGCACCCGCTGCGAAAAATGCTGATGTAACTTTCTTATGTAATAACTACTGTATGGGGTGTTCTATAGATTTAGTCCTCAAATGCTAGTTCATTTCATTTGAAATCTATGACTTTATTTTATGATCAAATATAGCTTATTGTTCATGTTTTTTCATGTAGCATCACCGTCTCAGCACAATCTCCAAAGCTTGCAACCCACAACGTACCACGCTAGTCCACAGAAGCGCCTCATATTCACACAGGAAGAGTATTGGAGTCAATCCATAACATTACGTTCGATATTGAACGCTGTTTTACTAGACGAATGGTTGAAGGAGCTCGCGGCCTTGTGCGAAGAACACGCCTTAAGACTGACAGCTGAAAACTACGAGGATGACACGTATATACGTTCAGTCTCGTTATGACTGACAGCTAGCGCCGCGGGCGGATTTACAAAGAAAACAATGCGTGGAACGGAACGTTGTGACGTCACATACGTTTGACTTCGTTCCACGTACGTCGTTCGACATTTGGCTGTCAATTAAGGCGTTGTGTGATACCTTTATATTTTACAATGTGTCGATTATGTATAATTTTTTCCTATTTGGGGCGTGCGTGACATACATGTCTGTTTAAAGTTTTTAATATTTTTTGAATAAAAAATCGTTTAAAAATCAATGCTCATTTAACCTCATTTTACAAATATTCTAAGAATCGGCACAATGTAAATAATAGATTAGAAAATAAAGTAATTCTAATTAAGAAAAAACTTGTCTTATGAACAAACTTTAATATGTAAGAGTAGAAAGTACACTGTACCTACATTTAATGCCTGTACGTTCAACAACTATTACATAACCTAATAGTTAAATAACTTACAATTCAAATTCCATCGAACATCGACTGTTTAGAAAGATAATACATAAATTTATAATATTAAATTAGGTTCGACTCATTCATGGCATACGACGGTATTTCGAAATAGTTCTTACACTTAATGACATGTGTTATGGTTTTGAACAAATTACAAAATATTAAAGGTGTTTCATAGATGGGTCTTGAGCTTTGAATGGTTAAAACAACTTGGACTGGAGTCTCACTAAAATATTGTTAGTTTCACATTTAGCAAAAGAAATCTTAAAAATTTCAATATTCTTTTGTAACAAAAAAACGTAATATTTTGTTCTGGATCTGTATAGAGTAAGGCAGGTCTGTTGCTCCATAAAAATTAAATACATTTTTTCATATTCGTAAGTAACTCTGATTGAATGAAATGAAGAATACCGTCTCCGGTATTTTTTCCGTCCACCTCGTATAACATCTTTGGTTGAGTCTGCTAACAAAACAGTTAGACCACATCCAAATTTGGTTCGATTTCGAGTTTAGAAAACTAAAAGTGGAGCTAAAGCACCGGCTTTACTTTTCAAAATTGGTCTTAGGGTAGTATTCCACTTATCCAATACTTGATCTTCTTGGAAATTAGATTATTTAGAGACAAAGATATTGGTATACGGCCGAAATTATTAATCTATCTGTAGATATGGATAGGGCTATCTGAGATAGTTGCCTAGGATACTGGCTTCGTTGCCTAGCAACCGTCGTTATTTTGGTCATATTAACAAAAATATCCTAAGCAACTATCTCCGATAGCCCAATCCTTATCTACAGATAGGTTATTAATTTCGGGCGTAAGCGGAATACCACCCTTAACTAACAACTAAGTAGTTCAATTCACAAAGCTTCGTTTTTCTTCAGTCCAAGTTCATAATTGTGTAAAACTGTTATTGTACTACGGTTCAAAAACATCACAGACTTAATTCTAAGTACCTAACTCTAGTTTTAATTTTAATTTTGTTATTTTAATTACTTACTATTAATGTTTATGATATAACTTTGCCATCAATGTAATTTTGAACTGTGATTTAGTGATGTTCAAAAATATGAAAAATATTCGGATTAATAATTAATTATTTATTGTACATACATTTTACTATATTTTATCAGTATTTTGACTCGTTTCAATAGTACATTTTCATGCATTATATTTCATTTTAATTATTGTATTCACAGATTAATGTTAAGAGTTTTTCTTTACTAATATGTATAAATAATTTTACGTTGACGACTTTGCTTTGACGAATCTTGTCAGTCTAAAACTGGCAACACAATCATTTTGGTTTTTATCCATCCTGATTTTATTGTGGTTAATTTTGCTCACTGTACCGAATTTTAGAAAGGTTATATTTTTACGTATATTTCACTTAAATTTTTTATTTTTAATAATATTCTTTTGTTTTTTTTATGTCTTTTTCGTGTTTTACATTTGTTGTTTTCGTAAAACGATTTAGAAATGAAAGTTGATTTTGAAAATTTTATTACTATACTAAAGAGGGAGCTCGTGCATATAAACCTACATAGTTTATATTTTAACGTCCGTGTCCGTCCAAAGGATGAAAATAATTTAAGGACGAGTGATAAGTAATGAAAATTATTTAATAAACTCATTGCCATCATTATACGTTGACTAACGTTTTTAAGGCGCAGATATAGTTCTAATAATTATGTCACGAGGTTCATTTTATATGCAAGTTCACATATTTTACTTTCACTCCTTATATCATACCATAAAGATTTAAGCCTGTTTCAACTGTCAACAATAAAAGTACGCCAGGCTTTCCACTTAGACCTTTAGATCGCTCTTATGTTGCTCGTAATAGTGGCGGTTTTCGTATGGTCATTGTGCAATTGTGAAGCTGGACGTGCTATTGACTACATTCAGCCATGCGAGTTACTACTAGTATAGTCGGATTTTTATTTCAGTAGAGTGATTTGACAGGTTGTCAATGTCATTTGTATAAATAATAAAGCCTTAAAATGTAGCTTTATTAATATTATTGAATTTGTGTACGTGAATGGAATCTATACTTACTGAGCTGGATCTGGAACTGCGCAAATCATTACAGAAAACAGTATAGAGCAGGATTATGGTTACAAAGTGACATTGGCACCTGTCAAATTACTCTACTGAATTAAAAATACCGACTTTAGCCCGCGAGAACAGATTTTCATGACAATTTTGTCTTAGGCGATTGCTTGTAAGCTTGTTGCTTCAGAGTTGTATCATGGAGCTCTGTAATCGTCAACTGCAGTTCGGTGGGTGGGTTAAACAGCGGTAGCCTCCGACGCACTTTGGACAAAATAAAAAGTATTGGTCATTTACTCCCGATTGAAAATTTCACAGAGCTTGATGACACTCTTTGAATAATGTTATAAGTTATCTTTCACCCAAAAGAAACCGATTGACCGAATTTGTGCTGGCTCGCGGATTAGGTATGTGAAATGTCTGATTGATATTTTTATTACCTTTTTCTTTCATTGCGTTAAGGGTCAAAATCAAAATCTGATGTACTCTTAAATGTACGCGCAGCAGTATAATAGAAATATCGGGAATCTATTTAAGTAGTTCTGGAGCTCTATTTTTGATTCACTCGTCTCGAGGATTCTACTGATTTTCGTGCGACTTTTGAGTTTCCGTATTCTGTAAAAGCGACCTTGCACGTATATACATAGATTCGCTTCCAACTTCCAACTTCCCAACGCGAGCGCGCGCGGGGGCAAAGCGAAAAGCGTGCTATGTCTACGCTTGCAAGGTCGCTAATCGCATGATCAACTCGTCGTTCGCTTAGCACGACGAGTAATTTAAAAAATAGAGATCCAGAGCGTTTAACATAGGTATTATGGTGCAAAAATTAATTTAATGTTTGATATTTTTCGATAACACTGATACGCTGTTGACTGTTATAACAAAAATATGTATTAAAATGTAGAAAAAACAATGAATGATTGTACTCTGTGGTAAGCACCCATAACCGCTATTGCGTAAACATCCACAAGGTACCTAATTTTACTCAACCTATACATAATTGGTATATCATTTTAAAGAAAAAACGTAAGAAAATCTTGTAAGCCAAGGTTTAGCTAATCACTTCAGGATCAGGTATTGTGTAACCGCGTGTTCAATAAATCTAAAAGGGATGCACAATGTGACGACATTGGGGTTCAGCAGTGATTTTTTTTAAATAAATAAATGTGAGCAATGGAAACGTGTGTTTTATTTTAAGCGTTAATATTCACTTGTATTACATTAGTGATCAATCAATACCTAGCGAGTTAAGTTTGGCTTTGGTTTAAAATGTGGCATGTACAATGCGGGGAACTTCCGTTTTTTTTAGTTTTTTTAGTTTTTTAGTAGGGGAAGTTTACCAGTAGTTTTTTTGGGACACGTTTTCTCGGAAACAAAATATTAAACAATTAATTATTCAAATGAAATACTTATTAAAGTATTGAAATCTCAAATCTGTTACTTTTTAAAATAAAACTCTCTTAAAACCTCTACTGGTCAACCAAGAAGTTCCCCCCCACTACCTTAGTTCAGTCAAGTTAATAGGTTCTGCTGGACACATGATACTTCTATCATAATACATTCAGTTGATTTTAATGAAAAGATTTTGTATTAACCAGTTTTGTAATCGAATAAATACACATATGATGCGTAAAAAGCTCAGCAAGCGTTAAAAGTCCCGTGATAAATTCAAATTCAATATAATTTATTCAGTCTAGGCTGTTACAAGCACTTATGAACGTCAAAGTAGCTACGCCATCGGTTCACAAACCCTACGGCGGGAGACCTTGTAACGAGAAGAACCGGCAAGAAACTCGTCAAGGGCTGTTTTTCTCCCTGTTTTATTTCATACAGAGTCGTCGAATTGAAAAGTGACCTTAACATATCAGTAAGGTCAATTTCCATCTCAAAAAGAAAATACTACTTAATTATAATATTACATTTCAAATTCAAATTCAAATTCAAAGATTTTTATTCAAATAGACTTATAGATAAGTACTTTCGAATAGTCCAAATTTTTTTTTCCCTACCAGCCATTCAGGACATCTTTTAAGGAGGTTCCTTATCATTAGGTTATTGTAACAATTTTCGATAATAATTATTATTATTTTCATGCATATGATGCAATATTTAGTGATTCAAATAACTGTTCACTGTACAGCTGCGCACAGTTGGGATATTTTGGCAAATATTTTTTTTTTAATTTTATTAAATTTTTTATGAATTTTTTGAGGCTGTAAAACCATTGGTCCCTTCCCTTCGTCATAAAAAGTCGAAGAACAATTTGTCACCCGGATGTGTCAATGTCTGTATGACATTGACATTTGTGTGTTTGTGCTTTTTGGAGTTGCCAGATCAGGCGATATGTCGCATTTTGGGCTACCTAGCGACTGAAATTGCGACCAATTTACGTATTTTGCGATGGTCGCAAGTTGGATTTTTGGGCTACTTGACTTCACTGGTTTATTAAAAGTTTGTGCGTTTATAAAAGCTCGCACTCAAAATATCGATTTTACTGTTATGTACATAATTTTGTGACTGTTAAATTTAAATTCAATAAAGAAAGACTACTGCCATAAATGTATTCAATTAAATTTTTATTTTCAATAAACATCAACTTTAAAAAACTCTATCAATTATTGTCATGTCAGCACTTTTAGGGAAAGTTTGTGATTATTGTTTTTGGACTACTTCAATCAGAAATGAATTTGCGGGGTTTTGGGTTGTTTGAGGGAGTGTCTATTTTCTCCGACATATGTTTGTGGTCATCGTTCTTTGCTCGAATCGAAAAAATGGATTTGCGCGATTTTGGGCTACCTGATGGTTGATTTTCTGCGACATGCCCAGCCCAGCGTTGCCTGAATGTTACTTATGTTACCTTTTAGGTGATTTTTAACACCTTCAGGTTACTTTGAGGTTACACGACACAAAAGGTTACATTTAGGTGATTTTTCGAATTTACGTGCGGAATGCTTTTTACAAATCCACTCCAGTTACTTGTATTATTATGTATTCTGTGGCAGTGGTGCAACCACAGAATCAAATCTGACATACTTTTCTCTTTCACACCAATGCACAATGCATAAATTAACTGTCCGTTACACTTACTCGCCCGGTCAATCGGATTCGTTCGTATCCTGTCGGTCGATCTTCGTGATTCGTGAGTTTCGCGGTTGTCGGTTCGCCATTCACTCACTCACTCACTTCAATTTACTTACTTCACTCCAGCGAGCGTCAGTGTTTTTGTTTCGATACGAAGTTTATTAATTTTGTTTCATTGTGTTTTGTTATTGTTTTTTTATAAAAATGAGATGAAAACTTGATAAGTGTACTAAGTAATAATAATAAGTACTTACATACTTCTGTAAGTAATTTTGATTTTTTTTATTTTTATGCTTTTGGTCATCTAAAATGTTAATGGTAACTTTTCCTACAAAAAGGTTACTTTTTTGTACATTTCACGTAACTTTTGACAATACCTCTCTGGCAACACTAGTTGTGTTGCTAAGCTAATGCGTCAGCTGAAGATGCGGAAAACAATTATTTACAATAATCATATTTAACTGACGGGCTTGATGGAAAGTAAAGTCGACCAAAATACGTGAATAAAACAAAAATGTCATCATTTATACAACATCGAGACGATAGTAAAGTGAGTGTTCATGAAGCGATTACGAAAGACAATGTTACGTACTATAAAATTACTGTTAAAGTTGGTCCTGTGAACTGGAGCGTTACACATAGGTTTAGCGAGTTCGTGGAACTCCATGACAAGCTTGTGTCGGATCACGGGGTTTCCAAAGAATGGCTGCCACCAAAGAAAGTGATACGAAGCAAAACTCCAAAGTTTATCGAACAAAGACGTGATGCCTTGAATGAGTACCTCAAAAATGTACTAAATTACTTGAGACTGACGATGCCGTACGAGTTTGCTCACTTTTTGGACTTCCATTTGTACGATATATTTTTTCTCTTGCAAGATTTAGCTAAGAATCTGTATTTAGAGGGTGATAAAATTTTACAAGATACTTCTACTTATCCATTCACTCCGGTAGAGGTTAGTACTGTATATTATTATATAAAAAGATACTTATTTATTGAATGTTGTGTCCAGGTTTTGATATATAATTTTAATGATTTTACAGCTACATGCAATCAGTGAAAGGCTAAAAATGGCTTGTCCACCTACTGAAAAAGTTGACCAAATGTTTGACTTTAGCCACATCTTGGACTTTTGTTCGCAACTTCGGACTTTAAGCATTGAAGGAAGCTATGAAAAGCTTGGATCAAGTAACATTGTTCCTAATAACTTGCATTTTGATCTAGTGCCTTTCAAGTTATTGGAAAACTTAAAAATTATTGGGGTCCCCATGGCTTGCATACAAAGTGTTGGTAAGTTACCTATTTATTTACCTAAGAAGTAAAGTTAAATAATGATAATGGTCTATAACTTCTCTGCCTTGAAAAACCTGAGTTATAATATTTAAAAAATACACTTACATTAACGGTATAAAGGAGATCAGTAGAATTGGAACAAAAAGAAAAAGCAACGAAAAAGTGCCACATTATTATTACAACTAGTGGCTAAGAATTAATTCAAGTTTGAAAATGTCATTAAAGTAAAGAATTACATTAAATAAATTTTATGCACTGGGTTGGTATAATCATTGGCCATTAAAAGTCCACTGCTGCACATAGGTCTCCTCCTTAAAGCACCACAAAGAGCGGCTGTTAATGACTGGGGTTGGCATGCATTATAAGATAAGACAAAGGGAGGAGAGACTCACCCATTGCCCCTTCAAAAGTATTAAAGAGTAAATGCAAAGAGATTTCTATGGTCTGAAAAAAAATATATTTATCATTAGATTAACTATTTAACAAAAATTGCTCTTGGGCTATTAATGGGAATGTGAACTGCATTATCATTTATTATAATAATGAAAATGCAACTGATAAGAGTTTGAACATATTATCTTGAACATATTATATTATAGAAGTATGTTTTAGTATGTTTAACCAATGTGTTTAAATGTCAATAAGTCTGACTATGACTCAAGTTAAAGTAGCAGAAGTAATGAGTGGTTGTTATCCTACTAATATTATAAATGTGAAAGTGTGTCAGTTTGTTTGTTTATTTGTTTGATACTCTCATGCAAAATGTATTGAACGGATTTGGATGAAATTTAGTATGTAGAGACTTCAAGTAGTGAACTAACACATGGACTACTTTTTATCCCGATATTCCCACGGGAACGGAAACCACGCGGGTGAAACCGCGGGCGGCCGCTAGTTTATAATAAGTTATAGTATGTACTTAACTCTTCACAAATTTTGATTTCTTTTTAAGTTTTTTTGTCACTACTGGACAAGTATGGCCTATTATACTTCGTAATTCAATTATTCAATTAACACTACACTAGAGAATTTATAGTTTACTACAAACATAAAAGCCTTCCTTTTATCGGCAGATAATGTGCAAATTTTATATAATTCCTTTTCAATGCCATTTTATTTAGAAACCTTGTGTTTAGACCTAAAAAATATTGCCTTGTGTGCTATATAAGTAAAAAGATTATTTTAAAACACAATTTTTTCATATCTTTACTTCTTTTCAGGCACTCTAAGAGATACATTAGTACAATTATCAGTTTTGATTGCTACAGTTGTGTCATTGAATGAGTTTTTACTAGTGGATATTCTACATAAAGATCCATCAAGTATAGCTGAAACAGTTGTGAGTATATTTTATGTTATTTATTATATCAATCCATGTTTACCATTTTTTTTTTATAACTGGGCAGGCATTTTACCACCATCGTGCCTAATAAACAGGTTGTGGTCTAAGGTGTTACATGCTTGCTTCACTCACGCCTTGAAGATGCCAAGGTTGTAGGAATCGCGGAACACATGAGCAGGCAGAGCATTCCATTATTTAGCGGTTTGTATAAGTAATTTGTCAGCACAGCGCTTGGTACGGACCATTGGAATGTCAACAACGTACCGGTGGTAAGCTAACCCGCGTCTGGTACCCCAATGGTGGAAAGGGGCTGGAGGAACAAGGTCGTGCAGTTCTCGCACACTCTCGTGCATCCTATAAAAGACTGATAGACATGCAACTTGGCGACAGTGACTGAGGCTCTGAAGTTCCGCAGTGGCCAATGCTGAGTTTCCAATGAGTTTCCTGGCACGATTTCAATCGATTCCAGAAGCTCTAGCTGATACTTAGCAGAACCATCCCACAGATGAAGCAGTACTCCATAGAGGGCCGAATCTGCGCTTTGTATAAAAGTAGCAGCTGATTCGGAGAGAAGTATCGCCTAGCCTAGCCTTAGAGAGGACGCCCAGTTTCTTTGCAGCACACTTCGCAATGGAATCGATGTACTCGCCAAAGATAGGTTCAGACCGAGCAGTTGCAGATTTTCGGTTATCGATAATGATACACCTGAAAAGTCGGAGTCGGTTGGAAGGGACTGCGTTTTGCAGTGTATAAACAAGCCTCTGTTTTAGTTGCATTGAAACTGACAAAATTGACGTTGCCCCAATCTGAGACGGCCTGAAGTGCCAGATTCATTTGCTCGACAAGGGACTCTCGCCAAGATTGGATTTCATCACTGGTAGCAGTAGAGAAATATCTGCTGGTTACAGTAGTGTCATCTGCATAACCAATGGTATCAGATACCAGCAGGTCGTTAATGTGCAGAAGGAACAGTGTCGCAGACAAGACTGATCCTTGGGGGACACCTGCATCCATTTCTTTTAGGTCGGATGTTTGACCATCCCTACAACTCGGATTTATAAAGTGAAGGAGCTTGTAGCTTTGTTATCTTATTAAGAAGAATCTGAAATCGTATTTTTTAATCACTCGAATTATATTCGCATACGGAATAGCAAGATTCACATGCGAATTTTGTTCAGCACTGCATTCGCATACGAATCTTGCATGATTTGCATGCGAATGTAATTCGAGTGATTTAAAAATAAGACTCCTGGTAAAGGCAAAGATTTGACCTTTTAAAGCTAAAATAAACCATTATATTGTGGGAAATCCCACTTTACGTATAATTGTAATTATTTCATAGTTTCAGATGAAAGTATAGTAGGTACATCGTTTTGGTCATGCATTTTTTGGTCAGTTTGCTTACATGTTTCCGTTTTGTCTATCCTGTAAGATTCTGGTTTTGTTTTCCTTTTTATGTCAGTTAGAGCTAGCGCAGACGACGGATAACGGAGGACTTTTTGTCCGCGACACGTCTTTATTGTTAACCAAATAAGATTCAACTTAGACCGCGTATATCCGCGAAAAGTACGCGATAGTCCTCGTTATTTATTCAACTTTATGTTCTTAGTAATAAGGTCGTGTCGCGGACAAAAAGTCCTTCAATGTTCGTCGTCTGCGCAGGCCATTAAACAATTTTAAATAAGCATATCACTGACTAATACACATTAATTTATTGTATATTAGTAAGTAGGTCATCGTATTTCTGTCTGTTCTGATTGACACAATCATTTCCTATTGTACTAGTGTAGTGATAACTTATGACTTTTAACTGGCAAAAACTGAATCGTTATGTTAGCATAACACATATTCGAGTAACATTTATCATTCTTGATAAAGATATCATAAAGTGTCTGACTGAGTGTATAAAAAATCCTAACTATAATATTATTATAAATGCGAAAGTGTATTTGTTTGTCCGTCCTTCACGCCCTAACTAAGCAACAATCGACTTGATTTTTGAACCACGCGGGTGAAACTGCGGGCGGAAGCTAGTAAACAATATAAGTATGTTAATGGAACGATAAAATTAAACTCGTTCAGTTGGTTTCGTAAGTTTTTCAATTCAGTAAATTACTTCGCCATTTCATTTAAGAAAATATATTTCCTGTCTATACATAAATGATGGAAAGCCAATCTCTCTTTCAGCTTCCTAAAAAAAAAACAGGCAATGTCGCGCTAGCAAGTACTATCTCTAAAGAGGTTTACCAAAATTCGTTCAAAAATTCTGTTAAATGTATGGTGGGTATACATACATACATTAAAACGGGATTTAATTCTGTAAAATTGTTGCGATTCGTGGTTTCTTTATCAATAACATATCTAACCAACCGCCACAAGTATTCTACATTTTCTGTTTTATTTAATTCCATTACATAATAATATGTAAATTAACCAGATGTGTTTGCAACTGTCATTGAAACAGATAGCAAGTAGTGGATCATTTACATAATATGTATGTACAGTTAACAGCAGCTACGGCTTTACATACCTTTAATCAACTTTGAACTTTAAGACGTAACCCGTTGAGTTCAGAATTGCCTATAGAAAATTGTCATTTTTTATAAACCGTAGAATTGCCGTTGACCATACACGCCAGCAGGTCAGGTTGTACAGTTTGATCGTGAAAGCGCCTTTATGTCGCTTGTAATAGCGATGGTTTTCGTGGCGCACGTGTAACAGTACAGTGTAGACTGTATAATCGAAAATCGCTGTTATTCCGTGCGCGTTAAGGGCGCTCAAAGTCAACAGGTTAATCTAAACGTGTTGTCCTAGAGTGCACCTAGAGTGATTAGGCAAGAAAAATCATAGTAATTAATACTTTCGGTATTTATGTAATGTAGCCGTAGAAAAGCCGAGATCCCGTTCTGTACAGCCGGCGGATCGTTTGAATATGCCGCCCGCCATTCTGATATTGTCTATGGCCTTTGTACTCGTCTTTTCTATGGCAATATACTCTTTATTTCTGTACGTCACATATACGTTGATAAATTTAAAAAATACTTACCATAGCTTTTTCTGTATTTTCACAGAAATGGAACAAATTGTCGGTCATCAACTTCAGCAGCAACAACATAGAGCAGGTAGACTGGGCGATAAAGCTGGTGCCGAGACTGCAACACCTCTGCTTATCCTCAAACAGACTGAAGGAACTCTGTGATATATCGTGCCTACACAATCTAAGGGTTCTCAATCTATCTTTGAACAGCTTCTCTGTTTGCGAGAATTGGCACGCAAAAATAGGAAACATAGTCAAGATAGACTTATCGCAGAATAAAGTGACTTCTCTACAGGGTTTTTCTAGGTTATACTCCTTAGTTAATTTGGACTTAAGTTGCAATCTCGTTGATGATGTAGAAGAGGTACAGCATATATGCAAGCTGCCCTGCTTAGAATATTTATGTTTGACAGCGAACCCTGTGGCCTCAACCATAGATTATAGAGTGAAAGTATTAGAGCAGTTCAATTCTAGAATGTCCGAAATTTATTTGGACAATGAAAAAGCGTCGGAGAATGAACTGGATACCGCGAGGGTGCTGCAAGCTTTAAGAGTAGTAAAAGAAGGCAAGGTGCCCAGCTTTTTGGAGAATAATAACTCCAGTCACAGTTTCAATAGAAGTTGACGATGTTTGTAAATATTATGACCCATAAAATATAATTTGACAATATTACATGTAAAACTCGCTGGGTTATTAATTATTTAAATAATGTGAGGCAGTTCTCACAGAGTCGCATGTTGCAGCGACACGCATCTTTATGCGAAAACACTAGCACATCCTTTTGGATGGATCCTTTTCTTGGTGAAGTTTCACCTGAATAAGTTTATCTAAACTATTTGAAGTATTGCACTATATTCCTATATGTCACACATTGGTATCTATAGTCGGATTTTTTATTCAGTAGAGTTATTTGACAGATGCCAATGTCACTTTGTAAAAATAATCCTGCTTTAAACTGTTTTTAGTAATGATTTGCGCAGAGCCAGTTCCAGTTCAGTAAGTATTGATTCAATTACTTACTGAACTAGAACTAATTATTGCTTCATTTTAATTCAGCATTAGTTTACAAAGTGACATTGACAACCTGTCAAATCACTCTACTGAAATAAAAATCTGACTTTATGGTTCTTTTTTATTAATGGCGGGGAGATGCTTGACATATTAATATTTGACCAATGTAGTTAAAGGTGTTGCATACGTTGCGGTGTGAGAACTAATGTTATCTATAGACGTAATCATAAAATGATGTCTTTATTATTTATTTGATAGTGAATGATTTCCTATAAATACGGCGTTTAAGTATTGAAATCTTGTTGTTGTATATTCGGTGATAAGATAAGCCTCAGTGATTGTTGCGACTGGGCAAGCTGCATTGAGTCACAGTCTACTAAACAGTCTTTGCACTGCCTACAAACGGCCAAAATGACGCACTCACACAGAGACGCGCCTCTACACGCGCGCTCGCAACTGTTTTAGGCTCGGACTACAGTGAAAACCAGTGAGATCAAGGGTCTATCGTGTGAGCGCGACATATCGGCCGAGTGCAACGACTTTATGTTTAGACTGTGATTATGTCCCGGCTGTCTTACCTGAAAGCATTCCTGCACAAACTCGTTTGCGCAGGCAAATTGGAGCGTGTAGCCTGCAGGGCTTGAAACCGGTATGAAAAAAGCGGTTAATTAAGGTTTTTTTTATTAAGATTTGTACAATAACCGCTTCCGACATTCGGAATAAGAGCGCTTCAAAAACCTAAATAAATCGGTTTAATCCAAAGCTGCGAAAATGTACCTACTACTGGCGAGGCGATCAGGCTAATAGCGACCTTCCGTATGTAGACATAAGCTCGCTAGTCGATTTACCACTCACGCGCTCGCGTTGGGAGAGCGGGCTTTCAGGCAAGTAGTGAGCTTATCTCTACGTATGGATGGTCGCTTTTTGCTTTGCAACTCACGCACTCGCGTACTATTCGGGCTAATCCGGTACGTCTTAACTGCGCAAACCGGTTTGCTCAGGCAGGCTCTCAGGTAAGACGGTGCGTGTAGTCGGGACATTACGCTCGAATACTCAAATGTCTCTTAATTTTAAGGGGCTCTATAACATGATGGGTTCTTTTTATAGGTACCTCTGAAAAATATAAAGTGACAGGATGATGTTTGAGAAGCCCTATAAATTAAAAAAACGTTTGTACTGGTCTAAAAAGTATTTACATTTATCTGATTGTGATATTTGAATGTTTATAGATTTAAAACGTAAATAATGTTTAAGATTAACAAATAATAATTGATATTTTATTTATTGAAATAATGAGTGTTGAAAAAATTTGTTAACCGCAATATAGTAGGTAGTGAAAATGGTAATGGTTTTTTTTAAGTTTCCCAAACAATATAACCACATTACAGCACGATAAAATTTGAATTTAAAATTCAATTATTTTAAATGAGTATTGCTTTTTTTGCAAGAAAGAAAGGTAAAGATTGGTAATTATACCTATACTTATGAGGCATATTAAAAAAAAATATCTACGCAATGGTGCTGTGTTTAAAGTCTTTTTTAACAAAAAATAAATGGTCAAGAAACAATGTCTACGTAAAAAAAATGAAAATAATAATTGGTGCGTATAACGGTTTCAGTTGTCAAATTTGAATAAAAAATATAAAAAAGAAAACAGTGATAGATTTAAGTACCCATATTATATATTTTTATTAAATTATCCGACAAGACAAGGCAAGGCAAGATGAACCTTAAATATATCAGGATATTGATAGCAATTTTATTTACGGATTTAATTACTAAATAATAACGATAACAATAATTCATAAGTATTTTATCCTTCTAGTATTACTTTTGTGATCTTTCTGTACATTGTTTGTATTTTATTGTGTAATCTAAGGATAATAATTGTTTTATTAATAAACATGTAATATTGACGTTATACAAATGTTTAATTATTTTCCTCAATAAGTTTATTATTAAGAAAAAAAAGTCAGAGTTCAAAATCATTAAATATTCAAATAATAACTCGTCGACTGTAAGTAAGTACAATCAGCAGCAGCTACGGGTTTACATTTGCACTACGAAAACCGCCGCTATTACGAGCGACGTAAGTTTCAAGGTTAAAAAGTAAAGCCGTAGCTGCTGTTGACTGTACGTTAAAACATTTATTTACTTATCTATACTATAACCATAGTATTATTTGCTTTAACCCTGTATTTGAGCCTACAGATAAAAAAGACTAAGGGCCTATTTCACATCAAATGGGCAGATGATTTGACATATTTTTCATATCACAGCTGTCAAATCTACCAAGTAAGCTAATCAGAACTTACTTTTAGATTGTGAAACAGGCCCTCAGTATTAGCGGATAGCCATAATAATATTAGCCAACTACCCTACTTTTAACTGGGAGATTAAACCGTTTTTGTGCATCTTCTAAGATTTCGGTTTTTTATTTTAACTTTTTCATCAAACATTTTAATTTAAAAATTAGTATAAATAACAAGTATGCTTAATATAGGTAGTTTAAGTTTTTAATAAATGTTTACAGTTCTGTTATTGTTGAGCAAATAAGTGAGTAGTTTTTTTTAGCATGGGGTTGGCAACACTGGCCGTGTATATTTATGTAATATTCACACGATAGCCAGAGATATTGTTAGTGCATCTTCGACTTTCTTGTTCTGTTAGGCTGTCCTAGGCACATCGTTCTAATGACATAAATTACACACATGATTGCCAGATATGCTGCAGCTATTATATCCAAATAGGCTTTCTGGTAGAACGGCACGTCAAGAGCTGGCGACCTTAGGTGTGTGGCACCACGGGAGCGGACCACGTGTTCAACCCAGTGTACCAACTCCTTATCGGGTGGTAAGGGCCTGTCGTGGTAGATGGATGATAATCGTTTTGCGTTGTCTTGGTATCTGAAATGCAAAGATACCTGTTATTTAAGTCGCTACCTACCTAGTACCTACTTACATAGCATAATGTTACTGATATTGCCGTAAGCGGTCATGACGGCAGATCTAAAAAAATATATATACATTCATCAAATACGTTTTTACAAGATGGTAGACGTACCGGTTGTGGTCAAACTAAGCCCAGGCTGTGGCCACTTTAAATTAATCCTTCTCAATCTAATTTAACACTATAAATATTTTACAACCAATATATTTTTAATATTTGGTTATTCACTTCTATTTGTAAAGAGGATGTTTCATCCCTACCCGAATTAACTGTTAAACGGGCTTTCTACTAACTTGCAACATAATATTAGATTTCAGCAGCTATGAAAATAGTGTACTTACTTCGGATCATTGATAATGACCTCTATTGCAGTTTTCAGATCTTTTGCTAACTCATAAGACAGGCTAACTTTTAGGGCGTAGCCTCTCGTGACTGCCTTATCTATGTTTATGTGCTGGTCGTAAGAGACTGGTATGCCAATTGTCGGCACCCCAAAGTGAATGGCTTCGGTTGACGAGAGAAGACCGCCATGGGAGATGAAGATCTTGCAATTTGGGTGTGCTAGAAAACGAGTAATTTTTTATAAATCTGGTGTTCTTAATTAACGAGCCATATTAATGCTCAAATATGTGGTCGGCAAGTTAGGTATAGTTTACGATAATATGGCATCTTGCTCTAGGGTGTAAAGTCAGCGTGGGACAGCAATAGTTGCCGGCTAGAAATTGCAGGAAAATGTGGCCAGACTAACTCTAGGCACCTCTTATGACAACTTAGTAAATTCCATTTCTTTTCATGTTCATGGGTTTAAAATGTCATAAATCAAGTTCGTTAATGAGACCATGGAAAAGGAAGATTTTTTTACATCATTGTGTCATTCATAACAATACCTAACAATCTAGTACTTAAAGGAAAATTATAGTGTTCGAGAAAATTACAATAATTCCTACACTCAAATTGATTTTAATTATTGATTATTTATTTATTTAGGTACACAAAACAGAGTGACAGCAAATACATGAAGACCAGTACAAACAGATAAAGATTTATGATAGGCTGCAACTCCACAAGTATGTGTACACAGCATGACAGGCATTTAACATCAAAAAATCGCACGCTACAATATAAATTAATCATTAATAATAATAATAAAGAAGAATAATAACTATAATAAAATCAATAAAAATATAAAATAAAATTAAAATTCATTATACAATTATTACATTTGGGATGGCGGAAATTTAAGTGGACTGTATAGCGGCTAGCGGGGCGGTTTAAAAAAATGATGTGGACCTTAGATATTATGGAGAGGGAAGGGGACTCACCGAGCGCGGTTCGATTCAGCTTCTGGAGTATCTTGCCTTCAGCTGCACTACAGGAACCCTAGGCCTAGGTTACTCTGCCGTCCGGCTAAGTTCCACACACTTTAGAATACTGAATCCACATTACATAGTTTATAATTAATTCAAGCTGTGGTTAATGCATTTTATTTTAAATTATATCAGGAGTCGTACGCACATCGTGGCGACGCGGGTCGGTTGTCGAAGCGGAAGGAATGACGCGACGAATCACAATGCACTGCACTTGCTTGATTAGTTCTCTCACTCTGCGCACGATGGTGTGAGTAGGAAAGGGATAGGACGTAAGGAACCACATCATGAAGCTCGCGAATTTAAAATAGGTAAGCCGGAAATGGCGTAAACAACATTAATAAATTCAATTTCAATTTTAAAAGTTTTAAATTCCCAGATAAAATCATTACAAAAATTCCAAAAATAAATAAAAATAAAAAAATCTAATGCTAAAATTCAATTAAGATTCCGGTTCCAATATTCCAATAAGCTCCGATTTCCATTTATTAAGGGTGGAATTGTAGATGTCAGGTACAACAGGGTGTTTACCAACTATGGTGTTGTATTCCCGACACATTCTATGCACAGGATTGTGAAATGACACATTATTATTACAGAACGGCACACTGAAAGGACTCACGCCTCGATGATTTATACGGAACGTTTATATGAATATTATAATTTTATATAAATAAGAATGTCCTGCAGTTTACGACGGTTCTTGAGACTGCAACCTAAAGTAATGTAAGTAGTCGATCAGCATACGAAGTGAGTTCACGCTTGAGACCGCATCTGAGTGCCAATACTTTAAGAAGACGCCTTTGTGAAGACTAGTCTGTCAATGTGTATATTGTACTGTGGTGACCAGACTGGTGAAGTATACTCAAGTTGGCTAAGCACTAGAGACTTTAAACAGTAATAGGGCTTTGGGAGACTTGAACTCCTTTGTGGTCCTGCATAAAAAGCCAAGAAGTTTATTGCACTTCCTAGATTCCTAGTGTTAAATAATACCCCTAGATTTCGAATCACAAACTTTCGTTCAAGCGATGTATTGTCTATGGCATAGTCGAACAATATCGGGTTTCTTTTTCGCGTGAAAGATATGGTAGAGCACTTTTGGATGTTAAGAATCATGCCATTTGTTTCGCACCACTCTGAGAGGCAATCAAAATCCTTTTGCAATTGACACAGTCGCGGACATTATCAATCTTACAAAAAAAATTGAGGTTGTCTGCATACAGTAAAGAGGTTTTTTTAACTTCGAGATGAGGTCGTTTAAGTATAAAACAAACATCAACGGCCCAAGATGTGACCCCTGTGGTACACCGGAAGTTATAGAGACAGGTTGGGAGAGGTGTCTCTTCAAGGCGACCAGCTTACTACGATTGGAAACATAGGATTTTAGCCACCTAAGAAGTCCCCCCATCGATTCCAACCTGTATGCCAAAACTCCATGACTGACTCTATCAAAAGCCTTACGGAAGTCTGTATAGATAGAGTCGACTTGACCGTGTTCATTAAAAACTCTACAAATAAAATTAGTGTATTTACTAACTGTAGACACACCCTTTACAAAACCGTGTTGGGAGTATAATAGTTAATTCAAAGTTATTTAAAGTAGGAATATATTGTTACTCATAAATAACGATAAAAACGATTCCATAAATGTTGACACTGACATGAGGTACAAGACAAAGACAATTTAAAAATAAAGATTTATGTCACGTTCCGAAGTCAAATTACAGGTTGTGAAATCTCGCTCAGCCAAATTTTTTTTTTATAACAAATAGTTTATTCTTACTTTTATTGTTTTTATGATTCAATGAACTAAAATAATATAATAAAATCAAAACGGAGTATTATAATTAATTTAAAGCTATTTGAAATAAGAATAAAATGTAACACAAAGTCAATAGTGCGATTCGGAACGCATTATGACATATTTTTAGGTATTAAATTAAAAAAGTACTTTGCCGCGCTAGGCCGCAAATAGCTATTTTCTACGCCTAAACTGATTAACAAAACCTCCTTTTCAGAGCGTGTGAAATGAACAGTAAATTTATTTGGGACAAACAAAATACAGTACCTATGTCCGAATAAAAACACACACATAAACGGAAAACGGTTTTGTCCTGTTACGGTCCCGACGCAGCATAGGTAGGTACCTAATACTTGGCTTTTGACCAGCGCTGATCTTCCGTCAGTACCATTTTGGTGGGACTGCGAACCAGATTAACAGGCTCATCAATAAAAATAAAATAAAATATTTATAATAAACAAAGAAAAAGACGGAAACAAAACGCTAGCAGGACACCGGTGTCCAGCTAGTTTGGATAGTTTAGGTAGTACCTACTTAACATCAGGCACCAAAGAGTACGTAAGCACAACGTTCTATCAGGCACGTTATGATGACGACAAATTAGTCGACCACCTAGCATGATTATGAGTAGAAAAAGGAGAATATTAGAAATTAATTGAATATAAAAGTTTTTGGTCTTACTCACCAAGAATACTGGTTTGAGGTGCCCATTTGATAGTATGAACGTTCTTCGGCAGATTTGGCAAATCGGCTTCGTACTTCCAAAGAACAGTTTCCTTCAGAGCTCCAAACATTTCTAGCAATTGGGCAGTCAATTTCTTTGGTATCAATTCGCTTTTCCAAATGGACCCCATGCTAAAGTAAATAACGCCGTGCTTCGCGTTGTCCATGACTGTTTGTAAGTCCTAAACATGAAAAATATTCTTAGGTTCATCGAGCATTCTGGTTATATTATGATAAAAAATAGTAGGTCACGCATTCTGTTATTCGCGATTGATCACAGAAATTAGGAAACATTTGAATTTTTCATTAGCTAAAAATCGACCTTCGTTTCCTTTTGATGGCCCCGAAATAGTTTATTTCTTTTTGAATTTTGCAAGTCAATTACCAAACCTTGCTACATTCTTCTAATTTTGTATTTGCTAGCTAAGTACTTAGGTAATAAAAGAAGAATATTGCTAGGGCAATCTTGTAAGTATTAATAAATAGAAAAAAAATACTGGTGTAATCTTGACGAGTTGAGGAATACCTACTCCTTTTTACCTGACTGTAAAGGAAGGGTTATGTTTTTCGCGCGTATCTTGTATGTTTGTATGTTTATATGTTATATTATTTATGACCTCTTATCTCTCAAACGGCTGAACGGATTTCTATAATTAAGATATCGTTAGATTTGTCTTGACGGCCCAAGTGTTCTTAGGTAAGTGATGTTAAAAAAAAACCAACATAGCGGCTGTGAGGTGATATTATTTGAAGTGAAAAATAAAATATATTTTTAAAGGGCTGATCTTGAGGGAATAGGTGTAATCATGACCAATAAATAACTAAAAAGATATATACATAAAATAATAAATTAAAAAAAAAACAGAAATCCGGCTGCTTCAATAAACAAGCCAACTGAAAAGATGGAAACAAGATCAAATTTAAAGGCACATTTATAAATATTTTGTTCAACATACTCAGTCGGAGGCAAAGAATATAATAATAAGTCGAATCATTCCATAATGTCATGCCCCCACCTTTTTTTTTAACTTAGTATATTATCCTTCATTTGTATTTTTGATGCTGCTTATCCTCAAATATATTCCCTCTAAAGAGACTCTTTTTGTAACTTTTGAATTTTGCATTTTACAATGCTATTTTTATGTAATAAATATTAAACAAGAAATTATATATATATATATAGGTATATTTTCTTGTTTAATATTTATCACAGACTCTTTTTGGTTGGTGGTAGTACTTGTTGCACAGATTACTAAATAGTTTCTACTTGTTGTTAGTCCGTCAGGCTAGCTATCTGATCTAAGTTTGACGCCATTAAAAAAAAATGCATTGTTGTGTTCCAGTAGTTAGGGATAAGATAGTCAGTTCCTTAGTGGCGAGGATTCCGGGAAAGGTGCGCTTCCGTCCGTCCGTTCCATCTTCGGCCTTATAAATAATAGGTACTTGCCTAATATCGGGTATGATAATGAAAACCATGCGTTCATTAAAAAAAACCCAATCAATGTAAGATATCGCATACCTTTGGCAATGGATTTGGTGGGTCTTGTATGTGGTATCCACCGACAAGCTTCCAGTTTTGTGGTGTTTTTGGTATCCCACCACTCGCGTAGTGCTCATTGCTCAATACCAGTGACGCGTTGTAAATCAAGTCTGCATATTCTGGTAATTTTCTACCTCGTTTAGCGACGAGAGGTCCGAATATGTTTTTGTAGGATTCTTCTTCTTTAGGCATCGTTTTGAAACTGAAATTGGAAATGTTATGTTTTGTTTTTCATGTTGAGTCTAAATGGGAATAATAAATTTGTACATACATATCTCTATTCCATTTTATTATACTCACTTAGTTTACTTTATTAATTTGTATGTTTATTCCATTATTATTTTTTGGGATTAGTAGGAAACGAATTGCTTCTCCTTACCTATGTATTATGATATTGGGATTTTATTACGTTCACTTAAATTTAACTTTTTTTTTGTTGCATGGAATTTTATGCCTGTTGTTTACTAATTTGAGGTCGCTGATTTTAAATCTACCCTCATTTTTTCTCTAACAGCTTTTGTTTTTGATATACAGCGGTACTAGTTGCACTTTAAATACAAATCAATCGTGCTATTCACAAAAATTTTTTTTTTAACAATGTCAACGACGAGAAATAATTGTAAAAACGATCCTAACTGTTTTTGTAACATCTTTTGTAATATACATTTAAATATTGTAGACTAAGTGTGTCGGAGTTCATAAAACAAGTGTATTTTAATTACTTTGGATTCCCTTTGGACACCCGTGACAAGTACTGGGTCCCTCATATGGTTTGTAAAACATGTGTGGAGTCTTTGAGATTATGGGCAAATCAGAAAAGACCCCATTTTAAGTATCAAACACCAATGCTGTGGCGGGAACCTGCCAATCATCAAGATGATTGTTATTTTTGTTTGGTGAATATTAACGGAATTAACAAAAAAAACCGGTCGAAATGGTGTTACCCTAACTTGTTATCTATTACCCGACCCGTCCTGTACTCTGGAGATGCGCCAGTACCAGTAACTTCTTCATCTACACAAAACGATCAAGATTTAGAAGAAAAAAGCTATTCTTCAAGTGATGAAAGCGGGACAGCTGATTTTAACCCCGGTGTTTCTTCTGAGCCCCAGCCTTTTAATCAGGAAGACCTTAGTACATTAGTCAGACACCTTGGACTTTCTAAAAAAGCATCTGAGATTCTAGCTTCTCGATTTAAACAAAGAAATCTTTTAACCCCAGAAACAAGAATTTCATACTATCGTACCCGAGAGACAGAATTGATTTCATTCATTTCTGAAGATGTCGATTTTTTTTTTGTTCAGATGTTTCTGGTTTATTGATGGCAACAGCCACTTGGACCGTTTCCCTGAAAATCTTGGTGATCTGAGTGAAGAACAAGGGGAACGGTTCCATCAAGACATTCGAACTATGGAGGAACGTTACCAGGGTCACTGGAATGCTCATATGATGGCGGACCATTGTTGGAGCATTAGAAACAGCCCTTGTGAACCATCCCAAGCCAGAAAATCATAAAAAAGTTTTTTTTTTATAAGTAGTGTTTGCTTTTCTAGTGATTTTTTATAATAAAAATGATTTTTTTCTTTATAAACGCGTTTTATTGTAACTCAAAAATGAAAGCTGATACAAACAATCTGAGTTCAAATCTGAAATCAGCACCCCGAAAATGCATAATACTGGACAAAATGTTTCATGCAACAAAAATGCTGTTCCCTTGTGTTATTTTTCTGTGGGATTTATGGTATCTCTTACAATGAAAATGAACGTTGTGTAACCTTGCATTGTCATGTTTTACCACGGTACTTGACGGTACCAAAATAGTTTACTAATACTAAAATAACTACATACTTTAACAATTAAGTATAGTAGGCTGTACCTTGTGTCGCATGTATTTGTGTTACGTCAAAACAAGACAGGCGGAAATCACTTCTTTTTGTTCTGAATGAACCAGCCCGTTTTTTGAACGTCTGACATATTGTACACTCAACAGCATATTATGCTTAGTCATAAGTGTAAGTAGCTATATTTGGCCTAGCGGAAATAGATCTATAGTTCTCTACGAATTAAGAACGCGATAAGGTCAATATGGAGGTTTCATGTGCATTCGACTGTACTTTACCTACTAAATGGAAAAAAATGTTGACGTAACGTAAGAATGATCTCATATGAGATCGTTTTATAAGTCTTCGTCTATATACATGCTGCATTATTTATTTTCAATTTTCTCGACAGGTAGGTTTAGTCCACCCAACAATGTAGTTGTAGAGTATGCGAGCTGGAACCTAAGCGATTTCTTCAGATTTTTTTTCTGCTATTAGCGGAATACTGAAAAGTGGGACCTTTCCCCCCCTACCCCCACTCCAGCGCACCTCCTAGAAGCGGAGACCTTTAGTAAGTTTACTCCCTAAGCACCCTAAAGAAATCGCTTAGGTTCCAGCTCACATACTCTACAACTACATTGTTGGGTGGACTAAACCTAGCTCACACACTTAACACCCCATTTTGGGCTATAGCTACATTGAGTGGACTAGTTAACACTGTCGAAAAATGGAAAATATTAGGCTTTGGATTTGTCTTTACCTAAAGAGTAAAGAATTTTTTATACGTTTTCAAACACGTTTTCAATCTTGTTTGGCACAGGTCTAGGGATCAGGCGTTATGCGCACAGGTCGTAGGTTCGATTACCGCTCAAGATAAAAAACTACTATCTATTTATTTGTATGAACAAGTCTATTTGTTTTCGTCTGGGTGTTTACAATGTTTATTATGTATCTAGATAATCTAGATAATAATATGATTGAAAAGCAAAAAAATTTTTTATGAGTTTTTATGAATTATCATTATCGATTGTATGAATTATATTTTTATATAATTACCTACACACCCCACTGTATTGTATACACCCCATAGTTTATCCCTTGTTTAAGTACTTACTACTTCGTATACCGCCATTTTAACTGCAGCCACAGCACTTGAAACCTTTGCCCGATGCTAAAAGGTGGCGACACTGAAGTGAAATAGTCTGTGGAGTAGGCTGGGTTAGATGGGTCGTCGATCATCCGCAGAGCCAGCCAGTGTGCGCCCATGGAGTATGACCATATTAGAGGCGCGTCGAATAACGCTGCTAGGCTGTGTAGAAATGAAAAGCATTTGAATATAAAATAGACCGGTGTGAAAGGGAGCGTCTCATGTTAAAAGAAGATCAATGGTTTGATTGCGACGCGCTTTAGCCCAAAGCTAAAAAGTGGCGACACTGAAGTGAAATAGTCTGTGGAGTAGGCTAGGTTAGATGGGTCATCGATCATCCGTAGAGCCAGACAATGTGCACCCATGGAGTATGACCATTTTAGTGGTACGTCAAACAACGCTGCTAGGCTGTGAAAAAAAAGGCTTTTGAATATAGAAATAGATAGACGTGAAAGAGAGCGTCTCATGTTAAAAGAATATCAATGGTTTGATTGCGATGCGCTTTAGCCCAAAGCTAAAAAGTGGCGACACTGAAATAGTCTGTGGAGTAGGCTAGGTTAGATGGGTCATCGATCATCCGTAGAAATAGAAGTAAAAAATCATCCGTAAAAGGTGGCAATACTGAAGAGAAGTAGTCTGTGGAGTAGGCAGGGTTAGATGGATCGTCGATCATCCGTAGAGTCAGCCAAAGTGCTACTATAGAATAAGACCATCACATCGAGGAGCTGCTAGGCTGTGAAGAAATTTTATATGGGGGTTTGAAAATAGCAATGGGCAGGTGTGAAAGGGAGGAGCGAGTTAAAGGAAACCTGCTAAGGAGATGATCAATGTTGCCATGGCAATGTGAAGAAATAGTACAAGTGGAAATTTATGGAGAGCCTCAATGTTTCGTGCAAAATGGTGGTGACGCATGACTGCCTACTCTTAACCTCTTATAAGGTTCTGTGATAGCTACTTACTCCACCAAAAAGTCAAAAGAACGAAAGAAAAAACCAACCCTGTGTAAAGTTCCGTCTCAATCAAGTCAATTACTACAACATCAAACATTTCCTTCGAATTCTCCAGTATTTTTTTTACATTGGCATGCTGCAAGGTGTTCACCGCCACCTTCCATGATAAATCCTGGAGGAACTCTACGTCAGCACTGACTTCGGTGTTGCTCTCCAAAATGTATGTTATATTCACGTTGTCATCGTCTGAAAGCAAATAAATAGTAGACCAAAATATACGAGATGGAGACGAAAAGTACAGTCGGGAAACTTCCCGCGGTCGACCAGTAAGTCGTTTTTTTTAGGGGGCGTTATTTCAAAAATTTATAGATTTATAGAAAACTTCTATATCACAAATAATAGAACATTAGGTATTTCATTTGAATAACAAATAATTTCGTTAACCTTATTACTTTTCGAAAAAAGTTTCCCAATAAAACTCTACTGGTCGACCGGGAAGTTCCCTGTATCTACTTATTTCAATAACACATTTCTACGTGATTTATAATTTGAACTATCTTTCAACTTCTTTGAAATTGAATCTAAAGTTTCAGAAATTAAAGCGTTCAAAATTTTATTACAAACAAAATCTGCCTCATTTGTTAAAACGACTATTATTTTGAAGGTAGCCTATAGCCGTTCCATGGTCCACCCCCTTTCACTGTGGTCCAACCATTCCATAAGGAAAAATGATCCCAACCACAATGTAACTGCTCCCAGATTTGGATTTACCAAGAAATTCACGTTTAAATAGGTAGCTAACATGCTTCTACAATATTAGTGTAATTAAGGCCACGAAGATTTGCTACTGTATTTCTAATTGTATAAAGTCATAATAACGCATACAAACAAATTTTGGTCACCTAATTGCTACATTGTTCTTTGTATTTTTAGGAAAAATCTCTTCACGTTCTTTTCAATTCTAAATGACTTTATAATTATCCTATCGTCTCCATGATCAACAGCCATTAAAATGTGTCCATCGCTGGAACACCAGCCTTCCCATGTACCTAAAATGGATAAGAATTGTAGGTAGGTTTCTTGCCTTGGCAGGCATCGACTCCAAAAGGCTTATTTTTTACTTTTTGAAGTCGTTTTTTTTTTATTATAAAAAGTTTTTATATCACAATTCTTTAAGTTAGAATAAGTCCCGTACTTACTCGTACCTACAATATAAATCGGACTGTTAGTATCATGTCATCTAGGCAAGGATACCGACAAGTTACAAAAAAACAAGTGCGAGTCGGACTTGCCTATTGAGGGTTCCGCACAAATTTACATAGTTTTATAAATAGTTCATCTCGTTCAGACTCGATTCGAGTCTCGCAGTTTTTTCCGAATTATTTCCGAAATTCAGTTTCCAAAACCAAATACTTACTACATGTATTTTTTTTATGATTTAATTACAAATGTTTAGATTTTAGTTTTTTTCTGAAGTTATAGTAAAATACGATATTAATTGCCAAATTTCATAGTTCTAGGTCAACGGGAAGTACCCTATGAATTTTGATTTTTTTGTCATAAAAAAAAGATAGGACTCTTTGTTTTACGTTAATTTACAAGTTTGATTTCGTTTTTACACTTTGAACAGACTGATGACCTGAATGTATGGTTTTAATTTCAACTGTATACCTATCTCCACGCGTTCTTGAGATAATCAAAGACAGATTAAGACGTACGGACGGACGGACGGACGGACGGACGGACAGACGGACAGACGGACAGACGGACAGACGGACAGACGGACAGACGGACAGACGGACAGACGGACAGACGGACAACAAAGTGATTCTATAAGGGTTCGGTTTTTTTATTTTGAGGTTCGGAACCCTAAAACGGAGTTTTTTCTATATTTCCTGAAAACTAATGAACTGATTACAACTTGGTAACGAACTTGATAAATAACGTTACTTTGAATTATTAGAATCTGTCCAGCCGTCTCAGACTAATCGGTAAACATACATAAAAAAAAACGCAACGTATTGATAACCTCCTGCTACAAAACATAGATGACTGATATGTTGTTTAAATCCAAGGTCTGCAGTAGAACTACTAGTTTACCAGAATATAGGTATTAACTGAAAACAATTTCTTAGCACAACAGTACTTTGTTATGTACTGAGTAATTAGAATAATTATTTTTACCTATTGTTTTTATACAAACCCTATTTTAAGGTACCTAAACGGGAAATACGCTATCGTCGATTCGATTTAGCTGATATTTTCTTAATCATAAGTGGCAACCTAAATATCTAAGATAATATTAATTGAAAATCTTTCAGATAGTACTTTTGTATGATCTCTGTGTAGTGTGTACGTCACCGTCTTTTTGAAAGAACTAGCAAGGGTAAGTAGGTAAGCAAGGGTGTTTATAAACCGACGAATTATAGTAAATGGACAATTGAATTTGCAATAAGACGGATGATTTTTCGATTATCTCTTCGTTCTATTGTACGTATGTGTGTGACGAAAAGCATGCTTTACGCCGATTGGTTGAAATCGTAACAACATAAACAACGTGTGCTCGAGAGTGTTTTTAGTGCTAAATACCAGTTTTTATCGGTTCGTTGAACATACAAAGTGAACATTCATTGGAAATGTGTGAAACGGAGCCTGCGGGCGAAGAAATAAATGACCAACTGCTTAATAACTCTGAATTTGTTGATGAACAACAGCCTATATAATACCCGTGCTACCAACCCATGGGCCAATCAGATAACCGTGTAGAATAACACTTATACGGTAACTACGGGTAATTGTATTGTAGGTACACCGTGCCGCGATTGGTGCATTTGATGCGGGTTCGTTCAGAATTAAATGCAGCTGATCTCGTTGGTTTATAAACTGACCGCTGGATAATGATTATATATAAATAGACAAAAATTATCCATTTTATTGCAAATCGTACGGACTGTTTACAATAAAGTGGCAGTTTATAAATACCCCTGATTCTTTACAAACAATCGGTTCTTGCATAAAGACGGTGACATATATAGGCACTAAGTTAAGTAGTTCAAAATTCCAAATTTTATACTCACTTGCTAAAAATATGTCGTTTTCGCTCACATCAACCTGTCTCAGTTTCGGATTCGAATTCTTTTTCGGATACACAGTAATAAATGTCACCTGAAATCATTGTTTTTGCATTGGTCAAATGTTCGTAAAAATGCAAAAAAAAAGCAAAATACACTCGAAACAGGAAATATTGAATATCGTAAGATTATTACTAGGGTAAGTATCTAAAGTAGTTTAAATGCACCCTAGAAATAAGTATAGAAAATACCGAAAAAATCCAGTGCTGGAAATCGCGAAAAATAGATACCCGGTTTATTTCAAATTCCGATATTAGACCAAAAAAGGGTTTTATTCCAACAAATAAATCGTTTAAAAATCTAAGAATACCTCCTTTTTGTTCAAAGAAACTTTTTATCTTGACATTATTTCGAAGTATTCATGATGTTTTTATTCCTACTTTACTTTGGCATAACGAATTTGGCAAGATGTTAACATAACATAAGGTTGTTACATGTTTTAGGTACCGCTACCTACTTACCTCATGGCCAGCATTTAACAAATGCCTCACAATACCCTCTCCTAAGTTGTTTACACTTTTCGCCGGGAATGGATAGCAAACTAATACTTTATACGCCACAGTTAACTGCACAGCACAGAAAAAGACGAGAACACGGAACATTTTTCTCTAAGACACTGAGACAACACACAGAAAGACGATAACTCGAAACATTATCTCCTCTAAAACACTGAGCGGACGACACTTAGTAAGCATTCATAGGTAACTGCCCTGCAATTTATGGTTTATTGGTATGAGCGCTAGGGTCATCACATGAATCATTGATCTAAAGAAACAAAATACATCCGGAAAGGAGATCATTCTTTTTTGGCCTCTTCTGAAAGTGCCGGTTCTGAAAATTTCTGAAAATGGCGAATCCTTGAACTTATACCTTGACTCTAAGTAATCCTACAACTTTTGTGCCATTCAACTATTGCTCCAAGCGACTAGTTCTAACCATACGTAGCAATTTTGTTTGTTGGTCGGCACTATCAGAAAAGATCCAAAAATGTATGGGAACCAGAATGATCTATCCTTTTGGCTTAAATAAATAGCTTTCTTTAGAACTCTTTAAAATAAAATACAATGAAATATAAATATCGTTCGTTTCATATTGGTTTTCTTTAATTACGATTTCCCAGCGAAATATTCCACTTTGTCCCACTAGAAAATAGACATTTTATTAATGAAATCAGTAGGGGAAATTGGGATTTTTTTCTAAGTTAAATCCCAATGGCCACCGCTGGTGACGAATGGGAACTTTTTTTAATTCCCAGTCTCCTCCAGTGGCGGCGAAACTGGTGGTGGCGACTGGGAATAACCACTTATGATAATATATAAACACAAAATTGCCGACCCTGGTGGGGCTGAATCTACCAAATTATAGGTAATCTAGTTGAAACTGCCACACCAGTGGGGCGACTTGGTGGGGCAATGTGGAAGTAATTCACAGGTAATAAGTGGATGTAGAACTTTGGTACCTAACAATTACCTCAACAGAACAAATAAAAGTAGAAAGATTCCCTTAAAATTTTATTTAAATTGCTACCTTTGGTTGATACTGCAGTGTAGGTAGTGTCCAGTTTTACGGGCACTATTTTATTGTTTTTCGACGGGCTCGATGGCGATAATATATTTAATATTATAATTATCATAGTTTATTTAAGTATAAATAAATAAATAAATATTCTCATACAATTACACCAATTATCTAGAACTTGTGATATGGATACTAGATAACGGATAAACATACTTATATACTTTTTTTGTAAATACATACTCCATATACATATTAAACACCCAGACCAAGACAAATAGACATGTTCATGCACACAAATATTTGTCTTGTCCGGGGATCGAACCCGGGACCTCTGGCGCAGAAGGCAGGGTTAGTACCCCTGCGCCAAACAGGTCGAATATATAAGTATATTGCATTATGCTGAGTCGGTACCGTTTTGGGACAAACTGTGTTTTTATTTTTCTGTACTACTTTGATGTGTCTTATTGTCGTGTTTGTCCCAAATAAATATAATTTTCTTTCTTTCTATATTAGATAAGAATTTAGCCCGGAATTTCCCCAGACTCTATAGGGGAACCCTATATTCTGGGCTGTCTATTATACCTACTATAGTATAATGGACAGCCCTATGTGAGTGACTTGCAGATTGCAGACCTTGTCCGGTCTAGAGCTGTGTTACGACCGGTTACGTAGTTACTACTACTAATGTGTTATGTAACAGCATATAAAATAACGTACACACTATAGCAGGTCTTTCTTACAGTTACACATTAAAAGCGTTCTTATGTCACTCGTCATAGCGACGATTTCAAATTTCAAATTCACTTAGCAAATTTGCGCTAACGCAATACTGCGTTCTTTTTAGACCCTCTGGTATTAGAACAATTTCTTTAGCGCTCTTTTTAGACCCTTAGTTCTAGTGTAAGCCTGTCACTGTACTTATTTGCATTATCTCCACTAATATTATAAAGAGGAAAGATTTGATTGTTTGTTTGTTTGCATTGAATACTGCTCTGAAACTACTGAACGGATTTGGATGAAATACATAGTAGATAGCCTGGTTAATTTTTATTCCGATATTCCCACGGGAACGGGAACCACGCAGGTGAAACCGCGGGCGTCCACTAGTGTAGTAGTAACTAGAATATAGTATAACCGGCAGCTCAACCAGCGTTACACTATGCGAAAAGTGTGGATGAAAGATAGAATATTCACTATAAACAATTGAATCCACGGATACTTGGTAACTTTTTTTGCATAAAAATAGCCATACTTTTGGTCACATTCTGAATCATTACATTTAAGAAGAGGCCGAAATGGAGCTTGCTTAGAAATAGCCGATTCACTCGAGCTTTAAATATACCAGGGTTATAGACTTCCGGGAATACAGCTGCAGGCAGGGAGTTCCACTCCCTAGCAGTGCGCATAATAAATGAAGGAGAAAAGTGTTTTGTAATCAAACGGGGAATATCAATCAGGTAGGGGTGATAGCCTGCAGTTCGTCTGGACTCCCGGTGGTAAAAAGGAGCTGGCGGGGTGAGCTCATGTACACTCAATAGCACACTCCTTGGACTTGGCGTTAGAAAGGAAAGAAGGGGCAGAGGGGCCTCATGAAAAAAATGGGCCGACGACTACATTTTTGTTATCTTTAAGGGCCTATGTAGAGGTAATAGTCAATTTGGTTTTCAATTATTGCTTTGGATAGTTCGATAGAAGCTCAGTGGCGTAGTAGTGGGTTGCGTTGTGCGTTCGGTCTCCGATTTTGCAATGGTCGTGGTCAAAACTTTATTATTTCTAGTTCCTCCGTGCTTTGGAAGGTACGTTAAGCAGTTGGTCACGGCGGTATTAGTGTTCGTGGAGGGCTGTCGCCCATTCTTGTTATCCATCCATAAGAAAGCCACTGCCCCAGCAGTGAGGACATGAAAATGGCTGATGATAATGACTTATGATATCAAAATTAAATTAAAAAAAAACAGAAACAACAATCCTTTATTTAACTTTACGAGACGTGTCGGTTGCTTATTAATAAAATAATTGAAAGTGTAAAATACGTTCTCAAAACTTTATATCTAAGTACAAGTAGGCATAAATAAAATCTGAGATCAATTCTTCTTTTCCTTCTGTTTTAAAGCATTCTTCTTTGGGAGAAACTTCTTTATTGTGCTGATAATTAAGAACACTATAGCAAACACAATTGCTGCTAGATCTAGGTAATATTTCTGATAGAAAGGTAGATATAAAGCTGGTGATATTAAATGCGAAGCTCCTTTCGTCTTGATCACGTGCTCAACCCAATGCACTAATTCTTTCCCTGGAGAGATAGGTCGGTGGTGGTAGATCGAAGAGAGCTCTTTTGCCCGCTTCTTGTACCTATAACATAATGGAGTATTTAATATAAGTGAACACGAGTAAAAAAAAGAAATGAACAAATATTGAAATAAAGTACAAAGGTAGTGTTGATGATCCAAAGACATTGAGGAATTTGAACAATTGGTTGAGGAGCTAAAAAGAATTAGGTACTTATTTAGGAATAAACACCCAAGCGGGTGCTTTAACAAGCTCATTAGACATAATATATTAAAATTCATTATATTTCCTATTTCAGCCTACTAATATTATAAATGTGAAAGTTTTTGAAGATGTTTGGATGAAGGTTTGTTACTCTTTCACGCAAAAACTACTGAACGGATTTTGTTAAAATTTGGCACACAGATAGTAAATAGCCTGAATTAAAACATAGGATACTTTTTATCCCGATATTCTTACGGGAACTGAAACTACGCGGGTGAAACCGCGAGCGGCCGCTAGTATAAAATATTTGTGTCCTGTTCTGTGGGATAATGATATGCATGATCATCCCTTGAAAAACTTCACTAAAGTCGTCGTCTAAGATCTATTATGTATGTGCCATTAATTTCGTACTAAATTAATATTAAATTGAGGATCCATAAATCTTCATCTTCCAAGCTTCCCACAACATTATCAAAATTCAAAAAGGAAACGATCTCCAAGTTTGTGCAAACATTTTGATACTTTATTTATTCTTCGAAATTATTTGCCATACTTACTTCGGGTCTGATAACATAGTTCGGATAGCGGCTTCCAAATTGTTGGGCAGTTCATAATTTAGGGGCACCCTTATCGCATAGCCCTTGGCTGCGGCCTTATTGATATTGACGAATTGGTCGAAGAATATTGGTACGCCTATTATTGGTACTCCGAAGTGAATCGACTCTGTTGACGATAGCAGACCTCCGTGAGTTATGAAGCAGAGGAGGTTTGGGTGAGCTGAAACAAAGAAAAAGGTTGACAATTTGGACAAAGTGCATATCCTTAACCGTCTTTTACCGGACTGATCTTAATGTCGGGCTTGGACAGCTCTTTGATAAATAATTTTCAACAAAGGCTTAACTATTTTAACCGCTCTGAACTTTTGCGTGTTAGTTTATTCTAGAGGCTAAAACTTTAATAAATATACTCGTAATCTAGTGTTATTGTTGAGTTGATTTATTATTTTATCTTTTACTAGCGGCCGCCCGCGGTGACCGCGTAGTTCCCGTTTCCGTGGGAATATCAGTACCTATAAAAATTATCCTATGTTTCAACCGTACAGGCAGTGTTGCCAACTTTTCCAGCCGCCATAATCGGACAACAAATTTAATCTGGTCATACTTGTTAAAATCGAAAAAAAAGACACGTTAAGTAGGTATTAATAACAGAGTTTTATTAAAAAAACAACTAACTACCTACGCCGCCGTCGCCGGTGAATTAGCAACGTCGCGTTCACAATTTTATCTGACCGGACAAATTACATCCGGTCGGAAGTTAGCGACCTGACCCCAACAATTCCTTCTAAAACCGAACAGTCCGGTCGAAAACCGGATGGTTGGGAACCCTGCTTACAGGCCCCAGATGATACAATAGATATTTCATTGTTCTCTGGACACCGGTGTCCGGTTTAAGTTTGAAATCAAGGCTACCTACTAATATTTTGGATTGCAATACAATTGATAAATCGTCAATTATCTAATTAAAGCTATCGAACTTTTCTGCCAGAGGGGTAAAGTAGATGTCCCTATTTTCCTAGAATGTCTTACACATTTGAGGGTTGTCGCCGTAGTAAAATGTTATCACTATTATAATATCTTTCATCTGAGATACATTGCAAGTCTGTTGGTTTTGGGGGACGTTTTGACGCATCGTCCTTTCTTCCAAATCCATTAAGATTAACCAACAAACAAAAGGACATACTTTGGTAATTATAATATTAGTTGAATGACACTAATAATCTCACCCAGTATGCTAGGTTGTGGCGCCCATTTAATAATTTTCAGGTTAGCCGGCGAATTGGGCAAGTCCTCCTCGAACTTCCAAATGACAGTTTGTTGAAGTTTCCCGAAAAGTTTCACAAGGCCCTCGATCACAGGTTTCGGTAGATCCTTGCTGCTCCATGTGGATCCCATGCTAAAGTATATCACTCCATGCTTTGCGTTGTCTAGGAGAGATTGCAGGTCCTGCAATAGTATGCAAGTTTAAGTTTAGACTTTTAAGTTCGAAATTTATTTATTAACACCGGGAAAAATGGAGACCGTTTGTGATGGCCCTTTGCACCTGTGGTGTATGTCATGGACATTAGCCATAGGAAAACAAAACAATATACTTTAAAAACCACCAGACTTTTTATTATGTTTCCCGTTGGCTTTGAGATATCAACAGTTTTTTAAAATTAACAACGGGGAGACGTTTAGCCTTCATTATATCTGATGTTAAGTATTGATAAGGCTTAAGATGGCAGCGCGCCTCTCCCGGAATCCTCCACCACAGAGGAACTGGTTATCTTATCTCTAACTGCCGAAAGAAAAACAAACATTCGAACACTATGTTCCTACTTCCTAGGTTAAGTCCAGTCAACTTTCTGAAGAAATCGCTTAGGTTCCAGCTCACGCACTCTGCATCTACTTTGTTGGGTGGACTAGTTGGTTAGTTGTCTTACAATAAGTTTTACAGGGTATCGAAGAGGTGATGATTTCCACACATTTGTTTACCGGATAATTTTATTTTTACTTTACGATAGGAAGGTGAAGGTCAATTTGTTTTCACAGTGACATCATCTCTTAAGTCCTAGGTTTGATCTCCGACCAAGACAACGGAGAAAATCTAACTTTTCTTCATAGTCTTTGGTCTGAATATTTTTTGGTGTATAGCTTCAGATCAATAATGCAATGCCTCATCTATTTTTTATTCATTTATGACAATCACCTGTGCCAAAGGTTGCGGCGGGTGTTCAATATGATATCCGCCGATCATTTTAAAGTTCTGTGGAGTATTTGGCAGTCCTCCTATTGCTTGGTGTTCGTTGGCAAATATGAGGGAAATATTGTATAGTACGTCGTTGTAGTCAGGCAGGACTTTACCGCGTTTCTCAAAAATGGGTTTAAAGATCTTTTCAAAAACTTCTTTCTCTTTGGGCAGTGTACTTGTTCTGTAAAGAAAAAGGTAATTTATATTACAGCGTAGGAAGTTAAAAATATTTTAAAGGAGGACAGTAATAATTGTATTTAAAACGATATAATACTTAGTCAGAGTATTGTATAAACTTGTAATTATAATAGTATCAGGGATGGGGGGAAATGGAGGAGGTCATTAGGCTTAATGGCATGTGACTCGTAATATGTCAAGTGATTCGCATATTTAAGAACGGCAGTAAGCTATGTAAGTAAAGTAGTAATAATGTATAGAGATGGTTCTACTGTGAATTATTAGGAAGTCATGACAGCTAGAATTCCGGATAACTAAAGCAACATACCCAAAGGCGGTTTATGGAATGGATGACTAAACTCTTATTTCCAACTCTTTTGTCAATATGTTAGCGCTGAAGTGCATCGATAATGTCAGTTGCGTTACAAATACCATTCACCTATAGATCTATGGAATCTATAAAAAACTTATGTATCTCATTATTCGTCGTCGTCGTCGTCATCTCAGCCACATGACACCCACTGCTTGGTAAATAAGGCCTCCCCCAAGGATCTCCACAGCGATCGGTCCTGCGCAGTCCGCATCCAGCGGCTTCCCGCGACCTTCACCAGATTGTCGGTCCACCTTGTCGGGGGCCTACCCACGGAGCGTCGTCCTGTGCGCGGTCGCCATTCCAGAACCTTTCCGCCCCAACGGCCATCGGTTCTTCTCGCTATGTGTCCCGCCCACTGCCACTTCAGCTGAGCAATCCTTCGAGCGATGTCAGTTACTTTAGCCAATCTCATTATTGGCCAAGGTTTATTACACCTAAATTATCAACCTCATGAAATTGTAGATCCTACTTACATTTTGAACCAAGTCCACTTAATTTGTGCCCACAGCTCTTCAACCCTCTGCTGGAATGTGAAGGGCAGAACGTTTGCAGACAAGTAGTCAGCTGTGTACGCTGGGTTGGAGGGCTCATCGATCAGGCGCAGGACTTGCCAGTGAGGGCCCATGGAGGTCGCCCAGATCATCGGGCAATCGTAGAGGTGGGCTAACCTGTAAAACATGAATTGTTTTATCGACAACGGGGAAACGGTTTTAACAATCATTGATAATATTTATATTTAATAATAATATTTCTTACACTCACTCCAATTAAGGTGGTACGACTTCTATACAAACAAACATTACACAATTATTGGTTCATCATACCTTAATAATTCATAAATACATGCGCAACTAACTCGTTTCAGTTATTTGTTTGCGCGAAATAATTAAAAAATTGTACATTCATACATAAAACACGAATATTCTAATATTTTATAATTTCAATAATTCTACGTATGTGTGTGTGACTCATCGCATTTATATAGCTCATGTATGAAAGTAATTTTTTTTTATAATTTCGCGCAAACAAATAACTGAAACGAGTTAGTTGCACATGTATTTATGAATTATTAATGTATGATGAACCAATTAATGTGCAATGTTTGTTTGTATGGAAGTCGTACCACCTTATGGTAATTAAGTAAGTACCGTAAGGCTTGTGTTATGGGATACTAGTGTAACGGATACAAATTAGTACATATAATTATACATATATAAGTATTTATGTGTAGAAATACATATAAACGTCCATGACTCAGGTACAAATGCTCGTATTCTTCATACAAACATTTTGCCCGTACCGGGATTCGAACCCGGGACCTCAGAGTAGGCGACACCTTGAAACCGGTGTACGTACCACTCTACCATGGAGGTCGTCGATCAACATAACTACCTGAGACCGTTAACCGTTCTAACTAACGTTGACCGTTGTCAAATCGTATTTCAATTATATTTCAGTATAGTGCTTGTTTTGCCGTGCCGTGTGGTGACGGCCTATGAATACAAACCAACTGTGCGAGAGAAGGAAAACTTGAAACAAACCCTCTACCAACTCGTCTGGCCAGCGCGGTAGCAGTAGGCTAATTACCTCCTATGAACGCCACAAAAGGCGTGAGCTAGGAGAGGCCTATGTCCAGCAGTGGACGTCCACAGGCTGATGATGTGATGTGATGTGATGTGTGATAGTGCTTGTTTTAAGTTCTTGATACTACTGATACGAACAGTGTAAAAAACACAACATGATTGAGATACGATTATGACTCAATGTTAGCAGGTTTGAGCCCCTTTACTAGTAATGAAATGGGTGGAGGTGGAATCGCACTTCTGCCGGAATCCTTTACTGTCATTTGATAAAATCAGGCGTAATCTCGCGGAAGTCCATATCCAACGCTTTATTTTACACAAAAAATTATCCTATGTTAATAACCCGGCTATCTGTGTACCAAATTTCATCCAAATCTGTTCAGTAGTTTCAGAGCCTATTCAATGCAAACAAACAAACAATATAATTTTTCCTTTTTATAATATTAGTATACATGCAAAATCGACCCGTGAATCAATGCGAAATATGTAAAAGCAGTGAAACACCTTGTACCAATGATTTTGTATCAGTGTAATTGCCTTGCACCTTCACCACACGGAGCATTGAAATTGCTTATAATATCATTTCAAATAGCTCGAATGCTTAAAACTGTTAAAATTAGAGCGATATTAGATAACAGCTATCATGTTTGGAGTGATGTCAACTTTAGAGTTGATGATTTCAATCTTATTAAACAGACTCTATAGTCTCTTTGTTGTAGTTTGTGATTGAAATCTTTGGGGAATTTCCAATTTTCATGTCAACAATATCTTTAAAAATATTATATGCAATATTTGTTTTTCAATATTTGTTTAAAATTTATCATATAAAAGTGGTATTGTAAAATGCAAATTTGAAAGTTATAAACAAAATATTTTGAGTATAACAAACCAGACAGTCGTATTTTCATTCAAATTAAATTGAACTGTATCATCAATAGCAGGAAAAGGCGTGGTAACTCGGTTACAATTAGTTCAGCCTGATTATGTCATTCAAGGTCTAGCTACTACAGAATTATATCACTGTACCACAGAACATAAAGATAGAGAACGTTGGCTATCACGTATTACTATCCTCTTGATAAATAACCAGAAGCATCAATACATCCCTTTGTATGATTTGGAATTTATTTGTATGATTTGTTATTAGGTTGTTATGGCAAATTGACAACGTGTCTGTTTTTGAGGTAACAATTGTTCTTTCAGAACTAAATTCCTAACATCTCCTTCTGAACTCTTTGTACAATCCAGTCCGGGAATTTTCCGGTAGGCCAGTAGAGTTTTTATTATTGTACAATCAATGGAATCGACACCTGATCCAGGTTAGAAGTTCCAATACGAAAGAGTTATTCCCATCCGATCCCCTGTAACTGATCTACCGAGAAATTAAATCCCACCCAGCCCTTATAATTTTCAACTCCCATCGGTTCCCCTGCACTGTATTTCTAAGCAAGGTAAGGTAGGTACCAAAAATAAGCTAATAAGTACTAGGGTATCAGATGGGAATAAAATATTAGTATTTATTCTTGATTGTTAATGGGAATTAATAAAACAATTTAACAAGGCGAGAGTGACTCGCCGCCTACGCCCTGGGGGACCCTTGTGGTAATCACCCCTAATGTGGTCAAATGCCTGTCCAGTTATTATATAAACAAAACACCCACCAAGGGATCATTGCAGGGGATCAGATGGAAAGAAAGAAAGAAATAACATTTATTAGCCACATACACACAGAAGATACACACACACACAACAATACAAGGAGCTACAATATTAATATTTAAATGAAAAACAAATTAAGCGTGCAGGGCCAATAAATACCCCGTCTCAGCATAATGCTACTGAGCCACTAATAGATGTGCAAAGTGACCCAGTAGCGCTGTTATTCTGACGGGGTTTACAAAGGACACAGACAGTCAAAAACAAGTAAAATAATAATAGATAAATAACAAAATTTATAAATAAAAATATAAAGCAATAAAATGTATAAATATAAAAAGTCATACAGGTAGATAAATAAAAATATAATATTATGGCATTAAGTGCACTGTTGTTTGCCGATGACTCGAAGAAACGACAGTCGGTGATTGGTTGGCAGACGGGACAGATTGATAGACTTATAATATGTCAATGTCATCGCCTCCACCTCACTTCCTTCCACGTCAAATGCGCCACGTTTTGTATATAAGTAAAAATATAAATAATGCCATGTGGTTGTTGCAATACCAAAGCGTTTATGTCCAGCGATTTTTAGTACTGAGCAAATGTTCATCCAGTTCGTAAAGATATGCCCCATGCTCAGGAAAAAGTATTGCGGCCTCATCGGGTGCGATCCCCGTAACGCTAAGTGCGAAGTGAAAACACCTAAGGTATGCGTGACCATTCTGTATTTTGCAATGCTAAGAGGTGTTTTTTTAAGTGCTTTTTCAGTGTTTCTTTCGATTTTAGTTCACGCATCGGCGGCGGGAGATCGTTCCAACACCGTGAAGCAGCATATCTAAATGACCCTCGAAAGGCCATGGAGCGATGTTTGGGGGTCAAGAAGGTGAAAGTACAAGCTCTTTTTGGGTAAAGTTTACGCTGAGCCGCCCAGACTAGTTTGTCATACAGGTACTTCGGCTTCTTTGAATTGATTATATCGAACATAAGACCAGCAAGATGAAGCTTTCTGCGAGCCTCCATCTTTAGCAGATTAGCGGTGTTAAGGAAAGGAGTAACATGAGAACGAGGTGGTATGTGAAAGCAAAATCTGGCACAAGAATTTTGGACACGCTGGATGAGTCGCTTGGTCCTAGCCAGCAAACATGGGCCATAGACTGTGTCACAGTAGTTCAAATTTGATAGCACTAGTGTCTCGCATAATCTAATTCTGAGATTTTCGCTTAGGTACAGCCTAATCCTATAAAGTAATTTTAGTTTATACAAACTGTTGCGAACACATTCAGTCACATGAGCCTCGAAGTTGAGGCTGCTGTCCATAACAAGCCCCAGATTTTTGACCTTCTGAACACACTCAATAGTTTCCCCATTTAGAGAGATGGGAATAACCTATACGAAAACATCAATTGTATAAAATATAAAGCGTAATATGCTTGTGTGTTTCGCGCAATAGGGTGGTGAAGCGTGAAAGCCAACTTATAACTTTTTGTGTTCTGAGTGCTTAGTGTGAGTTTTCTCATCTTACTCGCTTACGCCGAAGTTTGCGAATAGAGTTTAATGAGAATTAAACGCACCTTATTTCCATTGCATTAAGGCTATCTGTCAAAATTTTACTCTCACGCGATGGTAACGTTTGGACATTTGCAAACACACACTAGGCCCCTAGGCCCTGTGTGTGCTTAGTGCAAGTTATTTCTAGTCACGGTCGATAGTGAGCGCGTTAGGTTTTTGTATGGCGTTGGTGTAATCCGTGGCGTAATCCGCTGGATGGCGGGCCGCTGATTTCATACAAAAATCCGCTCTCTAAGCTCTGTTGTATAAATCGAAACTTACCCAGCATATATTTCAGTTTCATACAGATCTACAATCACTGCGTCGAAATCCTGATTTACATCTTCTATTAACCCTTTGAAGTTTTTATCTTCAAACGTTGTTATCGCATTGTTTACAGCATATTCTTGCAACATTTTGACGTCATTAATTTGCAGCTCGTTATCCATTACATTTCTTATACTGAGTTCGCCGTCTGCAGTTAAAGTTATGAATATTAAGAATAATGAAGATTCAGTTTTCATTTATTCATTCATAACTAGCTTCAGTTCATGGTCCGGTTCATGTTTCGGCCTCGTGGTTCCCGTTCCCGTGGGAATATCGGTATAAAATGTAGCTCTCCGTCCTTTCAACTAACTCTTTGCCAAAAATCAAGTCGATTGGTTGCTTAGTTAAGGCGTCATGAAAGGACAAACAAACACACTTTCGGATTTATAATATTAGACGGTATTAGGAAACAATTCTACCATTAGCTTAGCGCTGATTCAAATATGCAGACAAATTGTGATATCCTCTTTTATTAATTGTTGTCAGTACAATTTTCAAAGTCTTCACTGCTAGGATAAACGCCTTCCTTATGTATCAATCGGGCGGATTGTCCATAGCTCTCTACGCAAGTCAGGTGTGCATTGGTGGGTGTTAAACAAGGATACTTTAAATCAAGTAACACTTCATTGTTGTTTTAAATGAAGCTGGGACATAGCCTTTAGAAGCAAGTGATTTTATTTGCCATTAATCCTATAGCAGACCTAAGTTTTACTTGCTTCATCCCTGTAATCGCAGGAACGCCTTACTCATAGTGTTACTTGTCTTTTCAAGTTTGATTATTGCCAAGTAAAACTGAATATAAAACAAGGTTCAGGAAAATTTTAGGTTTTGTCATTGAAACTATCCTTTGCTATTTCTCATTTTATAAGTTTTTTTTTCCAATTAGTTCCAAGGCAACCGACCTTCGTGTTACACCAAGGACTTGACCAGTCTATAATAGAGTTATTACATGTAGTAAATTCTAGCCTTCAAAAAAAAAAATAGGTTTTCTTACCTGCCATAGTCATTAAATTGCTGCTGATGTCAACTTGACGTAGCTTGCTGCTAGTATTTTTTATGGGAAAACTCGTCACGTATGTTACCTATAAAATGAAAATATTTTAGCCTTCGTACTAACAACCATTGTGTAGTAAATTTTTAGAAGGTGTTAAGTCTGCTTTTGACTGACGAGCTAAATAACTAGTCGCTTACACGACGACGACGATAAATTAGTAAAGCTATCTATAGCTTCATTTAGTAAAAAGTTTATTTATACAACGTTATATACATATAGAACTCATTTTCCCAGGTGATAAGTGACTGTTATGTGTGCTCTGTGCTGTGTGTGTGTGTGTGTGTGTGTGTGTGTGTGTGTGTGTATATTCAAATTATAATTTCAATAATATTCAAGGTGTAAATATTTTAACATTTTCCTGTAAGCGATAATATTAAAACTACGAAAAAAAATTATTGTAATTGAATATATTTATTTGTTGACCTGCTAGTTGATTATCTAAGATTTTGATTGAAATTTATTGAAAGTGCAGTTACATTGCTGCTTTAGTAAGATAGCTGTCACATTGATTTTTACTAAAGGAACAATGTGACTGCACTTTCAATAAAACGTTGATAGAAACAAGTTTCATAATCAGGGGGCAGGACTACTGAGTCTGAGGATACTTTAATATATAATGTACATTAAACCTAATCTAATCTAGATAAATTCTGTAGTGTACAAAACAACATATTTTAAAAACTAAAAAGCAAAATATGAACCTTTTAGAATCGGTGCCAGCCAAGGCAAAAAAAAAGTAGAATAGTTCATAGTAGAATGCCTTGGCTGGCACCGATTTCAAAATTTTATGTATGGTCGCAAAGTGAGCATATTTGTATGAAAAAAAAGGGGTGGGCCATTAAATGTGCCGGTGAGTGTATATCTTTAAGTGCAATACGAGCACTGTATATTTTTATAGTGGTTTTGTTTCAAAGAACAGTGCGCCAAGAAACTTAAGATGTGCTTACGTATGTATTTGTTTGTACAGATACTTACTCGTATCAATAAAAATCAATACGAAAACGTAACGAAAGTAGGTATTGTTTTATAGACCATAGAAAATAATCATGCTCGAAGGACCAAAATATAAGACTTAAGTATCTATATTTAAATAAAGTAAACTTACATCATGTCCCGCATCCAGAAGATGTTTAACAAATCCAGTACCCAATATACTTAAACTCTTCACAGGGAATGGATAGACCACCAGTATTTTATAAGCATCTACACAAAAAACAGTTCCGAAAACGAACAAAAAAGCGCACCAACGCATTTTAACGTTTTTTGTCTTATTTTTTTCTAGTTACACCACAATTTCAGAAAAAAATATTATATCATACTGTAAATGTCTTATCTACAATGATTCCAATTATCAAGACGCAACTGTTTATCACTACTAACGAACAAAAATTACTTGATAAGCACTAAGATTAATGTATTTTGTAGGGTAGGATAGGATATTTCTCCAATATTCACCGCATTTTAGTTGACATTTGCTTGATAAGTACACAATTAAATTCTTGACTGTTTTTAATAGAAATTACCTGCTACAAAATTATATTAGTGAACAGCCGTAGAAATGACCTTGGTTTTACTTTATAACTTTATAAACATTGATTATATCAACAACAAGTGCGCGGTCCCACGACCACAGACACAAATGCACTAAATTAACAAGATTACTCAATCTAGATAACTCACGGTACAACCAAGGACAAACAATCGAAGACAGATGTAAAGTATATCAATTTAAAAAAAAAATAAAGCCATAAATCTAGCTGTCTCGATTGTATTTTGGTATTAAGAAAAATTGGATAGCTACCTTTTCCTCACTTATCTTAAATTTTGTGAAAAAAATGGAATGATATATAATGCATATAAGGCAGTAAATGTATATTTTTTGATAAGTTAGATTGTACAATTAAATCTTGCAGAGAAAAGAGACTATAATATAATATGTACCTAAGTTTTAAAAGTGGAAAATGTAATAACAAGAATGATATTACTTTAAAAAAAAATGTCGTTACCCCGAATAAGGAAAAGTTTATATATTTCACTACACTTAATATTTTGAAACTTGTCTGTTAGTTTTTAATGTTCTGTGGCCTCGTCTGTCAATTATTTTGATTTCTGCGCATGTTTTTATCGACTAAACATTGCAGGTTGTTTAGGAAACAACTTCGATAGTAACTTTGCTATAAATATACCTACTCTGCTCATAATGTAGATTTGTCAAACCGGTTTCCGATGTATTTGATCTCAACCTAGGAAGCCGCGTAGCTCCTTTGATTTTAAATTTATTGTTGAATGTTTTAATGCTGCCCGAGCGATATGGGATGAGGAGCTCGGTAGCGCAGTGGTTCGCGCACTTGGCCTGCAATTGTTGAGGTTAAGAAACTTTCGCAATGTTTGGTCACGGGATGGGTGACCAAACATTTATTTTTATTTTTATGTTTGTGTATCAAAAAACGTACTTATTCTAAAAAATGCAAAAATAAAAAATCCTTAGGATGTAAATGTGACTAGAGCTATTACTTTGTAATTTATATCCATACTAAAAAGTAACTACCTAACTCCTATCTTTTTTGTTACCTATACACGTTTGAGCATTTTTTTTAATTCACGACGGGGAGACTCTTAGCCTTCATCATACCTAGAGCCTATACCTAGAGATACAGCATGACCATTTAACCAATTTTGATCAATTTTGTTATACCTATGTATACCTACCTATATGTGGTTAATTCGTCCAAGTGCGCAACTCATACATCACTACACCTTTTAGAATGTTGATCTGATCAGTTGGGTATATAACAGGATAATTCTGGATCTCCTCCATTCACTCCCTGGATGGCCCTTATTAGATTACAGCTCGGTTATTCCTTGGCAGAGAACCAAGGCTCTAAAGTTATCTCGACTGTATGAAAATCGTCTAGTGTCTTTAATTATGAGACCACCACTGTATTAATCGTATTAGTTTATTTATTTATTAGTTGGGTCTGAATACTAAAATCATAACATGTCGAACACGATAACATTGCTATGTAACTGTAATCTCTGTCAACATTTTAATTTGGGTTATCTGATATATTTTTATACATATTATCTGTAATAGGGTTACTAAATACAAATTGGCTAAATTACTGATTGATAGTAACAAATTTTAGACTTACTTACCTACGCATGTATTCGATGTGTATAAATAAAAATACATAGATGTGTATTCTATTTTCTTTAGAGATGATTAGATATCTATTATCTAGCCAAGTCAATATAGAATAGAAGACGAAAGAAAAATACAAAAAGTCGTCTCGTCTCACAAGTTGTTTTCAGACGGGACTCAAAACCACAATGATGTCCGGTGTAATGCTTTTTCAATTTACCTAACTTGCCTGTAGAATAGAAATAGAATAGAAAAATCGGTAATCGAGCAAAAATATCACAGTTAGAACGTACATACAAGATACATAAAAATATTTTATCTTTTTTTTTGCTGAAACGGCCTCATCTCATCTCAGCTAATCTAAGGCCGTGCTGGTTTTCTGATGCAGCCTTTCAGTCAGATAGCGCTTTAAAAAGATTTAAATTTTTTATTCACAACATTTAAATCATTAGAGCTGCTGTTCTTCTCGAATTTACTTGCTCTTCGATTTGAAATTCAACTTGTAAAATGCCATAACTTATAGACATATTTGACAGTCAAGAGAATGTTTTTTTATAATAATTTGATTTTTTCATTATATATGTTACGAGCTACGAGTTTAGGTAGTTAATAAAAAAGGCCATATTGTCTCTAACATGCTGAGATGTGACTCGAATCTGAACTGGACGCTAATGCAAACCATCTGAATGTTTGTGGTACACTCTCATTTTCAGATTCACAAATCAGACATTTGATCAAATCGACCTGGTTGACCTATCCCATACTAGGTAACAACTCACAAGTCTTACTAGAGTTTGAGTCTAGATTTAAAAATAACATACCTAGCTAAGTGACTCTCATGGACAGACTGGGGACGACACTGCAGTGTCACTTCGGTCGGATCAATTTATAGAACGACATGGGGCTTAGACAAGGTATCATAATTTTATAGCGAAACAATATCAAAATTCGTCACCGTCTATATGCCGCCAATCAACTTGTGAATTTGTGACAAATTGACCGCGTGAATTAGCACGGTTTCTGTGAATCCAAATAATTTGAAGGATACTTATAGCTTGTGGATGAGTCAAAGCGCCTAGTATCGGTAGTTCGGTTGACCGAACTGATGAGACTTTTCCGTGCTTATACAATTTTATATCAAAGTAATGAACATTTAGTAGGTCCTATGTAGGTAGCGGTTGTAGTTTGTTAGTCCGATTAACCGAACTAGTGACGTTTGAACGCTCTAATAGAGTATTTAATCTACTTAAGTACCTAGCTGGTTTTGTAAAATCTGTAAAATGTCTATGCAACAAACATGAATGATGGAGTCGTTCTTCATCTCAGTCATATCACTCTTGTCATTGTGGTCGTGGTCAACAGGTAGTACCTATTATTAGTGTAGCCGATATTGGTCGTCAAACTGGTGCACTCATGAAGAGGCCTTAATTAGGCCAGTCCATCTCATCGGCGAACTTACGCGGGGTCTACTCAGTGGTGTAGAGCCAGAGTCAAGCCAGAGTGGACTCTGCCTTGGAAGACAAGACGTTCTATGGAATTGTTGTCATGTCTTGAGATGTGTCCGAAAAGTTTTAGTGCGAGTGTGGACCGTTTTTTTTAGTTTTAGTTTGCGAAGAGGATTCCTTCATATCCAATTAAATCTTTCTTCGCGAATAAATTCTTTGCTGGTGGTAGGATTTCTTGTAAGTCCGCCTGGCTAGCTACCATCGTCTTATCTAAGCCTGTCGCCACAACAAAAAAGTTTTCAGCATTGTTGTGTTCCGGCAGTTCGAGATAAGATAGCCAGTTCCTCAGTGGCAGAGAATTCCGGGAGAGGCTCGCTTCCATCTTCAGCCTTATCAATACTTAGCATCAGGTATAATGAAGGATAAGAGTCTCCCCGTCGTTCATAAAAAAGAAAACGTTTCAATTGAATACTTTTATTTGTAATCATAAACAATCTTTATAACCTTTAACTTTTCTTAGCTTTAATAGTTTTCTTCTTACCAAATACTGATTTAATGGCTTTTACAACTCTATACAATACGTAAATAATTATAGCTAGAACTAAGACAAGATCTAAGTACATTTTCTGATAAAAAGACGCGTGGAGGGCGGGAGAGCGGAGGTGCATTCCGCCCCGTGTCCTTACAATATGTTCTATTCGGTATACCAACTCTTTGCCAGGAGTCATGGGACGATCGTGGAAGATGGAAGATAACTCCTTTGCCCTGTCCATATACCTAAACAGAAAAATAATAATTTTAGTAACTAATTTGGAACATAAACAAAAACGATGCAAGAGAAGGCAGTAGATTCAAGTAAAAACATCGTAACGATTTTTTATTTTAAATTGTTGGAGACTAGTTCTAATGTCTAGTGGTATTTTAAAAGCTTTGTAAATATTTACTTATATAAAAGAAATAAAATAATCATTACAACTAATTTTATTTTCTAATAAATAACCTTTATTTGCGTTTCTTTCAAATATCAATTTTATTAATCAAAAAACGACGCTTGTTTTACAGCGGCAGACGAAATATTTGTACCTAATCGAAAGTGAATAGGTACGAGTAATAGAAAATTTCAAAGGGATTCTCGGTCAGCCAAATGCTATAAAAGATGTATTTTTAACCGAGTTAAGAAAAAAGGAGGTTATCAATTCGACATGCTCATGTTTTTAGGTATGTTGCCGATTACTCGAAGACTTCGAAGATTTTCCCCAAGTTGGTCCCATTTTTGGAAATTTTGAAATCGGTTCTGTATTTTTCAAGAAATCTTGAAAATACTGTAGTTACAATAGTAGTAGTAGATCCCCAATATTCAAAAAGTAAAAAAAAAACGACTGCAAAAAGTGAAAAATAAGGCTTCCAGCAAGAGAAAAGGAGTACAAAAGGCTTATTTTTTACTTTTTGAAGTCGGTTTTTTTATTAAAATGTTTTCTTATAAAAAACTTAAATACTAACTTCGGATTGTTGACGATCTCTGGAATGGCTACCGAAAGTTCATCAGCCAGATTTTCTTCGAGTGCCACAGTGATTGCGAACCCTTTATTCGAGGCCGACTTCATGTTGGTGTGCTGGTCTCCAAACACGGGTATTCCCACCAGTGGGACGCCGAAGTGAATTGCTTCCGTCGTTGACAGTTGACCTCCGTGAGTGATGAACAGTTTCAGGTTGGGATGTGCTGGAAATAATAATTATGTTGTTATTCAGTGGTGAAAACTTGCCTTTTGTCAACAGTTTTGGCGTTAGTGGCTAGAAGGAGTGTGGCCTTCTTTCTGGATGGATACGGAAAATGGGCAATGACCAAAAATGGGGGCCTAATGGGAATTTATGGGTCTACTATGCAGCTGGGACCAAGAAATCACGGAAGAGCTCGAGATAGTATATTATTGATCACCCATCCAGTGACCGACCCAAATTAGCAGGCCGAGTGCTCGAACCACTGCGACACCGAGATCCTCAGCTTAAAGAAGTACGTCGGCTCTAAAGCTGGCAAGTTATCATAGCGTACATAGTAATGGTGTTTGAACTGCTTCTGTATTTTGCGCAAAAGGTGGTGGCACGTGACAGCCAACACACTATTTCATACTTTTACTTGTAGTTTTCACGCTTTGTAATGTCGAATCAAAGTGCCGGCATCAATGTCAAAAGGCGGATGGCGTCGAAAAAATCAAAGAGTCGCTACATACTACACCCGTTGCGTATACTCTGAATGATTGTGTGTTGTATTTGGCTTCGATTCGAGGAATGGGCATTTATGGACATGGATATTTTAGGAAGGTCTACTTTTAATCTAAAAAATGAGTTCTTTCAAATATAGTTTTTAAAATAGCTTGTTTGTAAACTGCAAACCATTTTTAGACGAGATAATTTAAGTAACGATGATAATTTCTAATTCAATAGCTAATAACGTTATCCTAACAGATAAACATTTTGGTTTGAAAAATATTTTCTTGCGTCTTATCGTCATTAATTAGGTAACTAATGCGTGTGGTGATAAGTATTAAGTACTGATCTGGAATCCGCGATATGACAAATACATCAATCGCATTAAGCGACTCCAAATGAAATTTGTAAAATTTCTATGTTACCGTCTCAGGATTCTTTAAGACTCAAACCAATATTTGAATCTATGTGCGAATTTCCACCTTCTACCTTTAGTAAAGAAACGCGAAGTGTCAGATGTAACCTACGTACTAAAAACTATATCTAACTAGGTCGACTCTCCCGAATTTATGTCAAAGATAAGTTTCAATATTCCAACTAGGTCTGCTAGACTCTATTCTCTAATTCGCGTACCACTGGTCCCGTCAAACTATCGTCTAAACTCCTTCCTGCTGCGAGCAAGCAAAAGTCTTAATAACTTGTGTAAATTTAAAAATCTTGATATAATATCACTCTAGTTTAGCAGCTGTCAGCGAGGCGTTTATTATGTGAGGAATTCTTTAAGTAAATGTCTATCTAAGTTACTTTAACTAAACACATAATAGGCACTGCCTTAGTTTGTAAAAGTCTTAAATTAATTTTTCCAAGAGCTTTTTTATTGTCCACACTTAAACCACACTTAAACTTAAACCATTTAAAATATGTAATATGTGTGTCTGCTGGTCTTCCAAACATTAAATTAATATATAAATAAAACAATTAAATACCTATTATATAAAACAAGAGTTACTTTGGAACCCATAAATGGGCGGGATATAGACTTTCAAACAAATTATCGTCAAAGATGTTTGAGGAAATAAACAATTTCTACAAACTTCTTGAAATTTCGAGCACTTGTAGTCTAAGGTTACATTTAAAACTAGATGTTCTGTAAAACTCGGCCATCTAGACTAAGCGGTCAAGTTTGTGATGATTGATGGTTTCTATGAAAACTTATTTGTAACATTTGGTGTTAATGCGGTGTCTATTACGTTTTGTCTGCGCCCTTAAATGTAAAGCCAGCCACAGGGTGACTGGTAAAATTAGACTACAAAGTGACTTGCTTTATCCCCTTGGCGCTTAATCTACTATTATTAAATTACCTCCTCTTATTCCTCTTTCAACGAATTAAGATTTTTGTGATGACTAGAGCTGACGGTTAAGAGACAGATATCTATGGGCTCTACTATGAGTGCGAACAAGTTCCAAATTTTCAAATTGAGTAATATGTACTGTATTCATACACTATTACAAATGTTTATAAATGAGATGCAAATTCGTAATTTTGTATAAATATCGTAACTCTATTTTCGACTTCGAAATTCAATATGTCAGGCTCGTATCGACCAAGTTCTCCTGTTAATAGTTGAGGTATTACAATATTTTGTCTTCTTACCTAAAATGCTCGTCTGTGGTGCCCATTTTACCAATTTAACATTCTTCGGTACATCATCAAGATTACTTTCGAATTTCCAAATGACGGTTTGTTTCAATTGTGAGAACATTTTGAGCAGTGAATTCCTCATGTGATCAGACATATCACTGCTCTGGAGATTGGATCCCATGCTAAAGTATACCACACCGTGTTTAGCTTCGTCCATGAGTATTTGGAGATCCTGAAATATAGAGATGGCTTTTTAAACATCATTTGATGATAAAGCTGCTTGAGTTTTTTGGAGACACGTCATTTCATTTTCGAGCTTAAAATTAATTGTATTCTACGCAGCTTAGCTACGCTAGCTGTAGCGCCATTTCACTTTAAATATAGTATTACTTCAGTAATACTTGGTCATAATAAGGTGGTTCTCCTTCTTTTTTACGAAGTTTGCCAAAGTTGAAATCTTTCCGCTTGGCGTAAGACAGCTGAGCTGACGCCAAAGCTACAGTAGTGGAGAGCCAACACAAGAAGCAAAAGGTTTAAATTTTATACAAAATTTCGTAAGGAAACGAATAACTTACGTACATTTGGCAAAGGTTTAGTATTTGGATCTATGTGGTATCCTCCAATATAGTGCGCGTTTTGTGGCAACCTGAACGGAGTGCCAATCGAAGGATGCGAATTCAGCAGTAACAGGGAACCGTTGTAAGTGGCATCGTCATAAGAAGGCAGCACCATTCCCTTTTTGTCCGCTATAGGGGCATAAATCTGTTGGTAGTAATATTTTTCAACAGGCACTAGTACACAACTGAAAAGAACGAATACATTTTTATTGAAGAATGGAACTTAATCATAAGTGTTTTTATTTTCTAGACTAGAAGCAACAAAGTTAATGAATTCCTCTGCCGTGCATGGACGATGTCCAAGTATTTTAATTTTTTAAATAGCTTATAATAATAATCATTAGCAGCTATATAATATCCTACTGTTGGAGCACAGTTCCTGATTGAATGGTTGATTGGCGAGAGCTACAAGCTTTACTGGGGACTAAACTTAAGTAAGCAGGACCACCAGATCCCGCCACCTATAACCAAAAGTGATAACCACAACCTTCCAGCCACTGCTCCATAAACAACTAAGCTGAAATTTGTTTTCCCAGACGAAATTCCCACAAGATTTTGAATTTTCCGGAAGCTATTTCCAAATAAAACTTACTTCACCGCAACATATTTTTTGACCAGGCTCCACAGTTCTGCCGCTCGTTCAAGGAAGTTCAGCGGTGGGCTACTATCGGAGAACACGTTTGCAGTGTAAGCAGGGTTTGGTATGTCATCGATCATCATCAGGACTTGCCAATGAGCCTCGGTGGTGGCGACCCAGATTAGTGGACTTTTGAAGATGGGCGCTATCCTGAAAAATTACAAGAAAATAATGAATATTGATATGAACCTCTTCAGGTTAGGTTTAGTCAATGGAATTTTTAATTACATCATCATCAGCCATTTTAATGTCCCCACTGCTAGGGCACTGGGCTTCCTTATAAATGAATAAGAAAAATGGGTAGACAATGGGAAAATGTATAACTTGAGGTAGTTTGTTATTCAGTGTAGCATGAGCTGTTTGAGCATTATCAAATTAAGTACCTAGTTAGTTTTAGGCTTGCTTGACAAAATTCTTGATTTTGAAAAAGATAATCGTACTTTACTATAATATTATAAATGCGAAAGTATGTTAGTTTGTTTGTTTATTTGTTTGTTTGTTGCTCGTTCACGCAAATACTACTGAACGGATTCGGATGAAATTTGGTATGTTATAATAATAATAATAATAATTGCATACAATCACACCAACTATCTAGCCCACATTAAGTTTCACGAAGAACCTGGGTCATGGATACTAGATAACGGATAAACCTACTTATATACTTTTTTTTAATCCATACTAATATAATATATAAATCGAACACCCAGACCAAGACAAATAGACATGTTCATGCAGACAAACATTTGTCTTGTCCGGGGATCGAACCCGTATCTCTGGCGCAGAAGGTGGCCTTAGTACCCCTGCGCCAAACAGGTCATATGTAGGGATTTCAAGTAGCGGACTAACACATAGGCTACTTTTTATCCCGATATTCCCTCGGGAACGGGAACCACGCGGGTAAAACCGCGTATTTTTTTTAAGCAATGTGAACTATATCGAAATAAGTATAACACAGGGTGTATTCAACCAGATTGTAGAAGATTTACATATTATCAACTTACTGTAGAACCACTCCGATTGAATACGTGTCATCTGACCGCAGCTAAGTAATAAGTATTGTTTATGGATGTAATTATTTGTGTATGAAATCGGAACTGATTAATGACATAATTTATAGCGATGACTCATAATACAGCAATGATGTTGACACATTTATGTTGCTATAGTAAATCATCATTTTTGTATCACGTTTGCAAGAGTTTTCAGTATAGATTTAATTTCCTCTCCCTTTTGAGTATTGCTAATGTGTTGAAACATGATATTAATCTCTGATATCCGTCTCTCCACCGATCATTATCTCCTTTCTGAGCTTTTGGTTGGTGGTATAGTCCAGTCCAGGCGGACTTACAACAAGTCCTACTTGTTTTAGGTCCACCTGGCTAGCTACCACCATCTTATCCAAGTCTGAAGCCATAACAACTATGTTTTCATTATTGTTGTGATCCGGAAGTTTGGGATAAGATAGCCAGTTGATTAGTGGTTGAGGATTTCGGGAAAGACGTACCTCTCTATAGCCTTACCTACTTTTAATATCAGGTATGATAAAAGTTAAATGTTTGCCCGTTGTTCATAAAAAAGTACTTACCCGGCCAGCAGGCCTGAGAAAAACCATTCAACAATTACTCCGTCGAAATGCTGACTCGTGTCCGACAAGAAGTTGGTCGTGACGTTATCGGTAAGGATCCAATGGTGGATCGAATGGGTTATGTAGTAGAATATCAGGGAATCAGCGAAGTTCTTCTGACCCACCAAGTTCTTTAACTTGAACATTTCTTCCACTGTAAATGAAGATAAAGAGCTGATTTTACATTGTTGTTTCTATGTATTATATCTAAGTATAGGTATATAGGCTATTGTATAGTCTGTGCCCATTGTCTCTGTTTAGTTTATGAATAAAAATGGAGTTCTTTGTAAAAAAATATTTACTATTTAGGGCCACTTTCATTCAAATTGATGTCGCAATAGAAAGTTTAGTGTAACTACTGTTTTGAAAATCGTCTCTGGTGTAGTGTAAGCGAATTTTCAAAAATGACATTCAAATCCTTACTCTCATCTCCGCTTTTATTTGTGAAGGCTTCTTCAACATGTGACAAATCGATCTGAGTTAGGTTAGCTCTTTTCTCTTTGTTGGCAAAACATGTTATTTGAACGACCTGAAAGAAATTATAAATTTAATCAGTACACTTTTGAATAACGGGTTCGATGGCTCAATCGTATTGATCTCGCCTACTGAGCCAGGTGTCGTGTTCCATTCCGACTCACGTCAGACAATCGTGTGATGAATATTTGTTTGTTCCGTGTGTGGGTTTTATTATCTAGATATTGGGTATAGGATGTTAGCAATACCTTTAGCAATTTAGTGTAGAATTTAGTGATATGGATGGTGTACTTAGGTACAATATCCATCCTCACAAACTTTTATAATTTTTTTATGTTTACTCAAAACCATTTCAGAAATCGTCACTACGACCAAATTTTTCTACGGAAGCAACCCTTAAGGCCTGCGCAGACGAGGGACTTTTGTCCGCCGACATAACCTAAAAGACGCTGCGAATTCAACGAAAACTAAGATTATTCTGCCCATGAAGCTATCTAGCGATTCCTGATTCCTCGCGAGACCTTCACGAATGTAATGACCGTCGATATACGTTGTATTCGCGGCGAAAGTTACCACATTTAGGTTATGTCGGCGGACAAAAGTCCCTCGTCTGCGCAGGCCTTAAGGGTTGCTTCAGCTTCAAAAACAGCTGTCCCATACTAAATTTTATTTGAGCTCTGTTAAAATCTATGAAACAGGTATTATTGTCGCGATTTCGGTGTTGTTGTTCAACTTACCTCATGACCATTTTCTAATAAATTATTGACAACTCCATTGCCCAATATGTTGTGGCTTTTCGCGCACATCGGAAACATCACCAGAAATCGGTAGCCATCGCTTAGAGCTATTAAAGCGCATAAAAATATTATACCAGTCTTTTTGTTCAGCATCTTTCTGTAAGTAAACACATTTCATACAATCTACAGTCCAAGGAAAGTTTCATTGATCGTGTGTAGATACTTACTAGACACTTACATAAGTAGGTACATATCGATACCTTGGGGCTCAAAGGGCGTAACCACCAAAACACGACTTTTCAGGAGAGCCAAAAAACTAAAATTTAAATTTTGTATTTATCACAACTTTGTTGTTATTGATCCTATAAATATGATTCTTACACCAAAAGTCGTTAATTTTTGATGTGTATAATGTTAAAACATAACATTTTAAGAAATATTTGTAATTAAAAAGTTAGCTGGTGAATTTGTGAAATTTTTCACAAAATCCAACATGAATGTCTTTTATGCCCCATAAAATGACTGCTGCGTTAGTAACGCTGTCTTATATGCCCCATAAAATGAGTGCTGCTTTAGTAACGCAGAGTGTAACCACCAACTTTCAAAATGAAAACTAGTTTTTATCGATCTGTTATTAGTTATTCAACTTTTTGGGTTTATTTATATTACAATACTTACAACTGTTTTTAGTAAAATAGGTCAATTTGGCAACCCTTAGTCCATCAGAGGCTTGTATTCTATTCTGATATTTATAAGTAGGGAAGTTTCTTTTTAACTTTTGGAATGACAAAATAAATTTAGTATTTTATAGTTAGTTACTAGAAGGAAGATAAGAGTAAAAGGCTACTATTGCAAAACAATATTGATTGTTGGCTAGTTCTGACGAAGGTAATAAATATTAATTGGAACTACAAATTATTTTTAATGATTATTTTTAACAATTTGCTACACAGCCAGTAAGGTTTAACTAACCTTAAGCTACAAAATTTGCAAAGCTTCACAGCTTTGTCAAATGTTAGGCACATTAAAGCAATAATTGTGGCTTTAAAATTAAACCTAGTTTTGGAGGGCCTTAACATGGGTTATAATATAACGAAACTTTTTAAGAGGAATGTGTAGCAAACGGTCTCCATACAAACGGCGATAACGTGTCCACCCTCTAAACCTTAACATACAACAATAAATTATGATGAAATACATTAAATATATTTTTTATGGCTTTAAGTCATACAGATATACGCCCTACATTTTCATTTGAGATTGTCGTTTACGCCTAGTACTTTGATGATGCCTAATAATTATTGCTTTTACGTCCAAAAATACAAAAAAATCTGCATTACCAGCCTTGAAATTTGGGGTCGTATTCACCATTGTTTTCCGAATTTGAGAACTTTAAAAATACAGTTCGATAGCGCAGAAAAAATTGAATAAGTTGGCATTTAAAACTCATTTTGACCAAAATGGTGGTTTTGAGCCCCAAGGTATCGATATGTATGTTTTTGTTAATACATAATATATAAGTACACTAAACACCCAGACCAAGACTAAAAGACGTCATTCATAAATGATTTATTATTATTATACAATTAAGTCTTGTGCGAGAATCGAATCTACGATCTCCTAGTAGAATGCAGTATTCTCTGCGTCAATTAGATAGTCAACCATTGATAAATACGTTATCTAAATACTCGTAAAACTTGCGAGCAATAATATTGGTTCGAAACCAGTTAATAATTCAATAGTTAAGTACCTATCGAAATAAACAGGTAAATGCTAAAGCATAAAATATTACTAATAGTGACTCTGAGATGTTGATGGACCTCTATTTTTTGGGTTTCGTAGCCTAAAGGCAAAAAACGAAACCCTTATAGATTCGGCCAAACCGATGTATGTCACACCCTTTTTATTCCAAAACTATGAGGATTACACAGTTGAAACTTGGTAGGTAGATGTATTCAGTAAACCGCTTTACGGTTTTTACACAAAAATAAAAAAAAAATTATGAAATAAAGGGGGGAATTCCAAGTAAAATAATGCGATGTAAAGTATTGAAAAAAAAATATTATATATGAACTAACAAAAAAAAAATCGTAAGATAATATTATCAACCCATTAGAAGACTGATAATTTTTAATCTAGTAATGATATATTTAGTGAATCGTTATTTATACTTAAGGTGACTATCACAAACAATTAAACACAGTGAGCGCTTAACATAATTTAAAATGTCATTGTATTTAAGTCATTTGTTGAAATTAAAAGTAACAGAACGATTATTTTAATTTGTTTAGCGATAAACGTATTAAAAGTCAGTTGGTAAAAGTCAACCTTAGAATTGGGATTTTTCGGTATAGTGAATGAATTATAATTTTAATTTAAATAAACACGAAATAAGCTTTTTTTTAATTGTTTATGTATATATTTATTTTTTATTACACAAGTGTCACCCATTACGTTTATTTTATCTGATAAGGAGAACGGAAAATGTTTCGTAATATAGGTACAAAAACGATTTACTTACTCTTTCACACTATCTTTTAAAAATAACAAAACCGGTTTATTTATAAATAACCACTAAACATTATCACTAGCACACATGTTATTCTTCCAAATAGCAGAGCTCTTCTAATACCTCGGATGAATAAATGCTGATAGAGAAGACGTGTACACTTCAGGACAAATAAAATATATCACTAAATAATATTGGGTAACATTAATAAGATTTTAGTTGATCATTAGTTTTATCTTGTTACTCGATAGTTAAAATAAAATATTGTGATTTATTATCATACAAAATACTTTAGTTGTATTAGTTTTATTAATAGTAAGCCAAATACTTTTGTTTTCATAGTTTTAAGTATGGATTTTCCTATTTATTTAAACATATTTATTTAATTAATTTAATGAATAAACTTGTAAAAGAATTAAGCGCAATACTGTTTACTGTATATACTGCATATTGTATTGCGTTTTTTTTGCTTTACTTACGTTATTACGTAAGTAAATTATTAACTATAAGTATTGTGTAATTGCTTAATGTTAGTAGGAATAAGAATCATAATTATCATAAGACTGATTTTGATCCCGTGTGCGAGAATAACATTGAAACCTGTTATTGTATCCGTTACTGGATCTTATAAAGTCCCCGTTATAATAAAATTACTCACAACTGCAATACGCATAACCAAATGAATAACGGTAAGTAGGTAGTTCATTTTCCTGTATCGTAAATGCATTGTGCGAGCATAAATGTTAATCCTGTTTTTTTGCATCACAGTGCAATTACTTCAATATTAGGTAACAATAAAAACTTTTATCATAATCGTCGTTAAAATAAGTAAAACAAATTACGTGGTACAAAATATGCAAGTACTTCATTTCCTCCAATATAAATATATAAATACAATATGTTCGTTTTTCTAATCGATAACATATTATATACCTATAGTCGGTTATCGTAAAGATATTAAGAACGATGAGGTATGTGAATGTGAAGTGTATAGTACGCAAAGACATAGGTAGTAGGTACTTACTTAGATAAAAAGATTATCAGCATCTGATGTATGAAAAAGTTTTGATAATAATGTTACTATGTAATTTTATAACACCTTTTCGTACATGTGACTACCTACCTATGTAAATAAACATGAAATGGAAAAGTCCAATTTGTCAAAATATTAAATAAACATTTTAATTAGCACGTAGAGACATACAACATACTTTCCAGGAGCCACGGTATGTTAACCATTTTAAATTGTGACATTAAATTAGTAGTAACATGGATAATTTTATGACCATTTTTAGGTCTAAGGATTTTTGGAATAAATACCAAACAGTTAGCTATTATCGATGACAATCCGTTTATCTCTGTGTCTGTCAGTCCACAAATAAAAAATGGCCCTTCGAGCCGGATTAATCGAAAAAGAAGACAACTCTTCTCAACATAAAACAAAACTCGATAATTTTGTTTCGGTATGGCTGAAACAATCATAAATTTACTTGTGGTGCATTTTTATTCATATTCAAAACTAGCTGTTACCCGCGACTTCGTCCGCGTGGAATCTACTTTCCCCATAAGGGAAAATCCTTTCTTACCTATCTACATGCCAAATTTCTACTCAATCCGTCAAGTACTTTGAGCTCTGCGAATTTGAATAGAATTTCGAAAAATCCTCTCTTAGTGCACCCCTAGACCTCACAAGGAACCTATGTGCCAAATTTGAAGTCTCTAGACCTAGCGGTTTGGGCTGTGCGTTGATATGTCAGTCAGTCAGTCAGTCAGTTTCTTCTTTTATATATTTAGATAAAGAAGATAGATAGATTGAATGAATTGATAATATGGGAAATATGTCTCTAGAAACTAAATCATCAGTCAATAATGGTTTCGGTCAAAAGTTGAGTGGGATTACAAAACATTTGAAAAAAAAAATGACAACTGAAAATCGGAATTTAAAACCTTTGTCAATCGTGTTTTCGGTGTAAAGAAAATTATGGATAACAAAAAGTGGCTAAACGTTTTCGGGAAAGTGAAATTCGTAATCTTAAAATTCGAATTCAAGATAGTTGACCCTTTTTACCATTCTAGGGGTTGATTTTTGTAAAATCACAAAATATAGGTTTGTTTATTTGTTTTTCAGTTTCAACCATGAGCCTTATAATAATAAAATAAGTAACTTTTACTTTGAAATGAAAGGATTTTTCTTACAAAACTCCATCCCCCTTTTCACCCCTTCGGGATGGAATTTTCAAAAACGCTGAGACAGGTAAATGTTTATTTTTAATCCTTTACCTAAATATAAAATTTGAAGATCCTAACTCCAAAACTGACGGACTTTCATACAAACTTTCATCTCCTATTTCACCCCCTTAGGGGTAGAATTTCGAAAAATCCTCTCTTAGTGCACCCCTAGACCTCATAAGGAACCCATGTGCCAAATTTGAAGTCTCTAGACCGAGCGGTTTGGGCTGTGCGTTGATATGTCAGTCAGTCAGTCAGTCAGTTTCTTCTTTTATATATTTATTAGATAGAGCTCAAGCCTTGAACGGTTCAATTTGATTTACAAACAAAGAATTTCAAGATCGTAGTTGAGCTACAAATGGATATTCAATTGTGACTGTCACAAAGTACAATAAACTTGAAAGGTGCAACGGATATTCTATTTACTAGAAGAAACTAAAAGGAAAAGCAATTTGAAGCGCCTGCTATGCTGCTTACAGCAATCTGAAACGGAGTGTAGTAGCTTTAAATTGCCTTCTGTATTATTCAGGCGCCAAACACAATTGCTTTTTATTTCGTCTCTGCTTAAATAAAGTACTTAGTTAGACATTAAGTAATTTTTTTGTTTGTTGGCAATTAAAACCTATTACTAAAATTTTATAAAAAACTGAAATTACTTTTTCTGGCGATTAACTTTCCTGAATTGGCATTTAACTGCATTTAGTTGTTGTAAATACTGACTTGAACAATGATTAATGGAGTAATCTTTAGATTTAAGGATTCAATTAATTTACATTATTCAAGAGTTATGTCCCAACGCGTACTCATAAAAAATATCTGGATCTTATAACAAGTGTTTTGCTCATCTTAACTTCATAAATGCATTAATATTGAAATCCTTTCATAATAATATTTACGGTATTTAATGTACAAATTCCACGGCTAGAAACAATCATTAAATTTGTCTAAGAATCTGTCTCAACAAAAATTTCACACTGCAGTCTGTGCCACCATTTTTTTTTTTGTTGAAAGTTGGCATTCTTGCTCGAGGTTCACATATAATGGCATATCTGTAAGCCTCGTTAGCGACGTCAATCAATAAATGCCTGTTAAATGAGAAAATTCCTCGTTATAATCGACTCGGCTATCGTTGTACAAAGGCCAGATTATCAAATACAACACAAGTGGTTTTTTAAAGTTTGAAGTTGTGTTTAGAAAGCTGAAATTATGATTGCAAGTAGTTTGCTTCAAGTTAGATACATGTTGGAGAAATAATATGTAACTAGATTCAATAATTGAAGCAGGTTTTCTTACAGAGAAACTCAATTGGGTTTGATTGACTGTGTCGGCTAAATCACATTATTTTGGAAAATATCTTATAAAACGACAGTTATTGTCAGAAAATGGAAGTTGAAATTTACGTTTCAAGTAAAACCAACAATAGACGGAAAGTCAAACTTTATCGCCATAACTTCCTGAAGAGCATCAATCAGTATCACTTCACAAACATAATTATCTAAACCTCGAAAATCTTCGTTACAGTAATGCAAAAATACATTTAAAAAAAGATATCAAACCAGAAATGTTTGGTTAAAAACGACAGAGGGTTTATTACAAACATATGTTGATGAGGATGGCAACATGATTTTTCAGGACCAATTTCTAGAGGAAACTACCCAAGAACAGTTGGCTATTGCTAATAAAAAGTATTCAAAAGATCCTATTGCGAAAATTATTGAAAAATTTGTTGAAACAAAACAAAGTATTAAAAAGTTAGCTGATAGGATTGTAATTGAAAAATTTGATTTAAAAAAAATCAAGTTCACATCAGTGGATGGAAGTATTCAAAAAAGAATGTGCAAGGTTCGAAATAGTAAAAGAGGAAGAAAAATTTGAATCTTCAAATTATTTCTGGTAAAATCATGCACTGATTCGTATTCTTCTATGATGATCAAACTGAGTTTACATTCCGAATGGTCAGAATGGAAATCAAGTTTTTTTGCAAATCTATGCCAATAAAGGTTGGACTACTAGCAAGTATGCTTTATCTTTTAAGTATCAATCAGGATCTGTATTGGAATATGCAGTAAAAAAAAGAAAAACTTTTACTAGAAGTCAGAAAAACAATGGATGAAGGGAATTGATATAGTTGCTGCTGGCTTACCAGATTTTATAACAGTTAGAATTAACAAACAAGAAATTGTACACACAAAGAACTTGTTTAATGAACTTGGCAGATTAAAACATTTAGTTACAAGGAATATATAACAAAAAATAGAAGATGCTAAGCCGATTAAAGAGAAGTGTGGTATTTGTAAAAATTAAAGAAAGGTGTAGGTACGCTATCATTCAGACGACTCCTGTTGGTTTAAAACAAAAATAAATACTGAAAAGGATAAAAAGCTAATAAAACTCATCAACAATTCTGAATTGGAATGTGAATTGCAGTGTGAAGACCACCAATGATGTGCCGCCAATGATCAAAGTGAAATTAGCACTCAATTAAAATGTTGAAATATTTGTAATTAAAACATTTTAAAATGGAACTCTTTGGCTGAATAATACAATTTGTTTCATGTAGCTGTCATTTGTTTATCATTTGTGGCGTCATTTTGCAAATTGTGTCTTTAGAGGCGCGTCTCCTGTGACTGTTTTTTTAAAACATTACACAAAAACATCGAAACATTGGGGCGTATATACACATTTTTGTATTCATACACAATGTTTTAGTTTTCCGCGACCGACGGAAAACATTTCCCCGCGGGGTGGAGAGGGGAAGGGTTTGTTTTATTTCTTGACAGCTACCGAACGACGCGCATGTATGTCATTCTTTGACAACTATTCTACAATCTGTGGTAATTTTTTCTAACCTAGTGCTATATTTATTGCAAGCTTGTAGTAGACATACGAAAAAAAAATTAATTCCGAAGCGGTCTTCTATTTTAAGCTCCTGATAAATATTAAAATTACGAGCTCTTAAGTATGGCCTAACCCGAAATCTATGTTTTCTGCCCGAAACTAAATCTACAATAGCTAAAACGCGGAGCACGTCTTCCTCGTCAGAATCATGACATGATGACATTTAAAACAAAAACGCAAAAACATTTTCCTGCAGGAGACGGTTAGTGTATGAAAACAAATGATTTTGTTTCATGTTATTTGTGTAATGTTTCGAAAAAACAGTCGCAGGAGACGTGCCTTAACACTACGGATTTAACTCGTGAACATTTACTACGATTTTCGCGAGGGCTAACGCAAAGACAGTGCATCGATGAACTCACTTCGACTTTTGGAGACGAAGCACCATGAAAAACTACTGTGTATCACTGGTTTAGTGAATTTAATCGAGTGCGGTCTGTGCTCACGGACGAATTTAAAACAGGTCGCCCTAAATCGGTGATGATGATGATGTGCGGTAACTAATAATGCAAGATCGTCATGTTACATATCGCGAGATATACGAGATATAACATAAGTATGACGAGTATACATAAAATGTTATACGAACATTAGCTGCATAAAACATTTGTTCGCGTTGAATTCCACACAACTTGACAGTTAACCAAAAACGTCGATTGGTGTAAAAAAATGTTACAAAAGTACAATCAGGGTGCGTCAAAAGCTGTCTTTATTATCTGCACAGGTGATGAATCATGGATATATGCATATGATCCTGAAACTAAACAACAATCAACGGTTTGGGTGTTCCGAGATGAGCCGAATCCGACAAAAGTCATTCGTTCAAAAAGCACTTTGAAGCAAATGGTCACTTGTTTTTTTTGGTAAAAATGGACATGTGGCTACAGTACCACTAGAGGATCGTTAACCGGTTAATTCTGAATAGTACACGACCATTTGTTTGCAAGAAGTTTTTGAAGAAATAAGAAAGAGCAACCAACAACGCAGAATCCTTCTTCATCATGACAATGCTCGGTATTTGGAAGATCAAAAGATCGAATTAACGGCTCATACGCCGTACAGCCCCGACATGGCCCCCAACGACTTCTATTTATTCCCAACCGTGAAGAATAAATTACGTGGTCAACGTTTTACGAGCCGTGAAGAGGCTGTTGATGCGTTCAAATACACGTTTTGGAGATACCTCAATCCAAATGGAAAAAACATTTTATTTAAAAAAATTCAAACCGACTTCAAAAAGTAAAAAATAAAACTTTTGGAGTCGGTGCCAGCCAGGGCATTCTACATTGCACTTCTATTAACTATATATTTTTTTGGCCTTAGCTAGCAAGCACCGACTCCAAAAGTTTTATTTTTTATTTTTTGAAGTCGGTTTGAATTTTTTTATATAAAATGTTTTTATTTCAGATTTTTTAGTTACATCATGTACCGTTACTTACACTAAAAATCAGCCCATACACAACAATGTCATCTAGGTAAACGACTACTTGCCAAAAGGTAATTGATATTTTTCAAGATTATGAAAAAACTACTAGCCAGATCTTCGTAAAAATTATATAGGACCACACATAAACCATTTTCTTTCAGATAAAAAAAGAATTATAAAAATCTGTTAACAACTGGCGAAGTTATGGTAAAACATACATAAGAAAAATAAAAAATAAAAATACCGTCGAATTGAGAACCTCCTCCTTGTTTGAAGTCGGTTAAAAAGTGCTACGAAAATTGGTTCCAACGTATGCAAAAGTGCATTGACCATAATTGCGAATATTTTGAAAAGCAATAAAACTATAAAACATGCTATAGTTTGTTTCACTTTGTTATTTCGGATACATTAATAGCAGCCCTCGTAATCTAGCACCTGTGCATAATTAATCAAATGGTTATTCGGCTCCAAAAAGAATTATTGTATAAGAAATTAAAAGAATGATACTGGAAAGCAAATGGAAGAAACTTTAACCGCTCTCTACCTCAAAAATAGCGCGCTGAATGAGAAGACAGCGCATGAGTTTTGTACTGGAAAAAATCGATGCGACGATGCACGGTCGGTGCCTACTCATCTGGAAATGTCAACGTTGGACAAAAATGTTATTATTTGACGTTTATGATCGATGACAAAGTTGAATCAAAATAAACAAGAAGCTTAAGGCCCGAGTTACCAACGATTTACCGGATTTTGCTCAAGAGCCAATCTCACCAACTACTGATTGGTTAGATAATCATGAAAGACGGTCTATCCCTTTAAAATTCAAGCAAACGATTGTGAAACGCAGTGACATTAATTAAATGACGTTTAGCTCTAATTCATCGGTTAATCTGTAGGTAAAAAGTCTTAGTTTTTAATCAACCCCTGGGACGCGCGCCGGTGGGAACTCCGGTACTCCCAAAAAAGTACCGTCGAGCGCCAGTGGGAATTGCGTATCCAAAGATATCGCCCGTTGTCTATATTTTACTTAATCTTATTATTTTAGCCAATAGGAGTGTTACACATTAATCAATTCTGCTGTCTATGCTCTTTAATAATGAATTGATTGGTTGTAACTTTCATAGAAAAAACATAATATTGGACATTGAAAACAGTATGAGACGCCGAAACGTCATGTCATGGGTGTGTCGAGTAATATTTATTCCTGTAGTTTTGATTACAAATGCATTTAGTACAAAATGTAAAGTCGGTAAAGCTCGGTGTGACTCCAAATAATGTGATTTATATAAATTTTGTGAGATGTCAGTGCCGGCAAAGTTCGAGGTTAGAAAAAAATCCAAATCTTAATGAAATTAAATTTATGGAAGATGCAGTAAAGGGGTATGTTTTATTTATTACTTTCAGTGTATAGAAAATATTTCTAGGTTTCTAATAATATATAAATCGTCAAAATCGGATGAAAATTAAAAGAAATATAAACAAAAAAAGTGAGGCGGTCAGGCTGCTAGACGTCGATACCTTAAAGTGACGCCCGACCATAACAAAATCGCTCGAAGCCCGACGCCCCAGAGGTTAAAGTTGTTACATCTATGACACTGTTGAAAATGCTTTTATTTATAAAATTTAAATATCACCTAAAACGGTGATTTTAGGATGCCATCGTCAACAGCCACTTTTAATGTCCCTGCTGCTGGGATACTAGCCTTCCTTATAAATGGATAAGAAGAGGAGATAATGAGATAAGGATGCCGTCATTACACCATAACGTTTGTTTGTTTATATAAAAATTAAAAACAAACTTTGATTTCAACTATTCAATGGATTAACAAAGACGTATCTCTAAGTATCTCGGATTTTTACGTGAATTACGACATTTTTGCCTGCTGGTTACTTGTAACCCTATCTTTACTTTTACCTAAACAATAAAGGGGCAATGTAAAAGTCCATTAACTAGGGAAAATGTTCTTAAATCAGGACTATAAAAGAAAAGGGGATTTCCATGACATGGTGTAATGTAGCTATTGTAGCAGCATGACGAGCTATTATGTTATGAGATAGCAGAAAGAAAATAAAAGAACATCTAGTCTTAAACATAATGGGTTGAAGTCTCCTTATTAAATTAATTTTAGTAAAAAGTCACACAAGTTAGTTTTATAGAAGAGAATAAGTACAAGACGTAAAGTGCTTAACTTTTTTTAACCGACTTCCAAGAAGGTGGAGGTTCTCAATTCGGCTGGTATATATTTTATGTAATAAATATGTACACCGCTGCCAGCGGGATGGGTCGGCTCATGTCTGCATGTGCTAAAATGTGTTGAGATATATATTTTTGTTTTGATTTTATGTTAATTACCTATGATGTTTGAGTTGAGATGCGTGACACTGCTTGATCAGAATAAATAAAAATAAATAATGTTCTCTAATTATTCCATTTTTTTTTATCTTACTTAAATTACGCTTTGTGATTATAGCCCAGTTAATGCGTCTTCTAGTAATATTGTAAGTTGTGTCTTATGTTAATGGGTAAGGCCGACTACTTTGCCGATTTCTTTATGATTGACAAAGTCCGCAAGTTTGAGTAAATAAATAAAAAAAATGGTGACGATTTTTTTATGAACTAATTATTGTCAAAATGAAGTCACATTTTCACTGCAAAACTGAAAAGAAATAAAGTAAGTACAACGTATTTACACAATTAAATTGACGTATTTTTTTAAACATTGCGTTCTGGTTCCATACAAAATTTGAGTGTCTCCCATGAGACCTTGCATTGGATATTGTTGATTCATTTGGGTACTAAGTTAAAAATACACAAAGGGTTATTTCCGTAATAATGTGACGTAAATATAGGAAACGTATATTATGATTGAGTAGCTTTTATTATATTTTATAATAAAATCATCGCAAAATAAACGTGTCTCCATATATTTTAAGTTTGTTAAATTTTTTATCCGATACTGTTTTCGGCAGATTTAACTTTAAAAACTGGCACTTTAAGAAGTGCCAACACTTTTTTTTGTGGAAATGGCTTCTTCCGTTTTTCACAGCGCCAACACTGCTGTGGTTGACGTTTATGTTGACAGTTCTATTCCACCATTTTGTTTGAAGAAAAGTGTTGAAAGAATTTGTGTTCGCAGCGTGTCAAACTAATTTCGCGAAAAAAGCTGTTTTTCGTTATAGTAAGTACTTAAATGTTTTCTTAAAATTTGATTTCCATACTTCTTATGGCTAATGGTTAGTTACAGAGGATTTGTGCAAGATATTAGGTAAAATACGAAAGAATTAAAAGTGGGGTTGAATTAACCCTGTAGCATGGGCGCCCGTTAGTAATTCGAATCCGTTACCGTCCGTAACCTAAAGCTTAGTTTACATCATAGTTTTCTATTTTAATTCGGAGAATATAAAAATGATGATGATATTGTACCTCGCCGCTACTTTACAATCATAAACATGAAATAAAAAATCTTCTGTAAATTCTTCGGTCGTGGGTTCGATTCCCACTCAGGTCAAACATTTTATGTGATGAACATGACTTGTTCCTGGGTATTATATATCTTTGTATGTATTTATTAATTTTGTTACATTTCCGTTGGTACTGATATCCGTAACACAAGTGCTTCATTGAAATAAAACAACTTTTAAGGATTTTTAATGGAATCGTATTTCACGAACTAAGATCGGATTGTCCGTATTTTTTTAAGGTTTTTAGAGTTTTTTTTTATATTTTTCCAAATTTTTGGCCGTGGTCACGCACTGGATGACTGGATGGCTGAAAAGGTGCCGAATGTCGGGAACACAAGCGCGTTAAAAATCCGTAAAAGTTGTTTTATTTAAATGAATAGAGCGCGCCAAACTCAAGCTGTACTTCAGCTAAAGTTATCTCGGAGTCAGATCTATGTGTGAGATGATGTGTGATATTTAATATTATTAAAAAATGAGTTTTGAGTGTATTTAACGCGAATGTTCAACTGCAACGTGTAAGAACTTGAAAAAGAACTTAATCGGGCATTATATGGGTTCTAATTAAAAAGTTATTAATGACACTTCTGTAGTCGAATGTGTTCATTTAGTTTGATCATAAATACAAGAAATCTGTTACTTATGAACATTATTATTATTTATGAACAAACTGAAAAGGTTATTAACTCTTGTTAATAACCTTTTCAGTTTGTTTGTACTGTACAATACTACACGTTTACTACCTACTGACTTTGTTAACAGAATTGACTTTATTAGTTTGATTTAACTCTAATAGAATGACCCTAATACTTAACATGTGAGCAAGTGTAATACTCGTATGCATGAATCTGAAAAAGGACTTAAGTACTAAAAATATGGGAAATTATAATATTATTATCTGAAAAAGGACTTAAGTACTAAAAATATGGGAAATTATAATATTATTATCTGAAAAAGGACTTAAGTACTAAAAATATGGGAAATTATAATATTATTATAATTTCCCATATTTTTAGTACTTAAGTCCTTTTTCAGATTCATGCATACGAGTATTACACTTGCTCACATGTTAAGTATGTATAAACCTGAAGATCTTGAATACTAAAAGTGTGGGCAAAGGTAATATGCATGGACATAAAGAGCTTAAATGCTGAATAGCTTTATCTTGGTGTAATTTAAAACTCGCACTAACCTGCCACTTAAGGATGTCATATAAAGCCACTTACGTCTGAGGTAGAATACCAAAATCTAGAGCCTCGGTAAACCAGAGAATGGAATGAATAAAACATTGTATACTATGAGAAATGGCACTATTTTTGTTGATTTAATGTTTAAAAAAACTATTCTCAACAATAATAAAAAAAATTACTTAGTTGATATTTTTATTTTGCAGTTTTGTTTGATCTTTTTATTGTACGTGAACTAGACTTTATAATTTTGTCGCGGTTACGGACGCTTACGGACGGTAACAGACTACCGTCTGTAACCGCGTTAGCGGCAAAGTTTCTTAGCATTACCCTAATGCACCTTTATTTTTCTTTTTATGCTGTTGCCATTGTATTTTTTATATTTATACACCTTAACATGTTGTACATTAAGTACCTGAAGTACGACATGCTCACTCCAACGTTTTATCGGCGGTATCATGTGAGGCGGGTCATTACGTTCCCTAAAATATGGTTGAGCGAAGCGATGGCTAGTTCATGCGTCATGCTCGTGAACGGGTGCCGCCAGTGGAAATGGGTCTACTTCAGTCTGCTTATCTTAAAGTTGTGCTTAAAGCTTAAATATTTTCATCTAAAATAAATTGATACTGACCTGTATGTACCTCACAACTTGCAGTACAGTAATCTTGTATTGCGAGAAGTGGTGTAATGTACGATAGATATAAGTCTTTCTCTGCCAGTTGAAAATTGTTTACGGTTACAATAACCATAAAATGTAATATTATAATTAGTATTTTCTTTTTGTGATGGAAATTGACCTTACTGATATGTTAAGGTCACTTTTCAATTTGACGATTCTGTATGAAATAAAACGGGGAGAAAAATACAGCCCTTGACGAGTTTCTTGCCGGTTCTTCTCGTTACCACAGAATACTTAATAGTACTAATCGTTAAGTTAGTAGTAATCGTTACAAGGTTTACCGCCGTAGGGTTTGTGAACCGATGGCGTAGCTTCTTTGACGGTTATAAGTGCTTGTAACAGCCTAGACTGAATAACTGATTCTGACTTTGATTACGCCGAGATTTCTGGTCCGATTTACGTGATTCTTTTTTTATTTGATGCGGAATAGTGCCAATTGGTCCCATAAAAATGTGATCAGTTTGGTCTAGTACTTATTAATTTTATGAACATATTTGTTAACTTAACGATGTAATTTTCACGATACTTTGTTTATAATGTGCATTAAACCCAATTTTAACTAGAAAAATTCTACTGTAGTTTACATAACAACATAATATTATAGACACTAAAAAGTAAAAATAAAAACGCACCGTTAAAAAAAGTTTAAAAACCAAAAAAGAAAATTATGCCTTTTAGAGTCGGTGCCAGCCAAGGCAAGAAAAAAAAAGTAGAATAATTCATTGGATGACAGTGAAGCTGAACTCCGCACCAGAAAAAAACTACACAGGTTTGAAGATCCCTCAAATAATAAAGAGGTTTTAGCGTGTTTTTACTGTACTTGCTTAAAGAGGTAGTAGTATAGGAACCCATACCAACCATTGGAACTGTGTGTGTGATTATGAGTTACATTTGCTGTCAGGGCTTTGCAACGCATAACAATTACAATTACAATTTCAAAGCTCAGCTGTATTTCTGGATTATGTTAATTTGATTAACCGAGACAAATCCACTTGCCAGAATAGCTCCCTCAGAAATTCCGTAGGGCCATAGTTAGCTGCACGGTCACATCATTTTATCGAAGCCTGAAATTCTAAGGGATGGGAAAACTGTGAGAACCGTAGTGTAGTGTCCCAAAAAGTTGGTCTTAATGATGCGGAGTAGACTGTGGGGATGCTTCTTAAATAAATATTGATAAAACGAAAATGCCCATGTTGAAACTGCTCTATGATTCAATGATAATCTCGATAATAAAAAAATAGTTATGACAAAATGGAACTCAATCATATTAATAATATTTTATTGAAAATATCATTCATAGCAAAATAATCGCTATAGCCTATCAATAATTTCATAAATACAATAATAATATAAATAAGCCTGAACTAGGATACCCTGTGTTTCAAATAACAACTTATACAAAAACTTAATTAAACAACACACAATAAATAGTATTCGTACGGTGTTAACACCGCACATCTATTGCTGACATGCGACATACTTAGCGCGCGTCATTATTGTTTACTTGATTAATAAGAAAAATAACAAAAATAAAATTACCAATAATAAGGTATCAAAACACTCTTAGGACACAAAGAAATAAATTAAATCGGAAATAAAAGTAATTTAAGACATATAATTAATAAATAATGCCAATTAATCAACTATTAGTAAAGATAACAAGTGTTCTTAAGCGCCTACATAATCTATGGTGTTAACATATCTTCTATCTGCAATTTTCTTAGCAGGGCACTCGGCATCTCCCGTTTTATGATCGCGGGGCTTCTTGAAGCGCAACACGGTGGGCGAGAATAATAGGGTCCCTTTCATAGGATTTTTGAAAAAAAAATTGCTTGCATTATCTGTTTTTGGTTATCAGTTTGATTAGTTACATCAATTTATTGAAAAAAAAAATGGTCTCGGTATTCCCAACTTTATTTTACTACAGTAAACCCGCGCGCAAAGGTTTCAAATGTATGGAAACACAATTTGTTTTGGCCATATGTTCTTTCGTTCTTGCATTGTAAGGCTGAAACTCATAGGGCTTATTACTGAGACTGTTACAAAGCCATGTGACCTTTGAACTTGGCCCCGGACGACCCCGTTCAAAGGATATGAATTTTTTAAAATTGCTTGTTTGGGTACTTTTGTAGTATGGGTTTATGGGGTTAAAATTCAGATTTTTCCGTGTTTTCTGCATAGTACTTCGTTATTTAGACTGAGTATCTCATTATCTACTATGTAAAATAAATTCAATCAAAAGTGCACTTAATTTTTTTAAATAATTATTCTTAACTTAAATACTACGGATAAAGGACGATGGATGTGTTGTTTACTTGCTTGAATAATTATTTGACTATTGCTTAAAAGCCGCGCGCCATTAATAAAACTAACTTAAATAAGTTTTCAGTGGGCAAGTTTTTATTTACAACTTACATTAAATTTAATAAAATAATAATTAAAAAAACGTAAATAAGTTTTCTGTATACAAGTTTAATTTATAACTGACATTAAATTATTTAGTAACGTAACCTTAACTATTAAAAAAAAAAAACAAAAAAAACAGTCAACATAATATTACAACTAAAGTATTTCTACCTACATAAACTAGTCTAAAGTTTAGTACCTACATTCACACTAAAATTATTTACACAATAAAAATGCTTATCTATAACAATACATCGTTAAAATAATGATAGGTACTTAACCTAGTTATATAAAATGTAAATACATTAACCGATTTATTGTATAAAGAAAAAACAACAACATTAGTTAATTAATATCTATGTCAAACAGGTTATCTACATCTACAAATTCTAAATTTTCTTTATTCTCACTAGAAGTTAATAACAATAACAATTTAGCTTCATCTGAAAGAGCTTTACTTGGTCGACTTATTATTTTAGGCCTAAAACTTGATAGGTATGGGTCAGAGGATATTAACAAATTATGGATTATATCCTCATTTGTAGCAATCCTGCTAGTTTTCCGTGAGTGGAAAGTTCTGATTTTTTGAAGTCTTTGTTACGTGCTTCAGAAGCCTCTTCAGAGAGTTTGCCGATGGGAATAAAATTGTTATTATATCAGCGCCATGGATAAGTATTTTATGCACGTTTGAAGGCATATAATACCACGGAAAGTTCGACATATTTGCGTGCAGTCGAATCACAATATTGCCGAAATTTATCCACGTCAACAAACTCTCCACAAGAGATAACTTGAAGAATCACTCCAAATCTTTTAATAAGTTCTTTATCCACACCTGTGATTAGCGCAGTTGCTTCAGGATTATCAAAAAATCTTCTTGCAGTGTTTCCATCATTGCTAGTGCCAGCACCTTGTCTTACTACATCCACAATAAGTCCCATTTCAGTTCGAAACAGATCTTGTATCATCTTCTTTCTGTTGTTTAATTGTTGCTTTAAGTCTTCACCCTTAGCTTGCCATTTCTTGAAGTCGAGGCGATAAGCAATATGTAAGATGCATTCCATGCATCTGATTTTTGCATGATGAGTAGATAGGCCAAACTTAAACATCTCCACAGACTGTGTTCTATGCTTTACCATGTCGATATCATTCATTTCACTCGATTTCGCTTTGCATATATCACACGAAGCTGTCGATGTGTCCGATATGTGTGAAGTTATCTTACCATCAATCATAGTCATGTGCAATTTATGACTGACATTTGCATTTTCGAAAACAGTTGGTTGAAGAGCAGTGATTTCTTGTTCAATTGCAGCAATTTATTCTTTAATCTTCAGGTCATTTTCCTTCGCAAATTTAAAATAAATAGGTCGACAGTAAAAAGTTGAAGAAGCTTTGGGGTTTTCCCATATTAAATCACCAGTATCTGCTCTCACCAGCTTCAGCGGCACAAATGAACACATGAAGATATGGAATCATCACCATCCATTATTTGGTTGTAGTTGCTGTGTCCAGATGCACCATCAAATCCCCATTTACTGATAAGTGTGGATTCACCAGTTAAATCTATTGATATAGATTTTAACAGTCTCTTGACTGATACATCTAAAATAGACTGGAGCTTAATTTTAACATCTGTCTCCGTTATTAACGCATCTTCTCTTGCTACGTAGCACTCTTTCTTCGCCTGCTTAAGAGCATCATATGATGGAAATATATCACACCCCATATCTCTTGTTGTCTGCCTTAAAGTAATATACTGCCACTTTGATAAATTTAATGATGTTGACATACCCAGTGCCTTGTCAGCAGAACAAGGTCGTTTTATTGATTTGAGACAACCTCGAAGCATCTTTGCACCCTCAGGGTTCTTAATAAAATGCTTCACTAATTCTGCAAAATCGTTTGGTTTTCATTTTCTTGGCCAGTGCATACGCAAGTGTATCGAAATCATTTTCAGCAATGAGATTTTCAGTTCTTCTTCTTTTTTGCAGTGGACTTAAGTTGGAAAATTCTTTCCTAGGAGTGAAAGTAGCGGTGGATGTTGATACAGACACACTTTCAGAGACAGTGCATCCCGCTGATGAACTCGGTATTTCGACTGACGAAATACTTGTTGCAGCATCTTCAAAACTCATCACTACACTCAATTCTCCTTCTTCAGTTCTTGACAGATTGCCCAGTTGAAGAAACTCTGGCCATTTTATTTCTTCATCCAGCCAGTCTGCATACTTCTTGAAAAAATTGCTTTGTGTAAAATTAGAAGACTTCCATTTTCGTTTCAAATTACTGGTGTAAGAAGCACAAAAGGTTTTCAAAGATATTTTTTGTTCTTCAAAACTTGCCATTTAATTAGATACTAAATTTTGAACAAACAATAGCAAGTAATGACTGCAAGTAACCCTTTGCATTCCTCAGAACCTGCCACAACAATAGATAGGACCTATTTTTTTAGCGCCTCATCAATGGCACGCGGCTTTTAAGTAATAGTCAAATAATTATTCAAGCAGGTAAACAACACATTCTTTATCTATTGTACTTTAGTTAAGAACAGCTATGCAAAATATTTAATATGGGTAACTTTGATTGATTTATTGCGTACGAGGTAGTTATGTACCTAAGCCACATAGTAGATAATGAGATACTCAATCTAAATAACGAAGTACTATACAAAAAATACGGAAAAATCGGAATTTTAACCCCATAAACCCATACTACAAAAGTACCCATTGCCATACCCTTGCAGGGTCATGTTTATGGGTAATTTTTTATGTATTTACCATCTGTAATAACCAACATGTTGCAATAAATGTTATGACTATGACTATGACTACCCAAACAAGCAATTTTAAAAAATTCATATCCTTTGAACGGGGTCGTCCGGGGCCAAGTTCAAAGGTCACATGGCTTTGTAACAGTCTCAGTAATAAGCCCTATGAGTTTCAGCCTTACAATGCAAGAACGAAAGAAGATATGGCCAAAACAAATTGTGTTTCCATACATTTGAAACCTTTGCGCGCGGGTTTACTGTAGTAAAATTAAGTTGGGAATCCCGAGACCATTTTTTTTTTCAATAAATTGATGTAACTAATCAAACTGATAACCAAAAACAGATAATGCAAGCAAATTTTTTTTCAAAAATCCTATGAAAGGGACCCTATTATTCTCGCCCACTGTGCGCAAGCATGTTGCACATTTTGGCCGCTCCTCTGTCTTTGGGCACTCTTTTATAGCGTTACCTACATCGCCGCAGTGGGCACAGGTGTTGACCTCTTCCCGGCACGTTTTGGCTGCATGACCGTACTGCTGACATCTTTAGCACCTTGTTACTTAAGTGAAATCTCTCACAGGGCATGATGACCAGTTCACAAACATTCTGTCGTTGGTAATTAAAGCCTTTCGTATGGCTGCAGAGACTTCGATGATGTAATAACAGGTCTCGGCACTCCTTTTCCTAGACTTATGACTAAGTCTGATCTTGGTTAAAAAGGTCTCAAGTATCATATACCTTGGATTTCGCCGGCTAAGTTTTGTTGATAAATAGAATTAAAAATTTCTATTTCCTGTATGCAGATTGGAATACCGATAATTGCAATTTTTGGCTTTCGTTTGTAGGCTTCGTCCACTGTGTTTCTCAATGTCGTCCTTGATAGCAGTACTGATGATCACGCCGCCGTTCCTAGTCTTATGAAGAGCCTTTACGTGTAGTTACATTTGGTCTGGTTTGATGATTTTATGGAGTTATTGTGTCGTCACTCGACTTCATCTTGCCGGAAGGTATATGGCCACAGAGTTTATGTTGATTGGCTTCATGAAGTTGTTAGTACTTTTTTGGCGAAAGAGGTAGTACTCGCGACTGACTTTGATGCCTCTTCTATACTTTGTTTAAGGGCTTGAATTTGCTGCGAAAGGTATTTTTTTTTTAGGGTTTGATGGGAATGATGAGATTTTTTCTTGAGTGACTGGTATTTGAGATGCTCCATTGCTAATTTAACGGCACAGATTACTTATCCAAAGTCTTTGATCCGAATTAAGTATTCCTTCACACGAAATACCGCACACTTCATTAAGACACTGCTCGATGGTCTTCATCCACTGGATCTCCGGCATGGCCACAACTTTCGGGGGCTCATCTTCCTGGAGGGCGCGGGCGGGCAACTAGGGCGTGGGCGTGGGTGGCAGGCTGCGAACGCGTAAGAGCGCTCGTTTTCCATTTTTAAATAGCTTATGTATCAGTATACATTTTAAACAAATATTTAACTAATATGCTTAGAGAAACACGAATATCAATGACACACATAAGAATGTCTTCCGTATATGTAAACGATGTCACAGTTTTGCACTTGATTGTTTAATGAATTGTATTTATTAAACGACACGTCCGATCACATCTGCGACTACTGTACATCGTTCGTTCATCGTTCGTTCGTGTAAGTTCGTTCAAGATCAATGAATTTCAATAATTCTCATGCGAATTTAATATTTCGAATGATTAAAAAAAAAAAACCTGTTCATGTGGGGTTTCTTGGGTAATTCCAACTTGTATCTTGGTGGTTCTGCCCCCCACCGATAAAATAACGGTAAATAGCGCTGGGCACAATGTGTTGTAAACGACCCATCAAGGGATTAGCCCCAACACGAAGCAGAGAGGTCGAAGACGCTGAACGCTGAATACAGCAAGGAGGTCCTAATCAGCATCACCAATGCCAAAAAACATGGAAAAACATCATACAAACTGAGATTATTGGCTCACGAAGTTCTGTTTTCGTAATATTTGAAAATTATTTTTTATTATTTCGACGCTACTTAGAGCAATAAAAAATATATATTCGTGATGAGGACAACATGGACAACATTTGAACACATATCCCTTACATAACAAGGGTTGGGACAAACTTCATACTAAAGTGCCCATTCTCCTTAACAATATTAATATTTACCACAAAACGATAATATTATTTATGGTACACAATTACCACTGTATGTTACGTACATTACTGGTATTTCTATTGCCGAGTGAGCACAGTGTACCGAGCTGGCAGTGAAAACCAATGTTTCGGTACGGTGGCATCGATATTTTCCGCTAGAAAACCCACAATGTATTGCTATATTTGAGGTGGAGTTGTTATTCTAAAGTGATCGAATAAACAATAATTACAGCGGGTCTACCATCACCTATTAGAAACCAACGTCATAAGAACGTTTTGTTTGCTTTTTTGTTTTTGTTGAAGTTGTCACATTCGACACACTTCACATCTTAAAGGAGGTGATTGAGCAAAAACAAGCTTACTATAAGATATTCGTAGTACGAAATAATATGGTAAAGTTGAAACAATACTGCGCTAAGAGATGGCGGTAGGCTCCTTGATCTCTAATCTATAATAAACAACTAATAAAACTAATCTTTAAATACAATTATAAATATAAAATTCTATGAATCTCTAAGATCTATGAATTACAAAGCATTACGCATTATGTACTAGCTGTTTTTTTTGTTGCTCGGTTGTATTGTGAGAAAGTCTCTGGCTAAGGTGAAAAAAGAAACTCAATATGAAACAATCTTTAAATCTTGAGAGATTTAAAAGTGATCCATATTGAGTTGAGTGAGACCGCCATGGACTTTGATACCTTACTTAACTACTTATATTACAAACAGTATATAATTATTATTTTTAAACTAGATGAACAAATCCGAGCAGTTTTATATTTAAAGTCATGCATGATATATGCTGTTCCAAGCGCTTTGCTAACAAATTTCTTATGCGAACCGCAAAAAAATTTAATGCGCTGCTTGCTGATGTGTTTCCCGATTCCTACAACCTTGGTCTCTTCAAGGCTAGAGTGAATAGGTAATTCCTGGGCAAGCATGTTACACCTTAGAGCACATCCTGTTTATTAAGCACGATGGTGGTCAAATGCCTGACCAGTTGCCCAATAGTAAAAAAAATCGTAAAAAAAATTACGCTGCATTAAATTAAAAACAAACTTACAAACCCTATTTCCCACCAAACCAATTCCCATTTATAAAAATATTAGTAAGATTAGTTTTTTGAAATTATCAACAAAATAGAATTCGCAAATTAACTATCATCATCATCATCAGCCTGTGGACGTCCACTGCTGGATATAGGCCTCTCCTAGCTCACGCCTATTGTGGCGTTCAATTCAAAGGAGGTAGACTACTGCTACCACGCTAGCCAGACGGGTTGGTAGAGGGTTTGTTTCAAGTTTTCCTTCTCTCGCACAGGTGTTCAATGCGTCAGGCCTCTTAGTCGACTCTTACGACGTCCCAGGCATGAATGGAATGGTGACACTGGTATTCTTAGGCCGTCACCACACGGAAAATTAACTATACACATTTGATATTAATTCCAATTTTATAGCTCGAAGCATTATTGAGATAAAGGGTTTTGATCGACACTTAGACTTAATTAAAAGGAATGAGCATTCACGTAACATATTTTCACAAAAAAATTATCACGCTATCTTCAGTAGAATCAGATGTGGATGATGTTTATATTGTAATACTTATAATGTTTGATGGAACATTCATAAAAAAATGTACAGAATCGAATGTTCACCCGAATAATTTGATTCAATTAGGTACCTATATTGAATTGCCGAGTTCTGAACAGAAAAAATAAATAACGGTTTTACGATCGACTCGAAAGAAGATATAAGAATATATATCATAGAAAAAAGAGGTCGAGATGGTAATTGGACATTATAGGTTCGATATACCTACATAGAATACAGGCGATAACTTCCAATTTGACCCGATATTATGATCGAGTTCGCCGTATCTCTAGTTTGTAGCATTTCTTTCAAACAGTTCCTGTTGGCGATAAGTCAGGACGTGCAATCGTCATGCTTGTTCGAAAAATACGAATGCATTCGAAAAACTAAATCTTTCCGGATTAAAATGGGTCACTAGATTATTCTCTGCACAGCTATTTTTGTTTCGTACCGTTGCTTTTGGATGAAAATTTGTAGTGGTACTACAAATTTTCATCCAACAGCAACGGTACCAGTATAGATCTCTTTCAGATAAAAAATTTTAGTAGCTACCAGTGGCGAAAGTTCCATATATACCGATTCCCATCGATGTCCCTAAGAGCCTGCGCAGACGACCGACATCGGAGGACTTTTTGTCCGCGACAGGACCTTATTACTAAGAATATAAAGTTGAATATATTACGAAGACTATCGCGTACTTTTTAAGGATATACGCGATCTAAGTTCAATCTTATTTGGTTAACAATAAAGACGTGTCGCGGACAAAAAGTCCTCCGTTATCCGTCGTCTGCGCTAGCCATAATAGAAATTCAACCCCAGCGATCCACCATGCAAATCATAATTATTATATCAATAATAAATAACTGGTGGTGTAGTGGACGATGTCCAGCATATTTTGTTAGAGTGTAATAAGTATCGCATCGAAAGAGAGAATGCGATCAACGCAATCCAGCTTAATGTGTTGAATGTCGGTGTAGCGCAAAGCATCCTGTCGGAACCGATTTCTGACTCCGCCATGATGCTTTAAAAAATAGCTCATAAGTACCGCTTATAGTTGTTAAGTTTAAAATGTATTGGGGTTCGATGGAACTGACATGTTTCCATAAAGAAACATAGTTCCTAAAAAAAAATAAAGAGGAAAAAAAATAAAAAAATAAAAAACTGTCACCAATTAGTTAAATATATTACCTACGGATGCCAGGCAGTTTCTAAGTAACCAAAATGTTTTATTTTCCATGTTTATTATTGTCTGACTTCTTGATTTTTCTTAGTTCGGCTTACCTTCGCCATATTTTGACCTCTCGCCACTGGTACCTACCTTTTTTTTCACTGGTACCTACCTACAAAGTATAATGAAATCACGGACCAATAAGTTATTGACTGCGCAATACTTAGTAATACTTCGGTTGACATAGATATACCTGGGGGTTAATAGAATAGTTATTTGTTATGGAAGGCTGGAAAGTTGGTTATTAGCGGCGAGTTACAAAACGCTAAAAACTTTTCTGCCGAGCGCAACATACCTACAATTTTTCACCTCACACCAGCGCGGAACATTTTATGGTTGTTGCCGCGGTCAACTTCCGATAAAAAAATAAAAAAAACAAAAAAAATAATCTAAATACTTATACCTTATTCTTGTTGTTTTAATGATATAAAAAAATAAAATAATAAAATAGTGAGTATTATAGTTATTTCAAAGTTATTTAATATTTAGGAATATATTGTAACTTATAAATAACATTTTAGTTTGTTATTATTGATACCAAGTGTGTTGCTCCATCTAAGATACTGAGACAAAGTGCGGTACGACTACAATACCCTCATCTTAAATCTTAATCACATGAAGATAAATGAAACTCATACCAATATAACATACTACGTTATCTATGAGAGAATCTAATCCACCTCACGTACCCAGAACCCAGGTATTAAAAAGGTTAGTTAACCTAAACTGGCATCTAAATCCAACCACCATAAATCAGTATTATTACCGGTTTCAATTAATTGCTCAGTCAATTGATCTCCATCTTGGTCGGGTACAAGGTGCTTTTGCATTTCAAATGAGTTACAAGCTTCCCGCACGTTGTTTTGGGGCGGGCCCGTCCGTCGTGTCTGGGTAGAGATGCTATGTTGAATTAAGGTATCATGACAGTGGGAGCAAGCTTCCAAATGTCAGCTATTTTTAATTGATAAAAATTTTAAAAGGCAACTTTTTGAATGTTTTTTTAGGTAATTGTTTGTAATTTGTTCCAAAGTGTGTGTGTTATCTTTCCGCGTGCTGTGATTATTATTTAAAAGTTTCGTTAAATACAGAGTAAACTTTGAATTGAATCCTTTGTCTTATTTATTGTGTTATTTATAAACTAAGGCCCTCGTTTTTGCAAACGGATTTTAAAATAGGCACACAGCAGGTACAATAGGTCTACTCGGTACATATCTTCCAAAATATTTTTTACAAGGAGCAGAACTGCCTTTTTGGTTTTAAAAAGCTGTCACCATTGCCCCTGCTATCACTTTTCCATATTCCGGGCACAGTATTTTATTTATCCTATCCTTCTTATATTATACATTCAAAAGTATATCAGTTTGTTTGTTTGTTTGTTCCTTTTTCACGCAAAACTACTGAAGGGAACGGATTTGGATGAAATTTGGTATGTAGGGACTTCAAGTAGTGGACTAACACATAGGCTACTTTTTATCCCAATAATCCCACAGGAACGGAAACCACGGTCAGGTTTAAAATCATTTAACATTCAATTATGATATATTTATTAAAAAATCATTTATGATTCAATTATTATATAATTGAATGTTAAGTGATTTTTGTAATAAGGAAACGTGGTTGTTAATATGAAATTGCTTGAGCTTTAATCAAACCTGCTTGTTTGCCCTTCTCTCGTTGTGACCCCGGCCGAGCCGTAGCTTCTGCAGTCGGTCGCAGTATTCACTTGAGTGATGTTTGTTCCGTCCTACAGCATTGTGCATATAACGCTCACTGCATAATCAACGCTTGTTCTAAACCCATTCCAACCCTTGGAGTGGCCAACTGTAAACACTGGATTGTCAGTTAAATTTCAGGGTTAATCAATTTTAAAGTAATTGACATGTTCGTTAAAGATGTAGATGTCACAGTAGATAGGTATGATGCCGTGTTATAATAATATTAATAAATCCATTTATTTCAGGCATCTGGCCCATACAATAAATACCTTAAACCTATACATATTAAATTACAATTTTATATTAATTTTATTTCACATATGGACGGCGGGCGGTGTCCGGTAGCCGAATGCGGTGTCCGATAGACGACCGTGGAATCGTCGCCGGAACAAATCACCTTTCAAACAGCCAAACCAAAAAAAAACAAACCAGCCATAAAAAGGGGTAGCCATAATGGGGCCGACATTTTTATTTTACTTAAATAAAAATGTCGGCCTCTTACGGAAAGAGCAAATTTTATTATAGCACATATTTAAATACACAACTCCATTATGGAACATATATAGCTAAACTATATCGGAACCAAGATTTCAGACGTTTATCGAATTTACATAGTATTATTGAGGTAAAAAAAAATAAACAAAAAAAAAATATCTCGGCTTCTATATTACATAAGTAAGCCAAAGTTTAACACTCAGATTCAGTAGCTGCTGAAAAAAAACTTTAATGTGATACTTTAAAATAGTAATAAAACATTGAGTGGCCGCTGAAAAAAAATGACGCCACTAGTCCATATAAAGGTACCCAAACACCATTTCACTCATGAAGGTCGAAAGATGTTTGGTCGGTGCCCTCACCACGAATGTGATACGCACTGCACTAGAAATATAGCAGCTTGCACATTCTATTATATCTACAATTATAACGATATTACTGTTCTAAGTGTTATATTTTCGGTGTTTTAAATACAGACGAAGTTTCCTCTCACTCTGTGTTGTAGTGGAAGCGAATGCAGAAATTAATTAAAAAATAAATTTCACTCTAACTTTTGTACCGTTCCCGCTATTATTTACACTTGTGAAACTTATAATATTCGTCAAGAAACTCATGGTCAGAAATTGTTTTTACTACATACTTTCTTTAGTTTTTCTTTCATTTTTCTTTCGTTTGGGCATACAGCGTATTGTATGCGTAAGTCTGTTTATACAAATATTTTGTTTACAAATACTTTGTTTGTATTTTCCATCGACAGATGTTTCGCGGTATTTGTGGTTATACTCATTGAATATTTTTTTTAACCATTTAACCGTCAATCGCAGTTTCGGGGACACCGCGTGGAATCGATGTCGCATCCCTAATACTATTTATAAGTTTCATAGTGATTGTTTGGACGTTTGCTACTCAATCATGACAAACGGTTGAACGGATTTAGCATACATATAGTTTAGTAGTTTAATCCCGGTCAAATTAGCTAGAAATTTTCCGAATGACCACACGAACGAAGTCGCGGACGAAAGCCAGTTTAAAATAAAGCTTGATAATTTGCTCAGAATGTAGTTGTAAATGACTAGTGTTTGAGTCCGCGAAATCGCTAGTTGGTCCGCGGCATCGCAAGGCGTTAATTAAATAGCTCTCGCTGTGACAGCTGTCTAATACAGTGATAGCTCAGGAGCTGGACGTTTTATTTGTAAAATGATGAGTTTTATAGTTATTTATAAAAATAAATTTACACACAGGTAAGCTTCTAACCTACCTTATGGATACAAGATAACGAATAAATATGATTGTCTTATCTTACGCGATATTTTTTCGAAGCCCCCGACTTCTGCACCAAACAGGTAACACATGTTAAGGTTACTAATTCCTTTTAATTAGCTGATAGAGGTTTTCCTTGTTCAAAAATCAAAACCAACAAAGTTGTCCAACACTTTTTTTTTGTAGGTGCCAATCTTCAGGCGAAATAGGCTGTACGACTATAATATTATGTGTTATGCGACTAAATTACTTATATTATTTATTAAGCGCGAATGGATTTCATTTTCCACTGAAATGCATAGTTTAGTTGTTCACTAAGTTTTTGTAGGAACAGAAACAAAGCTACACGGACAAATTGCTGACCAAGTAGACGGAATGAGCGTGCAAAGTTGGTCAGGCACTGGTACAAATTGTTCTCGCCGTGACATGTGTCCACAAAACTAAGTTAGTATGGGAGCTAGGTGTTAAAAATATAGTGTACATACGAATGTAACAGAAACTTTATAAATTCTTTAAAATACTGAAGCGTTTTCAGTATCGTCGTCGTGTCGTCCTTTCAGTGGTTTCTTATCACTTATAAGAACAAGGAACTTTACAGTTTTTTTATGGATTTAAGTCTAATTAATAGACTAATTTACGTAGAAAGTCACATACTTTGTTAGACTACAATTTCGATAATAATCAATTTCAGATTCATTTCCCCCTTTCGTTTAATCTTTCGTTGTTTTTAATCAAGTATCAAAGTGAATTGGTCACCAAATCCCATACTTTTGATCAGAGCTTTAAAAACTGTTTAAAGTTATAAACGTTAGAAACAAATTAATAGTACTGGCACATAATAAATTGCATACCCGGCTCCCAGTCTATAATAGTCTCAGGACAGGGTTGGAAGTTAGCGGGAGAGTCCGCCAACCTTTCGCGTTCAGTTGTTGAGCAGTGAGAAATTAACAGCTCTTGATCTGCTAAACCAGCTGTTGGGAATTCTTTATAGCTCGCTGCAGCTTCGGTATTGTTCGGAGTAATTGCTTCATCATTTTTGAAGTAGGTTTAAGTATCAATATTGTTTCTACACAAATAAATTAGTAGTGACTGACGAATGTGTCTGAATGATTCTTTTCGCAGTTCTCTTTAGATTAATTGTTTGTAACCCTTTGTTTTCAGGGTTCTAAAAATCTAAAGACCCGTTATGATTCCGGTATGGGAAGGTAGATAGTAGTAACTTTCTAGTGTTCACTTGCTTATTGCCGACGACCTGTTTGGCGCAGGGGTACTAACCCCACCTTCTGCGCCAGAGGTCCCGGGTTCGATCCCCGGACAAGACAAATATTTGTGTGCATGAACATGTCTATTTGTCTTGGTCTGGATGTTTAATATGTATAAATACTTACAAAAAAAAAAAGTATATAAGTATGTTTATCCGTTATCTAGTATCCATAACACAAGTTCTTCATGATACTTAACGTGGGCTAGATAATTGGTGTGATTGTATGGAAATATTTATTTATTTATATATTTATTGTGTTTATTTGAAGTAAACTAGGAGAGCTCACGTTAAAATATTGTGTCTATCATCTTTTCGTTCATACAGTAATTAGTGTCGCTGCACCCACACCGAAGTTTTGTAACTAGGTGACATTAAATATCATTTATAACTTTAACAGCCCCTCCTCACTGCTTGTAAGATAGCTTTTGAAATATCGCAGTTCTAATTTACTTTAGTTGATAAGTTAGAATGTAAGGAATAAGGAGACATTGACTCCCAATACCAAAGCATTTTACAAGTAAATCAATGTTTTTATTTGATTTATTGTAAATTTTACTTAATTTAACATTAAAAATTAAAGATGCGCTAATTAAGTAAAGTATATTATATCATATAGAAGTTAAAAAAAACGTCGTAGCTCGCTCGGTGGCTCGCTCAGCTAGTGTCTTTTTGGTCTCAGTTCTAACCTACTTAACCTAGTGATACCTATCGTACTTTCCGCACCACAAAATCCAAGTACAAAAGAGGATTACTTATACCTTCCTTTTTTTCAAAAACTCTTTCGATGTTTCTAGGAACCGAAAATTTTCTACAGAATGCAAAAACACGGTCGATGACGGTATGAAGATACATACCCCGAGGGAGGTAAAAACAATATTCTGACTTGGCTCGAGATGTTTCGTCTCCTATAGCCAAGGGAGCGGGAAATACGCATTCGAGTCTATTTTCACGATTTAAATTTTATTCTGCAGTATAGAAAATGTTGGTTTGGCGCATAGCGATTTGGCATTTCACTAGTTTGAATTTCTCAATTTTTTTGTTTGGGTAGCGACAATTTTTTTCTGTTTAGTTACTTATTAAATAAATGATTCTTTTTTCCTTTTTTTGTTCAAGCATTACCTATGTTATAATAAAAGGGGTATGGATAAAGTTGGTGTCATTATCAACTTTCTACTATAAGTGAAATAGTCACTTACGGAAATAGTCAATTTTAAAAGAACATATTAAAAGACACAAATCTCATTATGGAACATAATTTAATAGTTAAACTATATCGGAATCGAGATTTCAGACGTTTATTGACTTTGTAAGATAGTAAGTATTGAGGCAAAAACAAAATGGTAGCATTGGTTTGCACAAACAAACAAACAACCTCTCATCACCCCAAACGCATATACCGTCTCCGTACCGTCGCGGGTAAAAAAATCCTAACTCCGCTCCGATATTACTTAAGGCAAAGATAATTACTCAGATATATATGAGTCTTGATTGTAACGCTTTAATACAGTAAAAAAAAAATAAGAGGCCGCTAAAAAAAAAGAAGACGCCACTAGTCCATACAAAGTCTTCCAAACCTCTTTATGTAATTGTCAGAAAATATTTGAAAACTACATATATTTTAATTACTACTTATTTATATTTATGGAAGACATCTACAGTCTCTTTATGAAATTTGGGGTTTTTTAAATTCATCAATGTATCTAGAAGTTACAAGTATTTTAGAAAAATACAATGTCGTAATTCAACCCGGTAAAAGTGGAAAAAACTTTTGGACCTTTTTTGACAGGTTTGCTTTTCAGCTATACCATGTGAGCGACCTTATGTCGCTCCTAATAGCGGTGGTTTTCGAAGTACACGTGGAAAGTTTGACGTGCCTTCCACTGTACATTGTACAGTGTACAAATACATCTCGTCCAAAACGAAGTTAATTCAGACGAAGTCCCGAGCGCTCGCTAGTTTCATACAAAATCTCTCTGCTAATGCTGTTGCTGGTTTCATACTCTCATAATATTGTTGGTATAATGGAAAAATATGATACCCTTATAACAGCGGTGAAGCTGCCTTTTTTCCGCCTACTATCTTTTAATGGAGTGTCGAGGCGAAACATAGTTATGATGCTGAATTACGATGGTAATGTCAATATTATAGCACGAATATTACGTTACTGTTCTGTTTCGTTGGTATTAAAATGAAGTATAACGTAAAGAATGTTTAAGGAAGTCTTAGCGAGGTCAAACAACGTCTTTTCGTAAGTGAAGGTAAATCATTTTATTGTGCAGTCAAGTGCAGTAAAAGTGAAGTCATCCTTAGTAATAATAGTTTGTAAATTAAATATATTTTATCCAAGTAGAATACATAAGGATTTGACAACAAGAGACTTAATTTGTCATTAAAATGTATTCATGGAAAAAGCTGCGAATGAGTGCTAGTCTGAACTATAAAATGTGGTTTTTATCATCTACCTATAATATTTTCAAAAAAAAATATAGATAAATCTCAAGTAAGAAACTGTATTGCAATTTTCAAATTGATTCTCAGATAAGAACTTATTTAGTATTTACTCAGAAGTTCTTTATTTACTATTACAACTTTTCTTATTACAAGTTCTCTCATTTTGTACTGTTTCGCAATAACTATAGATCTTTTTTAGGGTTCCGTAGTAAAACCAACAAGGCACCCTCATAGTTTCACCATGTCCGTCTGTCTGTCCGCGGCTTAGCTCAGAGATCTTTACTAGAAGTAAGGAGACCTCTAATTTGGCCCGAATGTGGATATTAATTACGCCAAAAAAGTGTTAAAGAATAAAATCTTGAAAAAATTTTTTTTCAACCCCCATAATTTTTTAAACATAATTCGTCGTGTGGAGCCGATCTTGCGCAGACGTGTACCTGCATCTATACAGATTAGCTTAGTATAGTGTAGTAATATTGCAGTTACCTACATACTATTGAGTTCGATAACAATTAAGTTCAACTGTGTGTGTAATAAGTGTGCAGTGATAGTTAACCGATGGTATTTACATCTGTTTTGTGAACGGTCAGCTACTTTTATTGATATTTTGCGGTCGTAATGCAACGTACACCACCGTCGTCAGCAATCAAATTTGCTTCCAACCCCGATATATCAAACTCTGCGCTTAATATTTGCGATACTGATAGCTTTGTGAACCTACGTAAGCGTAAACAACCCGAACCAGATATGTCAAGCTCAGTAGCGGATGTTGTTGAACAAAAAATAAATGAACAGCTTGCAATTTGGAAGAATCGGTTGGACACAACCATCACCGAAACCATAAAAAACGCTGTTAACGCGACACTCGAGCACGAAATGATTAAACTAACCTCAAATATTAACAACTCGCTCAAGGATGTTTCTTCCAGACTAGATGACATAGAAAAATCTCTAACTTACTCAGGTGAGAGACAGGATAATTTTGACAGTCGATTGAAGATAGTCGAAAAAAATATCGTCTCAGGTGACACCGTGGATGGCCGGATTGCCGCTTTAGAGAATAAAATTGAATTAATGGAGCAGCAGGCAAGACAGTTTAATATTGAAATTGCTAATCTTCCGGAACGCCGTAACGAAAACCTAATGACAATATTAGAGAAAATAGGTACAATCATCAAACATCCTATCAACGCCTCAGACATTATCTCCGCCCATCGCGTGCCACATTTTGATAAGAAAAATCAACATTCAAAAAATGTGATTGTTAAATTAACCTCCAAAATATTGCGAGACAATATTGTTGTCGCGGCGCGGGCAGCAAGAGGAGTCAGATCTGACCAGCTCTCGATCTCGGGCACCCCGTGTACCGTCTATATAAATGAGCACCTGACTCCAAAGAATAAACGGTTGTTTCATTTATCTCGTGCTGCTGCTAAAAAACATAATTACAAACATGTTTGGGTTAAGTATGGCACTGTACTCGTTCGGCAAACTGATTTATCTACAATCATTGCAATCCGAAATGACCAAGACATCGATAATATTAAGTAGTAGCGTAAGTAAGTACTTATATTGTTTTCTGTTTACTGGTAAAAACACCTATATTTTACTATTACACTTGAAAAAATCACTAGATAGCAACTTTATATCCGTTTATTGTCATCTACCCTGTGAATCCTGTGATGCTTGTTTGAACGGTTTGTGCGGATTGTGTTTTAATATTTTGTTTGAAATTGTGTGTGCTGGATGTCTTTATTTTAAAAACATTGTATTAAACTATAAAGATAAAGTCTGTGATGATTCATGTATGTACTACTTCAAGTCATATGTGCCCAATCTGAGTTATTATGAACAAGTCGAAAATAATACCGATATTTCCAATACTTTGGTGTATTGTATTACTTAGCAATTGTCTCACTAATGGTAAATTACAAAAAATATGTCTTACTAATTATAAGAATTAAGTTTCAAAATGGCTAATAGTTATTTATCACTTTACTACCAAAACTGCAGAGGACTTAAAACAAAACTACACACTCTTTACACAAATATTATCTCCAGTACCTATGACATAATAGTTTTGACGGAGACTTGGTTGCACTGTGATATTTCCGATGGTGAATACATTGATTCTAGGTATCAGGTGTTTAGAATGGATCGAGATCGATCGGCCAGCGGGCGGCGGGATGGAGGCGGCGTTCTGGTGGCGGTGTCGCGCGCGCTCTGTGCAACTGCGCTCACGCTGCCCGCCACCGGCGCCGGAGGTGTACCCCTCCCGCCTCTTGTTGACCAGTTGATTATCCAACTCAACATATCGAAACGTAAACTAATTATTTGCGCTGTCTATATTCCACCTAACCAAAACTACGACACATATCGTGCATATATCGACGTTTTGCACAACACAGTGCACGACTTGGGCACTGATATTTATATAATAGGCGATTTTAACCTACCCAGTCTGCAATGGGAAGATAAAGGCACTTTCACACAACCAATTATAAGTTCTGATATTACTTCCACGCACAGATATCTTATTAACTTTATGTCGTCCCTTGACTGTTATCAAAGGAATTTGTTAAAAAACAAAAATAACAAAATTTTAGATCTATTTATCAGTAATAATGTTAATTGTAAAGTTTCTTCCGTGCAGTTTCCTTTGGTGCCGCCAGATGGATATCACCCTCCTTTTGAGGTTTCTATATCTTTTGACGAGGAATTCTGTTGTTTGAAAAGTAAAAGCTACCTCAAATATTGTTATAAGAACGCTGACTATGCAAAAATTAATGAAGAAATAGCGAGTACTAGATGGGATCTTCTTTTTATGGAAAAAGAATTAGAAGATGCAGTTTCTAGCTTTTATGAAAGGATATATGACATTATAAAGAAATATGTACCTACAAAAGTCATTAAGTCTTCAGTTTTTCCCTGCTGGTTTACTCCGGCACTTATTCACTTATATAGGAAAAAAGAGCGGGCTTGGGTACAAATGAAAAAATATAATACGGAATCAAACTATTGTATTTTTGCCATATACAGAAAGCAATTTAAAGATATGTCAGATAGGTGTTATAATTCTTACCTTAAACATGTAGAACACAGTATACAAAAAAAATCAAAATATTTCTGGACATACATTAAAAATCGTAAAATGAATCCAGATGTACCTAACACAATGTACTACAAGAACGTAACTGCCACTACACCTAATGAGGTGTGTAATCTATTCTCCACGTATTTCCAATCTGTGTTTGAACCTTCACTTGTACCGGAAATCTTTGATATTAAAGATATTAGTATAGACCATTGCCAGACACCTGATACTTTAATATGTAATGTGGAAATTTCAAAGGACGAAGTAAATTCATCGATAAAAGCACTAGATGTCAATAAAGGTGCTGGAGTTGATAACATTAATGCCTACTTTTTGATGCAAACTGCTGATACGATAGACGAACCCATATGTTACCTATTTAATAAATGCTTGCGTGAAGGAAATTTTCCCAAGATCTGGAAAACTGCCAGAGTCGTCCCTGTCTACAAGGGAGGATCCAAAAAAGACGTAGAAAATTACCGACCCATTTCTATTTTGCCTACCCTGTCTAAGCTTTGCGAAAGGTTAGTACATAAAGCTATATACCCACATCTCCATAGTACTATCTTACCGCAACAGCATGGTTTTGTCGAAAGACGTTCCACAGTCACCAATCTGCTTGTTTACACAACGGATCTTTTTGAAGGACTAGATGCCAATAAGCAGATTGATAGCGTATACACTGACTTTCGCAAGGCTTTTGACAGGGTGGACCATAAAATCCTACTCGAAAAAATAGCTTTTAATGGTATAAGAGGAAACCTATGGAGATGGTTTAAATCTTACATATCTAACAGAACTCAAAAGGTAGTTGTTAAGGGATTCGAGTCTCCGTGCATAAGTGTTAGCTCGGGTGTGCCGCAGGGTTCGATTCTTGGACCGCTTCTATTCGTACTGTTCATTAATGACGTTAATAAATGCTTTAACCACTGTAAGTTCCTTCTCTACGCAGACGATTTAAAAATTTATAAGATTATTAACACTGCAGATGATCACGTTAAGCTTCAAAGTGACCTAGATAGATTTTCTTTATACTGCAGTGATAATAAACTTGAACTTAGCATTAAGAAATGCAAATCAATAACTTTCACAAAAAAGAGGAATGTCAGTAATTATTCTTATTCACTTTGCGGAACAACTTTAGATGTGGTCACCGGTATTAGAGATCTTGGGGTCACACTCGATAGTAAATTACACTTTGATATACATATTGATAACATTATCAATAAAGCTTTCAAAATGTATGGGTTTGTCATCAGATCAGCTGTAATGTTTAAACAAACCTCAACGCTCTTATACTTATTTAAATCACTGATACGTTGTCAATTAGAGTATGCTGTATCAATTTGGAATCCATTATACGAAAAATATAATTACATGCTTGAAAGAGTTCAAAAAAAATTTCTTCGATACATACATTTCAAATGCAACCACAAACGCTTATCCTATAAACTGTTACTTAGAAAATACAAGTTAATTGATCTTAAATCTAGACGTACACAATTAGAGGCAATGCTATTATATGACCTAACTCATAATAAATATGACTGCATAGACATAACAAACAAACTTTGCTATAGCGTACCTCCTCGATCATCAATGAGGTCTACTCGTCCGCATCGACTATTTGCAACTTCATCATCTCGAACTAATGCGGGGATTCGTTCTCCAATTAATCGAATTGTTAAGTCATATAATCATACTTTTAATGATATTGATATCATCGCATTGCAACCAACTACTTTCAAGAGATCCGTCATCGATAAGCTCACTGCAGCACTCGATGATGGTGATCAGGGAATCGGTTGATAATACACATACAAATACCTGGTTGTGGATACGTGTACCTACCGTACTCGTATCTGAACCCAAGGGCGCAGCTTCCCGGCCCGCAGGGCAATCAGGCTTGTATAAACTTTATCGTGTTTTTTTTTTTAAATTTTTATCTACTTTTTTTTTTAGGCATTGAGTGAACATTTTTTTTTTAACTTCCAAACACTATGCTAACGCGCACCATCGCATACATATAGGAACACAAATACAAAAATACGCACATACCTATGCACACATACACGCACATACACACATATATACAAAATCTAGGTTAATGTTTGTCTTTGTTAATAAATATTGCTAAATATGTTAAGCACTAGTTAATCTTAATACCTCCTAGCTGTAGTCATAATATGTAAGATTTGCTCCACCTTAATGTTAGCTAATTATGTAAAATGTGACCAGCACTGTTGGATTCATAATGACTGTATCTGAATACTACTTAGTTTTATGATTAAAATATTATGAATCTGTTTGTGGTCCTTTAAATAAATTAAAAAAAAAAAAAAAAAAAATGTAGCGTGTCGTGATAGGTCTTTTAAAATTTTATACATTTAAGAAGACCACTTTTCGATTAAGGTGGAATGATTAAGTTACAAAAAGCTGAACGGTCGTTAGATGGCGCTACTTTCGCTATTTAGTAGTTTTTATTTTTTTGTTAATTTTTCTTTGTATCTTTTTAACTCAAAATACTTTTTGCGCATTCTGTAAATAAATATTGAATTTTCGAAACCAACATTTATCTTTTTGTAGTACATAAATCATCCAAATATCTCGAGAGAGTGTGTCTGTCTCCAAATTTTACTAATCACTCACACATGCATATATTATTTCTGAGTTTCTTGTAGCAGAATATTTTGACACAGCTAAAAAAGATCACGTAGCCCAGCGGTCTACGTACTCGACTTAGATATCAAAGAGTCAGGGTTCGAAACTTTCGATGATAGTTTTTTTTTAATTTATTATTATTGTTTATTTAAATAACATTACAATATTAATTTTGATGTATAAATTGCAACAAATGCAATTGCAACTTTTTTAAATTGCACAAGTGACAAGAATGTAATTGATAGGTACTCTAAATTTTAAGATTTCTTAGTGGGTTTGCCCAATAAAATATCTATATTTTTTTAAACTACTGCTGAACAGATTTTGATTAAAATTGCAGTGTTTCCTCAATAAAAAAAGTGGTGGTGGTTATTGGATCATCATGTTACCGTTTTCTATACTTCTATACTATATAATATTATAAAGAGGAAAGATTTGTATGTATGTATGTAATTAATAAACTCAAAAACTACTGGACCGATTTCAAAAATTCTTTTAGAATGCTACACTATCCCTGATTAACATAAGCTATATTTTATCCCGGTATTCCCACGGGAACGGGAACCACGCGAGTGAAATCGCGAGCGGCCGCTAGTATTTTTAACCGACTTCAAAAAGGAGGAGGTTCTCAATTCGGTTGACATATATATATATATATTTTTTATGTATGTACACCGATTACGCCGAGATTTCTGAACCGATTTCCATGATTCTTCTTTTGTTCGATGCAGAATAGATGCCAATTGGTCCCATAAAAATTTGGTTTCGTTTGACCCAGTACTTTTTATGTTATGAGCATTTTTATATATTTCATTTCATTGTTGACTGACGATGTAGTATTTACGATAATTTTGTTTATAATGTACATGAAACCTTATCTAATCTAGAAAAACCCTGCATATTACCTAATAGCCTATTACAAACACCAGGCTATCTACTATCTGTGTACCATACTTCATCCAAATCCGTTCAGTAGTTTCGGAGCCTATTCAATGCAAACAAACAAACAAACAAATTTTGCCTCTTTATAATATTAGTATAGATTAATACATAAAACATGTAAGTAAGCAAAAATGTCCCAAAATATATTACTATTAAGTACTTACCTCATAATGAAATTGTATTATTCAACAAATACTTAATTCGTAAAGCAGCGCAGCGAACACCGGGGTTGCAAATAATAAAATATCTATGTGTTTCGTTTTCCGATGCCTGAGAGGTTATAAAATAAAAAATGCTAACCTCTTGTGTATCTTAAATATGTACTATGTAATGTTAAGTACAATCTAGATAAAAAGTGCTGAGATAGCGCTCACATTCATTCATGCGCTGTACGGTGAAAATGGTTTTTGAAGGCTAACTGACCAATAATTGAGGCAAATTTAATTACATTTGTTCATTCGAGCAAACGGCTTTTCGTGTCTTCACGTTATTAGCTTTTCGCGCAAATGTCCTGATTCATAGTCGAAACATCAATAGTCAAGTGATATGTGACGTCAATTTCATGTTTTGTATTTGGTTTAGTCTATGTTTATCTCTATCCTATCATCATACTTATAATGTTTTGAAAAGCTAAGTAAAAACATCATAAGAATTAGTACTTGAATACTTAGATTGTTTTCTTAACTTTCTTAACGGTAAAATCAAAATTAAGTCTGTTATTATCATTTAATACGTTAAAATTGTAATATTAATAATAAAATAAATCATTAAGATCGTTAAATCATTAGGATGTACGTAAAATAAATAATTTCTAGTCAGAAAATAAATTTCACTCAAAACTGAAATATTTCAACCCGTTTTGAAAGATTTCATAAGTTTCGTTTATATTTCATTTTCATTTCACTGAAATCTTAGTCAGTAGTATTGACCATCCCTAGTCACAACAACACAACGAAAAAACACTATAAACAAATGACAAATACGGATCGGTCGATGTTGTCAGTACGTAGATGTGATTCCGGACAATTTAATACCTATTTGAAAAAATAAAATATTTAAATATTAAGTACGTTACATAATACAAGTAAATATTTGCACAAAGCAGATAAAATTTTCTTTTCTTTTTTTTTTGTTTATAAAATCTTATTTTCCATTTTTTGACAGTGATGGGAGAAAAAAGTTTTACGCATAAAAAACAAAATGTAAAGTCGTGTTTAGCATTTTTTCAAAATCAGAGTCAGGATAAATCCTACAAATCACAACTTTATATCATAATCCCAAAGTAAATTATTACTGACGAAACTCATCTCTTTTGGGACGCAACGGCAACAGCTGAAAAATCTAGTAAAGAGAAATTTAAACAATTATTAAATCGAGACAAACGTAAGAGCGGCAACGTCGCGCGTTGCACGTCTTAGCCGCATGGAATGGCAACGTCGCGATTTTTGTATACGTACACGACATTTGTCACATACACACACGTAATATTTGCAAAAATTTTGTGTTCATTTATAGGTGATTTCTGAATGAAACAATGTTTGTTTATTAATTTAGCGCAAATGAATACCCGAAAAGAAATAGTTGCACATATATTTAAGTATTAATTCTGTTAATCTACCAAGATTATCTCGACTGTTTTTTGTATGAAATCGTTCCACCTTAAGGGATCTGTAGGCTTATTACGAGTTTGGCAAACTCGACGTTACAGTAAACGTTAATGTAAAATGTAGCTCCGTCTCTTTCATATTTAGCGACTGTTTTATCGACATAAGCAGTGTATCCGATAGTCTACGCTCACGAGTCCTGTAAATGTCATGTTAAGCAAACTCGTAATACTGTTTTCGAAATATTAATGTTTTAAAGTGCAAAATTTTCTTGAGTAGAGCGTCCCCCCTCTAAAATTTAAACGGTAGCTTACAGATACGCGGAAAATTCAGGAGAGTAGTACATTTACGGAATTTCAAATGAAAACTATCACTGCTAGAGATACTTAACACGTTAACGAGTAATAGTAGATAAACTAAAAAAAATATTTTAAAAGTTGTCATAGTTCAATGGAATTTGTACCATTAAATAGACAAACAATAACAACAATAGTCGTTAGTAGTGTCAATATGAGAGTAATTAATATAAGTGTATAACCCTTTAAAACTATTGTAAAGGCTAACTACGGAACCCTATGCTGCGCGTGGCCCGACAAGCACTTGGCCAATTTTTTATAATAAAAGAAAATAGTAACTAGAAAAATCTTCTTTTCTTTATTATAAGGTCATAATGGATTATGACTTGGTATAATATTTCATGCATGGCTAAGTATTGTAATAGAATGTATCCAGTTATAAGATTCTACTATACCTAATATAAAATATGAAAGTTTGGATGTTTGTAACTCATTGATCATAACGCGAAAAACGGTTAAACGGATTTAAATAAATTTTTGAATTTATGCATTTTTCAATGCTATTTTTATACTTGTGATAAATTTGAAATAGAAAAATATTGGAAAAAATTAACTCGGCCACAAGTGAATTCTCAGATGGGAATCGAACCCATGACCTTTGGAAATCCGGTCCAATGCTCTAACCGCTGAGCTACCGAGACTTGCGAACCACCGTCGAAATTCTCCAATACTTTTATATTTTTAATACGCTGTAGGCCAGCGTTGTCACATCAATGCTAGGAATATCCTTGCATTCGAAAGAAACATCTTTTCAGGTGTTTAACGATCGATTAAGATGCAACAGTCAATAATTAATTTTTGAATTTTTGCATTTTTCAATGCTATTTTTATACCTATGTTATGATAAATTTTAAATAGAAAAATATTGGAAAAAATTAACTCGGCCACAAGTGAATTCTCATTGGACCGGATTTCCAAAGGTCATGGGTTCGATTCCCATCTGAGAATTCACTTGTGGCCGAGTTAATTTTTTCCAATATTTTTCTATTAATAAATAAATATAATTAAATTTGGCACACAGAAAGTTGAATGAATTAAAACAAAGGATACATTTTAGATTTTACCAAACAAAAACTTCTTCATATTTTCATTATTAAGTGTAGTGTAGTGTATCCAAAACACGCTACTTTGGACGATAAATCACAGTTATTCAATTTTGTTTTTATCGTGTTAATATCTTTTTGATGCGACCAACATTATTTTAACTGCTCTGGATCTAAGATCTAAATGAAAGTTATTTTTGTTTAATATCAAAAGAAGATTTTTATGACTCAACAAGCAAAGTGAAAAATTCCTTTCCTTGACTTTTATTAGCTCAAGCTTTTACCAACTAGGTTATTCGAGGACTCTATGAGGAAGCCATCTTTTTCTTAACGGGTACTTACTTTAAAAGTAAAACCTTTCGAGGCATTGGCATAAAGCAGAGAAGCACGTTTGCTGTCTCTTACAGACTGCTAAAAGATGCACTCTTGTTAAATTTCACTTTAACAAGAGTGCATCAGCTTTCAGCTGATTTTATTAAAAGTTTCACGGAAACTAGAGAGCTAGAATAACTGCTTGTATTTTTTTTTGCTTTATGCAAGCTCTTACAGTCAGTTAAATGTTTGAATGTCGTGTTTTTACTTTAAGAGCCCAATGAGTAACACTTTTAATAAAACGAAAAGAATAAAAAAATATTTTGTCATCACAATCTTAAGTACCTAAATTTACAAAACATTATTGCTGTTGCATATTTAGTATGTGCGAGACTGATGCCTGAGCTACATAGATATAAAATAACTGTGTTACAGGTCATCAGGCTCCCACTACCTCGAGGCACTAACTACAAGAATGACAGAATGAGTAACAGCCAATATTGTCATTAACAACATACTGGCGCATTTTAATATAATTTCACTATTCCTTGTCTCGAAAGACATCTATTGAATTGTGTTCAGTACCTACTTTCTAGAAAATTATATAAGTACCTATGTATGCAAATTATAGACCTACTTGCAACATTACAATACATAACTTAATACTTAAATACCTATAATATACACGCTCTTATGAAAATTGGCGTATCAGTGATATATGCCAATTTACGAGTCTAAATGATAACTTTTGTTTTAAGTCGGTTAAAATATTGCTAATGTACAAAGAGCCCTAATATCCAAACGATCAGTGGCCAAAAGCAGATACCATTTTGTACTACTTAGCAGAAAGCGCTAAAAGCTGCTAATTTTTGGCGAAGACAGCACCACTCGAAGGCTGATCTGGGGGCCTACTGCCTACTGCCTATCTCTCAGCGCAGTATTGTTTCCATTTAACCGTGCTATTTCGTACTACGACCCTCATAAAGTAAGCTTGTCTTCGTCTTCGCCGCCTTCATCATCGTCTTCACAGTATGAAGTTTGTCAAAATTTGACAACATTAAAAGTCAAAGTCAATATCATTATTCAGTCTCGGCTGTTACAAGCACTTATGAACGTCAAAGAAGCTACGCCATCGGTTTTAATCGGTTTCTTCGCTAATGAGACCGGTAAATTATCAAATTTATTGGACAAATCTTGTTTAATAAACACAGTTGACAAATAAATTTCAAATGTAGCCGCAGAAGGTCAAATAAATTTGACAAACACGAAAATCTCACAGAAATTTGGCAGACAAATTTATCGTTTACGTGGCGCTTAACCACATTTGGTACGAATTTGAACAGTATTGAAAACAAAACGTTCATATGCCATGATGGTTTTCCAAATATGTTGGTAGGCCCCCTGAGCGCTTTATTGCGTGCTAATAGCTGAATTACCGCTAAAGGCTGTGAACAGTCGAGTGGCTTAGCTCGTTATCTCGCCACTAACGCAGCACTCCACTCCGCTGCTATTCGACGAAAGCTATTTAAAGTATGCTGCGTTGTTACTTGTCTTTACCTAATTTTGGTTCTTCTTTAGATCTTAAATTTCTTTTAATAACATTGATGACCAAACGTTGTTTTGAAATTCATTGCGTTGTCAGTGGACAGGGTTATATTAGAAAACTAGATGTAGGTAGGCGATTACTAGGTAACCTGTCACTTTAATTAATTACGCACAAAATATACTTATCAATGCTTTTTTTATTTATATTTTTATTTCATTATTGCTTTAATTTGTGTTCGCCTGGTTGTTATCTGTAACTATTGTGTTTTATTGTCTGTTTTTGTTGTATGTATAATGTATTTACTCAAATCGCGCACCAACAGGCCCTGCCAGAATACCAGCGTTGCCGTGACACATTTAGTGTCATGGCAACACATGCTGAGGCAGGGACCCTTAATTGACCCTAAGGCTATGCTTAAAATATTTATTTGTACCTATTGTTTGTTTATTATTATCATTTATTTTTTGTTTTCGTTTCCTTATTATCTGTGTTATATAATGTATTGTGTGACACAACGGTCACGGCAACGCTGGAATTCTGACAGGGCCTGTTGGTGCGCGATTTGAGTAAATACATAATATACATACAACAAAAACAGACAATAAAACACAATAGTTACAGATAACAACCAGACGAACACAAATAAAAGCAACAATGAAATAAAAAAAAAAATAAAAAAAGCATTTATAACTATATTTTGTGCGTTGTGTGGTCTTTTGTGGAAATAAAAACATTACATACCTCTGTCCTAATTATTTTTTCCGGATATCATTTTAGATTCAACCAATGCGGGGTCGTCGAGGGGTGGCTAAGAGATTTATGTTAATACTAGCGGCCGCCCGCGGTTTCACCCGCGTGGTTCCCGTTCCGGCGGGAATATCGGGATAGAAAGTAGCCTATGTTTTAATCCAGGCTACCTTCTACATGTGTGCCAAATGTCATCCAAATCCGTTCAGTAGTTTTTGCGTGAAAGAGTAACAAACATCCAAATTAACATCGAAACATCCTCACAAACTTTAGCATTTCTAATACACTGACGAGCAATGAAAAGTTCCACCACAAAATTTTATTGCCAAATGGCCCCAATTTCTTCAATTTAAAATTTGAATACAATATTTACATTTTTAGTTAGTAATATTCTGATGCGCTGTTAAATGTACTTCAATATTACAGACGGCGTCATTAAGCTAGCCTTTCCCGTTTAGGAGTAATTTGATGCTATGTCACTGGAACTTTTTCATTGCTCGCGAGTGTATTAGTAGGAAGTAGGATATTATTTCACTTTCTAACTGTTCCTTTGATATTCGACTAAATCTGCAAGGGATATATGTAGGTAGGATATGTGTAGGTACCCTACTTATGTTATGAATGCGACGGCAGATAAAACAAAAAAAAATACATTATTATTATGCATACATCTATTAGGTTCTTATTTGCAAATGGCCACTTCACATAATCTCAGAGAGAATTCTACGTTCTAGTTAAACAGTCGGAATTTTAAGTTAACAAAATAAATTCCTATCTTAGTTATTCAATGCGCCTAGTTATTATTTAATATTACGGGTACAAGCTGTAATTTAAGTTGTCTTGCCAGTAGTTGGCATCGCATACGGGCGCCCTTGCCAACCAAAATGTCACAGTGGGCTATCTCCAAGTTAACTCAGTTAGTGCGCTGTGACGTAGGCTAAATTAAACGGGTTAAATCCAGAGCCTTATTCTACTAACCTTTCGTCACAATCGTGTCTCATTCGTGTTTCAATTGTAGCGCTTTTACCTCCTGCTACTACAGTGAAAAAAAGACTACAATTGAAATATATTGAGATACGATAGTGGCTTGACATGGCCATTCCCTCCAAAATATCACATTGGGCCAAGTTAACTTAGTTGTGCGCTGTATTAAGGGTTGAAATATTTAACAAACTGTTGTCTAGAGCGCAGATCATTCAATACTCAATACTCAATACTCAATACTCAATACTCAATACTCAATACTCAATACTCAATACACAATATCTTTATTGCATTCCATAATGGTGATAAAGGTGTTACATAAATTTATTGTACAATTATGGGCCCTGTCAGGCACAGCAATTGAGAGAGGGAAGACCTTCCTTATTCTTATTTATATATCTATGTTATTAATAATTTTTAACTTACTATTTTCTAATTTCCAATATAATTATTATAAATTTCATAATTCATAATTCATAATATATTTATTGCAAGTCACATTATATAACGAGATGATACAGTAATATTTAAGTAAACATGTGACGCCCTGCAAGGGCATAGCAATACCACTAGACTAGAGGGCTTTAAACTATTACAATACTTAATGATATTTAAATTAAATTACATTTATAGTTTTGAAATCACAATAATAAAACAGAGAATTATAATATTTGTCTATTCCAGGAATTAAAAAAAAATTAATTATAAATTAAATTAATAAATGATAATAATATGATAAATAAATTTCAATAATTACAATCTATCTACTTGGTACAGTCTTTATAATCAAAAAATTCTTTTAAGTCATAGAAGCATTGCTTAATCAGGAATATTTTTAATTGTTTTATGAATTGTTCATTGTTTTCTATGTTTTTTATATAATTAGGTATATGGTTATAGATTTTGATTGTCAAGAAGTGAGGGCTTGAAGAAACTAATTGTAATTTTGTAAAGGGTACTCTTAGTTTATTTAAATATCTATTATTTCTTTTATTTATTTTAATGGGTGAGTAAAGTTCTGGATGTTTTCTTATAAATTTACAGGATTCAATAATGAAGATGGATACTAATGTCAATATTTTATGCTCAATAAAGTGAGGTCTGCACGATTCCATTTGGTCTATATTTGTAAGGATTCTTATTCACTTCTTTTGTAGGATAAATAGTTTATTTACGTCAGGAGAGTTCCCCCACAAGATAATTCCATAAGATAGGGCTGAGTGTGCGTAGGCATAATATGCTGTTAGCGACGTTTTAAAGTCTGTTACTCGTTTAAGGTGTTGGAGCGCATAAATAAATGAAGACATTTTTTTCTCAATTTTTTGTATGTGATACTTCCAGTTCATATGAGTATCCAGCTCCACTCCCAGAAGAGTAGCTGAGTCGACTGTCTCAAGTTCTGTGCCTCTATATTTGTAAGATATTTGTAGTGGGGTCTTTTGATAAGGTTTAAATTGAATTAATTTTGTTTTAGTAAGATTGAGTTGTAAGTTATGAGATTGGAGCCATAACATAATTTTGTTCAATGTAGAGTCTAATTTAAGTTTTAATTCTGTAGTATCAGAGCAAGATATCAATACCGAAATGTCATCAGCAAAAAGTACGCAAAGATTGTCAAATACATTAGGGAGATTATTAATGAAAATAAGGAACATAACGCAGCCTAAGACGCTACCCTGGGGGATAGAGCCGGTCACATGAGTAGGATCAGATCTAGTATAGCTGATTTGGCCTGTCTCAAAATTAGTGCTTTCAATTTCTACATATTGGAAACGATTATCTAGGTAAGATTTGAACCAATTGTGGGGCACACCTCTTATCCCTGATTGATACAATTTTTCCAAGAGCATTCTGAAAGAGACTCTATCATAGGCCTTACTCATATCGAGTAAGAGGCCTACTGCATATTTCTTTCTGTCGATTTCATTCATGACGTTTTTTATGAATTTATAAATAGCTAAGGTTGTAGAGTGGTTTTTCCTGAATCCGTTTTGATTTTCATGCAAAATTTTGTATTTTTCTAGGAAAGAATAAAGACGCTTTACCATTGCAGTTTCAAATATTTTTGCCGACGTTGGAAGGAGAGCTATAGGTCGAAAATTATTAATATCCGTAGTTGATCCCTTTTTATGGATGGGTTTAATGACAGATATTTTTAAAGCATCAGGGAAGGTACCCTCAGAAAAAGATTGGTTTACCAAGATTGTGTAAGGAACCGTTAATAAATCAGCGCAACTTTTAATTAGACTAGGAGGCATCTCGTCTATACCGAAGGATGTTTTGTTTTTAAGGTTTTTTATTATGGAATTCATTTCCTTAAGTTCAACGGGACTCAAAAAGAAGGTATTTTCTACATTGGTATGCGTGAACGGCGACGGTTCGACTTTCAAATAATTTGAGTTTGTGTGCGTATTTCCCATGGAGGCAAAGAATTGATTAAACGTATTCGCTATCATCTTAGGATCGCATAATGTATTGTTATCAGTTGTTTTGAGGCGTATGTTTCCATTTCTGGGATTGTTTTTATTCGTCTCATTATTTATGATTTGCCACATAGATTTAGTTTTATTGTATGAATTTTCAAATCTATTTTTGTTACAAATTTTCTTTGATAAGTTTACAGCTTTTTTTAATATTTTGCAATAGTTTTTATAGTAATATTGACCATTTTTATTTTTTGTTTTACTTATAAGTGTTTTTAAGAGGCGTTTGAAACGGCATGATCTTCTTAAGCCTAGCGTTAAATATTTTCTTTTCGATTTCTTATTTATTTTTATATTTTTCTTAGGTATGTGTTTATTTAAAGCTTTTTGTAAGATCTCACTAAAAATATTATAATTTTCATTTATGTCATTATCGGGTTTTAAAATATGCATCCAATCCACTTCAGACAATTCCCTTCTAAATTTACTTATATTTATGCTACTAAATACACGTCTGTTTAATAAAAAATGTTTTAAGTTGTTTTTAGTAATAGGTATAGTAATTAATAAGCCACGATGGTCCGAAAACCCAAACTCGTGGGCGGCTATTTGAAACTGTTCTATTTTAAAGTTTATGAACAATAAATCAATACAACTAATACTATTTGGTGTTATTCGGGTTGGTTCTTTATTTTTCTGGTGAAAGTTATGAGATAGCATTATGTTAGCTAATCTATTTTTATCGCTTTTATTTTCTAAAAAGTCGACATTGAAGTCGCCACCTATTACAATATTTTTACTCGAATCATTTTTAGATAAATGACTTAGAAGTTTTTCTAAACATAGATAGAATGTATCGACTTCTCTTTTACTATTAGGCCAGTATATATTTATAATTAACATATTATACATAGGAATTTCTACTGAACATACCTCGAAAACCATTTCCACAGATAATGAGGATATATCTAATCTATCATAGAATTCTAATGTGTTTTTCATAAGTATACAAACTCCACCACCATCGTGATGATCCCGACAAAATGAAGAGCTCATAGTATAGCCGTCTATTTTAAGCAAATCCTTTTTATACATATTTAGCCAAGATTCTGATATACATATAACATCAAGATACGATATTTCATCTAACAAAGCTTCTAGAATGTGAATTTTATTACAAATACTCCGCATATTCTGAAAAAATATATTAAATTTAAATTTAGACTTTGTTACGAAAGGGAGAGTTCCTGGCCGCATTTGCGCCTTCATTGTAGTCAATATTTTGGTTTGAATTAACAAATTGGCTGGCTTGTGGGCTTGCTGAAGTTGAAGCACGGTGATCATTCGGCGGCGGTTGTACAACTGCTGTCGTGATTCCCTCAGGTTCTTTCATAGGCGCGTAGGAGTTTCGATCATTTATTAAAGAGTGCGTACTCTCTTTCCCATTAATAATTAATTTGTTGTTTTTTATTATTGCATGATTACCCTGCTGTCGTGCCATGCGTAAGGCCTGGTATAATTTTCTTCTTTCTTGCATCGATTGTGGACTTAAATATTCAGTGACACTAAATCCAGCTTCTCTCAGGTATATGGAATTCTCTAATATGTACTTTTTAAATCTTTTGCCGATAAATTCAATTTAAAGTGGCCTTTTATTACTTATTTTGCCTATAAAACTAACTTCTTTAATGTAGCTTGATACATCTATATTTAATAGATCAAAGAAAATATTTGTCACTCTATCAACTGTTTCAATTTCTGTTTCCCAATAATTCTCCGCCAATCCGTGTAGCATGATAACTGTGTCGTTGTTTTGGTCAGACGGGTGTATATTTGATGGAAATTGTTCTGCCTTTTTTTGTAGACGTTCGTTTTCTGCTTGCAAAGTACTACATTTTTCATCCAATCGTTTTATTTTAGAATTAAGATTTGATAAGTCTTTTTGAAGCTGTGATTGATCAACTGAATTTTTTTCGAAATTAAGTACATATTCGGCTTTTATTTTGGTTATTGCAGTTTCTATTGCGTTATGAAGCGAAGTCTGTATGGCTGATACGATACATTGATTGTTTTCTTGTAATATTTGCTTAAGTTTTTGAAAGGTAATTGTGTCATTGGTACTATAATTGCAGGGAACAATAGAATTTTCTTTGCAATGGGTCTTGGGGGTCTCAAAAAAGACGGTGTTTCCTTGAGGGGAAAGCGTAGTTTCATCGTTACTAGCCATCGAATTTTCTCCAGTATAGCGTGGGATTGGTTTACGTAGAGTAATATTAGGATCCATGGTTTGTTCATTATTACGAATAGGCGTATTGCTGTTGTCAGATTTAGGTTCTCTCGATCTGCACAACTGACATTTCCAAGACTGTTTGTGGTCTTTAGACATAGTATTGTAAAAACGCTGTTCAGATACGTTAGCGCATTCGAGGTCATAAACTTGGGAACAGATGGTGCATTTTAAAAATCTCGTATGATGTATATCTTGATGGCAGCCTGCACAGACAACACCTGCCATCTTGCGGAAATGTGGCGACAATGTTATAGTTATTGGTGCTTTTAATAGCTAGTAGATATAGCACGATCAAGGTCGAAATTTAATGTAGTCTGACTATTCGTCACTAGATGGCGTTATATTATGTTAATATTCAAGATGGGTGAGTTGGCTATTCCAAACTAGATGGCAGCACCGGTAGTTTCTGCGGGGGTTTTTTAAGTGTAGGGTACAAAGTCCATATTTTTGTTACGCTGACAAGTCGAAATCGTTAGGTGGGTTTAAAAGTAATACACTATTCACTTTTAAGTTTCACTTAATTATGTAGTTCTTGTTTAGGAGTTTGTTTTTAATAAGTTTAATTTGTAAATCTTTCTTTATTGTCACTGTTTTTCTGAAATGTAGCACAATTTATTTCCACTGTATTTCACTTTCTTGTTTTACCAATATTATTTGAAGATTATAGTCACAAACACTGTCACATGATATTTACCAACTATAAATCACTTTTTCTATAGATTTTTGAACTATTATCGTAAATTATATTTTTTAATCAAAATTTAGCACTAAGTCAATGTTTATGCGTACAGCGCCCTCTCGCGTCTTATAATCGCGTCTTATAATTTTTATCTTCTAAATATTCTGATATATTATAATAGCACTTTTATGTAAGTATTTGTTTAAGTTTTTAGTAAAGTGTTTGTCATTTTTTATATTTTTTATTGAATCCGGCAGCCTATTGATTTTTTTTTATTTACATAGCTAATGGGCTAGAAGAGTGGTGTTTTATTTTAGAGGTTGGTAGTATCAATTTGTTTCTAGGTCTTAGATAGTATTTTGTAATGTGGTCATCGCGTTTGGTATATTCAATACATCCGTATATTCAATACATCCAAGTAGATTAATGCGTTTCCACCAGGAAAGCATGCAGGCTGATTATCTAGGTTATAATCACCTAGCGACCAATTTTGTCGCTGTCATTACTGTCATAATTTCATACAGCGTCGAAATTGGAAACTGAAACGGTTTTTAGTTAGATAATCTGCCTTCGGATTATCAGGGTTTGGCAATGACACATTGCATACCAGTGGAGCCCAACTCTTACTGTTTACGCACAGTCAATCTATACATACAGTCGTCCGACGACGGACACGTTTTGACAGAGCAATCGTGCGGGGTTCGCGGGGCGAGTGGGGCTAGCGAGACCGACCTATAATACGCTCACTCGGGACAATGACAATGTCCTGTCAAATACTAAGAAAGCCTTGTAAAAAGCGGCATTGCGTGAGGTTTCAATTCAAGGGTTTTGTCCCACTTTTAGTTCCTTAGTTACACCGTGGCATACGTTTATTATAATCGTATTTGACTCGTGTTTCAATTTGGAATGCTTTTTATCGCGTCTCCGCTGAGCCAGCCACCGTAGCATGCGCACCACGACACACTGTCGACGCTTATCTCGCGATGTCTGTCCCGCTCATATTTAGTACGGTGTGAGCGCGACAGACTATACGCTCGCGCGAGAAAATGTCGAGAAACCTTTGTCGAGGTGCTCATGCTACACATGCAGGCGAAGGTGTCTGAGGGCAGGCAGCGGAGGGAGGGTTAGCCGGCCGGCACCGAGCCGTGCCACAACTGTGGTAACAAAAGATGTGTAAAAGAGAAAACTACAATTCAAATGGGATTGAGATACGATTGTGACTAAATGTTAGCGGAATTGACTCTCTGGTATTACATTGTATTAGGGGTTGAAAGTAACTGACATCGCTCAAAGAATTGCTCAGCTAAAGTGGCAGTGGGCGGGACACATAGCGAGAAGAGCCGATGGCCGTTGGGGCGGAAAGGTTCTGGAATGGCGACCGCGCACAGGACGACGCTCCGTGGGTAGGCCCCCGACAAGGTGGACCGACGATCTGGTGAAGGTCGCGGGAAGCCGCTGGATGCGGACTGCTCAGGACCGATCGTTGTGGAGATCCTTGGGGGAGGCCTATACCCAGCAGTGGGTGTATGTGGCTGAGACGACGAGGGGTTGAAATATTTAACAAACTGTTGTCTAGAGCGCAGACCATAATGTCCAAGTACCTACTTGGAATTTACTAAGCAACCAATCGACTTGGTTTTTTGCATAGAGTGCGTTGAAAGGGCGGAGAGTAACATAGGCAAGTTTTTATTTCGATATTCCCACGGGAACGGGAACCACGCGGATGAAACCGCGGGTGGAAGCTAGTTATATATAAAAACAACACATTCTTCATTTTAATCCGACAGCACTACTTTTCTTATGTTAGCTATAATAAACGATAAGGTAACGAATATTTTAGTGATGTACTGAGGAAATTTAAATATCGACTGTTTCATAATTTTAGTGTAAACAAGAAAGCTTTTTTTTATGATTTTTGAAGTTTTGCATTTTTCAATGCTATTTTTATACTTATGATAAATTTTAAATAGAAAATATTGGAAAAATTAACTCGGCCACAAGTGAATACTCAGATGGGAATCGAACCCACGATCTTTGGAAATCCGGTCCAATGCTCTAACCGCTGCGCTGAGCTTTGGACCGAACTGCAAAGGAAGGGTTATGTTTTTGGCGCATATCTTGTATGTTTGCATGTTTATATGTAATATTCTTTATTACCTCTTACCTCTCAGACGGCTGAACGGATTTGTATAATTAAGATTTCGTTAGATTTGTCTTGACAGCCCAAGTGGTCTAAGCAAGTGACGTTAAAAAAACTAACATAGCGGCTGTGAGGTGCTATTATTTGAAGTGAAAGATATATATATATTTTTTTAATACTTCTATATGGGTATCAAATTAAAGGGCTGATGTTTAGGATTTCAAAACCATGCCTCCAACTCCATGTTATTATGAACATAAAAGATTAAACATAAAAAACAAATATAAAAAAAAATGATATTTGCCTTTATGTTTGATCTTGTTTCCATCTTTTCAGTTGGCTTGTTTTTTGTAGAAGGCGGGTTTTTTTTTTTTAATTTATATATTTCTGACAACTAACTTTTAAAACAGCAATTCTATAAGAAAGCATGTGACGTTTTCATAAATAAAAAAACACTAGCGGCCGCCCGCAGTTTCACCCGCGTGGTTCCCGTTCCCGTGGGAATATCAAAAATTCCTTTCTAAGTGCTCGTCTACATCTTTAAAATATAATGTATGAAATAAGTTAGCTTAATCAGCTGTTTGGACTGTGCGTTGTTTGTCAATCAGTTGTTTTATTAGTATAGACAGTTTTAGCACTCTGTGTCTAGGTGTTTTTATTTATAAATGTACATTTTTTTTGTACTTACGGTATCTTACTACTACTAACTATTAATATCGGCAACCAGTCTATGTATGTGATGTTGTCGAATACATACAGGTATATCACCGTTTACATAAATATCGCTTCACTTAACAATATTAAAGGTGACTGAAACTTAACACACACTCGTACCGATTTGAAATTTCGATAATATCAAGTTCCGAAATTAGAAATATTCTCTACAACACATTAGGTATTTCACTTAGACGATTATACCAAGTTCTAAAATTAAACATATTTCGTATTGGACATTAGGTATTTCACTTAGAGGTGCTACATTAAGATCTTGAGGTTGGTATCACTGTCAGGCGTTACCGTTTTGTGCCCAATGACTTGAGAAGCTATTCAGCTGAAAACTTATTGAGATGTGTAATCGAAGGGACTGGTATTTATCAGATGAGATGATATTCTTCTTTGGGTGTCACTAAAATAGAACCATTATAAATATTCTACTTATAGGCATTATTATTATCGGTATTGTTTGCCATAAATTATGTGTGTGTAGGTATTATTTTTCATCCCTCTACTTCTGAAGTGATCTTATGCCCGTCTGATGCAGAACTGGAAAATGAGACAATAGATATGTCCTCAGAAATTGACCTTTGCTGTTCAAATAAATGAGGGGAAAGTAGCGTTATATATGTCCGGATTTTAATATTAGGATTTTTTCGGAAATTTAATAAAGCAATCCGTTCCGCCTTCGCAAGACGAATCCGTAGAGACCAGACTCGACCTCCTAGGACTAGGACCGAGGAAACGGGAGTATTCCCAAAAATTCTACATATAATATTGTAGAAAATCTAATTTCACGTGCGTGAATTTTCCAAAAGAACTTACTCTTACCTTTTGGAAAATTCACGCACGTGAAATTCCGTTTAAAATTGGACTTTCCTCGTTACGCAAACTACTTTGTTTTACGCAAATTAAGTTTGTTGCGCAAATTACTTAGCGTAGGTATTAAAATTTGCATAAAAATACAGCATATCCGCCCTAACTTAGCATGCGAACCACTAGTTCTGTGACAGGAAAAGTCTTATCATAGACTGAAAATGTAAAGATGTATTTAAACTCTATTTATCTTTCTCTTTTAGCTCACATAAAGCTGAACACAATGCAATAAGTATTAAAAGAGAAATAAATAAATTTTAACGTTGTTGTAATCAAAGTTGTGCGTTGATAATACTGACTGATGATAATGCTTTAGATCTCTAGAATTTCAAATAGTTCTAGATAAGGTCCATCCTTAAAACATCATCACTGCTCATTAGCAAATACCATAAACATGTCTAGTGATGCGAACATAGTCGATACCGAAACTATATTTAGTATCGATATAATCCCTGCTCAGCTAAATTCTCAGATTGGTTGGTAGTAATTTCGAGACTCTGCGGCGCGTGATCGGAATCCCACCGTTACCTATAAAGCAATTACTGGTTCAGACTAATTGCATAAGACGAGTTCGCTTGTAATTTTATTAAGTAAATCTTAGGTTGTATGTACTAAACTCGTTCGGAAGAAGCTTTTAGGGTATCCATTAACGTGTAATACAAGTTTTGACGTAATCGATAGTGGGTAATACGTTTAAATCGGATGGGTTCTACATGGATTAGGTGAAGAGAAGCATGTAAAACAATTGAGATTATAAAGTAGATGAGTACACAGCCTCTTGAGTAAATAATAATAATTATAAATCATTCTATTTCGGACCTTGATCCATATCAAAATTACATGCAAACAATTTCAATTACACTAACATTCTTACATAAAAAATTACATTAATCTATACTGAAAATAATAAATAAACAAACAATAAATTTTAAAAGTTTTTATTAAATTACAAATTAATTATTAATTTATACTCCAAAATATTATTTTGATTATATTTCATTCACACAGCATTCACATAAATAATATAAATAATTGCTATTATAAATATTGCTCTGAATTATTTTACGATCCAAAACCTCAATTTTTTTGACTCATGAGTTTAAAAACCAAATTAAACCTAATAGTTTATTCCTATGTTTCTTAAAATGTATAATGATTATTACCATTAAAAACAAAACAGAGAAGATCAAGTATCGTCGGTTTATGTAAGTCACTAGTATTTTTTCTCAGGTGGAATTGTGTATTTTTGTATGAATCTTATTTAATATTCGGACGATGGGTTGATATACTTAGTGATGTGATGATCTGTGTCTACGAAATAGATCATGTCTTCGTTCCGTTCCTCAGGCTTGTTATTATGTAGTCTACATATTCACCACATTGCCAATGGCTATAAAGCTTGAATCATGTTGCGGACAATTGTTTAGATACGAGAGTTATTATTATTATTTGCAAAACATTTTGCAATTCAATATTGTATGTAATCTACAAAATAGGTATGTTGTATTGAGTTTTATGGTACATTAAGAGCGACTTTTTAGATGTTCGAAACGTCATTGCATTTCATTCATGCATTCAGACAAGAACCATTTTTTTAATGTTTAACGTATTTTGTATAGTGATTTAAAACGTATTTAGTGATGTAAAATAGGTTAAACTCTTGCATTTTATAAAAAAAACAGCATAAATAACATTAATTTCAATACTAGTTAAAATACTAATAATAAAGTTCATCTGTAACTTAAACGTGCCTAAATTAAACACATTTAAAATCTACACAAATCTGTCAATTGCGTGAAGTGAAAACTATCTTTAAGCCTTTTCCAGACATTTGTCTAAAATCCCATAACCTTAATGTTCCGCTACATTACCTTTACCATGACAGGACATGCTAGCATGATTACCCAGGCCACAACTTCAAGCAATAATGCATGTAAACTGCGTTAAGACGGCCTGTCGTCCACTATAGTGTGGATATTGGCAATTATGGAACGATTGTGTCCTGTTAGATTAACACTGGAATGTGCTGAGACGTGACTAAGTTGATTAAATGACTGGATGGAGAGTGCGTCTTATTTGTGGTGGCTCAATGGAATCGCTGCATAACTGCAAAACCATCATCACATCATCAAGGCTTGGACTCAAACGAGATATTTGTTATGTTGTACTTGAGTTACAGCTTGACGTGTCGGCTGTGAGGCTACAACTGAGGTTACTAGCAGACTCTAACTGCTTCGGCTACTTGTGACACCGACTGAAGTAACACAGCTGAAATGACAAGGTGTACGTACTAACGAGTATGTACTACATAATTAATAGGTATCACGTAATAGGTATCACGTTTAAGTTCCGTTGCTCTGAGTTTTAATTGTAATGGAACGCAAGAGCTTATAATTTTACATCATCAGCTACGTTCATACTATTGAGGCACAGACTTGCTTTCTAGATGGCTGAGGCTAGGCCATCGCCCATTTCATGTATCCAAAGTATAAGCGTAAGCTACTGCAAACAAAGAAAGAAAAAACCTCTATTCTTCCGACAATAACAAAATTTTTGGTCACCCATCCAGTTTCAGACCATAGTCAACGTTGCTCAACCGTCGTAATCTTAGACCGAATGCTCGAACCATTGCGTTCCGTACTCACCACTGCCCACAATCTTAGCTGAACAATGACAATTGGCAGATACACACAAAATGTTTTTTTTCCATAGTTAAACCTAACCACATTATACTACTTAATACACACAATTTTACAACCTAATAAAAAACATGTTTTCATAGCATACTGTTAAGGAAACCATAACTCTTATCCTAGAAAGAGGCTCAAAGAATTGATAGTACAGTTCGCAATATAAATGCCATTCGTTGGCACAGGAAAGAAGAACGGTCGTCGGGCGTGGTCGTAAAAACCAAACCGACCATTTTATTGGGGTCTTGAACGAACCCTGCTTCCGATCGTCGAAGAAGTACAGCCTTAACGCCGATCCGGACTATGATTCTGGGTAATAGCTGTACAAGCTGGTTAACAAGAAAAAGGAATAAGTTCCGAATTCATTATTTAGGCGATGGTTGATTGCAAAGTAATATTTATTTATTTATTTGTTACTCAACATCAAAAAAATCGTACCTCCGCCAAATTAGTTAACTTAGGCGTTATTAACTCTTTAAAATGCATGTACGGCGTGTACCCCACCAATATTGCCCTCGTTTGAAGACCTTATCAATAAAAAAAAACATTTCATTCCATAAAAAATACATAATACAAATGTCTTTAAAAATATTGCAATCTTGTTTCATAAAAGGGCCGCCGGTGAGGCAGCTCTGCTACAATTGACATGATTTCATTTTTAACAAGGTACCTTAAATCGAAAACCATTTCGAGATATTTCAATTTCTAACACCGTACGTATTTTTTCGGATTGTTTATTCAATTATTTAACGAAATATTTGAAATACACCCCAATTTGTCGTGATCACGGAATAATCATGACATTCCTTTGCTTACAAAAGTTCTCTTATTAAAAATCAATAAAAAAAATTGCTGTCAATATAGTCAAAGAGTATTTAACAGTGCATTTCAATGAAATGATAAAATACGTGTCTCTCATTTTCATATGTAATTTCTAAATAAAAAATAAAAACGTAGGACAAATTTTATGAAATGTTGTCAATTTGCCATGCACGTTCAATAGACAGTGATTTGTTATCTAACCGGAGATTTATTGTTTTGTAAACTTAATCTTTTTTGTGCAACTCCAATAAAAAATAAAGTTTTGAATTGTTTTGGGTACTCCTTTGCGTTACCTTTCAAATGATATCCAACATTTCCCTCATCAATTGAATCCAAATAAGGTTTAAATTAGTTTAAAAGTGGATTTTTTAAAAGGAAGGACGGTCGATTATTCTCATTGTGAGTGTAAATGGTATTATTCATACAATTTTTATTGAACAATGCAAAAACGTTACTAGGTCATTAAATAATTAAAAGCATTTCTACTAAGACCATTTTATGATATCATTTGATATTGCTTTCATTTTGGATTCAGAAATTTTTATTTACGGTTTGATATTTGCGTACACTAAAGATACCTTTACAAGAACAAATACAACTTAAAATTGTTATTCAAGAAATCTTTTACTTACGAGTATTTTTATGTATGCTGTACCGAATTCATCTCATTAAATTCAATGCTTTCCTACATCGAGATCTCATCCCCTGTCGGAAGTCCCGAAACGTTAAATCAATACAGAGTATTTACCAAATTACTTACGCGAGCAATACAAATATAAGCCAACGCCAAATCATTGGAGACCAGGGGTGTAACCATGTTAACCTTCGACTATTGAAATGAATATAATTTATTGAGAAATGAATCCTGTTGGTAGCCGTCGTGAAGGTACACAAAAAGTAGCCCATGGATATCAAGAAAAGATTTAGAACTTTTTCGATGACAAAACTTTTTATAAAAAAATGCGGTGTTGATTTTTTATAACAAAAAAAAACTTACTCTCTCGGTACTTCATCATCAGCTCCACTTTATCACATGCATTGAATCGAGCATAGATTGCTTATGAACCACATTAAAGAAATCGTATCGCTGCCGTGAAATGCTAAGTATTTGTAATAGTCCCGATGACCATTTGTGGTCGTCATCATCAGTTCCACTTCACCAAATGAGGATCTCTGGAAGCATATGCATGAGTTACTATAGAAAAAACCGAAATCACTATAGGAGTGCCTATAATATTTGAAGAGTTCCCTAGATTTCCCCAAGATCCCATCATCAGATCCTGACATGATGCCAATAGGACCACATGGGAAGTATACCCTCGCAGACAAAAAAACTCAAAAATTAAAAATTACTCAAATCGGTCCACCCTTTTTGGAGTAATAGAGTAACATACTTACATAAATAAAAGATTTCGATGAATTGAGAACCTCCTTTTTTTCAGTCGGTTAAAAATAATGTATAATATAACAATATAGTGTTATATTATACATTCATCTCTATACAATTATATCGTAATTATAGTATGTCAGTATTCTTAGGATCATACCTCAAGGTGAATCATGATATGTATTTGAAAATTAATTTGTATCTGACATCTTGTAATAACCATGTTTTTTTTTTATTTATTTTTTAATAACCATGTTTTTTAATAAATAAATAATTTACTGACTGCATTTTGACTAATCAAACGTGTACTCTATGGAAGTCGAAGGTCTTTTTAAGATATTACCAACACAAAAATATTCGACGTTTACCGGTTTGAGTGTAAGTACTTTTTTAATTTAATACTTAAAAATATGTCATAATGCATTCCGAACCGCACTATTGACTTTTTTGTTACATTTTATACTTATTCTAAATAGCTTTAAATTAATTATAATACTCCGTTTAGTAGTATAATAAGGTGAGATTTCACAAACTATGATTGGATTTCGGATCGTGACATAAATCTTTATTTTTAAATTGTCTTGTCTTGTACCTCATGTCAGTGTCAACATTTACGGAATCGTTTTTATTGTTATTTATAAGTAACAATATATTCCTACTTTAAATAACTTTGAATTAACTATAATACTCTCTTTTTTATTATTTTACTTTTTTATATCATTAAAACAACGAGAATAAGGTATTTTAGATTAAACTTTATGTATAAAGATTTTTTTACTGGAATTTGACCCCGGAAACAACCATAAAATGTTCCTCGCTGTTGTGAGGTGAAACATTGTGTGTTGCGCTCGGCAGAAAAGTTTTTAGCGTCTTGTACCTTTGAACTACTCGCTTCGCTCAGGATTCAATCTTTGAACCACTCGCTACGCTCATGGTTAAATCCTAGAATTGAAAGCTAAGCAAGTGAAAGAAATTCACTTGCTTAGCTTTCAATAGTGGTAACTCGCCGCTAAATAACCAACTTTCCAGCCTTGCATAACAAATAACTATTATTTCAGCTAAAGGCTTATAATATAAACACAGGCGTAAACTATGCAAGATTTATGTACTTTTGCAGACAATACTAAATAAAAATAAGCATCTTTCGGTATCGAAGTATAACTGCAATTTTTAATACGAGTATAATAACTCTGCAATGAAAAATAGATAGTTAAATTTTTATCACTTCAAAAGGTTGTAAAATAAGAAATGACATGACTTAAGCCACGCATTCAATTTGCGCTTATCAGTCATCTCGGAAGTTCATAATTATTCTCAGAGCACACAAACAAAATCAAATCTATGCCGGAATGTTCATTTAATTACGGTACTGCAAATGATAAACTTGATTAATTCAAATTTAATGGAACAATGATTAAATATAAACAAGGTGGTTTGGGTTAGTAGTAGCGCGTATATTGATTTAAATGGTTCCGTCACCATTATGTTATAGGTCACTATAAGAAACTTGTCGTGGTTAAACAGACATACGGACTAATATATAAAAAATTTACAATCATTGTTTTCTTTCGATCATTCATGTACAAATTAGTCACTATTTTGTTTTTAGCATTTGTGATTTTATTATGTAAAAATCTGAACTCCTTCATGAAGGTAAAACCACCAATCATGGACGGTAAAAAGGCCAGTTTTCCTACTCTTATCCAAATACGAGATAACTCCTAACACCTACAGGTGTAAGAGTACTAGCAAATGATAAACATACTATAAGTGATTACTTTATTTATAGGAAATTTCAAAGATCCAGTCATGGACCCCCAGTCATGGACGATAGTACTCAAAAGATTTATCGTTTAACTCTTGCTAATTCAGGACAATTAAAATTAATTACTAAGATAAATAAATATAATAAAGGGTGGAAAAAATCTATGGGCCCTGGAGGGGAACTACCTTAAATCCTGTAGTTAGCTCATTTTACTGAAAGAAAACATTCCTTTATCTTCAAAAAATAAGTAATTCTGCATTCAAAGATTTTTGATAAATCACTTGCCTGCCCCAACAATCGAACCGGCTTAAATTAGAAAAAATAACACCCTGTACTTTTATGGTACCAATCGATAGTCTTATTTATACAGATCAATTTAGTTTAAGTAACTTAGTATCTAAAATCAAATGCAAAGCCTAGAAAGTTAAAAGATCACTAATAGTTCTGGATACCTAGCCCACCCTTTAGTATTGTACCCAACTACGAGTACACCTTGAATATCGAGTTATGGTAAATATGAGTAGGCAAATAATGTAATTAACTTAAAACATTAAAATCTGTTTATTGCTGCAAATGGTTCTCATTTCGAGTCACAAGTTGAATAAGTCAAGTTCATTTTTGTTTGAGTTAGTGGAAGTAAGTAGGTACTTAGGTACCATACTAAAGAGGGCAAGGTAGCACTATTAGTGATATTTAAATTGCTAACCTTTGTCTTTAACTTAGACACTATGTTATTCAAACTAAACTGACCTTTATGATTATCTTTATCGATTTGTACCATAAAAATATATGATGTTACTTTTTTCTAATTTAAGCTGGTTTGATTCCCGGGGCAGACAAGTGATTTTCAAAATTCCTCGAATGACAGATTATTTCTTTTTGAAAATAAAGGAATGTTTCCTTTCAGTAAAATGAGCTAACTAAAGGATTTAAAGCAGTTACCCTCCAGGGCCCATGGATTTTTTCCATCCTGTATACTAATGTTCCGATATTCGTAGCACAAGAGCTTAAGCTATTTATTGTGTAATTGAATTGGTTTTGATATGTTTATATTTATTTATTTATCATTATTAATCAGATAACATATTGCAGTCCAAATTGGTAAAAGCATGAGATTTCTCACATTTACCGATTACCATACTACATTAAAATAAAATAATAATTTTGCTTCAAAACTATTCATGATTAAATGTTCACGATTTGGTTAGGTAGAGCACACTGAACCAATCATGAACATCGTCTGTGTCAGTTTACGTTACAACATTAGAAAAAAAGTAAGGGTATAATAGCATCCTTAACTATTGTTTAAAAATATATATAATAAGTTAAAAACATAAGCTTCATAGGGTTTTTGAAAAAATATTACTTTTACGAGAAGGCGCATCCGATTCTAAGAAAATACTATTTTTTTATAGAACCTCGCCGGATTTTTTTTAAAACGTTTTATTTTATAAACAACATGGTGGTTATGTCAGAGGAGGCGTGGCTTGTTCGAATAAGCGTTACCAGGCATTAAATCACTTAAGTTTGGTAATTTTTTTATGGAATTTGCTTCAAATGTACAGCATTGGAGCGTGGTCCACGATTGGGGATTTTACTTTAGTTACTAAGTTAATTAAAATCTTTGTGATAGTTGTTGCTTAAAAATATGAATTTGTCATTTCCTAGCAAGACACCAGTGTCTAGAGAACAATAGAGTATCTATTGTGTCTCATAACGTGGGTCCTGAGATAAATTATTCATTTTAAAATTTTAGAAAATGTGCTTAAATTATTGTTTACTGCTATAACTTCTGTTAAATCGAGCTGTTTGTACACCATTTATCTTCAGTACAATTAGAGCAAGTAATTTAAAATCTAATCTAGTCTAGCTATACTGCATCTAAGAAATCCAATGTAATACTAGTTTTTCACTACTAAGCCCCGGGCAAATGCTCAGAGATAATTGGATCATAGCCTACATTATACTTAGTAGGCATTAGCATTTTTCTTAGATTTACAAAAGCCTGCCTTCAGTCCCTTAAAGGGATTTAAATCCACTCACGGTGTTGTTATCTGGGACTTAATTTGACGCCACTCAGCTTTTATGTGGGTTTAAATAAAAACATTACTGTTAACAGAGGATTCATTATACCTTAGGTAAAATAACCTATAAGGATTTTTAGTTGAAAAGGCAAATTTTTAATGTCTCTCTCTGCTGAGGCCTTCCTTATTGACGACGATGACACCACCCAATTACCACTAAGCGGTCCCCGGTGACCGCGCTCGACTTTACGCGCTACGCGATTTTATACTCTATTGTGGAAATTCAAATTCAAATTCCAAATTCCAAATTGATTTATTGCTTAGAGTCCAATTTATTTATGCTAAGAAAAAAAACAAAAGACAAAAGGTGGGTGATGGGTTTCATCCGCCTAACTCAATCGTTAATCGCTATAGCTATCGTTTATGTATGACGTATCGTGCCAATTACAAGGTCTGCTGCTAACGCTATCACTTTCATACTATTAATGCAATGCAATAGTGAATTCAATAGTCGGATAGATTTGTAGCGATTTGACAAACACCCTATCGTTTAAAGATTTTACGAGAGCATTACTAATAGCTATAGCGAAAGTATGTCAGTTGGTTTGTGTGTTCCTCTTTCACGCAAAAACTACTGAACGGATTTGGATAAAATTAAGTATGTAGGGACTTGACTAACACATAGGCTACTTTAAATCTCGATATTCCCACGGGAACATGAACCACGTGGGTGAAACCGCGACAGCCGCTAGTGTTGCATATTTCACACCATTATTCATAAGGACAATAAAATAGTAATTTATAAAAAAGCACTGTCAAGATTAAAAAGCATTCCCGGTTTCACAATTGCCCCAAATTCCAATAATTCAAAGCACATCTGACACTTTTAGCGCAGCTTTTTGTGGTTAAATCGAACCTTAACAATTTTATTGCTTATTGCTTTTCAATGCGGGTGCTAAGGGCACTCTACCACCTCGAAATGCGATGCTATGTTCGGGATATAATTTTAAGAATAAAACATATTTTCCGGCTTTAATCACGCACGTAAATAGCACTTGGTTTTCGGAACTTTTTCAGGGGCCGTGGTCACGCTATTGGATTGTCGAAACTAAAGATATCATAAATATATATTTTTTTATTCAACAATCATTCAATTTATTATTGGGGTATTTATTGGCCCTGCACGCATTAATTTGTTTTTCTTCTATGTGTTAATATTGTAGCTCCTTGTATTGTTGTGTGTGTGTGTGTGTGTGTCTTCTGTGTGTATGTAGCTAATAAATGCTTTTCTTTCTTTCTTTCTTTCTTTCAATTTAATAAAAAAAAACGAGTGAAAAAGCATTTTGTTTCGTAAGTAGGTATATAAAATATGTATATAAGTATATAAAGTAGGTATCTAAGTACTTATACTAGAACCATAAATCGCTAGATCATGTCTGCGTGTCAGTAAATCGATAGGGATTCTCCATTGTTTATTTTTTGACGTTTCTTGAACTCAATTACCAACTCGTAGATCCATTACAAATTACCTCTTTATGTACAATACATTTCACTTTCCTTACACATGGAAAAACAGCTAAAATTCCTATATGACCGTTTAATGTCGCTTCTAGTGTTAAAATTTTACGGTTGGCAAAACACATTTTTTAATCACGGCCTACGAATAAACTGGTTGTTTACACATGCGTGGTTTTCAATTTATCCGGCTTTTTCGATTCAGTCTTAAGGAAAATGAAACAGGTAAAAAGACGTTAAAGAATTTAAATAAGGAAATGACTTCTGTTTGAAAGTGGTCAAGTTTGATCAAAGAAAGGAATAATATCCATTAGCGTGCAATATTCTTATGGTAATCAGGCTATTAAGATGGCGCATTAAGATTTAACTTTATAGCTGTCTGAAATTGATTAAGTATTCTGTTTTATTACTGCTTTTTGTTGAATAATATCTAGAAAATTCAATTATTACTAAAAAAATATACATGTAGAAAAAGAAGGAAATATTCTCAAATATAAATAAGAAAAGGTAAGTATAAAAAAAATTTGGATCTTACGTCAATAGCCCGAAAGCCTTTGGTAAAATCTTACTTATAATATTATCTCTACCTGTACTTTTTATAGTTACAATAATCTGCAAAAATAACTTCATAATTAATTTAGAAGTTATTGTTAAAATGAAGTTTTATTTTAATGCGGAATAAGGATTGAAAGTTATCCAGAATAAGGAATACGAAATAGCATGTACAGTCGGGGACCTTCCCGGTTGACCAGTAGAGTTTTTTTTAGGGAGCTTTATTTAAAGAAGTTATAGACATACAGAAAACCTGTATATCACAAATAATAGAATATTAACAGGTGTTTCATTTAAAAAATCAATGATTTTTAACCTTAGTAATTTCCGAGAAAACGTTTCTCAAAAAAACTCTACTGATCAACCGGGAAGTTCCCAGATTGTACGCAGGCATTATTACAGAATAAGAGCCATTTTTAACCGACTTCAAAAAAAGGAGGAGGTTCTCAAGTCGACTGTATTTTTTTTTTTTTTTTTTTTTGTATGTTCCACCATAACTTCGCCAGTTGTTAACAGATTTTTATTATTCTTTTTTATCTTTTTTTATCTTAAGAAAATGGTTTATGTGTGGTCCCATATAATTTTTACGAAGATCTGGCTAGTAGTTTTTTCATAATCCTGAAAAATATCAATCACCTTTTGGCAAGTAGTCGTATACCTAGATGACATCATTGTTGTGTATGGGCTGATTTTTAGCGTAAGTAACGGCACATAATGTAACAAAAAAATCTGAAATAAAAACATTTTATAAAAAAAACAAACCGACTTCAAAAAGTAAAAAATAAAACTTTTGGAGTCGGTGCTAGTTAGCTAAGGCCAAAAAAAATATAGTTAATAGAAGTGCAATGTAGAATGCTTTGGCTGGCACCGACTCCAAAAGTTTAATTTTTTACTTTTTGAAGTCGGTTTGTTTTTTTTTATAAAATGTTTTTTAAAAATATAAAAGCATTAAAAATTATCTAATCACTGAGAATATGGGTATTTGATTTAACATAAAGATAATCTGTGTAAAACATACTTCTCGTCAAACATAATATGATACATTTTTAGTTCGGCGTCGATCGTTGTAAATGTATTGGCAAATTATTGTCATTTGTTTTCCTTTTCTTGCAAAAATGAAGGATTTTCGCTTGTTTTGTGTTCAGTGGCGTGAGAAATCAGAAAACCGAGAGATTTTTTTGCGTTAAAGGTCTTTGTTAAATGGGGTATGAACGCAAAAGATTATGCGAGCAGTGGGTTACACCGAATGTCACTGATTGAGTACTATTACTGATGATAATCGTAAGGCGTTTTTCATATCCATTGGATGGATAGAGTACTAATGTATTACTTCTTTGAAAAGACTCTTATAGACAAACTAAAATCGGAAGGTACATAATTATAATTCGAACAGACGGATAGTACAGTCACAGACACAGTCTTATGATGTGGTTACCAAAATAGCATTTATAAAAAAACTTACAAAATATTTTTACCAACTGTCACCAATCACAACTTACTTAATCATATTTCAAACATCGTGCTCTTCAAACGAACTACTGAAATGCAATGACGTTTTTTGATTTTGTGTCGGAGTTAATTAAATTAAAATCTTCTTGCCATAACTTTTGTCACCGGCTTCCACTCCCAAAATAACAATCTTCCTGTTCGGTGTAACGTCATCAATGTTTTAGTGGCCTAATCGCTCAGAACCCTTTATAAACGATTATATTAGTGATGTGAATTGTCATCTCGCTGATATTCATCAAGAAACTGCAACAGCCAACTCCAAGCACGTCCCCGGCTATCTCCAGCTCCAAGCAGCACCACGAGGCGGTCAAGGTATCGTGCCCTTTCTTATATTTTTGTCGACCTTGTGTTCTTTTATCAATTTGTTCGCCCACTGAATTAAATTAATACAGTCCACTTAATTTTGAATCGCCCGCACAACATTTTTTTACTTTATAGTCCTTTATAGTAGTCCGTTGTAAATATACTAGGTATATTCAATATTCAATATATCATTTATTCAGTCTAGGCTGTTACAAGCACTTATGAACGTCAAAGAAGCGACGCCATCGGTTCACAAACCCTACGGCGGGAGACCTTGTAACGAGAAGAACCGGCAAGAAACTCGTCAAGGGCTATTTCTTTCTCCCTGATTTATTTCATACAGAGTCGTCAAATTGAAAAGTGAGCTTAACATATCAGTAAGGTCAATCTACAGCACAAAAAAATACTAATTATAATATTACATTTTATGGTTATCCTAACCATAAACAATTTTCAACTCGCAAGGAAGGACTTACATTATAACATTTCTCGCATTACAAGGTTACTGTACTGCAAGTTGGACGTACATACAGGTCAATAGCAATTTATTTTAGATAAAAATATTTAAGCTCTAAGCACAACGTTAAGACAAGCAGACTGAAGTAGACCCATTTCCGCTATATAATATTTTTTGTAAATATACTAAAACCTTTTTGCTATAACTTTACTGGCTTTCACTCCCAATATTACACTTACGTTCCCTGTTGTCAAAGGTCATAGGGTCAGGATCAACAAATTACAGTGTTTCCTGTTTTTTGTATTTAGCTTCGGCACAGAAGTCCTAATTTTTGTGTTTTTTTTTATTATTTATCGTTACTGTTTTATTGCTGTGTTCGACGTTATGTTTTGTTGTGTCTAATCACTTATTTGACCCTATCAGAATATCAGTGCTTCTGGGTTAGCACGCTTATTGTTCTTTGTTTGGCTCAGTTCTTTGTTTTTTTTGTCTTAATTAAGTACCTACTTGTCTCATTGTATAACTGCTTTTTTTGTGTAGTGTTAATAAATTATATCTATTCTGTTCGGTGTAACTAGTGGACCGTTGTACTCTCATTTTTTGTTTCCCGTCACCATTTTCCGTGAAAAATGGCCCTGTCCGCGTTATCAGCCACTCATGGTGAGGGGTTAATTGAACGGATTATATTATTTCGTTTACTTTTCAAGGCAGATTTATTGTTATATTTTTAGAAAAGGTTACAAGACTCACCTGTCTCAAAATAAGTTTTAAGCCTTTCATTATAATTTTAGCCAACTTTTTTTATAAAATGGCCCTGTCCGCTTTGTTAGCCACTCATGGTGAAAGGTTAATTGATCGGATTGTATTATGTTGTTTACTTTTCAATGAGAAAAATTATTATATTTTTCAAATTGTCAAATTATCTGCCAACTAAGCTACTAAGAACCATGAAGGTATAGGTTTAATTAAAGTAAAAAAAAAACCAAAGTAAAGTTTACAAAAATTATTTTGAGACGTCTCCTCTCCAGAAAGTAACAAAAGCACTTGTGTTGGAGAGGTGTAGCTCTTACCCTTAGTAGTTACAGTAATTACAAAGGAAAATAACAACAAAGAATTCATATTCCAAGATCAAGGAGTGATCTTACGCAACACTGTTCATGTATAGGTGTGTGTGAGTCTGCGTGCGTGTGTGCGTGTGTGTGTGTGTGTTGTATGTGTGTGCGTGGATTCGTGTGTTGTGTGTGACTGTATGCTTATGTTTGTTCAAGTTATTCGCAACAGTAATTTCTCAACATCATCGTACCTTAGGCTGTTGCAGATTGGCTAAAGCCAATCTGCAACAGCCTCTTTACATTCTTGGGTAAGTTTTGAATGTATATTTGAATATATAGAATGAATAAGTGGAACTAACACTCCGAATACCTACTTAAAGCAAAATTTTATGTAACGTTATCTCACTTTCTAGAGAATTCGCTCTTTCTAACTAATTCTGTTTTCGCTTTTTAACACTATTGGTAAAAGGATAAGTTAGCATCTTGGATTCCAATTACCTCCACCACCACGTAGTCTTTTGTTGGTAGTCACTGATTGCTTTGCAGATAAATGTTCGCCATAAGTCACGCTCATCAGCACACTTATTGCGTTGCAAACATTATTTCCGTTACTTAAAACTAAAGTATAGTCTATAGTACCTACAGATTTATAAGACCTTCGTCAAAAGAGGTTTTAAGGCAATCTTCCCTCCGTATCTTTTTTGATAGCGTTCAGCGTGTCACTGATTGCTTTGAAGATAAATGTTTGCCATAAGTCACGCTCATCAGCACACATTGCCAAGTTACCGTGTGAAAATTCTTATCTATGTGTCTAAGAATTGTTAAATAACGTCCATACTAATCTAAAAAGATGAAGAATTTGCTTACTCTATATATTTAGGAGAGTAAGAAACAAAAAGCTCTAGAAACTAAAGAAACTATTATTTAACTCGATTTGGTCAAAATGATTTATACGCCAATCGAACCCAAAGCTATCAATACTATCGTACTAATATTACGCGAAAAGTAGGTGATTTGGGAGGATGAATGGATGTTTATTACTCTTTCACCTAAAAACGACTAAACGGATTTGGATGAAATTTGGCACGCAAATAGTGAATAGCCTGGATTAAAAACAGGGGAAATATTTTATCCCGATATTGCCACGGGAACGGGAACCACGCGGATGAAACCAGCGCAGGCACCAGTTTTATAAATGCGAAAGTGCTCTGTCTCTCTGTTACCTTTTCACGCGTTAACCACTGAACCGAACCGATTTATAGTTGGTAGGTATATGGAGCTAACTTGAACTGAAGAAGAACAAATGATACTTTTTATTCCGCTATCATGCAATAACCTAATTCCACGCGGATAAAGTCGTGGGCGGAAGGCTAGTAGAAGCATTTTTGATTTTCAACCCTCGGAACTATTAGAGGGAGAAAAGTTTTATCAAAATCGAAACTTTAGCTTTCAATCAAGTCGTGGATAATATATCCAAGTATGTTCTAGAAAAATCTTCGATTAAATTATTAATTCGTCAAAATATCTATCAATATAAGAGATGTTTCCATAGAGTGGTCAGCTGTGTTAACTAATTGATAGGTTTTGAATAGAGATTGGTCGTCCAATATCGGTCAGTTTACGGCTGTTGTTCGTCTTGGTGGCAAAATATTTGTGGCGTAATTTATAAGCTTTTGTGTGTTCATGATAAGAGCGAGAAAGCTGTGTGATAGTTATATAAAGGTTCTTAAAGATTGGAAAGAGACAAAATATGTTAATTACAGAAATACATTTAACCGTTTGAATAAAATTACATACAAGAATATTCTATACTTATTACTTATAAACATACAAGATACGCGCGACAAACAACCCTTCCTTTGAAGTCGGGTAAAAAGCTCTTAGGCTTGCGCTATACCACATGCATCCGATATATCACCATGATTTATAATACCACGATATCTCGCTTCTAGCAAGTCATTGAGGTTATTTGTGACAAATAACCTCAATGATAACTCATTCAAGTTATTGTGATGAAAAAATAAAAAAAAAGAAAATACATTTATTTGAGACAACACCAGAAATACAAGGAAAAAAAATAACACATTGTCTCAAAACGGTCCCGGCTCAGCATAATGTATGGTCTGCGACCAGCGCTGATCTTCCGCCGGGACCGGTTTGTTGACACCGAGAGACGTAACAAACAGGTACAATAAAACAAGTAATGAAGAAGAAAAATAATGAAATAAAAAAGTGATAATTTTACGCTCTGATGGTACGTGTGAATGCACCATTATGCACATGTTCTAAATGCCGTGAAAGCCCATATCGGTAACAAACACATTTTAAAATAAAAATCTATAAATCTTTAAAAAGTGATATGTGACATAAACAAAAGTTAACACAACAAAATAATGAAAAATAATAATGTATAGTAAAAGTAAACAAAACATAACACAAGTAAATTAATTACTCTCGGCACTGGCTGCGCAGAACAGAACAGCAGTTTTATTGAATATGTCAGGAAGTATTCTCAAATGTTTAGAAATGTATGTGAAGCTGCTAAGGCGATGTTCGTTTCAAATAAAATAAAATTAGCGGATAATAAAATAAAGGTTACTTGGAATATAATTAACCAAACAACTGGCAAAACTAAAAATAATATGAATACCTTCTCTCAGTTCTCTCTTAAAGCAGATAATAAATTAATTGAATCTAACGTTGAGGTTGCCGGTGTTTTTGAAGATTTCTTCTCTCGGGTACCCTTAGAAACCACCAGTAATTTAAATTCCTGAACAGGCGTTGCTGCTGCCCTCACACGGTAAAAACAGATTTCTTATAAAAAGACAAATTGCTTTGGATTAAGACATATTCATTAAATACAAGAAAACGCTCCTCTCCCTATAGACGCTAGACAACAATTTCTTCGTGATAGTAAAAAATATTCTTAATAATATTTAGTTGTTACAAGAATAATAAATTTAATCCAAGACATGTTGTTTCATTCAAGACACCGCTATTTGTACAGTCAAGTAAGTGGTATTCTTCATACGAATAATCTTCTTTTTCTCTTATAGACTAAACTTACTTAGAATAAAAAGAATAATAAATTTAAAAAAAGATAAATCTCAATCAAAGTAACTTGTCATTGATTTAAGATAATTTTAATTTGATGCAAGAAGATGGATATTTCTTGATTTAAAATAAGTCAATTTGATTGATATAAATTTAAATAAGTCTTGAAATAAAAATATTTATCTTAATAAATAAGAAAAAAATTGTCTGAGTAAAAGATGAGCAGTATTTTTGTTTTAAAAATATTACATTGGCCTAAGTAAATATATTTTTAGAATAAACAAATATTTCAAGAAATTGGTCATTCTTACTTAAAGAAATCCTTTTTTACCGTGCATGGAATCATGTGTTGATAAGTGTAATAAAGTATTCAATTTTGTGCAATTATTAGTGAAGACATTTCAAAAGCTTTTATGTTAATTTATATTAAAAGGACTGAAGATTTAATGGTGCATATCAACCAGCGTTATTAAATATTAATCATTGATACAATAGCTCCATATTTAGCTTTCATTTTTGATCAATGCATTGTAGTATTTTTTCCGATTTAATGAAATATAGTAAGATAGTAATTTTGCATTTTACAATGCTATTTTTGTGTGATACATATTATACAAGAACATATACTAGAAAAAAACAACTAGTCTCATGTCGCCCTGACGGAATTCGAACCCGCTTCCTTGGAAGTCCGGCCCAATGCACTAACCAATTATGCTACAGAGACCTATGAGGACACGTCGAATTTTTCTAGTATATTCACCTTCTTCTACGGTGTTGGCCACCGTCGTTTCATCAATGAGAGAAATATCCTCGCAATCCCGTCGAAATCCCGTCCCTTCGAATCCCGTCAGGGCGACATGAGACTATGAGTTTTTTCTAGTAAATTTTCTTGTATAATATTTATCAAGCTTATTCCTCTTTTTTAATCGGGTGACAAAAAGTGATCCCACAAATTTTAGGCCGATATCAGTCTTACCTGCACTTACAATTGTTTTTGAAAATAATATTTACTCGCAATTATTAGACTATTTAACAGTAAATCCAATCCTTCATAATAAATAGTTCGGCTTTACTAAAGGTGAAAATACTACTGATGCTGGAATTGCACTTCTCAAACATATTTTGAATGCTTGGGAGGGCAAGCAAGACGTAATTGGTATATTCTGTGACCTGTCTCAGGCTAGAACATTATGGTGTCTCTAAAAAATCAGTTAGCCTTTTGCAGTCATACTTGCACAATAAAAATCAAAAAGTAATTGTTAATAATGCTGCTTCAACTGGAGTCTGCATTATTATGGGCGTGCCCCAAGGTTCTATATTGGGCCCTCTGCTGTTTTTTTCATATATATTAAAGATCTCATTTACTACGCGAGTATTTCATGTAAGAAAGTACTATTTGCAGATGATATGCCTTTATTTTTTTTAATTTATAGAGGAAACAATTGTTCTGACGAAGTAAATAGTGCTCTCTCTCAAGTCGTTCAACAGTAATAATTTGTCTCTTAACCCTACCAAACCAAGATTGTTAAATTCTCATTACCTAATGTAGTGCAGGTCGATATGCATATAATGGGGATGTAAGTAGAGTTAGTTGAGAGTATAAAATTTCTTTCTTAAAAACTACAATTGGATCCACACCCCAATAAGGAAAATAATAATTTCGCAATAAGGAAAATAAGGCTCATGACTGATATTGAAATGGTTAGACTATTTTACTTTAGTTGTTGTGGGGCTTAGCAGCCAATATAGAAAATGTTTTTATACCTACTTCAAAAAAGAGCTGTGTGCGTCATTTACAACCTTGGACGGAGAGATTATGTAAAAGATTTTGATTAATATACTGACTTTGGCGGGACAATACATCTATGATAATATACTATATGTAAGGAAATATCTTTATTTATTTATTAAGCATAGCGATGTTCATAATTTTAATACTGGAAACAAAAATAAGTTTGCCGTTCCAAGATTTCGACTAGAAAATTGTAGACGCTCGTTTTTGGAAAAAGGCATAGCCTTTTTAAACAAAGTTCCACAACAAGTGATTGAGCTGCATTTGCATACATTTAAAATATATGTTAAAAAACGCTCTTAAGCAACAGTTCTTACAAGGTAGATGATTATTTAAAAGGAGAAAACGTAATGGAACGTGATACTAACATTAAACATAACTATTGTAATTGTATAAAAGGAAAATATTCTAATAATACTGAGTATGTGAAAATTTTCCTCATTAAATATATTTCAAAATTGTAGATTTGTGTTTGGTAACGACATGTTTCTTTGTAAATGTTGTATAAGTTTCTTGCGGTCAAAAGATCTTCTGAATGGCTGGTAGGAAAAAAAATTACTACACGACAGCACAACTATAAGTCTATTTGAAAAAATCTTTGACTTTGACTTTAATAGAAAAAGTTACCTACTATAAATGCTAAACTGTAACACATTTTCCTTTCATTGGATTTGCAACTAAGTTATGATTCTCAGACATTAAAATTAATTTAAATATTGAGGAAGGACACGCAAATAACAAAATAGAAGAGAATAATGACAGACATTATGTTTAGGAAAGCAAAAATCCAGTTAGCATGGAAAACATAACCACGTCAAAAACATGGGACATAAAATTGAGGTGAGTTGTAAGTTAAAAATATGTATGGCTGCAAGCTACAAGATACACGTGTCTTGTCGAGTTTCCTGCATACCTTGATGATTAATGAAGAATAATTTTATGTTGTTTCAAAATTACAAATTCCTAAACATAGCTTAAATATATTATATGCAAAAAAAACACAATCGCATTGACTCACACGTTTCAAAAATAATTTCAAAGCAAAAGCAACTTTTTTGAAACATAAACGAAGTTTCCTACATAGATTCAAAATTAAGTAGCTCGATTCCACAGTTAAGGAGCGAATTATTATCTAGAAAAATAGGGCTATCAAATAAATACCTAAATAATAATCTAGCCCACCTCGTAAGTTTCATGACGAACTTGTGTTATGGATAACGGATAAACATACTTATATACTTTTTTTTGTAAATACATATTTAATACACATATTAAACCCCCAATCCAAGTCGAATACAAATATTCATGCACACAAATATTTGTCTTGTACAGGGATCGAACCCGGGACCTCTGGCGCAGAAGGCGAGCTTAGTAGCCAAACAGGTCGTCGGAATCAAATAACAATTTCATAAACATTCATTTTATTATTATAATAAAATGAATGTTTATGAAATAGCTGCGTTCAAATCTTTCTTTCATTCTTCAAATAATATTGTCCTACCATGTCAGTGTATTTTTGTGTTGCTATTTATACAGGTCTTTATCCTCCAAATGTTAAAGTTTCCGGACATAATCTCTAAGCACATATTTACGTAAGACTCGGCCTTCAAACATTTACTTAAAAACTAAATACCTTTGAGACTCAAACTCTGAAATCTTTTGCTTTAACCCGTCTTAAGTTAATATAGATAAGCTGTCAAGGGCTCTAGCCGAAACCAGAGGGATTCGGCAAAATGCTTAGACTACTACAAGACGGTTGATAGTTTATTTTATAGTAATAGCTGCCAACAGACCATGATCCATAACTATAATCGCCATGCATATAGTGTAAATCATGTGGTCATGTCAATATAAATTAGATCCAGAAATGTATAACTGGCAGTCTGCAAGTCGTTATCAAAATTCTACATTACCTTCCGTCGGGCCTAATGTTTAAAGGGCTTTCCTTACTTAGGGCCGGTATTTCAATATCGACTTATCTTGAATTGATTCAGGATTGGGGGTCTTCAAGTCGCGTGTGAATAGGTATCTTCTAGGCAAGCGCGTTTCATCCTAGATCGCATCATCGCTTACCATCAGGCGAGATAGTGGTCAAGCGCGAACCTATACATAATAAAAAAAAAAAGATTGAAGACATGCTCGACTTATGTATTCGTACTTTACTCGTCGTATTACTTACGTATTTCAATATAGAATTGAAATTCTAACTAGCCAAAATCTTAGCGCAGGAATTCAGTGACTTAAGTGCCGATCTGGGATTAGTTGCTTTTGTAACTGACTTTTGCCTGACAAAATGATATTTGAGTTTTTCATTTAGGTATTTATTATTTATTACATTAGGTTATTCAATAATATCCTCATCATCCTGTAAAAAGTTGAGCTTGAATGAAAGTTACTTTAACAAAAAGATTTTATGGTAAGATATACGCCAATGGTGTAAAATGGTGAAGAAAGTTTACAGACAGCAGTAGGTTGGTACTTACTATTAGGCACTATATTGTGTTTAATGAATGCGTAATTTCTTCAATAAAAGCTCAGTTGTAGGGTAAAAATTATAATATTGTAAAAATAATGGCAAATTACAATAATATTATGCGTTTGAATATGATGTGTAATGTAATGTAAAAATTTCAAAGTGAGGAAAAAATCGAAATTGAGAAATATTATTGCGCTATTTTTCATTATGGAGCCTTCACAACGAATCTCATTGGTCGCCGCGCACAAACGCGCAGCCAATGAGCGCTCAATGTCACCAAAATGACATCAAAATTCATAGACAATTATCATAATCCAATCCGCAACTTTCTGCCAACTGCCACTAAGATTGCGTTAGCAAAGTCCTTACTTCTTCTAATCCTAGACTCGCTGATGTCGGCTATCTTGATGTAACAGAAGAGCAACTAAACAAGCTTGAGCGAATTCAAAACTTCTGCTTTAGATTCGTATTTGGACGTCACAAAAACGATCACATTGCTGAATTCCGTAAAAAGCTTAGGTGGTTGCCTATTCGCCTTCGCCGGAATACGCATAATTCTGTCCCTACTATACATTTTAATCCTACTACCCCTCCTTATCTTAAAGAACACTTCGAATTTGTAAAAGACTCCCATCCCCGTTTCTTTAGTCATTAGAAAACCTCCGACTCGAAACACCAATGCATACCATAGTTTTACCATCAATCCTTCTCTGTGCAGGCTGTCAGTCGGTGTCAATAAGGGCTACTCAAACCATAGATTTAGAATGAAAACATTCTAAATCTATGGCTCAAACTATCAAAATATTCAAGAAACAAGTCAAAGAGTCAGTCACTACCTGTCCATCTATAGTAGTATTGTTGCTGAACTAAGCGGTATATGTCCGTATATTACATACTAGCGGATCCTCGCGGTTGTACCCGCGTGGTGCCAGTCCCCGTGGGAATATCGGGATAAAATATAGCCTATGTTACTCGGGAGAAATGTAGCTTTCTAATGGTCTAAGAATTTTCTAAATCGGTCCAGTAGTTCCTGAGATTAGCGCGTTCAAACAAACAAACTCTTCAGCTTTATAATATAACTTTATAATCCTAGATTATCGAGGGCGAGGAATATCCGGATTGAAATACGCTGTTTTCTTTTATATGTAATACTTAACTAAAATGATGGACTTATCTTAAATCATCATCATCTTTTTTTTAAGTTCGTAATTGCATGCCGTGGCTGTCTATAATTAGAAACTGTATTTGGACTAAGATTATATATTTAATTTATTACATATTGTTAGTACATGTTTTTGTTGACTGCCCAATAAATAAATAAATCAGATAAAGTGACATTGAAATACCGGCCCTTGGTTACGTAAAACTACAATAGATGCATACTTATTTATTAGAAGTGTAATTACAGCCGAATTACATTTATGACACAAAAAATGCATATAAGACTACATATTAATGCGTAAAAAGAAATTTTACTTTTAATATTTTTATACATATTAGTTCTATAAACCATTTGAGGCCACAACAATTTTCTCTTTACATTAAAATACTTGAGGCCGAATTAAATAAACCCACTATAATTGATGGCTGCCGCAACATCATCCACAAATAGCTATTTCATCTGTCAAATCGAAATCATTGTTCTGTTTAAGTATATAAACCTCGATAGGGTACAGTCAGCATCAAACTTATAAAGCATATTACGCCGCATTGAGAAGCTCGCGGCTGAATAAATTTTTACGATGGTCAACCACAGAGTTGGTAAACAAAAAAAATCTTAGGCTCCTCCGTGCTTTGGAAGCACGTAGAGCCGTTGACCCCGCTGCATTCTCTTATCTATCCAAAAGGAAGGCCTGTTCTGCACTAGTGCCTAGGTTAAAGAAAGTTTGTGCTAATGAATATAAATAAAAAAATAAATACCAGTCTCATTATCATGACGCTCAGACGGGACACGAACCCGCACCCTTAGGAATCCGGCCCAAGCACTACCAATTATGCTACTTAGACTTATGAGGACCCGTCGTTTTTTTCCTGTTTATTCCCCTTTCCACGCTATTGGCCAGCGTCGTTTCTTCAATGAGAGAAAAAATATCCTCACATTCGAAAGAAACTTTATTTACAAATGTTTGCCTATCGATTAAGAAGAAACAGCCATCTAATTACAACTTGCCCCGTCTGAGATCAGTGGATTTTTTCTAGTATATTTTCTTATTTATATTTATTACATAAAAATAGCATTGTAAAATGCAAAAATTAAACAGTTCTAATGTTGGTGCTTTTACACGGTTCGTTAGAAACACAGCAAGGATACGCGTAATTGCTAAACGCCAACTTACCAGCTAAGCGTGTCAGCAAAAGAAAGACCACCATTCAGCGAAAGTCTGTTGATCTCTTAAGTTTGATACATGATTAATGCTAAGTGAATCTTGCTGTTGATTGTACCGTAACTATCATTTGTCAATGTCTTCTGGTCGGATGAATTATGTATCATCTTGTATCTCAGTATCTGCTCATGATGAGGGGTAGGGTCTGACACATTCATTTGTTTGTTTCAGTTTTAACAGTCGGTCCGCTAATTTATTTAGCTTGGCGTCTTTATTTTACGTAACTTATTTACATAAGCATGTGATATGAAAAACAGGAACTCACTTATACATATATACAAACATACATGAACCATAAACACAATCCGTTTCTTCCCCAAACCTTTTTAGGGCAGTCGAGTAAAAGATTGTGATTTATGTGGAGAAGAAATAAGACGAGTGTTTTGTAAGGTAACTTTTAATAAGTATTAAAATTTAATACTAAAAAAACTTTTTATAAAAAAAATTAAAGCCGACTTTAAATTTATTTTTCTTGCCTTGGCTTGCTCCGACTCCAAAAGGTTTAGTTTTTGCTTTTTAGTGTTTTAAAGTCGTCATTTTTTTTATAAAAAGTTTTAATTCACAGTTTTTAAAGGTAGATAATATCATGTCATCCAAGTAACAAATATGAAATGAAATATATAAAAATGCTCAAAACAGTACTGGGTCAAACTAAACCAAATTTTTATGGGACCAATTGGCAACTATTCTGCATCGAACAAAAAAAGAATCACGGAAATCGGTTCAAAAATCTCGGCTAAATCGGTGTACATACATATATATATATATATTTTTAAATATACCAACCGAATTGAGAGCCTCCTCCTTTTTTGAAGTCGGTTAAAAATGTTAAAAGACTTTGTTTCTTTGGACACAGTAATCTCTGGTAATACTAGTCGGATTTGATACATAGTGGTTGCGTTTAAAAACGCAATATTTTAAAAAGGATACGGACTTTTTGAAATAACAAGTCAACTAAAATTAAATATGTTTAACGCTAAATTCGCGTTTTGTGACAGTTGGTGATAGTGGCCCTAAGATTCTTAGTCCTCGCAGATGAAGTCGCTAGCGGAAAATAGTCAACACAACAACAATATTTTCTCAGTTGCCTTCAAACAATATTGTACCAGTTAACTAATCCTATCGCATATGTGGCTAATGCGGAGGCCACACCGGCAGCGGGCGAGCGAGCATCATTTCATCTCTTATAAACCGACTTAAAAAAAGAAGGAGGTTCTATGTTCGTCTGTATGTTTGTTTTTGTGACGGCTAAACCGATTGAAATGATTCAAACTCAGTAGTTTTCAGGTAGTTAATCTAAATACTTGTTAGTATTACTTGCCAAAACGACAAAACATTGATGACTTCATTGTTTATGGATCGATTTTAAGAGTAAGTACGAGACCTTTTCTCACTTAAAAAATAATTATTAAATAAAAAGCGTTTTAGAAAAAATAAAGACCGACGTTAAACAGTAAAAAATAAGCGTTTTGGAGTCGGTGCCAGCCAAGGCATGAGAAATAAAAGTACAGAAGTGCAATGTAGAATGCACCATCGATGTCTAGGCTGGCACCGATACCAAAAGGTTTATTTATTACTTTTTGGAGTCGAATTTAGGTTCAACCGCAACCGAGCTAAGCTTTGAATAAGTGACCGAAATATCCGGCGACTCCTGATAAGATAACCCGCACGCTGATTATTTAGCGCGGTAGCCAAAAGAGTCAACCTATGTTGAAAAAGTTTTTTATTTCACAATTTTAAAGTTCCGTGCCTAAACTAATAACCTTATTGCAACTGCTTATCACCTTTTACAAAAAGCTGCTTTTCTCGGTACAGGGACGTTAATTATTGAGGGGTTCTCCTGATACTTCATCATCAGCTCCACTTTATCACATGCATTGAGACGAGCATAAATTTATTATGACCAAATAATCGCTTCCGTGAAATGCTTAGTATTTATTAGTTACGATGACCATTTGTGGTGTTCATCATCAGTTCCACTGCATATGCATGAGTTACTAAAGAAAACACCGAAGTCGCTATAGGAGTGCCTTTAATAATTATTTGAAGAGTTCTCTGGGTTTCTCCAGGATCCCTCATCAACTCAAGTCGGTCCAGTCGTCTTCGAGTAATCGAGTAACATATATAAAAAAAATATTCCGAAGAATTGAGAGCCTCCTCCTTGTTATAAAATCGGTTAAAAGAGATGAAACGATGCTCGCCCTAGCCAGAACGCTCGCCCGCCCGCTCGCTCGTTCATGTAGTTTTCGGGTGAACCCACATAGTTTAGCTCGCCAAGTGTACTTCGCAGCACGCCAGTCTCGCTCGTCCGCTGCTGCGACTTTTGAGAGTATACAATGCTAGAACGCATAGACTGGGACTGCTCAAGTAAAGTTTAAAATTTTAAAACAATAAAGTCGCCCGCTGCTGGTGTGGCCTACGCATAAAGGCCACAGTCAATCAAACGAGGACTCTGGCTTTCGACTTGCCGTGCCTTCCGAACCGCATAGAAGCTCAAGATTGAGAGCCATATGTTTGAAAAGGCGGGCAACATTAGATAAGGTTTCATTAAATAAAGCGAACGTGCTGAATTGTGAGCATTATTTTGTTAGTACTTATGTGAGCCTTTTATTAGAAGTAAAATACATACAGCACATAAAATATAAAGAACATACCGTCGTGCGAATTAAGTCTTGTTTTATATAGCTTTTAATGGATTATTGCGTAAACAACTTTTATGTTCACTGATGTCACTTAACTCTCAATAGCTCTTTATGATTTTGTAAGTTTTAATCACAATTGATATTACATTGTTGTCTGGACACCTGTGTCCGGGTAGGTATTTTTTAAATTCATAAATATGAATTAAAAAAGTAAAGCTGTTGATGATGAAACTATATTTTTTTTATTAATATGGCTTTTGCTAGAACACTAATCTTTCTCATAACCCGAGGCCTGAGAGGTTAAACAATTACATAAGCAAAAGCCGTTTTGTACATACGGCAACAGGTCAGACTTAACATCAGATTGCCCTTGACAGCGCCCTTATGACGCTCGGAATATCGTCCATTTACGTAGTATAAAGTATAGAGGAGCCCATGGCGCAGTGGTTCGCACGCTCGGCCTGCGATTGCTGAGGTTAAGCAACTTTCGCAATGGTCGGTCCCAGGATGGGTGACCAAAAATTTACTATCTCGAGCTCCTCCGTGCTTTGGAAGGCACGTTAAGCCGTTGGTCCCGGCTGCACTTGCAGTTGCCACCAATCCGCATTGGGCCTGCGTAGTGGATCATGGCCCATTCTCGTTATCCATCCATAAGGAAGGCCAGTGCCCCAGCAGTGGGGACATCAAAATGGCTGATGACGACGACAAGTATAAAGACCGACGTGCTATTGACTGTACTTTAACTCAAAAGGGTTCAATACACCCTAGGGTTCTAACGCCTTTATGGTTAATACCAATCATTTTCGTGAACAGTTATAACGTTACGAGCTAAGCGATTCCACCTCTAAACGCGTTTCAAAGCCTTATGAATCACAACACGTACCCTAACGAAACATCTCGTTAAGCCTTGTCGTTTCACAAAATGACAAGCGTTCATCTAAACTGGGGGGAAATAAAGAGTTTTTGCATTTGACATCGTTTTAAGGGTGTAATTTTAAAGGTTTTGGTAGATGATTTTGTAAAGGCCCTGCTTTCAGAAGCCTATTTTAGTACTATCTTAAAAAAAAGAAATTTGTTTTATTTACTACTTGTCATTTTATTACGAAAATGAGTTTACATGAGGCATTAAATGTAGACTATTTCAATTAAATATATTTCCAGAAATAAAAATTACACCTTCATACAAAAACGTTCGATACAACTATGCTTTGCGCAAATATCAAAGATCCACGAAGCGTGGGAGCGAGAATCAAGTAGGTACTAACCTGAAAGATAAAGTGACAGCAAATAATATACCGCTATGTCATTATTTTCACGAGTAAGAGGTTCGTCCTGGTCTGTTCAAGGTCGCGGTGGAATTTGGAATGTATAGTCAAAGCCAATTTCTTTAGTTAATCGCTTTCAAAGTCAAAGTCAAAGATTTTTATTCAAATAGACTTATAGATAAGTACTTTCGAATAGTCCAACATTTTTTTCCCCTACCAGCCATTTAAGACATCTTTTAACTGATAAGAAGAACGGCCACAAGAAACTTAATAGCTTTAACAGAAACAACAACATTTACAACATGTTGTTGCCAAACACAGATCTATAATCTTGAAATAATAATAATAATAATAAAACACTTTATTGCACATAATAAGAACACAAAGAAAAATAAAAGGAACGGAAAAGAGGAATAAAAGGAAAGGAAAAAACAGACAGTAAAAGGAAATACACAAAAGGCGGCCTTATTGCTAGGTAGCAATTTCTTCCAGGCAACCTTGAGTGGTAAAGAAATAAGAGGAAGAGCAGAAAAGGGGGAAAAAGGGTTTTATTAAAATCTCTTTTATTAAAATATATTTAATAAAAGAGGAAAATTTTGTCATACTCAGTTATTAGAATGTTTTCCTCTTACACAATTTACAATAGTTATGTTTTATGTTAGTATCACATCCATGCATTTTGATCTTTTAAATAATCATCTACTTTGCTTAAGAGTGTCTTTTTAACATATATTTTAAATCTATGCAAAGGCGGCTCAATCACTTGTTGTGGAACTTTATTAAAAAAAACTATGCCTTTCCCTAAAAACGAGCGTCTACATTTTTCAAGTCGAAATCTTGGAACGGCAAGCTTATTAGCCTTAGCCCTTTAGAGAATAACGCTCTGTAGTGCTGTATTAGCAAAGAATGATAAGATCTGCTATTTATGCTGCATTGTAAAATGCTAATAAAAAGTTATAATTAGATGGCTGTTTCATCTTAATCGATACCTAGTAATACATTTCTAATAATGTTTCTTTCGAATGCGAAGATATTATTGTCTCATTGATGAAACGACGGTGGCCAACACCTTAGAAAGGTGAATATACTAGAAAAGTTTGACGTGTCCTCATAGGTCTCTGTAGCATAATTGGTTAGTGCATTGGGCTATATTCCCAAGGGTGCGGGTTCGAATCCCGTCAGGGCGACATGAGACAAGTTGCTTTTTTCTATTATATTTTCTTGTTTAATATGGTAGTTAAAGTTTAAAACTGCGGTTTTATACATTTTAGCAGAATTTATATAAAACTTTATATGAAAAATGTTTTTTCGCGATGTCAGGGTTGCCTCCATAAAAAGGTGTCCGTAATGATAAGTTCTACAAATGGTTTTGAGGTTTGAGTCAACGTAATTAACGTTGTAGTAAATAATTCTAATTTATGTTACAAGAAAAAATATTCCATGTAGCCTTTTCCATATGAGTTGCAAGCACGTGAACACTCGCCCATAACTTACCGCGCCAGCCTAATGTGGATTGATGGGCTTAACTGCCAACAGCCTGTACCGATAGCATGAACGACCTATGATACTCGTAGATCAACCTATCAAAAATAAACTCAATTGATTTTAAACCTAAAGCCTGACAAATAGGTAACGGTAGTAAATGTATGAAACTGCTGTTTTTTACCGACGCTACTAGTATAATAAATGTCAGATAATATCATATTCATTGGTCTGGTTTCGAAGTAAGTAGCTTACGGATATTGGAACAAAGGAATTACAAATATAAACAAAAAGAAACATCACATGAGAGTCAATTACTTTTCATGTAACATTTTTTGAAGTATTCCTCGAAACGTACCTATTTTCAAGCGCAACTAAATCATTCCTCGAAGAGCACCCAAGTGTTCAAATTTTGAATAGTGATCGGTAAGTTTCACACTACGATAGAGTATATCTATACTATATAATATATAATAATATTATAAAGCTGAAGAGTTTGTTTGTTTGAACGCGCTAATCTCAGGAACTACTGGACTGATTTAGAAATTTCTTACCCCCATATTCTAAGTTCCTCCAAAACTTTTTACACTCTACTCAACCTTGTCGCGGGTAAAAATGGTAGTGTGCGCTAGGCCTAACACGGAGTGGCTACGTACTCTTTGGCTCCTCCAGGTCCTTACGGAGTTATTACTTAAAATACCGATTTCGAGGAGTATTTCGAAGAGGTTTTCAATGAGGTTTCGTTAAGTCGAGGACGAGTAAGTTTTGGAGGAACGACTTAGAATATGGGGGTAAATCATTCCTCGAAGAGCACCCAAGTATTCAAATTTTGAATAGTGATGGGTAAGTCACAGTACGATAGAGTATATCTAGACTATATAATATATAATAATATTATAAAGTTGAAGAGTTTGTTTGTTTGAACGCGCTAATCTCAGGAACTACTGGACCGATTTAAAAAATTCTTAGACCATTAGAAAGCTACACTTCTCCCGAGTGACATAGGCTATATTTTATCCCGATATTCCCGCGGAAACGGGCACCACGCGGGTAAAACCGCGAGGATCCGCTAGTTATAAATAAAATATTAAAATATTGAACAAAAAATACCACGGTAGCATAACTAACTAGGAGTTATTACACTTACATGAAAAGCTGCTGCTTATAATGAAATAAAAAAAATGCCTAAATATAAAATCAGAACTTCTCAAAACATCTAATATAACTCCTGGATACTTTTTCGACCCTAGTACTTTCAACCAGAAATATTTTAATTTAATATTAGGGCTAATTAATAAGTGTGATTGTATGCAATTATTTATTATTTAATAATTTATTATTTATATTACGTTTCCTTCAAGCTCTTCCCTATGGGTGCGCTTCGAGAAATAATTTTGGTGCGCTTGAAAATAGGTGCACTTCGAGGAATACTCCTTTTTTGACCTACAATGGGGAACTGGCATGATCAGGAAATCATAAACGTTTTCAATGCTAAAAGAGAACTGTCCTTATAATAAAAACTAACGAAATCTATTTATGCCAAACCAGTGCAGTCGACAGATAAAGAAAGTTATAATCGTCTGTTACGACTCGTTAGCACATGCTAACGTTAAGTTAATAAACCCGTAATGGGAGACCACACGGCCGCAAAAGATAATGAAATCAGTTATTTCATGCTTTAGGAGAAAGGATTCGTATATATTATTTACTAAAACTATCTCACGTTTCGGAATATTTGTACCGTTTCATTCAACACATTTGAAAATACAAATTCCAAAAATAAAACTTTGAAAAAACAATTATTTATTAGAAAAAAATTAAGATAGTGGTATTACCAGGAACATAAAAATGGTCACAAAAAGTATTATAAGTTAATAGTTTGGTTACTTTTTATGACGACCATCTTATGATATAATTAATGTATGTACATTTTTAGACGACCTGTTTGGCGCAGGGTTTCAATACCCGCCTTTTGCGCCAGAGATCCCGGGTTCGATTCCCGGACAAGACAAATATTTATGTGCATGAAAATGTCTATTAGTATTGGTCTGGGTGCTTAATATGTATATTATGTATGTATTTATAAATTTTTATAAGTATGTTTATCCGTTAACTAGTATCCATTAAACAAGTTCTTCATGAAACTTAACGTGGGCTAGATAATTGGTCTATTGGTAATGCAACTATTTATTTATTTATTGTATTTTTGCGACCACACACTCTCAAGTAGATATTTAAATATTAAGAAGAGTGCTATAAATAAATAAAAAACTGACGAATTCTAAGTATTTATTAAAAACCAATACCTACAGTCGATAGATAAAGAATGATAATCGTCTAATACGACTCGTTAGCACCGGTTAACTTAAGAATAAACCCGGAATGGGAGACCACGCGTCTGCAATGTCACACGTACCATTGTAAGAGCGCTTACGCACTGTGTCCGAATCCGTCACAAAACGGCATCGTGAAAATACTAAAGATAATGAAATCAATTATTAGGTACATGTTTCAGGAAAGAGTTTTAGCAGAAACTATTTGTTACATTTACGATGGCAGCTTCCGTTAAAAATTAAAGCTGTTAAGTTTTTTGAGCCCATTCTTCTAGAGATGTTAAAAGAATAAAGGGATTAAAATTGGATAATTCAAAACTTTATTTGAATAAACTCACATTTTACTTTAACTAATATTCACTTTCAAAGTAAATAGGTGTTTTTTTATTTATTTTCTTTGTACAGACAACAGCCGCTTTACACTTGCACTACCAAAATCACCTCTATTACGAGCTACAGGCGTCCTCAAAATCAAAGGGAAGTATGACGTGCTGTTAAATGTACATTTTTTGTCAATTTTTTTAATATTTCATACACTCACACCAATTAACCTAGCCCCAAAGTAAGCAATGTAAGGTTTGTGTTATGGGATACTAGGGTAACGGATATAAATACATATAATTACTTATACATATACTTATACTTGGGGGAGGCTTATACCAAGCAGTGGGTGTCATGTGGCTGAGACGACGACTTATACATATATAAGTATTTATGTGTAGATATATAAACGTCCATGACTCAGGTACAAATGCTCGTATTCAACGACAATACAATATCATCAGCTCGTATACAATAACATTTGCCCATACCTGGATTCGAACCCGGGACCTCAGAGTCGGCGACACCTTGAAACCGGTACATGTACCACAGAGGTCGTCTAAATCAACTAAGTATAAATAAAAGTAGAGGTTTTAAATAATAGAAAAACTAACGAACCAGTGCAATCGACAGATAAAGAATGTTATAATCGTCTGTTACGACTCGTTAGCACCGGTTAACGTTAAGTTAATAAACCGGTAATGGGAGACCACGCGACCGCATTGTCACACGTACCATCGTAAAAGATAATGAAATCAGTTATTACAAGCTTTAGGAGAAAGGGTTAGTATTATATATAGCTACTAATATAAAACTAACATTGATTCATAAGAACTTTGTACGATGAAAATAAATAGACTTTTATAATCCTTTGTCCATTTTCTTCTATCTATACTATACATATAATAACACAATACCATGACTGACTGAGAGACAACGGAACGCACAGCCCAAACAGCTGAACCAATTAAGCTGAAATTTCGCATACAGGATCCTTTAACGATGTAGGCGAGCACTTAGAAAGGATTTTTTTATATTCCCACGGGAACGGGAACCGCAGGCGGCCGCTGGTCTTCAAACAAAACACAAAAATTGTGACTTCGTACCCTTAATGTTTTCATAATAGCAATAAAGACAAAGATACTTAGACGTTTTTAAGCGATATCTCTTTTTGTCAATGATTTGTTGGCCACATTTTATGGCTATTTTTATGAAAAAAGAACCAAATATCATATAACAATCTTTAGATTTTTAGTTAAGCCTATTTAGGCTTCTCTTCTGTATCTTAAGTAACAATCTTTGAATTTTCATGGTTTCCTATATCGGTTACACAACACAAACTCCAACGCAAACTTAAATGAGTAAAGATAATGTTATTTGAAATTGCGGCAGAAACTATTTGTTAATATTAATTCAATGTCACTAAAGCCATGTAATGACTTCTCGTCTTCCAATGGCTTATGGCTACTTTACACTGTGAGAGCTAGCGTGCGAGTCAGCCTGCCGAGCACTGCATTGCCTGATCTAAGCCTGACGCCATAACAACAATGTTTTCAGCATTGTTGTGTTCCGGCAGTTCGAGATAAGATAGCCAGTTCCTCAGTGGTTGAGGATTCCGGGAGAGGCTCGCTTCCATCTTCAGCCTTATCAATACTTAACATCAGGTATAATGAAGGCTAAGAGTCTCCCCGTCATTCATAAAAAAAAACTTATGAACGTACTTGCAAGTTACTGTCACGCGTGTGTTGGACCCTAGCTTAACTACAACATTTTTTGTTTTCACTCGCCTGCCGCCTAACAGTAACTCGCACTGAGAAGCAGCTCAGATATCACTCGCATCGCTTGGACGCTATCGGCAGTAACGCGCCAGTGTCAGCCAGGCAGTTGCGAGCGAAACCTGCATTTTTTGTCTCATGCGAGTTGTCGCATAGGCAGCTACTACACAGACTGTTGTCCTGTTGTTGTTGCAAGTTATTTCAAGCTAGAACATCGGTATACAATCCTGGCTTGCTGTCCTGTCCTGACACATACTAGAAATAAAGGTAAGCGTCAGGACAGGTTGTTCACATGTAGCCAGAATGACTTGCTTTGACTCTATCTTGCTATCCTAGCATTAAAAAAACCTGTCAAGAGCGAGTCAGACTCGCGCACCGAGGGTTCCGTACCATCATCTATAAAGATTTAATTTTACCACTTTTTCATGCTGCCTAAAAAGTATGCCACTTAGAAACATCGTTTTTTTTGCCTTTAATCTTAACAGAAACTTCTATTACATAGAATATTTTTTTCTATGCAAACTTCTGAAATAAAAGTGCTTTTTTACATTCTTCATCAAAAGTCGCAAATATGCAGCCTAAAAAAAATTAAAAATGTTTGAGAATGTGCAAACAGCGGTCTTTCATAATGTCACATATACCCCACGTGCCCCACTTCTAATATTAATTGCAAAATAGTTGGGAAAACGTCATCTAAAACTATTCAAAATTTCAAGTTCATAGCATTAGTAGTTTTTAAGAAATCCAGCTTTGACAGACAGACAGACTGAGTCGCACTATAAGGGTTCCTTTTTTTGTATTTTAGTACGGAACCCTAAAACTAGCCTAGAAGATCTCGGGCATATCTGAAACGTGACGACAGCTAAGGCGACTGGTATATGAGACAATCCCAGTAGCTGCCTGCTGTTTAGACAGTATCTCGCAACATGTAAACGAGACATTACATAATGATTATATAATTGGATGACTACTGAGTTCTGCTTCTAATTATGTTGTTACGAAAATGTTTATTTCGTTAGACAAATATTATTTGAATCATGTTTATAGAGGAGAAACAGGCAATATCCAGTTTGTGTACACAGAATTCATACGTATAAAACGAGACTGTTATCAAAGAACATTTATTATATATTTACTATTACTAAGATATATATTACCGTACTTAAGCTATTGAATAACATAAAGATTTCATAAGTACTGAATACCATAATTGAATGTACGTTTCTTAAAAATCTTCGTAAGTTAAAAAGTATGAAACAGGAAACAAAAAACCGCCAACGCTATGTGATATCAAGATTATTTTAGCAACTTAATTACATTACTATGACCTATCGGAAATTGATGCATAAGTCCGAAGTCGCAGGTGCACACCAAGGATAAATTAATACAGAAACAAACAACAACATGCATTTGGCTGTGAAAAGTTTAGTAGACGTGTATTCCGTAGTCTGTAGCTACGGTCCGTAACTCGTAGCAACAGACTACGAACATTCTGGGGTTTTGATAAATGAAGACGAAAATTTTCAAATGCTAATAAACTCATTGTTTCTCACTACTAATATAGTAAAGTAGTAGCAGTAGTCCCATCTGATAATTCACTTGTGGCCGAGTTGATTTTTATATTTAAAATTTATCATAAGTATAAAGAACGCACTGAAAAATGCAATAATTCCAAAAATATAACAAAATTTAGGAAAGTAAAAAAATTGAGGAACAAACAAACATGTTGTATTCGACTTCAACAACTTCTATACAAATAGGCGGATACCAAATGAAATGAAATCAATAAAAGACTGCAAACGTCCTTAATAAATTGTTTATGAGATTTTCCTTAATGTTAAACTGTATTAACAAAGTTAATATCCTTAACAATGCTTATCTTATAAGTCAGAATTATGCGAAAAAGGTTGAGTGTGTTGCTTAATGATGTCCCCTATTTATCTTTTCTCGTTATCTTCACAATTCGTTACATTTAGCCCCGGAATAAAGTGGCCCAACATCGTAATACTGCCGTCCTCGTTAATACGATAATTATCTTCAGACAAACACTATGAAGTTATAGAAAAGGCAGAAAAAAAAAATGTTTCGCCTAATATTTGTAATCAAGGTTTAAGACATTTATTCTCATTAAGAATTACACATTAATTCACTTACATGAGAACAACACAATTAACAAACAAATAATACATATTCTAGAGATACGTACTTATGGACGGTAGTTTTAAAAACATTGTCACAACAATTACACGAGCACCGCGAGCCTCGTAATCAATTCTGGTATCCTATTTTTCTTCTAAAATTATAAATATGTTACTCAATAACGCAAAAACAGCCTAATGAATTTAGGTTTACGGTATACTGTTTTTTTATCTATACTAATATTATCAATTGTGGTGGCCGGTGGTGGTGTGTGGCCGTGTGGTGACGGCCTAAAAATACAAGGGTCACCACTCCCTTACATGCATGACTTAGAGGCTCGACGCATTGAACACCTGTGCGAGAGAAGGAAAACTTGAAACAAGCCCTCTACCAATCCGTCTGGCCAGCGTGGTAGCAGTAGGCTAATAGCCTCCTATGAACGCCACAATAGGCGTGAGCTAGGAGAGGCCTATGTCCAGCAGTGGACGTCCACAGACTGATGATGAATATTATAAAGCTGTAGAGTATATTTTATCCCGATATTCCCACGGGAACGGGCACCACGCGGGTAAAACCGCGAGGATCCGCTAGTAATAATATTATAAATCTGAAGAGTTTGTTTGTTTGAACGCGCTAATCTCAGGAACTACTGGACCGATTTAGAAAATTCTTAGACCATTAGAAAGCTACATTTCTCCCGAGTGACATAGGCTATATTTATCCCGATATTCCCACGGGAACGGGCACCACGCGGGTAAAACCGCGAAGATCCGCTAGTCCTGGATAAAAATATCACAGGATAGATTTTATCTCGCTCAACTTTTCCCCCAGAGATTTTTCGAGCGTCCAACGCGGACGAAATCGCGGGTCGATGTTATTAATAGTTTTCTAAAGTAATGATCCCTCAAAAGTGTGATGAGATGACGAGCACACAGATTTAGCGCAGACTTAAAATGCATTAGCCATGCCTACCTAAGTAATTCTAATTGTATTTATTCCGACCCAGATTTTGCCAGGCCAAACAGGCTTAGTGGAACAGTTTTGAAATCAAGCTTTAGCACACCAGACGGACCAGCTTTCCGATAATGTGCATACAGCAAGCTCTCAAATTTCCCAATAGGAAAATTGGCCTACATCGCATGCATCTCTAAATGTACCGAGGGGCATAATTGGCCTATATTGCTCCAGGTGCCACTTGCGACCAATTTTAGGTAGTGAGCGATTATTGTTGGATGCAAATGCAAAAAGACTGAAGTTATGGCGTGATAGATAATCGGTGCGACGGAATGCACCTCTATTATTTTTGCAAGACTATAATGCGTTTCATTTTAGGTTATTTTCAGGTAATAAGAGTGAGACACCGCTATACGCGTCGTATGTATGCATCCCACTGTCACAAACTAAAAATAACCTAAAAAAATCGCATTGAGTTGATAGTAAGTTCATTAAAATGTACATCGTATGTAAGAAGCATTGAAATGTCGGGAAATCACACTATATGCGTTACTATACTTTATTTTATATGTGTTAATGAAAAGTTGTCATAAATCAAATCTATGCCTTATAGACGACGATCTGCAATATCTACGTCATACAAAAATAGAATTAAAGTATTTCTTTATTCTTTTGAAAAGCAATAGCGCATTTGGCGGACTTTATGCCATGGTATTATGCAACCACCAGTTGGCCTAGCACCAATAAGTTTCGAGTAAAGTATCGAGGAAGTAAAGTGAAAGTAATTTCGTGCTCGATACTTAATAGATAGTTTTTCTAGCTTACCCTACTGTACTGTCCGCCAGTATTTTGATTCCTTGTCAAGAACCTATAACACATATTATGTCTTTTGTAAAATAAGAACATTTTTACGTGTTCTGTCTTATAACATTTTTATGTCTGTGGTACTATGGTTGTGATGTATGATATCGAATCACATTTCTTGTACTAAATGGCTTTTAATTGTGATAAATCTTCTTTAATTAACTTTCAGGTAATTTAAACAACGTTAGTTACAGCGATGATAGTTAACAGTTTCGTTTTCGTTAAACAAAAACTATTAAATTATTAGCCTAAAGTGAATCCTACTAATAAATTATAATTTATGTTAGTTTGTTTGTTTATTACTCTTTCATGTTAAAACTACTTAATGAAATGTGGCAGATAGCAGATAGCTCGGATTAAAACATATAATACTTTCTATGCCCATATTCCTATGGGAACGAGGAACGCGTGGTTCTCGTTCCCATAGGAATATGGGCATGGAGGTGAAACCGTGGGCGGCCGTCAGTGTCATAATATTGTATATAAATACTATTTGCTATCTTTTCGAGGCCGGCAACAAACATCACCTTGAACTTATCCTATTTTTTTTATTATTCATTATACCACAGATAATATAATATTACATCTTACTTTCTTCAGAGATGCGAAACGCGAGTGCGTTTGGAAAAGAAAATTGTTGGGTATTATTCCCAATAATACAGACTTATTTTTATTATGTTCTTCAAAAAGGTTATTGTAAAATAGTACATTACTGCAGCGGCCAGCAAAAGAGGTATTGATAGACGAACGTGTAAATGTGTGCCGAAGTGAAGTCGAGGCACACATACGTAAATCCTTCAATGCCTAGTTGTGGCCAAGGCTTGTATAGTACTTTTTCTCAAATAATGCGCGGAAATTAAAACTAAGTAGTATCTAGGCAGAACTTTTCCCGCCTTTAAGTGTTAATTTTTCTATTTGCAAGCCAGTTCGAAATTTTAATAAAACATTTATAAGTTACCCCCTTGATTGCTATAGTTTGGAGCAAAAGATCGTTTCATTTTTAATTACACGACGGATATGAGTTTACTATGTAATTCATTTGGCCGCTAAACTACGACAGATATGTATTTCCATACAGCTTTTGCCGGCCGCTGCTCGCGTGTATTTGGCCAGTACAGCAATTTCTATTTATCTCGAAAAAGGTTGTCAAAATAATGCTCACATTTCCAAGCATGTTTGAGAAATAGTTATTTGTTATGCAAGGCTGGAAAGTTGGTTAATTGCGGCGAGTTACCTCTATTGAAATCTGAGCAAGTGAAGGATTCTAGGATTGAACAAAGATTGAATCCTGAGCGAAGCGAGGATTTCAAAGGTACAAGAAGCTAAAAACTTTTCTGCCGAGCGCAACACACAAGTTTTTCACCTCACAACAGCTAGGAACATTTTATGGTTGTTTCCGCGGTCAACTTCCGGTAAAAAATACTTTTACCTCAAAGTTTAATATATACCTTATTCTCGTTGTTTTAATGATATAAAAAACTTAAATAATAAAAAAGGGAGAATTATAGTTAATTCAAAGTTATTTAAAGTAGGAATATATTGTTACTTATTAATAAAAATAAAAACGATTCCGTAAATGTTGACACTGACATGTAGTACAAGACAAAGACAATTTAAAAATAAAGATTTATGTCACAGTCCGAAATCCAATTATAGGTTGTGAAATCTCACCCAGCCTAATATAAAATTCTAATAACAAATAGTTTAATCTTATTGTTATTTTTTTATGATTCAATGAACTAAAATCATATAATTAAACCAAAACGGAGTATTATAATTAATTTAAAGCTATTCAAAATAAGAATCAAATATAACAAAAAAGTCAATAGTGCGATTCGGAACGCATTATGACATATTTTTAGGTATTAAATTAAAAAAGTACTTTGCCGCGCTAGGCCGCAAAAAGCGATTTTCTACGCATAAACTGATTCACAAAACCTCCTTTTCAGAGCGTGTGAGGTGAAAAATATATTTTTACGTATTAGTTAAAAGATAGGATCTTATTAAATGTATGTAAATGCTGTCTGAAATACCTTCGCAGAAAAAAAAACTGAAACGATCTCAAAAATGGGACCAAATTGAGAGTAATACCTGTTGTATCAAAATTTTAATCATTTCAATCGCTCTATCCGTCTTCGAGTAATCGGGGAACATATATAAAAAAATACCCGCGACAAATTGATAACCTCTTTCTTTTTTGGAGTCGGTTAATAAAAGGGCCACATCATAGCTAGTTAGGACCTTACTCACGTATCGTGGTATTAACCTAGTTTGTGCGTTTGCCCGTCGCTCTTTCGGTAATTACATCGGGATTTCGGAACAAAACAGTACGTGTCGAACAATCAACGATTCGGTGCTAACTAATTTTGCGGGGCTGCAGGGTGACCAGGCTGTAAATTTGGATTTTCTATTATTACATTAACAATGCTAGTTTTACGTTATAAATTGTAAACTAGAAAATATTTTTAAAAAACTCAATTTGAGCACATATCGCTCAGATGGACTCAACCCCGCGATCTTAGGGAGCTGCCCCTCGCATTGTAGCCCAATGCGAGGCCATTGCGAGGGCCGTCTGAGCGATATGGAATTTATTAATTTTTTTTTTAAGATTTCATAAATACTACTGATTTTATAATTAAAATTTTAATGAATGAGACCAACATGAGATGTAACCTTAGTTTTTGAATAATTTCAATTGGCTCATCCGTCTTCGAATAACCGGTAAACATACACATAAAAAATTTACACACCGACGAACACAGAACACAGTTAAAAATATAACTTCATGTCGTTTCCAAATACAATTATCCTTTCATATCTAAAACTCTCAACTCTAACAGTGAAAAATATTTCAAATACTAATTTTACAGAAAGTTTCAGTATCAAACAGGATTTTAAATGCAATTTGACGTTCGCACAGTCCGTAAACTTTACAAGGCCATGCGATATCCTTAGAAACGCAGCATCACACTCACTGTTTACCAGGGGGGCACATACGAAAGACAGATACTGCATGTAGCCAAACCATTTACTATATCAATAAAAATTTAGAAAAAACATCATTAATTAAAAACAATGTTAAGCAAACTTATATAAACTACATTATTCATAACGAGCAACCCGTGTGCGCATAATGCGCAAAAAACACATTTTTTATATTCAATTTAAAAATCCATTAAATCGCTCTAGATTTGAGTTTTTGCCAAATTTCTCGACTTATCCGACCACTTCAGACAAATACCTTTCTAACGGTGTATTGCACTTGATTGTGCGACTTTTAGTTTAGGAGGAGAAGCGGCTTCACTGCCGTATTATATATATAGATATTGTTGTGCCCGGCCCTCGGCCCAAAGTGATACCTATGTAACACCTACTTTACACCTTTTTTTATTTAAGTGAGGGAAATCTACTTTGTACGGATTCCTGCCTTGAGGATATGCTGGGGTCACCTAGCATTACCTACGGAATGCTAAAAAGTATTAAGTAATAAATATTGGACCTTATTTCACACGTTATTACAAACGTTCGTTTATTTGGTTTTTGGAGTAGACCCCCTGCACATACTAACAACTTTACCGACAGATAACAAAATTCCAACACCAGGACACAACCAGATAACGGTAACAACGAAACTTTTTGGAATGAGCGAGTTAACGTGCAACTGGCACTTTTTATTGAAAACATATGAGTTCGGAAACATTTCGTTGGGCTTTGCCGGCTTTGCCGTGTTTTGTTTTTGGAAGTTTATTCCAACTTTTTTAAATGACGTGGAGTGACGTTGTGGATTTGTACCAAATTCAAATTCAGTTGATGACCCGAATGACGCAGGGGCAGGAATATCTGCCTTGCGCAAAAGTCTCGGGTTCGATTCCCGAAGAAGACAAATATTTGTATGCATGAAAAATTTAACCTGTCTATTTATATTGATCTTGATACAAGAAAAAAATAAGTACAAAATGTTTTTTGATAGCTGATTAAATGGTCTGTCTACGATGAAATATTGGGAGTGGTCCTGGTTCCATTGTCCCTGATACTGAAGTAGGTAAAAGAGGAAAAAGAAAGTTTTTAATAGAAAATACACAATTCATCTTCAGATATGTTATATATTATACCTACCACAAAAAAACCTGAAAGCTGTTGTAATAAAAAAGTTACAACGAAAAATAACATTGAAGTTTAATTGTACGAGACGTTGCTAAAATTTAATATACGTAAAAATTGCTACGTAATAATAGTTATTTGAGATGAAATTTCATTCTTATCAGCTAGACAAGCCCAAGGGATATTTTTTAATGGTTGCGAAGAAAAATACATTTACTTTTTAATAAATTTTCAGCCTCTTGAATTCAGACCTCCCAAAGCCTCTCGACAGATAGAAATTTCTTTAAAATCAGATCGTGCAAAACGAACGGAGAAAAAAGTTCACTGTTGTTTGCTATCTTCATGCTTACCAGCAGGACCAATATAGGGCTAGGTTAATTGGTGTGAGTGTAAGAAATATGTTTTTTATTTTTTTATTTATATCTAAAAGTTTTCATTAAAAAAAGACGCTCTTATAATATTTTGAGTACAACAGTTATCACAATCAAAATGAAATAAAAAATAAAAATAAATATATTGCAGCGTGCTGCAATAACTATAAAAAAATCTATAGTAATAGTAGTACTATAGAAAAATTCCTATAGTATTTGGTGCTGCGAAAAAAAAGAAAAACAGAATAGCCACGAAATTCTTCAACGTTCGATAGTAGGACTCCACCGAAAGGACGTTAGACCACGTTCGAAATACAAGAGAAAAGAAGAAAATACTTAATAGTTTCAATCCATCAACATAATTTTTATTAAGGTTCAACAGATTTCTTTGGTGCTTTGAAAGAAAAACAGACAGAATAGCCATACAACTCTTAACCCGTGTTCTATATTTAAATTTTATTTACGTTCCATAGCAACTCGACCGAAAAGGAAGACGTTAAATAAAGTTCAACAAGAAGAATAAAGTCATCTCAACCCATCACCAGGGTGTTTATTAGCGTTCCACAGATTTCAAAGTTCCTGCAGGGTATGGTGCTGCGAAATAAAAAAAAACTGGCAGATTAGCAATGAAATTTAAAAAGGACGTTAAATCACGTTTGAATAAAAAAAAGAGAAAATCATTTCAACCCATCAACTGAGCTTTTTTTATAGTTTCAGAGATTTTATAGTTTCTCAAAGAAAACTAAATTTTTTAATTACGTTCGGACTCGACTAAGAGGTTCGTTCAAAATCCAAAACGTTAAAAATCCAAAAAAAGAAGAAAAAAAAATCATCTCAACCCATCAACAGAGTTTTTATTACCGTTCCACAGATTTCAATGGCTCATTCCCAATTCGAGTCGCGTGACGAAGCTGTAAATTTTTATTGATCATTCAACGAGAATCGTTCTGGCACTAACCCTCGTCAATGGTTTTTCTTTCAAAGAGCTTGTATCAGGTACCGGTATTACCGCTTCTATTCATACTAACGATGTAGTCATTTGTTGGTTTCGAAGGAAATAAATTCTTATTGGAGTGCTCTTTTTATAGAGATGTTCTTGTTAGTTGCAATCGCTTTAAGGTGTATTTGTCTTTGCATTGGAGCTCTTCTAAAGGACTTCGCTTAGTATTAGCTTTGATACTAGGAAATATTCACTTAATAGAGTTTAGCTGCAGCAGACACACAAGTCGTCTTTGGTGAGTTAAAAATAATAAATTACTTATAGGTGAAGATATTTGCATCATCGATATGTAGACTTTTTGTGAAAGCAAATGATTTTTTTTTCTAAATAAGTGATTAATTAACAAACTTTACACTGGTCAAGGACAGTGTCGAGTAGTTACAGTGGTGAATGGCGAGCGCCTGGACAGTGAAACAGACAACGCCTGATTATACAGGGTGGAAAATCTATGGGTCCTGGAGGGGAACTACCTTAAATCCTTTAGTTAGCTCATTTTACTGAAAGGAAACATTCCTTTATTTTTTAAAAGACACAACAAAACTGCATTGAAACATTAAACAATACGCGACCCACACCCAGAAATCGAACTAGCTAAAATAAAAAAAAAAATAACATTCTGTACTTTTATACCATCAATCGATAGGGTCAATCAAAAGGATCAATCTCTAACAAACATAGTAAATTAATTTAAAGGAAACACATGAAAACTCAACTTATAAACTCAATGGAATAGATAAAGCACTTTTATTCAAGGCTCTTTTGAAAAATTTACAGATTTTTTCTTCCAGGGCCCATAGACTTTTTCCATCCTGTATATGGATCACTTGCATAGCAGCTTGCAAGCCAAGTTGAGTCGCTACTGTCCGATTTTTTATTCACTTGACCCGTGTAAATTGGGCATAACAGTCAACTTGAAAATTCTTTCGTTACTTTTCATTTCACAATTTCGTGATCGGCTGGTACGAAATAAAAACTATTTTGTTTATTTCTTAAAATTATAATAGAAATGAGGTAACATTTACTTTCGACGTCATATAACGTCTCCCGAGGATTTACAAGCATTTGGAGCTTAGCGGCAGTCAAGCCTTTATTAGAACTATCAAAGTTTATGACGGCTGTTGTGCAGAAATAGTATCAAAATGTCTGGAATATAATTCGGACAGTGAATATAACGTTGGAACGATATTTTACTATGAAGGTTGTAAGACATTGAAAGCCTTGATATGATTTTAAGTAGATTTTGAGCCTCAGTTTAAAAAAACATAAAAAAAAACATTTATTATCAGAAAAGTATTACAGCGTGGTGAATTACAAATAAGTCCCCAAACTAGGTAATCCTGTATCTCAGGAACTTGAGTATGAGATTTGCAAGTAAACTAGTTCAGTGCCGTTGCAAGGTTTACAAACATTGAGATGTTTTTCTTTAAATGTGTAGAAGGTAATGAAAAACAATGAAAATAGAAAAATTACTTAATATTGAACAAATAAAGGCAATGTGTTTTTGTGTTTCAAAGTCTAATCAATTATGTGTGTGACTGTCATTGATGTGAAACTATGAGAATTTAATTGTATCTCTTTATACGTAGGTATGTTGTGTGTGTGTGTGTGTGTGTGTGTGTTTGTGTGTGTGTGTGTGTGTGTGTGTGTGTGTGTGTGTGTGTGTGTGTGTGTGTGTGGGTGTCTATGTGACCGCGTATGTGTGTGTGTGTGTAAGTGCGTGTATGTTGGGTGTTAGTGTGTGTGTGTATGTTTTTTTTCCGCTACGATTACGCTAGATTATGTCTACACGAAAGAGTATCTTAAAGTAAATGGGTTTTATATATATAGCTCTGAGTAAAGGATATAAAAACCTACGAATTTTGTATTAGTTCTGTAGGATCGAATCTGTGACCCTGGCGCAGCAGGCAGGGGACTATTCAATGCGCCTTTTAGGAGCAATCAAGTTTTTGTTAAAAAAAAAAAACACCTCATTTCTGTAGCTTTTGTTAAACTTAATTTGTAAGTATTACTGGAGGTTGCACCAAGTAATTTTTACTTTTATACTTTTACTTAACAGGTTTAAAAATGTATGGGATTTGACGGTTTTGACAATCAAATTACAGTTTATACTAATTCGTAAAAATTTGTATTCTTGTTTTTTTTTAAATATAATTACCTGTATCCGGAATTTTAATTTTACATTTTTAATTACGATTGACACGTACATTTATTTCTTTTCCGGGGATAAAATTTTTAGATATTGCTTAAATTAACGTAGTATAGAGAAAACGAGTATTGAAGGGGTAGAAACAAGTTTTGTTAGCTCCGAATCTCGTCGTCTCAGCCACATGACACCCACTGTTGGGTATAGACCTCCGCCAAGGATCTCTATGACAATTGGTCCTGTGCTACCCGCAACCAGGGGCTTCCCGCAGCCAGGCGCTTACCGCGACCTTCACCAGATCGTCGGTCCACCTTGTCGGGGGGCCTACCCACGGAGCCTCGTCCGGTGCGCGGTCGCCATTCCAGAATCTTTCCGCTCCAACGGCCATCGGTAGTTCTCGCTATGTCTCCCACCCACTGCCACTCCAGGTGAGCAAGCCTATGAGCGATGTCGGTTACTTTAGTTCTCCTACGGATCTCCTCGTTTCTTATTCAACCACGAAGGGAATCGCCGAGCATAGCTCTCTCTATTGCACGCTGGGTGACTTCGAGCCTTCTTATCAGACCCATAGTTATTAGCGACCACGTTTCACTGCCATAAGTCATCAGCTCCGAAACTACTGCTCGCATTCCTCTAGTAACTTAACTTAGGCGATCGTCGTCATCGTCTCAGCCACATAACACCCACTGCTGAGTATAGGCCTCCCCCAAAAGGTGGGGTTTGCCATAATCGCCACGCTTGGCTGGCGTGTTGGCGATCGCAGTATGGCTAAGTTTGTAGGAGACGCTGCTGTCCGTCTCCTGAAGGCTAAGACCCTTAGTCGCCTTTTACGACACCCACGGGATGAGAGTGTGACGGGGGTAGTGCTATTCTAAGCCGACACTACACAGCTAACTAAGGCGATACTTAATTAAAATTCCATTAAGATATAGGAAGCAGGTTATAAAAAGGAAAACATTTCAACTTTCCTTTATTACTTTCACGCGTAGAACACCGTAAAATGCAAATTCGAAAGCTCATTATTATCCTGCTATGTTTTCATAGCATAATTATCGTTGAAGACATTATCATAACCGAGATATTTAGGCTTCGAGTAACTGACATATTTTATCGCATACTTAATGGCAATGGCATTTGATAAGCTTTATTACCTCTAAACTTAATTAATGTTTTGTTTCATCAGCAGGTATATCAAGTCCTGCTGCTATCAAGGTGACTGCATATCCTCATCATCATCATCATCTCCCCATTGCTGGGGAATTGACCTTCCTTAAGGATGGATAAGCTTTTCTACTTTTCTCGTAGGTTTTTTTCAATTCTCTCACCCTTTGTGTTTCTTCTTAACCCTTCTGACAAAGATTTCGATCTACAGAAGTGGAGAGGAATGGCGCACTTACTCACTGTCACCGGCTTAGCAGTGCAGTGATAAAAGGTTAAATTTTTACTAAGCAAATGGCACAGGCTTTCCTGGCTAAGGAAATACTGTTCTTAAGACGCTATACGATTGAAGTGAGATAGCAATGAGAAAACGAAGCGCGCGGGAGCGAGACCGATTTTGCAGTTTAAGCTAAAACACCACGAAATCACTTCGTAGTGAATAACTATAGCGATTAAAGTGAAATGCTTCTATACGATGCTAAATGTTATTGGTTTCCATTAATTAAACCGATTTCCAATAGTACCTATTATGTGACACCATTTGAGAATAATCTTGAATTTTCGTATTTTTGAGGGGTCACGTCGAAAGGAAAGTGTCGAGGCATAATCATAAATTCGTGTTTCGAGTTCTTGACAAATCTAAATAAAGGTGTGAAGAAATGTATTTTATTACCAGATTTGTAACATCTCTAACCGCGCTCATGGCCGCGCTTGACAGACTTAACGGATTCGATCTCGTTCGTTAAGCAAATTTCGGCCCGGTCAGGTGTCGGATGGGTGACCGTCAAGTGGCATTATAACTGAGTGCTTCCGTGCTTCGGAGGGCACGTTAAACCGTCGGTCCCGGCTATTGTCATTTAAATACAGTTGTTCAGCCAAGTCAGAGGCCTTATAGGCTTGATAAATTCTGACACCAGAGGTGGCCACTAATCCTGACTCGATAAGAAGAAGTTTTAAGAGCATTGGACCGGATTTCCAAAGGTCGTGGGTTCGATTCCCATCTGAGAATTCACTTGTGGCCGAGTTAATATTTTTTTATTTAAAATTTATCATAAGAAGTTTTAAATAAAAAATTACATACTCTTTCCGTAAGCATCTTAAGCAGTCATCCTCATGTTAGCCATAGGACACGCTTCTTGTGACCGTTGGTACGGACTACGGAGCATCGTTCGGTGCGCGGTCGCCATTTACAAAACCTTTCCGCCCCAACGGCCATCGGTTCTTCTCCTTATTTGTTTCGCGCACTGCCACTTCAGCAAGCAATCCTTCGAGCAATGTCAGAAACTTTAGCTTTCTTATCAGATCTGCCATATAATTGTCTTATTTCAAAATCTATCACAACCCCTTTTAAAAGTATTGTGATTGTGATAGTGATTTATGGAATTGTGTAACTTATAGTCGCAATCCCTTTTAGAACGAATGTTGTTTTAAATGACACGTCATTTGACACTTCTCCATATATTTGAAAGATATTTTCGTCTGTCACTTTGCTTAGGCAGTTCAATTTCGTTCATTCAATACCTTTCAAAACGCGTCCTGATCACAATCCGTTTCAAATGTCAAATAATGACAGCCTGAAGTATGTAAATATCTTATGGTAAATTTTAAATAGAAAAATATTGGAAAAAATTTACTCGGCCACAAGTGAATTCTCAGACGGGAATCGAACCCGCGACCTTTGGAAATCCGGTCCAATGCTCTAACCGCTGAGCTACCGAGACTTGCGAACCACTGTCGAAATTCTCCAATACTTTTATATTTTTAATACGCTGTAGGCCAGCGTTGTTACATCAATGCTAGGAATATCCTTGCATTCGAAAGAAACATCGATTCCCATCTGAGAATTCACTTGTGGCCGAGTTAATTTTTTCCCAATATTTTTCTATTTAAAATTTATCATAAGAAGTTTTAAATCAAAAATTACATACTTTTTCCGTAAGCATATCTTAAGCAGTCATCCTCATGTTAGCCATAGAACACGCTTCTCGTGACCGTTGGTACGGACTACGGAGCATCGTTCGGTGCGCAATCGCCATTTACAAAACCTTTCCACCCCAACGGCCATCGGTTCTTCTCCTTATTTGTTTCGCCCTCTGCCACTTCAGCAAGCAATCCTTCGAGCAATGTCCGAAACTTTAGTTTTCTTATCAGATCTGCCATATAATTGTCTTATTTCAAAATCTATCACAACCCCTTTTAAAAGTATTGTGATTGTGATAGTGATTTATGGAATTGTGTAACTTATAGTCGCAATCTCTTTTAGAACGAATGTTGTTTTAAATGACACGTCATTTGACACTTCTCCATATATTTCAAAGATATTTTCGTCTGTCACTTTGCTTAGGCAGTTCAATTTCGTTCATTCAATACCATTCAAAACGCGTCCCGATCACAATCCGTTTCAAATGTCAAATAATGACAGCCTGAAGTATGTAAATATCTTTCAAATGACGAATTGAAAGGGATTGCGATAGATATTAAAATTAGACATTTAGCCCCTGATTTCTGATTCGATCACGCAGTAAAACGCCGAGCATAGCGCTCTCTCCATTGGACAATGGGCTGGGTGACCTTGAGCTTTCTTTAGCGACTACGTTTCACTGCCATAAGCAGAAAACATTAAAATGGCTAATAGAGAATTTTCGGGAGACTGTTGAAAATTAGCCCAAAAGAGCTGGAATGCGGTAGGCGTAAATTAAGTTTCCCACATAAATTCTCGTAGGCTTTTGCTCCAGTTAGATAGGCGTCTAGCTCGAAGAAAGATTACCTTTTTCTTTGAATTAATGGCCTTACAGGTGAAAGGTCCTTTAGTTGTAGACGTGTAGGTAGATTAATAAAGGGTTTAATGGAATTCAAAAAATATTTGATGGAAAGATGTCTATTGTTTCGTATTTTACAATTAAGATATGTTTTTTAACAAAAATAAGAAAAAATAAGGCGACTATCACCAATCGGCAATAAACATATTTAAAATGACATTGCATTTCAGTCATTTCTTTGAAGTAATAAGTGACAGAGCTATGTTTTAAATTTGTTTGGAGTTAAACGTATCTAAAGTCAGTTGGTACAATCGGGGAATCCGTAGTTTTTTTGGGAAACATTTTCCGGATTAGAATTTAGTCACTTTTTTCGAATATTTAAATACGAAAATAACTATTTATTATGAAATCGCGAAAGGTTAGACAGTAGAACTATCAACTTGACAACCAGGAGTTGTGCTGCAATTTAAAGTAGTTGGTAGGTCCCTAAAAATCCGCTTTCTACTCTTTTATGTCGCACTGTATGTGCCAAACTTTAGACACAGATGTGGATGCTAAAACGTGTTTCAAAATCAACTATATTTTCCTTCTGTATAAATTGTACAGATTCAAGTCAACAACAATACAATAGCGAGTACTCGTTTTATCAAACTGTCAATGCTGTATTGCAAATACGAGATGTTTGATGATCAATGGGGTACATGATAGATATTTAAATATTTATAATCTGGATATTAACTGCGTCATGACTATTTTTTATTAATAGTTAATAAAAAAATAGTCATCACTTTAATATCCTCTCCTTAAAAATATGATATCGTATCATTATTTTAAAATTACCCCTTTTAAAAGTATTCCAAGCACTCTGGCACACAAGGCGGTGTAAAATGTTATTTCAGTTCACAACCTAGATTCAATCGCGTGGTAAATCGTTGCTCTAAACTCTTGATGTACTTCGTTTACACCGTGACATACGGTTGTTAAAACTAATCGATTGTCTGATAAAAGACTTGGAATTGATATATTTAAAAAAAGCATAGAAAGTGCCAACGGCTAGCTTCGCAGTGCAGATAGTAAAATCACAGTCTATATAACTTCTCTTTGAGGTAAAATCCACAGACCTATATTGAGATAGACCAAAGAGCGCGTCAAACTGTATGAGAACCTAGCGTGTCGATGGGATAGCAACCTGGCACTTTTGTTTGCTGGATAACATCTTAGACCCAACCAAAGCCAAATGTGGCGTGTCGTTGAATGGTAGCTATGAGAGCGATGTTCATATACAGGTGAAAAAAAAAGACGGTCATTGGAGGGAAAGTACCCTAAATATTGATGTGAGCAAATTTTACACTAAGGAAACATTCCGTCATTTTCAAAAATATATTAAACTGAATTCAAAGATTTGATAATCTGACGGGCGACATGAGACAAGTTGCTTTTTTCTAGTATATTTACTTGATAAAAAATTATTACTTAAAAATAGCATTGTATAATGCAAAATTAAAAAAAAAAAAAAAAAAAGTTATAAATGAATTCAAAGATTTTTTGAAAATTACATATTTGCACCGTGAATCGAACCGACTTAAATGAGAAAAAACATCGTGTACTTTTATGGTACCAATCGATAGTGTTAAGTAAATTAGTAAGTGATTATTCAAAAATCTTTGAATGCAGTTTAAATTATTTTTTAAAATGATGGAATGCTTCCTTTAAGTAAAATTTGCTCACACCAATTTTTAGGGTACTTTCCCTGCGTCGTCGCCGTCTTTTTCTTCCACCCTGTATACATTTGACTCTCAAGCTGCACTTTTGATGCTCTGCAAACTCTGCTAAGGATTTATGGCGTGAGAGTATGAATGTGATGATGATACTAATCGCACCAATAGGAGTTTTTTTAGGAAATCTTCTATAAACATTGGTGTTTAAGACACATTGTTCAGCTCTGTACGCACCACATGAGTCTAATAATAGTATATATAACATATCTTGACTTTCTTGTCTTATTCCAATTCTATTCGGTGTCTGTCCAGTCCGTCATTATCCTCTCCTTCACTCTGTCACCCTCCAACTCCACACTCGCTCTCTTCTCATGACTAGGCACACAATCTATCTGTCTTTTTTATGATCTTTTCTTCCTTTCCATCAATCGACGTTAATGTCTATCACATTTTTAAAAACGAACTTTACAAACCTGCATTGGAAGCAGTGTGTATCTCCAATAGTCAAAGGCTAGCAAATTAACGTGTGCTTGGGTAATTTAACCGATGGGTATAGATTAAAGAGCCTCTCGACCAAAGTGCGTACTTCATTATTACTCATCGATTTTAGCTGGTTGGTATAAATTGAGTGTTATTGGTGAAGTGACATAAACTACTGCGGTGTTAATAGCTTTTGTCGAACATCAACCATTAAACATGTGAATATTGTTTACGGCTATGATTAACTGATTCTTTACTATTTTCTTTACTATTTTCATAATTTTCTGCATAATAATTGTGATGGAAATTTAATTCAAATCAATATCATTTATTCAGTCTAGGCTGTTACAAGCACTTACGAATGTCAAAGAAGCTACGCCATCGGTTCACAAACCCTACTTATTTTTCAATTTGACGACTCTGTATGTAATAAGACAGAGAGAAAAAACAGCCCTTGACGATGACACGCTCCGGTCGTGTTAAGCACGACCGGTGTGCAGAAAAGATGAAAAGAAACACAATATGTGGTTAACAAGTATAATTAAAGGTTATAAAATATTACAAGAGCTCAGGTGTGGGTTCAACGGGATCTTCGATTGGTAGCTTTCGCGAGAGTAAGAAGGTGACTTAACTTTATCTTTGCCTAGAGCAGGCAGAAGCGAAAGTCCGACGTAACGGACTACGCCCGCTTGGAGTGGTGGTGCGCGCGTAGTCACGGAGTGGAGTTGCTCCGGGGTAGGCCGCAAAAGGCGAGCGCTCGGCAGGTAGGTGCCGAGATGGTTGAAGGCAAACGATGCAGATGACCCCTAGTACGGGTATCGCGAATTCACACAACATTATGGTAGTAAGTTAGCAGGTAGAAATGAGCTAATTACCCAGGAGATGTGAAATTTATATAAAATTTTATCCAGAATGTTCTGTATTCAAACATCAAAGTGGGAGATGATTCACAAATTCTATAGGCGAATAATGTTTTGTCATTGGCATGGACAACATGAGGATTGTAAGACTGATCTACACATGGTGTTTTGTCTATTGCCGAAGAAGTACGGAATATTATAGTTACAAAAACATAATAGTTATGCATAGAAGAATATGTAATTTTTTTCTATATATAAATAGTTAAATAAAAATAAATTAATTTTCGTAGTCTAATTCATTTGGCCGAAATACGAAATCTCCCAGCCGTGAAGTTAGCAGTATCGAGGGTACGCAGGAATATTTTATGAATCATCTACCAGCGTGAAGTTTTATCAAAATAAAATAAAGTAAACAAACAAGTTAGAATGGTGAAGTGAATGGTTCTTTATTTAATTTAGTTAAAAGTAAGTACTAGATTAAGATTTAGGAGTGTGCGGTTTTTTAGAAAAGTTACAATGAGTTTCCTGTCGGTTCTTCTCGTTACAAGGTCTCCCGCTGTAGAGTTTGTGAACCGATGGCGTAGCTTAGCTTTGACATTTACAAGTGCTTGTAACAGCGTAGACTGAATAAATGATATAGAGTTTCAGTTTGAACGAAAAAGTGCTTGTCCTGCGATTGTGACGATAATGCTACTTTCGCTATTTTCAGTTATGGGATAGATGGGCTATATTTTTTGTTTCGTGCTTTCGACGGCATCTCAAAATATTGCTCCTGGCTGCATTTGAAGTCGTCAAGACGTGATAGATGCTTCAACTTCTTTTTCCATTCATAAGGATTAAGGATAAAGCTTTAGTTTTAAAGTTAAGTATAGGCAGACTTAATAGTTTGAACATGATAGCGGTCCAATGTCACTCGTAATAATAACGGTTTTCTTAGTGCAAGTGCAAAGTTCTGCCGGCCTACCATCATCTATTAGAAACCATCATGTCATAAGAACGTTTTGTTTGCGTTTTGTTTTTATTGAAGTTGTCACATTTTGACACACTTCACACTCTCCACGTCTCCAAAGACGATGATTGAGCGAAGACGTCACAAAACTTCCGTCAAAAAACAAGCTTACCTTAAAAGATTCCTAGTACGAAATGGCATGGTAAGATTGAAACAATACTGCGCTAAAAGATGGCGGTAGGTCACCTGACATTATTAACTACACTAGGTATAGCAGCTTTTGTGGTCACGCACAGGTTACTCTAGGAGTTTACGGTTCATCTGATGACATGTGGGCAAGGTAACCAATCAGACGCTGTTACATCAAGATAATATCGCTTTCACATGGTTTGGCTTGACCACATTTCACAGCTTTGTTATTCATGTCAGATTCTCGTAGTTTGAATTTGAACTGCAGCATATAATAGCATTAGAGGCCGCCCGCGATTTCACTCGTGTTGTTTCCGTTCCCATGGGAATATCAAAAAATCCATTCTTAGTGTTTGCCTACATAGTTAAAGGATACTCTATGCAAAATTTCAGCTTAATCGGTTGCGCCATTTCGGCTGTGCGTTGTCTGTCAGTCAGTCACGGTATTGTTTTATTAGTATAAGATAAATATACAACTCATCAAATGCAGGTTTCCCAAGATTGACTTACGATGTACTTTTTATTTTGTAAATATTTAGTAAAATGTCTGGCTAAATACATTTCATTTACTAAATCAACATTTTCGGATCTTTTCTCGTAGTTTATTGTACACATTAGTTGTAAAATTTGCATGTTATTATAACGGTTTTTAAATAATGTTTGTGCATATTATTTACAAAATAACAGATGCTCTTAATGTGACCATTCTAAATGTAACAAACATAAACTAAGTAAATAATAAACTAAACAAAACATAGAGTTAATACACATTTGAAATAATTATTAAAAAAATTAGCGCGTTTAAATTTAACTTGCATTATCTAAAACATTTTCCAAGAAAATTCGAGTCAAAATGAAAATAAACCAGTAGAACGAATAACTATCGAAATAGTATCGAGTAGGTATCGAGCACGTAATGTTAAAAAATGTATAGGAAAATGTAGTTCCTTTACGTCCGGTAGGACCGCTGCTCAATATGTCATATGTCATCGGTATATAATCGTTGAGTTACTGTCTAAAACAGTTAAAAGAAAAGGTGTACACAAGAGCGTTAATTATTACGGGGGTTCTATTTAAAGAGTCTCCATTGGGCCTACCATCATCTACTAGATGTCATCAATCTGTAATCAAGATGTAATCATGTCATAGGAATATTTTGTTTGAGTTTTGTGATTATTGAAGTTTCAAATTTTGACACACTTCACACTTTGGAGGCGATGATTGAGCTAAGACGTCACAAAACTTCCGTCAAAACATAAGCTTATTTTACGAGACTCGTAGTACGAAATAGCATGGTAAGATTGAAACAATACTGCGCTAAGAGGGGCCATATTTTCCTGTAATTTCTGACAGCATCTATTGCTATATCAAGCTGACTATATACTAGAGCAAGACGCATAAAGATTTGCCGGCCACCAATTTGAGTAAAAATGTAATCTAGATAGAGTTGAAAGCTATCTCTCGAGAAAATATGCAGCATCGTGTACTCTACTATCATATAATCATAAATTTCAATAATAATAAATATTTCACACTATACCTGAGTGTAATACCGAATCTCGACGCACAAAACATCGATGCCCGCTAATTCGATACTACAAGATCGCGATCACAGACGTATATCGAGTAAGTGTAAAGGAAGAGAAAATTCCTATGATGCAAGATGCAGAAATATCACATTTTACCTCTCGTCCATAGACGTCAAATTGCCGATATAGTCACTCTTGTTAAAATAATACAGTCTCAAATTGATTCCCCATGTCTTCTATCTTTGATAAACTTTAGAGTACCTAATACATCTATAAGACAACGCAGTAGCCTAATAGTTCCCTTTTTTAACACCAACTATAGAAATAATTAATTTTTTATCAGATCTCCTAACTGCTACAATAAACTGGTTGATGCTACATCGCTCGATATATTTAATTCCAAACCGAACAAATTCAATCAGCAGCTAACCAGCGATTGGTTTTATGTGGTTTCTTAAATTGTTAAATGTAAGTCCTTCCTTACGAGTTGAAAATTGTTTACGGTTAGGATAACCATAAAATGTAATATTATAATTAGTATTTTCTTTTGTGATGGAAATTGACCTTACTGATACGTTAAGTTCACTTTTCAATTTGACGACTCTGTATGAAATAAAACAGGGAGAAAAAAATAGCCCTTGACGAGTTTCTTGCCGGTTCTTCTCGTTACAAGGTCTCCCGCCGTAGGGTTTTGAACCGATGGCGTAGTTTCTTTGACGTTCATAAGTGCTTGTGCCATGACTGAAAAAATGATATTGATTTGATTTGATTTTGATTTGAATAAAATAAAAAATAAAATAAGATAAGATAAGATAAGATAAGATAAGATAGGGTACGATAGGATACGACAGGATACGACAGGATACGACAGGATAAGATAGGATAAGATAAGATAAGATAAGATAGGATAAGATAAGATAGAATAGGATAGGATAGGATACGATAGGATAAGATAACATAGGATAAGATAAGATAGTATAAGATAAGATAAGATAAGATAAGATAAGATGATAAGATAAGATGATAAGATAAGATAAGATAAGATAAGATGAGATGAGATGAGATGAGATGAGATGAGATGAGATGAGATGAGATGAGATGAGACGAGACGAGACGAGACGAGACGAGACGAGACGAGACGAGACGAGACGAGACGAGACGAGACGAGACGAGACGAGACGAGACGAGACGAGACGAGACGAGACGAGACGAGACGAGACGAGACGAGACGAGACGAGACGAGACGAGACGAGACGAGACGAGACGAGACGAGACGAGACGAGACGAGACGAGACGAGACGAGACGAGATGAGATGAGATGAGATACGACAGGATACGACAGGATAAGATAGGATAAGATAAGATAGAATAGGATAGGATAGGATACGACAGGATACGACAGGATAAGATAGGATAAGATAAGATAGAATAGGATAGGATAGGATACGACAGGATACGACAGGATACGACAGGATAAGACAGGATAAGATAGGATAGGATAAGATAAGATAGGGTACGATAGGATACGACAGGATACGACAGGATAAGATAGGGTAGGATAGGATACGACAGGATAAGATAGGATAGGATAGGATAGAATAGGATAGGATAGGATAGGATAGGATAGAATAGGATAGGATAGGATACGACAGGATAGGATACGACAGGATACGACAGGATAAGATAGGATAGGATAAGATAAGATAAGATAGGGTACGATAGGATACGACAGGATACGACAGGATACGACAGGATACGACAGGATACGACAGGATACGACAGGATACGACAAGATAAGATAGGATAGGATAGAATAGGATAGGATAGGATACGACAGGATAGGATACGACAGGATAGGATAGAATAGGATAGGATAGGATACGACAGGATAGGATAGGATACGACAGGATAGGATACGACAGGATACGACAGGATAAGATAGGATAGGATAAGATAAGATAAGATAGGGTACGATAGGATACGACAGCATACGACAGGATACGACAGGATACGACAAGATAAGATAGGATAGGATAGGATAGGATAGAATAGGATAGGATAGGATAGGAAAGGATAAGATAGGATAAGATAAGATAGGATCGACAGGATAGGATACGACAGGATACGACTGGATAAAATAGGATAGGATAAGATAAGATAGGGTACGATAGGATACGACAGGATACGACAGGATACGACAGGATACGACAGGATACGACAGGATAAGATAGGATAGGATTGGATAGAATAGGATAGGATAGGATAGGATAGGATAGGATAGAATAGGATAGGATACGACAGGATAGGATACGACAGGATAGGATACGACAGGATACGACAGGATAAGATAGGATAGGATAAGATTAGATAAGATAGGGTACGATAGGATACGACAGGATACGACAGTATACGACAGAATACGACAGGATACGACAGGATACGACAGGATACAACAGGATACGACAGGATACGACAGGATACGACAGGATACGACAGGATACGACAGGACACGACAGGATAAGATAGGATAGGATAGGATAGGATAGAATAGGATAGGATAGGATAAGATAGAATAAGATAAGATAGAATAGGATAGGATAGGATACGATAGGATACGACAGGATACGACAGGATACGACAGGTTACGACAGGATAAAGATAGGATAGGATAGGATACGACAGGATAAGATAGGATAAGATAAGATAAGATAAGATAAGATAGGATAAGATAAGATAGAATAGGATAGGATAGGATACGATAGGATACGACAGGATACGACAGGATACGACAGGATACGACAGGATACGACAGGATACGACAGGATACGACAGGATACGACAGGATACGACAGGATACGACAGGATACGACAGGATACGACAGGATACGACAGGATACGACAGGATACGACAGGATACGACAGGATACGACAGGATACGACAGGATACGACAGGATACGACAGGATACGACAGGATAAGATAAGATAAGATAGAATAGGATAGGAAAGGATACGATAGGATACGACAGGATACGACAGGATACGACAGGATACGACAGGATACGACAGGATAAGACAGGATACGACAGGATACGACAGGATACGACAGGATACGACAGGATACGACAGGATAAGATAAGATAAGATAGAATAGGATAGGAAAGGATACGATAGGATACGACAGGATACGACAGGATACGACAGGATACGACAGGATACGACAGGATACGACAGGATAAGATAGGATAGGATAGGAGAGGATAGAATAGGATAGGATAGGATAAGATAAGATAGAATAGGATAGGATAGGATACGATAGGATACGACAGGATACGACAGGATACGACAGGATAAGATAGGATAAGATAAGATAAGATAAGATAGGATAAGATAAGATAGAATAGGATAGGATAGGATACGATTGGATACGACAGGATAAGATAGGATAGGATAGGATAGGATAGAATAGGAAAGGATAGAATACGACAGGATAGGATACGACAGGATAGGATACGACAGGATAAGATAGGATAGGATAAGATAAGATAGGGTACGATAGGATACGACAGGATACGACAGGATACGACAGGATACGACAGGATACGACAGGATACGACAGGATACGACAGGATACGACAGGATACGACAGGATAAGATAGGATAGGATAGGATAGAATAGGATAGGATAGGATAGGATAAGATAGGATAAGATAAGATAGAATAGGATAGGATAGGATACGATAGGATACGACAGGATACGATAGGATACGACAGGATAAGATAGGAAAGGATAGGATACGACAAGATAAGATAGGATAAGATAAGATAAGATAAGATAAGATAGGATAAGATAAGATAAGATAGAATAGGATAGGAAAGGATACGATAGGATACGACAGGATACGACAGGATACGACAGGATACGACAGGATACGACAGGATACGACAGGATACGACAGGATACGACAGGATACGACAGGATACGACAGGATAAGATAGGATAGGATAGGATATGATGGGATAGGATAGGATATGATAGGATAGGATAGGATAGGATATGATAGGATAGGATAGGATACGACAGGATAGGATACGACAGGATACGACAGGATAAAATAGGATAGGATAAGATAAGATAGGGTACGATAGGATACGACAGGATACGACAGGATACGACAGGATAGGATACGACAGGATAAGATAGGATAGGATAGGATAGGATAGGATAGAATAGGATAGGATAGGATAGGATAGGATAGGATAGGATAGAATAGGATAGGATAGGATACGACAGGATAGGATACGACAGGATACGACAGGATAAGATAGGATAAGATAAGATAAGATAGGGTACGATAGAATACGACAGGATACGACAGGATACGACAGGATACGACAGGATACGACAGGATAAGATAGGATAGGATAGGATAGAATATGATAGGATAGGATAGGAAAGGATAAGATAGGATAAGATAAGATAGAATAGGATAGGATAGGATACGATAGGATACGACAGGATACGACAGGATACGACAGGATAAGATAGGATAGGATAGGATACGACAGGATAAGATAGGATAAGATAAGATAAGATAAGATAAGATAGGATAAGATAAGATAGAATAGGATAGGATAGGATACGATAGGATACGACAGGATACGACAGGATACGACAGGATAAGATAAGATAAGATAGAATAGGATACGATAGGATAGGATAGGATATGAAAGGATACGATAGGATACGACAGGATACGACAGGATACGACAGGATAGGACAGGATAAGATAGGATAGGATAGGAGAGGATAGAATAGGATAGGATAGGATAAGATAAGATAGAATAGGATAGGATAGGATACGATAGGATACGACAGGATACGACAGGATAAGATAGGATAAGATAAGATAAGATAAGATAGGATAAGATAAGATAGAATAGGATAGGATAGGATACGATTGGATACGACAGGATAAGATAGGATAGGATAGGATAGGATAGGATAGAATAGGAAAGGATAGGATAGAATAGGATAGGATAGGATAGGATAAGATAAGATAGGATAAGATAAGATAAGATAAGATAAGATAAGATAAGATAAGATAAGATAAGATAAGATAAGATAAGATAAGATAAGATAAGATAAGATAAGATAAGATAAGATAAGATAAGATAAGATAAGATAAGATAAGATAAGATAAGATAAGATAAGATAAGATAAGATAAGATAAGATAAGATAAGATAAGATAAGATAAGATAAGATAAGATAAGATAAGATAAGATAAGATAAGATAAGATAAGATAAGATAAGATAAGATAAGATAAGATAAGATAAGATAAGATAAGATAAGATAAGATAAGATAAGATAAGATAAGATAAGATAAGATAAGATAAGATAAGATAAGATAAGATAAGATAAGATAAGATAAGATAAGATAAGATAAGATAAGATAAGATAAGATAAGATAAGATAAGATAAGATAAGATAAGATAAGATAAGATAAGATAAGATAAGATAAGATAGGGTACGATAGGATACGACAGGATACGACAGGATACGACAGGATAAGATAGGATAAGATAAGATAAGATAAGATAGGATAAGATAAGATAGAATAGGATAGGATAGGATACGATAGGATAAGATAAGATGGGATAAGATAAGATAGTATAAGATAAGATAAGATAAGATAAGATAAGATAAGATAAGATGATAAGATAAGATACGATAAGATAAGATAAGATAAGATAAGATGAGATGAGATGAGATGAGATGAGATGAGATGAGATGAGATGAGATGAGATGAGATGAGATGAGATGAGATGAGATGAGATGAGATGAGATGAGATGAGATGAGATGAGATGAGATGAGATGAGATGAGATGAGATGAGATGAGATGAGATGAGATGAGATGAGATGAGATGAGATGAGATGAGATGAGATGAGATGAGATGAGATGAGATGAGATGAGATGAGATGAGATGAGATGAGATGAGATGAGATGAGATGAGATGAGATGAGATGAGATGAGATGAGATGAGATGAGATGAGATGAGATGAGATGAGATGAGATGAGATGAGATGAGATGAGATGAGATGAGATGAGATGAGATGAGATGAGATGAGATGAGATGAGATGAGATGAGATGAGATGAGATGAGATGAGATGAGATGAGATGAGATGAGATGAGATGAGATGAGATGAGATGAGATGAGATGAGATGAGATGAGATGAGATGAGATGAGATGAGATGAGATGAGATGAGATGAGATGAGATGAGATGAGATGAGATGAGATGAGATGAGATGAGATGAGATGAGATGAGATGAGATGAGATGAGATGAGATGAGATGAGATGAGATGAGATGAGATGAGATGAGATGAGATGAGATGAGATGAGATGAGATGAGATGAGATGAGATGAGATGAGATGAGATGAGATGAGATGAGATGAGATGAGATGAGATGAGATGAGATGAGATGAGATGAGATGAGATGAGATGAGATGAGATGAGATGAGATGAGATGAGATGAGATGAGATGAGATGAGATGAGATGAGATACGACAGGATACGACAGGATACGACAGGATACGACAGGATACGACAGGATAAGACAGGATAAGATAGGATAGGATAGGATAGGATAGGATATGATGGGATAGGATAGGATATGATAGGATAGGATAGGATAGGATATGATAGGATAGGATAGGATACGACAGGATAGGATACGACAGGATACGACAGGATAAAATAGGATAGGATAAGATAAGATAGGGTACGATAGGATACGACAGGATACGACAGGATACGACAGGATACGACAGGATACGACAGGATACGACAGGATAAGATAGAGTAGGATAGGATACGACAGGATAAGATAGGATAGGATAGGATAGAATAGGATAGGATAGGATACGACAGGATAGGATACGACAGGATAGGATACGACAGGATAAGATAGGATAGGATAAGATAAGATAGGGTACGATAGGATACGACAGGATACGACAGGATACGACAGGATACGACAGGATACGACAGGATACGACAGGATACGACAGGATACGACAGGATAAGATAGGATAGGATAGGATAGGATAGAATAGGATAGGATAGGATAGGATAAGATAGGATAAGATAAGATAGAATAGGATAGGATAGGATACGATAGGATACGACAGGATACGATAGGATACGACAGGATAAGATAGGAAAGGATAGGATACGACAAGATAAGATAGGATAAGATAAGATAAGATAAGATAAGATAGGATAAGATAAGATAAGATAGAATAGGATAGGAAAGGATACGATAGGATACGACAGGATACGACAGGATACGACAGGATACGACAGGATACGACAGGATACGACAGGATACGACAGGATACGACAGGATACGACAGGATACGACAGGATACGACAGGATAAGATAGGATAGGATAGGATATGATGGGATAGGATAGGATATGATAGGATAGGATAGGATAGGATATGATAGGATAGGATAGGATACGACAGGATAGGATACGACAGGATACGACAGGATAAAATAGGATAGGATAAGATAAGATAGGGTACGATAGGATACGACAGGATACGACAGGATACGACAGGATAGGATACGACAGGATAAGATAGGATAGGATAGGATAGGATAGGATAGAATAGGATAGGATAGGATAGGATAGGATAGAATAGGATAGGATAGGATACGACAGGATAGGATACGACAGGATACGACAGGATAAGATAGGATGCCGGGGTGCTGAGGAGCATGGCCCTGTACGGGGCGCCGGTCTGGGCCGACAAGCTCAACGATGAAAATCGGAGATGCTTACGTCGGCCGCAGAGAGCGATCGCTCAGCGCATCGTCAGGGGGTACAGGACCATGTCCTTCGACGCGGCGTGCGCGCTGGCAGGAACTCCTCCCTGGGAGTTGGACGCCCAGGTGATGAGGGAGGCGTATCTCCAGAGAAGAGAGGCGCTGAGGAGCGGGATCTCATTGGCCCCGGCGGAAAGTTTGGCGGCTAGACGCCGAGCAGACGAGGATCTAATGATCAGGTGGGAGGCCCTGCTGGACGCGGATCCAGCTGGCAGGCGAACGGTGGAGGCCATCCGTCCTATCCTGCGGGAGTGGTGCGGGAGGAAGTTTGGGTCGCTAACCTTCAGGTTGGCGCAGGTGTTTTCCGGGCACGGATGCTTTGGAAAATACTTGCGCCTGATCAGGAGGGAAGCGACCCCGCAGTGCCACGAGTGCGGCGCTTCGGAGGACAGTGCGGAGCACACTCTTGCTGTGTGTCCCGCCTGGGCTCCGCAGCGCGGCACTCTGGTGGCTGCAGTAGGAAGGGATCTCTCGCTGCCCAGCGTGGCAAGAGCCATGCTGGCCAGCGACAGATCCTGGCAGGCGGCGGTTTCCTTTTGCGAGGACGTCGTCTCGCAAAAGGAGGCATCGGAACGGGTACGCGAGGAGGACGCTCATGCGGACCGTCTCCGACGAAGACGGGTGGGGCGGAGGAGACGGCGCTACGCGCATCTTATCCCCCTTTAGCGGGGCGGTGCGGTGCGGGAGGCGACCTTTCGGTCGTCTCCCGGATCGCACGGTCCCCTCTCACCAGTCTGAGAGATGGCCACGCTTGCCCGGCCATCTCTAGCCGCGACGAGGCCCGGACAGCCGGGCGGACTGCCGGTCTAAGGGGTGCATACTACCCTGGTCCCCCGTGGCCTGTGGCAGTGAGAAGGCAAGCAGTGAGGGGTTTAGCTGGTAGTGCCCCCCCCTCCCGGTCCTCCGGTCTGTCTTCCGAGACGGACTGGGGGGTCGCGAGGTGGGCGTCCCTCCCCAGTCCCGATCTCCCATCCGGCCTTTTGCCCGGTGGAGGATCGGGAGTGGGTGAGTCCTACCCCGTAACCCCGCCGAGCCTATCAGGCTCGACGGGGTAACGGGGGTGGCGAGAGATAGTGTGCTTGTTCCTAGGTCTTTACCAGGACGGGTATGCCAGGTGACCCCAGCATATCCTCAAGGCAGGAATCTGTAAAGACTGGATTCCCCTCACTCAAAACAAAAAAAAAAAAAAAAAAAAAAAAAGGATAAGATAGGATAAGATAAGATAAGATAGGGTACGATAGAATACGACAGGATACGACAGGATACGACAGGATACGACAGGATAAGATAGGATAGGATAGGATAGAATATGATAGGATAGGATAGGAAAGGATAAGATAGGATAAGATAAGATAGAATAGGATAGGATAGGATACGATAGGATACGACAGGATACGACAGGATACGACAGGATACGACAGGATAAGATAGGATAGGATAGGATACGACAGGATAAGATAGGATAAGATAAGATAAGATAAGATAAGATAGGATAAGATAAGATAGAATAGGATAGGATAGGATACGATAGGATACGACAGGATACGACAGGATACGACAGGATAAGATAAGATAAGATAGAATAGGATACGATAGGATACGACAGGATACGACAGGATACGACAGGATAAGACAGTATAAGATAGGATAAGATAAGATAGAATAGGATAGAATAGGATAGAATAGGATAGGATAGGATACGACAGGATACGACAGGATACGACAGGATACGACAGGATACGACAGGAAAAGATAGGATAGGATAGGATAGGATAGGATACGACAGGATAGGATACGACAGGATACGACAGGATAGGATAGGATAGAATAGGATAGGATAGGAAAGGATAGAATAGGATAGGATAGGATACGACAGGATACGACAGGATAAGATAGGATAGGATAAGATAAGATAAGATAGGGTACGACAGGATACGACAGGATACGACAGGATACGACAGAATACGACAGGATACGACAGGATACGACAGGATACGACAGGATACGACAGGATACGACAAGATAAGATAGGATAGGATAGAATAGGATAGGATAGGATACGACAGGATAGGATACGACAGGATAGGATACGACAGGATACGACAGGATACGACAGGATACGACAGGATAAGATAGGATAGGATAGGATAGGATAGGATACGACAGGATACGACAGGATACGACAGGATAAGACAGGATAAGATAGGATAAGATAAGATAGAATAGGATAGAATAGGATAGGATAGGATACGACAGGATACGACAGGATACGACAGGATACGACAGGATACGACAGGATACGACAGGATACGACAGGATACGACAGGATACGACAGGATACGACAGGATACGACAGGATACGACAGGATACGACAGGATAAGATAGGATAGGATAGGATAGGATAGGATAGGATAGGATATGATGGGATAGGATAGGATATGATAGGATAGGATAGGATAGGATAGGATATGATAGGATAGGATAGGATACGACAGGATAGGATACGACAGGATACGACAGGATAAAATAGGATAGGATAAGATAAGATAGGGTACGATAGGATACGACAGGATACGACAGGATACGACAGGATACGACAGGATAAGATAGGGTAGGATAGGATACGACAGGATAAGATAGGATAGGATAGGATAGGATAGAATAGGATAGGATAGAATAGGATAGGATAGAATAGGATAGGATAGAATAGGATAGGATAGGATAAGATACGATAGGATAAGATAAGATAGTATAAGATAAGATAAGATAAGATAAGATAAGATAAGATAAGATAAGATAAGATAAGATAAGATAAGATAAGATAAGATAAGATAAGATAAGATAAGATAAGATAAGATAAGATAAGATAAGATAAGATAAGATAAGATAAGATAAGATAAGATAAGATAAGATAAGATAAGATAAGATAAGATAAGATAAGATAAGATAAGATAAGATAAGATAAGATAAGATAAGATAAGATAAGATAAGATAAGATAAGATAAGATAAGATAAGATAAGATAAGATAAGATAAGATAAGATAAGATAAGATAAGATAAGATAAGATAAGATAAGATAAGATAAGATAAGATAAGATAAGATAAGATAAGATAAGATAAGATAAGATAAGATAAGATAAGATAAGATAAGATAAGATAAGATAAGATAAGATAAGATAAGATAAGATAAGATAAGATAAGATAAGATAAGATAAGATAAGATAAGATAAGATAAGATAAGATAAGATAAGATAAGATAAGATAAGATAAGATAAGATAAGATAAGATAAGATAAGATAAGATAAGATAAGATAAGATAAGATAAGATAAGATAAGATAAGATAAGATAAGATAAGATAAGATAAGATAAGATAAGATAAGATAAGATAAGATAAGATAAGATAAGATAAGATAAGATAAGATAAGATAAGATAAGATAAGATAAGATAAGATAAGATAAGATAAGATAAGATAAGATAAGATAAGATAAGATAAGATAGAATAGGACAGGATAGGATAGGATACGACAGGATACGACAGGATACGACAGGATAAGATAGGGTAGGATAGGATACGACAGGATAAGATAGGATAGGATAGGATAGGATAGGATAGAATAGGATAGGATAGGATAGGATAGGATAGAATAGGATAGGATAGGATACGACAGGATAGGATACGACAGGATACGACAGGATAAGATAGGATAGGATAAGATAAGATAAGATAGGGTACGATAGGATACGACAGGATACGACAGGATACGACAGGATACGACAGGATACGACAGGATACGACAAGATAAGATAGGATAGGATAGAATAGGATAGGATAGGATACGACAGGATAGGATACGACAGGATAGGATAGAATAGGATAGGATAGGATACGACAGGATAGGATACGACAGGATACGACAGGATAAGATAGGATAGGATAAGATAAGATAAGATAGGGTACGATAGGATACGACAGCATACGACAGGATACGACAGGATACGACAAGATAAGATAGGATAGGATAGGATAGGATAGAATAGGATAGGATAGGATAGGAAAGGATAAGATAGGATAAGATAAGATAGGATCGACAGGATAGGATACGACAGGATACGACTGGATAAAATAGGATAGGATAAGATAAGATAGGGTACGATAGGATACGACAGGATACGACAGGATACGACAGGATACGACAGGATAAGATAGGATAGGATAGGATAGAATAGGATAGGATAGAATAGGATAGGATAGGATAGGATAGGATAGGATAGGATAGGATAGGATACGACAGGATAGGATACGACAGGATACGACAGGATAAGATAGGATAGGATAAGATTAGATAAGATAGGGTACGATAGGATACGACAGGATACGACAGTATACGACAGGATACGACAGGATACGACAGGATACGACAGGATACGACAGGATACGACAGGATACGACAGGATACGACAGGATACGACAGGATACGACAGGATAAGATAGGATAGGATAGGATAGGATAGAATAGGATAGGATAGGATAAGATAGAATAAGATAAGATAGAATAGGATAGGATAGGATACGATAGGATACGACAGGATACGACAGGATACGACAGGTTACGACAGGATAAAGATAGGATAGGATAGGATACGACAGGATAAGATAGGATAAGATTAGATAAGATAAGATAAGATAGGATAAGATAAGATAGAATAGGATAGGATAGGATACGATAGGATACGACAGGATACGACAGGATACGACAGGATACGACAGGATACGACAGGATACGACAGGATACGACAGGATACGACAGGATACGACAGGATACGACAGGATACGACAGGATACGACAGGATACGACAGGATACGACAGGATAAGATAAGATAAGATAGAATAGGATAGGAAAGGATACGATAGGATACGACAGGATACGACAGGATACGACAGGATACGACAGGATACGACAGGATACGACAGGATAAGATAGGATAGGATAGGAGAGGATAGAATAGGATAGGATAGGATAAGATAAGATAGAATAGGATAGGATAGAATACGATAGGATACGACAGGATACGACAGGATACGACAGGATAAGATAGGATAAGATAAGATAAGATAAGATAGGATAAGATAAGATAGAATAGGATAGGATAGGATACGATTGGATACGACAGGATAAGATAGGATAGGATAGGATAGGATAGGATAGGATAGGATAGAATAGGAAAGGATAGGATAGAATAGGATAGGATAGGATAGGATAAGATAAGATAGGATAAGATAAGATAAGATAAGATAAGATAAGATAAGATAAGATAAGATAAGATAAGATAAGATAAGATAAGATAAGATAAGATAAGATAAGATAAGATAAGATAAGATAAGATAAGATAAGATAAGATAAGATAAGATAAGATAAGATAAGATAAGATAAGATAAGATAAGATAAGATAAGATAAGATAAGATAAGATAAGATAAGATAAGATAAGATAAGATAAGATAAGATAAGATAAGATAAGATAAGATAAGATAAGATAAGATAAGATAAGATAAGATAAGATAAGATAAGATAAGATAAGATAAGATAAGAACACCTTGAAAACGGTGTACGTACCACTATGCCACGGAGGTCGTCATAATGTTTTAAGAATGAAGTAGTCAGTAATGGTAGCCCTACAGATTATTTATTCTGAGATCTCCATATATTGAGCACTACTGAACTATTAAGGCTGTAGTAAAGAATACTATCACTAACGTAGTGAGAATCCGAGTATGAATTGATGGTTTATTTGAAAATAAATCTTCCGCTTCCAATATAATTTTTTTAAGACTTTATACTTTTTTTTTAAGTGCGTCATTTTCACCATTTCCCGCCCACCCATCAATAGGGTGAGGACTGAAAATCGATGTTTCGCTAATCCCACGAGCGAAAATACCACATCGAACCTAGACCCTGTTTTGCTGCTACACGAGGCATCCGCACTACGTCTAACGAAGTGATTATATGATTATTCTATTTAAAAAAAAACTATTTTTACGAATAAAAATATGATACCCCGTCGAGCCCAATAGGCTCGGCGGGGTTACGGGGTAGGACTCACTTCTACACCACCCCCTTAGTATGGGACGAATAGCCTCGACCGTACGTCTCCCTGCTTCGTCCTCATCGAGCCTCCTCTCCCAGGCGCACATTAACTCCTCCTCCGCTCGACGCCTTGCGGCCGTCAACTCTTCAGGAGCAATGTGCTCACCCGATCTTATCGCCTGTCGGCGCCCGTTGTACACCTCCTTGAGTACCTGAGAATCTAGCTCCCAGGGAGGCGTACCTGCCAGCGCACACGCCGCCGAAAATGCTACGGTTCTATAACCATAGTAGCCATTGCTCTCTGCGGCCGCCGAAGGAGACGCCGGTTCTCGCTGTTTAATTCATATGTCTTGCCCCGGGCGGTGACAAGTGTGTCATCCGCATAACAGATGACACTCATCCGGGGCAAGAGAATCCCCCGCAACAGCCAATCGTATCCGATATTCCACAGGAGGGGCCCCAGCACCGACCCCTGCGGAACACCGCACACCATTTCCCTCTCTACTATCTCCCCTTCGCCGGACGGGTACAGCACCTTCCTTCCCTCCAAGTAACTTTCCACGATCGCCACCAAATACGGTGGTAGACCGTGGTAGCGCAGTCCATCCCGTATGACGCTGAAGGGAAGTGAGTTAAATGCGTTCCTAATGTCCAAGGACACCGCTATAACCACCTCCCCATGCCTGGTAGCTTCCTCCGAGAGCTCTCTGAGAGCGAGAACCGCATCTACCGTCCACCTTTGCCGTCTAAAACCGTATTGGTTCCCCGACAAGTCTGGACCCACTGTTTCCAGATGCTGGACGATTCGATCCGCCGTTATCCGCTCGAACATTTTACCGGACTCGTCCAGCAACACCACAGGGCGGTAGGCAGTCGGGGAATCAAGCGGCCGGCCTTCCTTCAGAAGGAGACAGAGACGCCCCCTCTTCCACTGTTCCGGGAACTCTCCCGACCGTAGACAGTCGTTGAAGAGTTCCCGTAACGTTTCTCCGAGGTGTTTTAGTGCCGTAGGCATGATACGGCCCGGGACACTGTCTGGGCCAGGCGCCTTCTTTTTCTGACGAAGCCTGTCAACTACGCCCTCCATTTCGGCTTCGGAAACCGGGTAGTATCCCGACTCAGACTCCTGTCGATCTTGAGGAGCGATCAATGGGGCCGTCAAAGGGGAGTACTCGGGGAAGAGCCCAACCACTACTCTAGAGAGGAGCTCCGGCTCCATGGAGTCCATTGGGGGTGCCTGATGATGGAGCTTACTCCTCACCATCCGAAAGGGGCGCCCCCACGGGTCCCTATCCAAACTGGCCAGAAAATCGGAATTCGGCGGGCAAAAGACCAAGCGTGGGAGCGCTTGGTCTTTTGCCCGCCGAATTCCGACCTCGAATGCCCACTTGGAGTCCCTATAGGCAGTCAGAAGCCTCTCCTCTTCTACTGGATGCCGCCTGCCAAACCTCCTCCTATGTCTCTGCAGGGCTCGCCTAGCCCGCAAAGTGGCAGCCCGGAAGGACTCCATATCCCCCGACCACCAGTAAACCTGCGACTTTTCTGGTGGTCCGTATACACGAGGCATAGCGGCGTCACATACCGCGGTGAGGGAGCGAGTAAATTGCGCCACCCTTTCTCCAATGTCCCGCCCACTGGGTCGTGCGTCATTGGTCCAGGCCTGCACTATTGCCTCCTCCTCTGCCCTATCTGGGTTCATTTTGGTTACGGCCCACCTCGGAAAATGTGAGCCGGCTGAGCGTGGTTTCGATGCTTGATTTCCGGCTCGTGGGGTGACCCTGAAACGGATGTATCTATGATCCGACAGGGTCTCCGGTTCACCTCGACAGTCCATCCCTCCACTCTGAGAGCCAGAGCGGGTGTTGCGAATGTGATATCCACCCTGGATCCCCCGTTCCACCTCACACAGGTGAACGTTGTCCCCCTGTTAAGAACCACTAGGCCCTCCGACATTGCCCAGTCAAACACTGTCGTGCCTTTCCTGTCTGTGACAGGGGAGCATTAAAATCCCCCGCCACTAACACCTGCATTGGTGCAAGACGCCGAAGTACCCCACCAACCATATTCACCCAACTCTCCAGCTCACTGACTGTCCGGTTTGGGGATGCATTAAGAGGTCCTGCGATGCAGCAGCGTGGTTTACATTCGCCTGGAGGAAATTTAAAGGGCGTCCTGGCATTAAGGCGTTGATACCGTTACCTCCATTGCGGCAGCCCCTCCGTCGGCCTCCCTAGCTCTAGGGAGCGGTTTTGCCTTCACCTTTGGCGGGTGGCAGTTCTTGCGTCCCATGACGTGCCCCGTAGGCAGTTTCGCCGCCAGACACACTACGCACTTCGGTTCTGCAAAGCAACTTGCCGCCCTATGCCCGTCTATGCCGCACCTGTAGCATGTATTAGTGCGATCCACGTCTAGTGGGCACCTTCGACTCACATGCCCCGGTGTCATACACTTGTAACACCGTAAGGATAGACCGTCTAAAGTAAAATTCCAATCCAACTAAAAGACGACCTGCGTCCAGAAGAACTTTTGCTGCCACAGTTGGGCATTTTGCCATGATAAAATGCTGCCCCCACGAGCCGGGCCTGATGGGACTCACCTTTACTTGCTCCAGGGAGCATTGTCCTTTCTCTGCTAAGGCAGCGCGGACCTCCTCCGCCGTGATTGAGTCATCCAGCCCGGAAATACGCAAATCCACGCACTTCACGGGTCTGGAGACATTTGCGATGCCCTCCAAAGCCACCCGTAACTTTTCCGCCATATTATCCGCCTGGCTTGGACCTAAGGAGCCAGGGATCACCTGGGCATATGTCACGCCTTTTTCCGCTACCTCCGCCGGAATCGTCAGGACCACTGCTGCCGTTCGAGGGACCGTCAACTTGGGACCCTTCGGGGTTTTAAGTGTCGGCTTGGGTTTGGGCGCTTGGGCCTTATCCGTCTTCTTTTTTGTCTCCTTCACCACTTTGCCCTTTTTACCCACCGTTTTCCAAGGGTTCTCCGCCTGCCCTTCTGGTTGGCCTAGTGGTGGGGGAGCCGAACTCAAGCGAGAGGGTCCCGCTGCCACTGCTGTGTTAGAGGACTGAGTCCTAATACCCTCATTTTCCACCGAATTCGCCACGTTCCTTTTGTCCGTCTGAAGGGGCGGGCGACGGTTTGGAGGCGGAAGCAGTCTCTCCTCTAGCCCGTCTAGCCTAGCCTGCAGCATAAACCCAACTGAATCCATGACCGACCTCTTCACCAGTTCCAAGAATTCTGCCAACTCCTCCGAATTCTGCAGATCTTTTTCACCCCCCCCCCCCAACCACCACCGGCTGTTTCCCTTCCGCTCGCCTAAGCTTGGCTGCATCTACCCCCCTCTCATCAAAGGATTTTCTCAACGCCCTGACCTCTGCCCTCAAGCCCGACAATTCTCCCGCCATCCGCTCATTATCTGCCCTCAACCGCTTTATTTCCAGGCTGAGGTTTGAGCTGCTGAACCGAGCTACCAACTGTTTGACGTTATTGCCCTGCTTTTTAATCTCTTCTTTCTTCTCTTTGGTGAGAGTTTTGGAGCCCGCTATAGCCGCCCAAATAGCGTCGAGATCCTTCTCCGCCGCTTTACGCATTTCCCCCGGATTCAATTCCGGGGGAGGAATAAAGTTCCCGGTATCACTAAGAAAGGCCCTAGGACCGCCCTTCAGCTCCTCCTCCGGGGGAATGTAGTCCTCCGAACTATCCCGTCGCATGCGCTTTTTTGCACTCGTCAACCCAATGCTAGTACCTGCCACTGGTGCCTTCCCCTTGGGCGCCGTCTTGGCCTTACGAGTTGGCCTCGCCATCCTTTTTACACTTTCGGCGCTTCTCATTCCTTCAGACTCGTATTCGTCTTCACTAGGACGCCTACTACTCATGGCACTACTCGCTACACTGGTGACCACACTGGTATGACCTTCTCTAAACGCTAGGGTGAAGCTCTGACGCGAGCTCGCCCTAGTACATCTCCCTCCATCATCTTTGGCACTGTTTATTGTCGGACCCTGTGCTCTGTCCTCGAAGCGGTAAGTGCCCCCCCCAGAAACGTTAGGGATTCTCCTGCCGCTGAGCGACAGGTACCCTCCTGGGGTAATACTTCTTTCTTACTCGCCATTGTCATAAGTTGGACCTTTATAAGGGGAAAAGGGCCAAAATCCCACAAGTTTGGTTTTTTAGAGTGGTATCCTTCCACGCAGCCCCCACATGAAGTGGCGGCCCCCAGCCCCTGCACCACGTACAGGGGTCCGGTCTGCACCGCACAACACAACCCGCTCGCATCGCCGCTCCCCGGACTCTCCGGGACGCCGACCGGGCCCGAACCGCGCCGCCGCTACCCAGAATAGGTCTAGGACGCCGACGCCGGAGCCAACAAAACCGCAAGAGCGGTTAACAAAACCACCAAGCGGTTGGAACCGCGAGATTCCCATCCCCTCGACAGTATCAGGACAGAACTGACACCGTCACCGTCTGCCAGATTATTCGCCGCCACTGCAAACAATAAAAGCTCGTTTGCAGTGACGCCCAGGGTGCACCACGTGGAGGTTATCTGGCGCGCACCCCATCCTATCCTATCCTATCCTATCCTATCATATCCTATCCTATCCTATCCTATCCTATCCTATCCTATCCTATCCTATCCTATTTTTGCGAACTGGACATTTTGCGAACTGGTCATTTTGCGAATTGGACATTTTGCGAATTGGATATTTTGCGAATTGGACATTTTGCGAATTGGACGTTTTGAAACCACTGGACATTTTGCGAATTGGACGTTTTGAAACCACTGGACATTTTGCGAATTGGACATTCTGCGCCTAAACGATACAAATTTACCCCTACCGGGATTCGAACCCAGGACTTCAGAGTAGGCGACACCTTGAAAACGGTGTACGTACCACTATGCCACGGAGGTCGTCATAATGTTTTAAGAATGAAGTAGTCAGTAATGGTAGCCCTACAGATTATTTATTCTGAGATCTCCATATATTGAGCACTACTGAACTATTAAGGCTGTAGTAAAGAATACTATCACTAACGTAGTGAGAATCCGAGTATGAATTGATGGTTTATTTGAAAAAAAATCTTCCGCTTCCAATATATATTTTTTAAGACTTTATACTTTTTTTTAAGTGCGTCATTTTCACCATTTCCCGCCCACCCATCAATAGGGTGAGGACTGAAAATCGATGTTTCGCTAATCCCACGAGCGAAAATACCACATCGAACCTAGACCCTGTTTTGCTGCTGCACGAGGCATCCGCACTACGTCTAACGAAGTGATTATATGATTATAACAACCTATTTATAAGATGTCTAAAATCCCAGATGTACCTATGTGTGTTGCAACAAAATAATCAATTTTCTATTATATTCTATTATTAAAAAAAAAACAATTTTTACGAATAAAAATATGATACTAAACACTTTACTTTAAAACTAGCGGATCCTCGCGGTTTTACCAGCGTGGTGCCCGTTCCCGTGAGAATATCGGGATAAAATATAGCCTATGTCACAAGGGAAAAATGTAGCTTTCTAATGGTCTAAGAATTTTCTAAATCGGTCCAGTAGTTCCTGAGATTAGCGCGTTCAAACAAACAAACTCTTCAGTTTTATAATATTACTAGCGGATCCTCGCGGTTTTACCCGCGTGGTGCCCGTTCCCGTGGGAATACCGCGATAAAATATAGCCTATGTCACCCGGGAGAAATGTAGCTTTCTAATGGTCTATGAATTTTCTAAATCGGTCCAGTAGTTCCTGAGATTAGCGCGTTCAAACAAACAAACTCTTCAGTTTTATAATATTATTACTAGCGGATCCTAGCGGTTTTACCCGCGTGGTGATCGTTCCCATGGGAATACCGCGATAAAATATAGCCTATGTCACTCGGGAGAAATGTAGCTTTCTAATGGTTTAAAATTTTCTAAATCGGTCCAGTAGTTCCTGAGATTAGCGCGTTCAAACAAATTCTTCCGCTTTATAATATTAGTATATATATATAGTATAGATTACGGATTATTACATTTTTATATTTCTCGGCGTTTTGACACCTTTCCTGGGGCCGTAGTCACGGGTTTATTTTTTTTTTTTGGTTTTATTAGGAATTCAAGTACACGCGAATCGAAAAATGATTCCAGTTTTCTTATTACAGCCAGTTATTTCAATTTACAAAAATAACAAAAATATATTCTCATATAAAAAAGTCTAAATCGCTCTCGACAAGCCCCACATTTGTTTCAAATCTGTCCTTTATATAATCTAATAATGTTGATTTTATTGAGCTAAGTGAGAACACGTAGCTGCAGTTTGTTTTATAAATGTCTTCGAAAATAGATTCACAAAATTGAATGATTTTAACATCTTTCTAAAGATTTGAAAATGGATTTTTGTTATCACAGTCAATTGCTTTAATGTTGAACACTTTTATTTCAAAGACTTTAAATAAAGGGGAAGATTTTTTTTTACATTAACGTAATCTGAAAAAGATTTATTACAATTTAATTAGAATAATTTCTTATATTCATCGTCATTAGAGTTTTGGAGTTCAGTTTCATGTTCTAAATTAAAATCTAGTTATAATTATACTTAGCCACGACGTGACAATTAATCGGACATACTGTAATTAGAATCACAGTATGTCCGATTAATCGAGAGCCAACTGCGGACATAAAGTAATTAATTTTCATTGTGTCTCATTTTCCTATAAGTACCTAAAGGCATGAGATAAGTTGCTTTTTTTTGTATATTTTCTTGTTTACTGAATTACCTAAAGAGTTAATTAGCGCTTATAAAACTTATAAAATTGTATCAGCCTTTTTAGTATTTTTCTCTTTAAAGTTAGTGGATTCGCTTTTGTATTTTATTCATCTTTTTTGCTGAAAAGAGACACCAATAAATTTACTGTGATCCTACAAAATCGGAAGCAGCAAATCCGCAAATTTTCCTAACGACCCAGCTAACCCAAAGCTAATCCAAAGCCTTTAATACCAATTAGGGCTAACTATAAAACGGGTCTGAAGTTAGTTACGTTCGACAGTTCATTTAATCCTGTGGAAAAGCTGAGATGTTCAGTTTTCATTGAATTTAGAGTAGGTTTTGTCTAATCTTACCTATTATTTGATTAATCCGTCTTTGATAAATGTGCATGTCCATTTACAATGCATTATAAGATTCATTTTTAGAAGACAGAAAATTAACATTAGTGTCCAACTTGCTCACGTCCAATCGTCAGAGTAGTCTCCTTTTTTAACCGACTTAAAAAAAAAGAAGGAGTTTATAAATTCGTGCGTATGTTTTTTATGTTTGTTACCTTAGTACTCGGTCATTTATAAATCGATTTGAATTTTTTTTTTGTTTGGAGGGGTGTATTTCAAGTTGGTCCCATTAAAGTCAAGACAGGATCTGATGATGGAATCTTGATGAAATCGAGGAAACTCTTCAAATGTTATAGGCACGCCTATATCGATTTCGATGTTTTGGTGGAGTGGAACTGATGATGAAGACCACAAATGATCGTCGGAACTATTAAATACTTAGCATTTCACGGAAGCGATACGATGACTTAAATGTGGTTCATAAGAAATTTATGCTCGTCTCAATACATGTGATGAAATGTAGCTGATGATGAAGTACCAGGAGAAATCCTCAATAGTTAACGTAACTGCACCGTTCGAGACTTCTACCTTTAAAAATTGTGAAATAAAAAACTTTTTTATCAATATATGAAAACCGACTTCAAAGGCTTATTTTATGCTTTTTAGTTTTTTGAAGTCGGTTTGATTTTTTTTATAAAGAGTTTTTCTACTAATACACTTACCTAAACATGTGTCTAATATGAAACTAAAAAAATTACACGCAAAACGTTTGCCTGAAAAGCCGAATTACCTTTTTCCTTAAAAATAGTGAATATGATGATTACTACTACAATCATCATCATGATATCAAGGTAATAAACGATAAAATAATTGCAATCAAAACTCATACGATATTCTGTCGATACTGAATCATTACACAACGATTTACGATATAGCTTGCATTGTATAGCACAAATATGTCCTACAAGCGTTCGCCCGTGGTTTCGTCCGCGTGGTGCTTAGCTATAAAAAGAAGCCTATGTTTTAATCTAGGCTATCTTCTATCTGTATGCTAAAATTTAGCCAAATCGGCTCAGCGGTTGCGGGTTCACGTCCCATCTCGGCCGGAGAATAGTGTCGTTTTCTTTTATACTAGCGGATCCTCGCGGTTTTACCCGCGTGGTGCCCGTTCCCGTGGGAATATCGGGATAAAATGTCTATGACACTCGGGAGAAATGTAGCTTTCTAGTGTTCTAAGAATTTTTTAAATCGGTCCAGTACTTCCTGAGATTAGCGCGTTTAAACAAACAAACTCTCAGCTTTATAATATTAGTATAGATTTAAAAAGATAATATCTTTCGTATAACTTTTTAATTTTGCATTTTACAATGCCACTTTTATGTGATAATTTCTAATCAAGTAAATATACTAGAAAAAAGCAACTCGTCTCATGTTGCCCTGACGGGACTCGAACCCGCATCCTTGGGAATCCGGCCCAATGCACTGACCAATTATGCTACAGAGACCTACGAGAACACGTTGAAATTCTCTAGTATATTCACCTCTTTCTACGGTGTTGGCCACCGTCGTTTCATCAATGAGAGAAATATCCTCGCATTCGAAAGAAACATCTTTACAGATGTTTGACCATCGATTAAGATGAAACTGCCATCCACTTATAACTTTTTAATTTTGCATTTTACAATGCCACTTTTATGTGATAATTTCTAATCAAGTATAAGACATGAGACGAGTTGCTTTTTTCTAGTATATTTACTTAATTAGAAATTATCACAATATATTTCGTATTATAAAATTACAATGTGAATGGAAAATTTAATGTGTTCAATACCGATATTATCGAGTTTGTACTAAATATGGCAGATGATATACGAGAACCTATTAGTAAAAAGCTTTTAGCTAGATTGCGAACTTAACGAATAGAGAATTTCAAACAAATCTATTATTACATATTTATATGAGAGACATCAAACAAAATGATCCTAAAATAAAAATTTGATTTGCCAAGCTTATAATAAATATTTGTTTCATTTGGGAATCAAACAATTTTATTTGTTTAATTTTGTTTGGGAAAACATAATTATAATGTACTAATTATCTTTTTAATTTTATATTTTACAATGCTATTTTTATGTGATAATTGTTAAACAAGAAAATATACTAAGTAATAAAAGCAATTTGTCTCATGTCGCTCTGACGGGACTCGAATCCACCGTCGCCGTCGTCGTTTCAAAATTAGAAAGTTATAATTTGATGGTTGTATCATCTCAATCTATAGTCAAACATTTGTAACAATGTTTCTGTCGAATACAAGGACATTACTGTCATTGATGAAATGACGGTGATCAACACCGTAGAAAGATGAATATACTCGAAAATTTCGACGTGCCTTCATAAATATTTATCATTATACTCCTACTCGACATCATCAATAAACATAATACTTTCTAAACTTAATACACCATCATCATCATACTCCTTCTCGACTCCTCTAAACATTACATTATATATCTCTATCTCCCACATAACATCAAAAATACACCATTATCATCATACTCCTCATCGACTTCTCTAAACATTATATCATCTACCTTTGTTTCCCACATAACATCAAAAACTCTATCTCCTACCTCGACTCATCACATCACCTATAAACAACAAACTTAAAACTACAAAACATAAAATATCTTTATCGTACCTAACTAACATAAAATAATAAAAAACATATGTAAAGTTTTATCAAGTTGTGTGACTGAGTTTCATTACTTTCGTTCTATGTTTCTATCATAAAGATCATTTACTAATTCTAAACCCCACACCCCCTTAAATGAATCATCATAACATTCAATATCAAAAATTCTTCACTTTCTAAAGGTTGTATACGTCAACATCATTATTATTTTCACACTCTTCATTTGTCCTTTCAACTTCATTTGTTTCGCTTTCATTTCTTTCTACTTCATTTGTTTCGTTTTGGTTTGTTTCATTAGTCTGGCATACTGATTTATTGTCAACAAGGAGAACTCACAACTATAAAATACTTTATAAAACACAATTCATATCTTAAGCGTATGAAGCTCGAAACTGAAGTCCACCATTGTTTATAAACATACTTTGACATTGACGCATGTGCATTTGATTGCAGAACACACTGGTTCTTTCTGGAAAATATTCCATAAAGTACCATAAAGAACATCCTTTCAACACCATGTACCACGATAAGTGCGAACTTATCGATACTGATTGTAAAACGTAACTTTAAATTCTTATTGTCAGTAATGCATGGGTTTGATTAACTGGAATCTTTTCAGAATAAATACTAATACTCTAGAGAGTCTCTATTTTCAATATTTTCCCCGGTTCTAGGCCCCACACGGTATACGATAGGAATGTTTCTACATAATCAGGTAAGCAAGGTTGTTTTGTAAGCATTAAAATTTTAATTATGTGAGCTTAGGACTGATATGTTTGCGGTATAAATTCTCATCTGACTGTTTAAGTACCTAATAAAACTAAGGAGTTTCATTAGGTAATTTGTTTTAAAGTAGTGTACCTTTTTGGTTGACCTACTCGCTAAAATTATTTTGGAGGTTATATAGTTGATTTATTTACTTACCTAGTTTGTGTGTGGAAGTTTTGTTTGGAAATTATTATATTGACAAAGCTGTAAATACACCTATACATAGACACATACATAAACTCATAGAGACATGATAATATTATTCACTCACGGGTAGACTGAGGTGTCATGGATAACCTCGACTCGCTATCAGCTATGATTTATTAGCATTATGTGATCCTTCGAGTCAGAACCAAATTCAAATAGTTATTTTTAATTAACTTAGTACTTATCTGTTTTACACGTGTATGGTAATGTGTAAATTTTCATATATAGGTTTTATCCAGAATAAATATTGCACTGCATAGAATAGGACCCTACTTTTATGTACAGCCAACAGCAGCTAGGTACGTCTTTACAGTTTGATCTTGAGAGCGCCCTTACGTCACTCGCAATAGCGGCGGTTTTCGTAGTACAAATGTAAAGCCGTACCTTCCATTAGAAAATGATTTTCTCCATTAGAACATATAAATTGAAAACAACGAATTGCGGTATTCACTGAAAAATAATTTCGAGTTCATTTATATAAGTTCCAAAAGTATAAAGCCTTACCTAAACCATGCCATTGGTAATCAAAGTTTTCTTTTTCCAATTTAATTTTCAGGTGTTTTCTAAGAAAGGATCGTATTGTTAACTGGCAACCGCCACTGGTTTCTCTCGTAGATATTATTGCAGCTCACTTTCTTACTTGCATTACCTAAAATCATCAGTGACAATTGAATTGTGTGGCTCGCCCGCGGTTTCAACCACTCTGTTTCAGCTTCTGTGCGACTATCAGGATTTCAGTTCAGGTATAGCTATCTGTAAGCCGAATTTCATCCAAATCTGTCCAGCCATTCTTGCGTTATAAATTGTGTCGTTTTAATAGCCGTACTACGACATGTACATCGACACCTGCAAGCAAAAACATGGTCAGTTTTAGGCAGTATTGAGTTAAAATGATATTCTTACGAAGCAAAAAATGCTGTTCTCATCGTATCTAAATTTGTTATAATTTAAATTCTGCAGAGTGTAAAACATCGTAAAAATCATATCATATCTCAGGCATACAATTATTTTATTCAACAATTTCAAATTTAACAAATATATCAGTTTCATACAAACATAGATTGTATGTTTGAGTTACAATGTAATTTTACAAAGTATATGAAGACGAATTTTATTGTAACTCACAAATATTATATAATAAATTATTAAATAAACACATAAATGGTATCAAAATAATACAAGAGTTTAGGTCTTACCACGTTTACTTATGTGGTCAAGATCAATTGGCATAAGGGCTTATCCGAAATTGCTAAGATTTTTTTGAATATTTGTCGTGCTCTCCTGTGAAATGCTAAAAACTGAGTTACCATGTTTTTGCTTGCAGGTGTCGACATGCTAACAAACGAACTTTACCATATAATATCACCTATAGTGCATACATAATATAAATAGTAGCTTGTTTAAATGAAATTGAAATTATGTGAAGCATTGTCTAGACAAAATAGTTCGGGATGAGTAATAGATAAAGTTTAACAATACCAGTTATTTGGTTTTGTTGAATCTGCGGCTTGGAACATTTTGCCAGTGGTCTGACCTTAAAGCTTCTATGGAATGTGTACTCAACAAATATGTTTAATATAACAGGCGCACGTGGTTTTAACATATTAAAGTTAGTTATAATCCATCGAAAGTTCTCATTAATAAACTTTTGTGGTTTCGGATAAATTTCAGTAACTTGTTTTTGTTTGTTACTTATTCACGTCGAAAGTATTTTAACAATTTGTAATAAGTTTTGACCTAGAGATAGATTGGACTTTGAAGAAAGACATAGGCTACCTTTAAACTTGAAAACTTTATGCGGTCCCTTAAAGATTGCGATATAAGTAGAGCGTGATATAACCGTATTCCACGCGAACGAAGTCACGGGTGAGACGCTAGCAGAAAAATAAAGATTTTATTTCTAAAACATACTTTTATTTTCGAAATAAGCAACGTCACCACAACTATTTCGAAAATTGAATAGATTTTTCATCGTACTTTGTCGATTATAAAAAAGCCACAATTACTTAGTCTATTTGATTAAAAATGATTTTTAAGTATTTTTACCAACATAAAAACAATGTATTTTTACCAATATCATTGTGGATGAAAAATTTGGAATCATATTAAAACGGGTTTGCGATAACTTTATTAAATCAACTACTCCGTGAAGCGTGTAATGCTTTGCTGTTATATGTTGGGTATTGCAGTTTAAGCTGTCAAATGCATTCACGAATGATTTGCATCAGTATGCCACATACTCATTGAACATAATTGGCTGTTAATAGTGTTAAGTGATCGCTATTAGAATCACAAAATAGGCGGATAATCACCGATTCAGCTCGTAAATAATGGCAAAGTTCTGGTTTTAATTAAACGCTGGTTTTACCGCAAATTTTCGGAACAAAACTAACGGTTTATACAAAATGTGAAAGTTCTACAGACAATTTTGGACTCAACGGCTTATATCTTATAGTCCAAAGTGGATTGGAGAAATTTTTCAGTTTTGTAAAGCCGTATCTACTGTTGACTGTACAACCACAGCGTGTTTTAGGAATTCCTAAACAGTGTGAGCTAAATTGAATTCTTTGTTAAGGACAACAAGGTTGCATTAACGGTTGTGTTCGATGTTTTGGTTGGATATTGACTGGATTTGAGGTAACTTTGTTAAAAGCAGAAAATCTCTAGAAAGGTTTATTTTAGAGGGAAAATCTTTACACCTAAATACTTTAAAAAAATATATCAATCGAAATAGCATACATTGATCAGCAGCCCTAATGCCTAACGGTATTGCTATCGCTAACGCTATAGCTATAAATTTTTCAAACCCCCTACAACGGCTCTCGCTGACGCTATCACTTTCATACTAAAAAGCCAATAGAAGAATAGAAATATGTAGGAATTGGACAAAGACCATATCGTTGAGAGTTTAAGGTTTGATAGCTATAGCAATAGCAATATCGTTAGGCGGTGGGGGTGCAGGAGGTGCAATTGCGTAAAGTCAATCGTATTCATCTAACAATTCATATCGTATTCGATCCGCTGCAATATATATGGAATTTGACACTAATGACATATGAACTGTCAAATAAATACGATTAGCTTAAGCAACCGCTTATCTGACCCCAAGATAAGCTACGGATATCAGAACCTACAGACAAAAATAATGTTTCTTCTATAACAACTGTCAACAAATTTCAACTAAGATGAACAATTGCGTTTGTTGATTCCCGGCTGGAAATAGAACCAAAGCCAAACCAAAGCCAGATTAGGTAGTACATACCACTGCGCCATCGGGCCAGTTAAATGTATAACAAGCGGCTGCTCTCAGTTTCACTCCCGTTTCCGTGGGAATATCGGGAAAAGTATCATATGTTCTAATCCAGGCTGGCTACTATGTGCCAAATTTAATCAAAATCCGTCCAGTAGATTTTGAGTTTATTCGTTACAAGCATACAAAAATACAATCCTTTGGTTGTATTCCATCTTAATCCTTTAATTGTAGACAGCAAATCAACCATAACTAATATAACCACTAAGCCGAAAAAATATAGAAACTAATAATAACACCCCATCCATTTGCGAAGAAGCCGCAAAGCTTACTTATTATGGCGTCCATTTGTTCGCGATGACGTGTCTTTAGTCGTGTTATGACGTCATCAGGCCTTATTGAATACTTCGAGCAGGGAACTCGACTAGAACGGCCAGATAGTGCCAAAGAATACTAACTATTTCTAACGTAATAGTGCTAAGATAATGTACGACTGGGTGGAATTATATTGGAATGATGTGATTGTGGAATGTTAGGGGAACGATTTTTCAATGGCAGAGTATATTTGCTTACTGTTGATTGTGTTGATAACCTGATGTGAAATTCTATCACCCAGTTTTAGAAAAGCAGACTGCATAATTAACTATCTGTTAAGGGTAAGTAGTATGAAAACATGGTGTGGGAGGGGGAAGGGGGGTCTTTTTATATAGAAAAGATAAAGTTTTGGCCACAAAAAAAAACACATGGCAAGCTAAAGAGTTTATCTAGTTGCTACAAATATTAAATTGCGTATAAACCTCACAGATGATTGTAAAAAAAAACAACTTCTACATAAAAATCACTTTAAAGTACTTACTGTGAAGTTGCTTCAATGATTTTTATTCACGAAGATAATTTTTGAGATTATTACAATGATAAAAACATTGAAAAAGTACAAAAGTAAGGTTATTTTTCTTACATGTAAAGAAAAATACAGGGACAAATATTTTCGCGTAACCGGTTCTTAAACAAGTATTTGAAATTTTAAATCATTGAACGTAATATTTGTGAAAAGACAAATAAGTATTCTGATTTATTTAATCCTCTAGCTCCTTCGATATAATCAAAACTTAATAACTTAACCCACGTAAATGAAATAAACTTAAGCCTACATAAATAATGGGTAGACTGAAAATTCACATAATTAGATTTTTTCAATATAGCCATATAGCAATATATATATTTTTAAATATCTATTAATTTCATTTCACTAATAGTAGAGAAGAAGACTACACCAAAGAAGCTTCGTAATTTACACATTTTTACTGGTTGTGACCTAATACCCAACAGTGGGTGTCATGTGGCTGAGATAACCACGGCTGTAGCAACTCAGCCGAAACGTCAAGCTGTAAGCAGGCGTTGAAATCACCCATAGATTATGTCAGGCATTAGTCGATGAGTTGAAAAGATGATATCGCCATGATTTGGAAAGCCATGTTGAAATATTATTTTTTAAATGGAGATGACAGATAGTCATAATTTCGACTTGAAAAAAGTAGAGGCTAGTTTTTGGGGTAATTATTCATAAGTACATAAGGGGGCATAGTATTCTTTAATAAAGTTCCAAAAGATGTGATTGAAAAAAAAAACATTTTAATAAGACGCTCATGAGCAAAGGTTATTAAAAGGTACAAGATTATCTAAATTACTGTAATGTAATAATTAACGTCATGTCTACTATGTTACTACTTACTCATCAGTCAAACCAAACAATAATTTGATGAATTTGTATTAGGTAATGGTATATTGTTTGTAAATACCATTTCTTATATTTGATAAAGCTGTCAAGATTTTTTGCGCCCGTTTTTCTAGTCATCTAAAAGAGTCTGAAACGGCTGGTAGGGCAAACTGACAATTTAAAAATGCACGTAATATGCTCAATTGATTAAAGAATATTTTTATTTTATTTCACTCTATAATCTACGGCTTGAATTTTGATTTTCTTGTTTTATCTACGTTATTTTTCGAAATAGTTATCAAGTTCTAAATATTTTTGTGCTTTAACATTCTGTATAAACGATTTATATTTGATCAATAACGCTTAAGCAGGTATTAAAATTGTAAGATAGTGTAACATTGTGTTTTGTCGTGTAAAATATGAATCAGTTTGTCTTATAGTTTTCTCCCAAAAACCTACATATGCCTCTAAAAATGAGGGTGCCTATAGTAGTACGTAAAACATTATCCATTAAAGCTATGTACCTGTTCAGTTTTAAATGATATATTTGTTTTAATAAACTCAACATGTTTTCATTGTTATTGGTTATTTGCAAGAAAGAGTCAACTCAGATTCAGTCCTTTCCCACATATTTGTAAAACAAATGAAAAGAGAATGCAGTCACCGTGGTGGCTGAATAGTAGTACAACTATTTATTTGTGCATCATATTTATATAGGAATATATGGAAGCGCGCATACTATCAACTCGATCAATTAATTATTTGTATATAATGCTGTAGGCCTTAGGCTGTACAACAATGAATGGAGATTAGTGTTTGTGCCAACCACTCGTTATCTAGGTAATAAATAACCGCCTACATTAAAGTTGCAACTTTTAGTGTTAATTACTCTGAAAAAACCAAAATTTATTCTTTAAAGGGTTCGAGTCTAAATTCTAAACTTATCACAAGCTATCTTCGCCCATGTAAATAGCTCGACGCGCAAGAAACACACGGTTAGTAACACTTAAATCACTGCCACAAAAGTTGACGACCTACGTGTTAGAGTGGTTTCACGCACACCGGTTTCAAGGTGTCGCTTGTGGCGTACTTTGAGGTCCCGGGTTCGAATCCCGGTAGGGGCAAATGCTTGTTGTTGATGAATACGAGCATTTGTACCTGAGTCGTAGATGATTATATATATTCCTACACATAAATACTTATATATGTACAATTATATGTATTTATATCCGTTAGGTATACCCTAGTATCCCATAACACAAGCTTTACAGTGCTTACTTTGGGGCTAGGTTAATTGGCGTGAGTGTAAGAATTGTTTACAAAAGTATGCCATACGAAACACTTGTTCCTGGAGTGATGATGAATCCTGTAGTCTGTTTTTGGCGTCGTTGAGAATACGACACAGGCCATCCTGCCCAGTCCTGCGAATAGACCACAAGACACACCTCCAGTCACGAGTGTGTAAATAACACGGTTGCGTATTATACACGCATCATCACCAAAAGAAACTAAAGTAACTTTGGCGTTATTTATTTTACATAATATCACTTGATAAATTCCACTTTAGATATAAAATAATATGAAAATGACGACGCGGAAAAATCCTCTTGTTAGCAATAATGAAACCAAAATTAAATTGTGTATTTTTTAATATTAATCAAATGCAATTAAGACGATATTTTAATCTACAAGAAAAAAAAATACTGCTTGAGACATTAATTGAAAGTCTTTAATTAGGAAAAAATTTCTCTGCGGGTCCATTATAAAAAATAATTTATTACACCAATTACTTTTCGTGTCGTCTCCTCTTTCTTGTTTCTTTGTTATTATTTATTTACCAAAATAGCCGTTGATGTTATATTGTTACAAATTTAGAAACAGATAATAATAAACAGAAAATGGAAAGTTATTTATTTTGTTTATTTTTCCATAATTCTACAAAGATATGCATCATAAATCATAACTTCCTACCTACTTCTTGTGATAATTTGCAGATAAGCATAGCAGGGATTCGGTATTGTTATTATAATAAATAATAAAATAAATATAATATTTTAAAGTTTCATGGTCATTATCATTAGAACTATTACGATAAACTGATTTTAACCATTTTTGTATTTGTTGTCGAGTTTCCGATATTTCGCCACAGTTGCATGCGCCATGTTAAACCGCCTCTGTGGTCTAGTGACACAACCACCGGATCAGACCCAGGGGTCCCGGGTTCGATTCCCAGCGGGGGTACATATTGTATTCGGTTTGGTTGGTGGTAGGACTTGTTGTAAGTCCGCCTGGCTAGCTACCACCATCTTATCTAAGTCTGACGCCATTTGTTGTGAAGACGGACTCAGATTTAAAAAAATAGTTACTATATTTTGTTTAATTTTAAGTTGTAATTTAGTTTTAGTATGCATTATTTCTGCTCAATTAACCTTACTCAAGTCAATAAGACTACTATGCCGTATAAATGGTAACATCTCAGATAGAATGCACCTGCTTATCAGTTTCTTTTGTTCGATGGTCCGGCCGTCTATTGTTCGCTTCCTTGTTTACGCTCGGTCATCTATTCATGTGATAAAATACTCTAGTGTTTTTTCTATAGGTAGTTTTTATGACCCATCTGTCCTATTTTGCATTAATTTATTGTGTTATTTGTTTGCAACCATTTGTATGCGCCCAGTGAACGTTAAGTTTTTTCTTAGTATTTTGCTTTCTTGTTTATTAAAATGCTGTTATTTAACTGTTGGTGTTATGATTTGCGATGATTGGTGTATGGAGTGGCTAATTATTGCTTGGAAATTAATTGGTAAACTAGCTCTTGGCGACATGGAACAATTACTACTTACTCTTAATTTCAAGCTAATGTATTTATTTAGGTATATCTTGTTTCACTACAGAAATACTACTGCGGAACCATGTTTTATAATTGACTTTATAATAACTTTAAATTTGTGTTTATTTCATAATAGTTTAACTATCAAAAGTTAATTCATTAAAGGTTTACTACCAAAATGTTGTTTAAGGACCAAAACTGAGTCTTTCTTTAGGAAACTATCGACGACAAATTATGACATTATTGCTCTGACAGAGACCTGGCTAATTGGTGATATATTGGATTGTGAGTTATTTGATAGCAGGTATTTAGTTTTTAGGCGGGACAGGGACTATGCCATTACTACTCAAGCTCGCGGTGGTGGTGTGCTTCTCGCCATCCGCCGTGATTTGCCTGCTATTGAAAACATTACCTGGCAATCTAGTGCTGAAGATATTTGGGTGACAATATCCTTAAAACCAAATAATTTTAACTCCGTTACTAAACTTCATTTGTGCGTATTGTATCTCTGTGATCAACATTTAGGTAATTCCTTCTCAACCCAAGCTTACACATACCTAGACAAACTTTCCGATATAGTATGCCAGAATCCATCTGATCACTTTCTTGTCGTTGGTGACTTTAACATGAGCGCTATATCATGGAAGGTCATGAATGGGATCGTGACACCAATTACACCTCCTCTAAACCTCTTTACTTACTTTGTCGATACGCTCAGTTTGTGCAATCTTCAACAATATAACTTATGTGCCAACAAACATGGAAATATTCTTGATTTAGTCTTATCGAGTGAGGAGGTGTCCGTCCATGGGTGTGTGGACCCACTGGTGCCTGAAGATAAATATCATCCTTCCCTAGTTATTTGTCTTGATTTCATCCAACTACAGCCCAATCTCAAAGCTCCAGTGCGTAAAAGCTACTTATACAACAAAGGCAATTATGAGCAAATCATTTCTGATTTGGCCAAAATACAATGGAATGACATTTTAATGAGGGGTAGCGTAGATGAAGCACTATCCGAATTTTATTCTATTTTGTTCAAAATGAGAGATCTTTATATTCCGCAGTGCACACTAAGGGACTCCAAATATCCTCGCTGGTACACCTCTTCTCTTATTAAGATTATTAAAGAAAAATTCAAGTATTTAACTAAGTAAAAGATATATGGCAACCTCTGCGATCTTTTATCATTCCGAGTGCTTCGTGACCGTGTAAATGAGGTCGAACGTTCTTGTTATGAAGCATATATGACCAGAATTGAATCTTCAATCACGGAGACTCCAAAGGTATTCTGGTCTTATATTAAAAGTAAACGGACGAACAGCAACTATCTGTCAAATATGTCTTATAATGGCACTAATTATGAAAATGGCCAAGATATATGTGAATCCTTTTCTGCCTACTTTAGTTTTTAGCACCCCTTTCATCTGCTAATAGCTCGTCTCAGGCAGTCAGATTGATGCTGTTTACACCGATTACAGTAAAGCGTTTGATCGGGTCGATCACGATATCTTGCTGCGGAAGCTTTTTGAACTGGGAAAACGAGGTGATCTATACAGATGGTTCTCCTCCTATGTTCGAAATCGGACTCAGGCAGTAGTACTCAGTGGTTACACATCCGCATGGATAGAGGTCCCGTCCGGTGTGCCTCAGGGGTCCCTTTTGGGTCCCTTATTATTTGTGATCTTTATAAATGATATTGAAAAATGTTTCAAACATTCTAAATTTCTATTATTTGCTGATGACATGAAAATGTTTAAAACAATTAAATCCTTGTCTGATGCTCAACTTATGCAGGAAGACCTTCTAAGGTTGGTAGAATACTGTAATGTTAATCGTCTTGACCTCAATATATCCAAATGCCAAGTATTAAGTTATTCACGAAAAAAGAATCTATTGAAATTCGATTATTCGATTGCTAATACTTCACTTACTCGCGCCGACACTACTGTGGATCTTGGTGTTCACCTGGATAATCAGCTAACTTACAGTCATCACATTGACCGGATCGTAGGAAAGGCTACTGCTGCGCTTGGTTTTATTATCCGCAACAGTATGTCGTTTAGTACTATGAAATCACTAAAGATTCTCTATTGTGCTTTTGTCAGGAGTCATTTGGAATATTCCAGTCAAATTTGGAACCCTAATTATGCAATACATGCCTCAAGACTTGAGAGAATCCAGAGGAAATTTACTAGATTTCTATGCTTCAAGTTCAAAATTCCTGCCATGACGTATGAGGATCGTTGTTCGCGTTTCCATCTTCTTCCACTCGAAACCCGAAGAAAGATTTCTGATCTTCGTTATCTAATGAAAATAGCTCAAAATAAAGTCAATTGCCCCGAACTTGTTTCCAAATTAAAATTGAATGTACCATTCCGTCACTGTCGTCCAAGAAATCTGCTCCATGCCCCACTCGTCCGCACGATGCACCACAGAAATGTTTTTTATGTTCGTGCCAGTAATTTGTTCAACAGTATTAACAAGCGAGACATTAATGCTCTTGACCTATTTTGCTACTGCTCTACTACTACTACTACTACTACTAGCTCTGTATAGTGTCTATTTTAAATCGGTATATAAAATTAATGTAAATTAATTATTAGCGTAAAACAGTTATTTAACCAAGTGCTATCTGTGGAGGCTTGTAAATGGCTCTTAGTAGTATAATTTACGTATCTACCTTGTAATGTTAGCTGTAAGCCCCCCAAATATTATAAAATAAAATAAAATAACAACAATGTTTTCAGCGTTGTTGTGTTCCGGCAGTTAAAGATAAGATAGCCAGTTCCTCAGTGATTGGGGATTCCGGGAGAGGCTCGCTTCCATCTTCAGCCTTATCAATACTTAACATCAGGTATGATGAAGTACCCGTACTTCATAAAAAAAAAATATCACAGACTAACTCAACAACAAATCGACTCGATTGAAAACATGGTAAAAATCCCGTTTATCGTAATAGTTATAGTTATAAAATAATTATGCTCATAAATAACCCGGTATTGGGTATGGATGCCCTTTCGCTATTATTAACGAAATGTAATTACTTTTTTTTTCATTAATTTATATTATCAGCGGTTCATTCAAGAACTAATGAAAGAAGATTCTGATTATTTTAACTTCCGAATGAAAAATAAAAAATAAAGTACTTGTCATAAAAAATACCAATACTTATCTATATTGCTATAATATATTACGACCTAATTGATTATTTGGTGATTTGAAATTATCGTTTTATCTAACCGCACTATTGTTAATAAGATAATCTTATCATATTTTATTGCATTACTGTTGAGCAAAAACTTATTCATTCGTGACGTGTTTAAAATGTGTCAGTAAATATTTAAAATGTTGAAATTATTGGTTTGTTTGTGTTTTTTTTCTTTAGTGAATACTGAAGATGATCGATACCCGTTAAATATTCTACATTACAATGATTTTCATGCCAGGTAATGGAAATATATCATGTAGGCATATTTTATAAAGAATGAGCTATTATTATATTTCACGCACTTTTGAAAATATTTTTTTTGTTTAGGAAGTGATTGTTAAGTGAAGAAATGGTGTAGTTCAGAAATAATTTTTACACTTTTCATGGAATCAAATTTTCAAATAAAGTAGTTATATTATATTGTAATCATTTACGAAAACATATAGGTAAATTCATCATTATTTGTGCTCTAATCTTGGGATAAAAATTGAATTAATAAATAGTTTGAAAACGAAGTTATAATAATTGTATTAATTTATGTAATCTTTATTAAGGATGTAGTCGGAATAAAGGCAATCAAGGCTGTAGTCCAACACTGTCGAATTCGGCAACACCTCTTCTTGTCTTGATCCAGCCGTATTACTAAACCACAGATGCGATTGAAATGTTTTCTTTCGATCCAAAATGCAGGTTTGAAGAAACAAGTCTGTCGGGAGGACTTTGCGACAAAACCAGTGAGGATCCTTGCATAGGCGGGTATGCTCGATTAGCCACAGTGGTCCGAGATGCCTTTGAGAGGGAACCAGATTCTCTGCTTCTCAACGGAGGAGACAGCTTCCAAGGCACCATTTGGTACAATATACTGAGGTGGAACGTCACTCAAGAGTTTATGAATATGCTGCCTCACGATGCTCATGTAAGTTAGAATAAAGTTTTAAAGTTTGCATTTTTACTTACTTTTCAACTGTTACTGACAAATTTAGGCGCTATACGACTGAAGCGTGCAGCGTGCAATGGAGAGGGCTATGCTTGGCGTTTGCATTCGGCAGAAATTACAGAAGTGAGGAGTTCCGTAGGATAACTTAAGTAGCAGTGGCTGCTGAATTGCAGTGGGCGGGACACATAGGGAGAAGAACCGATGGCCGTTGGGGCAGAAAGGTTCTGGAATGGCGACCGCGCACAGGACGACGCTCCGTAGGTAGACCCCCCACAAGGTGGACTGAGACGATCTGGTGAAGGTTGCGGGAAGCCGCTGCATGCGGACAGCGCAGGACCGATCTTTGTGGAGATCCTTGGGGGAGGCCTATACCCAGCAGTGGGTGTTATGTGGCTGAGACGACGACGACGACGACTGAAGCAAGATAGTAATAAGTAAAAGACGCGCGCGGGAGCGAGACAGATTTTGCAGAAGATGTGCGAAATCACTTCACACCGTGAGTAGAAAGTACTCGCATTAAGCACTCTGCTAGTTTTCTGCACTTTCTTCTTACTGCAGATAGTAAAAGCCTATGAATGGTCATATTTGAATATTCGTTTCAAAACCAACGTTTGAAGTTATAATGACTAATCACCTTCATTTCCTAAATGGTATTTTTTTTAAAACAAAAGTTACAATATGAATTTTCAGGTGTTAGGCAACCATGAATTCGACAATGGTATAGAAGAAGCAGTGCCTTATTTGAAGGCCTTAAATTCAACCGTAGTCACATCCAACATAGTTGATGATGAAGAGCCCACCATCCAAGGTCTGTACCAACCAAGCACGGTCGTGGTTAGAAAGGGACGACGCATTGGAATCATCGGAGTAATTATTGCTACAACTAATGTAAGTAAATTAATAAATATCAGATACTATACTAATAAAACAATAGCGTGACTGACTGACAGACAACGCACAGCCAAAACGGCAGAACCGATTAAGCTGAAATTTTACATACTGGATCCTTTAACGATGTATGCGAGCACTAAGAAAGGATTTTTTCAGGATAAACACAAATATTTATCATCACATAAATATTTATCAAGAGTGGGAATCAAACCCACTATGCCATAGGGTACGTCAAAGTGTTTTATTAGTATTAGCCTACCAAAAGGGTACCAGCAGATAAACTATATTTGACTTGAATTTTATTATAATTAGACAATGTAGATAGGGAAAAAAAACCTATTTTCCGAAAAATATTAAAAAACGTTCATATCACTTAAACTATTCACAATTATTAAACTCAGCTAGGAAACTACGAGCCTATTTTTACGTGACTTTTGCAGTTTAGAATTATATGTAAAATCATTTCAAAAGTTGGCATTTAAAAAAATTCAAAAGAAATCAACAATAACGTGTGCATCTAGCATAAATATGGCCATGGTAAACCAAAAATTTCTCCAAAAAATCTCTTTATGGTAGATCGGTGGGATGGGATTTTTTAAAGGGGGTTCGATGGGAATCGACATGTATGGACTCTTTGCCACTGCACCGATGTACTTTTGTATTTGCTCCAATAATTATATTCCGAAACCATACACCCCATTTATTCATCGATGAATGTTAGATAGTGGCTATTAATATTATTAGACGTGCATCCGATATCTTGTTTCATGACTCTATTAGGGAATTATAGATACGGAACCTGTATTATGTTAATAAGATTAGCCAAAAGGGATCCATCTGTTATTATCGTAATTGTATAAATAGAGGTACCTAGCAAGAACTTTAATAAACTTCAGACATTTAGGCATTATTTTTTGTAAATATAATTAGAGGCGTGCCCAGTAAATATTTTTTTGAATATAACTATACTAAAAAAGCAATACTCTGAATGCCCGACAGACTACGCGCAGCCCAAACCGCTGAACCGATTAAGCTGAAATTTGCATACATTATCTTTTAACGATGTAGGGGAGCACTAAGAAATATTTTTTTGACATTCCCACGGGAACGGTAACTACACGTGTGAAACCGCGGGCGACCGCTAGTGAAAAGTATGTGAAGTTATCTGCCAATGAGTAGGTGGTGAAACCGGCCTTTAGTATAATATGGTTCGAGGCCACTGCTTTTAGTATAAATTGTGATTTCTGGCTTGGTTTGAGGCCACTGCCCCTATAATTAAGAAAAATGACAGCAACTGGACTGTCTTACACAGTCATAATTATACACTAGTCACAATACTCACATTAAAAAAAAAACAAACAGGAAATAACAAATAATAGTTTAATTTCATTACAGGAACTGGCATCAACAGGTCGTCTGCGATTCACAGATGAAATAGAAGCTGTGAAGGCTGAGGCAGAAAAATTGAATAGAGATGGAGTGGACATTATTATTGTCTTGTCCCATTGTGGTTTGGACATCGATACGTAATTACGAAAAAAAGTTTTTTTTTTCTACTTTCATTTATTTTATCAATACGAAACACTTTTATAGAGGATCCACCAAAAAAATCGGGGGAAAAAATTGTCGCTTAGGTATTGTAATTTTCTATGGAGCAGACAGTTTTTTGTTTATCCTGATGTTATGATAATGATAAGCCTGCAAAAATCCTGCTTCACCCAGCACCCTCAACAATTGCCGAATTGGCTAGAGCCGAAAAATTGTTATGGCTGCAGATTTCCTACCTACTTAGAATACGTATTATGGGTTTATTCGCATAACGTAATACTCCTAATTAATATTGGCATAACGTTATTTCGCATAGGTTTTAAATCGCATAACATTATATCGCATAACTGAATACGCATAATGTAAATGCGCATAACGTTAATTGTAATAACAGGAATAAGGCAACCTTGCTTTTTTTCTTCCTTGTGAAGTAAATATAATATGTTTCAATAAGGAAAACTAGGACAAAAAAATTTACTTATGATTTTAAAATAGTAATCAGATTTTTTAATATCATAATAATTGAAGTTACAACAATCATTACGGAAAGGTTTTCCTTCCACTGGAATCCCTGACCACTAGATTACCCCGAAGCATAAGTTACAAATCTTTGGTACGAAAATATTTTAGTTGTTTGTTAAAAATAAACTGTAAATATTATTGTTTTTTTGTTGGTAAATACTCATATCAGTTAAAAAAATATTATATTTAAAATCATTTGCAATTTGTGTTACTGATAAAATAGTAAGAAACCAAACTTAAATACAAAAAATTCTAAAAATACATAAATATTATAAAGATAAATCGTATCATAATAGTAATTTCATCGGCAAAAAAAATTAGCTTGCTGGCTGGTTTGAAGGGTGCGAAAACTTATTTCGCTTTCATTTCCAAAAGATGATTAAATTTATTGATTTCAGAGAAATAGCCCAACACGCAGGTCCACACATAGACATAATCGTTGGAGGTCATAGCCATACGCTGCTGTATACTGGAGACCCGCCTGATACTACGGCTTTCAGGCCACTGGGGCCCTACCCTGTGGTGGTCGAACAGGAAACGAGGAAAGTATGTAACGTATTAATCCATATATTGACATTATTATTGGAGGTCATAGCCACGTCGTTTCAGCCATAAAACACCCACTGCTGGGTATAGGCATCCCCCAAAAGGGGGGGTTTTCCATAATCGCCACGCTTGGCAGGTGTGTTGGCGATCGCAGTATGGCCAAGTATGTAGGAGACGCTGCTGCACATCTCCTGAAGGCTGAGTCCTTTAGTCGCCTTTTACAACACCTACGGGATGAGAGGGGGTAGTGCTATTCTAAGCCGACACTACACAGCTACACGCTGCTGTAATACTGGAGACCCGCCCGATACTACGGCTTTCAGGCCACTACTGGTTAGGGCTAACCTGTGGTCGTCGAACAGGAAACGTGAATAGTAAGTAACGTATTATTGGGTCATACATTGATAAAATGTATACTGGAGTATACTGGAGACCCGCCTGATACTACGAATTTTAGGCCACTGGGGCCTAACCCTGTGGTCGTTGAACTGGAAACGTGAAAGTAAGTGAGGAGATTGCTTAACTAGCTTTTGCCTGCAGATTCGCTGTAAGAAATTTTACTTTTGGGGATTGGGTTAGATAGAAGTGTTAATATAGTTTGTGTTGAGAAATCCGTTTACACTACCTACTTCATGAAGTAAAGAGTTATCATGATAGAAACATTTAATTTTTTAGTCATCCTACTAATAATGTCTGTTTTTTTGTTTGTTTGTTACTCTTTCACGCTAAACTACTGAACGGATTTGAATGAAATTTGGCACAGAGATAGTTGATAGTCTGGGTTAAAACATAGGATAGTTTTTATCCTTATACTTCTGGAACCACGCGGGTGAAACCGCGGGCGGCCGCTAGTCACTACTAAAGCGTTCGTTTTGTAAAGCACATTAAGACAACCAGTTTAGGATATTTTTTTTTGCATTTGATTTTCACTACTATTGAGTAAAAACACGCACATAAAGCGTTGGTGGCCAGAAGATTAATATATCAGATATTCAAATTTGCGATAATCAACGGAGATTAAAATGACACGAATGCTATTGAAAGATTTTCGTGTTACTGTTTTACGGAAAGTCCCTTAAATGTTCTTAGTTCTAGTTCCTAATATTGAGTTTGAAACATTTTTTTAAAGAACCCATCTTATTTCAGGTACTGATTGTACAAGCAGCAGCCCACACTATATATTTGGGTGAAATAAAATTGTTTTTTGACGATGCCGGCAATCTCCTAGATTGGGAAGGTCATCCCCATTACATTGGCAATGAAATCGAACAAGGTACGCTGTAAAACTTTATGGAATACTCTTTGTTACCGTTATACGGCTAATTGGAACGTGACAGCTGAATGCGATCTTGTTTTAAACAAAAACACTGTTTTTAGGGTTCCGTACCTCAAAAGGAAAAAACGGAACTCTTATAGGATCACTTCGTTGACCGTCCGTCCGTCCGTCCGTCTGTCAAGACCGTTTTTCTCAGGAACGCGTAAAAGTGAAATTTATATCTAATACTCAGGTCTACTGTCCCTTGGAGCTGTGAAAAATCAAACTTCTAAGCCAAAGCAATCAAAAGATACAGCCGTTTATGCCGCAAATTTCCGCAAATTTTCGAAACTCGCACGGGAATCAAAACCTACATGGTACTTCCCGTGAACTTAGAATCTTGAAATTAGGTTCGAAGTAACGTCTTATAGTACAGATAAAGGAAAAAATGCGAAAACCGTAAATTTTTAGTTACAACATATAATAAAAATTATTCTTGAAAATTTTAAACGGAATCCTCGGTGCGCGAGTCCGACTCGCACTTGGCCGGTTTTTTTAAACTCGTATGTACTCGTAACTTGTATAAGTGTATTGTTTATCAAATTGTGGATTCTATCACACAGAAAACGGTTGAGCGTCCGAATACCAGGAGATGGTACCGATAAAATGAAATTATACGAAAGCGGGGGGATAGATAAATATGACTTCTAGACAGCGGATAGATATCTAGTAGTCCCATCTGAGAATTCGCTTGTGGCCCAGTTGATTTTTTCCATTAATTTTCTATTAAAAATTTATCATAAGTATAGAAATAGCATACAAAAAAAAATGGAATAAATCAAATATAATAGATAATCTAGTATTTAAAGAATACGTAAAGCATTGTATATTGTAAATAAATACGATTATCAATACACTCAAACCCTACTGATTAATCAACCGACTAACGCTACCCATTATTTAAATGTCATTGATTTTAAGTCGTTATTTGAACCACAAAAATCTAATTGACAGTAATTATTCTAATTCTATTTCCTGCTCTAAAGCTATCTGTGTTTCAGCTCCCGATGTTCTAGCAAAGATAGAGGAATATCTTCCAAAGATAGAAGAAGCTGCCAACGCCATAGTTGGTACCTCAATGGTGTATTTGGACAATAGTTGTGCTTGCAAAGAATGCAACCTTGGGAGCTTTATATGTGACGCTTTTTTGAATTCTGTAAGTTAAAATTATAAGTTCAAGTCATATTTTTCTTACGTTATAAGTTGTAACTTATTTCTACCGAACACGGGCCGTACCGCGCAAGTGTTGTCGGCATCGAAATCGGCTTCATTTGACAGATGGATGTGACAAATTACTGCTTCTTTTTGACACAAATATAAATTTACCAAAGTCTAAGAGCAATATGTCACATCCATCTGTCAAATGAAGTCTATGTCGATGCCTACGACACTTGCGCGTTGGGGGCCCAGGTAGGCAAAGATGAGTTTTTTCCGCTTCCTTATCGCTCTCTAATTAATCTTATTGTTATTCGAATCCCATCTGAGAATTCACTTGTGGCCGAGCTGATTTTTCTAATATGTTTTCTATTTAAAATTTATCATAAGTATAAAAATACCATTGAAAATGCAAAAATTAAAAAAATCTTAAAAGATCTGCTGATATTTGACAGAAATTATACAGGGCACTTTACATTACAAATATTTTTTTTTTGTTTAGAGGTACCTACTTATGTGTAGGTGTAGTACACTTACACATAAGTAAGTAAGTATCTCTAAACACTTGTGGGTTCACTTGTTCATTTTGTCACGTTATGAAAAACTCGTAATGTAAAAAAACTAACTAAAATTCGGATCTATTATTATAACGTACAGCAGTAAATGATTCTGTTGCTTATGCCTTCTAAAATAAGAAAACCAAAGTATAAATTCTAAATTTTCTTACTTCTAGGTTATGGACAGAGCTGAAGGCAATAATTGGCACTACGCCCATTTCTGCATAATCAACCAGGGCGGAATACGAGCTGCAATTACACCAGGAAGTAATTATTTTACGACTAATGTCTGCCTGCTTCTTCCTCACCTTTTTAATACCTGAACTTAGTTAGAAAAATAGAAGATTTCTTGTTAATATTTTTGCAGTGCGAACGTAAACACCTCTTTTAGGCCAAAATACGACATTCTGAGCCAAGCCATCACTGGCGAAGGGTCTATGGCCTCGCTGGACTCGAGAAACAAATTCGCTGGATTCTTCACTGCTGTGGGCATAACACTAAATTATCTTGAATGTTGCAGTACTCACTCATTGTAAAAAAAAATCATCGGAAGACAGGGTCGGACTTTGTTTATTCACTGCGTATCGTTCTAACAAAACACGAGATCGCGCCAATATATTTTAGATGTATATTTTTACTACGATTAGCCTATTATTTCAGAACTTCGTTCAACACTCTTTCTCCGCTCGTTCTGTTAAGTCACGTCTGTAATGTCAACAGTTTTCATTTAAGGCCGGATTTTTTTGAATACGCACCTTCACTACATTTATCGCCGCTAACGTCTGAACCGTATGAGGATGACCACTTTTCTCTCTCTCTCCGCTTCTTGAAACTTTCCCGAATTGATTGATAGTAACTAAAGGCAAATTTCAAAGGAATATTTAAATTTTTAACGATACCGATAATTGGTTTTGTCCAGTAACCACAGTGTAATAAACCAATCAATACGACCGCATCTCCTGTTAACGTCCGCTCCATTGAAACAAATTAAAATAAAACTATAATTTATTTATTTTTGGATTTCTAGTATGTCTATAAGTAGAACATAAACAATAGATTTTCAATATCCATTCAGAATTAAAAAATCGATAGGTGTGACAGAACTTATGACCCGACTAGGTAATAAGAAAGGGTCAACAAGATAGTTATTATTTTTGCATATTATTTGAATCATCGATGCTAATGTGAAAAGTAACAGAAAGATAGAAAAATGTTTTGCTCAGTGGGTGAATGTACGGCTGATGTACGGTCAACAGCACGTACGACTATACATTTGCACTACGAAAACCACCTCTATTACGAGCGACGTAAGGGCCCTCTAAAGGTCAAAGTGTAAAACCGAAGCTGCTGTTGACTGTACATTACTCCTTATTTTTTTAGATGTTACTTATGCGGAACTGTTACTTTCAACTCCGTTTGAAAACAAAGTGGAAGTATTTGAGTTGAGAGGTGATCACGTTTTGGAGATGCTCGAATTCTCTGTGAGTAATGTACCTTATGCAGGCGCTCGAATGTTGCAGGTGTCAGGTATGTATAAACATAACCATAAATTAATTGCTTTACTTATGCCAGTGTTATACTTAGAAATGAATAAGAGCACCTTTAAAAAAATACTTAAATTGTTGGTTATTAAAACGATACAGAAACGAAATAGGTAGGCTTCAAAGCCTCAAGTTTTTTGACTTTTCGGAGTTCGTGGTCATACTAATGACAATCTTAGTTTAAAAGTTAATATTATTTTGATTTGTCTGTATGTACTGTTATGTTTCTTGTAGTGAGTAAGTTTTAAAATAAAACAGAACAGACACTGCTGTATTGTTTTTCGACCGTTTATTCATATATTTTTATGAATAAACGTATCACAGTTAAGACTAATAAATAAATAGGTGACGCCAACTCCGAGGTACTAGGTTCGAATCCCGGTAGCGGCAAATGTTGTGTGATAAATACGAGCTTTTGTACCTGAGTCATGGACGTTTTTATAAGTACATATTTCTACACATTAATACTTATATGTGTATAAATAATTAAATATATTTATTTATATCCATTACCCTAGTATCCCATAAGACAAGCCTTACTTTGGGGTTAGGATGATTGGTGTGAGTGTAAGAAATATTATTTATTATTATTATTATTTACATTGATTGTATTCCTAATATTGAGCCATTAATACCGTAAACTGTTCAAAATGTCTACTAAACAAAACACAGTCACCACTAAATTCAAAACTGGAATTTCCAGGGTTGCGTTCCGTTTTCGACGGTTCCCGTCCTATTAACGAGAGAGTTGTCAATACCACCGTCCGTTGCATCGAATGCGACGTGCCTCGTTACGAACCGCTCCAACTAGATAAATACTACAGATTAGTATCGCAGAGTTTCATCGGAGGCGGTGGCGATGGATTTGCAGTGAGTGACAACCCTACGATTTAGCACAGATTATACCACCGTTATTTTGTTCAAAACCTCACCATTTGTAGAACTTATCATCACGAACACCTATTTGTATCGAAATTGCGAAAAAAAAAAACAGCTGTTTCATACCACAATGAAACAAATCCGTTGATTTTTTTTCGCGATTTCAGGGTTGCTTAAATTGAAACAGTTGTTTTGAAATGATGAGTTCTACAAATGATTTTGAGGTTTTGATTAAATACAAAATGGTCCTCACAAATATAGCCAGAGTTGATACGCTAAGAAGAAGAATACAAAATAGCGTTTTGTAAAGAATAAGATTAAGCAGAGACTTGGTGCAATGGTTGGCGCGTTGTTTAGCCTGCGATTAAGCCGCTGGGCCCTTATTCACTATGACCACTTAGCGATTCCTTGCTCAAACCACGCCAATGTCGTACTTGGTTTTGACACTTTCAAAAGACGTTTTCTCCGTGATAGAGTGACATTATAGAGTTATTGTATAAGTACGTGAAAGTCACAAGTTGTATAATTATTAAACAAGTAAAAATACTTTAAAATTTGTAAGTGCCATAGAGAAAACGAATTTTGAAAATGTCGAAACCAAATACGACATTCGCGTGGTTTGAGCAAGGAATCGGTAAGTGGGCATAGTGAATACGGGCCCAGCTAAGAAGAGTTTATACGAAAGTTTTTAGCCGGCTAAAGGCTGAATTCGATACTTTAATATCCACATTGGACTTAAGTAAAGTAATAGCTCATGACTCATATTTTTTATCCATCTTTAAGGAAGGCCTGTACCTAGTATGAATGTCATTAATTCCGTTCCTTTTTTAGGGTTTCGTAGCCTAAAGGCAAAAAACGAAACCCTTATAGATTCGGCCAAACCGATGTATGTCACACCCTTTTTTGAGTCTACACGTGATCATTATTGTAAGTAAAAGTTTTATCTGTATAAAAAACCTATTATTTTCAAAGTAACAAAGAATATGCACAAACGCGATCGGATTCTCGAGATGTCACTTTTGGAAATAAAATGTTTTGTTATTTCCTACACTATTTTTCGCACTAAAATTACTTCTTTTTCTTTTTTTTATTAATATTTAATTAAAAAATATATTTAAAGAAAGAAAGAAGAAAGAAAAGAGATAATGATAAATATCTTCACAAAATAGATATTCAAAAAAAGTAAGCAAGCGAGAAAAAATTAAAGACTCTTTGCTGAAACTTTACTTTGAAAAGTAATATCGGATGTCACTATACAATTTTATAAGGATTCATAGTGATGATCCCTTGATCTCTGTATAATGCGCACTCCGCAGCAGTATTACCATGATATTGTATCCATAATGGCATTGATATTCCATCGATCAGTGTTCAGATATGTAATAATGTCTTGTGCAATGATGAAGCGGAACTTTTTAGTGGAGTATTATTTTAAGTCGTACTTTTTGGGAATAAGGTTCATATTTACCTCAAAAGTGTTTTTTGACCTCTTTGGTTTTTACGCCAATATTTTGCCAATGACAACCTTATTGGTTTGGCTAGAGGCTGATATCACGCAATGACGTAAAGTCGTGGAATGCTATTTCCAAGTTCCACAATTCGGATTTTTGTTAACATCAAATTTGAAACAGTCCACACAGTCCACAGTTGTTTATATAAGAATTAATGTAACGTAGACCTATTTAAAAAAAGTTTTAAGTCCAAAGTTTTGTTTAAAACTTTTGTTTACTCACTACAAGAACATAACCAACTATGAATTTATTGATTTGGCCATTGTTTTTATTTTTAACTGTAGGTAGGTACTTATGCGAATTTTTTGCTTAATGATATTATAATATTATTGCTCAAAGCATACTTTTTGGCTGTACATTTATAATAATTTTTGGGCTGTATGTGTTCGACCCCTTAGCTCCAGGCATATATTACTTTGAATACCTATCAAACGATCGTTTCAGGAATAAGACTGATTTTCGACAACTCTCAACCCGAAGGCAGTCGTGTGGTCAATGCGACCGTTCGATGCATAGAATGTGATGTGCCTATTTATAAGCCGTTAGATTTAGAGAAGTACTATAGGGTTGTGTCCCAGAATTTCATAGGCGAAGGCGGTGGGGGATTTTACGTAAGTTTAAGAGTTAATATCATGTTCTATAAAACAAAAAAAACCACCATGATGCCTATATTACAATATTTGTATGACTATTTTAGTATCGGGAAAAGGATTTATCTAAGTTACGACTTGGCAGCTGGACTAAAAAAAGGAAGTTTGTACGAATATGTAGGATGTTTTTTACAATTAAAAGACAATGATTCCCTATTATTTTCACTTAACAGTGTTTTAACTTGATTTATTTTCATAAAACAAAACATTTTAGTTTCTCGATAGTGACAACTAACTATACAAACTCATTCGCATTAAATATATTTTAAGTAAAAATAGCTTTAAGATTTTTTTTAACCGTGTTACCGTTTATAAAAGACTAGACTAGACTAGACGGTTTCACCCGCGTGGTTGCCGTTCCCGTTGGAATATCGGGATAAAAGTAACCTATGTTTTAATCCAGGCTATATTTTATCTGTGTGCCAAATTTCATCAAAATCCGTTTAGTAGTTTTTGCGTGAAAGAGTAACAAACATCCATCCAAACTTCCTCATAAACTTTCACATTTATAATATTTGAAGGAAGGCAGATAGAAAGTAGGATTTTTACGGATTTAAACAGTTTCATTTAAAAATATTAATTTGGATTTTGGATTTGAAACTGAAGTAGAAATACAGGTTTACTTACTTAAAATCTGTAAAAAAGTAACTCTGACTACGCGCGAAAATCCAAGAAGTAGGTTTTAATTTGATCTTATTTTCAGATGATAGCAAATAACAGGCGAGACGTTGAAGATGTGGGCATAGACTACGAGGTCCTGATGAGTTATTTAGAGAAGCATTCGCCAGCATTCGTCGATGTAGATGGAAGGATCCAAATAACCGATCCTTGTATGTAAATAACTGGAGAATAAAGAATTTGTAAGAAAAACAAATGCGTCTTTTTATGCACTAAACTTTAAAATTATCCAGGATCTTTTTTGGGTTTCCCGGCGTTTAAGGGCAGTCAAGTTTACCATTTTTGAATTGCTAGGCACACACAGAAAGAAAGTTTCTGTACTGTGGGATCTAAAAATGAGAGTGGAAATCTTCATCACACTGTAATATACCGAACTTTTAACTTTGACGATACTTTAAACGCGCAATGGTGCATGCCATCAAAGCGTAGGTTGTCATAGGTTCGAATCCCACCCGGGATAAATATTTTTGTGGTGAAAATTTGTATTTATTCTATGTCTGGATGTTTATTAGCTATATATGACATAGATCCAGTGTATCAGATGTTGTCTGATATTTACTGATAAGTACATTCAACAGCGTATCAGGTAAATCTTTTAAGAGGCATAGCCGGCCTTGACTTCTATTTGTCATTGAAAGTTATTTAACTTTAAAATATATTGAGTCGCAGATGTGATCGGACGTGTCGTTTAATAAATGCAATTAATTAAACAATCAAGTGCAAAACTGTGACCTCGTGTACATATACGGAAGACATTCTTATGTGTGTCATTGATATTCGTGTTTCTTTAAGCGTATTAATTAAATATTTGTTTTAAATGTATAATGTTACATTAATCATTTAAAAATGGAAAACAGTCCGTTTAATCGGAGTGCCCTTACGCGCCGCAGCCCGCCGCCCACGCCCACACCCCAGTCGCCCGCCCGCGCCCTGCAGGAAGATGAGCCCCCGGAAGTTGTGTCCACGCCGGAGATCCAGGTTTGGATGAAGACCATCGAGCAGTGTCTTAATGAAGTGTGCGGTATTTCGTGTGAAGGAAAACTCAATTCGGATCAAAAACTTCGGATAAGTAATTTGTGCCGTAAAATTAGCAATGGAACATCTCAAATGGCAGTTCTATACCAGTCACTCAAGCAAAAAGCCCTACATGATCATCATTCCCATCAAACCCTTAAAGAAAAAAATGACCTTTCGCAGCAACTTCAAGACCTAAAACAAAGTATAGAAGAGACATCAAAGTCAGTCGCGAGTACTACCTCTTTCGCCGACATGGTTAAAAAAAGTACTAACAACTTCATCAAGCCAATCAACATAAACTCTGTGGCCATATACCCTACGGACAAGATGAAGTCGAGTGACGACACAAAAACCCTCGTCCAAAATATCATCAAACCAGACCAAATGCAACTACACATAAGGGCTCTTCACAAGACTAGGAACGGCGGCGTGATCATCAGTACTGCTACCAAGGACGACATCGAGAAACTGAAACAGACACCACAACTAACGACTTATGGCCTCACAGTGGACGAAACCCACAAACGAAAGCCAAAAATTGTAATTATCGGTATTCCAACCTCCATGCAGGATGCAGAAGTATTCAATTGCATCTACCAACAAAACTTAGCCGGCAAAATCGAAGGTATGACACTTGAGACCTTTTTAACCAAGATCAGACTTAGTCATAAGTCTGGAAAAAGGATTGCCGAGACCTGTAATTACATCATCGAAGTCTCTGCGGATATAAGAAAGGCTTTAATTACCAACGACAGAGTGTTTGTGAACTGGTCATCGTGCCCTGTGAGAGATTTCACTTTAGTCACAAGGTGCTACAGATGTCAGCAGTACGGTCATGCAGCCAAAACGTGCCGGGAAGAGGTCAACACCTGTGCCCACTGCGGCGATGTAGGTCACGCTATAAAAGAGTGTCCAAAGATAGAGGAGAGGCCAAAATGTGCAACATGCTTGCGCTTTAAGAAGCCCTGCGATCATAAAACGGGAGATGCCGAGTGCCCTGCTAAGAAAATTGCAGATACAAGATATATTAACACCGTAGATTATGTAGGCGCTTAAGAATACTTGTTATCTTTACTATTAATTGCTTATTTTGTATTACTTTTTAATTACGTATGTCTTTGACTACTTTTATTTTCCGATTTAGTTTATTTCTTTGTGTCCTAGGAATGTTTTAACACCTTATTATTAGTAATTTTATTTTTATTATTTTATGTAATACTGTACGACCTAGTCTTAAACACGGAAAATAAAAATATTTATAAAAGTTATATGTTATTAAGTAAACAATAATGACGCGCGCTAAGTATGTCGCGTGTCAGCAATATTATAGATGTGCAGTGTTAACACCGTAAGTTTTTTTTTTTTTTTTTTATTGTATATGATTGTTTAGTTAAGTTTTTATATTAGTTCTTATTTGCCTGAAACACAGGGTATCCTAGTTCAGGCTCATTTATATTATTATTGTATTTATGAAATTATTAATAGGTTATAGTGATTATTTTGTTATGAATGATTATTTCAATAAATATTATATTATTATTATTATATTATATTAATTCAAGTTGTTTGACTTTATAAATCTTACGAAGCAACTGAAACCAGAAACATTATCAGTTCTCCTAAAAACACACTTGGATAATAAAAAATTCAATACTTTATTCAACATTCAGAAGACTATTCTAGTAAATATCGCTAAAGTACCAACTGATACCGGATTTCCTATCTCGCATATTTATTCAGAGTAAACGACTTTAGTCCGATTGAACGGAGTCTTGCAGTTGCAGTATCATATGTTTGAGATAGTGTAAGTGTGTGCATGCCTTTATTGCCTGCAGTTGCACTGTAGTGCGCCGTAAAGTGAAATTGTTCTGTATTTCACTTGGTACAGTACGTTGAAAATTAATACTTTTGAAATAAAAAATAAATCTTTAGCCGTGTACGCACGAACGAACAAAACATGCTAAAAGTGTAGGCACAGTCGGAAAACTTCCTGGTTGACCAGTAGTTTTTATAGGCAGCTTTATTTTAAAAAGTAACAGATATAGAGAAAATATGAGAACACTAGCGGATCCTCGCGGTTTTACCCGCGTGGTGCCTGTTCCCGTAGGAATATCGGGATAAAATATACAGCCTATGTCACTCGGGAGAAATGTAGCTTTCTTATGGTCTAAGAATTGTCTAAATCGGTCCAGTAGTTCCTGAGATTAGCGCGTTCAAACAAACAAACTCTTCAGCTTTATAATATTAAGTATAGATTAATAGGTTTTTCATTTGAATAATAAACTATTTCTTTAACCATAGTTTCTGACAAAATGTTTTCCAATAAAACTCTACTGGTCAACCGGGAAGTTCCCCGATTGTACATTGAACATAGAACATTTGGTTTGTTGGTGTGGAAGTAAAGAACCCGTCATTTCGAAAGGATTCCACTAATCAAAACTTTTTAGGATCAATAAATTCTTGCAAAAAAAGTCTATAGTGGAAGAAAAATTGAACGTATAATATGAAAGTATAGTATAGATATAAATATGGTTTAAGGAGATGTGCCCTTTTCAGAGAGAATATGTAAAACGCATTATGAAATAAAATTGTACCAAAAAACGATATTGGATAGGATGTGACTCGTGCCGTTTTCGAAATGACGTGTTCAATTAGCCATGCATTTAATCGCCATGAACATTTACGAACAGTGTTAGATATTCGTGTTTGATAAGTTCTTTTTCGCTCATTCGTACACGCCTTTAAGAATCAATAATTTCAGAATCATTATTGCTAGCCGCAAGACCGATTAATGAGTATTTCAGTTCGTCCGTCGTAGGTAACTTGTCAAGTTGGAATTTTAGAAGACGCTACAAGGCCCTTTCTAGATTTGACGGGCCTCTTAAGTAGTGGTTCTAATCCTACTCACAGCATCAGAGGTAGTGGGTCCGATCCCTGGACTGGACAATTCTAATTAAATGTTCGTAATTTATATGACGAACATTTAATTTTGTTTTTGTCCTGTCTGTCTGGGTATTAGCTATAATTATCTATTCATGGAATGTATATTATTTGTAATTCCTCCGTTGGTTCTGATATCCGAAACACAAGGTAACGCTACTTATTTCAGGATCAGATCAGCGTGTGAGATGTCGCCTGTATTTATTTATTAAAAATAGGAAAAAAGGGCTGCGTCATAAATTGGAAAGCACTTACGGAGTTCCTATCGAAATTGCAATTTTAATATTTTTTAAAATTATAAATTATTATTTATAATTTTTAGGGCGTAAAAATATTCAATGTGAATCGATGCAAATATGGCAGTACAATAATTTCTCTATAATTAGTTTGAAAGACAATTAAAATATCTAATCGAAAGAAACACTGAAAAAGCACTTAAAAAAACACCTCTTAGCATTGCAAAATACAGAATGGTCACGCATACCTTAGGTGTTTTCACTTCGCACTTAGCGTTACGGGGATCGCACCCGATGAGGCCGCAATACTTTTTCCTGAGCATGGGGCATATCTTTACGAACTGGATGAACATTTGCTCAGTACTAAAATTCGCTGGACATAAACGCTTTGGTATTGCAACAACCACATGGCATTATTTATATTTTTACTTATATACAAAACGTGGCGCATTTGACGTGGAAGGAAGTGAGGTGGAGGCGATGACATTGACATATTATAAGTCTATCAATCTGTCCCGTCTGCCAACCAATCACCGACTGTCGTTTCTTCGAGTCATCGGCAAACAATAGTGCACATAATGCCATAATATTATATTTTTATTTATCTACCTGTATGACTTTTATATTTATACATTTTATTGCTTTATATTTTTATTTATAAGTTTTGTTATTTATCTATTATTATTTTACTTGTTTTTGACTGTCTGTGTCCTTTGTAAACCCCGTCAGAATAACAGCGCTACTGGGTCACTTTGCACATCTATTAGTGGCTCAGTAGCATTATACTGAGACGGGGTATTTATTGGCCCTGCACGCTTAATTTGTTTTTCATTTAAATGTTAATATTGTAGCTCCTTGTATTGTTGTGTGTGTGTGTGTGTATCTTCTGTGTGTATGTGGCTAATAAATGTTTTTTCTTTCTTTCTTTCTTTCTTTATATTATACTAAAGGCCGGTTTCATCTACGACTAAAAAGTTCTGGATAGCTTTTCTGGCAGATAATTAAAGAATGAAAGAAAAAACTTTTATTCGACTAACAAACAGTTTTACATATAAAAACAATTAGTAACCAAGAATAACATAGTAGCCGAAATCGTTTCCGACCTCAGCTTTTGTCACATATTAATGTGACGTTGGTTTTCAGGCGGAGCAATTGAACTAGACCCATTTTTAGGGTTTCGTAGCCTAATGGCAAAAAACGAAACGCTTATAGATTCGTCATGTCCAATGTATATCACAGCCATTTTTAACCGACTTCAAAAAAAGGAGGAGGTTCTCAATTCGACGGAATCTTTTTTTTTTGTGTATGTTACTCGATTACTCGAAGACGGCTGGACCGATTTGAGTAATTCTTATTTTGTTAGAAAGGGTATACTTCACATGTAGTCCCATTGTCATCATGTCAGGATCTGATGATGGGATCCTAGAGAAATCCAGGGAACTCTTCAAATATTATAGGCACTCCTATAGCGATTTCGGCGTTTTCTATAGTAACTTATGCATATACTTCCGGAATGCACTATTTGGTGAAGTGGAACTGATGATGAAGACGGTTTTCATTTTTTTATAAAAAGTTTTTATTCATATTAGAACTCTCAAACTATCTGCTTGATATTGGAGCGTCTTAACATGATGAAATAAGAAATTAGAAATCATTTATTTGCCTTTAATTCGTCATTTGCTTGCAGGACACCAGTGTCCAGAGAACAATAGACTAGGGGCCTGAGGGGTTAAATGAGGTACACTGGAGATCATACATACTAGTAGGCTCAGCTCTTTTAGCCATCCACAATAGCATGCAAATATATTTAATTAATTCTGAAGTTCTACCAAAAGTCAACAAAAACATAATACAAAATGTGATGAAGCTCTGCCAACAAATGTTAACCGCCTCTGTGGTCTAGTGGTACAACCACCGGTATCAGACCCAGGGATCCCGGGTTCGTTCCCAGCGGGGGTACTTATTGTATTCGATTTGGTTGGTGGTAGGACTTGTTGTAAGCCCGCCTGGCTAGCTACCACCATCTTATCTAAGCCTGACGCCATAACAACAATGTTTTCAGCATTGTTGTGTTCCGGCAGTTCGAGATAAGATAGCCAGTTCCTCAGTGGTTGAGGATTCCAGGAGAGGTTCGCTTCCATGCCTCATCAATACTTAACATCATGTATGATGAAGGCTAAGAGTCTCTCCGTCATTCATAAAAAAAATGTATTGTACCAACAACAGTTGCTGCCCACTGAGCCAAACATGTATAACGAAGGAAGCATCGATACGAAGATGAAGAACAAGAACAATTATACTACGTTCCTATCGAAATAGCCCTAAAGGTGAGAAATCCCTAGCACAGCTAAAACAAAATTTCATTTCATCTAAATGGGCTTTAAAAACTACACAAACGTTAAATACAAAATATGATGAAGTTCTACCAACAAAATTGTACGTTCCTACCGAACCCTTAGTACAGTTAAAACAAAAACTCTTTAATTTTAAAAGCCCATCCCAGTGAGAAATCCCTGGTAGAGTTAAAACAAAAAATCGTTTCTAAATGCCCATTTAATAAACTAACACAACCGTTCCGGTTTGCACCCGGCCGCGGCGGCGGACCATGAAATTGGACTCCACTCCTGAAACATGGTATTTAGCGCGGATCATTGGCTTTTAAACACAACTATACGAGTCGTAGTTTTAATTTTTAATTACTATTTCGATTCGACAGTATTCATGATACTTTTTAGTGAACTAGCTGTGCCCTACGGCTTAACGGTAGGTGATTATCAAAGGAGAATCACAGTCTAAAATACGCTCTTATTACGCGGGTCGTGATGGTAGAATTATCAAACCCAATTTAAGTTCCATGTTATTGCGTATATACCAAAGTAGTCTACGTTCTCAGTAGGGGTATTATGAGTTTAGAAAACTACTTGTAGCTGTATTCATTATCAAAAACTATAGATTTTCTTCTTCATATAGAATCTGAAATATTAATTTATCAAAACCAATTTATTTGTCACTAAATAGTATTATGTTGTAAGAATACAAGTGTCACCACTCCCTTACTTGCCTGGGATGTCGTAAGAGTCGACTAAGAGGCTCGACGCATTGAACACCTGTGCGAGAGAAGGAAAACTAGAAACAAACCCTCTACCAACCCGTCTGGCCAGAGTGGTAGCAGTAGGCTAATATCCTCCTATGAACGCCACAATAGGCATGAGCTTGGAGAGGCCTATGTCCCGCAGTGGACGTCCACAGGTTGATGATGAAAAAACTGAGTATTATGTTGCTCATTTACCCGTTGTTTGTCCTTGCTGAAGCAGGTAAGTGGTAGCATATAAGGTTTTTTTATCATAACTAATTAGAAGTCCACATTACAAGCCATAGACTTAGACATAGTTAATGTCAATTTGTCATAATGTCTGTTTGCAAAGCCCTACGGTGCAAAACTTTGTAGCGAGAAGTAAATACCAAAAATAAACTCGTCAAAGACCGTATTTTATTAACCGACTTCAAAAAAAGGAGGAGGTTCTCAAGTCGACTGTATTTTTTTTTTATGTATGTTCCACCATAACTTCGCCAGTTGTTAACAGATTTTTATAATTCTTTTTTTATCTGAAAGAAAATGGTTTATGTGTGGTCCCATATAATTTTTACGAAGATCTGGCTAGTAGTTTTTTCATAATCCTGAAAAATATCAATCACCTTTTGGCAAGTAGTCGTGTACCTAGATGACATCATTGTTGTGTATGGGCTGATTTTTAGTGTAAGTAACGGCACATAATGTAACAAAAAAATCTGAAATAAAAACATTTTATAAAAAATAATCAAACCAACTTCAAAAAGTGAAAAATAAAACTTTTGGAGTCGGTGCTAGTTAGCTAAGGGCAAAAAAAATATAGTTAATAGAAGTGCAAAGTAGAATGCTTTGGCTGGCACCGACTCCAAAAGTTTTATTTTTTACTTTTTGAAGTCGGTTTGATTTTTTTTATAAAATGTTTTTATAGCCATTTCTTTTCTTAAGGTCTAACTAATAAATTATTATTGCAACAGTAACTGTACAGAAATATATGTTATTTAAATATTATGTCTTCATTATGGCTCACAAAGCTTTTCGATTTCTTTAGCAAACAGGTGCAATTTAGGGTTCAAATTATTCATCATTTATTCTTCAAATTTTAAGAGAGAAACATAAAAAACGAGAAGTCGCCGAGACACTATAGAAATAAAATAATTGTATTCGTCCTAAATTTAATATTTTATGACATTAATTTTGATGTTTCATTTGTTTTCTCATAATGGATTTCTCAAGTGAGAAAGTAGAAAATTAATCTATTCCCTTTCTCGAATATAAAAGATTCAGGTACACAGGCGGCGAATAGAATCGAGATGGAATTTTCCACACTTCCATTTAGTCCGGATACCCGGGTATCCGGGAGTATTCGCGTTTTTCACTGAGAAATGCATCAGTATTTTTATTGAATGTTTCAATCTGGGAATGAGTTTGCAGTTATTGGAAACGATATTTGTGGGGGCACTAATGTGTTTAAATATATTTTTTGTTTTATCTTTGCGACTGATAGCAATGCAATCTTATAATAATGGCTTAATTGACAATTTAATGAAGCTTTTTGTACTAATTGAATATTTCTTTCTTTTAACATATTCTACTCTTCCACTTATACTTCTATTGTAAATGCAAAAGTTACTTTGTCTGTCTGTTATTTATTCACGTCTAAACAACTGAACCAATTTAAAATGCTACCAAATTCTAAAATCAAAGTACAAAAATATGGTGAAGTGAATGCTTTTATTAATTTAAATTAAAGTAATTAGTTAGATTACCTAATCTATTGTGGTTGTTTTTACAACCGTCATAATAATATATTAAACAAGGGACGTAACTCCCGACACTATTATTCTAATTATTTCTTATATCAAATAAGACCGAAAATTGTTCCCAAATCAGAAAAATAAAAAAGCAATCACTCTTATTTGAATACAAAAATCTCTTCGGATCCTTTCACCACTATAATATTTAGAGCCCGTGCTATCCTCGATCAAACAAGATCATCACGTATTTATTACGAAAACAATTCCTGCCTATCCTGGGGGAAATCAAACAACCTTATTATACAACGCTTGTTTAATAAGAAAACAAAGTATTATTATTACTTTGCTTGTATGACACGTAGTTTTATTAAGATGCTATTTTGCCTTATTATATTGATATTTATAATGGTTTCTTCTGACAAGCTAAACGGATTTGAAAAAACAATATAGGGCTCTTATTCACTTACGATTACCACTTACCACTTAGCGATTCCTTGTTAAACCACGCCAATGTCGTACTTGGTTTTGACATTTTCAAAATTCGTTTTTTCCATGATGGTCACAAATTATAGAGTTATTATACAAGTGAATGACAGTCACAAATTGTATAGTTATTGAACAAGTAAAATAACTTTAAAATTTATTAGTGTCATAGAGAAAATGTATTTTGGAAATGTCGAAATCAAGTACGAGATTGCCGAGCAAGGAATTGCTAAGTGGTCATAATGAATAAGGGTTCAGGTAGGTGATTTGATTAACGTGCGATTGTGACGTGTGAATATTTTTTTCATAATCGTTCCCTCTTAGGCAAACTAAATTACATTCTAAGCATGAATTAAATATTAGGTTCTCACCTATGAAATTGCCGTTTTGTATTACAGAATTTTCTTTGTCCATACTTATGTTTCTGTATTTTATTTCACAACTGATGAAGTTATTGCTTTTTAATTATTGTGTAATAACCTATCAATAAATAGTTAACTATTGACCCAATTGTTTACTATAATTGGCTACGGTATAATTTTTTTTTGTAAAATTGTGAAAACAAAAAAAGACAACTTACGTGGTGGTAAATACATTATACAGGTTTAATAGTAAACAAAACAAGGCGTAAAATGAAAATGTACAAAATAACTTCCCAGTCTGCACATTTAAGAAGTTATAAGTTTTAACGTGCGTAAGAAAAAATCGGCTATTTCATAGAATTCATAATAAATTCGTTTTACGTCAGTATATCTACTGTTTATACTGTGATTTAGAAACTAACTGAGAAGTTTTGAACAGAATTCCCCATACTTATAATTTTGCTTTAGAAGTTTTGAGTCTGCTTCAGTTATTGTAAAATTAATGAAATATAAGGGAGTGAATTAGGGGATGAAAAATAATTTGTGTGAGGATCTGGAAAATTGACTTTGAGGACGAAGTAATCCACTACGTAGCCGCTAGCAAAAAAAGTAATTGTCTTGGTTCAAAATATGACAAGAAAAAATAACGCTGTAAATCCATTTGGTTTTGTAAGTGGGTATAGTTTGTTTCGGAGATTTCTAATAGCTAGCTTCAAACTATCAAACTTCATATCGAACTTTCGGATATTTGAGTGTTTGGGGAATTCAGTTGAAAACATACATTAGGGTTTTAGTTTGAAAAACAAGAACCCAACTGTTTTAGTTTTAGTCACTGTTATAGTTCGTGGTTAGCTATTTTAAGCAGCCTTACAATGACAGTGTAGCTACCCGTAATATTATAGTTATTACTTATACTTTTATCTATATCTATACTAATATTATAAAGAGGAAAAAAATTATTGTTTCTTTGTAATAGGCTTCGAAACTACTGGATCGATTTGATAAAATATTTGACCGTTGGGAAGCTACACTGTCCCTGGGTGACAAGCTACATTTTATTTAAAAAAATATATTCCTATTTGCTTTTTACTTATGATAAATTTTAACCACCACAAGTGAATTCTCAGATGGGACTCGAACCCACGACCTTTGTAAATCCTGTTCAATGCTCTAACCACTGAGCTACCGAGACTTGCCAACCACCGTCGAAATTCTCCAATAGTTTTATATTTTTAATACGCTGTAGGGCAGCGTTGTCACATCAATGCTAGGAATATCCTTGCATTCGAAAGAAACATCTTTTCAGGTGTTTAACGATTGATTAATATGCAACAGCCAATAATTTCAATGCTATTTTTATACTTATAATAAATTTTAAATAGAAAAATATTGGAAAAAAAAAATTATAAAAATAATCAAACCGACTTCAAAAAGTAAAAAATAAAACTTTTGGAGTCTGTGCCAGCCAAGGCATTCTACATTGCACTTCTATTAACTATATATTTTTTTGGCCTTAGCTAGCTAGCACCGACTCCAAAAGTTTTATTTTTTACTTTTTGAAGTCGGTTTGATTTTTTTAATAAAATGTTTTTATTTCAGATCTTTTAGTTACATCATGTGCCGTTACTTACACTAAAAATCAGCCCATACACAACAATGATGTCATCTAGATAAACGACTACTTGCCAAAAGGTGATTGATATTTTTCAGGATTAGGAAAAAACTACTAGCCAGATCTTCGTAAAAATTATATGGGACCAGACATAAACCATTTTCTTTCAGATAAAAAAAGAATTATAAAAATCTGTTAACAACTGGCGAAATTACGGGAAAACATACATAAAAAAAATGAGAACCTCCTCCTTTTTTTTGAAGTCGGTTAAAAAAAACTCGGCCACAAGTGATCCCATCTGAGAGTTCACTTGTGGCCGAGTTGTTTTTTTTCAATATTTTAAATTTATCATAAGTAAAAACAAATTTAGTTATAGTAACTCATATTGAGTGAGAGTATAATATTTAAAGTATAATTCTACCAGCAAAATAACATAGATCAATAATTAAAGATAAAAAAACAAAATATACCATCTAGATAGAAACACAAAAATAATACAAAAAAAAATGCTTCAAATAAACGCTCCTTTCGCGTATCTTTTATCGCTCAGCAGCGGTGAACAGTTAGGGATAACACTTCAGGGTGAATTCCAGCAATAAGCTTTAGATATTAGCCGTTTGAAGGCTGAGTTTTATCAGCGGGAGCTGGCAACCGCCCAACGACTGCTGGAAAAATGTGGGTACAGACCTTAATATTCACAGTACAGTGTCGGTGCGGCGTTGTGTTATACGTGGAAGGTATAACTAATTGTTTTAATCTACCGTTAGGATATGATTATCTTTGTTCACACAAGAAAATGTGTTTAATCAAAGTACCCATCAGGTTTTGCTCAGAAATCCGATCAAATTGTGCAGTTTTTTAGTGAAAAACAATCGACAATGTGTACTATAGAGGCTCATCTCTATGTTTTAAGTCATTATTACCGTCTGTATTTTTACTATGCCCATGAAGGACCCAAAATTTATTACTTCTAGATTTGCCGTGCTTTGGAATTGACCAAACATTAATACCCATCATTCCGCATTGGGTCCGCGTGGGCCATGACCCTATCTATCTCCATATCCATTCTTGAGCTATGTTTGTTTTTATTCCAAAGATTCAATGTCTGATGATGACGATGGAAGAGAAACACTTATTATTATCTTATTTATATTATAAATGCGATTTATGTCAGTTTGTTTGTTTCTTTCTCTGTTACTCTTTCACGCAGTACTGAATCGATCTGGATGAAATTTGGCACACAGATAAAAGATAATCTAAATCAAAACATAAGCTACTTTTATCCCGATATTCCCACGGTAATGGAAACCACGCTGGTGAAACCGCGGGCGACCGCTAGTTTAATAATAAACGATTATCTTACCAACCTTTTTATTGTGTTCTATGTTTTTTGTGGCTGGTGGAAGATCACAGCCTCAAAATAGTGCGACATTACGATAATGGCTCGCATTTGCTGCTGACTACTGCAGAATTGCTGCAATTTTCGCGGCAATTGAATCTGGTTAGGGATGAAACAGCAATCAGGCTGCTAATCTGTCTCCAATTCGTTGAGATTTTAATATCGTCACATAGGTTTAAATTCATCGTGATAATTATAATAAGGTATTGTTTTAAAGAATTTGCTTATTAAAAGCAACACGCAAAATGCCAAAATAAATTAAATAATAAATTTAACTACGCAAAATAAGTTTCAAAGCGGGTTCATAACAATTCAGAAGCAATAAGCCAAGATTAGCGTTCAAACGCAGACTTCCTGGGGATTCTGGCAGATGCCCAAGTGCGGTTGTTGCACCGGAGATATGAGGAGACGCCTATTTAGCATTTTACATTACCTGAACCACTTTGGACTTATAAAATATTCCGTAGGTTGGTGTATACATGCCTTTAGTTAATATGCTACAGAATCATCACTGTTTGAAACTTTCCTGTATGAAATTTAAGTAAGTAGGTAGCTTAAATATTTATACTTATGACTTCCAGTTACTTTGAAAGGAATCTTTAAAAAAAAATTTTGAATTATTTGATTTCAATAAGATCAGTCGCGATCGCGAAAGTTCCAGACGATATTGCGTGCGCTCGATTGACTTATATTTTTTTAACTTTTCTTTCCGTGTCGACAGCAGATCTGAAAAAAATACAATACATCAATCAGTCCATTTACGTGTGTGCCAAGAGCAAGACTGCATCATAAGTCGCATTGTCTTGAATATCGCTGGCTCTGTAAGAAGCTGTTGCTGTACACACATAAAAGACAATCCATATAAAGTACCCGTGATTGTAGATTCTTTCTCTGTGTATATAAAGATAGTCCCGGAAATAACGTCATATCTGCGTGACAGTTGTTTCTCAGAAAAGCTGTTCAAGGTTCTGATTAAACATATTTCGCAAACGCGTATACCTGGCGCTTTGATATTTTGGAAAAGGAAATGAAACCTATAATTAACTTTCAGTGTAACAAGTTTTTTTCCTAATTATTTTATTTAAAAAGATAGTATGTTCGATGTTTATATATGACATGTTATGGTAGAATTATTGTAGTCACATGCCTACATCTGTGGGGTTAGCACGAATAACTTTCGAGTAAGTATCGAGGAAGTAAAGTAAAATAATGTATGACATATTGAGCAGCGTTCCTACCGGACGTAAACGAAACTACATTTTCCAATACATTTTTTGACATTACGTGCTCGATACTTACTCGAAACTATTTCGATAGTTATTCATGCTTGCCCTACTGACTTTATTCGACGGAAACTCTTTTGAAAAGTGAGGGAGCTATATAAAGATAAAACGTTTTTTTATGGAACTGACACATTATATTATTTTGTCTTATATGATTTTAAGTTCACTGACATCTGACTGGTATCGAATGTGTAAGGGCATTAAGTTCACCTTTTGCTGCTCTTCATAGATAGCAATAAAGTTTTACAAAATTTGTATTAACATATTAAAATCACATTATGACGTTGTTCTTCGGAACCGTCGATAATATAAAAGTGAAAAACCAAAAAGTATAAACTGATAATAATCTAATTAAATTTTATCTTATACTATGTCTCTAAAAACGAGAATAACATTGACATTATGTATCTACTTTGTTCCAATTAAACGTGCTTATAAACACTCAACACAACGTGTGGTTGAATGCATGTAAACTAGTAGAAGCAATTTGATATCGGTCAATCAAATTACAAATTTATAGGCACATGCCCTGTTTGACATGTCATATCATATTTATAGGGGTTTTAGTGGAAGTTCTATAACTTCCGTTGGGAATCATATTGTATCGTATCAATTCTTTAATGACTACCAAGTTATCACTTTCCACTGTGAACATAGTTAAAGGAAATGGAGTGGGTGTAGTGGATACATTGTCTATGGTCATAAGTAGTTGTCAATGACAATTTGATCTCTTCTCAAATAACGATCAACGTGCGGAAGAAGACGTTACAAAAAAAACTCAACGTGAAGGCACGTTTTTTTGTTTCATTTCATTATCACTTTTTTCAGGGACGTCGAAGTGCCGCACCGTGTATTAAAAGCGTTTCTGGGAAAATTAGTTTTGCTAATCAACGCCCGGATTCAGCTCCGCTTGCAGTGTAAAACGGGCATTAAATACAGCTAGCTGGCTGGAGCAATATTTTTTTTTTATTAAAATACCAAACATTTACTAAAAAATATTAGTAAACAATAGAACCAAGACATCAATTTGTTCCAGTAAAAAAAAATACATAAAATAGCTTTAATAAATGCAAAAATATCTAGTACCAAACTGATTTATCAAAAACAATATTCTCAAAATAAAACGCTGTAAGTAAAATCTTCTACTATCAAGTGTAAGATTTGTTTTAAAATACTTAATTAATAAAAGTCTTGAATGATCACAAACTATTTACTTCAACACAATATACAAACTAACTAATGTACTCATAACAATAACATATTGAATTGGGCACCGGAGCGTGTACGCTACAAGACGGTTCTCATCCAACTCCCCGTCAATTCCCACAAAACGAACTCAAGTTACGACTTAGCTAAATTCAACGAAATAATATCAGAACCAACACACGGGACGTAATTACGTTAATATAAACAAAATGTACGGAGCGGTATCAAAAGTTCTATGTAAACACATTCCAGGGGCCCGGCACAGGACACGGCTCGTCGTTGTTTCTTGATTCGCGGCTGGTACATGACCCTTCCGTTGCCATCACGGCCATGCTGCAGTGTGCCTGCCCCCAGGCACTTCCGCGGACGCTTCACACCCTTATTGATAGTTTACAATCTGTGACATAAAGAAAACACTTCTATTTATGAAATTATAATGTTAATGCCGTAGTCTCAGCGCCTCGGCCTATCATGATGCTCTAGTTGCTTGAGAAATACTAATAGACAGTTAAGACAGTTGTAGCCTTTAGAGCATTATAGCAGTCCCTTTTGTCTTAGGCCGACTTTTGCACATAAAGTCCAAAGACTCAACTGTCACATATTCCTCTAGTGCTTTAGGCAGTCCCTTTATTTTAGGTAACGACTCCTGCAGTCAGAAGAATAGACTACCATTAGAATCCTCCTATCATGATGTTCCAGATGTTTGATAAAAATACAATAGACAGTTGTGGCCTTCAGTACATTATAGCAGTCCCTTTTGTCTTAGGCCGACTTTTGCACATAAAGTCCAAAGACTCAACTGTCACATATTCCTCTGGTGTTTTAGGCAGTCCCTTTATTTTAGGTAATTCCTGCTACCATAATGCTTTTGTCATCAGAGCAAAGCAAAGTCGTCCCTTTAGTCTTAGGGTACGTCTCTCAATGCTTATAACTAATCACTAAGTTATTATTTACATCACAACACATCCAGAACATCAAGATATCATTCACTATTTGCGTTAAGTATCGTATTTTTTTATTTTATTACTGTTATTAAATTTTATGATCACAATAGCTGACAAATTGTCTTTATCATTGTACGTAGCCAATGAAACAAATAAAGTAATCAAACATTATACATTCGTCTCTTAATATCATTTTGTAGTTTTACCTTGCCAACACGTACATTTCCTTATTACAAATACTGTACGTCGTGCAGGTTCCTATCATTAATTTTTATCCAAGGTTTCATATTTTCGGCAACCGTCTGCCCCGTATACTTTTTTGTGCATCTTTCGCTACCTCTTAAATCTGTAACTTCGTAACGATCATTACCCAATACCTTTTTTATTTAAAAGGGACCTTTGAAAATCGGCAGTAGCTTCCGACTTTGTCCATCGTTACTTTAACTTGGAATCTTCACAAGAACTAGATCACCTTCCCGGTACTTTTTAGCTTTAGTACGTGTCTTCTCAAATCTTTGCTTTTGTGATTCAGAATTCGTTTTGATAAAACATTCTACCTCTACGCGCAGTTAAGTAACATCAACAGCCTCATCAGGTTCCGGCGCAACTAAATCACTATCAGTCTTCAGTCTGTATCCAAGTAACACCTCGCTAGGTACAGCTTAGGAACACCAAGTCTGTTTTCAGAAAATTACACTCTTTTTTTTATTTATTGTCAGACCATTGTCAAGGAAATCTGTAAAATATGTTCAAGAAGACGTAGATTCTCCTCAATAGTATTTATTGTCAGACCATTGTCAAGGAAATCTGTAAAATATGTTCAAGAAGACGTAGATTCTCCTCAATAGTTTCACTTTGTTCATAATTTTCTGAAAACACGAAGGTGCATTCGCCAAACCGAACGATTCGAACGATAGTGCCCTTTTTTTCTAAGCTCGTCAAGTACTTGCACCTATGTAACCTGTCAATAAGATCCTCGATCCGTGGCATAGGATATTTGTCCTTAACTGTTATTTTATTTAAGGCCCTATAATCAATACATAGTCGCTTCTCTCCGTTTTTCTTATTGACAAGTGACGCAGGGCTAGCATAAGCTGAATGACTCTCACGTATTATCCCGTTTTCCAGGAGCTCCTCAACCATGTCATGGATCATTTGTCTATTTGATTGAGATGCCCTGTACGGTCTACAATAAACAGGTTTTGTTTCAATTAAGTCAATCACCATGTCATGGTTTTTGACTTTACCTAGTTTCTTTATATTATATGCAAAACATTGTCTATATTTCGCTAATAATGCCGCTAATTCATCACGGTGAGAATCTGTGCCAAATTCTAAATTAACTTCGCGAACTTCCTGACAAAAATCTCGAAAACGCTGAACGTAATTAAACGTAAGTGTATTTCCTATACGAGTATACATAAGGTCCATCCGTTCGGTCACGTTGCGTCCAATTAGAATCTCACAACCGGATATATCACTTAAAATATACATTTCATCGTTTTCAATCACTACCGAGTCTATTTTAATTTTTGTTATAACAATTTCAGTTACGGTTTTGACGTTGTCACTTAAAAATCCTTGTAACATAATTGGTGTTTCTAATAAGGTGATTGCAAGTGGGTATTCTCTAACTATTTTTTCCGTGATAAGGAAACAGCTACTTCCACTGTCGATGAAAGCTTCATGTACATATTGATTAATGCAAATCCTTTTAATTAAATTTATCAACTGGATTTGGCTCTCGAACGCATTTAGTTTCCTCTTTATTTACGTTTTTATTTTGTTCAACTGTCAATTTCTTTTTGTAAAAGCACTTACTTTCGGTGTGCCCTCGCTTTTCACAAAACTCGCACTTTATAGTAGATTGTTTACCAAGGGCTGTATGACACCCATAACAGTCGAGTGTTTTGGCGCCCGAACGAAGTAAGGGCGCCGATAGTTCGAGACTGTTATGGGTCCATACACCCGAAGTAAACACTCTACTTTTCATTTTGAATATGAGGAAAGTAAAAACAAACAGAATATTCTAAAAAAATTTTTGTAAGGTTTCTACGATTTTAATTATTTTATAATGTAGCAAAATAAGCTGTATAGGCTTCTGTGCCTTTGCCTACATACCTTTGGTAAATAAAAGTCCAAAGAGATTACAGATATCGATTTGACATGACACCCCCTATTCTTTTTTCAAATTTATTACAGCCCTAGGGCCGCCACATATCACTTTCAACCCGCATTTTAGGCAAGTTATGAGTAACTTTCAGAATATGAGACATGAAAAAGTACATTGTGCTCTTTTGTGATAACCTCCGCAATTATAACATTCGATGGGACTACCACCTAAAAACTGGCCGCTGGTAGTGTGAAAATGAGTACTTGTTTTTGCTAGACTTGAAATTGTGGTCGACGATTGTATAGTTGATGGTTGTATCGATGGTGAGCTCTTAGAACTCGTACTTATGTCACGTGATACACACTGACCAGTAAAACTAGATTTAATTATCTTCGACACCGGTGGCTTATAAAAACGGCCATGTAGAAATGCTGCTAAACTATCACATGTTTGGAAACTACTTGCTTCGATTGATGCACTAATGTTATCATCACCGATATTTCCTAAAATTATTGAGATTAAATCTTTATCCGTAAAATTAAGATGTAAGGAATCTATTTTGGATTTTTTCTCGAAAAAGAATGTTTATAATGATTGGCTATTATACGGTTTCTTATCGATTATTTCTTTAAGTAATTCAAACATGTTGCGTTTCACCCGAAAACATGATAATATTTTCTTTAGCAGATCCCTTTAGTTTATTAAGCGCCTGATAACGGATCATGCTGTCGTTCCATGAAAAGGTATATGAATAGGACTCTATCACATTAATCCAAGACACAACATTATCAGTTAATGGGTCAAACTCTGGTATTATATTGTGTAAATTAATCGACGTGTTTGTACTCACAATTTCTGTTTCATCTTTACGAAATACCTTGCGTTTCCCTTTTCCAGGAGGCGAGGGTGACGGTGTTTGAGCCCTGCTGCTTTCGCTCGTTGTTGATCGAACTCGTCTTCTTTTATGTTTTCCTATGATAATTTGCGTGAGAAACTTGCCACTTCTGATGAAAGATTTGTTTTAAAATACTTAATTAATAAAAGTCTTGAATGATCACAAACTATTTACTTCAACACAATATACAAACTAACTAATGTACTCATAACAATAACATATTGAATTGGGCACCGGAGCGTGTACGCTACAAGACGGTTCTCATCCAACTCCCCGTCAATTCCCACAAAACGAACTCAAGTTACGACTTAGCTAAATTCAACGAAATAATATCAGAACCAACACACGGGACGTAATTACGTTAATATAAACAAAATGTACGGAGTGGTATCAAAAGTTCTATGTAAACACATTCCAGGGGCCCGGCACAGGACACGGCTCGTCGTTGTTTCTTGATTCGCGGCTGGTACATGACCCTTTCGTTGCCAACACAAGCTGCATTATTGCATTTGTAACAAAACACTGGAGAACATCTGCTGTAGACAGCGCCGCGGACACATCCGGAAGCGTCTGTCCGGATATCCGTGTCCGGAATTCTCAAGCAGGGAACTGCGGTAGCTTACACACGTGGTCTGGGTCCCGTATTAGAAAATTTATACGGAAAGGAGTTAATATGAACGCGGTTTTTCTTAATGAAAAACAAAGAGAAATAGTTTCGACTCAAGTTACCATTTTTAAGTTGACTCTGTAAACAAGCTAACTTTAGGTCGACCCTAACGTTCAATCGCGTAAGTTCCATTGCTTTGTTCCATAATGGTACTACGGCGATTTTTTTTTTTCGCATTATTACTATTGGAAATTACCACCAAAACTCTAATTGGAATTCGGAATTGTACCATTATGCACATTATGGATGGATGGGTAAAAAGAAGCGTTCAACTTCTTCAAAAATACCATGACACATTTGATTACTAAATATTTAGGTGAACATTACTGATATTAATATTGTCGCTTACGGTTATTTAACAATAAATAATATATCTCAGACATTTGGCTCAAACTTAGCATAGCTCGTGATATGGGCGTCATTGTAAACCAATAACGTACATACCATTTATACAAATACACATAATTTTAAATAAATATAAAAATGGGCTTAACCTATTTAGCTATTTGTTTTACATAGCATGCAAATATTTTTGATGTAATAGTAGCAGTTACAACAATTAATTCTAATTCGTAATAGATAATTCAATCTCAAAAATAATAATAACCATAATTATCAATTAAATAAGTTAAAAAAAAAACAAAAAATTGTAATCTGCAATGTCAACAAAATTCACATTGTAATATTTGGATGTATAATCGTAATAATTCACGTCAAAAAATAATAATAGCGTAAGTATAATTCAATCTCAAATATAATACTATAAAAACAAAAATCAACAATACAATATACAGCAAATATTTCCATTTGATTTGAAAAATTTCAATACTCACTTACTTATATCTTAAAAAGCCATCTAGGATGTAAAAAGTCTTTTCCAAGAATTATTTTCGCAGCAAAAATTTGAAACGGTTAATCGGGACGTCTTTGAAGTGGTCAGGAATTTTATTAAATATTTCAATAGACAGCATAACTATTCTTTTTAAATCGTTCTATTTCGGAATAGTTTCTAATACTAGCCTATGAGGTTTTCTCGAGCTTCTTTCATTGAATTGAGTAGCTTGTAAAAATAAGCCACTATTTTGCTTTACAAAGACTTCAAGAATATAAAGACAGGTTCATATATTTAGTGATTTTAAATAGGGTGTGCATGATATGTCAGACCGCAGATTGCAGATGGATCTGATACACCGTTTTTGAGCAATAAACAATCTATTGATGTTACCCCAAATCAATAAGCCGTACCTTAAAGTTGTCTCAACGTAGGCAAAGTAAGCTATTATTGCTGTGCTAACACTTGCGACTTTGGTTGTTTAGATAACGCGTTAGAAAAACTGTTTAATTTATTGCATACTTTGTCTATCTAGTCTTTCCATCACAGTTAATGTGATGGTAAATTGTTTTTTGCCGGATTTTGTTGATCTATATGTTAGAAAAAAATCTGAATCTTACAAAAAGCTTTGATAAAATAATTCGACAGTCGGTCGTCGTCGGTCTTGAAACAAATTTTAGCGAGCGGCCAGCGCACACAGGTATGTACGCGCCCCATTGCTGGCGGCAACCCTACTGAATTTGGATATCCGAACGTCCGCTGGCTGGTAGGTAATAATCGCGCGTAAGTACATGCGAGTGAACTAACTTGAAGAACTTGAAAATTGGCTCGCAAGGCAGCTTCGCAATGTCGATACACGCCCTTAGAACTTTTTGAATTTGTGTACGCTTATAAAGTTAGAAACTAGTGACACAGTATAAATGACTGTACGATACCTACTATTTGTAATTTTAACAACGTCATGGTGTTGTTAACAATTCTTGTTTGAGTATTTTTCGTATATTATAAACAAAAAATAAGTGCGACACATATTCCAGTGATAAAGAGAATTACTTAGTAGAAAACGAAAAATATGTCGCGTAATTCCGCAAGAAAAAATGCAGATGCAGCCCAGTGACACACCTTGCACCTTCACCGACTACTCTACACGTGTTTCGCCCACACACGGAGCATCCTCAGGAGTTGTTAGACCGTGCCAATCTCAGCACCGAGTGCAAGGTGTGTCACTGGGCTGCATCTGCATTTTTTCATGCGGAATTACGCGACATATTTTTCGTTTTCTACTAAGATATGGATTTCCGCCAAGTAACGCCTGATTCTATCAAATAAAGAGAATTACTATTACAAAATACGTCGTTTTTGTTTAACAGCGTTATTAGGACTTTCTTATGTTGAAAAAGTTTCCATATGTACATTATTATTTAAACTTTCACAGTCTATAAAAAACTAAAGGAAAAAGTTTTGTTGATGTTGTAGCTGCCATCCTGTTCGTATTATTCAGTTTCTAATTTCCTATTTTATTATCATATTTCATAATATTTACAAGATCTTATAATTGGTTACCTTAGCTTCGTACCAATGTTAGTGAGAAACTTGTCGGTATTTACATTCGCCTCCATAGTTGTTTTGTTTTAAGTTCGATCGATAGTGTGTTATAATAAAAATATTTTCTAACGTTAAGGAAAATGTTACATCGAGTTTATTATTAAGATAATTTACTTTAACGTAGGTATGTGAGTAGAAGAAGTATAGAGATCTTATGTTTTGTGAAACACTATCTAGGATTTCCGTAGAACGAGCATGATTATATTTTATTCTGATGATTTATGAGTAGTAACTTTCCATTTACAAAAATATTATCGTATTTTTATTAACATTTATAGCACAACAGGCAATGTTTGACTTTCTCCAAATAATTTTGAACTTTGACATATAAATAGGCTGTTGTTTAATAGTAGTTTTAGAATTATTCAATAAAATGTTTATAGCTGTGATCATCCCTTAGATTCAATGATCTGATTCGATTTATCAGAGCTCGTGTTATGACCGAATCTTGTAATATTTTATGATTAAGTCGTAAACTAAGTTAAGGGTTAGTCACCATTGAAATCTAATGTCGAATAATTGTATATAACTCAGTATTCAAAAATATGTAAGTATTCAACCTATAAGCTCAATGCTACATAAAGAAAATCTGTCTTTAGCTCGTATCTGTTACTACTGCTAAGCTCATCCAGTGCTCTTAGTATGAGTTGATTATTTTTCACCATCATTAGCGATAAATTTCAATATGAATATTGGTAATTTGTCCACACGTTTTACTTTGTACTTGAATACATTCTTGAATTGAATTTCTTCACGTTAGCATGTTGACGTGTCTTTCTTCGAGGCAACACTTCTTTATATTTTTTTCTTTAATGAGTGACCGGCTGTTTCTAACTCATTTATCGTGTTTTGTACAAGTATATTTTTATAACGGGGTGTCACTAAGCAAAAAGTGGCCAACAGAAAAAATATCGCCGTTTAAGTACTTACAATTCTTGCCCAGAGAGGTTGTTTCCGTATCTTCCCCTTAACGTGCCTAATAATGTAATATAGATTTGTGGTCCATATAGTGGATGGATCGTAACGTACGTACCTTTGGCAGATTACATAACACAACCCGTTCATAAAATCGTACAATGCTCTTCTTTATTCACGTGTATGGTCTATAAATATTCATTTGTGTTTAGGCGTAGCACAAGATTTGTTGATGGCACCAGCCGGGCCCTGACTTGTGTGAATAAAATTTTAATGTATAGAAGTTAACATCCTGTAATTTATAGGGTCTTAAATTCAACATGTATTGCCAAAACTTTATTTGACAAAATTCTAGCTTAGGTACAGTCACGTGCATTGACATAGACACTAAGCAACCTTATCACATTAAACTGAATGACATTTGTGGACTGAGAGTTTTCTTTTTTAAATAATAACCGGACAGGCATTTTCCGTGTGCGTCAATGCGAGAAGATTGTAAAGTGTATACATGGCATTGCTCATAACTGTACAGTCAGAAAACTTCCCGGTAGCCCAGAAGAGTTTTTTTTGGGGGCGTTTAAAAAGTAATAGATTTAAAGAAAACTTTTTTAACACAAAAAATATATGATAAATATTAAACAAGAAAATATACTAGAAAAAAGCAACTAGTCTCATGTCGCCCTGACAGGATGACGACATGAGACTAGTTGCTTTTTTCTAGTATATTTTCTTGTTTAATATTTTAGCATTGTAAAATGCAAAATTAAAAAGTTATAACAAAAAATATAATTTAACTAGGTATTTCATTTGAAAAAACCTTCCCCAAAATAACTCTACTGTAGGTAAATATTGTAAATTATAAATACTACTCTCTATTTTAAATATAGGCTTGCTAATTTGAAAATCAATGAATGCGATATTCATTTATTTATTCTAAAGAATAAAGGTCTAATAACATTTAATTGTATTGATATACAATTAAAAAAAAAACATCATTTCAGATAAAAAAAACTTTATTAAAATAGAAGATAATGATAAGTCTTACTTTCCTACCAAAATACACATAATAGCGTTTTTATTACCAAAAAGTGTTTACATTAAGACTCGACCTCACAGTGCCTAAATAAATAAAGGTATAAAAACGAAACGTCTCCATGTTTCATATCCAGATTATAAGTCCAGTGTCCACTGAGACCTCTCTTAAAACTTATCCGAGCGAAAAATTGTCTTTATCGATACCGCTATTTACATTTATTTCATTATTATGGACAGTTTTCGTGGTGTCTTCGAACGACACATTGTCCGTAGTTTGTTACACCACTTGCCTTCGTCATTCAGCCTTGACAGATTGGATAGGACCTATTCTGTCTGAAGGGGGTCAATCAGTGGATATAAGGAGCTATTTGGTCTCAAGGCTATTTGTCAGGAGTCAATATCAGTACTAAAAATATAGGGTGTCCAAAGTTGATGGTTTTGATATACGACTATCTTGTAGTGGCGGAGGTTCGAAATATGGCGAAGGTGAGCCGGACTAAGAAAAATCCACAAATAAGTGAATAATAATAAACATGGAAAATAGTACATTTTTCACTTTGGAATTGCCTGGCATCCACGTATATTTAACTAATGGGTGACAATAATTACTGACATAATTATTATGATGTGCATAGTGTATCGATGGGGTGGGATTTCTAAAAGGGAAGCCGATGGGAATCGGTATGTATGGACAATTTGCCACAGGTATCTTGTAACAATACTAGTGGCTACTTGAAGGTTTACCCGCCTGATGCCCGTTGCCTTGGAAATATCGGGATAAATGTATACTGTGCCCTAATACGAATCATGGTCTATCTGTGTACGATAATTCATCCAAATCTTTACAGTCATTTACGCGTTACAAATCAACAAACAAACTTGGAAATTTCCCCTTTAATATAATTTTCATAAGTATGTACATAGTTTATATTTTTTCTTGTTTCACTACCACTATATTCTATTCTTTCTGTAATTCATATAAATGTATGTACATCAGCTATATCAAATATCCTCTCTTGTAGCACCTACACCCCCTTTTGTCCTCTTCTTTAATATTTTTATGCTTAAGGTTGCCTGGAAGAGATTGCTACTTTGCAATATTAACTTTATTTTCTTCGTGATTTGTTTTCTAAGTGTGCAATTAAGTATTTTATTATTATTATTATCAATAGTACAATTCAATCAATTTTGGTTTGAATGAAGTATCAATATTACAGATTTTGAGTGAAAACGAAAGACCGCAAAGTTTTTAATTATGTATACATTATGTTAGGTATAAATTCAATATCATGTGTGTCATTTTTTATACAACTAATTTCACTGCACATAGATAGAAACATTCACTTGGTGTGCCGTGTGGTGACGGCCTAAGAATACAAGTGTCATCATTCCCTTACATGCCTGGGATGTAGCAGGAGTCGACTAAGAGGCTCGACGCATTGAAAACCTGTGCGAGAGAAGGAAAACTTGAAACAAACCCTCTACCAACTCGTCTCGCCAGCGTGGTAGCAGTAGGCTAATAGCCTCCTATGAGCGCCACAATAGGTGGGAGCTAGGAGAGGCCTATGTCCAGCAGTGGACGTCCACAGGCTGATGGATGGATGGATGGATCTAGAAACATTTACTTAATAATTTGTTATTGTGCATTTGATATTTTGTTAACAACATTGAGACATGGTTACTAACTATGAGTACTCGTACATTGACTTTTGCAAAATCAAGGCGCATTTCAAAATAATAAAAAAAAAAACCCAACAGTTCATCAAACAATAAATTCATTGAGCCGATCATTGTCGATAACCAATCATGCGCAATCGCTCCAATAGCTTAATTAACCACGATAGCTGATTGGTTTAATTACATTGACCTCAACTTCAAATATCATCATGATGTGATTAACTATAAAAGGCTCATTAGTTACAATATGCTCTTATTTATATTATGGAAACGATATAAATAAAATTAATATCTTGAACCAGCGGCCGCCCGGGGTTTCACCCGCGTGGTTCCTGTTCCCGTGGGAATACCGGGATAAAAAGTCTATATGTGTTAGTCCACTACTTGAAGTTCCTACATATCAAATTTCATCCAAATCCGTTCAGTGGTTTTTGCGTGAAAGAGGAACAAACAAACAAACTGACATACTTTCGCATTTATAATAATATTAGGATAATCTGATTATTACATAAGTAGCTTATTCACTCTATATCAGAACTAACAAAAGTATAACAAATCTATAAATACGAGTAGATATAATAGCTAATAATAGCTTATTAATCGATTATTATTAAAATTACCAAAACAATTGATATAAATAAATTTATGAGTAAAAGGAGATTACCTTCATATTGTTTCGTAGCTATTTTTTGTTTTTTTTTCTACCTATCTACCTAAATCTACCTATTGACATAAGGTAACGATGACAATTTTGACACCGTGCATATCCTTATTGTCAAACTTCGTTAATGTTTTTAAATTGTTACCTACTTATAGGCCCCAAAAAAGTATAAAAAGAAAAGAATTCGACATTGAAAAACCGTTAAAGCTTAATCTCCGCGAGCCAATGAGACGTCTTAATTTAAAACTTATTTACCGAAGACAATGGCGTCTGCGAGATCCTTTCCTCTACGTGCAACGGCTCCTCTTCGCGGGATCAGGGCCCACAATCCGACAATTATCCGTTTCAATCAATGAACAGTCGTGACTCGATTCAAATTTGATTGGAACTCAATCGCTACATTATTGGTACAAGCCTGGTCGCGTGTTTAGTAAACGCTTTAGGGATTTAAACTTAGGAAGTTAGTTTGACTTGACATTTACCATTTTTTTGGTCGGTTTTATTTTTTTACAATTGAACTAGTAACATCTAGATTAAGAAAAAGAACTTTTTCTTCAATAAGTTCAATAAATAAAAAATAATCTTGCGTTAAGTGTGAGAAATGATAAAAATCATTTAAATTGTATCTTAAACTAAATATTTTAGTCGTCACTTCTAAAAAAACACTGATAATGAAAAAGATCCATCAATTTGTAGCATTAAAACTTAAAATTTACTTAAGAGTTAAATAAAAATCACTATTAGTCGTTTGTCACATTTTGTATTTCGTGAAAATTGAATGTTTGACCAAACCACATTAGACAGTTTTTTTTGTAGTTTTTTTAATTACCGTATAGAAATAATTTTACAATAGTTGAACATTAACAGCGTAAGAAATCCACAGAGGTTTAAATCAACGCTGTTAGAAGCTCGCATTGGCGTTAAATACCATAACATATACAAAATATCACTTACAAATAGGATTAGACAATAATATCAAAGAAACAAGCTAGGCGCATTCTAAGGTTTCGAACAAAAATTCCATCACTTTGGACTTTAAGTTCGACTTGGTTATACTTTCAACGAAATCTGCAGGTAGTTGATTAATAAACCGCGGTACTCTAGATAAGCGGTAGTTCTTTCGCTGTACACGTTATTCGCCCTAATCATAAAAAGTTTTTTTTGCGATTCCACGAGTTAATGTGGGGTGATTCAGTTTTTTAAGGTTTTTATTGAAAAAAAATTCGTTTAGAATATTGTTTTTAAATTGAATGTGGATTGGTAATATTTTACAAAGTTTAAATAATTTAGATTCATCTGAAGAGTATTGTTTGTTAATGTTTTTACTTACTATCGTCTTAATTATCTTTAACTGTAGATTGTAAATTAGGTTAGTGTATGTCTTGTTTGTTTTTGTTAGTGTGTTGTGTTTGTATTCGCATTTAAAATTCAAAATTAAAACCATTGTTTCAAAGTTACCAGCCTTAAAAATATGCGCAAAACGTATATATTTCGTCAGGATCACGAAAAGGTGTTTACAAAATGCGCGGCGGGGGCAATTCCCTTTGAATTATTCAGGGCATGGATGCGGGCGTAATGAGTGGAGTATCCTCCCTTGGGAACACAAGACGGGAACACACCTTTGAGCCATTATCACTCTGTTGTGAACCAATTTGCTGGTTCCGGCAACTTCACTCGTGTAAGTTCATTTTTTAAATTTATGTTACTGTGTTGTTTGGCGATTTATCGGTACTTATTATTGTGCAAATCTGTTGTGTTTTGACGAATACGTATTGATAATAGTTAAGTAGCAAAACGTGTGGAGTATCCTCCCTCGGGGACTCAAGACGGGAACACACCTTTGAGCCATTATCACTCTGTTGTGAACCAATTTGCCGGTTCCAACAAGTTTTCTCGTGTGAGTTTATTTTTTTATTTATGCTGTTGTTTGTTTGAAGATTTTCAAATGGCAATTTATCAATATTTATAACTTTTTAATTTTGCATTTTACAATGCTATTTTTATGTGAAAAATATTAAACAAGAAAATATACCAGAGAAAAGCAACTAGTCTCATGTCAGGGCGACATGAGACTAGTTGCTTTTTTCTGGTATATTTTCTTGTTTAATATCAATATTTATTTTGTGGATTTATTTTATGTGATAGTGTCGATTGTCGGTGTATTACGATACAACAATCATGTAGTGGTTGTTATGCTAAGCGGTAAGATGATCTCTTCGTTATGACTATAGGTTTTCGTTTTTTTATTTATTTAGGAATTTTGTTAACGACAAAATAATTATTCCCTAGGAAATAACATGAGATTATCAACGATATCACCGATTTAGCTTGTGTGAATCAATTTGCCGATTCCGGCAAATTAACTCTAGCAGTATATTTTTGAAAAAGGTATTTGTATTCCTTGTTGAATCAAGTAAATTGAGACATTCCATTGGATTTTGTTTACTTTCATTGTTTAAAAGAGTGAAAGAAAAATTTTTTGTGGACTCTTTATGTGTACTACATAACATCAATATTTTTAATTATTTACAGTTGAAACGAACTGAAATAAGTTTGATTTACATGTTGACACTTTTGCCAGCTGAACTAAAGGTTTGTCTAGGTACTACAACAGTATGTTTTTTTTTCACCTGGGATGTAAATAAAACTCTTTACGGTCGGCATGATATACCTAGGTAGGCAGATGTCGATGTTTAGTTTTTCATTTATTCTATACGTTTCTCTTCATCGTTAGCAGCCATATTTTTGCTCGTACGTTCCGAATAGAGGATGGGTCATATCATAAAGCTCGTTACGATTCCAATTGGTACTACCTACTTGTAAGTGCAGTCATCAAGTCAATCAAGAAGGATACTCGCTAAAACGAACTGCAGAATTTTTAGAGCTCAGCAGGACGAACATCTGTGCGATTGTCAGAACCTTAACCGGACACTGCAAATTAAACAGGCACCAATTTCACATGAAATTCAGTGATACTGATATTTGCCGCTACAGTAAACAGGAGAGGGAGACACCAAAGCACCTTCTGTGTGACTGCGGGACATTTATGCACAAACGCAGTATTCACCTGGGTCGCCACATCATCGACCCAGAGGAACTAAAATCTCTAAAAGCTAGGAAGATTCTTGATTTTCTGGAAGCACCCGGGCTAAAAGAGGTACTATAAATAGGTGGCGAGTTACAATAGATCTCTTAGGTCGCAGTGACTACAGCCCTCAACAGGGTTACAAAGCCCCTAAATCCTCAATTAATTAATTAAACTAAGTGCAGTCATAAAATAAGTTGAAACACCTTAACGTCTACTAACTACCAACAAAAATATATATTAGGGAACCTCTGAAAACTCATACATAGGTACAGTCAACAGCATCAACAGATTTCTATTTAAAATCTACCATAAGCATCAACAGTTCATCAATCTTAACAGCTGCCAAAAGATAACTGTTCTTATTACATATCCGTTAAGGTGCTCTTGGAGAAGGCCGTGGCGCAGTGGTTCGCGTGTTCGGCCTGTGATTGTTGAGGTTATGCAACTTTCGCAATGGTCGGTCACGGGATGTGTCATTCAAATTTTACTATCTCCGTGCTTCGGAAGGCACGTTAAGTGGTTAGTCCCGGCTTCATTTGCAGTCGACATAACCCATTAAACCAAACCGCATCGGGCCCACTTGGTGGGTCATGGCCCATTCTCCTTACACATCCATAAGTCAGGGCAGTGCCCTAGAAGTGGGGATTTAAAAAAAATGGCTGATGACGATAGAAAAGTTTATAGATAGTTGATGAAGTATCAATTACTTACTACTTATATTTTATTCATCATCATCAACCATTTTGTTGTCCCCACTGTTGAGGCCTTCCTTAAGGATGGATAAGGAGAATGGGCCATGACCCACCACGCGGGTCCAATGTGGATTGGTTGGTTCTAATTACTATTAATACAACTGGGGCCAATGGTTTACGTGACTTTCAAAACACGGAGAAACTCGAATTAATTATTGGTCCCGTACCCGTTACCCGTTCCGTAATCGATCGTTGCAAATGTTGCTTAGGTAATAACTACCGCAGGACGAACGTCCCAACCACTGCGCTGCCTAGCTCCTCATGTTTTATTATTAAATCTCTATTGATGTAAATCACTAGTCAAAGGAGCTCTTTAAAATATTTACAAGCAATGGTTCATGTTGTTGCTAGGACGGAACCCCTAGCTTGCGGACAACTAGTTATGCATAATTCATTCAACCACTAGACTATCAATAATTCCACAGGAAACACTTTGGATCAGATGTTTTCTTCTTATAGGGTATTCATCGGGGCAAACTTTGTGGACGTACGGATAGTGGTTTCTTTACAAGAATTTTGATGTATGTTCTATTCGAGACGAGCTCATAGTTCCGATAAGATTGTGGTGAAATAATTTGTGATTTTTATTTTTTTCATTTTTCAAAGCTATTTTTATACTTATGATAAATTTATAAATAGAAAAATATTGGAAAAAAATCAACTCGGCCCCAAGTGAATTCTCAGATGGGGCTCGAACCCACGAGACGACTAGTCTAACTCAAACTTAAATCCGGTATCTTAGTGGTTGGAGCATTGGACCGGATTTCCAAAGGTTCGATTCCCATCTGAGAATTCTCTTGTGGCCGAGTTGATCTTTTTCAATATTTTTCTATTTTAATTTTATCTTATATAACATTTGATCTACAAACTAAAACGGTTTTTAGTTAATGCTATAAGCGTTAACTTCTTCATCTTATTTAATAAAAGTAAAAAACATCTGACTTGTTCCATTGGATTGTTACAAACAAACGATCTGAGTTATTCTTGCATGACAAAATTGATTATACCCAAATTGAGTGTCAATCATTTGCAGCTTTGTCGCTTCTGTGATGTGTGTACAACATTTGATCTACAAAAACACATTTATAACACCATTTCTTTACGCTAAAAAGTGATTGGTATTATGGTGATTACTCAGAGCGGAAAACGATTATCAACTAATTTATACTAATATTACAAAGCTGAAGAGTTTGAAATAAAACAACTTTTACGGATATCAAACGCGCTATATTTCCACGAACTAAGTTGTAATTGTCCGTATTTTTAGGTTTTTTGATTTTCCCGACGTTTCGGCACCTTTACAGCTGCCGTGGTCACGGGATGACTAAAGAGTTTGTTTGTTTGAACGCGCTAATCTCAGGAACTACTGGACCGATTTAGAAAATTCTTAGACCATTAGAAAGCTACATTTCTCCCAAGTGACATAGGCTATATTTTATCCCGATATTCCCACGGGAACGGGCACCACGCGGGTAAAACCGCGAGGATCCGCTAGTATAAATTAATAGAGGGCAATTATTCCAAATTATTACCATTAAAAGCTATTTCGATTACCATTTAACCGTATCTGTAAGTAATTTTGAGGGGAGGAACTTTATGATGCCATTACCTGGCTTAACCACACATAGGAAACGACGTTTTTACACCGAATGTCGTAATAAACAGGACAATTGCTTTCGTATTTAACAGCTTGTATTTACGGCTATATCCACCATTTTGTACGGCCATGAAATATCGCTGCAGATATAGGTTATAAAAACTTAAAGTGGACGTAAAATGAAATCTGGTTTTAGGGCCTTATATATTTTTCTGCGGACAGTTTAGTGGTAGAAGGAAATTGAAATTTAAAAATTCATCTGTTAAGTGTATTTTGGAGTGTATGTTGTGTTTTATATCCCATTAAGGATATGAAATGAGTCTCCCTGTGCGCCGAGTTAAGGGAATCTTATTATATTGAGTGTTCGCCGAGTGGTGTTGCCTTTAAATAATAATGCTGTGGTTAGTTCTTTCTTTAAGTATGTGACTCGGACATACTTGAAACTAAATTGTTTATAACAAGAATTTGCAAAATTAAAAAAAGTTATAATTAGATGGCTGTTTCATCTTAATCGATAGTCAAACATTTGTAAAGATGTTTCTTTCGAATGCGAGGATATTTCTCTCATTGATGAAGCGACGGTGGCCAACACCGTAGAAAGGTGAATATACTAGAAAAAATCGACGTGTCCTTACAGGTCTCTATAGCATAATTGGTTAGTGCATTGGGCCGGATTCCCAAGGATGCGGGTTCGAATCCCGTCAGGGCGACATGAGACTAGTTGCTATTTTCTAGTATATTTTCTTGTTTAATATTTATGACTAAATTGTTTACTTAAGAATGATATAATAGAATAATATTAGAATAGGTCGACTCGGCTCACAAGTTATTCTCAGACTGGTAAATTGGTTTTAATTTAATTTTGTACGTAAAGAAGTTATTACTTTTATTTTTAATGAAACTTAAATAACAGCTTCATGCTTTCTTGATTGAGCCCTAGAGTCCTAACACCTATGCCACGTCATTTTAGTCTGTATTTCAGTAATTTAGATTTTTGTCATAAGTATAGAATTAATGATGTTGGAAAATATAGCATGACTCCAAATTACTATTTGACCTTCAAGTAGATTTAGTAGTGAAGAAAGCGACACTAGCACTTGTGGTAAATTTAAAATAGAAAAATATTGGAAAAAATTAACTTTATAGCCGAGTTATTTTTTTCCAATATTTTTTTAAAATTTACCATAAGTATAAAAAAAGCATTGAAAAATGCAAAAATTACAAAATCATAAACTAGCATTTGTCTTTATTAGGCGAATTTCTAATCAATTTAACTTAGAAAAAACTATGAAAATACTTTACTGCTCCTTTGTTAGAAGCTACTTGGAGTATGCGTCGTAAGTCTGGAACCCATATTACGATAAATATACTGACCGTATCGAGACTATACAACGAAGATTTGTTAATATGCTACCGAGCCAAAATTAATAATTATTGTTCTGCCAAAATTTTTTTAATACTCGACTGAAGCGAGATGGTAATGAGAAAAAGATGCGCGCGAGAGCGATACCGATTTTGAAAATTAGGCCAGAAAACTACGAAATCACTTCGTAGGAAATGACTATACCCAAAAAAGAGAAAATTAAACTATACGATCCTAAATATTATTGGTGTCAACTAATTAAACCAATTTCCAATAGTACTTATACTTAAATGTAACGCCATTTGAGTATAATCTTAAAAACCTATTTTTTAAGTGGTCATTACGAAAAGAAAAAGTGTCGAGGCAAAATCATAAAGTCGTGTTTCTGAAGCTATACAAATCTAGATGAAGGTATGAAGAAATTTATATCTTACTAGCTGTTACCCGCGACTTCGTCCGCGTGGAATCCATTTATACATGTATTAGTTTTCCGTCCGCGACTTCGTCCGCGTAGATTCTACTTTCCCCTTAAGGGAAAATCCTTTCTTACCTATCTACATGCCAAATTCCAACTCAATCCGTCAAGTACTTTGAGCTCTGCGAATTTGAATAGAATTTCGAAAAATCCTCTCTTAGTGCACCCCTAGACCTCATAAGGAACCTATGTGCCAAATTTGAAGTCTCTAGACCTAGCTGTTTGGGCTATGCGTTGATATGTCAGTCAGTCAGTTTCTTCTTTTATATATTTAGAAGATGTTTCTAGAAACTAAATCATCAGTCATTAATGGCTTCGGTCGAAAGTTGAGTGGGATTACAAAACATATAAAATTTGAAAAAAAATGACAACTAAAAATTTCGGTGTAAAGAAAATTATGGATAATAAAAAGTGGCTAAAGTTTTAGGGAAAGTGAAACTCGTAATCTAAAAATTCGAATTCAAGATAGGTGACCCTTTTTACCATTCTAGGGGTTGATTTCTGTTAAATCACAAAATATAGGTTTGTTTATTTGTTTTTAAGTTTCAACCATGAGCCGAATAATAATAAAATAAGTCACTTTTACTTTGAAATTAAAGGATTTTTCTTACAAAACTCCATCCCCCTTTTCGCGCCTTTACGGATGGAATTTTCAAAAACGCTGAGACATGTAAATGTTTATTTTTAATCCTTAACCTAAATATAAAATTTGAAGATCCTAACTCCAAAACTGACGGACTTTCATACATACTTTCATCTCCTATTTCACCCCCTTAGGGGTAGAATTTCGAAAAATCCTATCTTAGTGCACCCCTAGACCTCAGAAGGAACCTATGTGCCAAATTTGAAGTCTCTAGACCTAGCGGTATGTGCTGTGCGTTGATATGTCAGTCAGTCAGTCAATCAGTCAGTCAGTTTCTTCTTTTATATATTGTTATACCAAAAACTACGTACTTTTTCGATATAGCGTCTCAAGTCTCTGCAAAAAATTTCATTCTTTATCCATAACAAATAGACGAAATATATCGGATTGTATTTTTTTTACAAAGGTGCTTAATAGTGAAATCCATTGTCCTGATCTACTTGCTAAATTTTCGCTTAGATACCACCCGCGTCTTTAAGGTTTATTCTGCATATATCTATACCACCTGCATCGACGAGCTGCAGACAGAATACGTACGACTAATTGTGTTGCGAGCGAGTAGGCTGTTGAATGAGGCCTGTAATGTAAGCAACGGCGTATCTAAGAATAACCAGTGTCTAAGCCGTGAACTCTTTGGTTGGGTTTATTTTTTAATTATTTTTGTTTTTATTTTATTTTTATTCGATATTTTTAGGTGGTAAGTAACTAATTAGTTTTTTGTACCTACATCATCTGTGTATATGTGCAATTACTTAGTAGCCTTTCTTTTCGACACTGTTTTACTTCTTTTAAAGCTCGATAATACTGTTTTCGTCATGTACTTTTAGGGCTACGTAAATATTTACATTATTTTTTAAATTACTAAAAATAAACCACATGCGACATTATTCGATTCAACTTTTGTCTAGACATTTAATAATTACCTATTTAATGTTAAAACTGCGAGCTCTCTTAAAATAAACATATGACCTTCTACATAATTTAGTTTAATAATGACTACACCTGGGCAAACACAATTACACATTGTTTTGTATGTTCTGGCATACAGGGAGTAAATAATTGTGCAAGGTGACAAATAGCAAACTGTAGCAAGAAGCAATGTGTGTTTGAGTAATATTTATGTCCCTGGTTTCGGTTCAGGACGTTTATTTAACTAGGAGTTTGTGAATTATGACTAAAGGATGTTTAGAGGTTTTGAATATTAATTTGTAAATGAGCTTAGCTTTTTGTATGGCGTAGATATAGCTACATTCTGCTCATAGTTAACGGGTTCGATTCTTATATAATACAAATATACGACGAAATATTTGATGACCTTCGTAGTAGCCTAGTACGTACACCGGTTTCAAGGTGTCGTCTACTCTGAGGTCCCGGGTTCGAATCCCGGTAGGGGCAAATTTTTGCATGATGAATACGAGCATTTGTACCCGAGTCATGGATGTTATATATATTTCTACACATAAATACTTATTTAAAATGTATAATTATATGTATTTATATCCGTTACCCTAGTATCCCATAACACAAACCGTAAAGTGCTTACTTTGGGGCTAGATTAATTAGTGACAGTGTAAGAAATATTTATTTATCTATACTATATATAATATTATAAAGCTGAAGAGTTTGTTTGTTTGAATGCGCCAATCTCAGGAACTATTGGACCGATTTAGAAAATTCTTAGACCATCAGAAAGCTACATTTCTCCCGAGATAATTTATCCCGATATTCCTACGGGAACGGGCACTACGCGGGTAAAACCGAGAGGATCCGCTAGTTTATTTATTTATTTATTTATTTATGGTATACACAACAGATAACAGTCAATAACAACATGAAATGAGAGCAATGCAAGTTTCGAACAAGACTGACATCCAAATACGTATACACACAGAAAATCATGCGATGCGAAAACATAAGAAGAAAAAAAATAAAAAATAAAACATAACTACAATAAACATTGAAAATAAATTTCCTCTAAATGATAAATATTAAACAAGACAATTATACAAGAAAAGTATTCCTATAAATGCAATAGAATTTACATTAATCAAATAACATAAGATTATAGAATTACGGTAAAAATTAATTAACATACAGTGATTATCTATGATTATTAGATTACATTATACAATTATAGGATACATATAATTTATAATTTATAGTATACTAGTTTATTATACATGGATAAGATAATAAATGAAAAGAGTAATTTTTCTACCGTAAAATTTATTACAAAATCTTTCATAATTTGAGAACATAATTTAAAAAAATATTATGATTTAAGAATTCACTTTGAATTCTGAATTAGAAAAAGCTAGTAGAATAATAATAGTTTAAGTAAAAAAACACATAAGTAATAACAATCAGAAATATCAAACTCTTATAGATTTTTATAACACAAAATCTAAGTCTTATATTTTTTTTCTTATACTTTATTTGGTCATTTTATTGTTTAATATTAACAATTCTACTGTACCATCAAGAAGGTTATAAGACTTTATTTTAAAAGGCGACATTACAGACTCTTAGTAAGAAATTTCGTTCTGAAGCAATTTGTAGACGTCATAACTATGCCAACCACTCATTATTTCGCCAAAGCTCTTGTAATAACTAAAATCACAAGGAAACTGTATGTTTTCGTACAAAGTAAACATTTTTAGGATTGCGTTGGAATGTAGAAAAAAAATTCACTCCTATAATGACTTTATAGCTCATGTGACTTTCAGTTTAAATGTCATTCCATAGAACTTCAGAAAGGTAGTAATAGTTGAAAGTGATGCGTCGCCATTCGTTTGCGTAATACGCAGAAGGTGGACATTTCCCGTTCATACGATTTTTATTTCTTCGTGTTGTTATTACCATAACCTAACTGCTTTCGAGGCAATATTTCTTTCAGTGCTAAATGCGTGACTTGTAATAATATATGTACTTAGTTCAAATTATATAGATTTTTGATCATTTAAATATTACGTAGATACACGTTCAGACAGCGATCTTTCTTTCTATTTGTAGACAACGTTTTATTTAATTTCCGATCATAATTACTAGCTCCAGTATTAGAAACCTTTCAAAATAACATTTCGAAATCCATTACAAGAAAACATTAACTTATTCCGTAACTTCTTATTATATTTACATTATACTCAGTTCGGTCGTTAATCTTTAAGTATGGGAACAATGAGGAGGACATTAAATATATTTTCTTTTCTTTCGCTAAACTTGAGGTACATTAATAACCCGTCGCGTGCCGACAACAGCTGGTCGTGGGCAGTCTCTTTTGTTTGAGGCGTTAGGGCTCATAAGCGGTTACCGTTGAGTCTTAGGAAATTCCTAGAATTTAGTTATGCAGGTTATAAAAAGTACTAGCTTCCGCCCGTGGTTTCACTCGCGTGGTTCCCGTTCCCGTGAGAATATAGGGATAAATTGTAGCCTATGTTACTCTCTGTCCTTTTAACTAATTCTATGCCAAAAATCAAGTCGATCGGTAGCTTAATTAGGGCGTCAAGAAAGGGCAAACAAACTAGGAGTGGGTTGCAAAGACGAACCGTTTCAAAACACCGTTTTGTGTTCGGTGACGATGGAACCGTTTTACGTTTCATTTCAAAACTGCTTTCGTCGCACAACTAGTCCTCGGATAAATATTAAACAAGAAAATATACCAGAAAAAAGCAACTAGTCTCATGTCGCCCTGACGGGATTCGAACCCGAAATTCGATTGTTTTTTCTGCTATATTTTCTTGTTTAATATTTATCACATAAAAATAGCTTTGTAAAATACAACTTTAAAAAGTTACAGTCCTCGGATGATCTCACGCGAATTTGTACTTAAAGAATTAATTGAAACCATCGTTCGTTTTGATCTTTTGATAAAATAATTCATTCAAATAGTTCACAAAGCAGAGGTCATTGTTGTGTAGCTTATCACGATTGATATAGAGTGCAAGATTGTATAACAAAAAAATATATAATATACAACGAAGACGCGACGCGACTGAGTTTTTGTTTTGTTCGTTCGACCAACGTTGACCGTCGTCGTCCGTCACCAATTTACAATTCCCAGTTGCTAACGAGAACCGATTCGAGGACTAGTTTTTGTTCTTGAAGAAACGGCTGCGTTTCGTTCTCCATAAATTTAACAACATCTACCACTAAAACAAACACACTTTCGCATTTATAATATTAGTTAGGATTAGGATTGTATATTTTATTATACTCTTACGCCATAAATCCCTTGCGTGGTTGGCAGAGCACCAAGGTGCATTGAGAGTGAAATGTGTAATACATATAACACTCTCACAGCTGAATCTCAATACATAGACATATTCGGCATAGATTGGGTATAGAACTATCGTGCACTAGGCAGCCTGTCTAGGCAGCCAGTCGAACATTATGACGATTTTGAACTATAACAACTATTCCTGATATTAAACGCGCTATATTCCACGAACTAAAATCTAATTGACGGTGTTTTTAGGTTCTTTAGGGGTTTTTTCGTAGTTTAAATGGCGAGAAAATCAATAAAACCACTTAAAAACATAAAAATACGGATATTTACACTTAGTTCGTGGAATATAGTCGTCGTTTGTTTGGATATTAAACCTACCTAAGCAATGGAAAACAAAGAAAACAAACTTAAAATAATATTAGTAACAGTAAAAATAACTATTGAGCGTGCACCAAGCTTGGCTCGGCGATATCAGCTGATCTGATCCGATCTGAATAATAAATAAAATCTCCTTATTTTGTTCTAAACACTTAATACAATCTCCGCCTTAACTTTAGACACATAAAATAAAAACATCCAGTATTCTTTGCCCAAAAAGCGTTTTCTTTTCACTCCTTGTCCAGCATGGGAGGAAAAAATTATAGAAATTAGATTAATAGAATTATATTAAATACCCCCAAAATCTCCAAGATAAGATAAACGTTGTGGATTTTAAGTAAAGCATTTCCATAAAAATATGATAAAATTACAGAAGGTAGTAGGCTACCACAGCACTGCAACACGATATGCAAGTTGCGTGAATATTCCTTCGCGAAACCTCTCATCACAAATTGGCCGGTTGCCAACTGAAGTGCAGTATTGTCCAGATTAATTGTTACTACTTTTGCCAAATGCACTGTAAAGCTCAGATTTACGACGCGAATTTTGTACGTTCGCAAATATTGTGTATGTCATTTGTCTAGTTTAGCCTTGTGACGCTTGATACTTTGTGATGCTTGCTGCATATTCAGCAGACTCGGTGACACAGCTGTTTCATGTCGGAAATATTCTTAATATTTCTTATTCCGTATACCGTGTTTATGTCGTGATGTAATGAACTGTAATAAGTTTAAATTCTGTGATATCGTTTTTCCTTTTTTATGACACTACTGGAAAACCATAATATATGTAAAGTGTAGTTTTTGTAGTAGAGCGTCTTAAAATGGTGATTAAAGACCACGTAACAAAATTAAGGCAGGTGAACAGTGCGGCGTCCTTGCTCTTGGGAAAAGAAAATTTAAAAGCATCATCTGTTGTATGATTTGTCATTCCATGATACGTTCGTGAACGCGCGTATTTATGGGTTTTACTAATGTCGTATCACCGAGCGAAGTGTAATTGTACCGCACGCCCGGCTTCAAAAGAGTGGACTGTATGCGTTCGTAGGTACGTAGCGGAGTGCGAGACGTACCAGTACTCGGTGATTCGTCGTAGGGCGGGATGCTGGGGTATAGAATGAAAGGCAGAGCTAGCTTGCAATCAGGAAGTAGTGAGCTCCAGCGGAGGAGGAGAGCTTGCTTGCTGTTTTCCTCTATCTGTAGAGCCGAGAGTGAGTCAATTGAAGTGATGATCCGTAAACATAGAAACCCGCTCTCAGAGTTCAACTTTAAGTTAGTAAGGACGACCGCGCGTGAGCTCACTTGTTTTCAACTTTATTTTATCCAATTTTTACTATGTACTTACGACATTTCTTATCACAAACATTATCTTATCAGATAGAACATTACACGTCGTATACCAAAATAAACTACAAATTATTTCCTAACGAGCTATGTTATATTAACAATCGTAAAACTTATACTATTTCCTACCTACTTAGAAATCTTAATCGGGAATGATTGTACGCTCAGTAAAAATGATTTTATTCTCAATAACTTATAAACTTATGTTATCCACATGTATTACATATAATTTTGAAGGTCTCGGTAAGTACAATAGGTAGTCAACATCAATTTACAACAATTCGAGAAACCACTTGTAGGTACTTATCACAGATGTTCCTAGTACATAAAACTCCAGTACAAACTAGTAAAACATGAACAAAGGCAAAAACACTAAATATTATCAAGACTATCTTACGAAACACAAAGAAACTTACAAATAACTTATAAAATCACATTTTTTTTTATGTACAACGAGGAAACTTCCTTCATCATTCAATAGTCTTTACGCTTATAGGTAAAACTTCATGAGTTCACAATAACGCTGCAAAATACACAAACACAATAGTACTTTATTACCACAACAAGTCACTGTCTTTGTTAATTTTTGTGTGTTTTACTTGTGCATTTACACTGTTCGAACAGTTATCAAGTGGCAAAAATAACTAACTAATTGTGATACTTGATTGTGTGTGAAAAGCGAAACGGTTTTGTATAAAATATGTCATTTAACCGTTTTTTAAAATTCTGTGGTGTATACCAAATTCACTATTTTATAATTAAGTGCATTCAACGGTATGTACATAACTATATAAATCTGAACTCCGAACTTTCAAGTTATCGGGCATTTCAGCCTCGAATTGGCTATCAAAGGCCATAATGGTATCAGTTCAGAGAAATGCGAAACGGATGCGAGTCTGCGTTCGTAGTTCCTAACTATGCTTGAACTTTGGTAAGGCGCTCGACGTTGTAACGGGTGCCAGTAGATAACTGAAGAAGAATAGCGAATTTCTATATATTTTCAGATCTCAATTAAATATAAAGGTCCCGTTCATTAAAGAACTCGTACTTACAGAACTGTCATGAGATAATCATAAATACAGATGGTCTAAAAGGGACACTTTAGCAATGTTGCTAAGGAATCACACTGTGGATTCCCTGACGATTCAGTAACAGTAGCAGTTTTTTTTCTTTGTGTATTGGGGACAAGAAAACTTAATTAAAGCAAATTGTAAAGAAAATAAAATAAAATAATTATTCCTTAACAAGATTGCTTAAGTGGCCTTTTAGGCCCACAGAACTCAGATAGACAATACAAATCAAATGTTATCTTTTAAAAGTTGAACTTTAAATTGAGATTCTTCTGAAAAGCCGTTTTAATAAGGACAATGGATCACTTGGTTTTTTTTTGGAGCTAGGTTTATCTTGCGCAGTACGAAAAAATATATGTAAGTTTCTGAGGAACTGGCTATACTTACCTGCATAGACTAGACAATGATGAATTTATTGTTGTGGTGACAGGCTAAGATTAATTAGAAAAAAATTCAAGTTACGTCTTTTTTTCTTCTTTATTCAATTTTATAAACAAAAAGACAATAATTTTTGCAACCTGCAGATTTCTTTTTTTTTGCCGTGGTATTTACGTAATGTATTCTTCGGTATTCACGCAATTTCTTACAGAGCGTATATTAATCACTCAGAAGTATTCTTATAAAGCCTTAACTTTGAACATTGCTTCTAGAAACTGGAATTTAAATTTATTGATTGTGGAAGTTTCAAACTTCGTATTCAGTTAAAACAACCGAGATGAGAAAAGTTTCTTAATTGTATAAACTGATAGTTATTTGTGGAGATATTATTTATAGTTTGTGCAGTTCTTTTTTATAATTGACAATTATAAAAAAATAAGCATCTCACTTTCAGTCTCATCTGGAGAAATGTCAAATGAACACATTCGTTCCGAAAGGGATTGCGACTATAAGTAACAAAATTCCATAAATCACTATCACAACCACAATACCTTTGAAAAGGATTGTGATAGATTTTGAAATCAGACAATTAGGGGGCAGACTCGCCCTCCTAGGACTACGACCAAGGGAAAAAGAGTAATCACTAAAACTTTTAACTCTATTTTGCTCAAAAGTCTACTAAACATAGGTAAACCACGTTTTAGAAAATTAACGCACGTGAAATTCGATTTAAAATTGACTTCCTTCGTTACTTTTGTTGTGCAAATTACTTTAAAATATGCACTAAAATATAGCAGTTAGAGCGGATACCTAACTTAATTCCACTTTTTAATACCAGAAGTACATAATTCTGAGTTATTTTATTTTATATTATTTTATATAGTTATGTTATTTTATTAAGTCTCGATAGCTCAATAGTTAGAGCATAGGACCGGATTCCCAAAGGTCGTGGGTTCGAGTCCCATCTGAGAATTCACTTGTGGCCGAGTTGATTTTATCCAATATTTTTCTATTTAGATTTTCTATTTAATTTGCAGATAATATTTTGCCAGTTTCTGTTTTAAATTTCTTGTCTCAATACCTAAACAAATTTCAGAACATTAACGTATGAGCAATCGGATACATGTTTTTATTTTTTTCATCTTCCATCAAAGAGATTTAATCGCTGTTCAAACTTTTGATTTCAAATAAAAAATATTTGCTCATTCCGAATATAACTTAGTCAACCGCACCAACAAAGTTGGAAGCCCAAAAATATTATTGGAGCAAAAGCAGAAGTGATCAGTGGCGAAACAAAGTTAATATACCTTTGAACAATTTGGAACCTTCTGCGTAGGTAAGAAGCGAGTTATTGAGCGTAATTTTAATACCTTTCTGAGCTACTTATATCAGTAAATATTGAATTTACCTTATTACATACTAGCGGCCGCTCGCGGTTTCACCCGCGTGGTACCCGCTCCCTTGGGAATATCGGTATAAAAAGTATTCTATGTTGATAACCAGGTTATCTACTATCTGTGTACCAAATTTTATCCAAATCCGTTCAGTAGTTTCGGAGCATATCTTCCTCTTTATAATATTAGTATAGATACTTATGGAAATCCTCATAGCAAAACAACGCTTGAGTATGTCATGCTCTTTTAAACACTTTCACGGGGTGATGTCGTGTGAGGCGGGTCCTCTAAGTTTCCTAAATATGGTTGAGCGAAGCGATGGCTTGTTCATGTGTCATGCTCGTGAATGGGTGCTGCTAGTGTTGTTGTTTCTGTAAAAACAGAAGTGATCAGTGGCGAAACAAAGTTAATATAAATAATAAATATTTCCATACAATCTCACCAATTATCTAGCCCACGTTAAGTATCATGAAGAACTTGTGTTATGGATACTAGATAACGGTAGACATATTTATATACTTTTTTTGTAAATACATACTTAAACACCCAGACCAAGACAAATAGACATTTTCATGCACACACATATTTGTCTTGTCCGGGGATCGAACCCGGGAGCTCTGGCGCAGAAGGTGGGGTTAGTGCCCCTGCGCCAAACAGGTTGTCACTATCGTCGTCTCAGCCACATGACACCCACTGCGGGGTATAGGCTCCCCCAAGGATCTCCACGACGATCAGTCCTGCGCTGCCCGCATCCAGCGGCTTCCCGCGACCTTCACCAGATCGTCGGTCCACCTTGTGGGAGGCCTACCCACGGAGCGTCGTCCGGTACGCGGTCGCCATTCCAGAACCTTTCCACCCCAACGGCCATCGGTTCTTCTCGCTATGTGTCCCACCCACTGCCACTTCAGCTGAGCAATCCTTCGAGCGATGTCAGTAACTTTAGTTCTCCTGCGGATCTCCTCATTTCTGCTTTGATCACGCAGGGAAACGCCGAGCATAGCTCTCTCCATTGCTCGCTGAGTTACCTTGAGCCTCCTTATCAGACCCATAGTTAGCGACCACGTTTCACTGCCGTAAGTCATCACTGGCAACACACACTGGTCGTAGACTTTCGTCTTGAGACACTGAGTATGACATAGGAATTCGACATACCTTTGAAGAATTCGTAACTTCCTGCGGAGGTAAGAAAAGCTATCATATAGTGAGCGTAATTTTAATTTTGTGAGTCTTTTTTATATCATATATCTTTTTTCAAAACAAAGTGTTTAAAGGTTTTATTATAGTAGAACTTTAACACTAGGTCGCCCCTTTCGGACACAGCAATTAAAACGATTAGTACAAGAACGTGGTTTTGCGGGATCCCAGTTAAAAATATAAGAAAGTACTAATAAGTACAGTCACCATCAGAAAAATCGCACCTTTTTAAAAACCCACTTTTAAACTTAGTTAAACCTTATTTGAAATTAATTTATGAGAGAAATGTTGAATATCATTTTTGAAAGGTAACGAAAAGGAGTACACAAAACATTTTTTTATTAAAATAAAACAAAAAAAGGATAAAGATTCCAAAAAAATAACACTACATAATTATGTTGTTTGTATTAAAACAACTTATTAAATACTTTTTTTAACGGTTAGATAACAAATTACCCTCTATTGAACCTGCATTGACCCTTTTACTCTTTGACACCCAAAAATCGTAGCGCAATTCGGCTGGTCTGCAAGTCAAGTTTCTTAGATTATATATAAAAAATTTGCAAGAAATAAAAAAATGCTTCTATGCTTCTGACATCAGTAAAAGGTTTTAATCGTTCGTTAAAGTGCTTGTTAACAGCTTTTTGTAATTTATCTTTAATTCAAATAGGAATCTATCATCATTAGTACACAAATCCAAAACAATTAACGTTTAAACACTCAAATATTCCTCTAAAGTCTTGAAGACTTAAACAAAAAAGTTTTAAGCACTTAATTATTCTTCATGCAAATTAAACATCGCGATTTCAGAAAGAGTTTGGACATCTTCAAAACTTTGGCGTAGGGTCTGGAGTCTCCTAAATTACGCCTTTACGCCTTACATAATAAGGTCCAGTTTGTCGGAGCGCCTTATAGAATTTCTTTTAACTTACAAGAATCTGTCAGAACGTGTGAAATATTAACTTATAGTCAACAAAATGCAAGGCGGTCGCATAACTGAATAAAAATGTTACGAGATACATTATGAAGCTTGCAAATTTTAAAAGTTTTGAAAGCAGAAAGCGCATTTGCTTGGCATATTCTGGAATAGGTGTTACTTCTGGCAATATTTCACTATTATAGTATTACTAGTTTCCGCCCGCAGTTTCACCTGCGTGGTTCCCGTTCCCGTGGGAATATCGGGATAAAAAGTAGCTTATGTTACCTCCGTCCATACAACTTACTCTATTTTTATTTTTTAAATAGAAAAATATTGGAAAAATCGACTCGGCCACGAGTGAATTCTCAGATGGGACTCAAACCCACGACATTTAAAAATCTTGTCCAATACTCTAACCTCTGAGCTACCGAGAACTCTATGCTAAAAATTAAGTCGATTGGTTGCTTGTTAGGGCGTCAAGAAAGGACAAACAAACGCACATTCGCATTGATAATATTGATTAGAATTACACCTTTACTCATAGGTGCTTCTATAAATGCGAATGTAAATGTAGGTATGTCTATTTGTTACTTTTTAACCTGAACTACTGTATCAATTTACAAACTTCTAGTACAAAGACAGTTAGAACTTCTGAGATTGATTGATCAATAGTTATGTCTTTACTGTGCCCTTTACAACCGACTTCTAAAAAGGAGTAGGTTCTCAATACGGTTGGTATGTTGTTTTTTATGTAGGTATGTACACCGATTACGCCAAGATTTCTGGTCTGAATTAAGTGATTCTTTTTATAACTTCTTAATTTTGCATTTTACAATGCTATTTTTATGTGATAAATATTAAACAAGAAAATATACTAGAAAAAAGCAACTAGTCTCATGTCGCCCTGACGGGATTCGAACACGCATCCTTGGGATTCCGGCCCAATGCACTAACCAATTATGCTACAGAGACCTATGAGGACACGTCGAACTTTTCTAGTATATTCACCGTTCTACGGTGTTGGCCACCGTCGCTTCATCAATGAGAGAAATATCCTCGCATTCGAAAGAAACATCTTTACAGATGTTTGACTATCGATTAAGATGAAGCAGCCATCTAATTATAACTTTTTAATTTTGCATTTTATAATGCTATTTTTATGTGATAAATATTAAACAAGAAAATATACTAGAAAAAAGCAACTAGTCTCATGTCGCCCTGACGGGATTCGAACCCGCATCATTGGGAGTCCGGCCCAATGCACTAACCAATTATGCTACAGAGACCTATGAGGACACGTCGAATTTTTCTAGTATATTCACCGTTCTACGGTGTCGGCCACCGTCGCTTCATCAATGAGAGAAATATCCTCGCATTCGAAAGAAACATCTTTACAGATTTTTGACTATCGATTAAGATGAAGCAGCCATCTAATTATAACTTTTTAATTTTGCATTTTACAATGCTATTTTTATGTGATAAATATTAAACAAGAAAATATACTAGAAAAAAGCAACTAGTCTCATGTCGCCCTGACGGGATTCGAACCCGCATCCTTGGGAGTCCGGCTCAATACACTAACCAATTATGCTACAGAGACCTATGAGGACACGTCGAATTTTTCTAGTATATTCACCGTTCTACGGTGTTGGCCACCGTCGCTTCATCAATGAGAGAAATATCCTCGCATTCGAAAGAAACATCTTTACAGATTTTTGACTATCGATTAAGATGAAGCAGCCATCTAATTATAACTTTGTAATTTTGCATTTTACAATGCTATTTTTATGTGATAAATATTAAACAAGAAAATATACTAGAAAAAAGCAACTAGTCTCATGTCGCCCTGACGGGATTCGAACCCGCATCCTTGGGAGTCCGGCCCAATGCACTAACCAATTATGCTACAGAGACCTATGAGGACACGTCGAATTTTTCTAGTATATTCACCGTTCTACGGTGTTGGCCACCGTCGTTTCATCAATGAGAGAAATATCCTCGCATTCGAAAGAAACATCTTTACAGATGTTTGACTATCGATAATTGGTCAGTGCATTGGGCCGGACTCCCAAGGATGCGGGTTCGAGTCCCGTCAGGGCGACATGAGAGAAGTTGCTTTTTTCTAGTATATTTACTTGATTAAAAATGATCACACAAAAATAGCATTGTAAAATGCAAAATTAAAAAGTTATAAGTAGATGGCAGTTTCATCTTAATCGATAGTCAAACATCTGTAAAGATGTTACTTTCGAATGCGAGGATATTTCTCTCATTGATGAAACGACGGTGGCCAACACCGTAGAAAAAGGTGAATATACTAGAGAATTTCAACGTGTTCTCGTAGGTCTCTGTAGCATAATTGGTCAGTGCATTGGGCCGGACTCCCAAGTAGAGATGTGCCGTTGCCGGCAATATTGCCCTTAGTGGGAATATTGCCGGCAACGCTGCCGGCAAGATTGCCCTAAGTGGAAATTTTGGGGAACATTGGCTAAATATAGGAAATATTGGATAGATTTTACTACCTATCTCATAAAATAAAGGTATCTAAGCGTGTTAAATAAGATCTATTTAAAAAATATATATCCTATATACAAACTGCCAATGTTGCCGGAATATTACCAGCAATATTGACGGCAATATTGCTGGCAAAATTGCCCAAGTATATTTTTTATACTAAATTTCTTGCGTTAGGAGAGAAATAGTTACAATTTCAAATAGGTAATGTGAAAGAAAAAACAATTAACACTTTTATGGTAAATTTGTTTATTCCAAACCACACAAATGATTACAAATCAGGTTTTATTGATATAATTACTTTGACGAGATTTATCAGACTTATTGATTACAAGTTTACATTGATTTTGTCAGTTAAAATTAAAATAAAAGAGTTAAAATATAAATTAACGATGAATATAGAAAATAACATGGTTTTCCACTTTGTAACAACTTTAATTAAGAGATAATACCTAATCATGTTCATCAATAATCTGTTGAAAGCAAGGCTAAAGACCCGAGAGCTAAGCTTACCCGACACTTCACCGAAGATATCCTGGACGTCAGCCTGTACGAGATTAGTATGGCTCTCAAACAGCTCAAAAACAACAAGGCGGCGGGTGATGACGGAATCACTACAGAACTTCTGAGAGCGGGCGACAAGCCGATACTCAAAGTCCTCCAGAAACTTTTCAATTTCGTCATTGTCGAGGGCAAAACGCCGAGGGCATGGAATATAAGTGAGGTGATTTTGAGGTGTTCTTCAAAAAGGGAGATAACACCCGTTCATCTCACTTCTAAGCCATATCTATAAGTTGTTTTCGAGAGTCATTACGAATCGTCTCGCTCGCAGGTTCGACGACTTCCAGCCTCCCGAACAAGCCGGGTTCCAAAAAGGCTTTAGCACCATAGACCCCATCCATACGCTGCGGCAGGTTATACAGAAGACCGAGGAGCATAATCTGCCACTTTGCTTGGCGTTTGTGGACGATGAGAAAGCCTTCGATTCGATAGAGACCTGGGCGGTGCTGCAGTCTCTCCAGAGGTGCCAAGTGTACTATAGGTATATCGAGATATGTTAAGGTAAGTACCTTACGATCGGTCGTCGATACGTCGGTCCGATTACAGAACCAGAGCACAAGTCCCATCCAACTGCAGCGAGGTGTGAGACAGGGAGACGTCATTTCTCCGAAACTGTTCACAGCTGCGTTGGAGGACATCTTTAGGCTCTTGGACTGGAAAGGACTCGGCATCAACATTAATGGCCAGTATCTGACACACCTTCGTTTTGCCGATGATATAGTCCTTATGGCTGAGACCTTGAAGGACCTGAACACAATGCTCGAAGATCTCCGTAGTGCTTCCCAAAGAGTGGGTCTTAGGATGAACATGGATAAGACGAAAATTATGTCGAATTCCCATGTTGTACCCACTCCAGTTCACGTTGGGAACACTACACTCGAAGTTGTTGACCACAACGTTTACCTTGGACAGACAATCCAGTTAGGTAAGTCCAACTTCGAGAAAGAGATCTCCCGCCGAATCCAACTCGGTTGGGCAGCATTCGGGAAGCTCCGTAAAATATTCGCGTCCAACTTACCGCAGTGTCTCAAGACGAAAGTCTATGACCAGTGTGTATTGCCAGTGATGACTTATGGTAGTGAAACGTGGTAGCTAACTATGGGTCTGCTAAGAAAGCTCAAGGTCACCCAGCGTGCAATGGAGAGGGCTATGCTCGGCGTTTCCCTACGTTATCGAATCAGAAATGAGGAGATCCGTAGGAGAACTAAAGTAACTGACATCGCTCGAAGGATTGCTCAGCTGAAGTGGCAGTGGGCGGGACACAGGGAGAAGAACCGATGGCCGTTGGGGCGGAAAGGTTCTGGAATGGCGACCGCGCACAGGACGACGCTCCGTGGATAGGCCCCCGACAAGGTGGACCGACGATCTGGTGAAGGTCGCGGGAAGCCGCTGGATGCGGACTGCGCAGGATCGATCGTTGTGAAGATCTTTGGGGGAGGCCTATACCCAGCAGTGGGTGCCATGTGGCTGAGACGACGACGACGAAGTCCAACTTCGAGAAAGAGATCTTCCGTCGAATCCAACTCGGTTGGGCAGCATTCGGGAAGCTCCGTAAAATCTTCGCGTCCAGCTTACCGCAGTGTCTCAAGATGAAAGTCTATGACTAGTGTGTGTTGCCAGTGATGACTTACGGTAGTGAAACGTGGTCGCTAACTATGGGTCTGACAAGAAAGCTCATGGTCACCCAGCGTACAATGGAGAGGGCTATGCTCGGCGTTTCCCTACGTGATCGAATCAGAAATGAGGAAATCCGTAGGAGAACTAAAGTAACTGAAATCGCTCGAAGGATTGCTCAGCTCAAGTGGCAGTAGGAGCGAGAAGAACCGATGGCTTTTTTTTCTATAAACTTATACGTTATATTTTCACATTGCTCCTCCAAAATTTCTTTGGATGTGGTGTTATGCAGCACTCGACCAATTTCGCTCAAAGCTTGATGTACTAAATGTATTGTCCCATAGTCACCTTAAACCGACAACTATTCATCATGAATGCGACAGACAGGCCCCTATGTAGGGGATGCCTGGACGCAGAGAAAACAGCCGCCCACGTGATCCTGGAGTGCGTGGGTTTGGCCGCAAAACGGGCAGAAATCCTCAAAGAGGTGAGGTCGCTGAGAAGAAGAAGCCTGTGAACGCCCCAGGAGGCTTCTGACTTCTGAAAGGAGCTGGGATTGACTAGCCATACCGATGCTATGTTCACGCATAACGGACCAAATGGGAGTTTAAATGCGGAGAAAAGAGCCAATCACCAATACCAATACCAATAATAGTCACCTTCCAATTTAGTTATCCAATGCACAACAGATTTAATAATATCAAAATGTTTATATATGTTTGTCCAAGTATTCTCATCTAAAAGCATTGTTTTAAATTTTTGCATCTCTATTTTCTTTATTAACAACCATTATTTGTAAGACTATTTTTAACTGCATAAAATTGTTTAGATACTTTTTAAACCGAGAGTTTCGATTACCGTCATAATTTATGAAGTAGAATGAAATAATGTTTTCTATTATTTTTTACAGTGTAGTGGAATAACTAATTCTAAGTTTATTTACTTAACAATCAGAATGTTTATATAATAAAGCTATTTAAATGGATTGGCAATATTGCCAATGTTCCCGGCAAAATAGAATTTTACCGGCAGTGGCAAGATTGGGAATATTGCCGGCAATCGGTAATTTACCACTTGGCACATCTCTACTCCCAAGGATGCGAGTTCGAGTCCCGTCAGGGCGACATGAGAGAAGTTGCTTTTTTCTAGTATATTTACTTGATTAAAAATGATCACACAAAAATAGCATTGTAAAATGCAAAATTAAAAAGTTATAAGTAGATGGCAGTTTCATCTTAATCGATAGTCAAACATCTGTAAAGATGTTTCTTTCGAATGCGAGGATATTTCTCTCATTGATGAAACGACGGTGGCCAACACCGTAGAAAAAGGTGAATATACTAGAGAATTTCAACGTGTTCTCGTAGGTCTCTGTAGCATAATTGGTCAGTGCATTGGGCCGGACTCCCAAGGATGCGGGTTCGAGTCCCGTCAGGGCGACATGAGAGAAGTTGCTTTTTTCTAGTATATTTACTTGATTAAAAATGATCACACAAAAATAGCATTGTAAAATGCAAAATTAAAAAGTTATAAGTAGATGGCAGTTTCATCTTAATCGATAGTCAAACATCTGTAAAGATGTTTCTTTCGAATGCGAGGATATTTCTCTCATTGATGAAACGACGGTGGCCAACACCGTAGAAAAAGGTGAATATACTAGAGAATTTCAACGTGTTCTCGTAGGTCTCTGTAGCATAATTGGTCAGTGCATTGGGCCGGACTCCCAAGGATGCGGGTTCGAGTCCCGTCAGGGCGACATGAGAGAAGTTGCTTTTTTCTAGTATATTTACTTGATTAAAAATGATCACACAAAAATAGCATTGTAAAATGCAAAATTAAAAAGTTATAAAAAAAACTACGTTAATTAGTTTTTGAAGTCGATTTTGTTACGTAGTTTTTTATCTTCAACTTTCATCAACATATTTTCGTTTAGCGGATTCAATTATTGAATGCTTTGACGTCAACGTAGTTATTTGTGTTTCTGTCAGCATATTTCAACGTCATAGCGCATGCATGAATCAAGGGCTTGCATCACGTGCGCTGTTGATGATGAACAAAAAAGAGGACAGTGTTGACACTTTGGAGAGTGTGCGGGAGAACTGCAGGATCTAGTTCCTCCAGCCTCTTTTCACCATCGGGGTACCAGACGCAGGTAAGCTTATCACCTATACGTCATAGACATTTCAATGGTCCGTACCAAGCGCTTTACTGATACATATTTTATGCGAACCGCTAAGGAATGAAATGCGCTGCCTGCTCATGTGTTCCCCGATTCCTACAAGTTTATTTCAAGGCGAGAGTAAATAGGCATTTCCTAGGCAAGTATGTAACATCCTAGGCCATAATAATATCCTGTTTCCTGACAAGATGGTGGTCAAATACTTTTCCAGTATTGAATAAAAAAAATAAGGGCAAACACATAAGGTTTTCATACGTACATCTTATGTTTTGGCGCGCACTGTTGAAATAAAACAACTTTTACGGATGACCAGCCATCCCGTGACCACGGCAGCTGTAAAGGTGCCGAAACGTCGGAAAAATCAAAAAACCCCTAAAAAACCTAAAAATACGGACAATTACAACTTAGTTCGTGGAAATATAGCGCGTTTGATATCCGTAAAAGTTGTTTTATTTCACATATTGTTTTCTTTTTGAATTCATGAAATTAAGTGAATATACATATAGTACCTTATAAAGCGAACGAAGTTAATGCTAGTCGCTTAGTAAGCTCGCTAAGAATGCTCGGTAAGTAAATTACAAATCAACTTCATCGTATTCTTTATTCAGATTCCAGTCATCATCAGCTATTATAAAATGTAACAGGCCAAACGGAAAATCGGTAAGTATTAAATACATAAACAAAAGCCGATTTATTATTAGTGACACCGAAACCAATATTAATGAAAAACAATATAAAAATCTAATTGTTCACTTTGTAATCGAACGAACAAAAAACATTGCCGACAATAATTTGTCGAGTTATTATTGTCCCTTTGTTCACACTTTTGTTTTAATTATAAAGTAGGCATTTTCCTTACATTTCCTTACGTTGGCGATGTTTAAATAGCCCAACATTGCTTATTTAGATGCTCAATTGTTTGAATTAAAGCTTTGATCTTTTGTTTTGTTTATGTACTGTTTAATTTGATTCTTGTTCCTTATACAAGGTACCTTTAATAAGGTACTTTGATAATTTATATACTATTTATTGTTACCCAAAAATGTAGGTATATTCTATCTTATATTATAAATGTGAAAACTGTGAAACTTGTTTCTCAATCACGTAAAAACGGCTCAATGGATTTGGAATGGATTTAAGTTTGTCACACAGATAGTCTATTACCTTGATACATTTTTATCCCGATATCTTATGGGAACTGGCACTACGCGGGTGAAACAAACGAGCGGCCCGAGCGGCCACTATAATCCTACTAATATTATAAATGTGAAAGTATGTCAGTTTGTTTGTTTGTTACTCTTTCACGCAGAAACTACTGAATGAATTTTGATGGAATTCGGCACACAGATAGTAGCCTGGATTAAAACATAGGCTTCTTTTTATCCCGATATACCCATGGGAACAGAAACTGCGGGCGTAGCTAGCAAAATATAGCCTTATAACAAACTAGAGGCCGGGCGCGGTTTCACCCGCGTGGTTCCCGTTCCCGTGGGAATTTTGGGATCATTTATAGCTTATGTTACTACTTGGGGTCTAAGGATTCTCTATACCAAATTTCGTCAAAATCGGTCCAGTAGTTTTTGAGTTTATTCGTTACATACAAAAATACAAATCTTTCCTCTTTATAATATTAGTATGGATTATAGCATAGATATCAGTCTTAAATAGATTATTCATGTGAACTAAGTTTTTCAAAGCCAGGTCATGATTATGCACAGTCGACAGTACGTCGGACTTTACACATTTTTTTTTCTGAACGAGACGGTTAGCTCTTACCCTTTATCATACCTGATGCTTAGTATTGATAAGGCTGAAGATGGAAGCAAGCCTCTCCCGGAATCCTCAATTACCGAGGAACTGGCTATCTTATCTCTAACTGCCGGAACACAACAATGCTGAAAACATTATTGTTATGGCGTCAAACTTAGATAAGATGGTGGTAGCTAGCCAGGCAGACTTACAACGAGTCCTACCACCAACCAAACCCAATACAATATGTACACCCGCTGGGAATCGAACCCGGGACCCCTGGGTCTGATACCGGTGGTTGTACCACTAGACCACAGAGGCGGTTAGACCACAGAGGCGTTTGCACTACAAAAACGTCGTTATTACAAGCGATACTGTAAGCGCGTCATAAAATACTTTTACCATACGAAGTGAGACTTTGACATGTGTACTAAAACTTTGCGAATAAAAATATTATTAACTCTGCAACTTTTGATTTTCCGCAATACGTCAGACTCCGTCACAAATGTTGGCACATTTTACGAGATATTTCAGGCAAGTTCAAGCAAAGTTTCAGTAATATTACCCGTCGGGATTCGAGCGGACGACCTTGTCACCACAGAACATAATGAGCGAACAGAGAAAAGTTTGTAAACATGGTATCGCAGAACGGATTACAGTAATGTACCTATTTAAAATATTTCCTTATTTTTTAATACCTAATGCTATTGGTATAGATTAGTACATTATTAGGGTACGATGAGGCTGACATTACCTGTGGTAAAAGTCCCTAAATAATAAATGAAAAGAAAAAAAAAATCTTTAATAAAAAAATAAAAATCGATTGAGAAAAGTAAAAAATACTTAACCCTTTTCGAGGGGGTGCTAACAAAGGCATCGATAGTGCATTCCACATTGCACTAAAATAAATGCCTACTCTTGTTTTTTCTTGCGTTGGCTGACATGGCATCGATTCCATCATCTAACTTTATTTGTGCTGTTTCGAGTAAAAATTGATTTGAAGTCTGTTAAAATATTATATGAAACAGCTATGTTTTTTAGATTTCAGTGTGGTTTCCATAAAAAGTATCTGGTTCGAATAGATGAGTCCTACAAATGGGTATTTGGTATTAGAAAAAGATAAAATATCTATGTTTAAGTTATCTATATATTTATTTTGCTATATATTTTGTTTGACGAGCATCATCAAATCATCAAAATCGAGAATCAGCAAATGGTGGTGATGCGAATATTTTTGGGGCGGAATCATTTTCTACAGTTTTAAATTTTTTTCAGAAACTGGCATACTCAGCACAATCGGTGTCCCTACTACGTATTGCATAAAAAGGCAGAAGTTCACTTTTCCTTAAGATATTATGTTTTTATTATTAAAAAAAAATTAAAAGAAAAAGTTTCAGACTGTAAGCTTTGACTCTGTTCGACTTATTACTTCTGTAGTCCCTGTCTTATGTTCACCGACGTTAACGAAGTAGTTATAAATACAATATTCGGGGTGTGATGGACAGTTCTGGAATAAAGTTGAAGTTGTTCCATTGAAGCGGTGATTACGTAAATACTTGGGGTTTTAGTTCCAACCGTCGCGGTGATAAGTACCCTGATGGTTCAAGTGTTATTAAGAAAGTCATTGTGTGGTGCTTGGTTAAGCAATTTTGTTTCTTACTAGATAAACTATGTTGTCTCTTAGTTATTAAATGTTTTTGATGGGTCTTAAGCACTTCGATTTTAAATATTAGAATTTTCAGAATCAGAACCATAATTTTATTTATTTTAGTAAGTCACGACGAAGCACATTACATAACAGTTTAAAATACGAACTAAAATAGTGGTCCAAGAAAAAAGGAAAACAAAAAAATACTAAAGACGGAGCAGTACACTGAGTAAAACGCCATCTCGCGATCAAAATCCTATTTTATAAGAATACGAATTTATAAGAATAGAACTTAGACCGTTTCACTTCAGATTCAGTGAAGAACTTAAATAAGTTTAAGTGATGTCTGCATCTTCAAATAAACTCGCAAGGTGTTTCCCAAACACCACTCATGTTTTTAACTCCAGTTAAGTAAGCAGTTCACTTTACAAGCTTCTTCGGGGGTTCTGTCGAGTGCTTTTATACTTGCCTGCTACATTTTGAACACTTGTATCCGCTTTCGAATTGTCGGTGCTTAGGGTAATGTCAGAATAAAATGTACTTGTATCGAACGACCAATTTAAAAAATTCTGCTGTAAGATTTTAAAAAATAACAATAGAAAATGTATTGAGAACTATTTACTACGTAACATTGCCTGGAATTTTGTGAAACATCCGTTTGAAATGAAAACTATGAATCTGACGTTTAGACAAAGGATTTTTCTACACTCAAAGGTGAGATCACAGATTATTAAATAGTCACTTGTAAGATTTAGATAAGATTGGGTGAGATTATTATGATCTAATCTGATCTCATTTTAACATACATAGCCAATATTACCGCTGAATGCGGGCAGCGAAGGACCGATCGTCGTGGAGATCCTTGGGGGACGCCTATACCCAGCAGTGGGTGTCATGTGGCTGAGACGATGAACGATCCAATATTTATCAAAGCAAGTAACATAATATAATTCTATTGCGGTTTGGCAGAGCATCAGAGTAGTTTGATAGTATGGACTTCACTCTCATAGCCACATATTAACGACGCCACATTTGGGATTTTTTTGGTTTTAACTTTATATATAATTCCATTTTTAATGTCCCCACTGCTGGAGCACTGGCCTTCCTTACACATGGATAAGGAGAATGGGCCATAACCCACCACGCGGGCCCAATGTTGATTGATGGGGTTCAACCGGGTTGGTTCCGAAGAACGGAGGAGCTCGAGATAGTAAATTATGGGTCACCCATCACGTGACTGATCATTGCGAAAGTTGCTTAACCTCAACAATCGCAGGTCGAGTGCGCGAACCACTGCGCCGCGGGCTCCTCAACTACTACTAGGTCTCAACTAGGTGCTTATTCGATCCTTTTCATGTTCGGTATCCCAGGATATCCTTTCCGTCTGAAATTGAACAAAGTCCCCGCATTTTATGAGTGTAATCTTTCCAACCGAGCAGATTACGTGCAGACTTAGACCACTTCGCACCGAGCTGCAAAGTCGAGCAGATCTGGAATATTTCCAGGGTGCTTAACTAGAATGATCCGACTAAACTGGCAAATAAAACTCGCCTCTGCTAACGAAACTTTACATGAATAATAGGGTTGGGGTTGTTTTGTAAAGGTTTGATTATCGATGCAATGTTAGGGTGCTGTTTGTGATTTATGTAATTACTAGCTTCCGCCCGCGGTTTCACAACGTGGTTCCCGTTTCAGTGGGAATATCGGGATAAAAAAAATTAAATGTATAAATCAAAGCTATGTACTATCTGCTGTGTTGCTGTGTAGTGTCGGCATAGAATAGCACTACCCCCTCTCATCCCGTGGGTGTCGTAAAAGGCGACTAAGGGACTCAGCCTTCAGGAGACGGGCAGCAGCGTCTCCTACAAACTTGGCCATACTGCTATCGCCAACCCGCCTGCCAAGCGTGGCGATTATGGCAAACCCCCCCTTTTGGGGGAGACCTATACCCAGCAGTGGGTGTTATGTGGCTGAGACGACGATGTACTATCTCTGTGCCTAAGTTCATCCAAATTCGTTCAGTAGTTTTAGCTTGAAAGAGTAATAAACAAACAGACTGACATTCTTTTGCAATTAAAATATTACTTAAGTAGGAATAAGTAGGATGATGACTAAATATATACCTCTACGTACCTTCTACGTCTGCATTAAACAGTTCAATTCAAAGACAACATTTCCTTTTACAAATTTATCGTCTATATTTGTTTCCTGCTGGTAGAAAGAACAAGCGCAAGGAATTTCTCATCTTTAACAACGGCATGTGTACTTTTATTTGGCATGTTATCAAACATAAATCGAAACAAAAAAAATATAAAATAAAGGTTTTTTTATAGCCAAACCTAAAATGTTACAACCTTTTTTTTCAGTTTTTATTGAAATTACCTTGAACAATTTTCAGTTTCAGTTATCGATATATCATTTTTACAACACTATGAGCAGTTTGAAACATTTTGTGGGAACAGTCCGTTATTTTTTTCAGTTCCCATGGGGCCGAGACGGAAATATTTTTGCATAAAATTTTCATTTGCAGACCGATGTCACGAGTTGTGTTTTTTTAGTTTATTAATGTTTATTATGCAAATGCCGTTTTTAATTTCTCCTTGTTGTACGAGTAATATCAAATCTAAGTGTAAAATATTTACTATTATCTATAGGTATATTAGTTATCCATGTAACACATTTAACACAGGTTGCTTGGGTATGTCATGCTCTCTGTAAACATTTCTGCGGTGGTGTCGTGTGAGGCGGGTCGCTACGTTCCCTAAAATATGGTTGAGCGAAGCGATGGCTGGTTCATGCGTCATGCTCGTGAACGGGTGCTGCCAGCGGGATGGGTCTGCTCATGTTTGCTTGTGTTAAAATGTGTAGAGATATATGTTGTTTTGATTTTATGTTATTTATGATGTTTTGAGTTGAGATGCGTGGCACTGCTTGATCAGGGTAAACAAAGCTAAATAATGTTTTCAATTATTCCAAATATATAAAAGCTTTTTTTATTTATTTTTTTAACTTTAATTACGATTGAGATTGTGACCCAGCTGATGCGTCTTCTAGTGACATTGTAGGTTGTGTTGTGTCTTACATTAAGGCACTTTTATCTTTCTTTTTTTGCTGTTGCCATTGTGTTTTTTTATATTTATGCAGCTTAACATAAGTACCTGAAGTACGTCATGCTCACTCAAACGTTTCTTCGGCGGTGTCGTGTGAGGCGGGTCATTACGTTCCCTAAAATATGGTTGAGCGAAGCGATGGCTGGTTCATGCGTCATGCTCGTGAACGGGTGCCGCCAGCGGAAATGGGTCTACCTCAGTCTGCTTATCTTAATGCTGTGCTTAAAGCCTAAATATTTTTATCTAAAATAAATTGATACTGACCTGTATGTACCTCACAACTTGCAGTGTAGTAGTCTTGTGGTGCGGGAAATGTTGTAATGTATGATAGACAAGTCTTTCTTTGCCAGTTAAAAATTGTTTACGTTTACAATAACCATAAAATGTAATATTTTCATTAGTATTTTCCTTTTGTGATGGAAATTGACCTTACTGATATGTTAAGGTCACTTTTCAATTTGACGACTCTGTATGAAATAAAACAGGGAGAAAAAAACAGCCCTTGACGAGTTTCTTGCCGGTTCTTCTCGTTACAAGGTCTCCCGCCGTAGGGTTTGTGAACCGATGGCGTAGCTTCTTTGACGTTCATAAGTGCTTGTAACAGCCTAGACTGAATAAATGATATTGATTTTGATTTTGATTTTGATGGGGGACAAATAAATAAATAAAAAAGATAGGATTTTTGGGAAAATGTGAATTGCGTTAGTAACATTGGATATTCTTTATTCTGATTGGTTTATTTCAAGTTATTAAAGTTTAGTTTTAAGATTAAAAAAATATATTGAACTGTTGTTTCTTACTAAATCTCAGTAAGATTTGGCGCTTGATAACCTATAAAAATGTATAACACTAAACTTTCATGGTCACCATGGTCACCATTATTAGGAATAACGGGATTTTTACCATGTTTGTATTTGCTTGCGAGTCCCCGATATTTCGGCGCAGTTGCATGCGCCGTGATCACGGAGCGGAGTAACTCCGTGAACAAATACAAACATAGTAAGAATCTCGTTATACCTAATAATGGTGACAAAGGCCATAAAAGTTTAGTGTTATAAATTTTTCCCGTTTTCCTAATAATGATAGTTATAAAAAATAATTAGATAAGTACTTTATTTTTGGGGAAGTTATTCCTCATCCGCATACACAGGAAGAGCAAACAGGTAGAATAATTCGACTTAAAATACGACTGAAGGCAGTTTACACCAGAAACAAGGTTTGAATATTAAACGCTGATAATCCGGAGCATTTTTCACCCGGCCCGCCATCGCCACCAGAAGGGTTAATTTCCCTTTGAGTTCCTTTCTTTTTTGGCTTTTGGGCTTGTTCTGAGGCATACCGGATTCCGTATCTAAGCATAATTGCATATTTGCGATTTTTATTTTTATTATAATTTAGTTGGTTCTAAAACAAATGCTTAGGCTCTCGGAATCAGATCAATGTAAGTACTTATGTGATTTGGTAAAAAAATAGAAGCTGCTAATCAAACTTCAATTTCTTCAAATAAAGCGAAACCGAGTTTAAATAAATCACAAGAAATTCTTTAAAGTTTTAATATTAAAAAACCAGATAGGTACTATAGTTCGGTATAGGTTAATCGCAGCTCACAGGTATAACAATGTAGAATAATCAACTTTTTATATAACCAAAAGCGATTTACACCAGAAAAGAGGTAAAACATTAAACGCTGATAATCCGGTGCATTTTTCACCCGGCCCGCCGCCAGTTGGGTTAATTTCCCTTTGGGTCGACGCGGCCCGCTCTGAGGCATAATTTTATATTTAAGTGCTAAACCAGCATCTTATTTTTACTGTTTTCTGCACCACTAGCGGAAGTGCGGTTATGGATGGCGTAATATGTTTTTCTTGTTGGCAATGGCACAGATAAGTTTGAGATTAAGATTTAAAAAGTAAGCGAGGATGCATTATTTACCTGTAGGTAAGTAGGTATATTTTTAATATCTTTTGAATTGTAGCGATGTTATTATAATAATTTACAAAAATTCTTACACATACTGAACCAGTTAACAATTATTATAAATTATAATAATTGTGTAAAAGCTAAGTTATAATGTTACTTCACCTATTATTTCCTTAGAATGCTTTTACCTCTCCTTCTTAGTACATCTGTCAAGAGGCCACAAAGGGCAGGTACCTTAACCGATGTAGCTACATGAAAACGTTCTTAGAAAACCATCCTTAATTTTTGAGCAATTTTGAACTGCATTCACCGATTGTGAAAAAAAGAAATAAAGTCAAAAGAAAATTTTCAGTTTTCAAAAATTTTTTTTATGCCTAGCTATCCTGTTTCTTGTGAGGATCAAAACACTTAAAGATTCCTACTGCGGTATGCGTACTAGAAAAGTTAGAAATCGCGAAATATTATTTCCATTTGTTCGCTAAGAATTCCCACAGAATTCTGTTAAAAAAGCTTGACAGATATAGGATCAGGGCAGGGGCGTGCATTCCATATAGGCAAATACCACACTCAAATACCTCATTCAAAACCTAAATACAATAACTTTTAAAGTTATTTTATTTTAGTTTAAACTTCTATTCAACACTCACCCACTAAGATTTTCCTTACGCTAAATACTGAATACCTACCGGTAGGCAGTCTCGATATTGCCTACTCGAAACAATCAGCGTTTCATACAAGAATACAACTTATTTAGAAAAAGTATTGCTCAAGTATAAACCGCCCACGGCAAGAAGGGCGCTATTTGTAAGTGTAACGTTCTAGCTTAAACTTCCGGAATATATCAGTATAAAGTAAGCAAGCTTACCTGACGAATGAATTTGGTCGCGAATTATTTTGTTGAGGAGTTATTTTAAAACTATCATATTTCCTAAGATATTCATTAAAATTATTATGATGTAAAGGACAATTTCGTTCAAAATTAAATACTTGTTGGTTTGGCGATTATTTAACATCATTTAATTTCACTCAAAAAAGAGGTTTGATTGGTGAACTGCTCTTTTGCGCCACCTGGTGTGATATCTGTGAACCTGCCGGATGGCCAATCTGCCACGGTCCCAATGCCGTGAAGAATGACAAAACAAAAGAACATTTTGGCGGGCTCTCGTTTTTTGTTTATATAAAATAAAAAGGTCTCTGGAACGCATGATAATAAATTATAATTCTCCTCCGCTAATTAATAATTAAATATTGGACTTCGTGTCTTTTTACGCTTTATTCGCTACTATAGTGTGTGTGAAGTGCATCTTTACAAACCCGCCATAAGATACAGAAGATGTTGATTTATGTAACGGACTATTTGGACAATTGGTGACCGGTCGTGTCGGCTCCTGGCCGTCGTGTCTGAAGGTGGATGAGCGGAGGAACATCAGGTAAGCGCTTGAGGCATTGCGCCATATTTTGCCCTTTACTGAGTGTATTCATTATTTGATGTTAACCTCTCCCTAAGCCGTCGTTATCAACCCTATATAGAAACCGTTAGATCCCCGCATTTTCAGGTGGTAGCTATTTACACGCTTCACCACTTTTTTTGGTCCTTTTCGAGCCTGGATGCTCCTTATTTTCTTTTACATAGACCTCATTACGTAGGTTCTATTCCCGCGAAATCACTTTACGTACTTTTTGGTAAAGTGACGCTTTATTTACCCGCGATCAACATTATAAGTTAATTTACTACAATAATTGATCATATTTAACCCGCCTTTTACATTAAAATCCATAATTATAACATTAATTGCATTCCTACTAAAGTGACGCCATAACACCTTTACAATTTAAGGTAACCCGCCCGCCATCTTACTTGTCCCGTGCAATTATTTGAATAAATTGCTAATAATATTTTTTTGTATAACTTGCTTATTTCTTGCCGATAATAATGGCTACTTCGAAATCTGAAGCAAGATTAAAGTTACAAACTTCAAAAATGGAAACCATATTCGAAAGAATTAATCGTTTGTATGATTCGTCGAAAAATATTTCTGACTTTGATTCACGCGCAAATGAAAACTTTTTACGAGAAACGGAAAGTATTGATGAATTGCATACTAAGTTTGAGTCAATTGTCGACAAAATTAACGAATTGGCATTGGACGCTAATTCCGATTACAAACTCGATTACAGTTGTTTGAGTTCATTTGAAGATTTATATTCGAGTATTAAATATGTACGTAATAAGTTATTGTCTTCTAAACGTAATAATGATGAGACCTTAACCGCGTCTGTTTCTTGTACACATAATAAATTATATAAAATTAAACTTCCGCCCATCGAACTACCCTCATTTGACGGGAAAACCGAAAGTTGGCCTATTTTTTATGAAATCTTCCGCACTAATGTACATTTAAATGCACAGCTGACTGATTCACAGCGTGTGCAATATCTAATGGGAAAATTATCCCATGGTGCGCTTAAAATGACCGCAGGTATTGTACCTACGGGCGAGACATATAATATAATTTGGAACAGTCTCGTAAAGAAATATCAAGATAAACGTAATCTCGGTGTTCACTATCTTAACAATATTTTAGACGTTAAGAATTGTGCAGCAAATTCAACTAGTTTAAATTCATTTATCGAAAAATACTCATCCTCGTTAGCTGCATTAAAACAGCTAGAAATTTCGGATTTAACAGATTTTATTATTTTACAGTGTGGTTTACAGAAAATTGATTCGCAAACTTTACAAAATTTTGAAGCTTCTGTTAGCAATAAAGAAATTCCTACTTGCAATGATTTTATTTATTTTATTCAAGATCACGTTAAGGTACTCGAGCGTTCGCGAAACAATAATTCGCAGACGGTACCACGCGAGAACGCTAGTATGCAACGCAGGAATACGAATCGGGATCCTGCACCCTTTAATAGTAATGACACATTTAAATCTTTTGTTTCTAGTAATGAAAAATCACCAGCTCCTTTTATCCGCAATTCTGATCGTTGCTCCTTATGCAATAAGGTCGATCACAATAAATTATATCACTGCCCGCAATTTAAGAATGTTAGTGATCCGGAAAAACGCTTTGAAATTATTAAATCTAGGAATGGTTGCGTTAATTGCCTTAGTTTATTACATACGGTTAGTAAATGCCAATCTAAAAATGTTTGTTTGAAATGTGAAGGTCGTCATCACACTTTCTTACATTTTAATCGCGATATTAGTCATGACACTCACGTTGCTACGTCGTCAAATCGTCCTTCGCATGTGCCCGCTACATCATCGGCCAACAGTCGAACGCGCGCCCGTCCGCTGAACCCCCATACTCACCACGCGACAATCGCGACCGCGCCACAGTGTAGTGAGGCGACCAGTAACCTCACTCCGCAACTGAATACTCGTGATGCTTCGATTTCTCTTACTTCCGAGTTGAAACCTAGTAGTACTATTTTGTTATCAACGGCACAGGTTTACGCGAAATGCTACGACAGTAGTGATAAATTAATAGTTCGCTGTTTGATAGATAATGGATCACAAAATAATTTAATAACGCTGGAATGTTGCAAACGTTTGAATTTTCCGATTATTAAATTACATAACGCGTCTTTGCAAGGTGTCGGATTGACCTCGCGACCCGTTTACGGTTATATAAATTTTTATATTGAATCACGCATTAATCCGAATAATAATTATTTTATTCACGCTCTTGTAGTTGACTGTATTACAGATCGACTTCCCGCAAATTATATTGAGGTTTGCGAAGAAAATATGTCTTATTTAAATAATTTAACGCTCGCTGATTTAACTTGGAATGTACCAGGTGATATAGATGTTATATTGGGAGTACAGCTGTTTCCGTATATCTACCTAGGCGATAGGGTAGATTCGGGTAGTGGCGCTCCACCCGCTGTACTTACTAGCTTTGGTCATGTGCTCATGGGTGACGTTCCATACACTATGAGTCCTCACGCGCCGCAATCGTTGCAGCCTTATGCTTGTTTTACCGCGCTAACGCATTCCGACATTGAGTCAAGTCTGCAAAAATTCTTTGAGTTGGAAGAAGTACCTTCCAAACGCTTTCTTAGTCCGGAAGAGATCGAGTGTGAAAATATTTTTGATTCGACGTTCGCGTATCGAGATGGTAAATACTCTGTGGACTTACCGTTTTGTAAGGACCCCTCGGAGTTGGGCAACTCTCGCACAGTAGCTATACGTCGTTATAACGCTTTAAAACGTAAATTTAGACAAATAGACGGTTTACGCGAAAATTATAATAAAACAATATCTGATTATATTGATAAAGGTTATTTGTCACAGATGCCCGATTCTGAATTGATGGATGAGGGATACTATATTCCGCACCACGCAGTCGTTCGACCGGACAAGGATAGCGTTCGCGTGGTTTTAGACGCTAGCTCTAAAACGCATACTGGGGTGTCTCTCAATGACGTACTCCACGTCGGACCTAACCTGCAGGCCGATTTGTTTTCATTGTTATTAGATTTTAGGGTCTTTCCCGTAGCGATGACCGCTGATATAAAACAATTTTTTCTCCGCATTGGTGTAAATGAACACCATCGTAAATATTTACGGATATTATATCGGTTCAACGATAATGAGCCTATCCGCACTTATCATTTTAACTGCGTCCCGTTCGGATTAAAATCGAGTCCTTACTTAGCTATGCGTTCATTGCGTAAAGTGGCATCCGACCACGGCGACCGCTTTCCTAACGCTTCTAAAGTTATAGAAAGTCAATTTTTTATGGATGATTATGTTCAATCCGTTCCTGATGAAAATACCGCATTAAGTCTTTCTCATGATCTAATTGATCTATTAAAATTGGGTTCATTTGACCTTGTCAAATGGGCTAGTAACTCACCCGCTTTATTAAATACGTTACCTGATTCGCAACACTTGCCTGTGGATCTTTCCAATAAAGACAAAATTAATCATAAAATCCTCGGTTTGTCCTGGGAACCTTCCGTTGACACGTTTGCGCTAACTACTGTCGACGTTGATACAAAATGCACTAAACGCACAATTTTGTCGTTAGTCGCCCGTTTATTTGATGTACTCGGTCTGGTTGCACCCGTTGTGTTATATGCTAAACTTCTAATTAAAGAACTTTGGTTGTGTAAAATCGACTGGGACGAATCGCCTCCGAAATCTATACAAAATCGCTTTGCCGCGTTAATAAAAGATTTTTTCGCGCTCGCGACTTTGACTGTTCCGCGCCATATAGGTGTCCGCTTGGGCTGTATAGTGAACATCGTGGCTTTCTGTGATGCAAGTCTCAGCGGCTACGGTTGCTGTGTTTATTTGCACGTGACTGACGCCGCAGGTAATATTACGGTTCGTCTATTTTGCGCAAAATCTAAAGTATCTCCCGCTAAAATCACAACATTAGCTCGTTTGGAACTTGTTGCCGCTCTTCTACTTTCGAAATTAGTTCGAATTGTCAACGACACGTTGACCGCACGAGGTGTCCCTGTTGCCGAAATTTATTGTTTTTCCGATTCTACAATTGCGCTCTCTTGGATCCATTCTTCTCCTCACCGCTGGTCTATATTCGTGAGCAATCGCGTGGCCAAGATTCAAGAGAATTTACCGCCTAAATGTTTTTACCACGTGTCTGGCAAGGAAAATCCCAGCGATTGCTTGTCTCGCGGTATGCTGCCCTCTCAGCTGATCGCCCACTCACTCTGGTGGGACGGTCTCGCGTGGCTTCGTAAGCCATTATCAGAATGGCCTATTGTTCCATTTGCACCGCAAGATAGCGAAACGCTTCCAGAGATCAAGTCTTGTAGTAAAACGCTTGTCGCAGCGGTTCAATGTGAGCCCTCGGTTTTAGATAAATTACAAAAACGCGTTGCTTTTTGGAACAAATTACTTCTTATATTTGTTTTTATCCTAAAATTTACGAAACGCTTACCAGGTAATAAACCTGTAATAAATTTAAATACCGCTGAAATATTTATTGTTAAAGCCATTCAACATATACATTTTTTTCAAGATATTCAGGCGCTTAAATCTGGCGAATTACCGTCAAAGAAGTTTCAGAACTTATCAGTGTTCTTAGACACGAATGGTGTTCTCCGCGTTGGTGGTAGGCTTACCAAGTCTGACCTACCCTTTGAAGTTAAGCACCCCGCTCTTCTCCCAAAACATAATTGGATAGTTGATCTAATTATTAATCACTATCACTATACTAACTGTCACGCAGGCCCCGGACTTCTTATGTCCATTATACGTCAACGTTTCTGGATTTTGGATGCAAGGACAGTAATACGCGCTCGTTTTCGTGAATGTAATGATTGTTTCCGCTTAAATCCGAAGAACTCAACACCAAAAATGGCTGACTTACCCGCGTACCGCGTTCGCGATGCTAAGGCGTTCGTGCATACGGGTGTCGATTTCGCCGGTCCTATAAGTTATATTCCCATTCGACGTAGGGGACAACGCTCGCAAAAGGCATATATCTGTCTTTTTGTTTGCCTAGTTACAAAGGCAATTCATATAGAGTTGGTCTCAGACCTAACGTCCGATTCCTTCCTTGCAGCTTTCAAAAGGTTTATTTCACGCCGCGGGCCAGTATCCGTAATGTACTCGGATAATGGCACTAATTTCATTGGCGCCAAAGCGAAACTAGATGAAATGTATCATTTACTAATAGACTCAAAATTCCAATCTGATATTAAACGGGAACTTTTAAATCAACGTATAGAATGGAAAACGATTCCCCCTCGCGCCCACCACTTCGGAGGAATGTGGGAGTCTAATATTAAAAGTATTAAAACGCATATGTATCGAGTGGTAGGTAGACAACTTCTTACTTACGAAGAATTGCTAACAATTTTAGTACAGATAGAGTGTATATTAAATTCGCGACCGCTTAGCGTTCTATCGTCTGACCCGCACCCGGATGTGCTTACCCCCGCGCATTTTTTAATGTCTACCCCATTACGTTACTTACCTTCATCGGAATTAGCCGAAGAACGCATGCCGCTAATCAAACGCAAAGAACTTTTGGATCAACTTGTCCTATCTTATTGGAACAAGTGGAGAGTTGAATACTTGCACACTCTGCAAGTACGTCAAAAATGGCGTAATCCAGAACGTTCGGTTGATGTAGGTACAGTGGTTATCGTCGGCAATGATAATACACCACCGCTATATTGGCCTTTAGGGCTTGTAACTGAGGTTGTTCCCGGCTCAGATGGAGTGGTTCGAGTCGCTTTTGTTAAAACTATTACTGGCACTTACAAACGTCCAGTTACTAAACTATACCCGCTTCCTACGCAATAATGTAACATTTATATTGAAAATAAACAATAGTAATTTTAAGTTTCGAAATAAATAAACCTCATGTTTGTTGTTGATTTGAATGCAATTCATTGATAATTTACCGCTTACATAAATTAAACGCTATAAATACAGTGCCGATTATGGTTTCCGCTATATATGTCTGATCTCAACCCCCATGTTTCTAGATTATTATTTTATACTTGTTGAAAGTTTTGGAAACTTTCAAGGCGGGGAGCATGGTTTGGCGATTATTTAACATCATTTAATTTCACTCAAAAAAGAGGTTTGATTGGTGAACTGCTCTTTTGCGCCACCTGGTGTGATATCTGTGAACCTGCCGGATGGCCAATCTGCCACGGTCCCAATGCCGTGAAGAATGACAAAACAAAAGAACATTTTGGCGGGCTCTCGTTTTTTGTTTATATAAAATAAAAAGGTCTCTGGAACGCATGATAATAAATTATAATTCTCCTCCGCTAATTAATAATTAAATATTGGACTTCGTGTCTTTTTACGCTTTATTCGCTACTATAGTGTGTGTGAAGTGCATCTTTACAAACCCGCCATAAGATACAGAAGATGTTGATTTATGTAACGGACTATTTGGACAATTGGTGACCGGTCGTGTCGGCTCCTGGCCGTCGTGTCTGAAGGTGGATGAGCGGAGGAACATCAGGTAAGCGCTTCAGGCATTGCGCCATATTTTGCCCTTTACTGAGTGTATTCATTATTTGATGTTAACCTCTCCCTAAGCCGTCGTTATCAACCCTATATAGAAACCGTTAGATCCCCGCATTTTCAGGTGGTAGCTATTTACACGCTTCACCACTTGTGATGATTAACGTATTTATTTAGATAAGCATTAATATCATGTTTATGAAAACAGCTTCTCAAATAATACATTAGTTTAGAACAAATTGTATTATCTTAAAAATGGTTATAGTGAGTTAACCATAAAACATAGACATATGCTGTCACTGACTTTTTTTTGAACTTTTGATGGAGAACAATTTCGTAATGCATGATTTTTACGTAACTTTAACCGTTTACACACCGTCCGCAACGGAAGCTCCTAAAAGTAATATTTTTTCCCCGTTTTTGCAACGTTTTTCATTAATGCTCTGCTCTTATTAATCGTAGCGTGATATTAAATATCTTATTACCTTCCGAGATAAATGGACTCTCCAGCACAAAAATAATTTTTCAATTCGAACTAGTAGTTCCGGACATTAGCGTGCTCAAACAATCAAACTCGTCAACATTTTAATATTCCTACTAAATATTACGAACCGTATCATTTATGACTAGCGGCCGCTCTTGGTTTTACTCGCTAATAAATAACTTAAGTTTTTTCAAACATTTGCACACCGTTTGTATATGGCAGACATGTTACGGTACATTTTGCATTCCAAACTCAAAGAACATGTTTTGCAAATAAAGAATTTGATTTGATTTGAAGAAAATAGGTCCATTCAACAAAGGTACTCGTAGGTGAAGCGGATAAAGCTGCGTGTAGAGCGAGCGCGGGGCGCGTGTTTTTCGCGAATTCTGACGTAAACTTACTTTTTAGTGTTTTAATTCACACGATAAACAGGATCGAATGACATGAACATTTTTTTTTGATATCTGCCCATTTTCCTGCTGACTGTATTTTTTTCAAAATCTGTGAAAACAGTTCAAAATTCTCAGAAAATAAAGGATGGTTTCTTAGGAACGTTTTCATGTAGCTACAACAGTATAATATCTACCCTTACTGTATAGTGAAAGTGAAACATTAAAACAACTCTTCCATTTTGATATAAATATAAATAAATATAACATTTGCGTACAATCACACCAATTATCAAGCCCACGTTAAATTTCATGAAGAACTTGTGTTATGGATACTAGATAACGGATAAATATACTTATATACTTTTTTTTATAAATACATACTTAGTAAGTATACGTATTAAACACCCAGACCAAGACAAATAGACATGTTCATGCACACAAATATTTGTCTTGTCCGGGATCGAACCCGGGACCTCTGGCGCAGAAAGCGGGATTAGTACCCCTGCGCCAAACAGGTCGTGATATAAACATAAATTATTGTTTCTGCTGAAAGTATTTATGCATTTTGCTTTCAATGATTTTTTATGTTTAAATTTTCTTTTAAGCTTAATGTATACAAAAGGTCACGGCGCGGCGTCTGCTAGTAGTAATACTAAATCAATTTCATCCTTTTTACACATGAACTATCGTGACAATTCAATAAGAAGAAAAGGTCAAAGAATGCTTTACTGAGCATTCGTAAAAAAACGACTAGACATTTTTGTCCTACAAGTTTTGGAGAATCCTGGCATGACAAAGTTTCATCTAGCTCTGGTGGTTATTTTTTATTTTATAAGAATAAATAACATTCCTTTTCTGTGCATGCTGTTCGTTTGTGGAACGCTCTTCCAGAGGGTATCAGAAAGGCTCAGACTCTGCAATTATTTGGTGAGCAAGTCAGAAACCTTTATCTTGCTTAAAATGTAACTAAATATTTCCTCATTCGGTATTTATTTTATTAGTACATAACTATATTATTCACTAACCTCTTTACGCACCCATTCCCCTATATCCTATTATTTATATATATATATATATATATATATATATATATATATATATCTCTCTCTCTCTCACACACACCCAAGGTTGCCTGGAAGAGATTGCTATGTAGCAATAAGGCCGCCTATTGTGTATTGTTATTTTTCGTCATTCTCTCTGTATATGTCTGTTTTTGTATCGTGTGCAATAAAGTTTATTTTATTATTATTATTATAACACTAGCGGATCCTCGCGGTTTTACCCGCGTGGTGCCCGTTCTCGTGGAATATCGGGATAAAATATAGCCTATGTTACTCGGGAGAAATGTAGCTTTCTAATGGTCTAAGAATTTTCTAAATCGGTCCAGTAGCTCCTGAGATTAGCGCGTTCAAACAAACAAACTCTTCAGCTTTATAATATTACTAGAGGCCGGGCGCGGTTTCACCCGCGTGGTTCCCGTTCCCGTGGGAATTTTGGGATCAAAGCTATCCTATCTCTTAAGTTGGACCAGACTGCTCACGATGTGCCAATTTAATTTAAAATCGGTTAAGTAGTTTAGGAGTCCATCGCGGACAAACATCGTGAGAGGAGATTTATATATATTAAGATTATTAGTATATTAGTATAGATTTCATGAGTTTAAATACATTATTATTGAACGTGTGTTTAAGCTACTCTAGGAAATTCTTTATCACACAATTTCATTTATTTATATTTTTTATTATATTAATAATTGTACCTACTTGTAGAATATAGAACATAGACTAGCTTGCTGCGTAGCTGCGTTTTCACGCGTGGGAGTTCCCGTGGGAATATCGAAATAAAAAGTAACCTATGTTACTGTCCGTCCTATCAACCAACTCTATGCCAAAAATAAAGTTGACTGGTTGCTTATGGCGTTAAAGAAGGACAAACAAATTTTAGAATTTATTATTTTAGTTAGGATAATACCATATAATGAGTTGACTCCTTTCATAAACTTTGCAAATTTACTTAAAATGGAATCCCTCAGAAAACTTCACCTAGCGTTTTTTTTTTTTATCACTCTCGGGTTGACTCTTAGCCTTCATCATACCTGATGTTAAGTATCGATAAGGCTGAAGATGGAAGCGAGCCTCTCTCGGAATCCTCAATCACTGAGGAACTGGCTATCTTATCTCTAACTGCCGGAACACAACAATGCTGAAAACATAGTTGTTATGGCGTCAGACTTAGATAAGATGGTGGTAGCTAGCCAGGCGGACTTACAACAAGTCCTACCACCAACCAAGCGTCACTGTTATTTGATGTACTTAAAACAGGAAAGCCGCGATACCTCTTGTATGGGCGCAGGAGCGTAGCCGCTATCCAAAGCTGACTTGTACAAGTACTTTCCTCACCCCGGCACACCGCACCATGGCCTTCCGCGGTTCGTTCATATACGCTGCCTCGCGTTGCTGGAATGACGTACCACCGCCGTTGCGTGACCTAAAAACAAAGTTCACATTCAAAAAACACTTAAGAAACCATCTCTTGATGATACAAAGGACTCAAGCCAAATGAATATTTTTTACCAACTTACCGCTATTTGTTTCAGATTACCGTGCTACCGTGGGGCAGGTTTTAATTTCCAGCGGTTACTCTGGAATGAGCACCATACGAGGCACGTAACCGAATTACTTGCATCACTTCTATTATGTTTCGTAAAATTGTTAACACATGATTGTATAAAAAACCATCCATGTGGCGCATTTTTACTCGTGGCAATTCTGTCGTGTCCAACATCTGTCACTGTCAGTCAAACAACTCATTTTTGTGTGCTGAGAGCGTTCTGCCTATTTAAAATATTTATTTATCCCTTGTATACTACAAAACATTATGTATTGTAGTATTTAGTTTTATAAGTTTATGTATTATTGTGTATTTTGAGTATTCTCGTCTTTTGTATGTATCTTATTTATTCTTTTCTGGTCATCTTCCCTTCTCACTAACCCTGTCAGAGTAACAGCGCCTCTGTGTTCATTCGGCCCACCTGTGAATGACACAGGCAAAAACGCTGAAATAGGGTTTTATTGACCCCACACAATTATTCTTAGTTATATTTTGTTGTGATTATTTTATTTATACTTTTTTTCTTTCCTTCTTTCTATTTTCATTGTCTGTATCGTATGTTTGTGTGTCAATAAATATGTTTTATTTCTTTCTTTCTTTCTTTCAAATATATTATTGTTGAACGTATCATTAAACTACGTTTAGATATTTTGCATTCATAACTTTATTACCATTATTTGTATAGAAGATATGTTAGAATGAAATCATTATCGTAATATAATTAAGTTCAGTTAATTTCTTATGCTAAGAGAGTCATACCTAAGTAGTTATCATAATATTATATGAAGTAAAGCTTTATCATAGGTAGGTATTTTGTTAATCTTCAAAGACTGATTAGTTTAGTAGAAACTTACATAAGTTGTGTTTAAATTACTAGATTACGCATATCTCTTACAGCTTTAGTTATATAGAACTTATTTAAACAAACATCAACTTCCTAGAAAATTAATTATTAGACTTATATTAATCAACAAACTTATTAATTAATATTTGAGATTGTGTAATTTCTAATCAGTAAAGAGCTTTTTATTAATCCGGGTAAAGGCGATAAATATTAAACAAGAAAAGATACTAGAAAAAAGCAACTTGTCTCATGTCGCCCTGACGGGATGATGAATGTTCAATATAGCATTGTAAAATGCAAAATTAAAAAGTTATAACCAGGTAAAGGCTTTACCAGGGATTCTACTTTCAGCATCGGCGATCGACTATTTGATTGGGGGCCTACTGTCATCTTTTAGAATTCATCATATTATATGATTTTGTAATTTTTGCATTTTTCAATGCTATTTTTATACTTATGGTAAATTTTAAATAGAAAAATATTGGAAAAAATTAACTCGGCCACAAGTGAATTCTCAGACGGGAATCGAACCCGCGACCTTTGGAAATCCGGTCCAATGCTCTAACCGCTGAGCTACCGAGACTTGCGAGCCACCGTCGAAATTCTCCAATACTTTTATATTTTTAATACGTTGTAGGCCAGCGTTGTTACATCAATGCTAGGAATATCCTTGCATTCGAAAGTAACATCTTTTCAGGTGTTTAACGTTCGATTAAGATGCAACTGCCAATAATATATGATTTTGTAATTTCATCATATTATTATCATAAAAACGTTTTGTTTTCAATACTCTTCAAATTCGTACCATGACCTTTCCTTTATTTTCAAAAACAAGTATCCTATGTTCATAACCAGGCTAGTTCATATCTACACAGATATTTTGATACACATCAAACTTCATCCAAATCCGTTCAGTAGTTTCTGATCCTATTCAATGCAAACAAACAATCAAATTTTTTATCTTTATAGTATTAGTAGACATATTATATGTACAAACTAGACTCGTAAGGGAAAACATTATTTGCCCTAAATTGACGCAAAATAATTTATCAACAGCTCTTTATTAATCATATTGTATACTTATCACGCAACTTTATGGATCATACAAAATCAATCATAACTCTGTTTCGGTTATCCCGGTTAATCGTATAGAAATTCTTGATCGAAATTAATGATTTTACCTTCTTTACTTAACCTTAACTTATTACTTTGTAAATCCGTTATAACTTGTTAAATCCGTTCAACAATACACGCAAACTTATAGTTTCTAACTCAGATTAATTATAATATAAGTGTTTGTGTGAAATCCCGGGGGATAATCTCTAATTCTAAAGGAATTTCCATACTAAGTGCAAAGTAAATGAGTTACAAAGATGTCATGAGTTTAAATTGGATGGAAATAACTTTATTAGTCCAATGTTTACAGCATTGTTGTGTTCCGGCAGTTAGAGATAAGATAGCCAGTTCCTTAGTGGGTGAGGATTCCAGGAGAGGCCCGCTTCCACCTTCAGCCTTATCATCACTTAACATCAGGTATGATAAAAGCTAAGCGACTCCCCGTTGATTTAAGTAAAAAAAAACATTAAGTTAAGGTGGATAATCTAATCTCAGAGGTAAAAATAATTTACAAGTATAAAATTCAATTGCCGAATTATGAGTATTTTACCGCATCAGTTCACAACACCTGCACTATTTGACTAATTTGTATGATTGTTTTTATCAGAAAATCATTAAAAAAAACCTTACGAAAAAGTTAAACTTCATTTCCACATATACAGCGAGTTAAGGAGATCTTAAAAAAACTGACAGAATATTTTGACGTTCAATTGCAAGCAATTAAGGTCAAAAGTGAGGAGGCAGTGGCGCAGTGGTTCGCGCACTCGGCCTGCGATTGTTGAGGTTCAACAACTTTCGGAATGATCGGTCACGGGGTAGGTGACCAAAAATTTACTATCTCAAGCTCCTCCGTGCTTCAGAAGGTACGTTAAGCTGTTGGTCCCGGCTGCATTTGCAGTCGTCAAAACCCACCAATCCACATTGGGCCTGCGTGGTGGGTCATGGCCCATTCTGCTTATCCATCCATAAGCTAGACCAGTGCCCCAGCAGTGGGGACAATAAAATAGTTGATGACGATGGTCAATACAATAAAATGCCGTTATTTTTTCATTACGTTACATTTTTTTTCATTAGCACACCCGTGCAATGCTTGCGCGGTCAGCTAGACTCCAATATTAGGTATATTGGTTGGTTGTACAGTGTACATTTTTAGGTTTAAACAGTGACTAAAACTTAAAATCAACACACTTGCACCTAAGTAGTTTTTTAAAGTTCATTATTGTAAGGTCGTATAGGTAAATATTACTTTATTTAATCCAATATTGGTTGCGTAAACGTGTGTAAGTTAGATTAGTTCAGCTGAGTTTTCTTCTCTTTATAGGCAAAGTTGAAATTCAGAACACTTCGGTATGTAAAATAGATTGAAAAGTTCTAGTTTGGTGTTAGTCACCAGGTTGATTCTGTAAAATATTTGTCACCTTTTGAGTTCGATTCTTAATTTGAGTGAGTGTTGAAATGACAGCATGATCACTTCATCAAATTCTGTCTCTTCGTCATCTAATGAATCTTCAATCGCCTCCATGAGAAAATTTTAAAGTACGTAAGCGCATCTTAATTTTCTTATCAGTGAAACAAAACAACTTTTACGGATTTATGTGCATTTATGTATTCTGTGGGCCTAGAACCGGGGAAAATATTGAAAATAGAGACTCTCTAGAGTATTAGTATTTATTCTGAAATGATTCCAGTTAATCAAAACCCATGCATTACTCACAATAAGAATTTAAAGTTACGATTCATAATCAGTGTATAATTGCAAAACGATATTATCGCTAACGTTGCGAACTTATCGTAGTATAGGGGACAATAAAAAAACTTACCGCAAAACATCATGATATCACTATCCATTAGAAAATTTACCTTTAACTCCTTGTATAGCAACAGCCCCCGATACTTCCCACAGCTTAATTTCTCTGTTTCAAATTAATTAAAATCTGTAATTTATTATTAAATATCGCAATGACAGTTATTTGTTTACAATTTTATCCATCATGCATACATGTCATTTCAATAAATACCAAGTGTAGATTCAGCCATGGAATTATTAAGTACTAGTACGTAGTACCTATTCATTCCATGGATACTACGCTTTTTACATTATGATGTTTTTAAAAAGAAGATCATAGTGTAAAAAGGGTGTAAAATTATAAGAATAATTTTGATTAGTAAAGTCAGAATATTGTCATAGGATATTCTTTGGTTTCAGTTAATATAATTTAAATTTAAATTTAATTGAATTGGATTTATTGACACAATTAAATGTGAAAATGGCTTTGAGTGCAAAAAAAAAATTACTTGGATTCATGAAGTACGATATTAAGACAGTATTATTTTTTTATCAGCCGACACATACATTGTCAAAAAGACGTTCCGAGTAGCTCCGAAAAAGTTGAGCGGAACTGTTGTTTGCATTACATTGAATTTACGATGAAGTTTGTTAGAAAAAATCAAAAGTAAAGATTTGGTTTTAATTAGTTGGGACCATAATGATTCAATTACTAGTGACTTAAGGAGCCGTTTTTAATATTATCCCCGCTCCTAGGCCCAACCGAGTACCTGTATATATTATGGGTTTTTTAAGGTTTTTTGGTTACCCGACGTTTTGGCACCTTTCTGCTGCTGTGGTATGAGAGAAAACGCTGGGTGTCGCCACACAGTGTTTTGGAACAACAATGGAAATTAAGTAGCAACAAGATCTACTCAATCCCACATCTTGCTTGGAAAGCCCTCATACAAATCACCAGAATCTCAACCAAATCATCAGCATAAGAAAACACTATCCCAAAAATTCAATGAAGAGCAACATTTCGACGGACACAGCTGATGTCATTGTTCAAACGAGAGAATTAAAACAGAAAGGTCTATCGCAAAACTAAATTGACCTGTATGCCCAACTAAGTGCAGAAGTCCAGAGGCGATGTCGCAAGGATTACAATCAGCACCTCAATAACATCTTTAAAGAACTGGAACAAAATTCATGGAAGAATGAGACTAAAGACTCTTACCAAAGTAAAGTAAATCACTAGAGCTCGACAAGTTAAAACATGCTCCATAGCAGATGAGGCTGGCAATATCCTCACTGAAAAATCACAGGTGTTGGACAGATGGAAAAGGTACTGAACCCTGCTTCATGACACTGGATAACCCATCCAAAATTCGTCACCGCGAGAAGCGGATATTCCTTTGTGTGAGGTGGAATCCGCCGTTAAATCTTTAAACTCTGGCAAAACCCCCGGTAAAGACGGCATCCTTGCAGAACTGCTTAAGACTCTGGGCCCAAACGGTACTAAACAAATACATAATATCTGCAATGCTATTTGGAGGTCCAGGAGGTGGCCCGTCGAATGGACAGAATCTGTGTTCTTACCTTTACACAAAAAGGGTTCCAAGAAAGACTGTAGCAATTATAGAACCCTGGCTCTTACAGCCCACATAAGTAAAATACTCCTATCCATAATAAATCGAAGATTTTTTCAAATTCCAGAGGAACAGGCCGGTTTCGTCAAAGGCGAACGAGAGAACAAATTTTGAATGTCCGACAAATTATTGAGAAAAGTAGTGAGTTTAACAGTCCAGTAGTGTTATGTTTCGTCGACTACACCAAAGCCTTTGATTGTGTGCAATGTGAGAAACTGTGGGAGATTCTTTTAGAAATGGGTTCACTTAGACACCGAGTCGCACTTGTTAAAAATCTCTATGCTAATAACCGTTCTGATGTGTTCCAGACTAAACGAGGCGTGAGGCAAGGCTGCATATTATCACCCCTGCTCTTCAATATATATATATAGTAAGTACATCATGCGGAAAACACTTGTAGGCTGGAAAAAGGAGGCGGAAAGCGAATATTGAATCTCCGTTAAGCTGATGATACGGTATTGATCACTACATCTATTGATGATATAAAGGGCCTTCTGCATAGATTGGAAACAGAGAGTAACAATCATGAACTGGCAGTGAATAAACAGAAAACCAAACTAATGGTGGTAGATCGCGCTGGCAAATTAACAGGTCTCCATGTATAAATCTAGGGAATCGACAAGGTGGACAGCTTCATCTATCTAGGAGCTCAAATAAACAGTGTCGCCAGCAGTGCTCCAGAGATCAAGCGCCGTATTGCTATAGCTAAAGATGCGATGACGCGTCTTCAAATCAGGAAAAACTCTAGCCTAAGTTTTTGCATTAAAAGTCTAGTAACTAAGAGCCCTGATTTTCCCATCTTTATGTACGGAGTGGAAACGTGGACCATACCAGAGAAAGACAGAGAATAGATGCATTCAAGATGTGGTGTTGGAGAAGGATGCTTGGGATACCCTGGACGGCCAAAAGCACAAATGTATCTATTCTTGCTCAGCTAAATATCAAGACTCGGTTGTCCACTATATGCATACAGCGCGTACTATCATATATTACTTTGGCCACATAATACGAAGAGGAGAGGAGAGTTTAGAAAAGCTGGACGTAGTTGGTGGAATGGAAGGCAAGAGAGCCCGTGATAGTTCGCCAACCAGATGGTCTGACCAACTAAAAGTAGCAACCTCCTCAAGCTAATTCTATCAAGCGGTGAGAGCTACCATGGACTCAGACCGATGGAGACAACTTATTAAAACGGCCAGTGATCGCGATGCTCAGATATAGGGAACATCTGAGTAGGTGTGAAAGCTGTACTTATTATAATCTATTGCTTTATAATAGTCAAGACCACGGTATCTGAAAAGGTGCCGGAACGTCGGGCAACCAAAAACCCCATAAAATATATTACTAAATATGTACGGGTAATAAACAGTGCACTTCAATCCAATAAAGTTGTTTTATTTTATATAGTACATATTAATATCCCTACTAAAAATGTACAGTTGTCAGCACGTCAGGATTTACACTTGCATTACGCATACCGCCGCTATTGTGTATTTCTAAAGTATAACTTGAGCCAACGCTCCATAAAGTTGAGATCGGTTATACATTAGAGAAAGTCTACAACAAGTTTGGCATTCTAAAATATTCCCGATCTCAACACCCAACTCGGTTATATTTTCGAATCAACAACTCGGCTTGGTCTATTTCTAAATTTTAACTTATCACAACAGAATAAGTGCCTACTATTATTTATACTGTGTCAATGCTAGTGAGACACTTCATTGATGGCCCAGCGATAACATATAGTCACTTAGTAGAAAACAAAAAATATGTAGCTTAAATGATGTTTTCCGCAAAAAAAAACACATCTAAAATGCACCGTCCGCAAATAAATGCAAATGCAAAACAGTGACACACCTTGCACTTTCGCCGACTACTCTACACGTGTTTCGCCCATACACGGAGCATCCTCAGGAGTTGTTAGACCGTGCAATACCAGCACTGAGTTTTTCTTGCGGAATTAAGCATATTTTTCGTTTTCTACTAACATATGGATTTCCGCCAAGTAACGCCTGATTCTATCAAATATATAGCCACTCGCATGGCAAACTTTCTTGCCTATTTAATGAAATACCTATTAATGTCCTATTATTAGTGATATAAAAGTTTTCTTTATATCTATTTCTTCTTAAATAAAGCTCCCTAAAAAAACTCTACTTGTCAACCGGGGAGTTCCCCGACTGTACCTTAAGCATTGTTAGTGTGTGTGGGATATCAATCGGCATCAGGAAAAATAAAATAATCGGCAGGCATGAAATAACCTAAAAATATGAATGAGTGTTTATTTGTTTACAGGATTTTAAGAAAGAATTCATGAAAGCTTATGATAGTTTTAAGCCTACGCAATATGAGTAGATATATACTATTAAATAGGATGGGAAGTTTACGTATATTTTCTGCGTTTTATATAGTTTTGTAGATACCTACCTCTTTAAAAATAAAGTAATGATGAATATTATGACCTACAGAAAGACCTATATTATGACCTTCTTAAAGAGCTGCTTTAAGCAGAAGTATAGTAAGAATAGTAACATAAAAACATACTGTATGTAGATAAATAAGTTACCTGTTTTATCTTAAGAATTTCAACTATGTTAATCTAACTGGTAAATAAGAAAAACGATGCTGCATTCACCTGTAAAGGCGTGTCATTTAGCCGAGTCAGGTTTATCGATTTGTAGGGATATGTTGTTGGTGAATCTATTTCAATAAATAAACGCGGCCAGCGTTATGGGCACATTTGCATCGGGGACTACTCGGGGCGGTCTATTAGACTATAGGCTTAGTAATATTTTTTATATTGCTGTAACCTTTATTTATTTATCTAATAAGATTTTTTATTATAAATATATATGTTTATTGACAAAAAAAAAGGAAAAAAAAAATGTTGGATAGAGTCTACGCAAATACGTAAACTCTGGCTTTAAATTTATAACTGACGCTAACATGTGGTGTGTGGTTTGAAGCCGGGAACATATTAAAGTGCTTGATGTGGAAGCTCTGCACTCTAAACTATATACGACGCCAGCGTGGCCTATCACGTCACATGTGTTGAGACAAGTTACAGTTTAGAATTATGTATATTCCCGACGTCAACGCAATTTGTGACGTCAGGGGTGTTGACATCTATACTAATATTATAAAGAGGAAAGATTTGATTGTTTGTTTGTTCGGTTGTTTGGATTGAATAAGCTCCGAAATTACTGAACGGATTTGAATGAAATTTGGTACACAGATAGTAGATAACCTGGTTATGCACATAGGATACTTTTTATCCCAATATTCCCACGGGAACGGGAACCACGCGAGTGTAACCGCTAGTAGCATCTAGTAAGTTATATTTTAGAAATACGCGCCGCTATTACAAGCGACACAAGCGCCCTCAAAGTCAAACTATAAAATTGTGACCTCCTGTCTTGGGTACTGTCTCCTATTTTCACATCGACGATTCGGTTTGATTACAAACAATCAATGTTGAAGCAGGCATCAACATCCGTTACGTATATTGATTTGATTGGCCTTCCATTAGTTCGATCAGTTTAAATTGGTAAAGTTATAGTTAGTTAGATGCCAGTTCAAAGACAGGATAATAACCTAGTTCACCCTAACTCTCCAACAAATAATGAGACCGGGACTTTTGGGACCACAAACGGGGCTTACCGCGTATGTACTATTAACTAAGGTCAGTTGGGAAAAATGTCAGTATGTGAACTAATTTTAAACTAAGGCTGAATTGCAGCAACTTAGTTGAGAACTGAATATAATTAGAAATTTAATGAAGAAAATAATACATAAATATGTCTAGTAAAAATCAACTATTCTCACTAAGTGCTCAGACCTACCGCATCTAACCGAATGGGAGAGATTGGACTGGACATCCAACAAGTTGATATTTTTTAATAAAAAAATAAATATCAAATAAAGTAAGGTATAATGAATAAAGAATAAAAGGTACATACATTTTTAAATAGAATTTAAATAAACAATAATAAATAACAAGAAAATATACTAGAAAAAAGCAACTAGTCTCATGTCGCCCTGACGGGATTCGAACCCGCATCCTTGGGAGTCCGGCCCAATGCACTAACCAATTATGCTACAGAGACCTATGAGGGCAATAAATGCAAAATTAAAAAGTTATAATAAATAAATAATTAAAATTAACCTAGCCCCAATGTAAGCACTGTAAGGCTTGTGTTATGGGATACTAGGGTAACGGATATAAATACATATAATTATACATACATAAGTATTTATGTGTAGAAATACATATAAACGTCCATGACTCAGGTACAAATGCTTGTATTCATCATACAAACATTTGCCCCTGCCGGGATTCGAACCCGGGACCTCAGAGAAGGCGACACCTTGGAACCGGTGTGCCTACCACTCTACCACGGCGGTCGCCAACGGATCAATATAAAATAAATGAGTAGGTATTATCGTAATTTAGATGCTATCCTATTATTTTTTAGATTGTTAAGCAATTACTAATATATCCCGCTGAAAAATATCACATAAAATAAGTTGATTTCCTTTATTGTTAAGTACACTATGGTAAAAATTTACATGCCCTGCATTTGTTAGCGGAATGGGTCAGGAATCAAGCTGTGAGGAACCCTAGTGCCAAACTTTAGGGTCAAGGTCATATTGTCTGAACTTGTATTTACCCAGACCACACAACACAAGCAATATATTGGAAGGAGCATGTTACGCATTATTTATCTACAAAAACTTACCCCGAAAATTTTGTGACGAAATGCACAACTAATTCATTATAATAAACTTTAAATAGAAAAATATTGGAAAACATTAACTCGGCCGCAAGTGAATTCTCAGATGGGAATCGGTTAGAGCATTGGACCGGATTTCCAAAGGTCATGGGTTTGATTCCCATCTGAGAATTTAAAATTTATCATAAGTATAAAAATAGCATTGAAAAATGCAAAAATTCAAAAATCATAATTCATTATAACTTCATATAAAAATTATATGATCTTATATCCTAATCGTGACTAATTTTATAAATGAGAAAGTGTGTTTGTTTGTCCTTTCTTGACAACTTAACTAAGCAACCAACCAACTTGATTTTTGGCATAGAGTTGAAAGGATGGAGAGTCACATAGGCTACTTTTTATCCCAATATTCCCACGGGAACGGGAACCACGCGAGTGAAACTGCGGGCGGAACCTAGTAATAATATAAATGCGAAAGTGTGTTAGTTTGTTAGCCTTTCGTCACGCCGTTACTAAGCAACCAATTGACTTGATTTTTGGCACAGTCATTTGGAAGGACGCAGCGTAACGTAGGATTCTTTTTATCCCTATATTCCCACGCGGGTAAAACTGCGAGCTCTTGGTAGTTTATAATAAGAAAAGGTTAATAGGTATAACACGAGGTGTTATTAAATTAATAGTTTGTAACAAACTTCTCCAAACAATTTAATATGTTACAGTAAATTAGAGTGAATCGAAAGAAAGTTTTTCGTATAACTAATTGTACATAAAAAGATGAATACGTGTTTAGTCTTCAAAACTTTCAAATTCATTGAAACTTTATATGCATTAAGTTATTTGGGAATTTATTTAATGAGAAATCTTGGAATAGGGTTGGTACAGAGTAGTGAAATATTTTAGTATAAGAAGCATTCGACTGTGCACGCCATTGAAAAAAAAGCCATAGTGCTTAGATAAAGACAAATTATCTCTCTGTAGTACTGAATAAGTTTTGTTGTTTTCCCTAGCATTAAGTTATGATTTTCAATGCTTTGTCTACACCGAAAATGAATTATTTCTTATGCAAGGCTGGAAAGTTCGATTTGGCGGCAAGTAACCTCTATTCGAAGAACAAGCGAAGGATTCCGAGCTTAGCGAGTGGTTTAAAGATTAAATCCTCAGCGTAGCGAGGGTTCCCAAAATCCCGTTTTTCTTAATAATGTTAATGATAGTGACCATAAAAGTTTAATAATGTTTATAATAATGTTTTAGTTAAACTAGATGATACAATACAATATTTTACAATATAAATACTGTTTGATACAATACAATAATATCTGTTAAATAAAATATAAAAATATTTAATAAATAGTTTAATCTTATTGTTATTATTTCTATGATTCAAGGAACTAAAATATTATAATAAAAACAAAATAAAGTACTTATTCGTTTATTAAAAGTTATTTAAAATAAAAATAATATGTAACATAAAAAAGTCAATAATGCGATTCAGAATGCTTTAGGACATGTTTTTAGGTTTTAAATTTAAAAAAACTTTACCACGCTAGGCCGCAAAATGCGATTTTCCATGTAGAAATAATTCGTTAATTATTAATAAGAATAAAAACGATTCCGTTAATGTTGACACTGACATGAGGTACAAGACAAAGACAATTAAAAAAAAAAAGATTTATGTCACAGTCCGAAATTCAATTATAGGTTGTGAAATCTCACCCAGCCTAATATAAAATTCTTATTACAAATAGTTTAATCTTATTGTTATTGTTTTTATGATTCAATGAACTAAAATAATATAATAAAACCAAAACGGAGTATTATAATTAATTAAAAGCTATTTAAAATAAGAATCAAATATAACAAAAAAGTCAATAGTCCGATTCGGAACGCATTATGACATATTTTTAGGTATTAAATTAAAAAAAGTACTTTGCCGCGCTAGGCCGCAAAAAGCGATTTTCTACGCCTAAACTGATTGACAAAACCTCCTTTTTAGAGCGTGTGAGGTGAAAATATTTTTAACGCACAGTTACGTAAAAATAAGCTAGACGAATTCACTGCGAACAATCCTAATAAATGCTTGAAAAATAAAAAATAATTACAGTAACGTTAAAAATATCAGTTACAATAATTGTTTCTTTTATGTATGCTATAGCTAGCTTTTTCTTTAAATTCGTATCTTTATACTTTTCTTTATTACCGTATTTAACTCTGTGAATAAGTACACTATACACTATTCTGTGGCGAATTTATCTGAGGCTCTTTGAAGTTTATGTGCCCATGTAGTTTTTATTTAGGATTAAGCTAGATTTAAGACTTGTTCGAGGATTTACTAAACGAAAGGATTTATTTGCTGGGATTTGATTATTCATATGATTAAGTGGATATAAAGTATGCTTAATAAATGTGGATACCTTAAAAGGTTTGTAGGTATTTTTATGGAAATTATATTGCTGTGCACTTTTTGTTATGAACAACGGGGAGACTCTTAGCCCTCATCATACCTGATGTTAAGTACTGATAAGGCTGAAGATGGAAGCGAGCCTCTGCCGGAATCTTCAATCACTGAGGAACTGGCTATCTTATCTATAACTGACGGAACACAACAATGCTGAAGACATTGTTGTTATGGCGTTAGACTTAGATAAGATGGTGGTAGCTAGACAGGCAGACTTACAAAAAGTCCTACCACCAACCAAACCGAATACAATATGTACCCCCGCTGGGAATCGAATCCGGGAAGGGTCCGATGAAAAATAATTTAATGTGAATTTATAAGTAAAAGCCAATAACTGTCCCACATGTTCGCTGTGCCCTAACCGAAACTCGTACCGTACCTACCGATTTATGTAACACCTTTTTAGGGTTTCGTAGCATAAAGGCAAAAAACGAAACCCTTATAGATTCGGCCAAACCGATGTATGTCCCTTTTTATTCCAAAACTATGAGGATTACACAGTTGAAACTTGGTAGGTAGATGTATTCTGTAAACCGCTTTACGGTTTTTACACAAAAATAAAAAAAATATATGAATTAAGGGGGGGCTCCCCATACATGGAACAGACACTGAATTTTTTTATTTCATCAAACCTATCATTAGATAGGTCTTTAAACATTACATTGAAGTTTCTATTACAGTTTTTTCTCAAAATTAACCGTTTGAAAGATATACACTTCCAAAGTGGTAAGATGTCACAGCCACTTTATTCAAAAACTATAAGGATCACACAGTTGAAACTTGGTCGGTAAATGTATACTGTAAACCGCTTTACGGTTTTTACTCAAAAATAAAAAATAAATGTATTAAAGGGGGGTCAAAGTCAAAGTCAAAGTCAAAGATTTTTATTCAAATAGACTTATAGATAAGTACTTTCGAATAGTCCAGTTCGAACTTTTAAAGACCTAACAAACGTCCGCGACTTTGCCTGCTTTTTCTTCTTTTTGGTGTGTCAACTCTGGTATATTTTTGAGAACCAAAGTTTGGCCACCGAAGCGACACTATTTTGCCTGCTCGGAAATAAAGATCGCCGCTGTAAATCTTAATTAACGACCGGCAACCCTAAAAAAAAAAATCCTCGTAAAACCCTTCAACAATAGGATATTTCTTCAAATCTTACAAATTTCTAGTCATCTATTGGATTCAGTATTGCATTTTAAGTATGAAAGTAGCGTTGGCGAGAGTCCTTAAAGGGGTTTAAAAAACCGATAGCGATACCAAAACTGCTAGGCGGTAGGGCTGCCGAACAGTAAGTATCATTGTCGCCACACACACATACCTTCACGCCATAAATGCCTTGCGTGATTGACAGAGCATCAAATATGGATCTTGATAGTAAAATTTATAGTACTTATGATAAATTTTAAATAGAAAAATATTGGAAAAAGTCAACTCGGCCACAAGTGAATTCTCAGATGGGACTCGAACCCACGACCTTTGGAAATCCGGTCCAATGCTCTAACCACTGAGCTACCGAGACTTCTCGTAGTCTCGGTAGCTCAGTGGATAGGGCCGAGTTGACTTTTTGCAATATTTTTCTATTTAAAATTTATCATAAGTAGAAAAATAGCATTGAAAAATGCAAAAATTTAAAAATCATAAATTTATAGTTATTAAGAGCTCTATTTACTAATCTGCGCTCTGGGTGTCAGTACTGAGTTCAAAGGGCGGGTGCGTCGCATTTTGTAGTAATTTTGCAGTTATATTATCGTTTTTATTGAATTGAAAGGATAATGAATTCATGCCTAAAAATTATTAAATCTTCATTCCTCATGATGTAACAATTGTTCTGGTACAAATTTTTCTCAGTAATATTATTGTGGACAGGAGAAATTCACAGTTAACTTAAAGCGATTTGCGAGAGTATTTTGGTTAAGAATAAGATTTTTTTATTTAAAATTTATCATTATGTATAAAATAGCATTGAAAAATGCAAAAAATCTAAAATCATTAAGTAAGATTTTTTTTCTAAAATAAATCAATGATATTTCAAAATTCCGAGGCCACTACAAACTAAACGACTAAGCGTCGGTTTCAATAACCTATCTACAGTAAAAGTTAAGCTTACTAGAGCTTTGTTGCCTAGATATTTTTGTTAATCAGCTCAAAATGATCCAAATTAACAGCGGTTGCTAAGTAACGTAACTAAGATAGGCCTATCTCATGTCAGGGATAGAATATTGAAACCGGCCGTAAGAGATATCAATCTATTTTTTTTTTATTTCATTTGTTTAGAACAGTAGGTAATTCAATCGAGGTGCTCAAAAAAGTGTCTTCGCGCATTTTATGAAAATCATACTCTGCAATTTTGGGTTTAATTAAAAAGTTAATTATAATTTACAAAAAGCGAGGCCCTACAAACTATGCCAATAGCTATTCTGCACTATTCAATAAGTCAAAATTGTTTATTTATTTTTGTTTCTGAGATAATGAACGCCAAAATTGGCCATTTTACACGAAAATCACAGTCGAGATAAGGCTCGTTTCGTCTGCTCCTAGCGCCATCAACCCGCATTCCGTGATCATGGCGCATGCAACTGCGCTAAATATCGGGGACTCGAAGAAAATACAAAAATCCCGTTTTTTCTAATAATGATAGCAAATTGTGACCGAATGAATGTTTAAAATGTTAATAAATTATTATTAATATTCTGGTTTTCCTCAAAAGATTCAATGTTAGGTTTAGTAAATCAGAAAAAAAACAAAAAGTTCTTTTTTTTGTAATGTAACTTTTTCCGATTGTATGAGATTTGGGCTCCGGAACGCGAGTTAAGCAGTATTATATTCAACTTACTTTTATTAAAACCTTTTTTCACCTTGAACGAAAGAAAAATAAACTTTCACGACTTCCTTAATCTTTTAGCATTCAGCCTGAGGTAAGCGCCTCTTTATTAGACTGAAAGTAACCACATTTGGTTAAATCGTTACTTACAAGTATGGGCGTAAGTATGGGCATGTGAGGATTTACTGAAAACGTACTATGGAATGTGTATATCTTCAAGTAAAATGGTTTTGTGAGTGTATTACTTGTTTTAAAGATGTTGATTTCATATAAATAGAAAAGCATACTTATCTTAAATTTTGGCGCGTATTGTTCACTGAAAAGAAAAATGAATGTTGTTATAATCGTAAAATTAGTTTTACAATAGGAAAAAATATAAAATTAGGCCCACTTTTGCAAAATCAGGTTAGGATTTAACCTTGAGTTGCATACAAAAGAAGCACTAACTCTGGGTTAAATGTGTTAACATCTGATAATTTTTAAACAAAGTAATATACTAGGAAAAAAGCAACTTGTCTTGTGTTGTTTTTCTAGTATATTTACTTGTTTGAAAATTAAAATGAAAATAGCATTGTAAAATGCAAAATTAAAAAAAAAAAAGTTGGCTGATTCATCCTAATCGATAGTCAAACATCTGTATAGATGTTCTCATTTATGAAACGACGGTGGCCAACACCGTAGAAAAGGTGAATATGAGAGAATTTCAACGGTTGTTCTCATAAGTCTCTGTAGCATAATTGGTCAGTGCATTGGGCCGGATTCCCAAGTTCGAGTCCCGTCAGGGCAACATAAGACAAGTTGCTATTTTCTAGTATTTTTACTTGTTTAAAAAATAACATAAAAAATAGCATTGTAAAATGCAAAGTTAAAAAGTTGTGTTAACCTAGCTCGGCGCAAGTAGGCCTTAGACAGAAAAGTAGTAAAAAAACATAGCAGTTTATTTAATAACAATAATTGCGTAACTTTGGAGTAAACTCCTAACACTAATGCCCATACATTAGATTGATGATCGATTTATTTTCACAATAACATAATGAGCCCATGCCTTTTTAATGGATGGACTACGTAGCTGTAGAAGTTACCACTTCTCTTCTAACTATAAATGAAACAGAAGATTATCATTGATGACTGACTGATCATGATAGATCGTAACTCTAGATAATTTTTGTTTAAATTATTTTAGAAAGTTAGATTTATACAGGTAATCATGTCGTTAGATATCTTTATTCGAAGCTGTGATGTATTCAGTAACTTCACTTCAGACCAAGTTTAGATATAGCCGTCAGTAGTTCCAACTTGTAATTCTATACATTTCCCTCAAGATAGTTCCTATGGTACATTATGTGTAGTAAATATTACTTACGTACATTATGTGTAGTAAAGCCAAAGTTTTATAGGTACACGGAATTTCAAGAGTTAAAATGGACTTGGAACCTGAGAATGGAACGTGCCCGTGTAGCTGAGCGATAGCGAGCGAGTTGGCAGCTGAACTAGGGCTGTCAAAACTTTTCCATGCTTTGCAATTTCTATTTCGGAACTTACTATCAAAGTGGGTTGGTTGGTCTACTGTTGTCCGAGTGTTTGTCTTAAAAATACGAACTACTATTTTTTTGAGGTCGGTTAATAATCAAAGGCCTTTGTGTACCTATATTGCAGACGATTTACTGCAGTGCCATGGAGGCAACTTTTAACATGGCTTATCAAACCGATGTGAGAGCGGCATCCTCTCCCACAGGCCTGGCTGGGGAACTTTGCGGAGGACATGTTGGTACCGCAACCGTAAGCAAAGAATACTAAGGGCCCACCATCACCACTGTCAATTAAAATATTTAGCGCTAAATATATTTGTAATGACATTGGTTTTCAGTCATTCGTTTGAAGTCAAAAATGACAGAGCGATGTTTTAATTAAGTTTATCGCTAAACAATTTATTATGAGTCGGTGAAAGTCCGCCTAAGTAGTACACCGTAACTGAGAAACTTACATTTCGGTTATTTTGATGTTGATCTTTATACAGGCTTTACCATTTCAATATTATTGAAAGATTTAAAATGCTTGTAACATAAGATCTGTAAAATATAATTTATTTATAAGTCTAAGGTACCAACCCTACAGAGAGTGTGGATGCTCAGATCTAGTATAAGAAGAAATTGTGTGTAAAACAAGTGGTTGCTTGGTTACATCTTTTTTAAACTTCGAAAACTTTTACCCTTTATCTTACAATGTTTAGGTTGTAAAGGTGAACAAAAGTCTGGAAAATTCCTATTCTATCTCTGACTTACAGAAATTTATATAAGTAACTAGCTTCCGCCCGCAGTATCACCCGCGTGGTTCCCGTTCCCGTGGGAGTATCGGGATAAAAAGTAGCTTAAATTACTCTCCGTCCTTTCAACTAATCTAAAATCAAGTCGATTGGTTGCTTCGTTAGGGCATGAAGAAAGGACAAACAAACACACTTTCACATTTAAAATAATGAGTTAAGATATTATATAATATATGTATATAAATACAATTATTATAAATTCGTCGTCTCAGCCACATGACACCCGCTGCTGGGTATAGGCCTCCCCCAAGGATCTCCACGACGATCGGTCCTGCGCTGCCCGCATCCAGCGGCTTCCCGCGACCATCACCAGATCGTCGGTCCACCTTGTGGGGGGCCTACCCACGGAGCGTCGTCCGATACGTGGTCGCCATTCCAGAACCTTTCCGCCCCAACGGCCATCGGTTCTTCTCGCTATGTGTCCCGCCCACTGCCACTTCAGCTGAGCAATCCTTCGAGCGATGTCAGTAACTTTAGTTCTCCTGCGGATCTCCTCATTTCTGATTCGATCACGCAGGGAAACGCCGAGCATAGCTCTCTCCATTGCACGCTGAGTCACCTTGAGCCTCCTTATCAGACCCATAGTTAGCGACCACGTTTCACTGCCGTAAGTCATCACTGGCAACACACACTGGTCGTAGACTTTCGTCTTGAGACACTGAGGTTTATTATTATAAATTATATTAATATTATAAAATTACAATCTATATAACTTTTCTTTCAACGCTGTGGTAATATATTTAAAATCCATGCTTGTTTCAATAAGATTTACATGCCAATTTTGGGAATTTTAAAAAGTTACAATTAAACGACTGCAACTTTCATTTTGATAAAAATATCAAGTTTTTAAAAGAATTGCCCGTGAAAACAATCTTTAAGCAGCACAAAGAAATGGAAAAGCTGCCATTTGAATACCTAAATCAATAAAAATGAGAGAGGAAAGGAAACGAAGATTTCTATAAAGTGTTTACTCTCACGAAGAAAAACGAATTTGCAAGTATATGTTAGATTTTATCCGCGAGGCTCAGTCGCCGTAAAAAAGAATTACATGCAAACATTACGCTTGGGCCTCATTTATACTGAGTTCGTATTCATATTTCCTTGTATGTAAAAAAATAAGTTTCGTTTATTCATTTGTTTTGTTACCAAATTACGCTACTGACGTTTCGTCGTTAAAAATTCCTAGACGCAGACGAGGTTGATGATTCGTGTGAGAAATATATCTTCCAAGTCATTGTTGGTACTCAGAAGAGGTAGTGAACTTATTTTTTCCCATTTAATTTCTTTAACAAATAAACAAGTGAGAGTCGGACTCGCGCACCATGGGTTCCGTACTATACAGGTGGAAATTTAAGACGGGGCAGTAAGGGCAGATACTTTAACCGTTGTTGCTACATTAAAACGTTCTTAGGAAACCATTCTTAATTTTTTGAGAAATATTGAAATGCATTCACTATTTTTGAAAAAAAAAAAAATTACAGTAATAATGGTCAGTTTTCAAAAATATTTTTTTCTATGCCAATCGATCCGGTTTCTCATGAGGATCAAACACTCTAAGACACCAACTAAGGTATGAGTACTAGAAAAGTCAGAAATCACGAAAAACGCAAAAACACATTTCCCGCGCTCGTGCCACACGCCGCCGCCGTATCCGCTTCACCGCTGAGTACCTTCGTTGACGGATTTTTTTTTTCTTAGCGAATATGTGGAAATACTTTTTGCGATTTCTGACTTTTCTAGTACTCATACCTCAGTTGGTGTGTTAGGCCGTTTTGATCGTCATAAGGAACAGGATCGACTAGTATCAAGTTTTTTTTAATTAAAAAAAATCTGATGATTGTATTTTTTGATCTCAAAAAATCAAGGATAGTTTCCTAAGAACGTTTCCATGTAGCTACAACGGTTTTAAGGTACCTGTCATTTCGTGCCCCGTTTTAAATTTCCACCCTGTGTATGCACTTCTTTTTTATTTTATATGCACTTCTTTTTTAATTTTTTGTGATAATCATCTGTGAAAATTTCAACTGTCTAGCTATCACAGTTCATGATCTTGAGATACAGCCTGGTGACAGACAGACAGACGGACAGTTGAGTCTTAGTAATATGGTCCGTTTTGTACCCTTACAGTACGGAACCCTAAAAGACTAACCTTGGGTATGCCTACATGCCTTTTTTTATCAAAATTTATCAGAATGATCGTTTTGCATCGTTGAGCACTTTTGCATTCTTTCATTGTTGAAAATGCACCATTCTTTTGGACACTTTTAAACAAACTAAAAGAACGGGTGGTAAAATAAAATTAAACGTCGGTGCGCAACTTTTTTCAAGTTAATTTGAATTAAAAAAAAAAACATTTTATCGGTTATTTAGGCACAGTGAAAACCCAAGACTATTTTAATATATGTTTAAATGAAAATTGCTTGGATTTTAATAAATATAATTAATATTTCAAAGAGATCAATTTAATCAAAGTTATTAATTAATTTAATCTAAAGTACAACCAATATGTTCTGCTTGTATTAGTTTTTCTCATTTATATTGTAATTGAATATTCAAAGTTTAATTAAATTCGCTTTTCTAATGAAACCGAATAATACAACGAAAATTATTAAAAATATTATAACTTTTTAATTTTGCACTTTACAATGCTATTTATGTGATAAATATTAAACAACAAAATATACTAGAAAAAAGCAACTAGTCTCATGTCGCCCTTAGGGGATTCGAATTTAGTATATTTTCTTGTTTAATATTTATCACATAAAAATAGCATTGTAAAATGCAATTAATTAATAAGTCATAATTAGATGGCTGTTTCATCTTAATCCATAGTCAAACATTTGTAAAGATGTTTCTTTCGAATGCGAGGATATTTCTCTCATTGATGAAACGACGGTAGCCAACACCGTAGAACGCTTTCTACGGTGTAGGCTAGAATATACTAGAAAAATCCCTTTTGGACGACTTCGTCCTCTTTCCTATCTCGTCCACTTCCCAACTGGTCCACTTCCTAACTATTCCACTTCCTATCTCGTCCACCTACAATTCCTATCTTGTCCACTTCCCAACTCGTTCACATTCCTAACTCGTCCACTTCCTAACACGTCCATATTCCTTACTCGACCACTTCTTATCTCGTCCATATTCCTAACTCTAACTAAGGAAAAAATCGACGTGTCCTCATAGGTCTCTGTAGCATAATTGGTTAGTGCGTTGGGCCGGATTCCCAAGGATGCGGGTACGAATCCCGTCAGGGCGATAATAGACTAGTTGCTTTTTTCTAGTGTATTTTCTTGTTTAATATTTATCAAGATATATATTGTTAATCTCTCAGGCCCCGGGTTATGTATGAGACACAATAGATGACCCATTGTTCTCTGAACACCGGTTTCCTGCTAGCAAATTACGAATTAATATATTTTTTTAAGTGATATTGCGTCGTTTCGCAACACAAAAATATTTTTTGTGTACCTACATGTCATGAATAAAATAAACTTTTATAGAAATAGAAATATAAATCAATTATTTGCTGAAAATCCATGTACCTACATACATTGCGATAGTCTGCAATATTAATTTGAATCAACAGTTTTCTGTCGTATACAGGTTGTGGCATGCCAACATTAGCATAGTTACACTAAAACAATATAATAATTTATGATTTTAGATTTTTTGCATTTTTCAATGTTATTTTTATACTTATGATAAATTTTAAATAGAAAAATATTGGAAAAAATTAACTCGGCCACAAGTGAATTCTCAGATGGGAATCGAACCCACGACCTTTGGAAATCCGGTCCAATGCTCTTTTTTCTATTTAAAATTTATCATAAGTATACAATATAATAAGTAATTAATAATTTCATACATTTGAATTCTATGTCAGTTAAAAATATTTCATGGCACTTCAATAATAGTTTTTATCACAGCCATACAAATACAAATATATTTTTAAGTTAGAAGTCAACTATTATTGACATGGGATGGGATCCTAGATGGGACACATTTTCTTTACAAGATATTCTTCATCAGAGTAGAAATTTTTATCCATAAGCTTTTTGAATAATGTTTCGTTCAATGGGCAAGTCTACGAGATTCATTAGTAACTTATTAAACATTTTAATGGCCATGTAAGGTACATTTTTCTGTTTTTGTTTCGTTTGGAGTTTCTTACATTTGTGTTTAGATCCATATTTTTAATGAAGTACTCAGGGTATTTTTAACAAACAAGCATAACTCTAATATGTACAAAACAAAACGACGCACCCGTGGCCGACGCCCTCGACCATGAACCCAGTTTTTACTGATATGTCCTCAAAAAGACTCAAGATCCAAAAATCATCAAAGTACCTACATAAATCAACTGATGTAAAAAATAAAGAAAACTAAAACCTCTCGGGTTAAACATTTTAAGAGAAAACATTCTATTTTATTTCATGTTTCCTAGTAAGTATGCCGCAATGCGCATGGGATTTCCGACTCAAACCTCGTGATTTTAAAAAGTTCGTCTATCGGCTGCAGGGCCTGTTAAAGGGAAAGAGTAACATAATCCCGAGGGACAACCACCGACGTAGATTTTCATAACAAAACCTGCGGTAACATTCTTTACGTACATCTTATGTTTTGGCGCGCACTGTTCATTGAAATAAAACAACTTTTACGGATATCAAACGCGCTATATTTCCACGAACTAAGTTGTAATTGTCCGTAATTTTTAGGTTTTTTAGGGGTTTTTTGATTTTCCCGACGTTTCGGCACCTTTACAGCTGCCGTGGTCACGGGATGACTCAGCTGTAAAGGTGCCGAAACGTCGGGAAAATCAAAAAACCCCTAAAAAACCTAAAAATTACGGACAATTACAACTTAGTTCGTGGAAATATAGCGCGTTTGATATCCGTAAAAGTTGTTTTATTTCAATGAACATTCTTTACTTTAAGGCGCTACTCGGAAAAAGTATGGACTTTTTGATATAAAACTATAGCACGGTTACAGTTGTTACAAATCTGGTAATAGCATATATATTTCTTCATATCTTTATCTAGATTCATATAGTTTCAAAAACACGATTTTATGATTTTTCCTCGACACTTTTTCTTTTCGAAAAGACCTCTAAAAAATATGAAAATTCAAAATTATTCTTAAACGGGGTTATTTACGCTATTGGAAATTGGTTCAATAAGTGGACACCAATAATATTTATGATCGTATAGAAGCATTTTTTTTTATCGCTGTAGTTTTTTAATACGAATTGATTTTGTGTTTTTTTTGCCTAATCTGCAAAATCGGTCTCGCGTACGCGTAGTTTTCTCATTGCTATCTCGCTTCAGCATATTTTTTTCGAGTATCGCCTTAAGGGCAACTCAAACATGTGAATCGTGTGTTCCTTGATTTTTTATTGCGCGAATGTAGTTTTTATGATCAACCGGGAGACACGTAGCCTTCATTGTACCTGATGTTAAGTATTGATAAGGCTGAAGATGGAAGCGAGCCACTCCCGGAATCCTCATTTACTGAGAAACTGGCTATCTTTTCACTAACTGCCGGAACCCAACAACGCTGAAAACATTGTTGGTATGGCGTCAGACTTATATAAGATGGTGGTAGCTAACCAGGCAGACTTAAAAAAAGTCCTACCACCAATCAAACCAAATACAATATGTACCCCCGCTGCGAATCGGACCCGGGACCTCTGGGTCTGATACCGGTGGTTGTTACTACTAGACCACAGAGGCGGCACTTTTGTATAGAATCATTTCGAAGTTATGCAATAGTTTGAGATGTGTGTCAACAAATTCATACAGTTTTACTGTAAGTATTACACAATCAATAAAAAAATAAAACATTGTGATTGAAAAGAGTTTTAAGAGTATTAAACCGGATTTCCAAAGGTCGTGGGTTCGAGCCCCATCTGAGAATTCACTTGTGGCCGAGTTAATTTTTTCCAATATTTTTCTATTTAAAATGTATCATAAGTTTTAAGAAGTTAAACACCTAGTGCGGATTGCACCACGTTATTTACGGTAGCTTTTAGGGTTACGGCTTAGAAATGAAGGGATTTGGCAGCGTGTTATAATTGTAATTATTTTTACGTTTGTAAAAGTAATTGTAAAAATAACATGGTGCAACTCACAGTTAATAACTAAAATGTGTTAATCGTTTCTGTTACTTTAGTAAATAAATTGTTAAATTACGAAAAACAAGTGAGTTTTTGTTAACTATAAAAAACAAAGCGCTTTTAGAGTCAACTTTTAGTTAAAGTATAACATTCTTTAATTATAAAATGTTGTCTTATAAACATACACATCTGTATATTCAGAACGCTAGGCTTAAATAAATAACTAGACTTTTCTTAAGCTTTTCCATATAAAATGCTTCTTTGAACCCCATGCTACTCCACTTTGTATACTTAAGCGTTGACTGACTAAGTAAATATTGTGACTAAGGTTCTATTCAAGTTAATCTTAAGAGCTCAAACGATTTGTTAGAAAGCACTCTGAGTTCACAAAGTAACAATTTTTGTGTTTTATTTTTATTATTGTATTTAAAATGAGTTAGGTCTTTGGAATAGCGGGAATATATTAGTACTAGCAGCTGCCCGCGGTTTCACCCACGTGGTTCCTGTTCCCGTGGAAATATCGGGATAAATAGTATCCTATAAAAGAAAAAAAAACAGTCCTTGACGAGTTTCTTGCCGGTTCTTCTCGTTACAAGGTCTCCCGCCGTAGGCTTTGTGAACCGATGGCGTAGCTTCTTTGACGTTCATAAGTGCTTGTAACAATCCTACACTGAATAAATGATATTAAATTTGAATTTAAATTAAAAACAACTTTTGCGGAGTATTTAGTGGGATTTATATATATTTATATAAATATAGGTATATTTTTTTCTTTTATATTTTATAATTGCATACAATCACACCAATTATCTAGCCCACGTTAAGTTTCACGAAAAACTTGTGTTATGGATACTAGATAACGGATAAACATACTTACATACTTTATTTTTGTAAATACATACAAAATATACATAGTAAACACCCAGACTAAGACGAATAGACTTTATCATGCGCACAATTATTTGTCTTGTCCGGGGATCGAACCCGAGACCTCTGGCGCAGAAGGCGGGTTTAGTACCCCTCGTTTTTTATTTTATTTATCCGAAATATATATTAAGTACTTTAATTTTTCGGTTTGTTTGCGGTTTTTGGGATTTCCGACGATACCTTTTTAGTTGCCGTGGTCACGGGTTGGCTAGCTACTTATAATACGTACATCTTATGTTTTGGCGTGCACTGTTCATTGAAATAAAACAACTTTTACGGATATCAAACGCTGCCGTGGTCACGGGATGACTCATGATTATGACAGTCATCCCGTGACCACGGCAGCTGTAAAGTTGCCGAAACGTCGGGAAAATAAAAAAACCCATAAAAAACCTAAAAATTACGGACAATTACAACTTAGTTCGTGGAAATATAGCGCGTTTGATATCCGTAAAAGTTGTTTTATTTCAATAGCTACTTATAAGTCTACATTCACTTCACTTCTAGTATCCTATGTTACTCTCCCTCTATTCAACTAACTCAATGCCGAAAATCAAGTCGATTGGTTGCTTAGTTAAGGCGTAAAGGAAGAACAAACAAACACACTTATGCATTTATAATATTAGTTAGGATTTGAATTAGGATTGACTTTTGAATCTTGGATCAGAGTATCTATGGTGGTCAGATCATATGAAGGAAAATAAAACAACATTTCAACGCCTGGTGGCTAATTGTCTAATTTTAAAATCTATCCCAAGTTAATAAGTCCCTTTCAATTCGTCATTTGAAAGACATTCACATACTTCAGGCCGTCACTATTTGACATTTGATAGGGATTGTGATCGGGACGCGTTTTGAAAGGTATTGAATGAACGAAGTTGAACTATCTAAGCAAAGTGGCAGACGAAAATATCTTTCAAAGTATGGAGGAAAGTCAAATGAAGTGGCATTTAAAACATCATTCGTTGCGAAAGGGATTGGGACTATAAGTTACACAATTCCATAAATCACTATCACAATCACAATACCCTTAAAAAGGATTGTGATAGATTTTGAAATTAGACAATTAGGGGGTGGTTGGTTATAGCCTTCATTATTCCAAAAAATACGCTTAAGTATATCATCATTATCATCGTCATATAAACGCACGACACCGACTGCTGAAAATATAATGAAAAGAAAAAAAAGAAAAAGAAAGATAATATATTTATTTGAGACAAATACAACATTACCATCAACTTAACCAAAATAACAACAAACTAGCTTGTGACTTTTGACCAGCGCTGATCTGCCGCCGCCGGTACCATTTTGGTGGGGCTGAGAGCATGTCAACCGGCAAACATAACATTATTTAAACAAAATAATACCTAAATAAATAGGCCCAAATATCTCCACGACGGCCCGCATCCAACGGCTTCTAGCGACCTTCACCAGATCGTCGGTCCACCTTGACGGGTGCCTTTCCAGGAGTTATAAAATTAAGTAAGTAATAAATAACAAAAATGAGCTCAAATAATGGACATCGGGTACAAAGTTGCATTGATAAATTCCCAGACCGCATCACTAAAAATATAATGTACCTAATTTAATAAACCGATCGACCAGAAATTTGCGCGACTAAAAATCTAGGTTGGGTTGCTGAAAAAATTGGTTTAAGTTAAGTTAGATTGGCGACTAAGTCGCTTACCTAGTATTTTTATCGCTCAAACATGTGTTTAGTCGATCGTTTAATGACTATACAAATATAATTCTATCTGTGCCGATCACAAAAATAAGAAGGCATTAAATTGCAATAAAGCACAATTTGTTAACAGCCCTGCCCATGTGGTTTCAAAAGTACCTGAATCACGCTTGCAAAGTTTCTGTAGCTGAAGTTTATATTGTCCTGTGGTTTCCGAGTAGAAACACATGAAGTTGCTTCTCGTGCCTCGTCGCCGTCGGTCGTGTGTGTGCTCCGTTGATCCGTTCGCGTCGAGCCCCCCCCGTACCCCGCCGAGTGCCGCGAGTTCGCAACTCCCATGCTACCGCGTCGAGCCTAGCTCCGCTGTAGTATCGGCCGTCTTCCTTAAGGACCACTCTCGTTCAACAGTTTTTCGCGATATTGACGCTTTGTGATTGTTCTGTGTTTACGTTTGTGCTCCGCATAGAGGTTTACACCAATATTTTTGTTGCAAAAATTATTGGTGTACCCTCATCCTTTTCCCCAACTACCCACCCCTTCCCCTACACTCACATTACCCTTCCCTTTCGCACTATCCCTCACTACCCACACCAACTTTGCAAATCTCGAAATACCCACACCCTTCTCGATAAACTTTATAATCATTGTTGTGGTTGTGACTTAGTGGTTTGGGACATAGTGACTTTTTTAACATCATGTCACAACGTTCGCGACCGCCTGACCGCGGTGGAGGCGATCCTCCCGCGCCCACGGCCAGTCGAAAAGATGTACCTAGCGCATCAGCACGTTCGCGGTCCTCTTCCGCGGGACCGTCCGGGCGTTGGGTTGCTGAGCAACCCACCCCCCCGCACGCCCCCGCGGTGGTTCCCCGCGACCCCCGCCTGCGCCCCCGAGACGATGATGATATCGGAGGGGACGAGAAGCGCCCCCGCATGGGGCCATCGCCCCCCAAGCCAGACACTACCGACACCTCTTCCAGCTCGTCACAATACGAGTCGGACGGAGGTATGGAGGGAGGGATCGAGGAGCTGTCTAGCCCTCTCCCTCTATCCAACACCGACTCCACATCCTACGCGGGTTTGGAGGTGAGCGAGAGCGCGCCGGCGCGGTCCTATGCCCAGGCACTAGAGACCCCGGCGCCGCCCCCACCCCCCACCCCCTCAACCAGTTCCCAGCAGCCAACAGAGCCACAACAGCCTGAGCCACGCCCCAGGGGCTACCCGCCCATTGTGGTAGAGACTCTCCCCAACTGGACCGAGCACTTCCGGATCCTAACCGGTAAGCTCGGCCACACACCCAACGCGCGCCCCTACGGGAAGGGTGTACGCTTCATCGCCAAGACACCGGAGGAGTATCGAACCGTCCAGGCGTACCTGACAGAGGCGGCTGAGGCAGACCCCATCATAGCGTGGTACTGCTACTCGCCGCCACACGAACGCCCCACAAAAGTTGCCATCAGGGGGTTACCGGCCAACACACCCCCTGACCAAATCAAGGCCGCATTAGAAGATCGTGGCTTTAACGTTTCACACTGCCGTGCTATCGCAGGCAGCCAAGGCCGTCCCGGATGCCTTTTCCATGCTCAATTAGAGCACCTGGAACCCCAAGAGTTGACCCGCCTCTACGCAGTCACCGAGCTGCTATGCATGCCCGGGGTGATTGTGGAGGCCTGGCGTCCTCGAAAGGGACCCGCCCAGTGCCACCGGTGCCAAGCATTCGGCCATTCGTCGGCCAATTGTCACCGCCCGCAGAAATGCGTGCGATGCGCGGGCGACCACGCCGGCGCGCAGTGCACGCGGGCCAGGTCAGACCCGCCGACTTGCGCCAACTGCGCACTCTCTCACGCCGCCAACGACCGGCGGTGCAGGGTGTTCCTGCGCGAGGCGAGGCGCATCGGGGCCAGCGTTCCCCCTCCTATATCGAGAGGGGCTGAGCGCGACCCCAGCCGCCCCCGCCCGCAGGCACCCCCTACCGCTCCGCCAAGCGCAGACATGCGCGACGCGCAGGCTGGTGCTACCCTAGCGCCGCCTGCGAACCCGCCCACGGAGCGCGGGGCCCCCCCGCCCGCGCGCCGCAGGCGCAACCGCGCCGGCCGCCGCAGCCGCCAGCGCGCCTTATCTCAGGCCCCCGCCGCGGCATCAACGCCGACGGCCGAGTCGGTTTTTCCGTCAGGGGGGTCGCAAGCACCCCCGACCGCTCCCAGAGCCCCACAACCTGCCCCTCCCCTGGAAGCCGCGAGGCCACCAGTAGCCCCACAGCCGCAGCCCCCTCCGCCCCACAGGGGGCATCAACAGCCCCCACCTCCCGTCAGGGGGCATCAACAGCCCCCAGCTCCCTTCCGGGGGTACCAACAACCCCCACCTCCTTTCAGGGGGCCCACACAACCCCCGCCCCCAGCTCCATCCCAGTGCCCGGCCCCCCAGCACCAGCAGCAGAGGCATGCACCGCAAGCCTCCACCCAGCAGCGGTGGGGCCCACCGCAAGGCCCACCGCGCCCACACCAGGCCCCTCAGGGCCACCACATACACCCTCAAACAATCCAACTGCTCATCAGCATCCTGGGGTCCCTGCTGCAGAGCATCCAGCAGGGAATGGACCCCCTACAAGCCATTCTCCACGAAATGACCAAGCTGATCTCCGCCTCACACCCAGTACATTACGGGTGATGTATTGGAACCCTGGAGGCGTTCGCCAGAAGTTAGACCAGCTCCGCCTTCTCACCCAGTCGCAGGACATCCACATCGTCCTCCTGGGTGAGACACTCCTTACCAAGAAGGCTACCCTCCGGATCCCCAACTATCATACATACAGGCGCGACGAGATGTCCCCCCAGGGCCGACCATACAGGGGCACAGCGGTCCTGGTCCGGAGGGACGTAATACATGACGAACTCCCGTGGCCAGAGTTCCACAGCCTGAGATCCATCGGCGTTAGGGTGCACGCCGGGGGTCAAGAACTCAAGCTATTCGCCGCCTACAGACCTCCAAAGACAGGTATCCACCCGCCAGACTTAGCCAACATCTTCACCGATCAGACCCCCACCGTGCTAGCAGGAGACCTGAATGCGAAGCACCCCGCATGGGGGTCCCGCACCACGTCGACCGACGGCCGCCGACTGCTAGAGGTAACCGCAGATATGGACATAGAGGTGCTGGGGCCAGATGCTCCCACCCACTACCCGCCTAACGACGACCAACAGCCCAGCACCATCGACGTGGTGCTCACCAAGGGCATCACCAGCCCCATCTCTGTGGAGGTATTATATGAAGCCGACACACCTCACCTGCCGCTACTAGTCACACTAGCCACAGCACCCGACGCCGTGGCCCCCCCACGTCCCAAATACAAAACCGATTGGGAGGCCTACAGAGCATCGATGGCGGACGTCACCTTACCCGGACCGCTCATTACCAAAGAGGAGATTGACGCCGCCATCGAATTCTATATTAAGAAGATGCAAGAGGCAAAGGCCTCCCACACAAAACAAGTACCTTTAACCCAACGCCGCGACGCCCTCCCCCGACACTTACAGAACCAGCTAGGGGAGAAAAAGAGGCTCAAGCAGCTATGGACTCAGTCCAGATGTCCGAGCGTCAAAAAGAGTCTCAACAGGGCCACGGCGGAGCTCCGCGAAGCGGTGAGTACCTGGCGCGGGTCGACCTGGGAGGCCACCATCGACCGTGCAGCTGACCACCTGCCGAGTCTCCATGCGCTCAACAGATGCCTCACGAAGACCCCGCAGCCCACTTATCCACTCCTGGACGCCGACGGCCAGAGGAGATACGCCGCCCTTGACCGGGCCCGTATCCTCGCCGATCACCTGGCCGTCCAGTTCTCGCCGCACCCAGCAGCCCCAGAAGCGGCTGAGCACCACCGTAAGGTAACACAAGAAGTGGCGGAATACCTGGCCTCCACCCCACCGCCACTACCAGGAAGCGCGTTTATTTCGCCCGCGGAGGTTAGAAAGGCGGCCCTCTACCTTAACCCCAGGAAGGCACCAGGACCAGACAACCTGCCGCCCACAGCCCTTACAGCTCTCCCCAGACAGGGGTGGGCAATGCTGGCCCGCATATTCAATGCAGCACTACGGGCCAACTACTTCCCGGCCGCATGGAAGCAAGGCCGGGTTATAACCATCCCCAAACCGGGTAAGGACCGCCGACAAGCCGCCAATCAGCGCCCCATCACGCTCCTCGACCACGTAGCCAAGCTATTTGAGCGTCTCCTGCTGCGTCGCCTCCGCCCCTCCATTGCGCTGAGGGACGAACAGTATGGATTCCGCAGCGGACACTCGACGACGCTCCAGCTGGCGCGGGTGCTGCATCATATGGCGGTAAACTCCAACAAGGGTAACTGCACAGTGGCCGCCTTCCTCGACGTGGAGAAGGCATTTGACCGGGTTTGGCACCCTGGTCTAATCTACAAAATGTTCCAAAACACAGATGTGCACCCGGCCCTCGTACATTTGCTGGCCTCATTCTTGGAGGGCCGGCTCTTCAGCGTGGCGGTGGAGGGTAAGGAGTCGGAGCTGCGTCCCATTAGGGCGGGAGTACCCCAGGGCAGCTGCTTATCGCCCACCCTGTACGCCGTGTATACAAACGACATTCCGAGCCTCAACAACCAATTAAAGGAATGGGAGCCACGGGTCGAGCTGGCGCTGTTTGCGGACGACAGCGCCTTCTACACTTCCTCCCCGTGGCCTAAGGCCGCTGCTATGAGACTTCAGAAGCAGCTAAAACTACTCCCGCCCTGGCTCGACAACTGGAGGATTGCGGTGAACGTGGGCAAGACCACCGCAATCCTCGTTGGGACGCAAAAGAAGGTACCCACCAAGCTGGAACTGAAGGGCGAGGCCATCCAGTGGCAGCCGTCCGTGCGATACCTGGGCTGCCACATAGACAGAAACCTCAGCATGGTCGCACAGGTAGACCACGTCTCGACCTCAGCCCGCGCTGCGCGGGCCATTCTCCGTCCCGTTCTCTCGTCACGGCTTCCTCTGCGAACCAAAACCACCATCTTCAAAACCCACGTCCGGTCGCGGCTCACCTATGCCGCACCGGCGTGGTACTCTCTCTGTTCGCAGAACCAGCGCCAGCGGCTACAACAGCAACAGAATGCAGCGCTCCGCATTATCACCAAAGCGGGGCGCTACGTCCGCAACAAGGTGATAGCACGGGACCTCAACGTGGAGCCCGTGCAGGATTTCGTGGGCCGTCTGGCGCGTCGAATGTTCGACAGCGCCGACCAGGGCCCCCACGAGCACCTACAGGGCATCGCTCCCGTACCACCACCACCGCCAATACCACCACCAACACCAACAACAGAGGGAAGAGCTCCTTCCCCCACCACCATAAGGGCCAAGAGGAAGACGAAGGCGCTGCCCCGTCACATTGTGCCCCCGCCATCTCCCCAGCCCACCCTACCCAATCCTGTCGTCCCCCCCCCTACCACCACCTAATTATAGCCCACACCCCGTTTGCGTAAGCCGGGGCCCGTTCGCAGGCGCTCGCTGGGCCTCCCCCATTATGGGGGTCTCACCCGGTGCGGCAGACCGCGCAGAGGGCCTCGCAGCAAACTCCGGCGGGGGCACTCCAATCGTCATTGACGGCCGCTAAGCGGCACCAAACCACCGTGGGGCAGTGGCCCCATGAGAAGAAGCCCGGGGAAGGAGCAGAAGCTCGAACCCGAACCAACCTTAGAGGTTGAAGAATCCCGACGAGTAGAAACATGCAGCTCAGAAGCAGTAGGCGGTTTATGGTGAACACAAAGTTTTTGGTACAAAGCAAAAGAAGATTAAGAGCCACTTGGAACAAAATTTGTTAAATCTCGATGTAATTAAACCTAGATTTAACCCATATGAAAGTATCCAAATATTAAATCTAGATAAAAAAAATCAGTTTTGTAAGGCATAAACTATGTTTTATTAAATTTTGCTGCAAGTGGACCTAAGTTGGTCACGCTTTGCGTAAAAATATTATCTTCCTTTTTTCGTCTGGGTAGATCGATACAACTATGAATGTGAAACAACCATATCACGGTTATTTTTATTTGCTTTAAAAAATATTAAACTCGACATCAATTCTTAAAACAATATAGCTCCGACTTTTAAATAGCATTTCTTCAAAATTGCGATATATTTATGCGTATTTCTAGGGGACGGTTTTGAGTGTAAACAAGAAACAATATGCCATAGCCTATTACTTCCGAAAATTCAGTAAATCAGAAAATGCTTAACCCGACAGTAAAAAGAATCAAACAATCTTCTCATAAACGTGGTAACACGTATCAAGTTTTATATTCGGAAGTTATTACATTCGTAAAAGAAACATTACTGAGAAACAGAACACGTAGGAGCATTTACATCTGTTTCTTTTCTAATAAAAATGGACTGAAAATCTTTGAACACTCCTAAAACATCATATTAAGATTTACATTCCTCTGCAAGTTCACTTAATTTTTTTATTTTATGGTTCTTATGACAATGGACTAAGGTTTAGAGTCTGCTTAGCAAGATTTTTTATAAGAATGCATGATTTAAGTTACGTGATCTAGCGGAATGCCTTTTAATATGCAAATAGTAGTGATAGCATATAGTCTACATAAAATCTACACTTATATATTCTTTTTTCACCAAAAATAAGGAAACATTAATCATCATCAATGTTCCTATATTCAATAATTTGTTCAAATCATATTTATATTACCATAAAAAATTACAAATAAAGTGATTAACGGGGTACGACGGGGTATAAAGTTTAATGAGTAGGTCGCCAAGTTATCTTCATGTTATAGTTCTCACTATACTCGTACGTAGGTACCTTGTTATGTTAGCGAGCTTATCGCTGAGAAATTATTTTAGGCGGTTCGGCGACAAAGCTTTAATGGAGAAGATAGCAGGGTTACAATATTACACTTTTAAATGCGTAGAATAAAAGTCTAGACCGTATACACTATTCTAGTTTTTATTTCACATCAATCGGTGCAGTATTACCAAAGTTATAAGCGTGGGAAGTTTACGTAGGTTTTGTAAATCTCGTCAGTGTTCGCGAGTACCGCGTGACATCATCTCGTCCATACGGCACGGCTGGCGACCCCGCCTCATACGTCCGTAGTACATTTCGCAGGTAAGTTGTCTGCTCCCGTGCGCTCTGGTGTTATTTATTTATTTTAAATATGTAATGCTGATTGATTAAGTGTATTGTGTAAATTATTGTTTTAGAACTAAAATGGAAGAAGGATTTGAAAAAGGCCAATCCGACAACCTACCCATAGTCCACGATATTATGATGGTGGCAGAATATTTTATAAAAAATAAAGATTTTGTAGATAAATATATTTACACATTCCTTTACAAATAATCAAACATTAACCCCTAAGATCATATTTATAAACATTTTACTGCAAAACATGCGCAAACTTTCGAACTCTACGTCAATCTTGAAGAACGACTTAGGTCATTGACCTGTAACCCAAGTTTGGGTGTTTATTTACATTGAATACTGTAGTTTTAAACTTATAATCAATGTTTCTTCTTGAAATCATAATGATCATTAACCTTGGAAACGAAAGGTTCAATACATCGTTAGTTTCAATACACTGCGATCGAGTGCCTACATACCTACTAAAAAGCATATACCTAGTTACTAGCAATAACCAAGTACCTACCTACTGCTTAGTATTTCACATGACAAGGTATAGGTATAAATAGTATTTTAATACTTACATCGAAATGATCCTCACAACAAGATGCTGTCGTGTTTGGTCCTAATGGATGCGCTCTTCTCATCGCATTTGTCCATTTCTTTCTGATTTTCGGATCCCTAGGAACGTGAAAAAACAATTACTTTTCGGGTGTTTTCGTGGCTGTTTTTTACACTGAGGCACACTACAATATTTAATAGATGGACTCATGTTGTTTTTATTGTTTCTTAATCAAAATAAACAAAGTAGTTCCGCGCGCGTCGGGCACATTTGGGTAATAAATGGTTCGATTCACCGAGTTGCTCGCGCGGAGATGGGCATTCGCTAGCGTTTCCCTTGGTGTTAGTATTTAGCTCGTATTAAATATTCGTAACCCATCTTGATGCCGTCTGAGAGCCCCGGCGGCGGCGCTCCGACAAGTACCTATATAAACTGAACGCGTTTCTTAATAACACATTTGGTTTCTTAATACGTGTTTTTGTGGTTAATGTTGCGATCTCATTTCAGAGGCAGTTACGGGACGGTCCACCTTAGAAAAATAGTTTTATCATCTCGTTCATTGTTTTACTGTAAATCCTCTTAGACCATACTCTTACCTGGGCCAATCTAATGTTTTGTTTTCGCCACAGAAATGTACTTGCGCGGTCGTTAGTAACATAAAACTTATGACTTTCGTAACACGTGCTTTATGAACGCAGCGACAGAGCTTTTACAAGGAGTCTTTATTATTTCAGCAATAAGGCTCAAAGTCCAGTAAGCTTGCTGGATTTTGCTAACTTATTTCATAAAATAGTTATTTTCTTTATTTTTTGTCGCAGCAAGATTATTATAGCGTGGCTTTATAAATGTGTGTGTTAGTAAGTTTCTCTTTCTGCGGTTATATGAGGGTTTTAATGATATTTTATTTTGCTTACAATTTTCCTTTTCGGGAGAAGGAAGACTATGGCATGCGTAATAAAATTGCATTATACTCGTAGTGGGAATAATAAATGACGCTGAATCAATAAAATAATTAGCATTGATTATGTCTCTAACTGAAAAGTTCAGCATTTTTAGATTTCCGTACCTCAAAAGGAAAAAACGGAACCCTTATAGGATCACTTTGTTGTCCGTCCGTCCGTCCGTCTGTCAAGACCGTTTTTCTCAGGAACGCGTAGAGGTATCAAACTGAAATTTATATATAATACTCAGGTCTACTGTCCCTTGGAGCTGTGAAAAAATTAAATTTCTAAGCCAAAGCAATCAAATTTTCGAAACTCGCACGGGAATCAAAACCTAGAGGGTACTTCCCGTGAACTTAGAATCTTGAAATTTGGTACGAAGTAACGTCTTATAGTACAGATAAAGAAAAAATTGCGAAAACCGTAAATTTTTTGTAACATCATATAATAAAAAATATTTTAGAAAATTTAAAATTTCATTTTGCAATAAAAATACCATAACTATGACTCGATTGTCGTGATGGATGAACTTTTACTTATATACCAACAGGTTTGTACGCGAGTCCGACTCGCACTTGGCCGGTTTTTTCAGACGAAGATAATATTCATCTGTTCCTTCGTTGGTGCCACCACAATAGCAGATGATGATTACCCAATGCAATTAATGCTATCTTAAATGGTAAATCTTAATAGAAAAATACTTCGAGTCTAAAATTATTACTGACTTGGGGCGCCTTTCACCAATCTCACTAAACACATTTAGGGCTAAACATATATAAAATGATACTGTCAGTCATTCGTTTGAAGTCAACAGTGACGAAGAGCGAAATATGTTTAGAGCTATGTAGTTTGAGAGCAAAGATATGCATTTTGTGCTAGTAATATATAAGTCAATGATTTCGTGGCAGTTGCTGAAAGTAGCCCTTGATCTTCTTGATTTTTTAAACTTGATTTCGGTGAAACTTTTCTGTCGGTTGATTGAAGAGTTTCACTAAAATTACGTTAATGCAAACAAAACTCAACGTTGCCTACATTTACACCCATATTCTAAGTCGTTCCTCCAAAACTTACTTGTCTTCGACTTAACGAAATTCTAATTGAAAACCTCGTCGAAATACTCCTCGAAATCGGTATTCTAAGTCATAACTCCGTAAGGACCTGAAGGAACCAAAGAGTACATAGCCACTCCGTGTTAGGCCTAGCGCACACTACCATTTTTACCCACGACGAGGTTGAGTGGAATGTAAAAAGTTTTGGAGGAACGACTTAGAATATGGGGGTTGGTATAGTTTCAATAATGTCTTTTTTTCTCTAAATTATTACAACAGCTTTGTAAAATAATTCCCTTATCAAATTATCTAGTGCCACGCGGCACACTTTCAATAAACTAGATCAATTGCCTGCCATCCCTCTTTCCTATCAACACCAATATTCCTTATTAGTTCATAGGGTAAAATACTCCTTCACACGGCTTCCTTTATCCCTATAAATAAACCTTTGGAGGATAAGATCGAGCCTATATTTAAGCGGGAAGATATAGACTTTATCCCCTACAGGAAACTGGTAACATGACTTATAGACCTTTAGAGGAAGAGATAAAAGCTTTTTTCGTGTGAAAACATGAAATTTCGTGTCGCAATACGGCGTGCTTGGGGATTTCAAATGGCTTAGAATCATTTGGTAGTATAGATGTAAGAGCTATAAACTTTTATTGTGAGTTTCAATGTGTCTAGATAAAAAGTCTTCGATTTATGGATGCGTAAGATTAATTTTCGGTGAATGTAAAAGTAAACTTACATGGTCATTATCATAATAATTATTAGGAAAACGGCTTTTTTTTAACCGTTTTTGTATTTGCTTTCGAGTCCTTGATATTTTGGCGCATGCAATTGTGCTAAGTGTATATATTTGTTGACTGTGCCGAAATATCGGGGACTCACAAGCAAATACAAACATGGTAAAAATCTCGTTTTTTTTTATAATGATAGTGAAATATTTTTATTCAAATAGTCCTATAGATAAGTGTTTTCGATTAGTCCAACCAAATATTGGACTGTTTGTTTTATTCGAAGTAATTTTATATCGTTGAACATTAATTTTAGACGAGTTTATGTAACCCAATATGTGCATTTTTATTATAAAATAAAAATACTACACACATTAATTTCATAACATTAAAATGCATGAAAAGTCAAAAGCTTATTAGCTTATTATCCTCAGAATAACGACCTAAAACAGGTGGCATAGCAACCCAAATTAATTCCTAAGAAAAAACAGATGAGAAGTACAAAGTTCTAAGAAACCAAAATTTATTCGTGCGACAGGATAACTTCCGTGAGATGATTTTCCTGAGCCCTAGGCGAAAGTTACGGGGGAAGAAAACAAGTTAGTTATTAACATAATGTCTGAACCAGAAGTTTGGTCAGGTATGCTTTTTAAAAGCCAGATGCTTAATCGTGTGGCCTTTTTTATTTATGAGGATATTTCATGAATAATACAAGATAAACTCAAGCTCTCATTTTGTTAATTCAAAGTAAAAAACAGTTTTATTTTAACCATTGACATGCCTGGTGGGTCTGACAGACCTACTGCTTCATAAAAACTTTTAAGTTTTATGCATTGCGCGTCACTATAGCTTCCTGACATAGACTAGAGGCAGAGCCGTGACACTCGCCTGTACGTGTGAATTTGAGCTCCACTAGCGCCGGATAATGCCAGTGGCGAGTTGCCGAAGCATGTGAACGCTAGGATTGACACCAAAATGGAACTTAGAATTTTGGACTTGCGCCAAAGAATGTCATATTATAATAAATACATACATAGTATGATTGATATCAAATGTAAATTTGTGTAAGGACATAAAATATAAGTAGGCAATGAAATATAGGTTTGTTTTAAAAAAAATTTTTTTTTTTTTTTTAATAAAAATAAAAACTTTTTTTTATGAATAACGGGTGAATCTTTATTCAAATAGATTTAATAATTACTCGTGCGAACCCAAGAAACTTGACAGCTTTAACAGAAACAGTAAGTAGTAACGAACAATAGTTAGCTATTTATTAAGAACCAGCGGCCGCCCGCGGTTCACTTGGTTCCCGTTTTCATATAATAAAAATACCTTTCTTAGTGCTCGTCTACGTCGTTAAAGGACCCTGTATGCAAAATTAGAGTTAAATTATTTATGATTTTTGAATTTTTGCATTTTTACCTGCCAAAAATTCAAACTGATAAAAGAACGAGATATGAAAACTAGATTTTAATTGTTTTTTGTAATAGAAGCGGCGCTCCGCGGAGCTGAGCTGAGACTTACAAAAATTGACCAATGATATTGCTCAAATCACACGTCTCATCTCCGCTCCGCTTCAGTGGTAACAGTATTAGCTGAGTTGAGAAGAATTATATTAAAATGTAAAGCGTGCTGTGCAGAGCGTAGCTTTTTCATGCTAGCCGAGCTAGTAGTTGTGCTAGCTAGGTGAAGCGTGGCGTGTACACACACCACGTAACACACACTGTTTAACTGACTGCAACCAAAATGTATTCACAGCCCAGCTCGGCTTAACTTGAACTAGCTATAATACGGCTAAGCTCAGCCCCGCTCGGCTCATCTTCAACCAGGTACACAGCCCAGCTCCGCACAACTCATCTTTGCGCAGCTTCAATGGAAACACTGACCTCTTTACACAGCCCCGCTTAGCTGAACTCCGCGCAGACCCGCGCAGCTCTGCTTCTATAGAAACGCAGCCTAACGCGTACAATTTACAAACTCCCGCCGCAGGCTAATTATCTTACTTCTTATACCCAGCAACCAATTTCGTCGCTGTCATTACTGCCATATTTTTATACTGTATGACAGTCACTACAGCGACGAAACTGGATACTGAAACGATTTTTAGTTACATAATCAGGCTCTCCGTAGCTCATTTGGAAAAGTATTAGAACTGATATCCAAAAGCTGCGGGTTCAAACCCCGTCTAGGCAAGTAGTGAAATGGGTTGATTTTGTCTAGTATTGTTCAATAAACATTAATTTATTAAGTTACTATTTAGTCCCTATATTAAATTAATATTCAACGTTTCAAACCATACAAAAGCTAAAATACTACTTGTCTAAAGTAATTAGGTAGCAGTTTTCAAACGCCGTTTATTTAAAATGGCCAGCAGAGCCTTTAAATCGTTACAAAATCCCTCCAATAGTTAAAGCTTTTGTCAATTTTGATCGAATGCATAGTTATTAACGATTTTTCAGCAATCAAAGTGTTGTAAATCACTGTCCACCCTCTAACGGGGATCCAAATATTTTTCAGCTCTACTCTGAAAAAGCTCTCTCTAATAGCCCGCTGTGTTTCCCAGTATTTTTCGCTACTGTATTTTTCATTTAGTTTTTTGTTTTTATTTTGATAGACGTGGTGGAACTGAATAAAATATATTTTTTTAAACTATAGCTGTTTTAATTTGCTTTTTTTTCAAATTAATGTGCGGTCAAGTTGTTAAAAAAATTAGGTAACAAATTGATAACCCCTTCGAATTATCCTCTTTCAATAATAAAAACCGATTGGTAAACAATAAAGTCAAGGAACCTTGAGTCTAGGTATATTAAGCTAGACATTTTAATTATGACTACTTGTTTTCAAGTCAAACTTTTAGACCATACTTTGGCTGTTCTTATAATATACGATGGAAAATGACTGTCTTTTTAGATTAAAATAATACAAACTTTCTGATCGGAAGAAGCTATGTTGTTGTGAGATAACCATCAACTCTTTTAAAAAATATAAGACATTATTTTTGTTTCTTTGAATAAAACCAGGCTTTTATGTAACGTGGCAACATCCTTTGTTTTATTATTCATTCATGCAGCTCTAAAATATTTAGAGTCACTACAAACGCCAAACTAATATTTATTTCATTCGCAAAAAATAACGTTTTTGGCTCACGTCAAATAACAAGCCCCTATGCGATAGCGTTAAAACGCAAAATATTTGTCTATTCCGAAAGCGAAAAGGTTCTATATTTTGGGCAATCGAACAGTTGTAAATCAGTGTCAAAGTACTTCGCCCGCGGCCTGCAAACTCTCTTCTGATACGCGAACTGGCATAGTTTCCGAATTTGTTTTTCATTGGTTTATATGACTGTTCCGAATTTAAACTGATAAAAGAATAAGGTATGAAAACTCTTTTTTATATATTCGAATTTGATTGTCTTTTGTTTTGAAAATAATATTTTTTCTAACGCGCACAGTTTGTAATGGAGAGGGCTATGCTCGGCGTCTCCCTACGTGATCGAATCAGAAATGAGAAGATCCTAATCCTAAAACTAAAGTAACTGCCATTAATCGAAGAATTGCTCAGATGAAGTGGCAGTGGGCGGGTCACATAGCGAGAAGAACCGATGGCCGTTGGGGCGGAAAGAACGACGCTCCAAGGTGGATCGACGATGATTCAGCGAGAGGGGTCTCCGAAGTGCCACGAGTGCGACACGGAGCTGGACACTGCGCAGCACACGCTCGAAGTGTGTCCTGCGTGGTCGGCTCAGCGTCGGGAGCTCGTGACGGAGGTGGGAGGAGATCTCTCCCTACCCAGCATCGTCAGAAAGATGCTGGGTAGAGACAGATCGTGACAGGCGGCAGGCACCTAATGCGAGGATGTTATCCACCAGAAGTAGACAGCAGAAAGGGCTCGCGAGCAGGATGCTTATGCGGTTCGTCTCGTACGGTTAAGGGGAATGAAGCGACTTTATGATCACCGCATGCCCCTCTAGTGAAACCACGCTGGCGTTGGAGGGTGTGCCACCGCCGGCATTGCACGGTTTCGATCGTCTGGGAAGATGGCCAAACATGCTCGGCCATCTTCCAGCCGAGAGGGGGCCCGGGTAACCGGGCCACGGCGGCCTGTGAGTTTTAGTTGGTAGTACCCAAGAGTCCAACATACGAATCGCCCCTGCACCTGGGGGCGAGGGATGCGTAAAAGCATTTCTCCTAGTATAAAAAAAAGGTGGAACGACGATGCGGACAGCGCAGGACCGATCGTTGTGGAGATTCTTGGGGGAGGCCTATACCCAGCAGTGGGTATTATGTGGCTGAGACGGCGACGACAGTTTACAAACCCACACTGCAGGCTCCAACCAATTTCGTCGCTATCATATTTTTATACTGTATGACAGCCACAACAGCGACGAAACTGGAAACTGAAACGATTTTTAGTTAGATAATTAGAGCCGTCGGTATCCACTATTAATGATATTGGTCCCAGTTATACAAACGAACCAATCACAGGGCCCTATCAATTGATTTGTTGTGACTTTGTCATTCTAAATCCAAAAAAATAATAATAACCAAACAATAATTAATGTTTATTTGATAGCTTCATTAAATATTACAAATATAGGGGAGGTGGGGGACAGATAGTCCCAATAACAAACAGTCGATTAAAATTTGGAGAAATTACCGCAACTTCGTATTTTTCACGGCTTTATTAGGTAACATTGTATATAACCTCAAAATTGTATTAATATAAAAAAACGGCTTTACCCCTACATTAGGGCACGCGTTTTGAGGTTGTAGTATTTTGTGGTTTGGTTACTAACAAAGGATATAAACAAAGCGCAAATAAAGACCACTCAAATTAAGTAAATCACTTAATCATAAAACGTATAGTCTATACCTATCGCATCTATAAAATTGTTACGTACCTAATTATCTAAATCTTATCAAATTTAACAAACTACAGGTTTCGTGCTTAGATCGAAGGATCGAAGATATGCCAAAACGGTACTATGGAATCCATAGCAACCGTTTTTTATGTACTAAAATAACAGATTTTTGACGTCGACTCGATCCTAATGTGAACTCGATTCCGTCTAGAGTAAGGGGGCAGGTCAATAAAGATCTCGCCGAATCAGTTGTCCACGATTGGTCAGAGTTGGCACTAAGGCAAAAAATGTGCGCTATTGTCGGAGGCCAGACCCACTTCGGGTCCCTGAGCCACAGCAGTAAGTAAGGTAAGTATAAAAATGTAATAGTAACTCTTATCTGACAGGATACTTCATTTGCTTTGAACCAATTTTGATGAACTTTACCATAAAACGATCCGTTAGTATAGCAAGGTACTCCACGCCTTAATGCACGGAAAAGCAAACAGCAAATGTAAATCAACAATAAAAAAATTAACTAACAAATTCACGTGACCTCATTTCATCATTCCAATTCAATTTGCGTAAAACAACAGTGGCTTACATAATTTTTAATTCATATCACACTCCTAACTACGTCAAAACTTAATCAAGCTAAGAGCACCTCAGCACTGAAACGATTTAATCCACACACGAAAAACGTATTCACTGTCATGTTGGCAATCACAGTGGGGAATATTTTTCAGTCCTACCAACTTTACAGCCCATACGAACCCTAGCGACAATGGCAAGGAATAGGAAGACAGGCTTTATGTCACACCGAAGTGTAACATAAAAAGAGAACGCCCCGAATTAAGCTGTAAAATGGAAAAGATTCTGCAAGGGTGTGTAAAAGATTTGGCTTTAGATAAACTGTTCCGACGATTTTCAACTTTGCCGTTCAGTACAATGTGAGGAAAATGCTTAGACGAATTTTTACTACCTACCTACTCAGTATTATTTTCTTATGATAAATTTGAAATAGAACAATATTGGAAAAAATCAACACGGCCACAAGTGAATTCTCAGACGGGACTCGAACGTCTGAGAATTCACTTGTGGCCGAGTTGATTTTTACCGACTTCAACAAAAAAGGAGGGAGGTACTCAATTCAACCCGTTTTTTTTTTTTGTTTGATGTATGTATACCGATTACTCCGGTGTTGGTGATCCGATTTTAATAGTTGTTTTTTTGTTCGATCGGGTACACTGTCAATTTGGTCCCATATAAGTCTCATTGAGATCCGATGATAATCTTCGGAGATATGGGGCCTAATGTCATGGAAGTCATGAAACAATTATATCATCCAGGTAATTGTTAGATTCTTGTTCGAGCTGAAGTTTCACGCAATAACTACTGAGCGGATTTTGATGAAACTATTTTGTTAAATAGCTATTGGTCCTCGCCAACATACCTATAGGCTATAAACCCTCAATAAGTAATGTATAAAATAGCTGGACCGCAAAGTGGAATGCCTTGGCTGGCACCGACTCCAAAAAGTTTATTTTTTGCTTTTTAGTTTTTTGAAGTCGGTTTTAATTTTTTTATAAAAAGTTTTTTATTTTCCAATATATTTCTAGTTAAAATTTATCATCAGTATGAAAATAGCATTTGAAAATGCATTAATTCGAAAATCACATAATATTTTCTATTTTCTTTAATATTATCAACACAAAAACCAGTTTTCACTTAGAAAATTGACTGACTTTTGAAATTTCACTTTGGAATTATACTCCAAAGTGAAATTCAGGCCTTTGTTGCCTAATACAAAAACATGTAAACAAAACCTCTTGTGTCTCTAAACAAGAAAAACATATTACAATAGCACCGTTTACTCCATTATATTCCGTTTCTCTTCAGATAAAATCAATACGGTGTAACAAAAGCCGTTCTTGCATAAAATGTTTAATCATAATAAAAGTCTCGAAAGCCGCGAGATGGATGAATGAATAAGTTTCACGTTATTATGATAACATTATTATAATAATACACGCCTATGGACCGTAGAAGTTGAGTCCCATAACTCTTGTTTATTTACATACACGTCGAGTTTTCGAGATGAGGTGGACTCTTACATTTAATAAAGCCTTTTTAAACAAAAGTGAAGCTTAAATAGAAACAATAAAATTCAACAATTTAGATTTCTCGTTTCAGAAATTATAATATTGTTTTCAAATATGATAAAGGAGATTATTCAGGCTCCATAAATCATCTAGTAAATCACCTATTTACTTTTAGATCAAAGAGGAATATCCCCGCATTCCAAAGAGTAATTTTTTCAATTTTTTCAATCGAATAGCATTTTAAATGTAACATAAATAAATAAAAAATACAAAAAAACCTACCTGTGATTTTTAATAAGCACTTCTTTTTCGTGCGTTCTGTACACGGAAAAACCATGAAATAACATGTAGTATAAAACGAAATGTGTTAAATAAGCGCGTTATAATCCCTACAAACTGTTTTATTTCAATGGTTGTTAAACAAGTACGGTTGGAATTTTCTGTTTAATTTAAATAATATTTCCTGTGAATTTGGTTAATCTTTTGATTCGGATAACTGGGATAATAATCTGTGACATACACGTGGGCTGTTCCAAAAATAGTGAAATGAAAACTACAATATAAAATAAGATTAATTACAGCTTTTTCAAAATCCCAACGCAATTCGGGTGAACGAGCTTTCAAAACATTTTAAAACGTGTCTTGCGGGAGGTCGAAAAATTACCGCCGAAATTCTTCGACGGCCTCGTCTGCAGTGCTAAATTTTCGCCCATGAAGCATTTTTTTTACTTCATGCGATTTCATGAGTTACTGCAGTTGGTGGTCGGCCGGGTCTTGGGTCATCATTTAAGTTCTCTCGACCACGTTTAAATTCACAGAACCAATAAGTAATTGTTGCTAACGCAGTAGGAAGAGATTCCCCAAAAGCAGCTTGTAAATTTTCTTGAGATTCCTTGAAGGTTCACCCTCGTTTATAATCATAGAAAATCATAGCATGAAAAGCTTCTCGCGAGACGTCCATTGTTGCAAACAAAAGAAGAGTGACAAATAATCTTTAAAAATAAATTAAAAATAACTACATATAGGTGGCCAGTGATTGTCACAAAGGAGGTTTGTGTTAAAATTATCCGTCAATTCAAAATAGTTTCGTGAAAGAAGAGGATGTATTTATTCTGGGGCAATCAATTTTCGGAACAACCTAGGTATTTATTTATTTATTTATTTATTTATTAAAAACAGTGTACTTACTGGCTTACAGTTTGCCCAAAACGCCAGCAAGTTAGGATAAGTTCATTATTATACGTAGAATTATAGTAACAATCCAAAATAAATTAAAATTGCAGATTATATATAAAAAAAATACAATGTTATATAGGTACAAAATTTACACAATACTATTTGTCAAAGGGGTATCTTGAGAACTATGTCAAAAAATAATAATATTAAAGAATACAACAAAGAAACATAAGAATATAAATGTCAAAATCGTCTATGAACTATATTAAGTACCATCGCAGCATGTCAAAGAGAATTATTGCTTAGGGAAAAATATTAAAATATAAATGTCAAAATCATCTAAAAACTAAGAAATAATCGCAGTATGTCAAAAAAATATGGAATAAAGAAATATTAAAATACAAATGTCCATAATAAATGTCAAAATCATCTGTGAATAAAGTACAATCGCAGCATGTCAGAAGGAATTACATAAATAGAATCAATGTCAATTAATTATTATCAAAATACATTGTATGTCAAAAACTAAACAACCAGGGAACTCATTTTATGGCACCACTTATGTATACTAGTGCCTTATTACATAATTGGCCAAAACAGTCCGCAAATAGGTCGATCTCAAAGTGTTGAACGAGCATATCTCCAATGAGACGCAAAGCACGAGTGGTGGGCGCGTGCGCGGCGTAGCTAGTGCGCGTGGTGGGCCTCCTCAAAAGTCGCGGAAGTCGCCTTGGAGCCACCGTCCCCTCCGTATCCCAACATAGACGCTTGGGAGCCAATAGCTCTACTTTACTTAAGATCGTTGGACTATCTATCTTGTTACGTATGATGGCCAAATAGTGTATAAAAAGCTTCATAACCCTTCTGAGTTCCAGGGTATCTAACCCAACCATTCCAGATACAAATAGAGAGGGATACAGATATGGATAATAGCCATATTCCCTCTTGTAAAGCCACCGTGCAAATTTACGCTGTACGCGTTCAATCTTGACGATATACTTTTCTTCATATGGATCCCATGCAATGGCACCATACTCAAGTTTGCTACGTACGTAGGCATTGTAAAGTACCATAGCAACTCCCACTCCATTGAACTGATACGATGTGCGTAAGACAAAGCCAAGCAATTTATTGGCACTTTTACATATAAGTGTCACGTGGTTGTGAAAGTCTAGTCTAGAGTCCAACATTATTCCTAAGTCACGAATGTCGCTTACCCTCTCTAGGGGTGCGTCAGCTAAATTATACTCTACATTTATTGGACAGCGCTTACGCGTGAATGTCATGATTTTACATTTACTAGTATTAAATGGAAGCCGATTCACTTCACTCCAATCCCTCACCGCGTCGATATCACTTTGCAGTGCGTCGCAGTCAGATAGGTCACCTATACCTAAACTTAGTTTTAGGTCATCTGCGAACAACAGGCATTTTGATCTGGTGACGCTGTTCGGCAAATCGTTTATCGTTTTTTTTTTTTCCAGGGGGAAATGCCCGCGCATACCCTCCCGTCCGGGGAGACAGAGAGGTTATGTGGGACTCGGACCCACTAAAACCCCCTGGGTGTTCCTTCCTCGCGTACGGACGGAGACTACCGGGGCAAGGGTAGCAGTCTACCGGGTCTCCGCCCCGCGTCTGCCCTCTTGGGCCTTCCTCTCTGGGTCGGTGGAGTGACCCAGACTACCCCTACTGTTGGGCGCGCGGGAACACCTGGCGCGCCCATCCAACACGGGGGGTCCTAGCTGGACGACGGGATTCCCCGTCCCGCCGCCCAACCCCCACAGCTACTGCGCCTCCTCCTGGCGACACCTCTCCCTAGAGAGGCGAGCGGAGCAGCGAATCCTCCGGGATAGTACACCTACCATCACCAACGAGGTTTCCCTAGGGAATGAGGCGATCATACCGTCGCCTCCTTCCTCTCAGCCGCCTACGGCGAAGAATGGCCGCATGGGCGTCCTGCTCTCGAACTCTCTCCGCTGTCTCCTTCTGGAGGATAACATCCTCGCAGAAGGATACTACCGCTTGCCATGATCTGTCACTACCCAGCATCTTACTGACGATGCTGGGTAAGGAGAGATCCCCTCCCACTACGGCCACGAGATCCCGACGCCGCCCCGACCACGCAGGACACACCTCTAGTGTGTGCTGCGCGGTGTCCAGAGCCGCGTCGCCAGCGTACTGCCCTGACTTACACCTGATCTTGTAAAATAGTCACCAGACTGAAAACCACCAACTCTAACAAATTGACGCCGATCTCGCAGGTAATTTGAAAAAAAATCAACAAGTTTTGGGGCAAAGCCCATTACCGCCAACTTACGTAACAAGATGTCATTATCTACCAAGTCAACGCTTTTTTGAAGTCGAAGTAGGCGGTATCTACCTGTTTACCAGTATCCAACTCTGCATAAGCGTAATCAAGACGTGCCACAAGATTTGTAGTGGTAGATCGAGCCTTTCTAAAACCGTGTTGACTATCGTGAAGCAGACTTTCCGTTTGCTTATTTAGCAGCTGGCATAACATTGTTTCAAATACTTTAGGAAAGACTGATGAAACGGCTATCGGTCTAAAGTCTGATACCTCATGTCCACTATCGGCCTTAGGAACTGGGGTGACTCTCGAAACTTTCCAGATGTCTGGATACTTAGAGTGGGATAAGATTAAGTTAAAGAGGTACAAGAGAGGTCCCTCAAGTACCGTTCTGCAGTCCTTAGCTAAAAATACAGGAATACCATCGGGACCGTCCGATGACTTCGGTCTAAGCCGTCTCATGGCCATCTTCAGATCGGCTGGGCCAACTGAGTTTATAGTGATACAAGTGGCATTGCATTGACCGTCTGCAGCTCGCACCGCCTCGTTGGGGTTTAATACAGGCACATTATTCTGGAAAACCGAACTGAAATAATTCGCGAAAGCGTCAGCTGCGGCTTGCCCGGTAACTTCGTCATCACCAACCTTATATACTTTCATACTCTGCCTTTCACTCTTCCTATCTTTCACGAACTTCCAGAATGCGGCTGGGTCGTCAATTATATTTTGTTGTGTCAGATGTAAATGCTGTTTATATGCAGTGTCAATCAGATTTTTAACGTGCCATCTATAATATTTAAATAATTCCTTGTTGAAGAGTTTTCCTTCAGCCTTGTACCGTTGCAAATGGTAATATTTCATACGTATGTTACTTATAATATCAGCATTAAACCATTTGGGATATACGTATTTGTCATACCGCTTATAATCAGATTTTTTGCAAAATTACACTGAGTCACATTATTCTTAAAAATATGAGTTTTAGAACGCAAGCCTCTGACATTTTGGTAGCAAAAGACAAGATTACGCTTTTTGGTCTTTGCCACGAAAGTTCTGCCGCCACGGTTTCACACAGATATCTTCAGCCCAATTACTTGGAGACATAACACTATCGGCAATCTTCGATAGAACACCCAGCTTAAACGAAGAATATCGACCCCGAGATTTAAGTTCTTCCACTGTGCAGTCGCTGTTTCCACAAATAGATTGGAGATGGGCACGCACCTGATCAACTGTAGTACCCTCCTGGACATAGTAGAGGTGCAGGTACCTCCATCTCTCGGCAGCACGCAGAGTAGTTGTTCCTGGCGCTGCTGTGCCGCGAAGCACGCCGGGTAATGATGTTCGCTCACGTACACGCCTCGTTACCTGTGTCCAATCACCCGAGTTTTCTTGCTCAGTGTCCTCCATGACAGCATTATATATATTATGTTATGTTATATATTATGTTATAGGTATATATTATGTTGCTGACAACTAATGTTTTTTTAATTGACAACTGTAAGGCTGAGTTGCATCAGTTAACTTTAAGCGATTTATGGTTGTCAAAGCTATCTAATCCTAAACTATTCCCCAGTTATAATTAAAGTTATCGTTAAAATCACATGGTGCAATCCACCACAATTGTTGCACGGTTAATACATCTTTTGAGTTATGTGGATTCACCTAATTGATACATCAAGGGCCAATTAGAGCTGTTTTACTTCTACTCTTGACAAATTACTATTTCTTTTTTAATAATTTATTCACACATACAACTAGTTACTGTTACTCAATACAGTTTTTTTTCCAGACACCCATATATCCTATCCTCTAATATTATAAATGCGAAAGTAAATAAGACGTTTGTTTGTATGTTACTCTGTCACGCTAAAACGGCTAAATGGATTTAAATTAAAATTGGCACAGAGATAGAAGATAGCCTGGATGAAAACATAGGATAATTTTTATCCCGATATTCCCATGGGATCGGGAACCACGTGGGTGAAACCGCGGGCAGCCGCTAGTAGATTATAATTGTTCCTTCTTTCATCTGCCACAACTTATCCGAGTCATAAAACCATTTTTTTTGCAAAAGTAATTAGGTATGCGATAACGATCGTACAATCATCGCTGAAGGCGATTCGTAAACGATCGTAAGTTCCTGGAATGGCCGACAGCTCTCACTAATTGCCCTATTACGAATTTGTGCCAAATTAGAGGTCTGCGAGTCTGACACTTACGAGTGATAGTTTGGAGACGGTGGACTTGCTCTTGGGTTTGGACTATTTTGATTTTGGTACAGTCAACAGCACGTAAGATGGCCTTTTTATGACGAACTACTCGTCCATCATCAGCCTGTGGACCTCCACTGCTGCACATAGGCCTCTCCTAGCTAACGCCTATTGTGGCGTTCATAGGAGGCTATTAGCCTACTGCTACCACGCTGGCCAGACGGGTAGGTAGAGGGTTTGTTTCAAGTTTTCCTTCTCTCGCACAGGAGTTCAATGCGTCGAGCCTCTTAGTCGACTCTTACGACATCCCAGGCATGTAAGGGAGTGGTGACACTTGTATTCTTAGGCCGTCACCACACGGCACGAACTACTCGTAGCGGTCATCATACCTGATGTTAAGTATTGATAAGGCTGAATGAGGAACTGGTTATCTCATCTCTAACTACCGGAACACAACAATGCTGAAAACATTGTTGCTATGGCGTCAGCCTTAGATAAGATGGTGGTAGCTAGCCAGGCGTACTTACAACAAGTCCTACCACCACCAAATCATCATCGTCATCGGCCAGTTTAAAAAAAACAAACCTAAAATTGATAGTTTGGAGACAGCGGAACTTCTGCTCGGGTTTGGACTGCCTTGATTTTGGTACAGGTAACCGCTCATAAAAATTACATCATCGCACAGAATACCAGTCACCGTCATAGGTCATTTTAAGGCGCTACTCGGAAAAAGTATGGACTTTTATATGGATATAAAACTATAGCATGGTTACAGTTGTTACAAATTTGGTAATAACATATACATTGCTTGATAACTTTATCTAGATTTGTATAGTTTCAAACACACGATTTTATGATTTTGCCTCGACACTTTTTCTTTTCGAAAAGACCTCTAAAAAATACGAGAATTTAAGATTATTCTTAAATGGAGTTACTTACACTATTGGAAATTGGTTTAATAAGTGGACACCAATAATATGTAGGATCGTATAGAAGCATTTTTTTAAATCGCTGTAGATTTTTAATACGAAGTGATTTTGTGTTTTTTTTGCCTAATCTGTAGAATCGGTCTCGCTCCCGTGAGCGTCGTTTTCTCATTGCTATCTCGCTTCAGCATATTTTTTTCGAGTATCGCCTTAAAAGGTGTTAATTTATCAAGTGTCAATCGAGCAGGAACTGCTCAGGTCAACGATATAGAACACAATTAATAAAAAAAACTATTTTTTTTATTTAATTTTAGAATTTGATATTAACTTTCATGTTTTAAGCATTAGATACCTATTGAATATTCAGCATAAGCAAAACCAAACGTAAAACATAATTCGTTTTAACCAAGGTAATGTGTGATTTAGCTATTTGGGTCGGCGGTCGAAATAAAAAATAAATAAAAAAGTAAAAAACTTTTTTGCCTAAATTGTGTTCTAGATATCGTTTACCTGAGCATCCCCTGCTCGGTCGGCACATGATAAATTTACACCTCATATTGTGACCAATCCACGCATACTTAGGTACATACAGAAAAAAATATCTGTGTATAACAGCCGAAAAACTAAAATTTATAATATTTTATGTGCTAAAAAGAATATTCCAATTTCCAATGTTTTTTTATAATAGATATGTTGCATAGTAATTGAAGTTGAAATCTGTTACGAAGACTGCACTCATTACAATTGACAAGAAGAACAAAAGGCACGAAAAAACCCCAGAAATTAAAGAGATAGCAAATTGAATCGGACCCCATGTAGGGTCTTGCCCAATTTTCACAATGCGAGCACGTATGGCATATCTGCTTCAAGTACACACAATAAAATCATTGCCAAAACCCATCACGCGGCTGGGCTGAGTTTGTGGACCCAAAGATTTTAGCTGCAAATTGCCGTGACCAATAGCTTAGCGTAACTTCCGAAGAACCTTTAGATAATAAATTTTCGATCGCCCATCCCGTCACAGACCATTGCAAAGATTGCTTAACCGCTACCATCGCAATCCTAAATAAACATTTCGCCACCGAGCTACTCATGTAAAGTATTATAATAACCTAATGTAAATTACTTGAACCGATTCAACACATTGTGTAACAGGATAATCAATCACAAGTTTTTGAGCGCCTAATGAAAATGTCAAAGATATGTTGAATCGCTGAGCGTAGTCTAGACCGAGCAAAAGGTCTTATCAATGATTTATTAATTGGTTCACGTAAGAGCGTTTTTACATTACCCGATCCGATATCGGTATCGGCGCCGACACCGATATCAAGGCAAGTATATTGTATGAAATAATAAATAAATTATAAATAAATTAATTAAATAAATTGATTTCATACAATCACACCAATTATCTAGCCCACGTTAAGTTTGATGAAGAACTTGTGTTATGGATACTAGATGACGGATAAACATACGTCCTATATACTTTTTTTTGTAAATACATACATAATATACATATTAAACACCTGTCTTTCACATTATCCGATCGGATACCGGAGCCGACACCGATATCTTGGCAGCGACATCGGGCTGTCGGACGATATTGTTTGTGTGTGTGCTATACGTGTATACCAAAGCTGGGATAGTTGTCTATAAAAACTTACATTATATAATTATATCATATTTCGATGAGGAAATTACAAACATAGTTTCTTGCGAATGTTCAGTAGCTACCCTAGTTAAGTCCCGTATTAAAAAGTACCATCGAGTGTAGCTAGGCACCTTTTTTGTAGGTATTTAATATTTATAGATTTATTTTAGGGGTGTTCGATAAAATGATAGATTTTATCGGCTGATAACATGTATCGGCAATCGGCGCCGATACTAATATCGGATCGGATAATAAGTAAACCCTCTAACAAGAAAGACCCTTATAACGGTAATTAACTGTCAGAATTACAATCGTATCTGGTCTCACATTGTGGAGAATGTGTGAGAATGTTACTAATTACTTTTTGTGTAGAAAATTAAAGTATTACTTCTTTTAAAATAAATTAATATGCTACTGTCTTTCTCGGACAAAAATAAAATATGTATCTTATTATTTTTATCATTAGAAAAATATTTACAGAAAGTCAAGTTTTATATATAGATTTGGTAAATTAGTATAATTTACCAAATCCCTTTTTTGCAACAACTTAAGTACATAAAACAAGGCAAATACACACAAAAATATATAATTATCTTTTTTGCAAAAGCGGAACCGCAACCTACAGGTTGATATAAAAAAACTTAAACGCTACATAAAATGATCCTACTTTTCCTCGACGTACCTCTATCATATCACATACTGTACCTCTCTAAATTACTCTCGAATATAAAGTAAAAAAGTTAATATACCTACCTACCTCCTTTACCTGTCTTAACTTTCAATTGTTAAGTAAAAAGTTTTATCTACTGCTATTTGTAGGTTTCTTTTGTCACATAAAACTGTAAATATCACAGTTCAATGATATTATCTCAAATGAAACGTCACGAAGTAATATTCTGAATACCTTTGAATTGGAACCTGATAGCAATTCTTCAGTTGTCAATTTCGAGCGGACACTCGATTTGCAAAACAACGTCACTCTTGTGTCAAGTGCATTATATTTTCAATCTTTCTACCTCAGGGACAATGGAATGAGGTTCGCCAACTAACGCAACGTCCTACGTGAGCGACTGGATGTGAACACAAAGCGGCGAAGTGGGTCGCGATAAAAAAATACTGTCAAACATCTTGGCCCACGCATAGCGAGACTAAAGATGCGCAGTAACTAGGTTTTGTAGTTACTGTGAATCTTTTGTTTCGCCGCGAGTGTCAAATTATTTACCGGGACTATAGAAATCGGCATTTGGTCATGTGACAAATGTGATGATGATACTTATTGAAGTGTACTATGTAGTACACTTCAAAAGTATCGACTGTTTATTTATTACGCGCTGAACCGCGCTGCTTCGCGTTCGCTTAGAGGTAGATTATTCTCTATAACAAATATCCTGGATCAGCATGCTGAAACAGCGAAGATCGCCTCATATTCAATACTATTTGACAGCTGATGTGACATTCAGTCATGACAACGGCGTTGATGTTTGCTGATACTTCGGGAATAACCTGGCAGATCGCTTACGTAGGACGACGCCTACCGATACCGTTGCAAAACGTTGACATCTAGGTAGACAACCGACAATCGCGGTCGGCCGACAATAAACACGAAGTTTTCTAGAGCTTGAAACATTTTATTGATTTCGAATAAAATAGTTTTATGGACACAATATTGGATATAATATTTAAAATGATCAAGGTTTTTTTTTTTAATAAGTGATAGACTTTACATTTAAAACGCTATTTCTCCGTGATAAACTTTCTTGAAGAAGTCTTCTAAGTTCTCAGTAGGGATCGAAGTCGTCGTGACTCGTGACTTTGCAGTTTTTTCGTCACAGGTTGTCATCTATTTTTATTCTATTGTATTCGTTTTGAAAGATATCGTAAAGGCCAGTTATAGTATTTATAAAAAGTCACAAAGTTGCAAGTAAAAATAATAAACTTAAAAAAATGTGAGTAGAAGTAAAAGCGCGTGAAGGTGAATTAGAAAAGACTTTTTAAAAACCTAAGTAAATAATTACTGTGATCTCACAGAATATTTAAATGCCAAATGTATTTGTATCAAGCGAAGATAAAGTACATTTCTCTTTAAAATGGCAAACAGATATTGAGCATGTTAACATTTACACATTCAATCAAGGTTATTACTGTAGAAATTTCTAGAAATTTGGCCATTCGGAACAACCTGCAATATTCCAAATATGGTGCTCTTCCCACAGATTAGTTATGGGTTTATAATAGTTTTAGACGATTTAATTAACTTCAGACGACCAAAATATTATTGCTTTGGCCTCATAAAACGGTTTCTTGAAAACAATAACATGAAGTCTCGGTAGCTCAGCGGTTAGAGCATTGGACCGGATTTCCAAAGGTCATGGGTTCGATTCCCATCTGAGAATTCACTGTGGCCGAGTTAATTTTTCCAATATTTTTCTATTTAAAATTTATCATAAGTATAAAAATAGCATTGAAAAATGCAAAAATTCAAAAATCATAAATTATTGGCTGTTGCATCTTAACCGATCGTTAAACACCTGAAAAGATGTTTCTTTCGAATGCAAGGATATCCCTAGCATTGATGTGACAACGCTGGCCTACAGCGCATTAAAAATATAAAAGTATTGGAGAATTTCGACGGTGGTTCGCAAGTCTCGGTAGCTCAGCGGTTAGAGCATTGGACCGGATTTCCAAAGGTCATGGGTTCGATATCCATCTGAGAATTCACTTGTGGCCGAGTTAATTTTTCCAATATTTTTCTATTTAAAATTTATCATAACAATAACATGTTTTAAAACTTGTTAAACTACACATTAATGAACTTTTCTCTGTCTCTTTATGCTCATTTAAATATTTTCATTCGATTAGTTAGAAAATCCAAAATGTTGTATGTACGAAAAGAAAAAAAATATTGCATTTATGAACAAAGCAAATTATTTAATATTAATTCATTTACAACCAACCACGCGATGGAAATCGCCGGCAGCCAATATAAATATCCTATCATATAATATCCTTTTAATAGTCAGAAGTAAAAAAAAACTAACTTTTTGGGTTTTAACGAAGTAGTTAGAATGGCTACCAGACTATTCTGTTGGTGATTAAAAGACATTCCATGAAAGCATATTTATGAAAGTTTTTAGTTTAGAAGTTGTTACCTTATATAAATATATAGCTTAGTACAATTAGATTTTAATTTTAATTTTAAAATGAACGAATTCAATTAATTCTGCTACAAATACTGGCAACAAAGTGGTTTTATTGGACCTGGTAAAAGCGTTTCCTTTAATGAAAGAGCCTACAAAAGCTATGCCACAAGAAATAAAATAAAAGTTTCTAGTTTTTGATGCAATTCAAAATTTCTTATACAATCCCGGCTCGCGCCAGAGTTGAGGAGTTTTCTGAATGTAAATTATACTTTATTGCTGCCACAAAAGACGAAAGAACGTGATATTTTAATGCAAACCGGACTTTTATAAGCAATTTGATAAGAAATCTCTATTGGAGCTTTATTGTAGGAATACATTTTATGAAGCAAACAATGATAAAACAGCCGGCACGTAATGTCTTGATGGCTCAATCTTTTATGTGTCACTTACTTTTTACTGATTATGTCTATGTGTAGGCTCCTGGATATAAATTACCCCTTAAGTCGCTGGTTCATTAGCATTATAACTCATTTTCTCTTGACCTGATGTACCTGGTTGTCCTTTCTTCTGGTAACAGACTTTCCCATACACATCATCTTTTTCTTCATGCGGTGCTTTGCTGTCCCCTGCAGATGGTTGGCCGTTAGCTCCACATACCTTTACGCCTCTACGCTGGCTATTCCGGTCTATTCTCCAATATTACGGAGCCACGATTTTTTTCTTTTGCCAAAAGTTTGTTTCCCTATAATATTGCACATTATCATCAGTTGGAGAAAGTTGTACCGCTTATGCATGAACGCGTGCCCTAAGTATCTCACTTTTAACTAAACATAATTCAATCCTCTGATTCATTAGCATCTAACAGATTTTTAACTCTTGACCTTCTAAACTTGGTGAACAATACCAATTGTTTCACAAAATCAGAGCCTCCTCGGTAGGTCAGTTAAGAGACCAGTTGAACGAAAATCTAAAGATTGCTACTTCGAATCCTGTGTGAGCAATTTTGAGACTAGATTGTTTTCTTTTCTAATATGAAATTGATCTTTTAAATTAGCATTGTAAGTAAATTCAATAATTTTGAATGTTAAATGAAAAAGAATATGACCAGAATTATTTTCCCTGATTCGAATTTGACTAGTCCGTTTCATGATAATATTTCCACGCCCGCCTTTTTAAGGGGATATTAATTAAAAACACAAAAGATTCTTATTCGTAAAACATTTAATTGGGTGTAAATTATCACGTATTTGTAAAACAAAGGCCTATTGTTTAAACGACTTTCAGTTTGCTGAAGAGGTGGTAATTAATTTAAACGATGTCGTACTCTTTGGAAACTTCACTCAGTAATTGTATTAAAATTTATCTTCGCCTTAATAATAGGTTCTTCGGTTGCGAGCGGAAGGAAAAATTAATGTGGTATTGGTAGGTTATGTTAGAGTTTTAAACATATGACTGACTGGTCTACAAGTTATTTATTATCACACAGATCATCATCATTATCAGCTCGACACCAACAACGATATCGGTTTGTTTGTGTGCACAAAGTGCACCACTTTGCAATTGGAGACAGCGTAACATACAATGGAGAAGTTTCAATTGTTTTTCTATTAATCAAATTAGAAAATATAAGTAAAATTAGAAAGAAATAATTGGTAATTTTCAGGGCGGTGCGCCGGCGTGAGGTAGTGGCGTGACGTCACCGCCATATTTGAGGGCGAAAATGTCAATTGTACGCGAAAATATGTTTATTTTTATTTTTATGAACGATGGTGAGTCTCTTAGCTTTCATCATACCTGCTGTTAAGTATTGATAAGGCTGAAGATGGAAGTGAGCCTCTCCCGGAATCCTCAATCACTGAGGAACTGGCTATCTTATCTCCAACTGCCGGAACACAACAATGCTGAAAACATTGTTGTTATGGCGCCAGACTTAGATAAGATGGTGGTAGCTAGCCAGGCGGACTTACAACAAGTCCTACCACCAACCAAAATGTAATTTAAAGTATTTGTTTCTCGGTCATTTCTTGATGGATTATATTTTTAAAAAATATTTTTTATCTATATTTTGTTTTGGATCTTTTCAGTCTTTGGAGTTATTAAAAATGCTAATTAAAATTATTATATGTTGTAATAAAGATGTGAAACAAAAGAATATCAATTAAACAAAAAATACCTAGTTTGCGCCGTAGAAAAATAATAAAAAAGTAAAAACTTCACGGCACTGGCACACAGCGCATAAATAACATAACCCATAAAATAAAATAAAACCATCATGATAGGCGTAGAGGCGCTTTAACATTTTGATGCCAATCAGTAAAATAGAATACTTAATGTTTTTAACATCAGGAAACTTCTCCATTTCATAGATCCACCGATATCGGTGTCGGTATCAGATACCGATTTTGGCGGCCGGTGAAGTAGCCCACATTTCGCAGGTCTTCACTCCACCGAGTTGCAAGGCACCGTACACAAATTTTTCTTACCTCAAACCTCTTTTTTGTGTTTTATGGAGCCACATTTTTCAGCCACTTCAACAGCCTTGTCGGATGCTGTCATGAGATCCTCCTGCGTGCAAGTATCAGGACACGCAAAGCACGATGTTAGGTGGGCCATCGTCTGGACTGCACCACAAAGGCATTCTCGGAACCAGCCGCAAGCCGCATATTTATTTGTTATTTATTTATTTAGCACTTAAAAATTACTTTGAAAGTTATATCACTGTTCTTCTTTGAGTATGAACCGCCCTGTAGTCACGCAAGCGTGACAAGCTAATTGCAACTTTAATAGCTTGATTCAAACATATTTGATAGCTATTAGGTTTAATTGAAGATAGACATGAAATTATTATTCACCTTAACGATTTGAGGAAAACTGATAGGTATTAAGGAGAATGGGCCGGAAAAATGGGTGTATCACGCATAATGGGCTATTTGTATGCAAATTTTATTTATTTCAGTCACTTACGAATTTATTGTTATTTGTGTCTTTACATTAGGAAGCTTTATTTGAAGGAATTGCCTATAAAATTAATTCGGTTGTTGTGTGTCAATTAGGAAATTATTGTTATGATGACCTCCGTGGTAGAGTGGTACATACACCGGTTTCGAGGTGTCGCTTAGACTGAGGTCCCCGGTTCGAATCCCGGTAGTGGCAGATGTTTGTATATTGAATACGAGCATTTGTACCTGAGTGCAAAATCTACTGTCTTTATTAGATTAGGAACTACGAAATAGTATGTAAAAAATCTTTATGCTAATTAAAAACGTTTTTGGGAACGCTTCATTATAATAGGTATCTATAAAGGTTTTTTATTTTTTGAATATTTATTGCAATATAAAAAAATACAGCAATAGGCGCACTTAATGCCATAAGGCATTCTCTAACAGTCAAGTAAGGAAGTATAGTGATAAGAAAGTTGAGATAAAATCAGAATTCGAGGCGAAGCAGAAAATAGTTATTTGTTATGCAAGGCTGGAAAGTTGATTATTTAGCGGCGAGTTACCTCTATTGAAAGCTGAGCAAGTGAAGGATTCTAGGACTGAACCACGAGCGTACCTCACAACAGCGAGGAAAATTTTATGGTTGTTTCCGCGGTCAACATCCGGTAAAAATTTTGAAACATAAAGTTTAATCTAAATATACGTTATTCTCGTTGTTTTAATGATATAAAAAACTAAAATAATAAAAAGAGAGTATTACAGTAATTCAAAGTTATTTAAAGTAGGAATATATTGTTACTTATAAATAACAATAAAAACGATTCCGTAGATGTTGACACTGACATGAGGTACCTACAAGACAAAGACAATTTAAAAATAAAGATTTATGTCACGTTCCGAAATTCAATCATAGGTTGTAAAATCTCGCTCAGCCTAATATATTTTTTTTATAACAAATAGTTTAATCTTATTTTTATTGTTTTTATGATTCAATGAACTAAAATAATATAATAAAACCAAAACGGTGTATTATAATTAATTTAAAGCTATTTAAAATAAGAATAAAATGTAACAAAAAGTTAATAATGCGAATCGGAACGCATTATGACATATTTTTTGGTATAAATTAAAAAAGTACTTTGCCGCGCTATGCCGCAAAAAGCGATTTTCTACGCCTAAACTGATTGACAAAACCTCCCTTTCAGAGCGTGTGAGGTGAAAAATATATTGTTAATTACATTTGAATTATTTCCAACTGATTGGGATTTCAGCTTTTAATTATGACTAATGTTGCAAATTGTTGATTACTGAATAAACCCACAAATTTTCACCTACTTACTATTTTCCCTGATTGAGTGCAAAATAAAATAAACAAATGAAGTAAATATAGTATAATAAATTAGTGTTCTTTTGAATCGAGTTAAATATTTTTTCAATTGATCATCGTGATTTACGGTACCGACGACGTGCGAATCACCAAATAATTTAAGATATATAGATATGGATAGATATATTATATTTTCACACACGTCCACACGTATTGTACGAGTTCCGTTTAGTTGACCACGGACCCCGTACAGGAAGAAGTTGATAGTTGTAGTTAAAGGTTTGTAGTTAGTGGCTGGCTTGAAGTTAAGTTGTTTCCGTAGTGGAGATAAAGGAAAGAAATCCGTCACTATTTACTTTTATTTACGTAGTTAGTTAAATATAAATTCAGTTTAAGTTAAAGCAGATGGGTCTTTCCTCGACCGTAGCCGATAATAATCTCCGAAAATAATATGTTACAATTAAAAGGTAAATTAAAGTTGCTGACGCGAGACCTAAACTAGGCGTTAACGTGTGGTGGTAAAAATGTGCGGTGTAAGACCGTACACGTATTAAGTCTCAAAATTACTCCAACAAACATACACTCACACTTAGTCTAGTTTGCATGCACTTGTTACTATATTAAATAATTTGTCATAATATTTTGATATTTTTTAGAAATTAATTGTATTCTGAAACAATTGGCAATATCTATAAATATTAATTAAAAAAAACATGTCCGACTGTAACGTTTCTCAATGCGGATATAGTGACTTTTTGTTAACAGACATTTCTTTTGTTTAAGATGTATTTACATAGCAATTATTATTGATAAACAGTTTCTTATGTTTTAAAAGGATTTAATAATACTATCATATTTATTTGAATATTATTTATATTTAAAAGTATCTAACAACGCCATTTGCGAGAATGATTATAAAAACTAGAATAATGTATCGAGACAGTAGTCTTGTTGGAGCAGTCACCATTTATGTTTAAAGACATTTATTCTCATAAGAACTGATGTTCACTTAAAATGAGATATTATTTCTAAAACTTATAGTTAAATGTTATTATGGCGGCGCAGCGCAAATGCATTTTATAAAGTTTATACAAACTAGGTCAAAAACTGGTTATCGTATTAACTAGTTGCACATCGCACACGAGCGGACCATGCGCATACGCACACTATGCACCATTTAAGTTAAGTATATCTATAACTTTTTAATTTTGCATTTGACAATGTTATTTTTATGTGATAAATATTAACCAAGAAAATATACTAGAAAAAAGCACCTTGTCTCATGTCCTCGTCATCCCGTCAGGGCGACATGAGACAAGTTGATTTTGTCTTGTAAATTTTCTTGTTTAATATTTAAGTATATCTGTTATTTTTTATATTGTTTTTTTGCTGTTCTAAATGTATTGTAATTACTGTTTTTTTTTGTTATTGCTAAGAGACATCGCCTGCGTATGTTAATTTGCTAAATGCTAACTGATGATTATTATATATAATAATGTTATAATATCATTGCATTCTGCCGTGTGGTGACGGCCTAAGAATACAAGTGTCACCACTCCCTTACATGCCTGGGATGTCGTAAGAGTCGACTAGGAGGCTCGACGCATTGAACACCTGTGCGAGAGAAGGAAAACTTGAAATAAACCCTCTACCAACCCGTCTGGCCAGCGTGGTAGCAATAGGCTAATAACCACCTACGACCGCCACAATAGGCGTGAGCTAGGTGAGGCCTATGTCCAGCAGTGGATGTCCACAGGCTGATGATGTATGTATGTATAATATCATTGTCCTTTTGTTGTGTGTTGAATATCAGATTATTGTTTTCTTTAATGTAAAAGTGTTGAAACAATATAATTATAGTACGACTTTGTAGAAAATAATGTTGTGTTATTTGTAAATGTTCTTTTATACTTTTATTTTAAATAAAATGATTATTGCAAAAGCATGAAGTAAATATATTTCAGTTAATTCTTGTCTTTAATTTACATTTAGTCAGGCAGGTTTCATTCTAATTTCCAAAACTAGTGTTCTAACTTTCCATATTTCCATCATAAATCTAACACACTCATATCATACATACAATTTAATTTTATTCTCTTAGTTCCTTAAGCAAATTAGAATTCATTAATGGTGCATGCTGTGTTCTATAAGTGGTCGTACATTGTTAAGTCTCTGATATGTAATTACTTTTGGTGATCCTAATAAAGAAAAAAAATAAGGTATTATAAAGATTTGGTAGATATTTAGATTTCTGCTTTTAATTTCATCTTGTTGATTATTGGATAATTCCAAACCAAAATTATTAGGTACTTACGAGTACTTACTATTTTTCTTGATCGAGTGCAAAATAAAATAAATAAACGAAGACCTAACATATAAAAAAAAATCCCGCCTGAGACACGTCTTGTGGGTCCAGTCAATTTTTCTATCTGAAATTGAAAAAAGAAACGTTTCAAAATCATTAAATAAAAAAATACTTTATTAAAGCCTAAGTTAAGGCAATTGAATGCAAATCATTTACTTGTTGAAGTATCGCAAAATTAATTAGTGACCACACGTTCTCGTGAGTTACGGTAACGACGTGCGAATTCCCGGAGAATTATTGTTGCAGCTTACGAATTTATGTCAACCACAATGTAAACATTTCGAAAGCGAAAAATGAATTAAAGAGCCACAGTGATGACTGTAAATTTAATTCGATAATCGATAAAAGTGTATTCGTGTTTACATTTATATCAGCTGTTTATGTAAGTTGTGATTCTCTGACTGCGAATATAAGAAGACCTTTATTATACCAAGCAGGTGCTTATATACTATTGGGAGAGATGAGTGTGTGCAGTGTGCATATAAGTAGTACACACACTACACAACCATTAGTTTTACAGCCAAATCGTAGTGCAATTTAAAAAAAAAAATGCATTAAAAAAACCAATTATCTAGCCCATATTATGTTTCATTAAAAACTTGTGTTATGGATACTAGATAACGGATAAACATACTTATATACTTTTTTTTTTTAATACATACATATTATACATATTAAACACCCAGACCAAGACAAATAGACATGTTCATGCACACAAATATTTGTCTTGTCTTGGGATCGAACCCTGGACCTCTGACGCAGAAGGCGGACTTAGTACCCGTCGTAAATTTATTTTGTGATTTAAGACGCTATACGGAAAAGTATGTACTTGTTAATAATAAAACTATATAGGACGGTTAGAGATGTTACAAATCTAGTAATAAGATATGCATTTCTTCATACCTTTATGTAGATTTTTAATGTACCAGAAACACGATTTTATGATTTTGCCTGAACACTTTTTTTTCTAAATGACCCCCTAATAAAAAATTGAAGATTATTCCCAAATGGGATACAATACATATACTATGGGAAATTGGTTTGATTAGTGGACGCCAATAATATACAGGGTCGTGTAGTTTCTTTTTTCTTTCTATCGCTATAATTATTTACTACGGAGTGATTTCGTGTTTTTTTCGCATTATCTGCAAAATCGCTCTCGCTCCCCCGCGCGTCTTTTTCTCATTACTATCTCGCTTCAGTCTATAGCTTCGTAATTATTGTTACATTACATTTTTCATGTTTTCCATTTATCATAAATAGTGATTGATTTAAATTAGCCCAAAACTTAGCTCATTTTAGCCAAAGCCTTTGACCGAAAGTGGCTGTAGTCGTAGCCGAAGTTTTGGACGGACGCTATTTTGTTAGCCGACTTTAAAAAAAGGAGGAGGTCCTCAGTTCGTCGGTTCTCAATATTTTTATTTGTGTAACCATTATTATAATATGTATACTTAGGTATTTCCAATTTTGGGTTCCGAATTATGAGACACAATATATACTTATTCCATTGTTCTCTGGACACCAATGGTGTCCGGTTTGGATTTGATGAATGAAAGGATTTATTTTACTGTAAAAATATTTTATAAGGTGGCATTACAGGGTAGAAAGAAGGCAGCGTTACATATCAAAATTTCATGATCAAATCAGACAAATGAAACATTCGCTATGGTTTTCTTTTCTTAGTTTGAGCACTTACATTTCAGTTAAAATAAATCAAGTCCAATCTTCCAATAGAAAGGTAATCTTCAATCTAGATCTCCACTCAGCCTCATAACTCTTGTCCAGAAATCCCGTTATTAAGTGCCATCTGATCGCTATTTTATCGTTCGGATTCTCTATAAATTACAGAATATATGTCTGCTTACAGACTAATCTATGAAATTTACTGCTTTATTCACTGTCTTCGACTAGTTATTAAAACTATAAAATATATCGCTTGTTCATACAAATTTGTGCGTTACAGTGGTCGTGTGTATTCATATAAACTGTAACTGGTTTTTCTCAACGGGATGTATTGTTTTCTCGAGATATAAGATAGATATCACGAAATGAAAAGCCGGTTTTATCGCGTAAAAATATAACTGACGTCCTATTAATATTATAAATATTTGTTTATTTGATTCTTTTTTTGTTTGTTACTCTTTCACGACTGAACCGATTTGTATGAAATTTGGCACACAGATAAAAGATTTTTTATCACGATATTTCAACGAGAACAGAAACCACGCGGGTAAAACCGCGGGCGGCCGCTAGTTTTTTTTCATATGGAACGGTTGCCCTAAATAATAATACCCACTTTCAATATTTCATAAAACAAAAGACGAGTAAAATTGTACCTAATTTAATAAAAAAAAATTACAAGATTGGGGTCCCTTAAATAAGTATAATGTAAATTTTCGTTGTTTACGGTTTTCCATTATGAATTTATTCTTTGAGTGTTTTCGCTACTTTGTTAGGTATTAGGCGCGAAGAAGAGAAAGCACTTTGAATATAAACCTGGTTTCATACAGAACTTGCTCAGGGATTTCTTGGTACACTAAAACTGAAAAGTTTACTGGTTCGTTGTTTGAATGCCATAATCTAACCTTCGGAAACACTCGTAAGTCTTTTTTTTGCTATTGGTTACTTGTATGATAATATGAAAATGGATCTAGGTATATCCATTTTATATCCATTGTCTATACTATTCAAGATTTCTCTATTAGCCACATTCATAAGGATGACGGGTGGTTGCCATTATCAAAACATCTCACATTGATACATCTCTCAGTAATTATGTCATTAATTCTTCACTTTTCCACCTTTATTTTTATCTGATTTATGTTATTTTTTGATCCGGCTTCATTTCGCCATATTTTGAACCCTCTCACTACTACATAATATACTTTATCGCAAAACACAAGAGGTTGGAATAGGATCATGTCAAGCGTTAGTAGGTTCTGAAAGAAATGTCTCCTCGAAAATAGGCACATCCGTATGACAACGTGTATGAATTCAAAAACATACAAAGGGAAATATGCAGATTATTTCTGATTTTCACACAAAAGTATGACGACGCGTCAGCCAACATACAATTGCCACATCCTTGGATTTTGTTTTTACGAGACGGGGACACTTTTAGACTCCATCATACCTGATGTTAAGTATTGATAAGGCTGAAGATGGAAGCGAGCCTCTTCCGGAATCCTCAAACAATGAGAAACTGGCTATCTTATCTCTAACTGCCTGAACACAACGATGCTGAAAACATTGTTGTTATGGCGTCAGAAGATAGTGCTAGCTAGCCAGGCGGACTCACAATAAGTCCTATCACCAACCAAACCGAATACAATATGTACCACCCACTGGGAATCGAACCCGGGACCCCTGGCCCTGATACCGGTGGTTGTTACCACTAGACCACAGAGGCGGTTAATTTATAAGTTTAATCCCCACCAAAATTATCAATGCGAAAATTTACCCTGCAAATTTTCGGTAAGTATGAACGCCCGTCAAGCAAGACAAAGCAAAGCAGTCGAGATTTGTCTCATGAATTTAAAAGTGGGATCCAACAGTACATTAGCAAATTGAATCGCAGCTTACTGACCCATGAAAATTCATTTACAAACAGCATTATCTCACTGCGGCCCCGGCGGTACGGATTAAGGAAACTTTCGACTGTCGATAGACAAGGAACATCTTTAATTGATTCTGGTAATTAATTTTATGATAATTTTGCAAAGATATGAATACCAGAAAATAACAACTTGTCTTTTGTAGCATTAAGTTGAATAGGTACCTACTAGAAATAAATACATACATTATTCTAGTATTTATAAATTGTATTTTTATAAATTTCGCGCATCAGCGTTTTGGGTTTATAAAACCAAATTCTGATCATGTCAGCTGTGTAATATCATGACATGTCACCTTTGGGACATTATTAGGAAGCACCTCTTAAATTTTTTAAACGAACGAAAACACAATTCCTAAAAGTTGGTGAGGGTGAGAGGTTGGCTAGTTTTGATTGTCTTGTTTTGATGCTGGCGTCTAAATTATCTAATTATGTGACGTGTCAAAATTGACAATCATTTATAGTACTTGAGTAAGGGTTCTTATGCAGTGGTAGGTACATTTTGGTAGGGAATGCATTTACGCATACCGAAGGGTTATGCTGCCCTCACCTGACGCCTCTCGGCTCCAATTTGGCTTCAAAAGGCTTAATAGAGGGCAGTGAGGGGGTACTACCAGCTAAACCCCTCACATCTTACTCTCTCACCGCCCCGCGCCGTAGGGTCCTGCGGGACCGTGGTGTCAATTGCCCGTATCGTGGTCGGTACTGCCTAAAAGTGGCGAAAGGATAAGGCTATTTGCTTATTTTGTTTGCAAAGCACTGCACCTACACAGATTCAGTCCGATTGCAGTATTTTGCATGGAATCAGACCTCATTGTATTTTATAATCCCGACCGAACGTACAACCAATATGTTAATGTGCTGTTTTGCTATGCATGGACTGGGCTTGGGAGACCAGCCGACTTTGTTTAGAATACTTTAATGCTGTTTGCTTTAAATGCCCGTATCGCATTGTAGGGTTAAGCTTATTACGTTCTGTTTGGTTTTGCAATTTAAATGTTTGGTTGGTTGAAAAGCTCTATGGTGCAGTGGTTAGCGTGAGCAACTTTCATATTGTCTGTTACGGGATGGGTGATCAAAAATCGTTTAATTCGATCTCAAAGCCACGTTAAGGCGTTCCTACCTGCTGCCTATTTTCCTTATCCATCTTTATAGAGAGTGAATGCCCCAGCAGTGGGGACAGTGGTGGTACATTTATCATTATCTGCCATTGGAATATTCCAATGGCAGATAATGATAAATCTAAAAGTATATAACAATTCGCAGAGTTCGGATAAATTGACTTCCATTTCTCATTTTTACGTTTACAATCGTGCAGAAATAAAATGCGTTTTTGAGGCCCATATAAAATTTTATGCTACCCACGTAACATCGCTTAATGCTAAGCTATACGGTAACATGGAAACGAAACGGATCCCTTTGGTACAATTCCCGTTCCCGAAGATTAAAATTATAATAAAACTCGCTTGTTTTCCGAAGATATAAAGTGAGCCTTCTCGAACGTTCGATAAAAATATAACTATGTCTTTCATGACGTGCAGGGCTATCATTGCCTTGCCTATCTCGATTATGGTTCTTTAGATCTTATTCACATTGAGCGATAGATTGAACAGATTCTATCCATCCATAAGGAAGGCCCCGGCAATGGGGACGTTAAAATGGCTGATGACTATGACTTGATCAGATCTGGTTGGTGGTAGAACTTGTTGTGAGTCTGCCTGGCTAGCTACCACCATCTTGTCTAAGCCTGGCGCCATAACAACATTGTTTTCAGAATTGTTGTGTTCAGGCAGTTAAAGATAAGATAGATAGCCAGATCCTCAGTGATTGGGGTTTCCGGGAGAGGCTCGCTTCGCTTCCATCTTCAGCCTTATCGATACTTAATACATCAGGTATGATGAAAGCTAAGAGTCATCCTCTCTCTTTGATAAAAAAATATAGAAAAATATTGGAAAAAAGTCGACTCGGCCAAAAATTATTCTCATACAGGACTCGAACCTGCGACCTTTGGGTATCTGGCCCACTGCTCTAACCGAGTTACCGAGCCTTGCCTTGCCTTGCGCTTGTTGCCTTGTGGCTGAGTCGTTTTTTTTAAATATTTTTTTATAATAAGTATAAAAATGCATTGAAAATGCAAAAACTTCAAAATCATAAATTGATCAGATAGTTTTGAGGGGCTAGATAGTGTTGTGAAGTGTCTAAAATATAAAAAAATTATATGAAATACAAAAAAATATGCGTTGTATACCAAAAAGTATTTTATCTGAAATATATTTAAATTTTCATCACACTTATCTGATTTCCTTTGATAGAAACTTAATTGAAAATGTTAGCTACTATAGTATCTAAATGTTATGACCCATCTGTCTTCGGAATATCATCACAAGGACCGTTATCCTCTAATGAGAAAAAAGGTGTAATAATGACTTCATTTAGCTTCATATTATTTTTTAAACGATCCGGAAAATTGTTTTTTTCTGTTAAGTTTATGTATTCCTATACGAGTCTGAAACCTAAGTCTGACAATTAGCAGCTCGTATTATTTTTGATCTACTGAAAGTTTGTCCGACAAACATAACTGTAAGCCGATAGTTTTTCCGACAAGCGTGAGAGCTGCATTATGATTAGCCAGTTAGCTAGACTTTGTTTATTTAAAAAAATATATGTTGTACGTACTTTTATTCTTTGCATTTCATTAAGTACATCTTTCTGTGTGGACAGCACCTTAGAAGAGCGAAGGCTGGGGACAACACAGCGTTGATAGGAAAACCAATTTTTAGGGCCAAGATATCAAGATCGCCTTTTGTTCTTGCGATCACAAAGCCCCAGTTATTGCTAAACTATTGCGCCGTTTCTTTATTTTCGTGGCAAGATAGCATTCTCTGGCTATCTGTGGCTCTTTGCTTTGATATAAATTAAAGTGGTTAGCGGAATCAAGATGTTATTATGAAATTCTCTTTCATTCTTTAATTCTCTTGGCCGAGATAGGAGGCGCTTGGTTCTGAGTTAATATATGATTAAACTTTTACTTTAAAGAATCAGTTGAATAAATAAGGACAATTAACGGAACAGTAAACAATGAAAGCACTATATTTGCGCTATCTTTTAATCAATCATACTGGTAACAATATTTAAAGAATAAATATGAAAGATGCCGAACACTCTGAATAATTCTATAAAAAATGGTAAGCTACCTACTTGTCGTCTGTCAAACATGCCAGCTATAATAAGCTTAAAGTAACAGTGTGTCGCCACAAAACACAGGAAAGAAATGCAAAGAAGCCGTTTCTTACGCATCTAATACTGATTAAACATTTCGCCTCAAGGACAAACATGCTACCATTACAACGTGAAGAAAGTCGTACAAAGGAAACGAATGATTGCTTTTATGATTCGATCAAATGGGTGACGACGCGCATGAGTTCTTCTTCTTCTTCCGATTTCAGTAACTCAACGCCTTTTTGTGCCAATTTTGCGTCCGGAAGGTGTCAGGATGGATCACTCTAGCCATCCCAGCTCCACCAAGAATGCTCCCAGCGCCTTCACATCGGAGACGGCTTCAAAGAGACTGTCTGGTGAACCGTGGTACTTCACCCGGTAAGGGGCTACTCAGTCATAATCTAACAGGATGTGAGCAGCTGTTTCTTCTATCTCCATGCAGCCTCTGCATAGTGGTGTGTCCGTGGCACCTAGATTAAAAAAGTGCTTAAAATTACCGTGGCCAGTGATGGCCCCTGTTATCAATCGTAACAGCGGGCAACCGAGTTTAAGGAGAGCTCTGAAGAGACAAGCGTCTACGCACGGTAGAGCTAATTTCACTTGTCTGCATGTCTCCAATGAGTTCCAGTAGTTTTATGCAAGTTAATGGTGTGCTCACGTATCTTACCATCATACCAGCTAGCCGGGATGGGAGCAAAAGGTTCTGGTCAGAGAGGGGTAGAATCTGAACCCCGCCTCGCCAATTCATCAGCCTATCATAACTTCGTGTGTCGCTGTGGCCTCTAATAAACTGGACAGTGAGATTATTGAAAGCACCTGCCTTCTTAAGGGTGTTGACGCATGACTTTTACTTCCAATCTCGTTCTTGGGAGTGTCGCCATTAATGAAGTCCTAGCCGGGGCGAAACTTTTCTATATTGTCTAGTGTTTCAGATTATCAACATAGTCATAGAAATTACCGTGATGTTGAGTAACAAAGAAAACAATCCAGGAAAATCCCGTTAGAAAGTTACTATCCCGTGTGTATCATCTATCTACAACATTATGAACAAAACGCAACTCTCTAAAGGCATTTCCATCAAATCGGTGAATTCACACAAAGAACCATTGACCTCGGCTTAAATAGGACGCACGTACTAACGTTGATTTAACACCGTTTAGTCCCAATACACATAGCAATATGGGACATAACTAACGATGTGAGGAGAGGTGTGAAGTTATATTTTGATAATTTAAAAGACCTACCTGCCTAATTAATAAGGCTAAATAAAGGTCAAATAGTACAGATACAAACGCCGAAATTGCTATAATTGAGGTATACTCGTTTTTTGATATATTGATTGGGTCCTCCTAGATAGTATTTATCCAGATTTGTAGCATTATGTAATGTAAGCGCTCCGAGTTATTGCTGTTTTTTTTAACTTTTTTTTTTGTTTTGTGCATAAAAACGACATAGGAAGGCTCTGACGAGAAAGGTCACTATTACTTTTTAAAGTTAACAAAATTGACAGTTTTATTCCTAATCCAATTATCAAGGTTTAATAGCTCCAAAAAAAATGGGCATATTTTATTATCATGACATATGACTGGTCTAAATACATTGATTGTGATTTGTTGAAATTTTAAATGTATAAATCAGTCAGAAGAGCTAGTGACGGCGCTTGACAGACTGATCGTATTCGATCATGTATGATAAGCAACGCTAGGTCCGGTCAGATGTCGGATGGGTGACCGTAAAGTGGCATTACAACTAAGCGCTTCCGTGCTTCAGAGGGCACGCGTTAAACCGTCGGTCCCGGCTGTAGTCATTTGATATCATTCGCTAAGCCAAGTCAGAGACCTAATTGGCGAATTGATATACTCTGACACCAGAGGTGGCCAGTAATCATCATACGATGAGAGAGAGAGAGAGAGAGAATCAGTCAAAATCACATAAAAGCCGCGCTACTCAGCAGTAGGGTGCTGTTAATAATGATGATGAATATCACAATTTACTGATCTTATTTTGACTTTATGTAGCTTAAGCAATTGTGCTACACTAGATCTAGATGTGTCATTCTAATATTGTTAACTGTCACAGTACAGACAAGGATCGTCTACTACTACTACAATAGTAAAGGTGAAAATTCAATAATTATTTAAGCAAACACAATCAACACTTCGTATTTTACGCTTAAAATAAAGTTGCATTTCACACCACACTGCACTGTTTGCCAAGTTGATTTATTTTAATCCATCGGATTCCCAACGCACTGCATTGCGGCAGCTTACAATGTCACCCTACCTGTTATTATCTCCAACGTCATAATATCAAAGCCACAGGATTATTCTACTCGTACATCAAATTCGTTTTCAATTACGGTTTAGTTTCAAATTGCTGCGTTTAGGCGCATTGCACATGGAGCAACTATTGCAGCAACTGGCAACTAGCTGTTTACATACCTATATTTCAATTGAACCGCGCACACATAAGCAACTCGAGTTTCGAGTTCCGGTAATCGTCAACAGTTTTCAGTTGCCGTAATCGATGACTTAGTTACTTCCTAATTGCCGCAACTAGCAACTGTTAAATATTATGCCAGTTTTTAAAGTTGCCGGTTTCCTCAACCGACAATCGCAACGCGTCGGGCGATTTCACACCCTCCCTCCCTCTCCCTGTGCTCTCGCTCTCTCTCTTTTATGTTAATAAGTTGGGATCGATCTAGAAAAAAGGGATGAATCCAAAACCGACGTTTGCTGCGAATAATTTGTCTTTGTTGGCTCCGTCAGCGGCGACGTCGTAATAAAATGAGAGCAAGTGCTGCTTCTTCGATATCCATCGACACACTGAAAACTCAGCTATGAAAGTTGCTCACAGATTGCCATAAAATTACGGCAACCGTAAACGTTTCACAAGAAACTTTAAAAATGTTGATAGTTTCCTCAACATAAGTTGCTCCATGTGCAAAGCGCCTTAGTGGTTAGCTGGCGTAGAAAACAAATGACTACGAGGTTTTAGTGAAATTGTGCATCAACTTATGCGATTTTCAGAATCTACACTGTTAAAAGCACCTGTGAATCTCAGAGAACCTTTATCTATAACTTATTTCAAAATACTATATAGTAACAACCAACCGAACAGTCTCTTGCAAAAATACTATTCACATTCAGAGATGAACTAACATTTTTCCTCGTTGATAAAAAGACCAAAACCGAATAATTATCCTCAACGGTCGTATTCCAAAATACTATCGTAGTTGAGTCAACTAGCAAGACCGCTATGTCCATTTTAATATGCATGATGTGAAATTCTAACGAGCTTTCAGTGAATTGAGATTTTCAATGGTTAGTACGTAAAAGAAAATAAGATCTGGAGCTAATTGTCTAATTTTAAAATCTATCGCAATCCCTTTCAATTCGTAATTTAAAAGATATTTACATATTCCAGACCGTCACTTTTTGACATTTGATAGGGATTGTGATCGGGACGCGTTTTGAAAGGTATTGAATGAACGAAATTGAACTGTCTAAGCAAAGTGACACACGAAAATATATTTCAAATGTATGGAGAAGTGTCAAATGAAGAGTCATTTAAAACATCATTCGTTCCGAAAGGGATTGTCACTATAGGTTACACAAGTGCATAAGTCACTATCACAATCACAATACGTTTGAAAGGGATTGTGATAGATTTTGAAATTAGACTATATATGGGTCCTGGTCACATTGGGAATATTCGATGAATATTCTGAAACAAAATTTCATTTAAGGTTAAAACGCGTTTTTTGTTTGCACATAACTATAGGCTTCGTAGCCGCGCTTGACAGACTGATTGTAATTAATCACGTTTGTTAAGCAACGTTCGGTCCGGTCAGGTGTCGCATGGGTTAACCGTAAAGTGGCATTACAACTGAGCGCTTCCGTGCTTCAGAGGGCACGTTAAACCGTCGGTCCCGGCTGTTGTCATCTGTTATCAGTCGTTAAGCCAAGTCAGAGGCCTTATAGGCGGTATGATAAACTCTGACACCATATGTGGCAACTAATCCTCTTACGTTTACCCTTAAGAAGAAAAAGAACATGGTTTTGGCGTGTTAATAATGTCCCAATTCAAAATTTGTGAAAACCGTTCAAAATTTCTTAAAAAATTAAAGATAGTTTCTTATGAACGTTTTCATATAGTCATCTACAATGGTTTAATATCTGCCCTTTTTGACCCTAGGGTCAATATACGGGTCAGTTCTTTTCTTAGCGAAGAAGTGGAAACAGTTTTTCGCGATTTGTAAGGTTTCTAGTACCAAAACAAATTTTTGAAAAGCTACATCGGTAGGTACCTGCCCTTCGTACCCGTATATATATATATATATATATATATATATATATATATATATATATATATATATATATATATATATATATATATATATGTATATGTATATATATATTATTAGAACGTCTGATTTAACCAGTTGGCTGCGACATTTGCATATTATATATAATATTATAAATGCCAAAGTGTGTTTTTGTTTGTCCCTTCTCGTAGGAATCGACTTGATTTTTGAGATAGAGTTAGTTGAAAGGACGGATAGTAACTAAGGCTATTTTCATCCCGATATTCCCACAGGAACGGGAACCACGCGGGTGAAACCACGGGCGGAAGCTGGTTTCAGTTTCGAATAAATGTCAGTTCATTGTCCACTGTAAATACAGGAGAGGACCAAAAGCCTATTTGACGCCAAGCTTTAAGCTCACAAGTACTGACGTCGTATTTGTAGACAATCAGATTAGTGGGTTAGGATCAGGCTTTTGTTCAGTAAGTTTAATATGCAGAAAGTTCTAGCAATGAACAAATGTAAGCTTATGGTCAATTTGAGGCTTTAGCTGTGAAATCAATTTAAATATGCGTAAAAACGCATACTTTTATTCTTGAGTAACCAAAAAAATTGGGTTTTATTAAGGAAAGAGTCTAAATGAATTAAATGACTAAATATACACTGACAAGCAAATTGAGCTTATGGAGATACGTAATAATAATGTAATTTTTCAGAACCTTATGGTATCACAAATCGAATGCAAATATAAAAGTAAGTACCCATGTTTTATTATTATTTATTAATTTTTATTTGATAACCTTTTGATCTCAGATTCAATTATCACTAGCCATTATATAACCGCTGAGAGAGCGGTTAGAGCATTGGACCGGATTTCCAAAGGTCGCTGGTTCGATTCCAGCCTGAGAATTCACTTGTGGCCGAGTTAATTTTTTCCAATATTTTTCTATTTAAAATTTACCATAAGTATAAAAATAGCATTGAAAAATGCAAAAATTACAAAATCATAAAATATCACTAGCCATATTTAATACTTCTCTTTATCACACAACTCTCTATCTGGCACTGGCCTTCCTTATGGGTGGATAAGAAGAAAGGGCCATGACCCACCACGCGGGCCCAATGCGAACTGGTGGGTTTTAACGACTGCAAATACAGTTGGAACCAACGGCTTAACGTGCCTTCCGAAATACTCAGTACTCCGGAGTAGCTCGATTTAGTTAATTTCTGGTCACCCATCCCGTGACCGACCATTGCGAAAGTTGCTTAACCTCAACAATCGCAGGCCGAGCGCGCGACCAATGTGAAACAGTCTCCTTATTTTACAATGCAATACTTCAAAGTCGAACTAGCTATATGTAGGATTTCATTTGACCCTGACCTTACTGGGTAAGCGTCAAGTTCGGTAAGCACTTAACCAGCAATTATTTACCCAGAGGACCATTGTTTGGGGAGTAATTTATCCGACAGTTCACACGGAACACCTCGACAATATGAACTTACTCGTACCTCAAATAGACGTCAAGTAATGATGACAAATTATTGCATAGGGTTGTGTACTACTGTAGGGGAAATTGTTTCCAGTGTAAATAAATTCTGGTATTCTTCAAAGTGAAATGAAATTTGGATGCTGCTGCTAATTCACGACCTCCGCGGTAGAGTGGTACGTACACCGGTTTCAAGGTGTCGCCTACCTAAGGTCCTGGGTACATATCCAGCATATGTTTGTTTGATGAGCACGAGTATTTATATCTGAGTTATGGACGTTTATATTATATTTATACACATAAATACTTTTTAATGTATAATTATATGTATTTATATCCGTTACCCTTGTATCCCCCCCTAACGCAAGCCTTACAGTGCTTATTTGGGGTTAGGTTAATTGGTGTTTTCAAAAAGGGCATAAAGTTACATTAAGCACAAAATACACTCACCGGCACATCGAACCGCCCACCCGTTATTTTCTTAGCAAACATGCTTACTTTGGGACTCTATACATTAAAATGTCAACATATTTCTGCAAAGATCTATATGCTAATGTTTAGGTAAATCGTTTGACTGTCCAATAAGCATTTTGTAAAAGTACCGAAATTATTGCATTTTTCTATAGAGGCAGCATGAATGATTCATAAACACATTTTAATATTTAGGTGCACTACATACGAGTAATGTTCTATTATATAAAGAAAGAAAGAAAATAAAAATAATGCATGTGTTATGGCCAAAAAGTAAAGCTTTGCTTACGAAGGTTTGGAAACGGAAAGAGTTTTTTAAAACTCTTTAAAATGCTTATTAGACAGTAGAATATTTTCACCTAAACATTAGCGTACAGGGGGGTTAAAAAGGACGCAAACGCAATATTTCTAATTGAATTCACTGACAATTCATTTAATTGTTCATCTTCTATGGAGTTTAGAACTGCGTCAGTGCCAGTGTAGAAGAATTTGCTTTTAATTTTTTGAAGGCTAGAAAACTTACTAAAAGCAAATTCCATAGGAAATAAACAATTAAATGAATTGTCAGTGAATTTACTAGCAATATTGCGTTTGCATCGTTTTTAACCCCCCAGGTCTGCAGAAATATTTTGACATGTTTATGTATAGACTCGCAAAGTGAGCGTAGGAAAATAACGGGGTGGGAGGTTAGATGTGCCGGTGAGTGTATAAAAAAAGAAACGATTTACACTGCGTTTTATTTACTTGTAATAACTGACACAATTACATAAAACTTACAAATAACATCAAACAATATGAATAATAAAATTAAATTTTCAATTTCATGCCGATAGACGAAGAATAAAAAAAATTAGTTCGAAAAGTTTTTGAACTTATTTTTTATTTAAATTCTTTTGGAGTTGTAAAGTATGGAAATTATTACATAAATTCGATTTATGCAAGCAAAGCCGCGAGCAAAAACTAATAAAATATATGTTTTTGAAACGTGCTTACCAAGAGCTTTCATATGACACCAAACACGCTATTCTTTAAAAAAGAAAGTTTTTTAGAGAATAGCGTGTTTCAAGGCTGTATGTCGTCTAGAGGGCGCCATATTCAATTTCATGTGACGTCACATAGCCTATAAACAGCGGAAAATCGAGACGCTTCCAACGATACCTCAATTGTGAATATATAAACAGCAGTTTTAAAGTTATGTGGGTACAGATGAACATACATACATACATACCGGTCAAAATTATAACCCTCCTTTTTTTGTTTTGCCATAGTCGGGTAAAAAAATCGTAACTATACGGCTTACGCTTAATTATGAAGGTTATTAAAGAGATATTTACTATTTTATCACGTTTTTCGCCATATTTTTGGTTTGAATTCAACGCATCAATTTTTAACAATTTCATTAAGGCGTGATTGAAAATTGTTTCGTACGCATCGATCATTCTTTACAAAATGGCGACAGAATTGTAAATTGGTTTCGTATTTCACATGTTCTTACATGTACGAAACTATACAGATACAAGCCAATGAAAATACTTGTTATTTTAATTGGAATGAAACCATCTACGAGATATAATTATTATACCTGATATGGCACAATCATGCTTAATACCTAAAATGTGCTTAAATTTTAGAACAGATATTTGCAAGTTAAACGAATAAATAACACGTTCTTGGAAACAAATCTGGAAATTCAATTTAATGAAATACCCGACGGATTGCCCAAGGCGTAAAAAGTATGCCAAATAGTAAAAGAATATTGCAGCACAAAAATCATACGGTGTACCGAACTCAAAAGATTCCAATAGAAATTGAATCTGATATCAGTTGAAAATTTCATATTTATGCAAAACTCGGTACTCTTTGCCTTCTCTGTGGTGTCGCAATTTTAAAGTATGGAAATCTCTACGCCGTATATTCGTAGAGCGCAGCCAGCGCAGTGACCGAATTGATCATAGTAAATGTATATCAAATTACTTTTATTGACGTATTAAACGTTTAGACTATACAATATAACGTACAAAACCGATTAGAATACTACAGATACTTGATTTAATTTTCGTGTTTTTAATTTTCTAAATCCTTTGAAAGTATGCTACTTTCATTCAGGAATTAGGTATTTCAAATACGTTTATATAAAGCGTAAAATGACATGCGTATTGGCTGTTGTATTCCCAGACAGTACCCGTGTTCAGATACCAATAACATGATCATCTAATATCTATACCGGTCCCGTACTTGTCACGTCACTTGCATGAAGATGAGGGGAGCGAAAATTTCTACAATGCCATAGTACTGCCAATACAGAAAATATGGAAGAAATTAGAAATTTGAGATTGTTTAAAAACACCTAATTTCGTTTAAAATAAATCTTTATTATGATTTAAACGATAATTTTTGAGCCACTGCCATATATTTTTTTAAAGAAAATAACAAAAGTATTCTGTTGATTGATTGCAAGATATCCACACCATGGGTATTTTTAAAATTATGATTATTCGGTCACATTACTGCTTTTTCTTATCTCTCGCATTGCATCTTGAATTTTTTTGTGATCTAGTAATCTTGTTAGTATGTATGTATGTTATATCTATTGAAATGTTTACTAAAATAAATATTGTTGTTGTTTGAGCGATGAAGTAGTAAACAAAAAGAATACATATGTGAACACACTTGTATACAAACTCAGTTATTCCATCACGAACTACCGCTCAAAATTCTCTTGTCATATCTATTATATCGCAAACTGAACCAAGAACGACACATATTTAAATTCTTTGGTACTTAATTAATTCATATAAATATATTATACAGGATGTCAAAAGACCCATGCCATAGCCGTGATATATGCGTAGTCTACATCAAACTAAATAAGATTATGTAAAAAGTAATTGCTGGGAAACAACTTTAATTTTTAGTACAAAATAATGGGTGTTATTTACACGCAATGGAATGCGTGCAACGTTTGCGTGTGTCTATAGAGTGCGAAAAAGCGACGGGGGCCCCGTATCATTGAGTAGTTTTGCATATTCATTGCGGTTTTGTTATTTTAATGGATAAAATTTAAATAAAAATAATGATTTTAATCCTCAATAACTCCTTAACTATCAGTTTCGCAGGTTTGGCTCCATACAAAGAAATGATAGTAACGACGGGGAGAATACGTGGGTTTTGTTTTCTTTATGGGTCTTTTAACACCCTGTATATTAACTATTAATATTATTATTAATTAATAATATTATAAATGCGAAAGTGCATTAGTTTGTCCTTCCTTCACACCCTAACTAAGCAACCAATCGACTTGATTTTTGGCATAGATTTAGTTAAAAGGATGGAGCGTAACATGGGCTACTTTTTATCCCGATATTTCCACGGGAACGGTTATCACGCGTATCAAACCGTGGCCGGAAGCCAATTCACTATAAGCACAAGAGACAGTACATTTTAAAATTCATTCGACTATTACAGTGTTGCCAATTTAATTAATATAATTTTCTAGTGCTTAGTTTTGCGACTTTATAAAAAAACTAAGCCGAACACGATCGTATTTGTTTTACACCAAAAAAACTGTGAATCTGGTATAGTAAAAAATGCATGTTACATCTGAAATTTAGTGCTTCGCTATGCTTCACTCGCGCTAATCAAAATTTCAAGGGTTAATTCCGGCAGGCATTATTATGAAAATATTTTAAAACGCCGTTCATTATTCAGAAACACAATTATGAATGCTATCGAATCGTTGTTTTCAGACAATGATGAGATACGACGAATTAATATTTAACACTTCATTACATCGTCCGGACGAGCAAACACCGGACGTCATTTGCTAAAGGAACCGTTTTATCGGTTCGTGGACCAAATGGAATTTTTCATTAAGCAATTTCGTATGAACACAAAGAGAATATGAAATATATTTTTACTAACTGAATTTAATTCATATTAATCCGGCTATAATGACTTGCAACTTTTAAGGGTGTGGTATAAAACATATTTTTTTTATGAACAACGGGGTGACTCGCAGCCTGCATCATATCTGATGTTAAGTAATGATAAGGCCGAAGATGGAAGCGAGCCTCTGCCGGAATCCTCATCACTGAGCGTTTGGCTATCTTATCTCTAACTGCCGGAACACAACAATGCTGAAAACACTGTTGTTATGGCGTCAGGCATAGATAAGATGGTGGTAGCTAGCCAGACCGTGTGGTGACGGCCTAAGAATACAATTGTCACCACTCCCTTACATGCCTGGGATGTCATAAGAGTCGACTAAGAGGCTCGACGCATTGAAAACCTGTGCGAGAGAAGGAAAACATGAAACAAACCCTCTACCAACCCGTCTGGCCAGCGTGGTAGCAGTAGGCTAATAGCCTCAGACCGTCGCAATATAGGCGTGAGCTAGGAGAGGCCTATGTCCAGCAGTGGACGACCACAGGCTGATGATGGATGGATGGATGAGCTAGCCAGACGGGCTTACAACAAGTCGTACCACCAACCAAACCGAACGCAAAATGTACCCGGCTGGGAATCGAACCCAGAAATGGGTCTGATACCGGTGGATGTTACTACTAGACCAACAATAAATAACAATACTACCGGTTAAATGGTTACATGGTGTGGGAGGATGATCTTTTTATATGGATATGTATGTATTAATGATTAAAAAACACAGAAAACCACTAAACTACTAGCGTAAGTAATTCACCTTTTTGGCGTAAATAATAGCGGACACATATTGAATTCTACATCAATATTCACTTTAAAGTACTGTGAAGTTGCTTGAATGATTTTTATTCAAGAAATTTAATGTGATAGTGATAATTATGAAAATAACAACGAAAATTATCGAAAACAGTGCAAACTTTCCTTAGTCTTTGGGTACATGTAAAGAAAAAGAGAGTCAAATGTTTTAACGTAACCGGGCCCTAAAAGATCTATAGGTACCTAAATGTTTGCGATATTGAATTTACCAAAGTAACCAGACAGCCCAGCAGTGGGACAATTTGAGCTATTATTAATAATAATAATCAATGTAGACTATCATGGTCACCTTAAACTCGTCTAACTACTCCTTATTATTTATTGATTTTAACCACCAAAATCCTATTATACAATTTCATTACACTTCACAAAAGGACTTACGCTTTAATAAACAGTAATGGCCTTCTGATCTCTGCTATTCACATTTAAATTGACTCAAATGAGATTGCCATCTATTGGAAGTAAATTGTTTAGGGAATTGCCGAATCAAATATCTAATACACAGTATCCAATTAATTTGTGTCTTTTATTATAACATAAGTATACTCGGCTGGATAGAAATCGAACAACACACAGTGTTATTGTCATACAAACATGCTCACTTCACGGTCTAATAAATAAAAAGTACTCGTATGTCATAAACTTCAATCGAGAGGACGGATTTAAATTATCATCAGCGTGGAATCCAGTGATTAACAAGTGTAAACCGCGAGTTTTACCGTTTAAAACAAACCCTGATACTGTAAGTGTTGTGTGCCGTCAGGACATCTCTAAGGGCCTGCACAGATGACGGACATTAGAGGACTTTTTGTCCGCGACACGACCTTATTACTAAGAACATAAAGTTGAATATATTACGAAGACTATCGCGTACTTTTCATGGATATACGCGATCTAAGTTCAATCTTATTTGGTTAACAATAAAGACGTGTCGCGGACAAAAATTCCTCCGTTATCCGTCGTCTGCGCTAGCTGTAAAGACAATAAAAATAAATATAGTGACAATTTGAGGGTGGCTGAAGATCTCCAAACCCGTAAAGACGACGCCGCGCACCGCCAGTCTGCTTGTGACCACGGCTATTGCAACATAGCCGAAACGTCAAGCTGTATTTACATAGTTGTACTAAATAACAAATGTCGCGTTTTAGTCCTGTTGTTTTATTTTATAATAACAAAAAATTAGTACTTTTCGAGTATTTTTTATCGTATAAGGAACGAAAATAATTATCTTAAAATTACTGATTCTTGACCGTTATGATCTTAATTTTATATAAAATCATGCAATTGATGTACCTTTTTATCATACACTAGTGGCTGCTCGCGGTTTCACCCGCGTGGTTTCCGTTCCCGTGAGAATATCGGGATAAAAAGTATCCTATGTTCATAACCAGATTATCTACTATCTGTGTACCAAATTTCATCCAAATCTGTTCAGTCATTTTTGAGTTTATTCGTTGCAAACAAACAATCAAATCTCTCCACTTTATAATATTGGTATTTAAGTATTCAGGATCTCTAGAAGTGTAAGAAAAAATCGGCATTTTAGGCTAGGTTCATAGGTAAAACCTAAGCCTAGACCTATTATCATATTCTTTACTTTACCGGTCACCCTGTATTACATATCTCCAGATAAAAAGGCCTCAGCCTGTATATTTAGTCTTCGTCGCGTTGTATCCCTTTGAGAGAAGGCACACAAAATGATATTTCGGAATAACCAAATATATTTTTATGTTTCCGCCTTTTACCCATTTCTTCATATTCTGTGACTTTTTTTCCAAGAGTATGTAGCTCGTTAGAGTATTTAAACACATATTTTTGTGTTAGTAATGAAATCTGCAGCCTCGTATGTAAATAAAGAAGTATTTTTTTATTATATTAATGTGGTTTTGTAATAAGACGCAACGCTATACAAGAGTACCATAAGAGCCGTACAACTTGTGTATTTAAGAACATATAAGTACTAGCAATACACTAGAACTGAAAAATGTAATTCAGTTAATTTCAGGCTTTGGATTTATACAATATGTAATACAACACTCGTCTTACTTTTAAGAACGAAATTGTTTTTTTTTTATAACTATTTATTATCTTGCCTGAACACAGTTCAGTGTCTTGTCTAGACTCCATAAATTTTGATTACTTACATTAATTTGTGTTTGCATACCTTTGTCATACACCCAGTTAATTATTATACTGCATTATGTTATCCACTAATAATAAAATTAAATTAATAAGATGCATTATTCTTAAGGTCCAATGGCGATAATGACAGTGAGAATTAATACTCTGATAGTATTAATGCATTACTTAATCATACGTTGGCAAGTCACGAGTATTTTTTTTATAGATAGGTATTTGTTGAATCATTGACCGTAATGCTATCTTATACAATGTGGGTTATTACTGTCATAACCTATATCGTACGAGGTAGCATTGTAAATGAACGTCACGAGCTTTTTCTTCTTTTTGTATGTGTTGATGACACATTCAAATTTGCTTTGGCCTAGTGTGTAGTAACTTGGTTCGCACTATCCACACAATAAACTACTGCTGGTAAGTGTATGGAAGCATTCGTGCCATCAGCTGTTTTTCGAATATTAAATAATTTAAATCCAAAGACAGGGAACGACGGAGCCGAAACGTGGAACATGACGGTAAAACGGGACCACAGATTACACGTCGCTCAGCGAGCTTTGGAAAGGTCGATGCTGGGGATTTCGTAAATGGATAAAATCCGGTAGAAGTCATCCGGCAGAAGACCAAAGTGATGGAAATAGTCAGTCAATGTAGCAAGCTGACGTGGCAATGGGCCGGGCACGTTCTTGGAGACAACATCTCGGCAAGCGTAGTGTAGGGCGCCCCCCTGCTAGATGGACCGACGACGACCTGAGAAAGGTGTCTGGATGAAAAAGGCGGGAGATCGTGTCTTGCGAAGTATCTTGTGGGAGGCTTACGTCCAGCAGTGGAATGCAATAGGCCAAATGATGTTGATGATGATCGTATACAGCATGAGCATTCATTACACTGCATATAAGCATCCCTATAATTTATTTTGTCTGCGTCCCTTTCGCGCCTAAAGCACTGGATCGATTGATTTTACCTATAGAGGTAGACTAGATATTCAAAAAAGGGCATAGGATATTTTTTGTCGCTAAATAAAATTAATGAAATAGTATCATATTTTTTAATTATCCTCTGTATTATTTCTGTCCGATGGGCTTGGCAGAAAATATACCAAGCTGGTGATACCTGAAAAAAATGCATTTTTAGATATCACAGGTTATGCTTGAATTGAACTTAGATACTCGCGGATAATATCTCAGGGTATTGTTAGTTAGTATTAGGTAGGTATTACGTAAAAAACCTACTTTCAACCTTACGAAAAAGGTCTCAAGGTCACGCAAAATGCAAAAAACATTTCAGAGTTGTACTTACAGAACGCCATTACAGATAATGTGATGAATGGCGTCATACATCCATAAGTCAACATTATTGGAAACAAAATACTTCCCATCAAAGATCCGATTCTTCCGACCATTGTGATAATCGATAAAGAGAGTGTCCTGAAATCAAAACACAAATAACTTTCTCATTTTTTAATTTGTCTCGTCCACATTTTTAGTATGAATGCTTGGCAAACGATCCCAAAATTACATTGAAATAAAAAGATCACAGTCTATGTAAATTATCCTCATAATATTATAAGTTATTATTATATAATCTTTTTACTGATTCATTATCATCATCAGCCATTTTATGTCGTGCTGGGGTACTGGCCTTCCTTATTGATGAAACGGGATTCTTGCAGTGTGAGACAAAAACTCTTTTTTCTTTTTAAAATTAGAACGAAATCAAAAGTGCATTTCTTTCTGGGCCACTCTTTATAGCGTCTTTTCCAATCCGTAAAAGTAGTCTTTAGTGCACAGTACGCGTACAATCTTAAGATGTGCCTAATATTAAAAGCTTTATTTTACGGAGCTTCTCAAATCTATATTTAACTAACTTGCATAAATATTTCATATTTCACTCAAGGGAATTACCATAGTGACGGTGCGGAATCGGATATTGAGCTTTCTCATTATTCATGCTGAGAAACCTATTCAAAAAGTGCTGATGGTGTGACGTGACACCATTCACGAAAAATCACGATTCCAGCGTGGGATGAGATTGACAATCACTAGCTTCCTTAACGAGATTTTTATTAAAAATGTTATTATGAAAAATCATTTTTAACCCTCTCTATTTATTTCTTTGAAATATTCTTATTCGAAACGAAATATAATATTTTTATTACAAAGCAGACACGGAACAAATAGAAAGTTTACTCAGTAAATAATTTTCTATTTATTCCGTTCGCCTCCGCTTGCCCAATATATGTCTATTCTAAATATTCACATACTTGGCGCCTTGTATCGCATGGTCAAACAACTCCTGAGCATGCACCAAGTGGGTTAGGAGCACGTGAAATGGTCGGCATAGGCAAGTTGTCGATTTGATAAAAAAATAGATATCGATATTTTGATTTCACCGTTAGAATTGGCACCTGATACTATCAATTGTACGTCTCGGAAGTTGAACCCGGTTGGGACCGAATATACGTGACTCCGCCGACCCTCAAGGTGTTAGTCTGCTTAATATTAGCTTGATATTTACTAGATTTTTTTACTAGTCATAACTGAGACCAAGGGTCATAGTCACGTATATTCGGTCCCAACCGGGTTCAACTTCCGAGACGTACAATTGATAGTATCAGGTGCCAATTCTAACGGTGAAATCAAAATATCGATATCAATTTTTTATCAAATCGACCACTTTCACCACCAACTGATAAGTTCTGGATAGCTTACTCGGAAGATAGTTTGACATATTTTTTATATTAAAACTGACTAGAAGTATGTCATATAAGTTATCCAGAACTTATCTGCAGGTGGTAATACCGGCCCTAAGAATCTTAGGTACTCACCTTAAAGTAGTCGGAAAAGCTCTCACTAAAAGAGTGTGCTGTAAACTCAAAGCAGTTTGCATAAGTCCACACGTAGCCGAAATCAAAATGGCGATGGTTATCAAAGAATTTGCCCAGTAAACACACCCAGAACACACTGAGCTAATGATGAGGAGGATCATCATGAGTGACTTGAGGCCAAAGAAGGATGCCATGTAAGTTGTGATGCTTAGAGTCAGCAGTGATACAAGTCCAAGCATCATACCGTTGGTATAAGTTCCGGTGCCACTAAGGTGCTAGAAAATATATAATATATGTAGAAAATATATACATAATTATAATAATAATAACATTTACTTACGTTAATTTAAAAAAAAAAACCAGTGGGGATGGTGTCTCTGAGAGCCTCGTGTGAGCTCGCAGTGCTAGCCTAGAAGGAGTTTGTACACGACAGACCCAAATAGCGCGTCTCATTATTGGAGGCCATGACTCACTTTGGGTCACTGCGCCATCATATCATCACCACCATGGTTTTTTTTAAGTGCAAAATCTGTTAGCAGTATAAAGACTTGTCACAGTTTGGTATACTAAAGCGACATGATTTAAAGCGAAGTTTATTGTAGGAAAAGTTAAATCTGAAAATATTCTTTTGTAAATTCTCGGAACTGTACCACAGCCTAAAAAAACCCTTTGCACTGCCTACAAACGGCCGAAATGACGCACTCACACAGACACGCGCCGCTACACACGCGCTCGCAATTGTTTTACCATTAAAAACCAACGAGATCGTGTAGCGATAGCGAGCGGCGAAAACTATTTATGTTTAGACTGCACTCGTATTCATCATCCTTTCATCTTAATTAATTATGAGGTTATTGAAATAAAGAAGAAGTTACTTCAATTCGAAATGATTTTCAAGAGTGATATGGGATTAACAGTAGAAGTTCTTTCGTAAATAAGAGAAACTTCCTTACCGGCACACATATATGAGTATCATTAATGCCCAACACTATAACAACAAAAACATCATCCGTTGTTGAATTTTCTGAATATGCAAGATATGAATTGTGATCATTCATTTCTGTCGTGTATTCATTCATCATAAAACAAAAACGATCAGTGCGATTATGAACTTTATGGTAATGTTCCACAATTGTAGACACTTGAGGATACCACATCCTCAAAGAGCTGTATCTGTAAATTAGTAAGAATAGTTTAAAATATAGAGATATATATATATATATAAACAACGGGGAGTCTCTTAGCCTTCATCATACCTGATGGTATTGATAAGGCTGAAGATGGAAGCGAGCTTCTCCCAGAATCCTCAATCACTGAGGAACTGGCTATCTTATCTCTAACTGCCGGAAACATTATTGGTATGGCGTCAGACTTAAAGACTGTGTAATCTGCAGTCACTATGTTCAATTTCCAAGCCAGCCGATCAAAAGACGGTTTGAGCAAGCGGCTGGACAGACATCCGTATTCATAACCTTATTTACCATGCTTCTATTATTGATGTCACAATAATCATAGAATAATTAAATAAGTATTAATAAGATAACACCCTATAAGTTGGGATGATTAGCTGCACCTCAAGTAGACGTGCGCAATATTCGAAATGTTGTCGAACACAATATAATTAGTTTAATATTCACAAATAATTTAAAATGGATTTTAAAGTCGAAGAAATAAAAACTTACGTTAGTAAACAAACAAAAGTTAACACACCAAACAAACAAAGTCGTCCATTTAAAGGTCGCTTAAATAATTTCCTGACTTCATTCAGTGCGTTAGCAAATTGTTTCCTGAAAGGATCCTTGGTAGTGGGTACAAATTTCCCTGTCGAATTTAACGAAGTTATCTGAAATGATAAAGCAAATTTAACTAAAGTTATGTGGTTTTCAAATAAACTTAAAGCTTTCGTATTATAGAAGCCTAAAGCCTATGACGACAAATCTGCCAAGTGCGAGTCGAACTCGCACATGAAGGGCTCCGTCTCTCACCCAAGGTTGCCTGGATGATATTGCTATGTAGCAATAAGGCCGCCTAATGTGTGTTCCTCTTTTTGGCATTTTCTCTGTGTGTGTTTGTTTTTGTATCGTGTGTATAAAGTTTCTATTATTATTATTATTATATTAAATACGCCTACCCAAAATGCCACTATAATTTTTTGTCTGCAAAAATAACTTTGTTTTTCATAGTGTTTGTATGAATGACAAAGTACTATTTACGGTTTTGGAAAATGTGCTATAGCTCTGAAACTGCTAAATATATTACGTTCAAACCAATTTTCGTTGAAAGTTTTTATGAAGATCTACAGCATACATATATTTCTTTTTAATTTTCACGCTCTTATTTCAAAAGTTAGAGGGGGGACACACATTTTGCCACTTTGGAAGTGTACATCTTTCAAACGGTTTATTTTAGAAACCTCAATGTAATTTTTAAAGACCTATTTAAATACCCAACACGTAGGATTGATCAAAAAAAATTTTTCAAGTTTCAGTTCCATGTATGCGGAGCCCCCCCTTAATATATGTATTTTTATTTTTGTATAAAAAGCGTAAAGCGGTGTACAGAATACATCTACCAACCAAGTTTTAAATGCGTAATCTTCATAATACTTCATACATCGGACAGACAGACATGACGAATCTATAAGGGTTCCGTTTTTTGCCATTAGGCTACGAAACCCTTAAAAAGGAAAACTATAAATCTGAACTTGGCAAAAATAAATTTAATGTCTGTCTGAGATAAAGATTCAACAGGAAACAAAAATTAAATGATCTCTACAAACTAACACAAATCATCTGATTGTTATACGACAGATAGTTCCACTCTCTACAAACAAATGTCAATCAATAAAAACAAATAAACAAAGCAAGCATTTGTCTGAAAGACGAGACACGTGAGCCATTATTACAATTCCATTTTCCCTTTTGAAGTTCAAAAGGATAAAATAATGACTTACCGGGAATGTGTTTCGGTGATGTCTTGTGTTACTGCTGTATATATCTTTCAGTATTTCCAACGCTTCGTTTTCTTGGCCACGTGAAAGCAGAAATTTGGGACTTTCCGGCAAATAGCGAAACGATATCGCTGCTAGTATGCTACATGACGAGCACACGTATAAATAAATGTTCCACGAATGTAATACTGGAAATAAAATTCCAGTGAGTGATTGTTTAAAATAGAATCTGCGTATTTGATATAGCCGTTAAATATTTTTCGATTCAAATCACATGCATTTAGAGAGACAGGTTTCTTTTCATAACGCTTTTAAAATTTAATGGAATATATTATTTTTATACGAAGCATTTCTGCATGGCATTATGCATAATGGAACACTCACCAAAATATCCCTCCAATATAGTCACATTCAATTTCAGAGACAACAGACCCCATGATATAAGAGCAATCATGATCAGTGATAAGGATATGAAAGATGCATTCAGTAACAGTACTCTATCTCTGACGTGTCTGTGTACTAACTCTGACAACAATATGGCTGGTATTGTGAAACCGAAGCATGAACTAGAATAAATAAGGTACATTTTGACACATATATTTTAGCAGATCTAATGTTTCATTGAAGATGCAAACTTACCAAATACCGGCGAATACTTTGGTTATAGCTAACATCCAAAATGTTTGACTAGATCCTTCAATCATTGAGCATAGAGATATACCCAACAACCCACCAATCAAAAATCTTTTTCTTCCAAATGCATCTGTTAAGAAGCCAGCAAGTAATGACGCGCTGACTTGGCCTGAAAGTCAGATTTTTATAACATAACACATTGGTCAAAAGACGCCCCAGAGCATGAAATGCCTAGCAGTAAGCAACAAAAAACATTTGAAAAAACAAAACTCACTAGAAAACTATTAGAATAAACGAACCTTACCAAAGAAAGGCATAGAACTAAGCAGTCCTTTCTGTATGATAGTCATGTTGAGATCACATTCAGCGTTGGGCAGTATGTAAGAGCCTGTGGTTGTCACCATGATTGAGGCACAGTTGGCTGTCAATGTTGTCAGGAGTAATCTCATGTGGAATCTCCCGAATCGGCACAAGACTAATGCCTCTTCGAGAATTGTCATCGGATCCTTTTCTTCATCCTTTTCTGGGACACAGTAGATAACAAAAAAACACATTAAGAGATATTGCTCATAGAGAAGCTTGATGGGATTTTTCAAAAACTTTTGTTGGGGTCGGTCATGGGATGGCGTCATCTGGGGCTTTTTCGTGCTTAGAAACGTTAATGAATGATTCGAAGCACGGAGAACCGTAGGTGCTGGCTACATTTGTTATCTTTAGCACTCTGATCTATTATCTTTTTAAATAGAAGGCCCATCAAAAACGCCTGGTGATGATATCATTATATGATGATAAAATATGATGACGAGTAAAATTGCAGAACACGGTAACATAATTATTGTATTTTTTTCACAAGGGATTCAAAATCCTAAAAAACATACCTTCTTCATCTGCATTATTGTCCATTGCTCTCATTCACATAAACGCAACTGTATTTTATTTTCACATTAAATCAATTCATTACTGCTGCTTACGAACCTCTCAGCACAATTAATGTTATATATTAATAATATTTCTGCATATACGAGGTGGTTATCTGTCGTTAACTATGTTATAACTGTTATCTCTTAAGTCTCAACTTTAGCTATTATTTTCTTATGACTGTAGTTATAATTTACTTTGAACTGTAATAAAATAATCAATTAAGATAAATAGAGAGTTGACAAAGTTTATTAGATATTATTCTTATCGATATTTATTTATTACTTAGCCATGTGTTAGCAATATTTTCTTTTATTTGAGCAATCACAGCTTAAATAATAAGTAAATTGTGTTAATATGAACGAATGCTGAAGTAAGTATGTTTGTTTAAACTATAGGAATATGGGGATAACTCCTACTTTACACATTTATAGCTCTCATCTTTTATGATATTTGATAATACTGAGAAACGAAATAGACATCAAAATAGTTACTATTCTGCCAACTGAATACATTCAGGTTTCAGCTTGGATAATTATTGAATACGCTGGTCAAATAACATGCACATTGTGGACTAATTACTATGTTTACACATGCATTCGTTATGTAAGCTAATGAACAATAGTGCCAAATTAGACTGAATTGAGTGAGAAGCGGTGATGTTGAAACTAATGATAGAATTAAACAATTAAATACGGTTTGGTGTTGACCAGTATGATTCCTGAACGACAAATATTGCCACAATCAAACAAATTGACATTGGTAATTTTGAAAAAGTTTTGTCTTAATAGCAATTTATTGTGGTTTGGCGTTCGTTTCGGAAAGATGCCTGCCTGTCTTCTTAACATCTGTGTTGTATATTATAATGTGGCTTTTTCGCCACTTGCTAGAAATCTAGGTAGGTAGGTGCTATATTTAGAAGAAGTGGCAATGAAGAGCTGTTTTATAAAGTACCCTCTATGTCCTTCTTCAAGGTCTAATAAATTATTTATTTTTCTTTTTTTTCTTCATTATATTATTGTACAGACAGAGTTACTTACTTTTGGATTTATTATGGTTATGGATCATTATGGAAATGTGTGAAAATAAATTGACAGGCCCAATCTAAACTAACGAAACCTACCATTTTGAAAACTGTAAACTGTCAAAGTGGACACACAAAAACCTTTTTTTGATGTTGTTTTGTTTTCACTGGTCTTGTTTTATTGCCACGTCTCCATGCGACTAAAATTCTCGTCAAACGCCAGATGTCTACCCAAATTTTTTCATAAAAAATATGGACGACTTCGTGGTCTGCTGAATTTAACGACCTTTGCTGGTTTTTTTAATTTTATATCATTTCCCCGTCAAATGTTTTGAATTCAGATTGCACGTTGGTGTTGGCTTATACAGTGATTTTAGAATTTTGAACGTGAATGTTTTGTTTAAAATTTGGTTACATTTTGCCTACAATTTTTCCTAAGAGTATTATATTTTATTCGAATATAGTAGTGTATGGTCAATAACTAGTCAAAATTACTATACTATACAAAATTGTCCTCCAATCAACTTTGAATTTTAGGACGTAAGCCGTTTAGTTCGAACTTATCTGTTTTTTTATTTTATTTTGTTATGAGCCGTATTTGCCTTTGATTGTACAGTTAGCAGCACTTTACATCATTTTTAACATCGGACCTTTATTGTATAAGTACTTTATAATGTTAACATGTTGTTAAGCAACTATAAGTTAGTAATAACCGCCTCTGTGGTCTCGTGGTAACAACCACCGGTATCAGACCGAGAGGTCCCGGGTTCAATTCCCAGCGGGGGGTACATATTGTATTCGGTTTGGTTGGTGGTAGGACTTGTTGTGAGTCTCATCATCTTATCTAAGTCTGACGCCATAACAACAACGTTTTCAGCATTTTTGTGCTCCGGCAGTTAGAGATAAGATAGCCAGTTTCTCAGTGGTTGAGGGTTCCGGGAGAGGCTCGCTTCCATCTTCAGCCTTATCAATACTTATTATAAGGCTAAGACTGTCCCCGCATCGAATAAAAAAGTGCTGTAGAGCTTTCCATGGCATTAGCTTCGATTGCTTAAAATTTAAGCTGAATGAAGAAGAATATGGTCTGGAATGGTAAGAAATTTGAGTAATAGTCAGTCATGGGTGGCCAAAAATTTATTATAATCTCGTGTGCCTCCGTTGGTTCCGGCTGCATTTACAGTCGTTACCGTTATCAAATTGGGCAGGCATTGTTAATCATGGCTCATTCTAATTATCTTTCCTTATGGAAGGCCTTTGCCCTGGTGGAAGTGGGAATATAAAAACAGCTGATGATGATGAGCTTATTGGGGAAGCTACATTTTATTCTGAATCTTTAATGTTTGTAAATAAATGTCATTTAGCCATTTGGTCCCTATTGACTACTGGGGCACTGGCCCTCCTTAAGAATGGATAAGAAGAATGGGCTATGACCAGCCACGCGGGCCCAATGCGGATTGGTGGGTTTTAACGACTGTGAATACAGCCGGGACTAACTACTTAAGGTGTCTTCCGAAGCATGGAGGAGCTCAAAATAATTAATTTTTGGCCACCCATCCCCATCCTTTGACCGACCAATACGAAAATTGCTGAACGAAGTCCTCTATAAATAAATAAACGTGATCATTATTTACTTATATCCAAGTCACTTGGTAGTAAAGTGGTAAAACAAAAGATACAATTGTTTTGTATTTTATTCACAGAAGAATTCCTTGTTCTGTGGTTTTATTCTTGATCTAAAATAAGACCTTTTTATTTTATTTTTATTTATTTATTTAAATTTTATTGCACATATACAGCAAATGGCGGACTTAATGCCCTTAGGCATTCTCTACCAGTCAACCGGAAAGGATGTAAAAGAGATATCTAGGAGGCAATAAAAAAGTACTTAACTGATTTTAAAATAAACAATATTGAACACGTTACACATATGTACCTACTAAACTTAAAGCTACGTTTATATAACACAGATACATATACGTACATATATAAATACAATACCTATAAATCTTTTATACGGGTACTTGCGGTTCGGATGTGTTTTAGTTTGCTCCGCAAAATAATTTCTTTTTCACCGGTTACAAGTGCAATTTTTTGGTACCAACTTATGTTAAAGTGTAAATAAACCTTGGATCTAAAAGCGGACAGTCAAAACAAGCAAAGTAACTCTTTGAAAGTGTAAAAATTTACGTTGTTTAAAAAAACTATTGCAGTATCATACCCTCAGTGTTAAAACTCTGTTATCAACTCAACGGAACGCGTAAGCGACGTCGTTCGAAAGATTGCCTACTGTGACAGCTGATCGCGGCATTTGTTAGTGTGCGAAACTGTTCATAAGAAGCCTTTCTTACTGATATCACAACATTTTACTATAATAATTTAGGAAAATGCAATGCGCCGGCTGTGAAAAACAATTATTAGACAATAATCACCTAAAGTGCAATGCTTGTAGCACAAAATTTTGCTTGGAATGTCTAAGCATTGAGCATAAAAGTGTGTCGGAAATTGATTCTAAACATTTGGGGAAGTTGAAATGCCCTTCTTGTGCCAATATTACGAGGCGTCGAAACAATGACTGCTCTCCAGTGAAATCAGGAAATGCGATTGGCATGCTTAAGCCGATCACTGGTAAAAATCTGCAATCACCAACAATTGCTCCACCTGTTCAAGGAAATAACGACCTAATTTTGGAGGAAATTCGGCGTCTGAGGTCCGACATGAACGAGCAGTTTGAGATACAAAAGGTTAGTCTTGAGAAAACGAACACTGTTCTATCCAAGATGCAATCTGAAATGTCGGTAATGGGAAATAAGATATCTTCTATACGGGCCGACTTGGACGAGACAACGAAATCTGTCCAGTTTCTATCTGAGTGCCATGATGACCAGGTCAAGTTTAACAAAGATACTGAAACAACGGTTGCTCAACTGGTTAAGGAAAAGGATGCCCTAGAAACCCAGGTAATTGAGTTGAATCAAAAGATAACACAAATGGAACAACAGTATAGAGAATGCAATATAGAAATACAATCAGTGCCTGAATTAAAGAACGAAAATCTTCTCATCCTAATTAACCAACTTCTCAAAACAGTCTCTTGTAACCTTTCGGATGCTGAAATCGTGTCATTCCACCGAGTTGCCAAAATGAATTCAAAATCTGACCGACCGAGGAATATAGTAGTCAAGTTACTTAATATAAGGTCCCGAGACAGAGTTTTGGCTGCTGTAAAGGAATTTAATCTACGTAACAAACAGAATAAACTCAACTCGTCACATCTCGGCATAGCTTCCAGCAAAGAACCTGTATATGTGATGGGGCATTTGTCACCAGCCAATAAACTTCTTCACGCTGCTACTCGATCGCTCGCTAAAGAAAAGAATTATGAATCTGTTTGGGTGAAAAATGGGCGTATTTTCATTCGCAAGGATCAAAACAATATTAAACTTGTTAAAAATATGGACTGCCTGAAAAAACTGTAATATTTTTAGTAAATATAGTTATTTTGTTTTAGTTGTTGCATGCTTTTTATTGTTTTTATTGTAGTTATAAAATGTATTTACAAATATATTATGCTAATGTACGAGGACTAAGAACCAAAACAGAAAATATTTATACTGCTGCGTTAAAATTTGACTACGATGTGATTGCGCTTACCGAGTCTTGGCTTAATGACACAGTATTTGACCGTGAGCTACTTGATGATAGATACGAGATATTATATACTTCTTATATTATATTATATACTTCTTCTTATTTGACTAAAAAGGATGGTGGAGGCGTCTTGTTAGCGGTTCATAAAAAATATAAGCCCCATAGACAAAAGCGTTGGGAGTCATCAGGAGAGGAATTATGGCTGTCGTTGAAATGTGATCGAGGACCGGACTTGTACATTTGCGTAGTGTATGTTCCCTCCCCTGCCAAATCAGATTATATGGAACCTTTACTTAATAACATTACTCATAACATTCAAAACAATATAAATCCAGCTTCCTTGGTTTTGATACTGGGGGATTTTAATCTACCATCTCTAACTTGGCTTAACGATGACAGCAGCAACTATTATTTGTCTTCCTCGCTGAATACAGGTAATCTTGAAAACCTACTTATTGATACTATGTCATTCAACAATCTTTTTCAAAACAATTCAGTTCTCAACAAAAACAAAAGAATACTTGACCTTGTTATTAGTAATAAGCCCAAGACAATTAGGGTAGAGACAGCTCAAGACGTATTGCTTGATATGATGGATGAACACCATCCTCATTTAGTGATAAACTTGTCGCCTACAACTGATGCTAAACTGATCAAAGAAAATAACACTAAACGTTTTAACTTTAGAGCCAGTAATTTTGAAGCAATAAATAATGAGCCGTCTCAGATCGATTGGAACTTCATTTGGCGTGATGCCAAGGACGTCAATATAATGGTGGATATTTTTTACAACACAATTTGGATAATTATCAAGAAATTCACACCTAGTGTAAAGAACCAGGATGTCAAGTATCCAGTATGGTATAGCAAATCTCTTATTAGAGCTATCAAAGAAAAAGCAAGGTATCATACCAGGTATAAAAAGTATAAAAACCCATTAGATAAATATACTTTTGGAATTCTTAGAAGACGTTGTGATTCTATGATTAAAGAATGCTACGCGAAATTTAAAGAAAGTGCGAAGGAACTCTTACAAAATAAACCAAAGTATTTTTGGAAATTTATTAATGATAAAAAATCAAATAGGGTTACTATTCCTAACAGAGTAAAACTAACTGACGAGACGGCTACCGGAGGTCAGCAAATATGTAACTTATTCTCAAAGTATTTCCAGACCGTCTACGAGGACAACGACTCATCGCAAATAGTATTCAATCAGGATATCTGTGAAACAAACTACGGTAACTATCCACTTTGTGGTTTTTTGGTGTCCGAGAATGAAGTATTCGAATGTCTGTCATCTTTGAATTGCAATAAGGGATGTGGGCCTGATATGTTGCCACCAATTTTGTTCAAGATGTGCGCTAAACACCTGTGTAAGCCCTTGTGTATAATATATATCACCTCTTTAGAAACGGGAATCTATCCCACTCAATGGAAGATTGCTTACCTCACACCAATTCACAAAAGTGGAGATCTTGATGATGTCAGCAACTTTAGGCCCATATCTATGTTGTCTATTCCCGGTAAAATTCTTGAATCTTTTGTGCAGCAGAAAATATATAGTCAGGTCAAATGTCTTTTACACGTGGATCAGTACGGATTTCAGCCTCGCAAATCAACAGCTTTGAATTTGGTTTCCTATGTTAATTATATATCTAATGTTATCGACAAACAAGGAGAAGTACACGCGGTGTATACGGACTTTAAAAAAGCTTTCGACCTCGTAAATCATAAACTCTTACTTCTAAAGTTGGAGCACATGGGTATTCACGGTTCGCTTTTAAGATGGTGTGAGTCATACTTGAGAAATCGTTCCCAGTTGGTGGCATTGCATGGCTTTACATCATGTTCCGCAGGGATCCCATTTGGGACCATTATTTTTTCTTATATATATTAATGACCTAGCCAGTATAATAAAATCTGAAGTAAAAATGTATGCAGATGATTTAAAAGTTTACCGGGCAATCAAATGTCTGAATGATGTACATGTTTTACAGCAGGATTTGGATGCAATTAACGTTTGGTGTATAAGTAATGGAATGAAACTAAACTTGAACAAATGTTTCCAAATAAAATTCAGCAGAAAGACACACCCAACTGTTGTCAATTATTGTATCCAAGGCAAGCCTCTAACTGAAGTCAGCCAGATCAGAGATTTAGGTGTAATAATGGACAGTACTCTTATAGTTTTCGGTATCACATAGACTCTATAATTAGGAAATCGTCTAAATTATCAGGCTTTATCACACGACAGATGAGAGTTTTGAAGGATCCTAAACTCACTGTTATCATTTACAACTCCTTAGTACGAAGTATCTTGGAGTACTGCAGTCCATCTTGGAACCCTGGCTACCAAATCCATTCTGATAGACTAGAACGAGTTCAGAGGCGATTTTTGTACCATCTGGCATTCGCGGATGGAATGTGCAGACGACTACCTTCTTACCATGCTCGTTCCAATCATTATGGGCTTCCTTTATTAAGTTTGCGCAGAAAGATCTCTGATATGATATTTTTATTTAAATTAATTAATGGTCATACTTATTCACCGGAAATATTAAAAGATATTCAATTTACTCTCCCACGAGCGAGTAGTCGGGTTGTAAATCGCAAAACGTTTGCACTACCCTTGTGCAAAACGAGACTCGGCCAGCACTCACCACTATATCGAATGTGTTCGAAGTATAATTCAATACAGTTCGACTTTGATATTTTTAATGTTTCCGTGTCCTCAGCCAAAAAAGTTTTAAAAACTATTATCTCGTAGCTTAATTTTAAGTAAATTTTAAGTAAATAATATAAAATAGTAAGTAAGTTAAAACAGATAACAACAATATTACATAACGAATGTTGTGCTTACATCTAGTAGGTTTCAATGTAGTATAAGCTTTGAGATTTTAATTTTAATTTAGTAAAATGATAACATTGTAAACCAGTTTTGTAAGCCCAATAATAAAAAAAATATAAAAAAAAATAAAAAATATAGTATAAATACAATAATATATCGCAACATAACTTACTACTAATCAGAGCTTAATCAGAGAATAACAAAGCTAAAGTACAGAACTAAAGTAATGTTCTCGGGCCAATCTCTTAAAAGCGAACTTACTGGAGGCACTACGTATGCTAAGAGGCAAAGAGTTCCAGAGTCGTACTGCCGAAAGAGAAAATTAATAGGAGACGAAGCCGGAAGAATGGGAAGGAATTTTTAAAAAAAAATTGCTGCTAGAGCGAAGATCACGTTGATAAGAGTCACCCAGAAACTGAAACCTGGATTTCATGTATTCTGGGGTAAGTGGATCGAATAGAATGTTATAGAGAGTACACACAACGCGAAGGTTCCTACGCTCTCGGATAGGAAGCCATTTGAGTTGCTGACGGTAGTGGGGGACATGGTCATACTTTCGTAATCCATATATGAAACGGATGCAGTTGTTGAGAAGTCGATCCAACTTACTGAGAAGGTCCTCATTCAAATCTCAGATATCAGCATAATCAACAATAGGGAGGACAAGAGCCTGAATTAGCATAATCTTAGTACTGGACGGGAGAAAGAACTTAAACCTATAAAGAGCTCTAAAGGCGTTGGTTACTTTCATCGAGACATCGTCAATATGAGCTGTCCAGGAGAGGCATGAGTCGATTGTTAAGCCCAGGTCCTTAACTTTATGCGAATAGGGTATTTCAACACCGTTGTATTTTATGGTAGTTAAGTAAGATAAGTTAAGGCGTGAGATTTGTTGAGAACTGCCAACCACAATCGCTTGGCATTTGGCAGTATTAACAGAAATACCATAGTTGGACGACCATTGAGAAATCCAATTGAGATCACGGTTAAGTGACGCAATTGCAACGTTCAAGTTGTGAACATCATGCTGTGTATAGAGTTGCAAGTCGTCGGCATACAGATGGAAAGAAGAGGAAAAATGGGCTGTGAGAGTATTTCTCTATAACAAGATAAACAAAAACCTGAATATTTATTCTTTACCTCTGTTCAAACATATAATATATACGTATACAAAATTTAAAATATTTCAGTTAGTAAAAGTATTATTATTACTATGTGATAAATCTTTAATTTATTTTAATTTATTTACGATAAAATATTATATTATTATTTATAAATAATGAAACACAGATTCATATTTTACATTAATTTTAAAGATATATAATATATATATATATATATATATATATATATATATATATATATATATATATATATATATATTTATAGGTCTATATATTTACAATATTTTTAGTGGTGAGTTTTTATTTATTTATATTTTTTGCTATTTGTCAATTTTTTTAGATTAAGTTTTAGCTTCAAAATCAAAAATTCTAGTTCTAACACAGGTGTAATGTAGATTATGTTGAAGAGCGGCTCCGTCCCAACACAGGTTATACTTAACTTAAAGGGTCACTGTTTTATTCAAAGTCTGTGTTTGTCAATAAAGAATATTGTTTATTGTTTATTTTTTATAAATAACGAAAACAGAAGGGGGGAGAGAATACCGCCTTGCGGAACACCAGCCTCCAAGTTGCACCAGTCGGACAGTGCCCCATCAACACAAACAGCCTGCTGGCGTCCGCGAAGAAAGGAAGCAAACCAAGATAGAGCAGTGGAGGAAAGATTTAAACGAGAGAGCATAGTAAGGAGTAATTCATGATCGACTGCGTTAAAGGCGTTGGAGAAATCTATCAAAACTAACACAGTCAGTCGTGAAGCCTCACAACCATCCCGTATGTCCTCCAACATTTTGGTGAGAGCAGTGCTTGTGCTGTGTCCAGGTTAACTGGACACAGCACAAGCACTGCTCTGGAAAGGGCTAAGGAGATTGTTGGATAGGACAAAGGATGAAAGCTGTTTATAGACAACAGCTCCAAGGATCTTGGAGAGGAAAGGAAGGATAGAAATAAGTCTGTACTGATTGAGAGAAGTAGGATTTTGGGTTTTGGGTAAAGGAATGGCATTGGCTTTACGCCACAGTGTGGGAAACGTACCAGAGAGTAGGGAGTGATTGATGATGTAAGTCAACATGGGGAATAAGCAGTCAAGCAAAAGGATGATCCATGAGTCGGCTTACATCATCACAGCCAACAGCGTTAGACTTGATAGTATAGATAATCTTGCGGATTTCATCTTCAGATACGGGGCTAAAAGAAAAATCGGGTATTGGACAAGAAGAAGCCGCCGAGGAGATACTAGCGACAGTTGAAAGTCTAACGTTGCTAGCAAGAGGGGTAACGGATGAAAGTGCTTGTTGAGTTCATTTGTGGTGAAGGAAGGTTTGTGTGGAACATGAGGTTACCAACTCCAAGCGTGCGAAGGAACTTCCACATGTTTGCAGGGGTAGATTCAAGAATGTTATCATGAATGTATAGGCGTTTAGCTCTTCTAACCATCTGATTGCACCTGTTTCTAGCGGACTTGAACGATTCCCAAAGGTCGTCGGTACGATGTCTCTTAAAGATACGAAACGCGCGGTCTCGTCTCCTCATTGCTATGCGAACTGCAGGGGTTATCCAAGGCGCAGGAGGTCGTCTAACCTTAACGTTTTTAAGAGGCGCATGTGTGTCATACAATTTAAGAACCACCGAGTTGAGATGGGTCACCATGTCGTCTATACGATTTGAGCTCAGAATAGGCGACCAATCGACGGAACAAGCATCTTTAGTTAATTTCTCCACGTCCAGTCTAGCAAAGTTGCGCATAGAGAGTATAGTTGGCTTCGGCTTTGGGGGTTTTAGCTTATAGGCTATAAATATGAGGTCATGTTTGGAGAAGGAAGGAGCAGGTACTTGGCCATGCTTAAGAACAAGGTAAGGGGAAGAAATAAAAATATGATCCACGTATCATCAGTGGCGAGGTTATGGTGAGTGGGAACAAGAGGTAAAAGGGTAAGATTTACTGAGTTTACTAGGGACTGGAGTTTACGAGAGGAAGCTGAATTTTTAAGGAGATCGGTGTTCAGGTCACCCATGATTATATGGTGCTTATAATCCGTGGAGAAAGTATGAAGCAGCGTATCCAAATCAGAGAAAAAATTAACGGAAGGGGAGCAGTATACGACTCCCAGAACCACTTTAGAACCCTTGACGTCAACCTCAAGAAATAAGTGCTCCATACACGTATTGGAAGAAGCAGATAGAATACGGTAGTGAAATTGGCTGGCGAGGTAGATGGCCACGCCACCACCGCCCCTACCGACACGATCATTCCTGACTAAAGTGTAGCCCGGCACAGAATAGCAAACACTGCTCAAACAAGGCTTTAGCCAGCTTTCTGAAATGAGACCAGCATGAACGGAGTCAGGAGAAAAGGCTTCAAGAAGGTCGGTATGATGGCATGGTATGCTTTGAGCATTAATGTGGCACACGTTAAAACTACCAGTGAGGCAGTCAAATTCACGGGCCAGGGTGGTGCTTAAAGAATCATCAATGGAACAATCAACAGATTGAAACGAGGAGCAGGTACTGTCATCGGCAGAGAAAAAATCATCAGAATCTGACATAATATTATGTTGCTAAAGATACTATAAATATCAATAATATACAATAATTAAAATAATATTATAAAAATATATAAATATGAAAACAAACTAAAAAACTGGTTTATGATCATATAAGACTATTATACACACAACTATTGAACACACTATCCTATCGATTATGGTAAGAGATTACAATAAAACATTATTATATATAACAAGACAGTCTTAAAATTAAAAAAAAAAACAAAACGCCAAAGCGATAGAAAAAAAAAACTTTGCTCTGACATTTCAAACGGCTGAAGGACCTAGTAGCCAAGGCTGGTAAAACAAACAAAAAAACTGTCAATCAAACAAAAGTGTAAAAATGACAATGACAATTATTTAGAAAACAATAATAAAATATTGAACTTTTACAAGGTAGTTTTATAGTTTTTATACCCTCACAATATTTCTTAGTCTTTTTTGAAGCCCTTAGGCCAGGTCATTAGGATTTCCTTTAAAAAAAAATAACAAAAACGACTGACTATTCGTATGTTTGAATAATTCAAGCATAAAAATGCATTATCGCCCCGTCGTGGATAATTTGCGCATGGTTTTATTAAAGCAATTCATTTTTGGTGGCCATTTTCCCTTTTGAATTATAACGTTTGCTGTTAAAAGCATTACACGTGCACGAACTTAATTTTGAGGATAACGTATCATTACTGTCTTTATTTTTAAACTAGCGGCCTCCTCTTTTTAATATTAGTATAGATATAGAAAGGTGCAAAACTAGTTTATTTTATCTTTATTTTAATAATCATTTTATTTGCCAGGTTTACCTGCTATACATTAACGCACAAGTAATTTTTTTTATGCAGAAGATGAAAAATAAGGTTTAAAAGCCTGTGACAGAAAAAAAAAACTGGTTGAGCTTCACATGTATCGACGGATTATACGAAATTTCTTGTCAATTTTATTATAAAAACGTTAAAAAAAATCAAACCCGTCAAACTATTATCAAGTGCTCATAAAAACGTTATGCAACAAAACTTGTGAGAAATTATAATAAAGATTTAAGTACATTTTTATGCGATTTAAGTTTAGGTAGTAATTTGTACTGCCTTTGTTCCGAAGTGTGTTTTACTGAGTATAGTCTCTTCAATGTATGTCGCAGCACTGTATATTTAATTGCCTACAAATTATGTAATTATGTAATTTGTTTAACGAAAACAGTTTCTATGACGAGTAACGTAAGGGCGCTGTCCGGCAGGCTGGTTATCTTACTAACCGCCTCTGTGGTCTAGTGGTACAACCACCGGTAACAGACTTAGGGGTTCCGGGTTCGATTCCCAGCGGGGGAACATAGTATATTCGGTTAGGTTGGTGGTAGGACTTGTTGTAAGTGCGCCTGGCTAGCTACCATCATCTTGTCTAGCCTTTTTTTTTTTTTTTTTTTTATACTAGGAGAAATGCTTTTACGCATCCCTCGCCCCTGGGTGTAGGGGCGATTCGAAATGTTGGACTCACCTGAAGTACTACCAACTAAAACTCCTAGTACTTGCCCTCCAGGCCGCCATTGGTCACGGGGGGTAGGGTTCGCAATCACCCCTAAGACCAGGCGGCCGTGGCCCCATCGGGCCCCCTCGCGGAAAGGAGATGGCCGAGCAAGTTTGGCCATCCCCCCAACAGGTGGAACCGTGCAATGCAGACGATGGCACACCCGCCACCACCCACTGGTCCCACCAAGTGGAGTGCGTTTGCACCCTCCTGTTCGCGAGATGCGCATCCCGGACCTCTCTCTCGTGAGAGCGGTAGAGAGCGCTCGCGGCCGTCTGCGACACGTGGACAGGATCGACCTTAGTCGTACATCCTCTCCCCTCCGGGCGCGCAGGCCTCTGCCCGCGCCTCAACCCTTTCCTTGGCTCCTCCTCCTCGCTCGAGGTGTTTGCCTCTCGCGGCTGGAGGGGTGCAGCGAACACTGCCCATTATGTGCCCGTCTGGCCGCCCACTGGCGGCGCATATCGCGCACTTGGGCTCGGCTGCACACCTGGCTTTAAGGTGCCCCGGCTTCCCGCACCGGAAACAAAGAGCTTCCCGATCGAACGACGAGGGGCACACCGGTTTCGTGTGCCCAACCCCCATGCATTTGAAGCACCGCAACGGTAAGGGCGCCAGCGCTCTGACCCGCGCGGTGTTCCATCCAACCTGCAGCCCACCTCCTTGAATAGCCGCCTTCGCTGCTGCTGTCGGGCACCTGAGCAGCAGCCGACCCATCCCTTGCGGGCCCAGTTTAATCTCCTGGGCCAAAATAATATTTGGGTCGCACCCCGCCCTCTTGGCTATGGCGCTGATGACCTCGTCTTTCCGGACGGACTCCTCAATCCCTGTAACCAACAGGTCCGTCATCTTTTGGGGCCGCCCAATTCTGGCCACATCGGCCAACGCCGTTTTCAGCCTCTCGGCCAAGGCGTCTGCCTTCTCACCTTTGGGGTCAGGGAGTTGTACCAACTTGCCCCCCGTCTGGCTCACCCTCATTTTCATCTCCGACACTCCAATGTCGGCGAGGGAAACCACCTTCTGTGCCCTGTTAAGCACCTCCGCAATAGTTATCCCCTTTTTTGCAGCCTCAGGCAGCAGGGTGATGGCCACTGCTGAGGTTTTGGGGGGGGGTTACCCGGACCGTCTTCGGCCTGGCTGGAGTTGTGGCTGCTGGTTCACCGGCCTGGTTCATCTGCTGCGGTTTCACTGCTGAAGGTGTAGTTGCTGCCTTTGCTTTTTGCCTCCTTTTCTTTTTCCTGCTGGTTGCCTCCTTCCAGCCGTCGCCACAATTGGCTTCAGGAGGCGACGCCAACTCAGCAGGGGCATCCGCTGGGGGTGGTGGTTCTCGTCTAGGAGGGGGAGGGAGACGCTGCTCCAGGTCCCTAAGTCTGCGGCCAAAAGACCCCTCTATGGTCTCCGCAATTACGCGCTTTAATGATTCCAGCGCTTCGCCCGAAATCACCCCTTCAGCCACGAGGCTTTCAGGGGGAGGCATCGTCTTTATTTCTTGGACCTGTTTCTTCAAAGAGGCAACGTCTCTTTGGAGTTCAGCGTTTTCCTTCGTAAGGCGCTGAATCTCCCCGACCTGCTGGAATTTATACAGCTTAAGGATCCTGCCGATCTCGCGGGCAGCGGCGTCTATCTGCTCCGCCGCGTTGTCGCTGATTTCTTGGCATTCCTTCGCCATCCCTGTCAGAACAAAAACCTGATCCATTATTTGCCAGGTGAGGCTTTTTTCGCCATCGGCTTTTCCGCGCTTGGGATCATTGCGGGGACGCAAGACCAGTTTCTGCGTTGACATCTTCTCAGCGTCCGCAGTTTTCGACGCAGCAGCTGCTGCGGACTCCGCTTTCGCCTCCCGTCTCCGCTGTGCCTCCTTCAGCCTTATTTCCCGAGCCTTCATTCTCCTCTCCGTTTCCGTCTCCGATCCCTCAGTACCAGAGGTCTCGGTTTCGGACTCCGACATCTTCCTTTTAAATACGGCACTGTTTTTCTTCGGACACTGTGCTCTGTCCATCTCCTTCTGAGCATCCAACGGTTTTTTAAATTCTTTCGCCATAATAGAACCCACGAGTATGGGAGAAAAACGGTCCACCCGGGCAGAGATCCCAGTACCCGGGCAACCCTACATACACCTGGGGGGGCGGGAGGTACCCCAGGGGTGTTCGGTAGTTGGCTGGCACACTCTGCTAGCCACCTTCAGGCGATCCGACGCCATACCGTTCCCGACGCCGGACCTTTGAGGATTTTTATAGTGGTTTACTCCACGCAGCCCCCGCATAACACACGCGAGCGGCTCCCGGTTCTGCACTACGTGCAGGGTTCCGGTGTGATCTTGTATTTTTAAAGTGGTGTACTCCACGCAGCCCCCGCATATAAAAAGCGGCGGCCCCCGGCCCAGCACAACGTACTGGGTTACGGTATGACGTCGGATTATTCGCCACCACCGCAATAGTACTTGCGATGGCGCCCAGGGTGCACCACGAGGAGGTTATCCGACCAGCACCCCCATCTTGTCTAGCCTGACACAATGTAACAACAATGTTTTCAGCATTGTTGTATTCCGGCAGTAAGAGATAAGATAGCCAGGCGGCCTACCGCCATCTCTTAGCGCAGTATTGTTTCAATGTTACCATGCTATTTTATACCACGTATTTCATAAAGTTAGTTTGTTATTTGACAGAAGTTTTGTGACGTCTTCGCTCAATCATCGCCTCCAAAATTTGAAGTGTGGTAAAATGTGACAACTTCAATAAAAATAAAACGCAAACAAAACGTTCTTATGACATGGTGGTTTATAATATATGACGGTAGGCCCGCAGGTCCTCAGTGATTGAGGATTCCGGGAGAGGCTCGCTTTCATCTTCAGCATTATCAATACTTAACATCAGGTATGATGAAGGCTAGGAGTATGCCCGTAGCACATAAAATAAAACTACCAAACACCTAGCAAACAGTTATCGTCGCTGTCATGGCTGCCATACTTCATACTGTATGACAGTGACGATAATTGGTTGCTAGGTGCTTTTAGTTAGATAATCCGCCTGCGACAAAACTGTAAACTCTGACGTGCTATTGACAGTACAATATGAGTTATAACATCATCTTTTTCTTCTTCGTTTCGCTCTTGGCAGAGCGTTCGTGGTCACGTTGAGGCGTCCACGTCTGTGGTAGAGGTAGATACAGCTTGCCGCACGATCTCCCGCCATCTCTCCCGGTTGGCAGACTGTCGGGAGCAGTCATTTACGAGGTTTCCAACTGCTGATTTCACTTGGTCAGTCCAGGGTACCGGTAACCTGACACGAGATCTGGTGGCTAATTGTTTAAATTTAAAAACTTTCGCATTCCCTTTTAATTCGTCATTTGAAAGATATTTACATACTTCAGGCCGTCACTATTTGACATTTGAAAGGGATTGTAATCGTGACGCCTTTTGAAAGGTACTGAATGAACGAAATTGAACTGTCTAAGCAAAGTGACTGACGAAAATATCTTTCAAATGTATGGAGAAGTGTCAAATGAAGTGTCATTTAATGATTTGATTTTAACATGATGATTCATGCGTTCCGAAAGCGATTGCGACTTTAAGTTACACAATTCCATAAATCACTATCACAATCACAATACCTTTGAAAGGGATTGTGATATATTTTGATATTAGACAATTAAGGGGCGCTGGTTCCCTCCACTTTGCCCTGTACGACCAATCGCCCGCCCTATGGAGTCTTATCCCGCCTAAAGACATGGCAAAAGTATTGCAGTAGGTATATCAACATAACATGAACAAATCAATGAGTAACTAAACGAAAGCACACAATCATACAATTTTCTACTGTTGATTTTTTAAAATTTATTGCGTTCAATATCTCCATTTATTTTAAGTATTAGCATTCCACGTGCATAAGCCGAATAAAAAATTCGCCAACCCGAATCGCATACATATTGATGCCAAAAAATATTTTAGGTCAGATCGCTCTTCGTGCTGAATTGGATTTCACTTAGGTTCGGCTTAGTTTAACGACACTGATGCTTAACCTGTACGAATATAATATAATAAAAAGTTATTCTAACCATTTCTAAAATTAATATATTCGATTGAACACTAACGCAAACTTAAAAATAAGCAATTTATGATAAAATTACATGATGTAAGCTTGTAGGTCCCATATTATACTCCAATGTGTGTGATTGACATAATTTTGCCTAAAGTGGTAGTATCTTATTGTTTGTTTTTAAACTTTTCATTTTCATTTTATGTTCGTGTTAGCATTCAATCGAATATAAAACCGCCATTTGAGTAAGAGGGCAGATATTGTTACATTGTAAAAAAAAATGAGGTTAGTGTATAGATTATAAGTATGGCGCTAGTGTAAAGAATGGATCAGTGGTAATTTTTTCAACTTTTGATTGTTTTTTAAATACATATGTAATAAGTAGCTTTTTTTCTTCTTCCTTCTTTATACTGCTTTAATGTGTTACTCGGGGCTAGTGTGAGGAAAGGATCAGTGGATTTTTTTTCAACTCTTGATTATTTCAAAATATATAATAAGTAGTTTCTTTTCTTCTCCTTTCTTTTTGTACAATTTGCAATTTATTTACCTAGCGATTCTAGTGTGCTATACGATAAGCTGTGTAGTGTCGGCTTAGAATAGCACTACCCCCTCTCATCCCGTGGGTGTCGTAAAAGGCGACTAAGGGACTCAGCCTTCAGGAGACGGGCAGCAGCTTCTCCTACAAACTTGGCCATACTGCGATCGCTAACCCGCCTGCCAAGCGTGGCGATTATGGCAAACCCCCCCTTTTGGGGAAGGCTTATACCCAGCAGTGGGTGTTATGTGGCTGAGACGACGATACGATACGTGGGACTTAGTTCGTAAGTATATTTATATATATTTAAATTACTCTTAGTGAGGACCTTTAATTGGCCATCTTCTTTTGTTTGTATTTTTTATTACTGTTTTCTGCTGTTGGTCTTTCTAGAATTAAATAAATAAATAAAAATGTACTTCATGTTGCCTAAGCTTTGATTTCACGATGCCGTTATAAAAAAAAACATAATTTAAAGGTGAACGACGTCACTGGAAAGTTCATGAAAACCAAGCAGTAGCTTTTAAATTCTCCAAGAAATAAAAGGTTGAAAATATAAGACAGCATAATTCGTTCGAATCTCTCTCTTATCGTATGAGGATTTGTGGCCACATCTGATGTCCGAGTTTATAAAGTCGCCTATTAAGGCCTCAGACTTGGCTTAGCGACTGTCGGGACCAACGGTTTAAGGTGCCCTCCGAAGTACGGAAGCACTCAGTTGTAATGTAACTTTACGGTCACCCGTCCGACACCTGGCCGGACTGAGCATTGCTTAACAAACGTGATCAAAAACGATCAGTTTGTCAAGCGACGCTACGAGCGCTTCATCGTTAACTGGAAGCCCATTTGTTTTTTTACTTTTTATTAAGTTCTCGCAGTGATAGTCGCGGTTCAGGCAATTACATAACAATACAGAGATTTAACACTAATCTGCCCATTTCGAAACAAACTCAGTTTAATGTTTATCCCGTTTTGCCTGACAATTTCCCGCAGTCCATTATTCAGTTACTTTAGCGGCTTGCCCTAAAATCGGGTATTAAATTAACTGTCCCCACAAACTTTAACTAGGTTGACTTGAGACAGGCTGATAGACATTGTATTTATTAAGGAACAAGTTAAGACGGTTTATGAAAGTTAGTTGAGTTGGTTGCAGAACTGCAATTTGCTTATTGAGATAACCGAGGGCTGATTGTCTAACTAAAAATCACCTAGCAACCAGTTATCGTTGCTGTCATGGCTGTCATACAGTATTATAATATGAGCCTCTGGCAGACTGATTATCTAACAAAAATCTGACAGCCATGACAGCGATGATAACTGGTTGCTAGGTGATTTTTAGTTAGATATTCAACCTGCTGTAAAATAAACGCTGGTCGAAAAGCCTAAGTCGTGGGCCACGCTGGAGCGACCGCGGGAGGCAGAGGCGACCTGCGGCCGCGGCAGGCGAGAAGACGCTACGTCTTGCCGCTCCGCCATGCCACGTTGAGGCGACTGCGGAACGCGTGGTTTCATTCATCCTTTTCTGCTATTATTTGCGCGGGCTAAAATATTAGTTTATGTGACTGTCACGTAATAGGGGTTATTAAAACACGAGTGGGAGTTTAAATAAGTTAATTGTAAAAACTTCGTTTTTATGACAAGCTATTTTGTTGACTGTATTTTATTACTGTAATGCAAAATTTCAGCTCAATCCGACACTGGGAAGTGGGTCAAATTAGGTTTCAGGATTTGACCCGAACGGACATGCATACATACATACATACTGCAACTGCATACTACTAGTTAAATAAAAGCTTGTAAAAACGAGCTTTGGCGAGTTTTTCGAGTGATTTAATACCGACTTATGTACAGTCTCATACACTTATTTATCTACACTCATGTACATATATCATATATTTCATAAATAAAGCAAACACCTATTTATGTTTTGCATCGCGGAAAAATCAAAACGATTTGAATTATCCGCAGGACGCTTTAACACGTACTAACATTCCCTCCGCTGGTCGCGGTCGCCTGACGCGGTCGCCGGACGCGCCAACGTGGCGCCTCCCATCAGTCTCAATATAGTTGTTTTTCCCGCTCATCGCGGACGCAAGACGCGCCGCTCCAGTGTGGCCGACGACTAACACCTTGTGGCCTCTTCATATTTTGAAAGGCAAATTCATATAGTTTACGTTGTTATATCAATCAGAATTTATTCAACGTTAAACAGCGAATGTAGTATAGCACCAGAACATTATTAAAACACTTTCATTAAAACCTCTTTTCGTGAGTTTTGGCACGCTTTATCTACGGCCATCGCTGGCTGGATTGCCACTGACGTTGTGTTTTAGAAAGAGAAATGTCGACGGTCATTCATGCTTTTTGGTAGGTTTTCTTGTGAAGTTTTCTTGTACCTATATAAATAAAACGACATTGATACCAAAGCCACCTGTACCTATAACCTCTCCAAATATTGCGTATATCTCTCTTACTTATCTCTAAATACAAACGTCATCATTTCTAGTAGTTCAAGGAGAAGCTTAATGAAACAATAATTAAGAGTTATGTTAATGGTCTCATGACCCATTCTCCATTAACATCCGTAATGAAGATTGAGCCCAGCAGTGGTGACGTTAATATGGCTGAGGATGTAATGATGATAAACGCCGAATTTTCGTAATAGATTTTATTCACTTTAAAAATATTATTAAAATTAAGAGAGAAGAAAAGAAAGAGAAAAAAGGGAAAGTTAAGGAAACGGTTGAATGTGACTAGTTGGAAGTTTATGCTAGTATAGTCATAGATAGTGAAGGAGCTAAGGGAGATCAAATATTAATATAACGTTGGTGCCGTAATATTACGTTGCTTCTCGGAATATTGCGTTACTCGTTAGAGTAGACTCTCAATCAGAGGGAATTCAGTCTAAAATAAATAGGCATTCTCAATCAATTTCCTGCCAATAACTTAAGTATTTTCTCCCTTACAAACATAACCGTAGATAGAAAACGAATAGAATAAAATTATAAGTGAGGCAAAATGTACGAAAAGGTACATTGAAATTGTTGTGTAAGAGAAGTTGTGCCAGATATCATTAAATTTCATGTTGTTATTGAAGACCTATTATGAGAAAAAAAATTACACATCGAAATTACGGGTGCCCTTCGACAGGCCTAAAATCATTTGTCCTAATTTCATATCGCCGCCGTATTTCTTTGGCCTAAAATTCATTGCATGCCTTCTTGCAAGCCTTCTTGCAAGCCTGCTTGCATGCCCGCTTGCATGCCTGCTTGCTTGCATGCTCGTCAAATGAATAAATGAATCATTTGTAAATTTGATATATGGAAATGTTTAGGCGTAACGTTGTTGTGCGAATAGTAATTTAGTATTTGCAAACAGTGGGGATGAATGGTTACGACCAGTTTGGCGCGGAGGTGCGTATGGTCGCCTTCTGCGCCAGAGGTTGTTGTCCGGGTTCGATCCCCGGACAAGACAAATATTTGTGTGCATAAACATGTCTATTTGTCTTGGTAATTAAAAAGTATTTAAGTATGTTAGCATAAGTTCTTAATGAAACTTACCTTGAGCTAGATAATTGGTATGGTTGTGTGAAAATTATTTACTATTATATAAATATGAAAATGATGAATTTGGGAAGCAAAAATGTGGCGGTAAAAAATTAGGCGAAGTGAAAATAGGCTAAACTAATTTAGGTCATTTGACAATTGTGCGAAAAAGTTTTAGACCTATTATTATGTGTGCCAAAGGCCATTAGGACAAAAAATAGGCGTTCTAATATATACCGCAAAATTACATTCTAAAAAAACATCTCACTGACTTTAAGTCTGAATTAGATTTTAATTCCTAATCTGCCTACGAAGTCGAAAGAGCAAAGTAACTTGTCTGTGTATCCTGTTAAACTTTAATTTTAATTAAAAGCCTTGAGGCTTTGCAAGAACCGTAAGTAAGCAGGATAGTCTATTTCGGTCAACTTTGTGAAACAAGTGTTGGAACTTAAAATTGGATAAGACTATTATCTGAAGTTGCCAAAGAGCCACCAGCCACGACGCTTTGAAATATTTTAAACTGAAAACTTCAGCTCAAGTCATAAATGCAAGTGTGCAATATTGTGCAAAATTTCAAGGTCATCAATCGACGCATTTAGAATAGCTGTACTTACAAATTAATAATTATACTTAGTACTGAGTACAGTTAAGAATTGATTTCTAAAACTATAAAAAAAATAAACTGGACTTAAGAAAAGTTGTTGATTTTTTTTTTCTAAAAAACGAATAGCATAAAAGTTTCAGCGACGAAGTTTATGTACGGATGACGGATTTACCAACGTGTCACGTAGAAATCAGTACGGGTAACGTAATTACAAATGGTAAGCCGACAGATGACCGTAAAATCGATAACAACATCGCACTAGCAGTTATCCATCGTGTAACACTAATTGCTTCGTTCGTTAGAGCATATTTCGGAATAGCACCCCTATTTGTAAATCAATTTGCGTACCCTTGAGATCAACCACTACCCTTTTAGTATGTCAATTTATGTTACAATTAATTTATGTTACAGTAATTCGGTTATGTATTTATACTAAGTGAAACTATTCGTGTTAAGTTAAAAAAATGTGATGGTTGCAGTTATTTTTAATTTCCACGACAAAAAAAGTCCATCATTCTTTACAACAAAACTTAACGGAATCCGATTGATAACACCACATATTGTTCGCGTTTTAACAAGCAAACTATTCTACGTTGTTATGAAAGCTACTGATTTCATCTTCACTGATATCAAACATTTTGGATAACTTTTTGGGCTGTAGGTACAGAAACAATGTTTCCGAACCAGTGAACTAAAAGGCAAAGACCTACCAAGAACTTTGCAAAGTAAACAGAGCAACGGAGGCTTAATGATACCCTAACAAATAAACATTAAATGAAATTAATGAATCTTCCCAAATGAATCGACATAACGAAGCAATTTCTCGTCTTGTTTTAGAAACGGAGCCCAACGAAAACATCTTTGAAAACAAGCCACCACCAGTTATATTATAATTTTTGACCTCGTGCACAGCTGTAATAACTGTCTGCTTAAAATTCAGTCGGAGCAGAAAGTTTGGGGCCCTGAACTGAATGCGAATTAAGCTCTCTTAACGAAGTGTTCAAATATCGCTGCGGCTAAGTGGCGATGCGTGTTTGTTTTATGATTTTAGCCTTCTTCAGGGGAACAAACTGGATCCGCTGTTTGTTATGTTGTAAACAGATGTCAACACCTAAACAAAATATTTAAATATGTTAAAATAAAATGTATTAAATGTAAGATTTTCAATAAATTATATTAGTGTAACTATCTCAAAGGTTTTTAGGCGCTTGACAGACTGATCGTATTCGTTCACGTTTGCTAAGCAACGTGCAGTCCGGTCAGGTGTCGGATGGGTGACCGGAAACTGGCATTACAACTGAGCGCTTACTTGCTTCAGAGGGCACGTCAAACCGCCGGCCCCATCATCTAATCAACAAGCTTATACACAAAGGTAAAAGTCAAACATACACTACTGTTCTTCACGACCGACATCGCAATGGTTATAACTTTGTCTCCCCTGTTAGTTGCTAATTTCAATCTCAGGCCACACGTGGCGACTACGTGGCAAGGCAATGTGGAAACGAACAATGACGTGGTCATCTTTTTCTTCACTTCACTTACTTATTGTTACTTATTATTTCACATCAGTCAATCAAGTACACATTTTCATGACATTGACATGTGCCACAGACCACTATGGATGTAATAAAAATAGTTTATTTTTAACTTTTTTTTTTTATATATATATATAATTTTAGTATAGGTAGAACACGTTGTGATGTAACCAAATCTCTCCCGAGGCCCTGCCAGAATAACAGCGTGTTGTGCAGTTTTTTGGACGGCACAGCAACATCGCTGAGGCAGGGTCCTCATTAGTCTCTGATATAATGTGTTTTTTTTTTTTCCTTTCTGTTTTATTAATTAATATTGTTTGTATGTTTTGTTTGTAACCTTTTTGTAATTTCCATTGTGTTTAGGAGACTAATAAAATATTTTCTATTCTATTCTAATACAGTCGTTAAGCCAAGTCAGAGGCCTTATAGGTGGCTTGATAAACTCTGACACTAGAAGGGACCATACTAATGCTCATACGATAAGAGAGAGTCGTCAAATGGCTAACAAGAACTTCAGGAGATTAGCAGTTCTGTTGATCTTAACAACTGAATACGTCAGTAACCTGTTTTGCATCAACCATTATTTTTGTGCCTAACCCTTTACAGGGCAGATTTTTTTGTTGAATACAAAAGGACTAGAATTAGTGTGATATTGACTACTTGATTCATTCGGATTTGCCTGTAGGGGGTGGTTCCATATGAAACCAAGAGCATTCAGGGATTTTTTTTGGTTTTTTTAAACCAATTAACTGTGACCGTTTAGGGGGAAAGACTTAAATAAAACTAAATCATAATTAAATGAGTATTAAATAATGTTTTTGGTGTTTTAATCCTAAAATAGACTCAAGTTATTAATCAAAGATGACGTGGTGATTTTCTTATTCTTCTTCTTCTTTCTTAATTAATGGCGTGCTCGCGATAAATTTCGTGAATTTTGCCAATGTCAAGTAAATATATTATGTATTTAATAGAAATTCTACAGTAGATTGAGTTAAAAATGGAGCCTCACAACACGTGTTATTATGAAAGGAACTCGGGTGAAACAACTTCTTTTTCTTCACTTCACTCGCTTAGATCACATCAGTCAATCAAACAGATAAGTATTTTCATGACGCTGACATTGACATGTGCCACAGAACACTTTGTACTTTTTATGATATATATATTTTATCTTTTTTTTCTCTTGTTCATATTCATATTTTCAGTTATGAAAAGTATAGCAAAGAAGCGATTTGGCTATTTTAACAGTTGTTAAGTTTTTAACATATTGTGGGCCCTGCCAGAATAACAGCGTGTTGTGCAGGTTTTTGGACGGCACAGCAACATCGCTGAGGCAGGGTCCTCATTAGTCTCTTAGTAGTGTTTTTTTCTGTTTTATTACTTATTTTAGTTTGTATGTTTTATTTGTTACCTTTTGTTAATTTCTATTGTGTTTAAGAGACTAATATTTTTTTTTTCTATTCCATTCTATTCTATTCTAAGTACATGCCTCGACTTCTTTGTCGAGTCGTTACTAGTGGTGATGGAACTAGTGTTATGTTATGGGTGAATCACTACTGATGATTGTAGCTAGCGAATTATGTGGACGTATGTCAATAGCATCGCGATGAAATTCTCCTCCAGTTGCTAATCCCTGTGATACAACATTCACAGGTAGATCATCCTCAGGGCCTGAGTCCCCCAAATCTGAATTTTCAGCTTGTGCATCATCTATTGTCTGAACAAAACTAAGTAGCTGATCGTAGGATACTTTTGTCTGACTCTTATAATCGTACAGACATCTAAAACAAACAGAAAATTAATTACTATAACGATTCAGTTCGGTTAGTACTTATAGCACGAACCTCACTAGCCTCCATACCTACACCTAATAACATCTTTGTCCAACAATACCTAAATAAACTAACCGTTTCCTACCATAAAATGATAATTCTAGTTTGCAAAAGTTAACTGTAATAGATATTAAACAAGAAAATATGCTAGAAAAAAGCAACTAGGCTCATGTCGCCCTGACGGGATTCGAGTTCGCATCCGTGGGAATCCGGTCCAATGCACTAACCAATTATTATGCTACAGAGACTTATGAGGACACGTCGATTTTTTCTAGTGTATTCACCTTTTTACGGTGTTTGCCACCGTCATTTCATCAATTAGAGAAATATCCTTGCATTCGAAAGATTTTTTTACAAATTTTTAACTATCGATTAAGATGAAACTTAGATGTCTGTTTATAGTTATAGCCATATAAACTATATATTATTGGTGTCCATTAATTAAACCAATTTCCAATAGTTTATGTAACCCCATTTCAGAATAATCTTGGGTCATTTCGACAAGAAAAAGTGTCGAGGCAAAATCATTAAATCGTGTTTCTGAAACTATACAAATCTAGATAAAGGTATGAAGAAATATATATCTTATTACCAGACTTGTAAAATCTCTAACCGCCCTATAGTTTTATACCAAAAAAGACGTACTTTTACGATATAGCGTCTTAAGTCATTGTGGACTTAATTTTGACTCCTGAACATATTTAATATTACTCGGCCTTAGATATGTAATTGTTTTTTTTTTCATTAAAAAAACGTCTAGTAGCTCCAACTTTTTATGTTTAATTTGTTAAAGGTTTTTTATAGACTCCATTTCAAAGATTTACATTCCCAAATTATCACTTTCATCTTTACGTTGTTCATGCAAAAGTTTAATTGTAATTTTCGACCTTCGCGCAGTTGGTATAATTACACGGGTATACTTAAACTCAAGGTTTCTAGATGAATATGAATAAATTTTCTTAACGAGCTTTCATTATTTTTATGGCTAAAAATACACATGATTGTATTTTTTTTTCAAACAATTGGAACAATTTTAACAGTTTCTTGTATAATAGATATATTATAATTTTTAATAGGAGTTTGTTTCTTTGAATGCTAATTTTAGAAACTGCCAGTTGGATCAGTCAGATGTATTAAAAGGAGACAAAACCATTCTTTTGAAAAGTATTACGTTACGTCACTAGTCTCTTATTCAATTTTAATTTAATTCAATCCTTTATTATATCTACAATGTTAACAAGATGTTACAGAACAGGGTAATAAAATGTACAATGTCGATCCTGAATTAGGGCACTCGAACGTTTTTGTCGGTGTTGGTTATTTTCTAAATTTCAATCGGACTGTGGGCCGGTTTCTATCGTGAAACAAAGTATTTATAATTGCATGTACTTTTAAACACGTAGAAGTAACATAGGGCATGAATACTGACCTGCAAGAGGACGAGAAACAAAGGACACAATCACAGCTCATTCAGGTGGAAAATACATGCACACTTTTTATGTTTTTTTTTATTTTTGCATTTTTCAACGCTATTTTTATACTTATGATAAATGTTAAATAGAAAATATTGGAAAAAAAAACTCGGCCACAAGTGAATTCTCAGATGGTCTCAGATGATCTTTCTTGCTCAAGAGCATTGGACCGGATTTCCAAAGGTCGTGGGTTCGAGTCCCATCTGAGAATTCACTTGTGCCCGAGTTGTTTTTTCCAATATTTTCTATTTAAAATTTATCACATGCACACTTACTTGATTTGCTGATGATGGTGACGTCTCAGAGATCTCTGGGTCAGCTCTGCCCGAGGACGGTCTTTGGCAGGCGGCGGCGACTGGGCGGCTTGCTACAATGCTTGCTTATTTGGAGATAACACCCAGATTTTCACTTATAGGTAAACCCAATTAGTTATTTAACATACACCAGATACTTATTTTTAAGTAAATTAGCGATGCGGATACTTTTATTATCAATTTTATTGATTAGTACATGTGAAGGGAAACAATATGTCGTCCAGTAGTTTATTCTTTGGACAAAATTTAACTCACTCACTCGCGTGGGTGCGAGCAGGGTAGTAATATTTAGTGAGCACATCAAGGAAAGAGACATAATTTAAGGATGGGAAATTACATACATATTTGCCAGTACATGAAGTCAATACAAATATTGTTTAAATCCACCAGTCGGTATTGAAAACATTTATGCAATGTAACATAATGATAACCTATTTTGTAAGAAGATACGTTTCATTCTTATGTTACGGCAGAAAGACTTCTAAGTATTTACCTAGCTGTTTTAAATTCAGACCGCTCTGAAACTTAGGTAAGCTTTTCGGACGAACTTGGCTAGATGCGGCCAGGAAAGTATGAATGCTGCATAAATAGATCTTCCGGAGTTCCGTTCGACCGGAGAAATGTTCATTTCATAGTAGATGAAAGTATTTGTATCTAAAGTTTGAATGCAGTTGATGGGATTCTAGGAAAAGCTGTTGAACGTAAATATAGATAATGGTTGCTTATCGTCAAACATTATTTAAGTAGTTGGTAACCAATGGAATAAAGCAGCTTGAATATAATTCAATCATAAACTTAATATTTTTTTAAGGAGTAAGCCTACTGGGTTTTTTTATGAGTGACGGGGAAACTCTTAGCCTTCATCATACCTGATGTTAAGTATTGATAAGGCTGAAGGTGGAAGCGAGCCTCTCCCAGAATTCTCAATCACTGAGGAACTGGCTATCTTATCTTTAACTGCTGGAACACAACAATGCTGAAAATATTTTTGTTATGGCGTCAGACTTTGATAAGATGGTGGTAGCTAGCCAGGCGAACTTACAACAAGTCCTTCCACCAACCAAACCGAATACAATATGTACCCCCGCTGGGAACCTGGGACCCCGTGGTCATCCAAACATCTAAGGCGTGGTTGAGACAGCATTTACCTTATGGGCAGTTTGCAATACCGGGTTTTTCCTAAAGACAATAATAAAATACAGAATACGTATTATAAATTACCATGTTCAAATTCAGTAAGAATCGTGTTTGGAAAAAAAAACTGCATTTTACTTAACTTTATTATATTATTTGAAAACTTTTTTTATCTTGCACTCTCACTAAAGGTTTAAGTAAAATTTCAAAGCTACACAACCAAACCGTCAAGGTCGATAAACAAATATCTTAAAAAAATAAGAGTAGGTGTTTTTATGAACACTAAAATATTATTTGAAGGTGGGGGATCCAGTCGGTGACGTAAAAAATATGTGTTGAGAAATAGCAAAAGCAATTTATTCATGAAATTCAGCACCAGAATATCGAAACAAAGCTGTCTTGCTCCTCTTTACTCATATGTATGAGAATATTGGTTTCATTTTTAACAGTCTAGAAAATAAATTTCTGTTTAGAATATAGTGCGTATTGTGTATCAACTGTTTGAAGATAACCCTTAATAGTTAGAACAAAAAAAAAATTCAAAGAACAATAATGTGGATATTCGAACAATGCGATTTAATATGTATTTTGAGGGTTTATTTGACTATGTTATTATTACCTAGCTAAAGATTTCCGAAACAAATAAAGATAAATAAATAAAATCTATGTTGAATAAAATTAAAAAAAAATATATGACTTTAAAAAAATATTGATTTGTTTTTCAATAAAATTTAAATCGAAGATACGACGATTGATCAAACAATATTTCAAGTCTTAATTACGCTCAAAATAAACCATATTCTTAAAAACTCTACCTTCTCCTCATTATTCTCCTTATTTTTATTCTGATAGGATGCAACATTAATTTATTTTGTTAGCAATATTTATACATTGTAAATATGGAATCTACATACCCGATTTATAATATAAAAAAAACAAGAGGAGTCGTGTTTGTTTAGGCAAATTGTTGTTTATTTAGGATGGCAAACGGTTTAATAAGGCTTCTATGTATTGAATGTGGATCATGGGCAAATATTACATTTAACATTATGTAAACAAAAACATTCCACCTGTGACCACATCAAGAAGGAAAGGATGTTTCATGTAAAACCATGCAGTCAATTTTGGAGCGATTTATTTGTTTTTTTACTGACTTCAAAGAAAAAGGTGGTTTTGTATAATCACTTTAAATTGTTGAAAAAGAGTATTTGATTCATTTATTTTATTTCTCTTTTAGCCAAACACTGGCATTTATCTTATTGAAATATCTTTAATAATTATAAAATTGTATCATGTCATTAATAAATTGCTTTATTCCATTATTAAGCTGATTAACTATTATTATTCCATATATCGTACTTAATGTGAAATAGAGTCATATTATGGGACAATATTATGTTTTCATAATAAATACATTATTGGTTTTTTTATCAATGCTTTTTTAAATTCTGGAAACAAGCTGAGTGAATTCTACATAAGTAACAATTTTAAAAACTTCATAAACAGCAATATTGAGCAGTAACATAAATAGAATAAAAAATTAATAAAAGCGCGTTTTCTCAAAACTATTTTTTTGTGATATGACAGTTTTTCAGAGGATGTGCGATATAGTCAAATATACATATGTATAATATTTCAGGAATAAAGTATGTTCAATAGATATGTCAAAGTAAAAAATTGTTGCAATGGCTAATAGAACATGAATTTTATAGCATTAATGATTTTGTTCACATGACTAAATAAATTAATCAAATGACATAATATGTAGTGTAATGTCGTTTCTTGTATAAGGCAGTATTTCTGCAGACTTCGGTCATTTTAAAATTTCCTTTCATTAAGATATATATATATATATATATATATATAGTAGGTGAGGTGGATAGGTAGGTACGATGGGTGGGAGCTAGTAGAAAAAGAATGTAATGGAAAAAAGATGCTTAATTCGGTGAATGACTGTATTTAAATATTTTGTTGTGGTGGCCGAAACGGCTCTTCGAACCTTGTTAACTTTACAGGTTTTCATTGTTCAGAGGTAGCATCAGCCTTGGCTTTGATTTTTGCCATCGTACACCAGTAATATTGTCTTCACTGATTTCTAATTTCATAGTCTTCACACAACGCCCCATCTGTCAGATCGACAGTGACAGGTATGACACTGACAGGAGATTGTCAGATGGTCTGCGATTGATATGACAGAAAGGTCCTTGCTTTTTAAGGTTACTTTACTTTAATTAAACTCGGAGATTTATAGAATTTTATTAAGAGTGTATACTTTTATAAACAATATATAACAATAATAATACGTTTGATGAACGAATAGCTGAAGCCGCAGGTTAGTGTCAGTGCACTTCACATCAGAATTTCATAATCAGTGTCCCTACTTGATTGTACCATTATACTTGCCTAATCCACCTAAATTATCAAGTTAAGCCTTGTAATTGATACAAAGGGACCCCATAAGGGTGTTACTTTCTCTTTTTATTAGTAAACTTTCATAAATAATTTACTTCAGGAATGCTTTCATGAGTGCACACCATGTGGCATGGAATCCCTCATGTAACATAATTTGGGCTAAGCTCTGTAGCCAGAGCTTCCCTGTAATATAGATAAAAAGGCATCATACTGTGAAACATAATTTATTCACAAATTAAACATTTACTTACAAATAAGAAATATTAAAAATAAGTCACTTTAGAGGTTAAGTCTGGGGTATCAACCTTCCCCTTGCTCTGATGTTTTTTTGGGTGGAATAGGGCCCTTCAGGCTTCGTTGTAAAGACATTACAGTAAGGCCCCCTTTGTGAGAATTCACCGGTTACAATAATATCTGAAATCACCTCCGTTCATAATCCACTCTCGCAGGTGACGAGACGCGTACGGCGCCCCTCCGAAACACCACTCCGCCCGCGAAGCAGAAAATTCAGTACGCTCGGCGTTAGAGGACAGATCAGGGAAGCCCGGGAGTCGCCTCCGGCTGTTTTACTATCCTGCTAGTATCAAGCAGTGAAAATATAATCAGAGGATCACACATAGAGCGGTGACCCCATTCCTCTATTAAATTAACCCAAAAAACTAACATTTAGTTTTATGATTAAACATCCACATCGTCAACAACCACCTTTCATTCACATCAGCAAGCTTAGGAGTTCACCCATAGTGTAGCATCATCATCAATTTCTCATCACATTCAATTAAGTTTTTTTCTGATTCATTTTTAAAATTCATTTCTGATATCCTTGGGCAGGCATTCATGAACCTTTAATTTTATTTAAGATCACTAAAACAGTAACTTTTAATTGTTTTAACAGTGTACCTATTTTATATGTTTTATGTGTTGTTTTCAGGACACTTTTTTTTGTAGTTTTGGTTTGTATAGAGTCAGTATAATAATAAAAATCAATTTACTTGTCACTGGATAGTATTTTGTCTCATTTACCCGTTGTTGTCCTAGCCGAAAAAGGTAAGTCTATTAAGTAAGTTCATATTATTATTGAAAGAGGGAAAACAACATTACAGTAGTAATAATAATTTCAAAATACAATTAAATCACTGTTTGTCTATATTTTATTTATATAATATAAATATTAGATTTTTTATTTATGTAAGTATAATGTAAATGAATTTAAAGTTGTATGCCATTTCAATTTGGCTTAACATGTAGTACCTATTTAAAACTCCCTCGTGATGTTATATGAAATAAATGATGATTTGATTTGATTTGAAAGAAAAACACAGAATACGCCAGCTGCTAACTTTCCAGTGCAGCGAAAGAAAAATAGAACGCGAGCTGCTAAATTTCCAGTGCAAGCAGTAAAAGTCTATCGATGGACGGCCAAATTCGAAAACTAGTGTATGGGATGGGAAAGCAACCTGAAACTATTGTTTCCGGTCTAAGACACATACCTATATCGAGATAGACGGAAAGAGCGCTTCAAGCTGTATGAGAACCTTAGCGTGTCGAACTTTTCTTATCTACGATGCCGTCACGAGCGAGACTTAGTGATGTGGAAATGTTATTGACGAGCTCTTGTAAGAAAGCACTGCCCAATTAACCGTTTTCGTTTCTGAGTGACTCGTGTTTTCATGGCAATGGTCTCAATACTTAGGTCGGAATACTTTAATAATAATAATAATAATAAAATCTTTATTGACATAAAATAAACAGAACATAGCCAGACATGACACTTAAGTACCTAAACTAGGTCGAACCTGTTCTTATAGGCACTTATGCTCTTTGTTATAAACAATTTTTTGTGTGCGCTATGTGTTTGTGTGTGTGTGTGTGTTTATGTATGTATGTGTATGTATGCATGTGTGTGTGTGTGTGTGTGTGTGTGTGTGTGTGTATGAGTGGGTGACTATATACTATAAAAGTTACTTTCTATGAACAAAGATATTTTTTTACAATTGTTATGCCCTGCCTTGCATCACAAAATATTATTTTTGTATTTCGATTAGTGCTTCCGTTGACTGATAATCAAGTGTTAACAACCACGTTTTTAAAGTATTCTTACAAATGTAATTTGATTGGCCAAGAATATTATTAATTTTTATAATTTTGTTGTACAATATCGGTCCTATAGCATATGAAAACCGGTAAGCGAAACTAGTTTTACACGTAGATCTAACAATACATGGTCTGCGTCTTAGATTATTATTACAATTGTTTTGATATTGTAATGCGTGCTGTTTTAAAATTATTTCCAAGAAGTACAACTGGCGAACTGTAAGGACCTCAAAGTCACTGTACAGTTTAACAGTAGGATATCTAAAGGGTAACATATTAATGACTTTTATCACAGCTCTTTGTGCCCTTTCCAACGGTAAAAGGTTACTTTTGAGTGCGCCTCCCCAGACCCCAATACAATAGGTCAATACAGACTTTGAGCGTGGATCAAACTTTTGACAGTTACAAGGTTGGTACACTTTTACCGTCTGTCTCGATATAGGTCTGTGGTCTAAGATGTTGCTTAAACCCAGCCAATGCTAGCCAACAACGACGTGTGTCGTTGTTGAGGTGTAGGAAAAAAAGTGACGTCTGTATTTTGTTTTAACTGCACCGTTGGTGCAATACATACCGACCCCGCAAGGAATATATGGAATGAAGGAATGTGTATGCCAAATAAACTTAGTAGCAGTACATTAACTTGAGCTATGTATGATTAACACTAGAGTACACACGCGTCTTTTTTACATGATTGCTCGCGCGCTCTACTATAGTAGACCAGGAGCTCTATTTTTGATTCACTCGTCGCGAGGATTCTACTGATTTTCGTGCGACGTTTCAGTTTCCGTATTCCGTAAAAGCGACCTTACCCATAATACATAGCTTCGCTTTTCGCCTTTAGTGCCGCCTCCCAACGCGAGCGCGCGAGGGGCAAAGCGAAAAGCGTGCTATGTCTACGCATGCAAGGTCGCTAATCGCCTGTTAGCCTCCTCGTTCGCCTCGACACTCGCGCGACGAGTGATTCAAAAATAGAGGTCCAGTTTTATATTTGTTATAAAATATTTTAATTTGGACATCTAGTGAAATTAATGGTATTTGTCGTAGCATTATGGTATTGTTTTAGTATTGTGAGAAGAATAACTCATTAATAAGAGAACAATAAGTCTAATTAACCTAAAACTGGCAAATTTGTTTATATTAAAATATGATTAAGTCATCAACATTAATAAGGAAGTGAAAATCGATTCATTCAAGTTTATTTCTTTGGATTCATAATATTGGGGCTATTATGCAGCTTAGTAATTAAGTCTTGGCTAGATATTGTCAAACTTAATTTACTGCATATATCCCTTCATATAATATTCACACCTTTTTTGTGTGACATCAGTAGTCGCGCGTATTATATGAGTACCTACTATATAGTAGAATCACAGTTTTATTGTTATATTGCAGCTACAGGTACAATCGCAAGAGGGTATGTAGATACTCATTTGTCGCACTATTTCATAGAATAGGCTTACCTGTAGGCCTAAGGTGAGCACCGCGACAAAATTTTCTCGACACACTGTGTGTCTGTCTCGCTCTCACTGTACTGTAATGACCGCGACATACAGCGTGAGATAGGTGTCGACAAATAGTCGCGGCGTTCATCTTAGCCCCGCTGGCCCAATATCCTGATTGCGTGATAATTTTATGGCCGCGCTTTACTATAGAAGAACGCGCGTGCACTTTAGTGTTAACATTAGTAGAAAATAATATAAGAATAACAAATTAATTGTGGTTCAAAACTCATTTCTAAATGAAAATGTCTATTAAGAAACATTTGTTATCATTTACTGGATTAATTTAAGCGCGCTCACGCCACCAAATTAGTTCATTTTTGATTTGTTTGACATGTAAAAGTTCAGAATTCTAAAACAATAGTGAGAGAGGAAAATTTGCACTTTATTTCATTAAAAAACTATCGCTGTGCTTGAATTGAATAACACATCCGTACGATAATGTAAAGATAGCTTTGTCTCATAAAAATATCACAGACACAATACTTAAATTGTTTGAGACGAAAAAAGTATCATCATCTAATCTAGCTTATGGGTATCTATAAGGAGAATATGCCATACGTGACCCACCACGCGCTCCCAATAGGGATTGATGGGTTTTAGCGACAACGAAGTACGGACGAGCTCGAGCTAAATAAAATGGATCATCCATCCTGTGACCGACCAGTGGGGAACAGGCCGAGCGCGCGAACCGCTGCGCCACCAAATTCCTCGAAAAAAAGTAGGTATAGTCACTTCTACTTTATGTTTGTGTTTCATCTACAAAAATCAACTTGGCACCAACTTGTGAGACGAGACGAAAGATGTTTTTTTAACCATAATACAATTCTTGGAACTTTTTTGAGAATGTAATATTTAATTTAAAACTCATGAATAAATCAAAGATCGCAATGTTTTTTGTATAAAAAAGTACATAAACATTGCATAAAAACAGCATTCCTATCATCAACACTGCTTTTCAAAGTACCATTTTTTTACGAGTTCCCAAATTCAAATAAAAAAAAACCGGTTCAATAATTATAACGACCACCTCAAGAAACAAAATAACACAATTAATATTCTAATCGTTGACTAAAAAATAAAACAATGTATGAAAAATTCCCTGAAAATGCCTCTGGTTACCATAAGTCACGTCTTCTTTCGGTTCGTTACAATGCAGACTACAATGGAACGGACGTGCATCGCCTACGGAATGTCTTTAATGCAACATTCAATTTCAACAGCTTGGATTCAACGGAAAAATAAATATATAGATTTTAATTCCATTTTTCAAAAAATACAACTTCATTCGCTTAGGGACAATTTGACCAACTGTCACTATTTTACGATTAACTAAAATCTGTTTTTTTAAGAGCCCGTGGCGCAGTGGTTTACGCGCTCGGCCTGCGATTGTTGAGGTTAAGCAACTTTCACGATGGTCGGTCACGGGATGGGTGACCAAAAATTTACTATCTGGATCTCCTCCATGCTTCAGAAGGCGAGATTAGCCGTTGGTCCCGGCTGCATTTGCATTCATCAAAAACCACCAATCCCCATTGCCTTATCTATCCATAAGGAAGGCCATTGCCCCAGAAGTGGGAACAATGATGACGATGTTTTATAACTTAAGACTACAATAGAACGGACGTGTATCGCCTACGTGTATCGTCTCTAATTGAATATTCAATATCAACAGCTTGGATTCAACTGAAATATAAAGAATTACATTTAAACTCGACTTTTCGGAAAAAAATATTTCTTTCAATCATAATATTATCTCTGTATTAATCACGATTATTCAAAACATGGTCATGACCCAATAAACTCAAAACATACCTATAACTCAAATGTACCTAATGAAGATTTTGTTTTGATACGGCAAATAAGCTACATATCCCTATTTCACCATCCCTGTACTATCATAACTTTACCCATATTGTCCCTATATTCCCATATTGTCAATTTGTATATAGTGTAATGTCCTATGGCCCGTTGCTGTGGGGCTCAGCAGCCAATGTAGAATATGTGTTTGTACTTCGAAAATTAACCGCCTCTGTGGTCTAGTGGTAACAACCACCGGTATCAGATCCATGCGTCATGCTCGTGAACGGGTGCTGCCAGCGGGATGGGTCTGCTCATGTTTGCTTGTGTTAAAATGTGTAGAGATATATGTTGTTTTGATTTTATTTTTATTTTTTATTTTTATTTTTATTTATTTGGGAAACAAACAATGTTTTAATACTAATACATTAAATAATATAAACAAACAAAAATCAATTAAGTTTCCACCAAGAGTTAATACATGCTGAGCAGTGTAGAACAAAATATGAAAAGAAATTGTAACAATTAAATAATGATTAAATGATTTTATGTTATTTATGATGTTTTGAGTTGAGATGCGTGGCACTGCTTGATCAGAGTAAACAAAGGTAAATAATGTTTTCAATTATTCCAAATATATAAAAGCTTTTTTTTATTTATTTTTTTAACTTTAATTACGATTGAGATTGTGACCCAGCTGATGCGTCTTCTAGTGACATTGTAGGTTGTGTTGTGTCTTACATTAAGGCACTTTTATCTTTCTTTTTTTGCTGTTGCCATTGTGTTTTTTTATATTTATGCAGCTTAACATAAGTACCTGAAGTACGTCATGCTCACTCAAACGTTTCTTCGGCGGTGTCGTGTGAGGCGGGTCGTTACGTTCCCTAAAATATGGTTGAGCGAAGCGATGGCTGGTTCATGCGTCATGCTCGTGAACGGGTGCCGCCAGCGGAAATGGGTCTACCTCAGTCTGCTTATCTTAATGCTGTGCTTAAAGCCTAAATATTTTTATCTAAAATAAATTGATACTGACCTGTATGTACCTCACAACTTGCAGTGTAGTAGTCTTGTGGTGCGGGAAATGTTGTAATGTGTGATAGACAAGTCTTTCTTTGCCAGTTAAAAATTGTTTACGTTTACAATAACCATAAAATGTAAAATTTTCCTTTTGTGATGGAAATTGACCTTACTGATATGTTAAGGTCACTTTTCAATTTGACGACTCTGTATGAAATAAAACAGGGAGAAAAAAACAGCCCTTGACGAGTTTCTTGCCGGTTCTTCTCGTTACAAGGTCTCCCGCCGTAGGGTTTGTGAACCGATGGCGTAGCTTCTTTGACGTTCATAAGTGCTTGTAACAGCCTAGACTGAATAAATGATATTGATTTTGATTTTGATTTTTATGGGTCCCGGGTTCGATTCCCAACGGGGGTACAATTTGTATTCGGTTTGGTTGGTGGTAGGACTTGTTGTGAGTCCGCCTGGCTAGCTACCACCATCTTATCTAAGTCTGACGCCATAATAACAATGTTTTCAGCATTGTTGTGTTCCGGCAGTTAGAGATAAGTTAGCCAGTTCCTCAGTGGTTGAGGATTCCGGGAGAGATCTTCAGCCTTATCAATACTTACCATGAGGTATGATGAAGGCTAAGAGTCTCCCCGTCGTTAATAAAATAAAATAAAAAAATAAAAAAGAGCTGTGCAAGATATATACAATCTACGTCGAAGAGATTCTTAAATATTTGTGTAAATTAATATTCTAACTTTGGCGGGACAATACATCTATGATAATAGGTATAGTATATCTAAAACAAACATATTATGTATGTATTTACTAAGCATAGCGATGTTCATAATTTTAATACTAGAAATAAGAATAAGCTTGCCGTACCAAGATTTTGACTTGAAAGAAGTAGACGCTCGTTTTTTGGGGAAAGGCATAGCTTTCTTTAATAAAGTTCGACAACATGTGGTTAAATTCCCTTTGCATAAATTTTAAAAAACATTTAAAAAGACGTTCTTAAGCAATGGTTATTAGCAAGGTAGTAGTATCTTAGTATTTAAAAGACCACAATGCATGGATGTGATATTAACATAACTAATGTAAATGTATAAAAGGAAAATATTCTTATAACTGAGTGTGAGAAAATTTTCCTCTTATATTTAAATTTCAAGACTATAGATTTGTGTCTGGCAGCAACATGTTTCTTTGTAAATGTTGTTGTTGCTGTTAAAGCTGATTGGTTTTTTGCGGCAGTTCTTCTTATCAGTTAAAAGATGTACTGAATGGCTGGTAGGGAAAAAAAATGGACGATTCGAAAGCACTTATCTATAAGTATATTTGAATAAAAATATTTTGGTTTTGATTTTGACTTTGACTTTGATCAAATACGATCAGTCGGTCAATCACCGCCGCGAGCGCTTAATAATACGCACGTACGAGCACACAAGAAATGACTGATAGTCTAGTCATCTTTCCAAAGATATAAAATAATTCAAACTAAATTCACAGAATCAGAATTCCTTTGCCTTTGCTGTGCTGTTGTGCTGGAAATGCGGTGCAGAATAACTCAGCAGCTTGGAATCTGAATAGGTAATTCTTTAAGAACTTCGATCATTGTCATGGCGCCAGTGGTAGATTTATTCTGAGCGGTTTTCTTTGAAAATATGTTGAGGGCTTTTCTTTAGACGAGTAGCTCTCTACTTGGTCAGGAAAATCTAAGAAAACTAGTTCTGCGTTAAGTAAATAAAGCTAGAGGTTCCCTTGAATAGCTTGTAAAATTGGAATTTCAATTCAAAGGAATAATAAATAATACTTGCATTCGACACACTTTATCTATAGGTACATATAAACTTTAGAAGCGTGTACATTATTTTCTAGAAAAAAGATAATCCTTACGGCATAATTTATTACAAAAACAGTTTTTTTTTATAATCATTGTAACTAACATTTAATTCATATTCAATCATTATTTAAAACTATCGTCTTCCCATATTAAACTATATCAAGATTTCTTTTCGCGCCAAATTTCATCGCAGTTAAACTTTTAGTTCCTTCCAGAAAATACCGAATACAAATAAACAAACTGACTTAGAAAACATAATAATCCGAAAAAGGTTCATTAGATATAAACTTTCTAGCCACACTAGGCACACTCGATTTCTTACATCGACGAAATTCGTTATCAATTCAAGAGCAAAGTACTCGAGTAAAATTTTATTGTTTTATTTACACACGAAATCCCGCACGCAACGATATTAAGTCAAGAAACGAGAAAATATAAAGCAAACATTTTTCGGAAACGCCTATCATTATTACAGTCCATTTGTACACAAAACACCGAAATATTTGCCGGGGTCAAGATAGAAACATGAGGAATGATATTTTGGACGCATAAACCGTGGGTGAATCGAAAGAAATATCTCGAGAAATATAATATTCGAGTGTTCGCCGATGGCACAGGATGAATACAAATAGAGTAGGGCTAGGGCTGACTATATTTTAACAATTAAGGAAACTAGGGCATACTAACGAGATATTTGATCTACGGTCAGTTAAGGCGATTCTCAATAATATGATGTAAGCTACATTTGGTGCGTCGTAGGACCAATTTTTGGTGAAGATTTGTTTTGCTGGCTTTATGTTTTACGTTGCGACATTGTAACTGTGTGGTTGTGTTTTGTATTTTTGTTCTGTCAACCCATAATGTCTAGCTTTATTTCTACTTATTTTTTATTATCTTTTTAAAATATGCATAATACACTGCCTTCTTGCCTGTTATAAATACAAATGCACACATACCTTACACACCTTACACACCTCAAAATTTACTTTACTTACACGCGTCTCGCTACCACGCGGAGAATCTTCAGGGCTTTTAGAAACCAAATTCTAAACATCAGCCAGGAAAAAAAACAACATGATTTTCAGAACCCTGGTTTTTAACGTTCTTTTTTCTTGAAGGTATAATTTATACAAACGAGCAGCCAGCCCTTAGACCTCGGTTTGGAATTCGATACGCGATGAAGGAACTTTTCAAAGGTATAATTCTACTTGTGAATAATTTTCTGTGCGTACTACGGTATAAATTGACGTTGCGACGTTTGTTTGTGAAAATTGCCCAAGACGTTCCTGGGCGGCCGACTGACTGGACGTTTTGATTGAAAAAGTTTTCTCATGAAAGTGAAAATAAATAAACGATACGACGGTGGCGAAGGTGTTCAAATGGGATTTGTATTAAATTTAAATAAGTATACCTTATTGTTTAATATATTAAATTTTTTAAACCAAAAAAAATATTTAGTGTGTTACTTAATTGTTTTGAACACCACATAATAAATGAAAAAGTTTGAATATTTTTTTTAGATAACATGAAATTTCGAGCAAAATGTTAAATAATCCTGTTAATTAATAATATCCTGTTAAATTCAAGACATTTTACTAATCATCGTATAGAAAAAATAAAGCGTTAAGGCGCTATGCGACTGAAGCGAAAGAAAAGGACGCGCGTAGGAGCGAGACCAATTTTGCAGATTAAGCAAAAATACCACGAAATCACTTCGTAGTAAATAGCTATAGCGATTAACCCACTTGCTCCTACCGTGTCTTTAACGACACACCAACTTAAAAAAAATATTCTGTTGTACGAGGGTACTTTATTTTTTTATTTTATATTGCTACTAGCTGTTGATGCCTTAGTCAGTCATAGTAAAGTGGTAACCGTGATATGCAGTTTATTGTTTTTGTGCAAAATGAGGTTAAATTACGTGCTTATTAAAATGATAAATACAGGGTAATTTGAAAAATTGTTTTATGCCGTTTTTAATTTATTTGTTATCTAATTATCAATAGGCGGTTCCTAATAATCTCGAAAATAAAAAAAATACGGTATATTTATAAGATATTCATCAAGTAATTTCGTTTTACTTTGAATGTTCCGTTAAAGACACAGTAGGAAAATGTACTACTATCAGTAGTACTTATATTTGTTACAGGGCTTTACGACAACCTGTCACTCTGAACGAGATTACTGAGAAATGAGAGCAAAATTATGAAAAAATAGTTCCAGACTCCATAACTATCATCATCACATTCATATCAGCGGCATGAGAACGACTGCTGGGTATGGGTAGCCATCGAACAATTGTTGTGCAGATCCTCTAGGGCCTAAGGATCTTCACGTTGATCGGTCGTTGGCGGGCTGCCCTCATCCAGGAGCTTTCCGCGATCTTCACCAGATCATTGGTCCACCTTGTTGGGGTCCTACTCACAGAGTCGCCATTCTAGAACCACCCCGCCCCATCCGCTAACGGTTCTTCTCGCTATGTGTCCCGCTTACTGCCACTTCACCTGAACAATTCTTCGAGGGATGAAGGTTTACTTTTGTGTTCCTGCGGAACTCCTCATTTCTGATTTGATCAAGCGGGGAAACGGCAAGCATGTCTTTCTACATTGCACGCTGGGTGAGGTTACCTTACATCATGCCTCCGCAAAATTGTAAGTAACGGATCAAGACTCTGGAGACGACATTTTGTTTTTCTTCAAAATGTCCCTGGGCCTTTACTCGGAGCACTTTCTGAATTTGTAACATGAATGACTTCTTTGATGAATGTAAGTTGAGTCATTTTATTATTTCCCATGCTGGACTGAGCTTGATAGAAAGTATAAAATGCGTCTAATGCGGGTACATAGAGTAAAAGTCTTCCAACTGTCAGGGCTGATGAATGAAGGATATTCGAAAACTATTGTAAACGATGAGCTGGCAACCTGTCGCTATTGCCTAAGGTCTAACGGCCTTCGTGATCTAGTGGTACAACCACCAGTATCAGACCCAGGGGTCCCGGGTTCGATTCCCAGCGGGAATACATATTGTATTCGGTTTGGTTGGTGGTAGGTCTTGTTCTAAGACCGTCTGGCTAGCTACCACCTTCTTATCTAAATCTGACGCCATAACAACAATGTTTTTAGCAATGTTGTGTTCCGGTAGTAAGAGATAAGATAGCCGTTCCTCAGTGATTGAGGATTCCGAGAGAGGAACGCTTCCATCTTCAGCCTTATCACTACATAACATTAGGTATGATGGAGGCTAAGAGTCTTCCCGCCGTTCATAAAAAAAAACGCCTTAATACCTGCGACCCAACCAATGCCAAATATGGCGTCGTCGAGGTGTGGATATAAGAGTGATTCTTTGGATGTTTTACTTTATTTCTCCTATTTATGTCGAAGCCTACTGAAATCGACGTAGTGAAAGATCATAGTAGTAGATTCTCCTACTGTGTCGTTTACGACACGGCATTTTCCAGCTTTTCCTGAACTGAAATATTTTTTTAATTATTTTTTATCAGTTTTATGTTTACGTTCTGTGAAGTATATGAAATTTCAAATCAATTGTGCAAAAAAAGTTAATTCAGGAACAAGTGGGTTAAAGAGAAATGAAACAAGACGATGCTGATTATTATTGGTGTTCACTAATAAATATCCCATTTGAGAATAAGCTTAAATTTTTGGTACTTTTAGGGGGTTATTTCGAAAAGAAAATGAGTCTAGGCAAAATAAAAAAATCGTGTTTCTGGTACATTACAAATCTAGATAAAGGTATGTAGAAATGTATATCTTATTACCAGATTTGTAACATCTCTATAACCATCCTATAGTTTTATATCAAAAAGTACATAGTTTTTCCGTATAGCATCTTAAGTTTCAAATCAATGTAATTTTTTCTTGAAAGTCCGGGCCAACTCTAATTTCGTGGGTTGTGAATGACCTCATCTAAGTTGTCGTTGCCCAGGTACACCCATTCATTACGCTGCAAGACACCATGAACATTTCCCAAGGTTCGACGCAGCGTGGCACAGCTTGGTGTAGGTTATTCCGTTAGAAGGGGGGCCGTGAGACAACAGCTTTCTTGTAACCTAGAGCTTGCAACACTTCGACGCTGGCGAAAATATTTAGGACTAGCGGCCGCTCGCGGTTTCACCTGCGAGGTTCCCGTTCCCGTGGGAATATTGGGATAAAGTATCCTATGTTTATAACCAAACTATCTAACTGTGTACCAAATTTCATCCAAATCCTTTCAATAGTTTCGGAGCCTCTTCAATGCAAACAAACAATCAAATCATTCCTTTTTAAAATATGCAGACAAACAACATCTAAAAGTTTCATCCTACTGATAATGTAAATGGATGAAATTTGGCACACATATAGAAAATAGCCTGGATTAAAACAAAGGCTACTTTTCATCCCGATATTCAAACGGGAACGGGAACCACGTGGAGGAATCCGCGGGCGGCCACTAGTTATAAAATATTTTAACCGTTTTCAACATAGGTCTCTTTAAAAGCTTAAGCGATATGTTTCTCAGCAAAGATTTATTTGTAAAAAGTCATGAAAATTGGATAATGTAAGGGCGAAATACCTAATGTTTTTATCATTAAGGAAATCATAAAATCCTTATTCAAAATCACTCGAACGCAACTAATACAAACCTGATTACCAAGTACATTTGATTATCGAGTGAGATGATCGTTGCACGAATCACGCAAAAACAAGGAAAAGCGCTATTCATAACTTTATTTCGATCCTGATTAAGGTTCTTCAGCGACCTTATGATCTGATTACTACGCACGGGAAATCTAATAAACCGTGTTTATATGATTGGAATCACAAAATGATTTCCACTCCGTAGTATTCCCACGTCCTTCGTCAGTTTATGTATGGGTGGGAGCTATTAGAGTTGTGCGTGAAGAGTAAAATCATGTTACACATTTTTTCTAATGTAGTTAGTGCTTATTCGAAATAAGAAATGGAAAGGAAATATAGTCATTCTATCAAAATAACTTAGTTCTGTAACTCAACCGGAACATGTGTAAGTCAATTCGTGTTTTCTTTTCAGTTGAAGCGAATCAATTTTTAGGAGCGCTATAAGATAAGGCAGAAACGAACCGCTTTTCTAGTTAAATTCACAATATTGTTCATTCATAGGTATTAATAATTTATTATTCCGTTATTATAACAGAACAACTTTGCGATGAAAACTACAAAAAAGATTATGAAAAATATTAAGTTGTTTATGATTTAAACTTTACACACACAACTAAACTCCCTTGTCTTTACTTCCTCCTAAAATAACTTTCTCCATTTTCGTAAATGGCTTATCTTCCCTTATATTGCTATCATCGTGTGTTTAATTATCTTTTTGTGAGCAAGCAGATTATACTAAAACCACATCTGTAACCTGCTTGATTGATCAGGCTACCGTTGTATCGGTTACAATAGAATAGGGGTACCCGTGCAAATATTGTTTCAAGAACGAACCCAACCTTACGAATGTTTTCTGTGGAAATATCAGTTAATTCTCTAGTCTCGAAATTAAGTCAGCGTCAGAAACGGTGTTTTGCTTAGGCGAGAAATGGAAACGAAAAATTTGGGCGGAATTAATCTATTCGTTGGGATGAAGAACGAAAATAATGGTTGGACGGAACTTTTGGAATTATGAATCGGGGTATAGGGTATTTTCTGTTCTTTTTTGGCAGTATTGTAACAACTTCGTTGTTATAATTACTAACACAGGAAAAAAGTTTGAATTATTAAGTTTGGTATCGCGCATCACCACACTTTTGCACGAAATATAGAGACAATTCATACATTTCTTTCTATATGATTTTGAATTTTTTCATAGTTTTGATATGACAACATGTTCATACTTTTGATATGGCAACATGCCTGTTTTTGAAGCGATTCTTGTTTTTCTTCTTTATTTCATGGCTTTTAAATAGTCTATTCATAATCCCGACAATGTCACGTGAGGCGATACTGCTTTCAGTACTAAATTTAATTCGTAACATACTCCTTCATACCTCTTCGCTCTTTCATACTTTCGAGCTCCTCAATTCGACGATACCGTTAGACTACGATTGCTGAGGTTAATTCGGTCAGGGAATGGATGATTAAAGGTCTTTCATCATGGAGGAACATGGGCATTTGCAGTCCTTAATACCCACCGAGGAGTTCGGTGGTTTAGTGGTTCACATGCTCGACCTGCGATTGGAGCGGTGAAGCAACTTACACAGTAGTCAGTCATGGGATGGGTGACCAAAAATGAACTATCTCGAGCACCTCCGTGCTTCAGATGGCACGTTAAGCTGTGGATCCCGACTGCATTTGCAGTCGTTAAAACCCACCAATCCGCATTGGGCCCGTGTGGTGGGTCATGGCCTGTTCTACTTATCCATCCATGAGGACGGCCAGTGTCCCAGCAGTGGGGACTTCAAAAATGGCTGATGACGAACGATGGCGATGACGAATACCCATCGAGGAGCTCGGTGGTGCAGTAGTTCACGTGCTCGACCTGCGATTGGAGCGGTTAAGCAACTTATATGATACTGCCTTTGTGAAATAGGGGACCAAAAGTAATATTTAAACAGTGTCATAATGTTAAGTTTTATTCGTAAACTATTGAAAAGTTATTTATAATGTGTGATAGTGTAAATATTGTTACGTCGTGTTGTTATTAATAAATATTTTCGTACAACAATGTAAGTTCTATGTACATATTATTATCTTGTATCAATAGACCTTTGTAACACAAAATACTGTTTATAAAGATCGTACGAATATTCCCAAGCGAAAACCGTGAATCAAATTTTCTGTGATATTTGCTCAGAAGTAGAAAATACTCGTATTACATCTGCTTGCTCAAAGATCCTTAATATGTCTTGTTTGCTTATTTTGCTAATAAAGAGTGTATATTTATCGACGAATAACCAACAATTTGATACTTGTCTTGTCATAGTTAACATAACATGGTGGGTATTTTCCTTAAACGTGATTGATTATTTACTAATAAGTTTATTTAAGAAAATATATTAGAAAAAAAACCACTGGTCACATGTCACGCAGACGGGAATCGTTTACCCTTAGGAATATATGGGGTCCGATTCAATTTGCTATCTCTTTTATTTCCGTGCTTTTTCGTGTCTTTTGTCCTACTTGTCAATTGTCAATGTGTGCAGTCTGCGTCACAGATTTCAACGTAAATTAAATGAAGGTAACATATCTATACTAATATTATAAAGAGGAAAGTTTTGTTGGTTTGTTTGTTTGCATTGAATCGGCTCCGAAACTACTGAACGGATTTGGATGAAATTTGGTACACAGATAGTAGATAGCTTGGTTATGACCATAGGATACTTTTAATCCTGATATTCCCACGGGAACGGGAACCACGCGTTTGAAACCACGAGCGGCTGCTAGCCTTTAAAAAAAACACCATTGGGTAACATTCTTTACTTCTTGCTATCATTGTCATGTTTGCCGTTTATTACTTTGTTGATTTAACAACGTATTTTTTAATCACTTAACTTTTCGGTTTCGATCAGATCATGTAAAAGATTCAAATGGCAAATATTTTTCTCATATCAAGTTTTTTTCTTACTTACAAAAACGTAGTTTGGCCGAGTGAGTTTGTATGAAAAAGTAAAAAGTTAAAACTTTTGTATTTACAAAGAATTTGTATGTATGCTATTTGAATCTTTTACATGGTCTGAACAAAACCCTTAAAGTTAAGGGATATAATAAAAGGCGTTGTATAAGTGTCGTAACACTATTTGTCATTATCTAATCAAAGTCTAATTGTACTTCAATCAATATTTGTCGAAATTAGGCTCCAAAATTAAATAGTGACCGAAGTAACAGTCCTAGTGCCCATACCCCAACCGCAACAAAAAATCATGAAATGTGTTGAACATTAGTATTTATTCTGTGTCTGGGTGTTAATCAGCTAATCAGATAGCGAAGAGATTTATATATATCTAAAACTTACATATTATTGGTTGCCTTCGACTTTGTCTGCGTTGACTTGCTTTAAGTTCCTAATGTAAACGTTTTATCTTGACCTCAATAGAGTTCAAATGTATTTTTCGTCAAGTGCCATGAGTTTTCTATAAAAACAACCCTTCTTTGAATTATTTCAAATATAAAAACACCCATGTTTCGTAAACAAACATTTGCATTGGAGCGGAAATCGAATCCGGACCCTTGATTCCGCCCACTCTTATAGGCTATTCGACGGCGACCGTGCCAATTGGATCGACCTTTTCATATTTTGAAGTATTCTGTTTGTATTCTTATGTAATATTGACTTAAGACTGTTATTCTTTATTATAATATTCTGCAAATAAATGTAAACGGACTTCGAAAAAGTAAAAAATAACACTTTTGGAGTCGGATGATGATGACTTTGGTGTAGCAGTTGAGGTGTTGGACTGCCAAACATGCTGTCGTGGATTCTGTTCCCACGCCACTCGTCTCATGTCACTCAGACGGAACTCGAACCTTTAGGAAAACGGCCCAATACACTACTAATTAAGTCTCGGTAGCATACTTGGTAGTACATTGGGCTGAATTCCTATGGGTAGGAGTTCGAGTTCCGTCTGAGCGACATGAGACGAGTGTTTTTTTTTCTAGTACATTTTCTTAATAATATTTATTAAAAATGTTCTTAGTCCATCACGAAAAAGATTCCATTTACATAACAACTTAAAATAAAAATTAAACCCGAGGCTAGGTAAATTCTTTTTATAAAAAATTAACCCTTAAATTTTTGGTGTTATAAATTATCCTTTGGTATAAACTCTTGGATATGTAAAAACAATCTGTTTACCTTCTCAACATTTCCTATTATTATATTATTATGCACTTCAAAATCATTTATGCATTTATGTTATTAGAGTGAGAAGTGCATGTGTCGAAGGCGGATTTCGCGGATACGGCGGAGAATTCGCCGTTTTACAATTTTGTGAAACGGCGAAAAGCAAACCTAGGCAGATAATAAAACATGATTTTAAAAGTTATGAGTAAGTAACCACGTAACACAAGAACACCAACAAAACTCTACTACTTGTCGTGAGAGATTAGATATTTCCCTTCTCGCTTGTGTACAACGCTCCTCTACAACCTCTGTCATAAACTATTTTTCAGACCCGTAACATCAATATAATAATGGAATCCGATGCAACCCTACTCCCCGGAGCGTAAATAGAAACCCTTCCAGTATTCAAGACCCTGGTATGTACTTCTGAAATGCGGGAGGGATTACTGGCATTAATTCAAACGATTATGGAAACGCTTCCAGTATTCAGAGTTGCGAACGATCTGTGATCGGGTATTGTTTCCAGCGTACCAGGGTTCTGAATACTGTAAGGGCAACCATAAACGTCTCCCTGGAAGCATATAAGCAAAACCTAACTACGGAGTTTTGATACCGTAGGTCTAGCATGAAATCTATGTATGGAGGACGTATCGTCAAAGAATGTATGACACTGTGACGACCTACGTGGTAGAGTGGTAACGTACACCGGTTATAATAATAATAATACCGTTCGAATAGCGGCGTCTCATTCTCTCGCGCTCTTACCTAGGTGCGAGAGTGAGACGCCGCGTGTTGCTATGACACTAGCGCCAAAAACAATTTGGTAGCAATAACAGGAACTAAATGAATGCACATTGTAGTTCATCTTTTGTCCAGTAGAGGCCACACTGTTGATACGTGACGTAAAGCAATTATCGCGCAATTTCTGCTGTCGCATTGCTGATGCAAAGATAGGTAATGGCCTCGCCAATTGACAAATAGGTATCCAGCCTAGCTAGCATGAACGGCTTTTATCGACCCGATAACTCGATAACGTGCCGCTGTCCCACTCACATCGTAGCGGAGTAAGCAAGACAGCATGATGCGCTATATCATATCGCGTGATATAGCGGTGTTCATGCTAGGGGGCTGGCAAAAAACTCCATAGTTAGGTTTTGCCGCAAAATTTAACTACGGAGTTTTTAGACCGATCAGAGATCGGATCAAAAATTCGTTAGTTAAGGATGGTCTCCGTTAGTAAACTATTTTTACCCGTTGCTTTAAAATAGTCAGGTTTTGCACATATGCTTCCCGGAAGTGTGCCAACTGGATTAGCGAGGAGGTAATTGCTTTCATGCGGTGAGCCCAACTCTACCTTTGGAAATAAATCGACAAGGAGTTTGCAATGAAAAAGGTTTTTTTTTCAATCACGTATCAGTTAACGTAATTTGCGGTGGATGCCGTACTGACCTAATTATTAGGAAAGGTTGCAGACCAAGAGCTGAGCTAGGTTGGTTAAGCTTAGCTCGCGAAACTGAGACAGTTTTTCATAATTGTGTGCAATGCAGACTGCAAACTAAGCTTTGTAAGATGTGAGCTAAAGAAAGCATGTGAAGGTTTTTTTATACTAGGAGAAATGCTTTTTCACCTCACACGCTCGGAAAAGGAGATTTTGTCCATCAATTACTGCGTGTAAAATTTTGCATTTTGCAGCCTAGCATGGTAAAGTACTTTTTTTAATTAAAAAAAAAATACGTCATAGGTACTGCGTTCCGAATCGCACTATTGACTTTTTATGTTACATTTTATTCTTATATTAAATAACTTTGAATTAATTATAATACTCCGTTTTGATCCAATAGGATTAAACTATTTGATAAACCAAACAATTTTCAATTTACGGTGGGTGAGATTTCACAACGTATGATTGGATTTCGGAACGTGACAAAAACCATTATTTTTTAATTTTCTTGCAACTGAACATTTTCGGAATAGTTTTTTTTATTAAAAGTAACAGTTTATTGCTATTTATAAAATACTTTAACTCCCCTTTTCATTATTTTAGTAAAATAAATAAAAAACAACAACAAGTATAAGGTATATGTAGATTAAACGATTTGTTGAAATATTTTGTATGATGGTTCTGTTTTCTAGTGATATTTCTTTACATCATTCATATCCCGGTAGGGTAAAATGTTTGTATGGCTAATGGGTGTGAGTGTAAGAAATATAAAAAAAATATATTCAGGGATGAGGCTTTATTGAATTATTCATTGTCAAACGGCTTAAAGTCAAAATATGCCGCACAAAACAAAGATTTCGTATTTGTTCGGGTTGACTCAAAAACTTGAAAACATACCTTTCCAAAGAGTAAAGTAAGTCCTTACATGTACAAAAATAAAATTTAAATATCCTGAGGAAAATAACGTTAACAGATAGAGGTAGAGTGGTCCTAAAAGTTTTTTTTTCCTTTTAAGAAGTGGACCCCAGTAAAAGGAATCAATTTAAAGGGCAATGCAAGAAACATTTCTCGTATCTTTAAAAGCATTTCACGTAAGGAAAATCTTATGTCCGAATCTAGCTCATTCGTATTCAACCAGCGCCCCATGCGGTCAAATGCAGAACTAACAAGTTGGCACTCATTCATATTCAACAAACCGTTAACGTACCTAACCGCAAAGTAAAAAGTTGTCAGAAGGCAAGCTCTTGCCATACTTGAAATACTTGCCTGCCTTACAAGGGTTGCTAGTGTTACTGTATTGACTATGTAGGTAAATTTTATTTGTGACATTATGGATTTTTTTACATTTATGATCACATAATCTTAGTTTTATGTACCGGCTATACGTTCCTTCATGAGTCATAACGGAGCAAAAGACGGAACACCGAGCGACCCGGCCACACATCTTGGCAAGCACGCACAGTCCGACTGCACAGTCCTCAGTGTTTAGAGCTCTATGAAATGAGTTATAACCTCTTTCGAATCGAAACCTCTTACGTCACTCATTTTCATATATTTACTATGTATGTCATCGGAAACAATTCTGACGGACTGAGGCGCGGACTGAACGACCGGCCACACGTGCAGGCAAAACCATGCAGTTCAAGTTTGCGCTGTCCAAATTTTTAGCATTTTAATGATTACACACGCTGCGCTTTCAGGACTGCATGGGATAACGTCTTGCGAGGTACACGCGCCGTATTACTTGCGCAAACTGGTTTGTGCAGGCATGCTTTCAGGTAAGACTTTACGTGTAGCCGGTACATGAGATTTTTTGTGTCAAAATTACTGATTGGGTAAAGGCGGGATAGATGCCCCAGTAGGATAGATGCGTCATTTTCAAAAAACCTAACTTCCCAGACTCGCGACTAAGAAACAATAGTATAACTAAGAGCCGCAGTCACCCCGCACCTCAGTTAGCCACGAGCCGTCGTGCGGTGAGGATGCGTTTCGCTCGTGTGTGAATTCATCTCCGCGGCGAACTTTACGAACACGTCAAAGTTTTAAAGGTTAGTATTTGATGTTGCATAACTTTGTAATTAGATATTAATTCTGTAATATTTTTTATTACGTCAATATACTGATTCATCAAGTATGCATCTAGATGGAAATAGATGCTCATTTGTTTTTTATTTATTTAAAAAATACTTAGGCATCTATCCCTATCAAAAAGGATAGTTGCACTGATTTTTCGAGGTATAGGTGCCCCTTGGGGCATCTATCCTTCTGTACACCATGTATACTCATGCCCTTAGGCGCATCTATCCTTCCATACACCATGTGTACTCATATGAGGTTTCAGTGTATATTTTGAACATATTTTTGTGTTCTGTTATATATTTTAGGTGTTTACATATATTTATATACTTACTGATTGTAGCAGAACCATGCCACGAAAGTACAAAAGAAAGGAAGGAGTGCGAGCTCGAGTATGTTCTTGGACTCCAGAACAATTGCAGTCAGCTTTTGAGGAAATGGACAGAAATACCATGGGGATAAACGAAATATGCTAAAACACCAATTGTCCTCAAAACTTCATAAAAGTTTGGTTGTTTTTCGTTTATACAGTATGAAGAGCTTCTATCCCGCGCCGCAGGCATCTATCCTTCATAGTATTTTCAAGGTGGGGCATCTATCCTCAACAAAGGCCTTCCATAAAAAGCTAAAATCTGCAAAAACTGTAATTTATAGGTCCAAAAAAAACAAATCAGAGTTAAACATAAAGGATTAAACTAGCTAAATTCATAGACATTATTTATATAAAACTAATATTTTTAAAATTAGGAGGATATTTTAAAAAGTGGGGCATCTATCCCGCCTTTACCCTTATTCATTTTGACAACACTGACTGAATAGGTACTTTAATTGGACTAGCACGAAAAACTTTACAAATAATATCGAGGACGTGTCGTCAAAAATAAATAGGAAAATGTAGTTCTGATTACGTCCGGTAGGAACGCTGCTCAATATGTCATACATTTTTGACGCACCTACGTCATCGATATTTATTCAAAAGTTTTTCGTGCTAGGCCTTCTGAAAGCCTTCTTTAGGTGAAAGTGTCCGAGAACACTGGTCAGTGAGCACTTTTTAGCGGCAAGCCGACACGAATCATCACCAACATCGATATCTGTGGGCGCAAACTATGAAATGTGTTGGCATCGGGTTGGGCTGGTGAGACAGAGTGCCATATGATTTCAAAGTCGTCTACCGATATCGGTATCTGCACGGGTTACAGGTTATAGGTGACGGCGGCCGGTAAAGAATCACAGAATGTGTGCGTGCGAGAAATGAGAGAAAAGTCAGTACAAGAAGCCTATTCTCGCGCTCAGATAAGTATGTCCAATTCGTAATTTTTCTATCCATAACTTCTTTATTAAAAACGTAAGTGAAATCCCTACTAGGTACTGTCAAAATCCTTTAGTTTCAAAGATCTTCGAAAATCCTATAATGTCAAAGATTGTTTTCAGTGAATTTTAATACAAAAATCTGACTTCAAAAGGTGTCGATTTTTACTTAACTCAGCGTGATATAATAGGCCGGCCTCTTGTACTGACTTTTGTCTCTGCTTGGGCACCCTTACCTACTCTGTGACGTAACTTCGGACATAGGAAACATTTTACCGACAAAGTTGTTAATGTGGTCAGACAGCTTCACACTGTAAGCTAACAGCTTCATGATAATACTGTTACTCTGTCACAGAATATTGTGGAAAGTCTCATAATCAATTATGCTAGATTACAGTTATTGAGTAAACGAGAATTTACTGGAGCAAGGGAATAGGTAATAAATATTTGAGATATTTATTGTGTTACAACATCATCATCCTTATAATAATCATATTTTTCATGCAGTAGTATCCTGTGGGAATTGAATCCATGCACGTCGATATGATCGAAAGTACAAAAACTCGTCGTCCATAAATCGTTTTCATTTATGAATTTAAATTTTTTACTTGATGTACCCAATATAAAAAAATTACAGTGTGTCTCAGAACGAGACAACTATTTGACAACAGAATGCAAAAAAACGCGGAAACAAAATGAAGCTAGGGCTAGGTAGATATATTTATATGTTCAGTAATATTGTTAAGTAAAGTTTGTCATTCTTGCTTGTTGCCTGTGCACTACTTCTCGCTCTCTCTCCATTTTTCCTATGCCTCAAAGGTTGTCTGGAAGAGATCGCTCTTAGCTCTTAGCGATAAGGCCGCCTTTGCCCCCATTTATGTCAACTCTTTCTTGTGTTTCTGTCTGTATTTTTGTTTGTGCAATAAAGTGTTTTATCTATCTATCTAGTGCCATTCGTGAGTTCAGAGGGCCTACCATTAACTGTAATGCAATCAGCTTAGGTTATTTTCAGGTAGTAACAGTGAGACGTCGCTATATGCGCCGTATGGCTGCATCCCACTCTAACAACCTAAAAATAACCTAAAAATAATCGCAAGAGTTGGTGTTACCATCAACCCCAGTCCTTATATATTTTATTGCCATCATGCCTTTCAAGGCAGATCAGCATTCATTTTACGTGGGTGACTATTTTGATCGCTCAGTCGAAGTCGGTTGATCCGACTTTATTATCAATTTGCAAAACATTGGAGAGGCTCCAAGCAATACCCTTATTCTCACGTGGATTCAGACATTCTACGCTACTGGAAATACTTTAGCCGATACCCATCAGAGTCGTTCAAGAACATCAAGAGCATAATAAACCAATTTCCAATAGTATATGTCATAGTATAGACCAATTTCCAATATTCTATTGTATGTTGAGAATAATTTTGAAAATTCGTATTTTTAAAGGGTCATTGCGAAAAGAAAAAAGTCGAGGCAAAATCATAAAATCGTGATTCTGAAACTTTACAAATCTACATAAAGTTATGAAGAAATATATATCCTAATACCAGATTTGTAACATCTGTAACCGTCCTATAGTTTTATACCAAAAAGTACGTACTATTTCGATTTAGGTCTCTGTTATCTTAAAGGTTAATTAGTGTTCTCCACTCCGACCTATACATAGTCGTTTCCTCGACTCGAAAATTACCAATCGTCTCCCTTCCTCTTGCCTTCCTCTTGCCTTCCACTTTTCCTTCTATGACATTCTACTCCCTTAAAAATACAATAAAAAACTGCTACAAAAACTGTAGTAAACTATGATTGCGAGTGCTTCAAGAACAATAAAATCTACTACTAAATAAAATTTTGAATTCCCTCAGAAAATAAAGTTATGAATACAAACCGCTAAGGCTATGAATTTCAAGGAGTGACGTAATTCAATCTTGTACTGTTTCGTATATACCACTCGCATCCAACGTTTAGTTTGAAAATAAAAGATACGCTGGGACGGATTGCACATAACCCACTGGTCTTTTGGGATTTCGTGCCGCTACGTTTTTATATGAACTGAGTTTTCACCATCGTGTAACAAAAATTGGTTAGTTGATTCGTCATTTGTTTTCACTTTCTTATAAAAAGAAATATTGTAAGATTCAAGCTTACAAAATTTATTTTTATTATTTATAAGTTACTTCGTGTTGTGACTCTGTTTGTGATAGTTAGAACTAGAGCGAAAAAAATACGCGCCTCTAGTTGGGAGATTTTTTTTCTTGCGCTGCAACGGTCGCATGTTCTGAAAAAATACTTTTAATTTCACATTATACCAAGCCTAAACGTAAGACTTTAGAATATTACGAAGAGAAAAATCTACATTGGCACTTCCATCTTCAGCCTTATTAATACTTTACATCAGGTATGATGAAGGCTAACCCCCATATTCTAAGTCGTTCCTCCAAAACTTTTTACACTCCACTCAATCTCGTCGTGGGTAAAAATGGTAGTGTGCGCTAGGCCTAACACGGAGTGGCTACGTACTCTTTGGCTCCTCCAGGTCCTTACGGAGTTATGACTTAGAATACCGATTTCGAGGAGTATTTTGAAGAGGTTTTCAATGAGGTTTCGTTAAGTCAAGGAAGAGTAAGTTTTGGAGGAACGACTTAGAATATGGGTGTAAGAGTCTCCCCGTCGTTCATTAAAAAAAACATAGCTTCGAATGAAGCGAATTCATATAATAGTGATCGAACTTTACTTTACTAGATTTTTGATCATTCTTATGAATTTTCCAGTTTATACTTTAAAAATGCAGTTTAGGTGGTTACACAAAACAATGTAAACTAGCCTACCTTACAATACGGTGTGAGCATCAGCCATTGTTATTCGCATGTAAATGTGAGAGTCATATTGAAATTCTAAGGATTCCAAGGATGTAGGTAATTCCTTTTTGTAAGCTGCCTCTTTGTGGTCTCGGGTTTGATGCAAACTTTATTTCAGGGGGTCGGCAGATGATGTTACATTGATATTTTGATAGTGTTTGCAGTGATACAGGTAAACTTATTTAGATTTATGGTTAAATTTATGGTATGGTTAGATTTGTGGCTTACATTATACGTACCTGAAGAGATAGGCTGAATTACTTGTCCAAGAACAACATACTCGTTCATATTATTATGTGATAGTCAGTAGGAGTCTAACAAAACTCTTATAGCCTTATAATGATACTAATAGTTTGAGCCATCATCATCACCATCTCAGTCACATGCCACCCACTGCTGGGTACTCATATGCTTCCCCTAAGGATTTGCACGACTATCGGTTCTGCGCTTTAAGCATCCAGCGGCATACCACGAACTTTATCAGATCGACAGTCGACCTTGTCGGGAACCTACCCGCTACCTACCATAAAGATGCTGAAGGTAGTTTCTACGTTTTGAGTCCATATCCCCCACGCAAGCCCGAAGAAGCAGATCATTTTTGACCACAAAACCTTAAAATAATGTATATGTCGAAGGCATATTGTTGAATAAGCCCTTTTTTAGAAAATGCCGAGGCGGATTGTAAACTCATACAAAATCCAATTAGCTAATTGAATTGTAATGATTCCAAATTTGGTTTAGAAGAGTTGTTAGGTTATTGTTAGGTTCCCTAGTGCTAGAATACAGCGAGCTGGTGCATCAATCTCGCCTCAATCAGGGTTTTAAAATCATGTTTTACAATCTGCCTAGGCATTTTGTAAAACGGTGAATCCTACAAGTTGCCTTCGACATATACATTTTTTGATATACAACGGTTAACTTTACTCGACAATTAAAATCCATTTAAAGAACTCATCATCAATCGAATCTCACTGCACACACAATTTCACAAAACTTCCAAATCAAAATAACGTTCAGATGTGCAATAAGTTTTATAGGACTAATGTTAGATTAAAATGTTGGATCACATTTTAATTAATAATGATGATATTATCAAACTAACTTGCGTTCAGAAATTACAAGTTAAAAGTATCAAAGCATTAAAGCTTACACTTTATGAACTCGAATTATCAAACCCTATTCGAATTTAGTAAATCTATTTAAATATTCGCTCATAAATTAGTGGTCTCATTAGTATGATAAAACAGTACGTACTCTACTCAAAACTTGGCGAAGTTTCTAAGGCGTGTGCCATTACTCGGTATAGACTGAATGGCGTTGACTGCAAATGTTTTAGACATAAAACTAGTTTAAAACTGAATTATAACTAATTCCACCATATTATCATAGGCACACATTAAATTTCTTCGAGCATTCACCATTGAAATAAAACAACTTTTACGGATATATTTTCACCGTTTGAATATTTTGCGGTTTAGAGTCAGTCAACCCGTGAACCAGTGTACACGGCAGCTGAAAAAGTGCCGAAACATCGGGAAATCAAAAAACCCTAAAAATATTCAAAGGGTGAAAATATAGTGCAATTAAATCCGTAAAACTTGTTTTATTCCATACATCGTCTACAAATTATATATTAATCAACATTTTAAGACGAGAGAGAAAGGATATATTAACTCGCAAACATGTGATTATCAAACTTCAAATAGCAGAGATATATGAGAACAAAATTATTTTATGTAAATTAGTAGAAAAACCAGAAACGTTTATATATATAATTTATAGAAAATAAAAACATTTTATAAAAAAAATCAAACCGACTTCAAAAAGTAAAAAATAAAACTTTTGGAGTCGGTGCCAGCCAGGGCATTCTACATTGCACTTCTATTAACTATATATTTTTTTGGCCTTAGCTAGCTAGCACCGACTCCAAAAGTTTTATTTTTTACTTTTTGAAGTTGGTTTGAATTTTTTTATAAAATGTTTTTATTTCAGATTTTTTTGTTACATCATGTGCCGTTACTTACACTAAAAATCAGCCCATATATAACAATGTCATCTAGGTAAACGACAACTTGCCAAAAGGTGATTGATATTTTTCAAGATTATGAAAAAACTACTAGCCAGATCTTCGTAAAAATTATATGGGACCACACATAAACCATTTTCTTTCAGATAAAAAAAGAATTATAAAAATCTGTTAACAACTGGCGAAGTTATGGTAGAACATACATAAAAAAAAAAAAAAAAAACAGTCGAATTGAGAACCTCCTCCTTTTTTGAAGTCGGTTAAAAACGCCGCCCAACTCACAGTCGCATGACATAGTACCGAGAACACTGGTGCTGTTGCCCCGCTGTTTACAAAGACTCAGCCGCTGGGCAAGAGAGGCACCAGCTGTTAGGTCTCAATAGCAGAGTATATTTTCTTTACCTTTTCGGTACAATCGGGAACGTCCCGGTGGACCAGTAGAGTTTTTTGGGAAACGTTTTCTCGGAAAGTACTAAGGTTAACGAAATAATGCAGTACTCAAATGAAATACTTAGTAATGTTCTATTATTTGTGACACAAACGTTTTCTATAGATTTTTTCTTAAATAACGCTCCCTAAACAAAACCCTACTGGTCAACCCGGAAGTTACTGTATCATTTTCCGGTAGAGCCACAGAGTTTTTGAGAAAGGTTTTTACAAATAAGTTATGAGGTTAACAAGTAATTTAATACTTATGGTAAATTTTAAATAGAAAATATTGGAAAAAATTAACTCGGCCACAAGAGAATTCTCAGACGGGAATCGAAATAAAAAAAAATACAAAAATCATAAATTATTGGCAGTTGTATCTTAATCGATCGTTAAACACCTGAAAAGAAAAGAGAAATCTTTCGAATGCAAGGATATTCCTAGTATTGATGTAACAACGCTGGCCTACAGCGTATTAAAAATATAAAAGTATTGGCGAAATTCGACGGTGGTTCGCAAGTCTCGGTAGCTCAGCGGTTAGAGCATTGGTCCGGATTTCCAAAGGTCGCGGGTTCCATTCCCGTCTGAGAATTCACTTGTGGCCGAGTTAATTTTTTCCAATATTTTTCTATTTAAAATTTACCATAAGTATCAAAATAGCATTTAAAAATGCAAAAAAATTACAAAAATCATAAAGTAATTTAATAATCAAATGAAGTACCTATTAGTGTTCTATTAATTATGTGATATAAAAGTTTTCAATAATTATGTAACTTTTGAAATAAAGCAACATAAAAAAGCCTACTGGTATACCGGACAGTTTCCCGACCGAACCATATAACTTACGTACCTACGTCACATAATATGTGGAGATTATTATCAAACACTTGTTTACAATACAGTTAACAGTTCTTCGAGGCAGGCCCTATTATAGTCACAGTGGATATATATAACCTTGTATTTTTTACTCTTATCTCTTATCAGAACATTAACATCCTTATTAATAAACAAAGTGTAAAGTCACACCTAGGAATAAAACTGTTGCTGTCACATTTATTCGATAACAATGTGTGAGGGCAAAGGTGTAATTATACTCTATGTTTATTAATAAAAGCGCAAGTGACTGTAACAACAATTGAATGTTTATCCAAAAGAAAACCATACAATAATATTTTTCTGTTACTTTTAATAAACTGATATTTGTTATCTTTAAACAAACACTTTTTTTTAGATAAACCGAATTACTTTACCCTCGCGTTTCTGAATCAAATCTCAACCTTCCACTCTAAATCGAATCTGGAGAGAACTCTGTAGATCAGTGGGGCATACGAATCAGTAATCTGTTTACAAGTATTACAATCTACTTACACGAAAAAAAAGGAAGATTTTTCTGCCTTATTCAACTAAAAAGATATTCAAAGTCCCAACTATAAATGAAACTTCATTTTACTTTACCCTTACTAACGAACTCTTTCAGGGCAAAATTTCCCCTGAAAGTTGCAAGCCTACGCAAAAAACGTGTCGCGAATTTTTAATACGAAGGAAGACCGTTTTCTGTAAAGGAAATCATTTGAATAAGTATTATACTTAGTTTGAGACTTCGTTCAAGTGCTTACTAAGATTGTGTAGGGTGGTTAGTGCGTGAGGGTTATTAGTTTATTTAACGACTTTAATTGGAGTCCCGTGATCGACTAAGTGATAAAGAAACACAGAATATGTCAGCTGCTTGCTTTTCAGTGTAGATAGTGAAAGTCTAAGGACAGGGTATTTTCGAAACCTAATGTAGTTGATGGGCCGGCAACTTATCATTCGTCGTAGTCACAGCCACATAACAACTGCTGGGTCTATACCCAGCAGTAGTCAGGATCACTGGACCACCACCAGGACTGATCCTTGTGTAGGAGGCCTATGCCTCCCTCAAGGATCTCCACAAGGATTGGTCCTGCACTGTCCGCATCCAGCGACTTTCAGCGACCTTCACCAGGTCGTCGGTCCACCTTGTCGGGGGCCTACCCACGAAGTCATCCTGTGCGCGGTCACCATTCCAGAACTTTTACGCCCCAACAATCATCGGTTCTTCTCGCTATGTGTCCCGCCCATTAACGAGAAGAACCGAAGGCCGTTTGGGGCGGAAAGAATAACCTATCATTATCGTGACTAAACTTAGACCCAACCAATGCTAAAAATTCCCAATACCCCACCTGTTATAGGACGAAAGACGGTGTATGAAAGAGTGGAATGAGGTATGAAAGTGCGAGAAGCATACAAGAAGAAATAACATGAAAGAGTAGAAAAGTTATCATAGACTCCAATCAATGTTGGAGGTACTAGAAAAAAAAAACCAATGCCACGGCTAGGAGTGATGTTTAATACATCATGCTCAAGCTACATCTTTGAGTCTCTGCCAACCCCGTAAAGAATTTAAGACCTGAGAAAATAACGTCTGTATGAATGTTTATTAAAGCAAAAAGAAATAAAACCTTTTCGATTTATGTCCTCACATTTGTATGTTTGGAAGTTCACTTGATTTATTGTGTACACTTGCGAATTTCATAATCAAAACTTGTAAAAGTTAAGCATTATAAGCATAGGTATCATTATTATATCGATTAATTAGGTATCCCTGTAGTAAACATACTTGTATCAAACTTTTCACGCATTAAATATATTTTTATAGGTATTATTCAGTATATGACACTACAAGTAACTATGATTTCCGATTAAAATTAAACGTACGAGTATACTTAACGACACCTAACAGAACAAAGAAAGATAATCTACAAAGGCGGAGTCTTATCACCTATCACGTAACACGTTCCGTGATTATAAGGTGCAAGAAAAAAGAATCCATGACGGCTGACAGTAAAATATTAGGGGCTAAAGGACCCTCGTCACGCTCCCGTTACGTTGTAGTGTCACGTACGGTTGGATTTCGTCTGGCACTATGATTTGAGGTTGACACTGTGAATCATTTAACAGTCGAAGCAGCTACAATCTTTGCAATTCGTGGGCTGCTTTTTATTGTTGGGAAAATATGCTGTATCATCATCGGGTGAATAGGATTGAAATCGAGACGTACGTACACATACATATTGGAAAGAAACTTTCTGGTTGTGAATTCGTCTGCGTAGAATAAAAAAAAACCATACGAATTTTTTAAAGCAATATTTGATACCAACCTTCACCTGACACCTAACGAACACAATAAAAACAAATAATTTGGTGCAGTCTTTTGAAGAAGGTCCTAATGCACGTACAAAATATCGGCGATTCATTTTTATTTATGAAGAAAGGGTTGTTGAAAAATAAGATAGTGAGATGAAAGAAGAAAAAAGAAAAATGCGATTTAAAAATAAAATTAACATTAACATAATAAAGTGCATTAGATTTGCAAAAAAGAATGTCTTTGAAATAGCATGACTAAGTCAATTCAGCGATGTGCGGCCTAAAAATAAATTACAATGCTAGATTTAACAGACTTATTGTATTAGGACTCAATCTGTCTAAAAGAGTTATAGGATTTTTGCAAAGTCTTTGATCAGGTAACCTATGGGTCTGCTTTAATAATTTCAAAGATGCTTCAGCTTGAAAGATAAAAGTACATTTGGATTGATTCATTTAGAATAGTCTTTTCTTCAGACAAAGATAAATGATTTTGAGGTACCTTTTTAACTTAAAAAGAAATAAGTTTTAATATTCACATTCACATTTTGTCAAATAAATTGTTTTGGGCTGAGTAGGCTATTGCTATCTACGCGATAAAAATAATTGTATAAAACTTCTAGCGAAGAGAAGTACGAAGCGAAATAGTAACGAGTAGCGAAGTACACAGACCTATATCGAAATAGACGAAAAGTGCACTTCAAACTGTATGATGACGTCTCAAGCGAGATTTAGTGATGGAAAATGTTATTGACGAGCTCTTGAAAGCACTACACAATTAACAATTTTCGGAGCGACGCGCGTTTTCATGGCAATGGTCTCAAGCGGACTGACTTAGGTCGGAAAACTTTGACCGTGGATCAAACTTTTTACACGCAAGGTAGGTAAACTTTTATCGTCTATCTCGATATAGATCTGTGCGAAGTGCCATGTTACATCAACCAGTACATCAAGATTTTCGCGCAAAAGGGTCGCGTGATAGACAACGTTGGTACTACCAATTTTTTCATGAACAAAGAAATAATGTTATGTGCTTCAATAAATAGTTATTTGTTATGCAATGCTGGAAAGTTGGTTATTTAGCGGCGAGTTACCTCTATTGAAAGCTGAGCAGTGAAGGATTCTAGGATTGAACCACGAGCGTAGCGAGTGGGTCAAAGATTGAATCCTGAGCGAAGCGAGGATTTCAAAGGTACAAGACGCTAAAACCTTTTCTGCCGAGCGCAACACACAATTTTTCACCTCACAACAGCGAGGAATATTTTATGATTATTTCCGCGCAACTTTAAACATAAAGTTAATCTAAATATACCTTATTCTCGTTGTTTTAATGATATAAAAAAGTTAATTTAAAGTAGGAATATATTGTTACTTATTAATAAGAATACAAACGATTCCGTAAATGTTGACACTGACATGAGGTACAAGACAAAGACAATTAAAAAATTAAGATTTATGTCGGAGTTTCGCCCGAGTTCTTTTAGTAATAACACGTGTCGTGAGGATCTATTTTTAACTCAATCTACCGTACAATTTCTAATTACAAAATATATTTACTTGACATTGGCAAAATTCGCGAATATATCGCGAGCACGTCATTAATTAAGAAAGAAGAAGAATAAGATTTATGTCACGTTCCGAAAGCCAATCATAGGTTGTGAAATCTCACCCAGCCTAATATATATTTTTTATAACAAATAGTTAAATCTTATTGTTATTGTTTTTATGATTCAATGAACTAAAATAATATACTAAAACCAGTAATAAGATTAGATAAACAATGTAAGAGTAATAATTTAATTTAAAGCTATTTAAAATAAGAATAAAATGTAACAAAAAACGTCAATAGTGCGAATCGGAACGCAATAAGACATATTTTTAGGTATTAAATTAAAAAAGTACTTTGCCGCGCTAGGCCGCAAAAAGCGATTTTCTACGCCTAAACTGATCGACAAAACCTCCTTTTCAGAGCGTGTGAGGTGAAAATTAAATTTGTCATTGCAAGACACCGGTGCGGTGTCCAGAGAACAATGGAATATCAATTAAGTCTCAAATCTCGGGGCCTGACAGGTGATACTACATTGATGATAATTATAATAATATTGTTGCATTTTAAATGAAGGTAATTTAATAAAGGCTATTTATAACTCGAAAAACTTTGGAAAAAAGTTTCACTGTTAAAATTTGCTATCGGAACGACTGAGAATGTCGCTGCCTTTTTCGCCTGGCTAAATTCATGGCGAATGAAGAATCGCTCTTTTTCGCTTCGCTTCGTCCCGTACATAGCTGTCAATGAGTGTCGACCCTTATCCAATCCTTGTCTAAACGCTGGACAGTGGTTAAACAAGAAGTTGTTATAGACATACATTGTTGAAGGAAATTAGGAGAAAAATGTTGGGAAAATAATGCAACGTTTTCTTTTTTTGAAATAATAAATCTTTTCTATTTTCACGATATTGTGCAAGTAAGTACTTAGTCATCATGTGAACACGCGTTAAGTGCGATAAGAGTAAAAAAAGCTTATTTTACTTCAGAAAATTCAAATTCAAATTGTAATCTGCAAATTTGCTTCTTGCTCAAACTTAGGGACGTTTTCCGATATTAGTAACTCATACATGGGTATAATCATCACTCTGTGCATTCAGTAATTGCTCGAATTTCGAATCATGTTTTTTTTTAAAGATACATTCTGAGCAGCTTTCAATAAAAAAGATCGGTGGTAAAATCATTTTTGTATTTTTTTAAATCTTACATCGAAGTTTGCCATTCGCAGTGAAAACTGAATTGACGCAAAACGATTTCAGGCTGATAATTTTGTATGCTTTTAAAAGTGCACTTTCTCCAAAAGATTGTGCCACAATTGTGCCCTTGTGCTTTTGGGTGGAAGCACCTTATCTCAGCACCATGAGACAGTGGTTAGCTGAATTTAGTTGAGGACGTGTTTCACTGAATGCCGGGATTTGTGAAGGACGACCTTCAATTGTGACCATCGAGGAAAATGTGGTTACTGATCACCGGATTTTTGGGGATTTTATGGGATTGATTCGGAAACATTCGGGGATTTATATGGGACAAATTCAAAAACATTTAGATAAGGCTTAAATATTTAAGAAACTTTTTTGTCGCTGGAACCCACACAAAGGGACTTCAGAACAAAATCGGGCTCTTGCTGATTGGCGAACAAAAATGATGCTTAAATATGACAACGGACATTGAAATGCTATTTATAACATCGTTAATTGAAACGTCACGTGGACTTATTTTTTTTAACAACAGAAAAGCAGCGGTTTTGTGAATGGCTGCTCGAAAGTGAGAGAAAATCGACAGAATTGAGTTTGTCGAGAAACAGGGTAAAAAAATTGCTGCAATTATTTGTCTCGTACGGGTTCATTTTTCTTGTTTCCACTTGACGATCAAAGAAGTGTCAATGTGAAGTGAAACACAACCATTTTTTGCCCACTTTGCGTGCGAGAGTTCGAGAAAAGCGACCTAGAAGACTAAACCGTTTTCCCGTTTTCCGTTTTTGTTTCTTGGCTGAGCGCGAAGAAGCATTATGTATGCTTTTGCTTTTTGACAAAGTCATTTTTGAACACCAAAAAAGTAGAGCTCATGAAGCTTTCTGCATAAAATCTAGAGCTGGCACCCTGCTTTTTTATAAACATGCCATCAGATCAGTGGTTATCATGCTATCAAAATAAGTTCAACCAAATAAAAAAGTAATCAGATATAAAAGGCGGATACTTTAAAAAATAATAAAAAACAAAATTTCGCTTTCATCTTGGTTTAATAAAATGATACGTAAAACTTTCTCAGTGTGACGTACTAGTGCTATCGCGAGTGATTTCAGTAATTTAATATCATCACTTCTTCTCATTAACGAATTCACTGATGCAATGACCAATGCAATACAACATTGTGACACCATGGGTGATTGTGATGCCATGGGTGCTACATGGATTACATACCTTGACGCATTGCGTAGCTATTGGAAAATTACTCTACCCCGCCTTATTTCTGTACTAGAAATTCGGTGCTCTGCGTTTCGGTGGCGAACAGCGTCGAATGTTTCGGCACTGGGTCATCCTCATTAGCATGTAACATGCTTCGGAATGCACGATTAATTGAAGTCACCAATCAGGAATACCAGGATTCGATACGCGTGGCCAATACTCCTTAGGCATCTTTATGATGAAAATTAAATGGGCTCTGGTGATCCTGTAACACAGGGTTTAGCTTTTCTCAGGCACCAGTCTCCACAAGTCTTGGACGAACTAGTACTACGTTACAATATAAATTAGATTGCTTACCCTAAATTTAAGCACTTATTATCCTACTTTATGAAGAACACATAAAAAATTATTAGTATTTATGGATGGTCTGTGTCATAACAGTGGGAAGACGCATTAAGCCGGTGGTATCGGTTGCATTATCAGACTTTAACACTCACCAATCTGCGTTAGGCTCGCGTGGTGGGCCATGCCATCGCGTGATAGCCCTTGCATTTCATTCTAATTTATGCATCCATATGGAAGGACTGTGCCCCCGAAGTGGGAAAGCAAGGTTAGCCTTCTGGCCCGGCTACATGCAGACAAATCAGGATTGGACGAAGGAAGAAGAAAGGCCGTGGATATAGACACTATCTAAGCCAGGGGCTCTCAACCATTTCCCCTATCTGCCTCACCCAACGTTTTGCAAAAATACTATGCCCCCTAGTGGCAGAATATGAGCAACACCCCTTGAATAATTCTACGCCGCCCAAGTGGGGCGCGTCCTCCCGGTTGGGAATCCCTGATCTAAGCCCATTGGTCTTTGCTGCATTTACAGTCGTTAACCCTCACCAATCTGCAATGGGTCCGCGTCGTGGGTCTTGGCCCATTTTCCTCAGGGCTTCCGCTGCGTTCAGCGCAACACACGTACTTGCCGGGAAATGTATATATATATATTGTGTATGAGTAAGCTCTGTCTATATAGCTCACTCATACACAACAAGCATCTGGAGCTCTATTTTTGAATCGCTCGTATGACTTACAAGCGACTTAAGTCAAGCGTCGCACGCCTGTTTCACTCCACTGCTAGGAGTGGGTGACGGCACTCGTTTCGGTCGAGTGATTAAAAAATACGGAAATTGGTTTGTCGAACGAAAATCAGTAAAAGCTAAGCGCTTGACGCGCGACGAGTGAATCGAAAATAGAGCGTTCATCTGAAAACCAGCAATCTATATCGAAACGCGTGCGTGTCACGCTTAACGCAGCGGCATTATGCATCCTGAGAGGGCAGAATGTCCCCACATTTAAATACCTGATGATAACATTATTTGCTGTTGTAATACCCACATGCCAACATCGTTAGACAAAGCAGCATTATTAGAAAATGAACATTCTATAACGTCTTACCTATTACCTGAGAAAAAGTTTATTATCAGCAATTCCCTCACTATCTTATTAAGTTAACCTTTTTCCTGCACAGCTCCTGCGATGTCTCCATTCCAGTTCCACAATGCGATCACATTCCTGGAAACTTTCACATTCCATTGCCGCAAAGCAATTGAGTTCAAACTCGTTATTAGAACGTAGAACTGGTACGGCTGGCTAACTCAGAGTTCAATTTAACTTCTTTTAGTGGAAACCCCGTATGTAGGACTTTGATAATGTCATTAGATACTTCTTAATGTTTTCAGAAGTTTGTTTATTTTTTATTTAAATTGTCTGTCGTCTTTTTCTGCGAATTGTTGGAGAATCGAATTTGTAACTGTCTTGTCCATTCGTCGCTTGTGTTTAGAAATTGAGAATAGGATTTATTTTAGGTCTTGAATTTGTTTACGAAAATTATTCATCATCAAGACGTTTGTAATTTAAGCATTAGAATTTTATTATTTACTTAAAGTAAAATCCTACTCAATATTATAAATGTGAAAGTAAGTTATTTTGTTTGTTTGTTACAGAGATAATATATAGCCTGGATTAAAACAAAGGATACATTTTGTCCCGATATTCCCACGTGAACAGGAACCAGGTGATATCGCGGGCGATCGCTAGTCTGATTTAAAACAATTCACATTTCCATATCTATATTATGTCTTATTTATCATGTATCATCGTAATTAGTGTTGATGTTTGTGTACTTCAAAACCTTTTCCAACACAATTTGCGAATACAAAACGATATCTCAACATTCAGATAATTTAGCATAAAAGCAATCCCACCACGGCACACTAAGCTAACATTGCGGCATTCGTTACCCAGTACCTACCAGAGAACCAACAGAGGGTAACGCAGAAAAATGGGAAACAGAAACCCATTCTTGTTACATTTTTATACCAAACTATTTATGCTTGAAATTGACACAAAATGCTGTTTCAGCACGATGGCACAGTGGCTTAAAGCATTCGACCGATTTCTGCCGATTCTGGTGGTATACAACGGCTACGCTATTGTCATTATGTCTTTAATACAGCCTCTAAAAAGCACCATATGGTGAGTAAACCACGTTGTTTTTACTAGCCTAAAGCTTGTACCAACGTACGAGTATGTCAACATCCTACTAATGTTATATGCGAAAGTATGTAAGTTTGTTTGTTCCTCTATCACGCAAAAACTACTGAACGAATTTGGATGAAATTTGGTATGCAGGGACTTCAAGTAGTGGACTAACACATAGGCTACTTTTTAACCCGATATTCCCACGGGAGCGGAAACCATGCGGGTTAAACCGCGGGCAGCCACTTGTTCTTATATATATTTTTAATCAAATTAATTTGATAGAAAAATAACTGTATTTCGTTTTTTTTTTCATTCACAAGTATTCGTCTAAGTCTCAACTTATAAGTCGCGATATACTGCACTTTTAAAGTAAATTCGTCAAATCGAAACGTCATTTTAAAGTTAAATTTTACAAAACAGACTCAAGTTTATCCAATCTACTTAGAACCTTAATCCAATGTAATACAATTCAAAGCCAATTGGTCAAATCTTTTAGCTATCTAAATTCTGTACTACTGCTAATCGAACATGAGTTTCTGCCTTCGTTTTTCAGTAATCGAGTGGGAGTGTTGTTTTCGGAACCACTCACCCGCACAACTAATTACAACAAGGTTAGTTTTTGTTTCAATGCCGGCGGTTTGGAAAGGGAATTCCTTAAAGTCCAGCCAAAAAGGGAAAGCCTGGAATGAAAGCTAGAAATTATCAGGAGTATTTTCGGGTAGACTTGACTTTTTACAAAAATAATGTTTTATCTGAATTTGTCAACACTCATGCTTTATAAGCTATTAGTTCGTTATTTGCTATCAGGACACCGATGTCCAGAGAACACTGGATTATCTATTATGTATTTGTGTCTCATAGCCCGGGGCCTATAGGTTAAATATTAAGTTGGATGGACATATATTCGTGTAAAAAGTTTTGTGCCTTGTATTCTGTTTTTTTTTTATTATTACGTCTTATATTTTAAATAACGTGTTATCAGAATTTAAAGTCACTATTTCTGAGTCCTCTCACACAAATTCGCTTAAAATTGCGTTGCCGAAATTTTTTATAGTCAGTGTCAGTTAAATTTTGTTACCAACATTCTACTGCGATGTTCGTTTAAAAGTAAATGGAAAACTTATTCGAGGATGTAATTAATTGGCAGTTGTACAGTTTTTGTTTAAGCAGTGATGCAATTAGGACAACTACGTACAGCTGACGCGAATCTGTGAGAAAACTTTAATTTTCTTAATGGACTCTGCGTGTGAAGCTGTGGGTCATTTGTGTTTACGAGCTCTGAACGAAAGGCGAAGTATTTATTCTAATCGTTTGTAAGGATTTACATAGTATCTACGAGTATACTAATACAACGTTATATTGTGTTTTACACAATACACCGCCTCTGTGGTCTAGTGGTCCAACCACCGGTATCAGACCCAGGGGTCCCGGGTTCGATTCCCAGCGGGGGTACATATTGTATTCGGTTTGGTTGGTAGTAGGACTTGTTGTAAGTCCGCCTGGCTAGCTACCACCATCTTATCTTAGTCTGACGCCATAACACCAATGTTTTTAACATTGTTGTGTTCCGGCAGTTAAAGATAAGATAGCCAGTTTCTCAGTGATTGGGGATTCCGGGAGAGGTTCCCTACCATCTTCAGCCTTATCAATACTTAACATCAAGTATGATGAAGGCTAAGAGTCTCCCCATATTTCATAAAGAAAAAAAAACGTTATCATCGTTATGACTGAAATCGTAAAAAAACATATTTTAGCAGAAATCAAATAAAATTATGTATAAAACAGCCGTTTTTAAGCAATAATGAAAAAAAACAGACTTAACAATATGTTGATTGTTTTATATAAATTTTAAATAGTAGTTTTGTTATGTAATTTAAATTAACCGTTCTTTTAAAAATAGGCCAATATTATAATAGTTTCAATTTGAGTCCTCTCACACAGATTCGCTCAAAATTGCGTTGCCTAAATGCTTTACTGTCAGTGTCAATTAAATTTTGTTACCAAACATTCTACTGCGGTGTTCGTTTCAAAGTAAGTGGAAAAGTTATTCGAGGGTGTTGTAAACTAATTAATTGGCAGTTGTACAGTTTCTATTTAAGCAGTAATGTAATTAGGGAAACTACGTACAGCCAACTCGAATCTGCAAGGAAACTTTAATTTTCTTAATGGAATCTGCGTGTGAAGATGGTGTGGACTGTTGACCATTCCTGTTAACGAGCTCTGAACGAAAGGCGGAGGATTTATTCTAATATTTTGTACGGTTTTACAAAGTATCTACGAGTATACTAATACAAGAATAATAATAATAATAGTATACTAATATAATAATAATAATAAAACAATATAAAAAAACATATTTTAGCAGAACTCAAATAAAAATATGTATAAAACAGCTGTTTTTCTTCATGATTTCAGGATCCGCAATAGGAATTATGAAAAAAACAGACTCAATAATCTGTTGATTTATATATATATAAATTTTTAATAGTAGTTTTGTTATGTAATTAATTTAAATTAACCGTTCTTTAAAAATAGGCTAATATTAAAGTAGTTTCAATTTGAGTTTCTAAATGGAGTCTGCGTGTGAAGATGGTGTGGACTGTGGACCATTCGTGTTTACGAGCTCTGAACGAAAGGCGGAGGATTTATTCTAATACTATGTACGGTTTTACTTCACATCTATATTTATCTTATAAAACGTTATTTCACGTTTAGAATTCATCGTTACGTACAAGTTTTTGTATGAGATATAATGATATGCAACCCTTAAATCGCGAAAAAGCAGATGTTTCTTTCAAAGTTTTATTTGAGTTCTGCTAAACATTAGCACAATTAAATGATCTTTGCAAAAAAATTTTATTATTTTTATGTATAAAGTCGCAAAGTGAGTATGTTTGTATGGAAATAACGGGGTGGCCGGTTTGACGTGCCCCTGAGTGTATTGTATTCGGTTTGGTTGGGTGTAGAACTTGCTGTAATTGCGCGTGGCTACCTTCCACCATTTTATCTAAGTCTGATAGATTTTTGTGTTCCGGCAATTAGAGATACCCGTAAGATAGCCAGTTCCTCTATGGTTACGGATTCCGGAAGAGGCACGCTTCCACCCAGGGGCGTGCATTGGTTTTCCAGCGTAGTAGGCACTGTAGATCTAACTAGTAACTTTGCAATTATCCTATCCTGCTACCGAATATTATAAGTTTGCAAGTTTGTAAGGATATTTGGATGGATGAATGTTTGTTACTCTTTCACTCAAAAACTACTGAACTGATTAAGATGAAACTAAGCAGCAATGTAGCTTATACATCAGAAAAATACATTGTATGCAAATGTTTATAATTATCCTGCTATTTCCACGGTAAGGGCTCATTCAGACGAACTGCATGTTGTTAACGGCAGAGGCTACTTCAGCCGTCGCTACCTGTCGACGGCAGCCGTCAATGCGTCGGCGGCAGCAGTCAATACGTCGACGGCTGCCGCCGACAGGTGGCGACATATATATGATTTTTACGTAACTTTAACCGTTTACACTCCGTCCGCAACGGAAGCTCCCAAAAGAAATATTTTTCCCCGTTTTTGCAACGTTTTACATTAATGCTCTGCTCTAATTATTCGTAGCGTGATATTAAATATCTTATTATATTCCGAGAGAAATGGACTATCCAGCACAAAAATAATTTTTCAATTCGAACTAGTAGTTCCGGAGATTAGCATGCTCAAACAATCAAACTTGTCAGCATTTTAATATTCCTACTAAATATTACGAACCTCCGCTCTCGGTTTCACTCGCCGCATGGTTGCCGTTAGGGTTCTTACAGACGAATTGCAAGTTGTGAACGGCAGAGGCTACTTCAGCCGCCGCTACCTGTCGACGGCAGCCGTCAACGCGTCGGCGGCAGCAGTCAATACGTCGACGGCTGCCGCCGACAGGTGGCCACAGCTGCAGTTGTGGCGTGTTTCGTCCGCCATTTTGTCAGTCGACGACAAATAGACCAAGAGTGCGCAAGCGTCGCGTGTCCACAAATTGAACTCCGGAGACGAAATTGATGTCGAATTGTTAATTATGGTTGTAAAAACAAGGATTTGTCTTTGGAATTATAAGCTACAAGACTACAGTAACAAGACAATAAAAAAACTGAACGTATCTTTCTTTTTCGTTGTTGTCGGCGACGGCGGAGTAAAAGCAATAACAGTACTTCTTCATCGGACGCCATTTTGCAACTAGCTCCTGTACAGGCCGGTCACGACTGCTAGGCTAGTACGCGGCACTCCAACTGCAAGCGTTGTCTCCTGTCAACGGCAGCCGTCGCCACTTGTCGACGGCAGCCGTCGACGTATTGACTGATGCCGCCGACGCGTTGACGGCTGCCGTCGACTAGTGGCGACGGCTGAAGTAGCCTCTGCCGTTCACAACTTGCAGTTTGTCTGTAAGAACCCTTAGGGTTCTTACAGACGAACTGCGGAACGGTTCTAAGTGGGTGAGTGTTGAATAGAAGTTTAAAACCACAATAAAATAACTTTAACACTTATTATATATATATTTAGGTTTTGAATGAGGTAGGCACTGCCTATATGGAATGCACGCCCCTGATTCCACCTTCAGCATTATTCAGGTATAATGAAAACTAAGCGTCTTCTCATTGCTTATAAAATGTTATATTATCGTTCCGTAAATATGAATAAATGAAACGAAAGCATAGTACAACCATTTCGTCAGTTCAAACAGACAAAGTAAATATAAAATTTTCTAGCGAGAGAAAATGACAGTGCATCGAGAAATAAATTGACCATCAGTTCGCTTTCACACGAGAAATGCACAACCATTAGATGCTATTGTTATCTACTTTCTACGAATCAGGTTCGATATTATCCAGCTTTTACTTGATACTTGGAAACGTCTAAGAAATGGATAAACACAGGCGAAGTATTCGATCACCTTTTCAATAGTTTTTGATCAAATATAGAGCTGGGATTGTAAAAATTGAACGGGAATTGTGCCCGAAATACAATATTTAAAGAGAGATAAAGAAATATATTTATTTACACAAAAGACTTTATAAAACCTTAGTACTCGTAAAACTAAAATCATAATGTGAAATTATATGATTTAAGATTAATTTTATTTTTTTGGACATTTATTTTGTTCCAGACAACAAACACCTAAAAATTTAACTACACAATAAAGCAGCTTAATATAATTTAGGATACATTTAATTTAATTGGAAAACTTAATTTGTTCTTAATTCGAACTTAAGATTTTTTTTTGCTTTAAAATAGTTCGCAGAAAACAACAATCCAGAATTTTAATTACGAGTATAATGAAATGCCTGTTTCGTCTTAAATTATTAAAACATTTGTAAAGAAAAATCTATCAAATCTGAGGGATTGACCTTATTGACCTAACAACATAGGCTTTAGAAATTAAAAGGAAGTAACTAGACTTTCGTCGTGTCGTCATACGTATAAGTCTCTGTAGCTCCTTTGGGCTTTGGTATAGCGTTTTTACATCATTTCTGGAACATGTACTAGTTGCAATTGCTTAAAGCAACAAATAAACAAAGATATCACCAAAATTATGAAGATGTCATATTTTTAGATGATCTTAGGGTATTTATAAGTCAAATTGGTGTTCAATAACAATTTAACCCATTTATATTATAAGCTTTAAAGTTTGATTTTTTCACGGTCACGGTCAAGTCACGGTCACGGAATCACTGAATTTTATCTGTGCTAACAAAATATTCAACTTATCCTAAAATATATAAAAAATCCGTTTTTTTATTTATCAGCAAGTGCTTTTCTCAAAAGAATGCAGGGAAATATAACATACTTTTTATATTATACATTTAATAATTACTAAACAAAAATGAAATTCATTGCAGGAGCGTCTTTTTGAATTTGGAATATTACAGCGCTCCAGTAATGTTGTATGAAATTGCTGGAGTTGTTAAATACTCTTTGTAATATTCCAAATTCAAAAAACGCTCCTGCAATGGATTTGATTTTCTTTGTCCGTAAATTCGATACTTCGCGTGTTCTTTTTCGAAATTAATGACAACATTTCCATGCATGTTTGAGAAAAACTATTTAAATAACTTTTAGCCTTATATAATTATATTAAAGTCATTTTTCCACGCTACAAATGGGAAATGGGTAATGTTACATTAATATGGCTAGGCGGGTTAAGCCGTTGATTCCGGCTGGATTAGAAGTCGCTAATCCACCAATCGCGAGAAAGATCCATGGCTTGGGGGCCTACCGCCATCTCTTAGCGTAGTATTGTTTCAATCTTACCAAGCTATTTCGTACTACGAATTTCTTAAAGTAAGCTTGTATTTGGATGGAAATTTTATGGTCTTTGCTCAATCATCGCCTCCAAAGTGTAGTTTGTTAAAATGTGTCAACTTAAAAAAAACAAAACGCAAACAAAACGTTCTAATGAGGTTCTAATGATGCAACCCCTTATTTTCTAAAACTGACGATTTTGTGATTTTTCGGAGAAGGTGATTGTTACTATAATTAATGCGTTTTTGTACGAAACATACTGATTTACAAGCACATATAGTAGGACATAGAATTTTAATTTTAATCATATTTACGTACAATGTCTTATCGCAATCACTACCTACGTCACATTAGCATATTGTCGGGACTTTTTAATTAGAAACCGAGGGTTTTGTCAGGATTTTTTAAGTATACCATGGTATCCCTAGGCTCCCTATAAACTAGCTTTTTATTACACAACTGATACATCTTGGTAGTGTGGTAATTATTAATGGGATCTAGGAGAAATCAAGGGAACTCTCTAAATATCAGGCGAAATAGCGGTCAAGCAATACAAATTTAAATATATAGGCAAACCAAAAATCGATATTGTTGTTTTCTTTAATAACTCGTGCAATTGATTCCGAAAATCACCATTTGATGAAGTGGAACGGATAATAAAGACCACACATCACACATGATCATCGGAACTACCAAAATACTACGTATCTGTCGGGTGAGGCGATACGATTCGTCACGTCTCGTAAGCCATTTTAATGTCCCCACTGCTGAGGCACTGGCCTTCCTTATGGATGAATAAGGAGAATTGGCCATAACCCACCACGCGGGCCCAATGCGGTTTGTGGGTTTTAACGACTGCAAATGCAGCCGGGTCCAACGCCTTCCGAAGCACGGAAAGTTCGTGATGGTAAATTTTTGGTCACCCATCCCGTAACCGACCATTGCGAAAATTGCTTAACCTCAACAACCGCAGGCCGAGTGCATGAACAATTGCGCCACCGAGCTCCTCTCTACGATAACTTCAAATAATATGCCCTAAGCAATTTATTTTCCTCTTATAAAACACAAATATAAATACAAAGTGGTTTGACTCTTTGCAGCATTGATGCGGTCAGCAATTTTGAAAAAAGAACAAAATGGCGGACCGGGACGATGTCTCACGATAATACCTAATGCGGACTGGGACAAGGCCAATCTCCATATAAAAAAGTTCGAACCCCCTTAAAAATTGACTTTCAAAAAATATAAAATAGCAATCATCAATATAAAAATAAAATCCCGTACTAAAAAACCGTCTTTAGAATATACTTTTTGGACTCAGTCCCATACCATTCCAGTCAAGTCATCGATAGTGCATTCTACATTGCACTTCTACATGTTTAGTTTTTTATTTCCTGGCTAGATTTTGATGAACGTTTTAGGGATTATTGTGTTCCGGCAGTTAGAGAGAGAGAGAGAAAGAGATAAGGTAGCCAGTTCCTCAGTGATTGAGGATTCCGGGAGAGGTTAGCTTCCATCTTCAGCCTCATCAATACTTAATATCAGGTATGAAGAGCGCTATGAGTCTACCCGCTGTTCATTAAAAAAAAACCTAAAACATGCTACTATTGGTTCTCGTCTATTGAGCTAAGCATTCACTTCTTTAGTACTAAATACAGTTTAAGCCGAGATCACAGTGCGATAGATACTCATCTCGGTACAATTTCACGGAACGGTAACTGTCAAAGGGTTCATTCCCTAACTGGTAGTCAAGTCAACACCAGACGCGTCACTTTAACTGGGGGTAAACTCTGCTGACATTTAGTCTTAATCGTATCTCAATCGTGTTTCCATTGTTTTTACACTGTGGTAACAAAACTCTGTAAAGTGGTATCAGAGGTTTCGCCTTTCAACCTTTCGCTCGCAATGAACTGTGTCACTCGTCTGAACACAAAAATGAAACAATCATTCTGAATGAATTCACTAATTAACCGATCCAACAGTGTTGGATATTGGCATCCGCATCTTTCATTTGCACTCCGAATGAATAAAAAATGAAAGTCTGAACACAAAAGAGAATGTTCACTCGGATGCGGTCATTTGTCTCTAGTCCTGACAAGTTACATTATTTCCAAGACGCATGTCTGAACATTCATCTGACTTCTGTTTTGACAACATGTCGAATAATGTTGTCAGAACAGAAGTCAGATGAATGTTCTTTTTTTGTCATTCAAACTCAACCGCGTGAACGTGGAATGAGAGAAAAATGAAGCAATTACTGGAGTGAATATTCACCGTCTGAGATAACACCTTAAGAGCCCTACAATAAATTGAAACACGATTGAAATACGATTATGACTAAACGTCATCTGAATTAACCTCCTGGATTCTGCTTTACACGCTTCTTGCTTGCTGCCTACATTGAGAGATGAGTGAAATATTATGATGAAAAAAATCTCGCGATTCACGACTAAAATGAAAAAAGTGAAGGAAAAATGAGGATAGAAAGGGGCACGTGAAATTGCTGATTTTGAATCGCAAGGTCGCACTTTATTTTAGGTGAAGGATTTTAAGTCATGTCTGTTGGATTTAGCATATGATAGGTTAGGAATTTTTAATATTTCTAACTGCCGGAAAACAAAAATGCTGAAAACATTGTTATTATAACGTGAGACTTAGATAAGATGGTGGTAGCTAGCCGGACGGACTTACAAAAAGTCCTACCACCAACCAAACCAAATACAATATGTACCTCTGTATGTAATATGTAGGAATCGAACCCGGTACGTCTGGGTCTGATACCGTCGGTTGTTACCACCACTTGACTCCTATCGCTTAGACGGGACTCGAACCCGCAACCTAGGGGTATCCGGTATACTGCTCTTGACCATACCATTGGTTCAGTTTCAGCTTTGTCCTGTCATTAATGTCACATTTTCATACTGTATGACAGCCACAACAGCGACGAAACTGAAATGAATCTCCGTTATAATCAGGGCCCGTAGACAAACCCCCATATTCTAAGTCGTTCCTCCAAAACTTTTTACACTCCACTCAACCTCGTCGTGGGTAAAAATGGTAGTGTGCGCTAGGCCTAACACGGAGTGGCTACGTACTCTTTGGCACCTCCAGGTCCTTACGGAGTTATGACTTAGAATACCGATTTCGAGGAGTATTTTGAGGAGGTTTTCAATGAGGTTTCGTTAAGTCAAGGACGAGTCAGTTTTGGAGGAACGACTAAAGAATATGGGTGAAAGTAACATCGTTATGTAGCGAAATGATAAGTCGATTCGTTATTGTCTATATTCGCCAATTAGCTTGCGGTAAGACCACGTGATTTAGCACGGCTTAAATTATGCCAATCCGAAAATCCCATACATTTAATTCTTTTCGAACTTCGTTATCGTTTGAATTGTTACTTTGGCCTTCCTCTCTTCTTCCTATATGAAAGCGACATTTTTTATTTGCCTAAGCTTTTTTTAAATTAGTTCACCCTTTTTTTGTAAATTCGCCTGATCCACTTTATCTTCCAAGACATTATTGGGAATTCCAACAGAACCAAATGTCTGTAAATTATCTTTAAAATGTTATACCTATTAAAAATATTTTCTCGCAAAAATACAATCCCAAAAAATGAGATTTTTTTAGGTAGTGAAAATATATTTTCATTTACAGAAAAAGTAACACAAAATGAATCTATCAAACTCTGGACAAACCATTCATTGATATTTTTTGCTGCGAATAGAAAATAAATTGCTAAAAACGCACTGATAAATAAAAACACGATTATGTTTTATAATTAGATGGCAAGGCGAAATTTTATATTTCTTTCAATATAAAGCTATTTCTATTATTAGTACTTATTGGAAATTCTGCGAGTTATATAACAAACAAAACAGTCACTCATAATAAATATGTATCCATTGAGTTATAAAAGTACCGTCTACGACATGTCAAGAAATACAGAAATATTCAACGCACTTCATCATCAGCCTTTAATGTCCCCTCGGCTGGAACAGTTTTTCCTTTGGATGGATAAGAAGAATTTGCCATGGATGGATGGATAAGAAGATTCAACGCGGAGCTGACAGGCTAATTGGCGACAAAGAACTGTTGAAGAGCAATTTTTACACCCTAGCTCACCGCCGCAAAATTGTCTGTATGTGTGTCTTTTGCAGACTATACATTGTCTTGGTCTGGGTGTTTAATATGTATAATAAGTATGTATTTACAAAAACAAAGTATATAATTATGTTTATCCGTTATCTAGTATCCATAACACAAGTTCTTCATGAAACTTAACGTGGGCTAGATAATTGGTGTGTTGTATGCAATTATTTTTTTATTTATTTATATATTTGGGAGTGTATTCAGGAGCTGCCTGAGCTTATACCGCTATCCGCCTTCTTCCATCAGATGTCAGACAGCCACAAAAGCGACGAAACTGAAACTGATCCGAGATTCCGTTGGATAAACAACACTCGGGATTTATTCTTATTTAAAGAATTGTGAAATAAAAATAAATAAATAAAAAAACTGACCTCAAAAATCTAAAAGTAAAAAATATGCCATTTGTAGTCGGTGTCACCCAAGGCATCGATGCTGCATTCATTGAATTCTACATTGCATTTTTTACTTATTTTTGATAGTTTTAATTTTTTTTTATGAAAAAAAGTTAACTTTAATGCTATATTTCACTGGCTTCAAGTGTTATTTTCACAGCAAAAGGCAGTTCTTTTAATTTGTTAATTGGTTTTGTGCAAGACAGAAAGACGTATGAAATTACTCACATCAGAAGTGTCTTGGGTCTAAATACATTTTAGAGTATCGCCGCTATAGAGGATTATTATTTTAACCATTTTGGATCGTTAATGATTCTTTTTGTTTACTTCACTGTTTAAATAAAGGTAGAATTAAAGTAAAATGTCAGTCTGAATGAAATGACATTTGGTAATATTAATTGAACCTTTGTTTATCGTTAAAAAGTACTTGATCCTAAGACACTGAGATGTTTATACTTTATTTACATACAAGCGGGCGCTCGCGGTTTCACCCACGTGGTTCCCGTTCCCGTAGGAATATCGGGATAAAAAGTATCCCATGTTCAAAACCATGCTATCTATACTACCTGTGTACCAAATTTCATCCAAATCCGTTCAGTAGTTTTGGAGCCTATTCATTGCGAACAAAAAAACCTATCAAATCTTTCCACTTTGTAATACACTCTCGATCAATGAAAAAGTTCCAGTGACATAGCACCAAATTACTCATAAACGGGAAAGGCTAGCTTAATGACGCCGTCTGCAATATTGAAGTACATTTAACAGCGAATCAGAATATTACCAACTAAAAAGATTTTATATTGATGAAACATATAGTTGCCTCTTTCTTCTTGTTGACAACTCACAATAAGTAAGTTTCTTGTGCTCAGTGATCACAAACGTCTGGCATCATATAAATTATTCCTTATTCACTCGTGTTACAGTTTATTTTCCGAGACATGTCGAAATCCGTGAATGAAATGCGCAGAGGCGGAACAAGTAAATGTATTTCATATCAACTCATAAGATATAAGATTTGAGTTGGCGGAACGCGAAATTGCAACTGAAGAACGATTTCAAGCATATTGGTTTGTATGAGGAGCTGCGATTGTAGCGGCTAAGCTACTTTCGCAATGGTCGGTCACGGGATGGGTGACAAAAATATTTTTCTTCAAGGTCCGTGCTTTGCAAGGTCGTAAAGCCGGAAATCGTAAAGGCTGGTTGTAAGTTGGTCGCGGACTGAATATGACGCGGGCCGAGAGGCGCTCGCAAGCTCCGTTATGTAGAAATATTTAAAAAAGAGGGTATACAAAATAAAACCTTAACCAATTACACCACTACCTAACTGTTTTTTAAAAATTATGTTGAAGTGAACGCGTCGCTTACACTAGTGTCGCAGCAAAAATTACTATTTATTAATCAATAGCTCGTACCTGTAGGCCTAGCATGAACGGCTTTTATCGACTCGATAACTCGATAACGTGCCGCTGTCCCGCTCACATCTTAGCGGAGTAAGCAAGACAGCATGATGCGCTATATCATATCGCGTGATATAGCGGTGTTCATGCTAGGGGGGCTGAAATCACTCGAACTCGTATTATCGATAGCACTATCAATAGTATCGATACTGTCAATACTGAAATACATCATACCTAATACTATCGAATATTAGTACCTAAGCTATCGACCCTATCGTTAGACTATCGATTTGTAGGAAAGTGATCATTAACACTTATCACCCGCATCAGGCCCTCACCGCGTGGTGGGCCATTGTCCTTTATAAGCATCGTTACTGTCTCAACAGTTGGCCTTTTAAGTTAGTCGTTGATGATAATTATTCAAAATATATATTACGTCAACCAAGTAAAACCTAAATTAACAAGAAGCAAGGTTATGTTGCTTATTTGTACACTTTGCTTACAAACCATGTCCTCTTTTTACGCTTATTGTAGAATAATCCAATCTTGTGCCAAAAAGAGCTTTACAGTTTTCGTCATAAGAGTTGAATTTGAATAAATGTCTTCAAAATCTAGTTTGCAACAAGCGAAGACGCCGAATGCGCCAAATCCCTTTTTGATTCTTTTTAATGAAGAAACCGATTTCCGCTATAAAACCAAACCATTTTGTTGGCGGCAGAATTTTAAACAACGTTCTTTGTTAGGTAATAAAGTAATTTAGGTCTAAGTATTTAGTAATATTAAATCTTTTTCAAAGGACCTTACCTGTACTTAAATCTTATGACTACGATAATCCTAACTAATATTAAAAATGCGTAAGTCTGTTTGTTTGTCCTGCGTTCACGCCCTAACTAAGGAACTAATCTTGATTTTTGATACAGAGTTAGTTGAAAGGATGGAAAGTACCATAGGCTACTTTTTATCCCGACATTCCCACGGGAACTGAAACTACGCTGGTGAAACCGCAGTCGGAAGCTAGTAAAATATAATTTCAAAATTAAAAAAGAAAGAATTCGGAAATCTGAAACAAAAATCTTCGAAAAACTCGTTTAAATGTCTCGTGTATCGCGATCCCATACCGGCCGGCGGTATCACAACGATGAAATATTTATTGAAATATAACAACTTTTACGGATATCAAACGCGCTATATTTCCTCGAACTAAGTTGTAATTGTCCGTATTTTTAGGTTTTTTTAGGGGTTTTTTGATTTTCCCGACGTTTCGGCACCTTTACAGCTGCCGTGGTCACGGGATGACGGGATGTCATAAAAATACGGACAATTACAACTTAGTTCGTGGAAATATAGCGCGTTTGATATCCGTAAAAGTTGTTTTATTTCAATGAACAGTGCGCGCCAAAACATAAGATGTACGTAGATGAAATATTTAATTGAGTTTCATTTGACTAGAAGTGGCGTTAGTGGAAGTTCAAAGTATGTTTTTTTATTTATTTCTACATTGTGCAACTTGTGCCCCATGGTAATGAAGACATTTGAGGCTGCTCACAGACAATTGTAAACCATGGTTAGGCTTATGGTGCATAAGTCTTATAGCTGTCACAAGTGAACCAGCTACACAGTACATTATTATCACGAAATTTAGTAAGGTAACTTACACATGGCTAAAAAATACACAGAGTCGCCAGATGTTTCTCATATGTGGGCGAAAAGGTTCGATTTTGTACGTTAAAAATATAAAGATATTTATTTACTCCATTAAGCATGAGTAATAATTTACTTCAGACATATTTACTGTATTTCCTAAACTTCTAGGAATTAAAATAGAATTTTTAAAAACTAGTTGGACTATGTTTGAGATTGAGTTTGTCTAGTCAAAATATGTTTTTTTTTTGTTAACGACGCGGACGGGGAGATTCTTGGCCTTCATCATAACTGATGTTAAGTATTGATAAGGCTGAAGATGGAAGTGAGCCTCCCCCGGAATCCTCAACCACTGAGGAACTGGCTATCTTATCTCTAACTGCCGGAAAACAATGCTGAAACAATTTTTTGTTTCAAATCCTATACACGCCACACTGCAAGGAAGATATTATGCACCTCGAGAAAATGAACATAGAATGCAGAATAGAACAGAAAAAGTATAATAATAAATCAATAAAAATCTTTCAACAATTATCTTGCATGGGCCAGACATGATGTCGACTTGATTCAACTGCAGGACTTTAGATTCACGGTATCAGATACAAATGTTAAAAATCAATACATTCCTATCGTCGTCGTCGTATCAGCCACATAACACCCACTGCTGGGTATAGGCCTCCCCCAATAAGGGGGGATTTGCCATAATCGCCACGCAAGGCAGGCGTGTTGGTGATCGCAGTATGCCCAAGTTCGTAGGAGACGCTGCTGCCCGTCTCCTGAAGGCTGAGTCCCTTAGTCGTCTTAATTTTACTGCACCCACGGGATGAGAGGGGGTAGTGCTATTCAAAGCCGACACTACACAGCTACATACCTATAGTATATTATTATTTCATTCCTATAGTTAAACATAATATTAAAATAACAGCCATAAAAATACGTAACAACGTAATAAGACTTATAAAAAAAGTAAGTATCTACTTTATTTTTTATTTGATACGATGCAGCTCTTATTCCTCGTGGATTCCGAGGGTGCTTTTGATATGTTGAAATGTATATTATAATTAACCCATTGGTAAACATTTAATCGCTAACGATTCTTGGTGTTAAATGTATTAAATGTTAGCCATCTCCGTTATCAGTTTTAGATTACAACGTAGGTACTAGATGATATAATCGGATTTCTTAATTTTTAGGGTTCCGAACCAAAATTGTAAAAAGGAACCTTTATGGTGCGACGCAGTCTGTCTGTCTGTCACAGCTGCATATATCAAGAACTACTACTATCAACTTAAAATTTGGAATAGTTTTAGACGACGTTTGCCCAACTATTTTGCAAATAGAGAAATAAAATAATATTTTTTTTGCAACAGGGACTGAATGGGTGTCTTAAAAATTCAAAGTGGGGCTACTAAGAGCGCTGCTTGCACATTTTAAAAAAAACCTTATTTTTAGGTTTATAAGTTTATAACTCAGTTTTTGACTTTTGATGAAAATTTTAAAAAAATATGTATTTTTTACTGTTTCTCCGCCCACCAATCCGCATTAAGTCCGCGTGGTGGGTCACGGTCCGTTTTCGAGTTTTAGCGAGATAAACGCACAGTCATTTCTTTTATAAATATTCGAGTATTTATAAATAAATTATGATGTTCTTGTCACCGAGTATTGCGATAATAGCTTAAACGCTCCAATGGAGTAAATAAAACCGCTTTAATAAGATACTGTTGTAGCTATTATTTACTATGCTACAGACAAGTGAGCTTAAGTAGTTATTAATACCGTGCCTGAGTTAAAGCATGAGATACGACGACAAACTTGCCAAATGTAAGTTTCGACGCGTTTCGGGTTTCTACTTCACTTCCTTGTAACTGTATTATCATTAGTACAAGATTATTAGATCTTCGAGAAAAGAACATCTTGTTTCATAAATGCTAATAGGTGGGACTTTTTACGTTTTAGAAATGTGTTATCCTTAACTTAGACATATTCAATAAGCAAATGAAGAAAAAATATATATCCTGAAGTTTCTGTACGAAACATAATAGCTATTTAAATAAAACTACTAGAGAAGACTGAAACAAAAGAAAAAAAAATCCATTGATGTATAAAAATCTCTTTTTGTAATATACTTATTAAGAAAGTTTAAAACAAAACATTACAATGACTAAACCCCCGTTCCTATAGCTTACGAACGGATTGTTTTGGATGCTGAAAGTTAAATTTTGACATAATGGCAAAATATAACTGTCCGTAACTATAATAATCCGTTAGTAAGCTATAGAAAAAAAAATATAGTGGTCAGTAATTATCATATAAAATAAGTTTAAATTTTTCTTTATCAAATACCACTTAGCAAGATGTAAGTATCGTTTTTCAGCCAAAAGTACTTACTAGATTTCATAAAAAAAACGCTATAATTTATAAAGTATTTTTAGTCAAGATATTTTTTATCCCATCAATCAGGCTTGAGTTTTATCTTAGAATATTACGTTGCATTACTTGAAGCAATTCAACAAGGAGATCGTGTATTTAATAAGATCTTTCGCAACTATAATCGGGTCATTGTCCTAAATGTTCTTGAATATATTGCCAGTTTAAAATAATATGGGACCTTCGTTACGCACGACGAAATTAAAGCATCTTTAACTGAAGGAATGTTAAATTATGTTAAAGGATGTTAAATTGTGTTATAGGAATATGTTATATTATATGGAAATGGACGGGCGGATCCTTGTTTTCTTAGCATTGCAAACTTGCAACACTGATATAACTAAATGTAAAATTGTTTTGTAAGAAAACATAGCATGTGCCGTGTTGGGTGAAGTTGATAAACAATGGTTTGAATGACGACCTGTTTGGCGCAGGGGTACTAACCCCGCCTTCTGCGGCATAGGTCCCGGGTTCGATCCCCGGACAAGAAAAATATTTGTGTGCATGAACATGTCTATTTGTCTTGGTCTGGGTGTTTAATTATGTTTAGTTAGTTTTTTTTTTACAAAAAAAAAGTATATAAGTACGTTTATCCGTTATCTAGTATCCATAACACAAGTTCTTTATAAAAAGATAATTGGTGTGATTGTATGCGAATATTTATTTATTATTATTTATAATAGTATAAATGGCTTTGACTTTTTTCATTTAAAATAAATAAATTGAAAGTTGATAAGGTTTCGCAAGAACACAAGAAGATTAAAGGAAGAAGAAGAGATATTAGAAAGGACATTTTACGTAATTCAAAGTCACCTCGAAAATAGCGATTCTGTCATGTCAACTTGAAGAAATTTAAAACCTTTTAAAGGCAAATGTATGGACCAATGATATTATATTGTTCTTGAAGCGGATATATCATATATGCTCTCATTGTATCTCTTATCTCATTGTCATATGCTAAAATTGGGATACCCTATACGCGGTCCGATTAAATTTGATATTTTTATTACAATGCAATGATATTATGTATGATAAATTTTAAATAGAAAAATATTGGCAAAAGTCAACTCGGTCACAAGTGAATTCTCAGATGGGACTCAAGTCTCGGTAGCTCAGTGGTTAGAGCATTGGAACGGATTTCCAAAGGTCGTGGGTTCGACTCCCATCTGATTGCATCCCATCCCATCCCATCTTGTATGCAGTCTTCGTCACAGATTTCAACGCAAATTACTATGAAGCTAACATATCTATTAAAACACATCATTAGTATTCACTCTTCTGAGTTAAGTGCAGATAATCCGCTTTCACTTTTCCACCGAAAACGCAGTGTCTTATATCTGTCACACTGCCTCTTTAACTGCAAGTACCTCTGGAAGAATCTTACATTTCATCCTACTAACACTTCAATAAATAGCTTAACTTGAATCTTTTACAAGAGGGAACATTCCAGTTACTCTCAAGTACTGCAGAACACACAACTAGGAGGAGCGACACCCTCTTAAAATTCCTTTTAACTCCCGACTAAGTTTCACGGAGGGAAGTAAAACAAAAGACGATCCTGGAATTAATGGATACGGTAACAATAAACATAGATTGTTTTCTCCTTCCACTAATGACTGGGTAAACTACATGATGGCGAGCGAGTAATAATTTTAATATACTTTCGAAACAGGTAAATCTTGATCTCTTTAACAGTAGCGAGGCGTCGATTAGGCGTATTGTAAGCCGCTTATTTTTTGGTGATAGCTGCTAAATACAGTGTGTCACTTGGATATGAGTCATGTTTTTAAGTTATGTGTACGTGTATATTCAATAGTTAGGCTAGGCTAGCTTTAATTTTTTACTGTATCTTATTTGTGAAGACCTGTAAACGGCTTTATGTTTATATTTAAGTTTGTTAATGTATTAGGTTAAGCAGTTGGTCTTACAATAAATAAATAAATGTAATGTTTCTATCGAATGCAAGGATATTTCTCTCATTGATGATGCGACGGTGGCCAACACCGTAGACAGTCGAATATACTGATAAAATCCGACGTGTCCTCATAGGCCTCTGTAGCATAATTGGTTAGAGCATTGGGCCGGATTCCCAAGGATGCGGGTTCGAATCCCGTCAGGGCGACATGAGACAAGTAGCTTTTTTCTAGTATATTTTCTTTTTTAATATTTATCACATAAACTACATGACTACGAATAACGTTATTCTAAATTCACATTAAGTATTATGAATTTATTTATACAGACAATTATGTTTGCGCGAATTCGATTGATAGATCAATTTAAACTTGACTAGTGGTCGCCCGCGGTTTCACCTGCTTGGTTCCCGTCCCCATGAGTATATCGGGATAAAAAATAGCCTATATTTTAATCTAGGCTATCTTCTATCTATGTGGCAAATTTCATCCAAATCAGTTTTTAGTTGTTGTGTGAAAGAGTAACAAAAGTCCAAACATCTGAACAACCAAACATCCTCACATAAGTCTCGACAGCTCAGTGGTTAGAGCATTTTCGCAAGGGCGTGGGTTCGAATCCCATCTGAGAAGGCCAGTGCCCCAGCATAGCATGAGGACATTAAAATGGCTCATGGTGACGATGATTTGTATTTATTGCCTCTGAATGCCTCTATATTCGTAAGTTTTAGATTTTATTTCTTGGTGATGATTAAGTTGAAGTCAAGGTATAATTTTTATACCAAAATCACAGAATTATGATGATACTGAATCCTTTTCATGACTTAGACAATATCCTATCCTACTAATATTATAAATGCGATAGTTTGTGAGGTTAATTTTGAATAGAAAAATATTGGAAAAAATTCAACTCGGCCACAAGTGAATTCTCACTGAGTTACCGAGACCTAAGCCTCGGTAAGTCAGTGGTAAGAGCATAAGACCGGATTTCCAAAGGTCGTGGGTTCGAGTCCCATCTGAGAATTCACTTGTGGTCGAGTTGATTTTTTCAATATTTTTCTATTTAAAATTTATCATAAATATAAAAATAGCATTGAAAAATACTGAAATTCAAAAATCATAAGAAATGAATTAAATTTTTACACCGATAAGTTAACTATTTAATTTTACCAAATATCATAAATATATTAAAAATAAAACTCATCTATAAATTGCACACTCTAGTTTTTATAAATCCGGCTAAATACCCCGCGACTTGATTAAAATAAATTTAGTTAATAAACAAACTGAGGACAAAACGCGAAATCAGATATTTAATTTACGATCATGTTGGTGCCAATACTGAATTAGTGCTGTCTAGAATATTTCTTGCACGGACGGTGAAACTCAAACTTATTTTGAAGTATAAAAAAAATTAAGATTAGTTCAAAATGACAAATAGTGAGCCAGAGTGGGGTCAAATGGGTCAACTTGGGCAACAATGGTTTCGTCGCCTAAGGTCTATAAATAACTAACAATATCTTCGTAATAATTTTGTTCCTTTAATAAACCGGGGCATTTACCGAGCGGCACCGGCGCGGTAGGGATTGTATAAATAACACAACACTTTTAAATAAAAATAAAATAAAAAGTATAAATATTTATTGTAATAATGCGCTTTTGAATTCTCAATATCTGCCTGCCTACCTATTCAAAACTCAAACTTATCATACGAACAAGGTTTTTTGTCGTGATTGACAATTAAACAAAAATTAAACTAGAGAGAAAATAAAAAAAAATATTGAACATTTAGGATTTTTAAAGATTGCATTTTCAATGGTATCTTTTATGATAGAAAAAGAAAAGGAAAAATGTTAAGTCTCAGGCGTGACAAGAATAGATAATAATATAAAATAAATGAACAGTTATTATAAAAAAGTGGATCCCAAATTAACTCATACTCGCCTGAGTATTTCACATTATGATTGCCTTATTAGGAAAGATGGTCCAGTTCGTACAAATTGTCCGAAAATTACCACCCATTATGAACACAGCATAAAAGAGAATTAACTAAAATACGTGCTAAATATTTTGTATAATGATTCCAGTTCTAAACCGCTTTTCAGAATTTAGAGATAAGATACATAGAATGAAACACAATGGGAGATAGTCATTTCTCTGCTTTATGTTAAAAATATATCAAAGGTTTTGAATTTTGATCTTATTCTGTCGAAATAATAATGGATCAGAGAATGGCACTACTTTTTAAGAAATAACATTTATAGCTTTAGATTTTTACATCTATGGTTTTTGCATAAGTACTTTAATATGATTGTGTCACCATTTCCGAAGTACCGGATTTCATCCCTCTCTCTATGTATGTACATAGTTCCGTCCAAATCCAAATGTAGAATTCGTTTTCTGTTTTGTCTCAGACCTAGGTGTGTATACACAATGATTTTAACATTGTCTGTTAAATATCATTCTATACAAAGACGACCTGACCTTTAAGAAATAATATTTATTGTCCCTTAAATCCATCGTGTTTGTGTTATCGTTGTTTCCAAAATTTATGTTTATTAAGCTCCCCAAATAGTTGAGTATCATTCCAAACGATATGCAAACTTAAACGCGGTAAGTCTCGGGATAATATAAAGCTTCAGATAATCCTTCTCTGCAGACACCTGTGGCTTTTATTCGGTGCTGTATTGTTCCAGATTTTCTTGTGACGATTTTATGAGCCTTAGCCATTTTACTTGCCACCTTAGTGTTTATACGATGGGTATTTTCTTCGGCCATTTTAGGAATATATACACTTGTATTATTCCATAATAATTTTATTTCAGTGACAACTAAAGGTGTTCAAGCAATGTTGGAATAAGGTTTAGAATTTTGGCGGCAACGTGCCTTCCCCAACAACTCGGGAACTTAGTGGACTGTATTTGATGAGAAATTGAGAGATTCAATAATAAAGATACTTTCGGTTTTGTATTGTCTTTCCGGTAACAATTTTACCTTATAAAGCTTACCTTGGCTCGGTTCCTGTGATCGAATAACACCGTTGCCGGCGCCGTGGATGCAGGTAGCTAATATTGTTGAAACACCAAAGTTATTGTCATTAGAGTCTAAGCACCCTTCACAACAACCCACATAAAACACAACATTCACTTTAATTGAAAATTGCACTGTGATTACTTAAAATTAATTATTAAAATATAGTTATCGGAGCGTCCATGTTCTTGTAAAATTCTTCGTAAGTGACCGGTGTTGCTAGTGCTTGACGTCACACATCATTTTCGGATGCGTTCCGTTCCGCCGGCAGTTCAGGCAGTGTTTTATAAAATAAACTTAATACAGTAAAGACAGATACTTAACAAACAATCACCTTTAGTTGTCACTGAAATATAATTATTTTCAGAAATAAAATTATATGCTCAGTGTGAAGTTAAAAATACGTGTTGAATTGAGTACCTCCCTCCTTTTTTGTTGAAGTCGGTAAAAATATAATTTATATTTCTTGTCTTCTTTTGTCGAAAAGTGAACCATAGGGAGAATTATAAACAAAATAAAATGTATACATCTGATAAAATTCGACTACCGCTACTCCACACATATTCTACGATATATTTAGCAATATAATTTAAGAATCATAGTTACCAACGTAGGTGCTACGTAAAAGTGCTAAAATAGTACCACTATCATGGCCACCACATAGAACAGCATGAACTAAAACTCTACGTTCAGGAACACTTGTGCAAGCTATTCTGCCTCAGGTGTCAATGCAGCTTCCACCCAATTAGTGTTAAACAGTCTGCGACAACGCTTAGATTAGGCAACGTACTTATTTGCATTCCAAGTAGCTGGTGTTAATAAAGGCAAGGAATATAAATTTCCTTGTTCTGAATTAGAATTTCCTGGAAATATTTCATGGTGAGAAATGGAACAAGAGAATGACAGTTCTGGTTTTTATGTCTTCACCTTTTCATTTCGCAAGGAACACAGTGATGATCAAAAATTTAGTTACGGTTTGACTCCCATTTCTCCAACCTTAATCAAGACAAGAACGATGTAAAGTCGGGTCAAGATTATGTTGGTGTGACTACAGAACGGGTTAAATTATGCATTGGGTTCAAATCTCGTCAGGGCGACATGAGACAAGTTGCTTTTTTCTAGTATATTTTCTTGTTTAATATAATATGTCTGCTTGCCAGTGCAGCCCCCGTTGCATGACCTCTGAAACACGATATATATCGCGTGATAAAGCGTTTTATCAACAATCGACTATCAAAATCCATTGTCTTTTGACAAGTAAACGCGATAAATCGCTATATCATATCGCGTTTAATGGTCACGCTAAGAGGGCTAGGGTCTGCAATTCCATTGAAAACAGAACAACACGTTTTACAACATTTTTATTTACCAAACTTCACACTTAACATTTGCCTGAGCATATAATTTTATTTCTAAAAATAATTCTATTTACTTGCATACAAATGCAAAGCAAGCATGCAAGCAAGCAACGGTATATATATATGAACCCCTTTTTTTGTCCTAATGGCCTTTGGCACACTTATTGTAGGCCTAAATTTTTTTTAAACAATTGTTAAATGACCTTAATTAGTTTAGCCTATTTTCACTTCTAATTAAATTTTTTTCCGCCACATTTTTGCTTCTCAAATTCACCATTAGGCTTAACCATTCATAATCCCTACTGTTTGCAAGTACTAAATTACGATTCCCTCAACAACGTTACGTCAAACCATTTCCTTATATCGAATTGATTAATTAATTGATTCATTCATTTGCCGAGTATGCAAGCAAGCAGGCGTGCAAGCAGGCATGCAAGGAAGCATGCAAGGAGGTATGCAAGGAGGCATGCAAGGAGGCATGCAAGCAGGCATGCAAGCAGGCATGCAAGCCGGCCTGCAAGCAAACATACAAACAGGCAAGCAAAGCATGCAAGCAGGCATGCAAGCAGGGATGCAAGCAGGCATGCAAGCAGGCATGCAAGGATGTGTGGATGGCATGGGTCGGTTTTTAGGCGATTCGTTTCTGACTATAATAGTATTCAAAACTATAATAGGGGTAACAGTACGTACGCATAGTAATGGTTATGTCAATAAATGTGATTAAGTATATGCAAATAAATTTTAGGACTCCAAATTTTAGTGGTTATAATAAATAGGGATTTTAACGTTTAGGCCAAACTATAACAGTGCGAAAAAATCTATTATGCTAAACAATAATTGTGCTTAAGAATTTTAGGCCAAAGAAGTAAGGCGAGATGAAATAAGGACTAATAATTTTAGGCAAATCGAAAGGCACCCACCAAGCAAGCAAGCAAGCATGCATGCAAAGCAAGCATGCAAGCATGCAAGCATGCAAAGCGAGCATGCAAAGCTAGCATGCAAGCGTGCAAAGGAAGCATGTAAAGCGAGCATGCAAGCGTGCAAAGGAAGCATGCTAGCAAGCATGCAAGCAAGCAAGCATGCAATCATTCAAATGGGAAATACACCTCTCCTCTCCGGCGCTGCGGGAAGAGCAGCCCCTTCGCCCTTGCCACAGAATACTTAATAGTACAACCTTGCGTACACAGAGACTGCGATTTGCTACGGCGGGCGGGGGCTGCTCTCTCTCCGTGCCTACGGGCTCTAAATTGCACTCTAGTATTGGGCATACAAGTACCACGGCAGGTCGGATTCGGGACCTAATTCCCTACTAAATAGTATAAACTCTTCATTGTTGATGTTTACAGACGATATACATCAGGGGCGTGTATTCCATATAGGCAATTAGGCAGTGCCGACCTCATTCAAAACCTAAATAAATATACAATTATTAGTGTTAAAGTTATTTAATTTTAGTTAAAACTTCTTTTCAACACTCATCCACTAAGATTTTCCTTACGCTAAATACTGAATAGGTGGTGGTCACGACATGAGGAACACGACGCAAGGAGGAAATACTGAATACGAACCGGTAGGCAGTCTCCAAATTGCCTACTCGAAGCAAGCAGCGTTTCTTAAGAAGACAACTTATTTAGAAAAAGTATTGCTCTAGTATAAACCGCCCACGGCAAGAAGGGCGCTATTTGTACGTGTAACGTTCTTGCTTAAAGGTCCGGAATATATCAGTATAAAGTAAGCAAGCCTACCTGCCGAATGAATTTGGTCGCGAATTATTTTGTTGAATTATTTCAAAACAATGATATTTCCTAAGATATTCATTAAAATTTAATGATATAAAAAGGACAATTTTGTTGAAAATTAAATACTTGTGATGATTAACGTTATATAACGTTATATAAGATTTAATATCATGTTTATGAAAACAGCTTCTCAAATGATACATAAATAATAAACAAATTTTATTATCCTAAAAATGGTTATAGTGAGTTTACCTTAAACATAGAATGCTGTCGCGGACTTTTTTTTAGAACTTTTGATGGGGAATAATTTCGTCATACATGATTTTTACGTAACTTTAACCGTTTACCTTACGCAACGGAAGCTCCCAAAAGTAATATTTTTCCCCGTTTTTGCAACATTTTACATTAATGCTCTGCTCCTAATAATCGTAGCGTGATATTAAATACCTTATAACCTTCCTAGATAAATGGACTATCCAAAACAAAAATATTTTTTCAATTCGAACTAGTAGTTCCGGATATTAGCGTGCTCAAACAATCTAACTCTTCAGCAATATTTCTACTAAATATTACAAATTTAATAATTTATGACTAGCGGCGGCTCACGGTTTCATTCACCCGCCGCGTGGTTCCCGTTACCGTGGGAATATCGGGATAATTTGCAGCCTATGTGAGCTGATGTATAAGCTACATTGCTGTAAAGTTTCATCGTAGTTTTTGCGTGAAAGAGTAACAAACATTCATCCATCCAAATATCCTTACAAACTTTCGAACTTAAAATATTAGGTAGCAGGATAGGATAACTGCAAAGTTACTAGTTAGATCTACAGTACCTACCACGTTGGAAAACCAATGCACGCCCCTGATATACATGTAGATAAGGATAACTCCATTATGCATTTCGTATTTTATGATAAATTACCTTTAGACGTATAAAAATTTTGCCTTATTAAAATTATGTTAACTGAAATTGGAATAAGTAAGAGTTAAGCTGATAATAACGCTGTTAACTGCTTATCATAATTTATGCGAAAAGACTTTATGCCAAAACTGTTATGCCAAACGACATTGTAACTAAAAACATGCGACCGAAAGAGCACCCGATAACAATTGCTATTTTGCAATTATTATTTCGATATTCAAGGTTAAGCACCTCTTGAAGGTTTCTTCAAACTTTGAATTTGAAAAAAGGTTAAAATGTCATAAAAAATTGCTTAAACCTTATCTGTTAAATAAACGTTGGTCAAAATACCTACTATTTGCTTTGTCTATCGTCTGAAACGGCCAACCTCAAAAGGTGAAAATAACTAAGAAAATCGGCTGAATTTATACCGAACCGCATAATGAATAACATTTATGAGTTTCAATTTGCTGAACCTATCTATCTATCTATCCACTAAAACTATTAATGTGAAAATTATGATGTTTGTTACTCTGTTTGTTATCACGAAATACGACTGAATTAGCTCTGGACGCATCTTATAGCACAATTTGTAGTTTTTATCCCGGTCAAATGTGGTTTTTTTAGGGTTCCGTGCCGAAAAGGTAAAAACGGGACCCTATTACTAAGACTTCACTGTCTGTCTGTCACCAGACTGTATCTCATGATAGCGATAGCTAGACAGTTGAAATTTTCACAGATGATGTATTTCTGTTGCGGCTATAACAATCAATACTAAAAATAGAATCAAATAAATATTTAAGTACCCACAATAGGCGTAGTTTTATGCCGAGAAAAGATGCTAAAAATTAAAAGTAATTGTGTATAGTGTCTAATGTTGTATAGATAATGGTACGGAACCCTTCGTGCGCGAGTTTGACTCGCACTTGGCTGGTTTTTTTTATGAACGGGGAGAGGCTTAGCCTTCATCACACGCTAAAAGCTGAAGGTGGAAGCGCGCCTCTCCCGGAATCCACAAAAACTGAGGAATAGGTATTTTATCTCTTACTTCCGGAACACAACAAGGCTGAAAACATTGTTGTTATGGCGTCATGCTTAGACAGATGGTGGTAGCTAGCCAAGGATTTACTACAAGTCCTACCATTCGGAAGAGTCCGCACATACGAAGTTACAGGCAGATGCTTGTTCACAATCTGGTCTAGAGGTATATCTTTGACTTTAATATAAGGTATTAAAGGAGTTCTGAAATGTTTCGAAATAGACATTGTCTCTGTGACTTAATCTAGAATGGCATGATGCTACCACAAATACAATATCTGCTTAATGTAGCCTAGAATGAACTGCTTTGTATGTAAATTCTGTTTGGGACATTTAGCAACCGCAGCCTTGTGGACATAGTCTTGTCATAATATACTGTATTTTAGGGCTAAGAGTTCTCTTTATAGCACATGGATCTCGATTTATTCCTATTTGCTGCTACTGGATTCAAAGCCGGATTCACAAACTGTCGATTAGATAATCGTGGTTTATAACATAGTTCCGCCCCTTTAAACTTCAAAATGAGCGCTAGTAGAAAACGACATTAAAGTTTAGATGCACGATGTAGTTTTGATTTATTTGTATGTTATAACTTTTTAATTTCGCTATTTTTCTAGTATATTTTCTTGTTTAATATTTTTTTGTATGTGGTTCACGGTATTTTTTCAGCCTTTAAGCTACAAGCTTGGACGAATTAATAATTCGTCCAAGGCTACAAGTCATAAATACTAGTATCTTTAAAGTACATAACTATCAAGAGTAGCATTTTACCAGAATACTTAGTCACTTTTACATTTCCTATTCTAATATATTACAGTTCTTTTTACTTTTGGCATGTGACGAACCGAAAAAAATCGTGAAAGACATGTTTTTACTGTAAAATTTCACAACCAGGATCAGATAGTTACCCTTTCGGAAGAGTTGAAAGCTTCTGTGAATTTAAAGCTAAGCTCCTTGGACTTTTAGTTAAAAACTTCTACACGTGATCTGCAACCAAAACGCAAAATGTTTTAAGGATAAAACTAAAACCGAAATGTTGTTCTTTCGCAAGCTGATTATCCGAAACAAGTGACAGATCGTGGTTCCTGAAATATTTCGATATCATCACACTGATTAAGTATTATGTAATTAATTCAGTCTCTTGTTGCTATGGAAACATTCCATAGTGATTAAATACTCTTTGAATATTACTATAGAAACTAGCGCCACACCCAACCAACATCAAATAGCTGTAAAAGAGCTGATAAATAGATTTTTTGGTTGTTTATCTGGCTAGGGTTGCTGTCTAAAGTACTGGTTGCGCTTGTGCAGCTTTTTTAAGTGCAAAAGAGGACCATACTATATAGCTATTTGTTCCATCGAAGAGATGGTTATACGCATTATAATAGCTGGTTAAATAGCTGTAATAAGTCTGTTTAATAGGAGATTAGTAATCTATTACTCTACTTTTTTAATTTTACATCTTTTATTTAGGTTTTAGTATTATATTCTACCAATATTTGTTTTATTTAATGTTTAAAGGATTCTTAAAGTTTAAAAAAGCAATACTTTTATTCATTTTACAACATCTCAATTAAATGTCAGTCATTTCCGTATTAACCTTCTGTTGTGTAGTACACTATTTGCCGTTGTAATTAGATAAATAAATAAATAAAATAAAATTTAATGTCTTACAAAAACATAAAGTAAGTATATTTGCCAATGAATGTTTGTTGTCATCTATATTAGTGAAATAAGCCCGTTTACGAAAAAACCGGCCAAGTGCGAGTCGGACTCGCGCACCGAGGGTTCCGTTTAAATTTTTCATAAATATTTTTTTATTAGTATGATGTAACAAAAAATTTACGGTTTTTGCAATTTTTCCTTTATCTGTAGTATAAGACGTGACTTCGTACCAAATTTCAAGAATCTAAGTTCACGGGAAGTTCTCTGTAGGTTTTGATTCCCGTGCGAGTTTCGAGTATCTTTTGATTGCTTTGGCTTAGAAATTTGATTTTTTCACAGCTCCAAGGGACAATAAACCTGAGTATTAGATATAAATTTCAGTTTGATACCTCCACGCGTTCCTGAGAAAAACGGTATTGACAGACGGACGGACGGACGGACAACGAAGTGATCCTATAAGGGTTCCGTTTTTCCCTGTTGAGGTACGGAACCCTAAAAAGTGAATAAATTATTTAAAGGTTGTGTGGAATACACGTAGAAAGTTCTATGGAAAATAATAATAAATATTTTGATTTCTCGTGGGTATTAGTTACATAAATGTGATAAATATTCAACAAGAAAATATACTAGACAAATGCATTTAGTCTCACGTCATCGCCCTGACGGGACATGGGACTAGTTCCTTTTTTCGAGTATATTTTCTTGTTTAATATTTATCACACAGAAAAAGCATTGTAAAATGCAAAATAAAACAGTTATAAATAAAATAACTAGTAGAATAGTTTAAATAGTTTTAAGAGCTGTTTCTTTTTCACTTAATTTACTTAAATATGAAACTTGGCGTTCTATTAGTATTTAGATTAATGGTGCCTAATTATCAGACAGCCTCAATACTTGAAACAGTTCGTTTAAAGTCAAAAGCTGTTCAGAGGTTTCGAATTATTCTATTGATTGTTTGGTTTATGGCTGAAAGAGAGGGTTTAATTAGGTTTTGGCTGCTCAAAGTTCTTTCGGGAGTACATTTTAAGCCTAATGTTCACCAGCATTTTAGGGTTAAATGAAAAGCGGATGTTAGGTATAAATCGGTCTATTTTATGATAAAACCGGTAATGTATCACAAGTTGCAACATATAGTGCGTAAATCGTAGGCTTACAAGAAGCCATTTTGAACGCCTTCTATTAACGTTCTTCTTTCTCTAAATTATAATATAGGATAAGGCTGTTTTAAAGTTTTGATCTAGGGTCTTATAAAAAATGATTTATTAGGATTTTGAAATATACCAATATACCAATAAACAGTTATTATTCTTGCACAATCTATATAGAGTTTGGAGCTTTGAAACGTATTTATGAATTCTCTTTGTACTTTTAAACCTTATTTTAATATACTATAGAGCTACAAGTGTAGGGAAATGAAATAGCTGTATGTTCAGCTTAAATCTGTACTATTGATTTATTTATTACTTATATAAAGCTGATAGCTTGATGAATTAAATTTAATTACTTTATTACTGCTAAAGACTTTGATAAGTCTAATAAATTCTATAGAACAGCTAGAGCATGTTTTGAAACCATTATAAAACCAAACCAAACCAAAATAATTATAAAACAATTAAACTTTAGTCGGTAAGTTTTCCTATTTTTTTTTTCATTAAACTGCTTATGTGTTGTTTGGGGTACGTATCATAATTTCTAAAATTAAAACTTCTAAAATGAAAATAGTAAAATTCAAAATGTCAAAAATTAAAATGTCTAATGGTTAAAATGTTGAACGTTCAAAATGTCTAAAACATTAATGTAGAATGGCCAAAAAGAACCATTTGGTGTTATAACCATTCGACATTTTGATTTTAGACATTTGAGCTTAGATATAATGACTTTTGACATTTTGTTTTTTAATAAACTTGTTAACCACATAGTGAGTAACACATTTATGTTCTTTGCACACCGGTCGTGCTTAACACGGCCGGAGCGTGTCAGTGGCGCCCAACGTGGGGCCCGACAAGTGGGTTGATCGCTAGAAGCGATCATGCTACGCCCCCCCAGCGCTGAAACTATCGCATCATCCATGAGAGTAATCCGCCTTACCTATGTGAAAGCGCTATAACATTTCTCGTGATCTTATTACGAACATTACGGTCCCAATTGTTTATCAGTAATACCTCCTTCCTTCCTCAACTTTATTTTTCCGTGTTATTCCCCGCAAACCCTTGATAGCTTATCGATAAATTAAGTTGTCATGAGTCATCGGTTTTTTGATGCCGATGTCGCCTTATTCGCTAAGTGGTTTATGTTTTACGAAATAACTTTTGGAGTAAGATGGCAGTTTTCTTTTCAAGTAAATTGGGTCGAAACAAAAAAATTAAAAGTTATTGAAGTATAATGTAGAGACAATGTTTTAACCGCCTTTGTGGTCTAGTGGTAACAACCACTTGTATCAGACCCCGAGGTCTCGGGTTCGATTCCCAGTAGGCATAATGGTAGTAGGTATAATGGTGGGCAAAAAATACTGGTAGGTATAATAAAACCAAAACGGAGTATTATAATTAATTCATAAAACTATTAGTTAGGATAACTTAGAATGTATTAGCGGAATGAACTTTTAAAAAATCTTTGCTATTGTGAGGTGAAACAATGTGCGTTGCGCTTGGCAGAAAAGTTTTAGCGTACTTTTGAAACCCTCGCTACGTTCAGTATATCTTTGAATCTCTCGCTATGCTCGTGGTTCAATCCTGGAATCCTTTACTTGCTCAGGTTTCAAAAGAGGTAACACGCCGCGAAATCCAACTTTCCAGCCTTGCATAATAAATAACTATTACCATATTATAAAAACACTAGCGGATCCTCGCGGTTTTACTCGCTTGATGCCCGTTCCCGTGGGAATATCGGGATAAAATATGTCATAAAATATGCCTATGTCACCCGGGAGAAATGTAGCTTTCTAATGGTCTAAGAATTTTCTAAATCGGTCCAGTAGTTCCTGAGATTACCGCGTTCAAACAAACAAACTCTTTAGCTTTATAATATTAATAACTAGCGGATCCTCGCGGTTTCACCCGCATGATGCCAGTTCCCGTGGGAATATCGGGATAAAATATAGCCTATGTCACTCGGGAGAAATGTAGCTTTCTAATGGTCTAAGAACTTTTTAAATCAGTCCAGTAGTTCCTGAGATTAGCGCGTTCAAACAAACAAACTCTTCAGCTTAATAATATTATAAGTATAGATAAATAAAATAAAATATAATAGTATACATATTATAGAATAAGTAGATCTACTAATAAATTCAGTTTAAAAATATAAGTACGTAAGATAATTACTTATCTTACAATTGTTTTATATCGTTCTCTCTATTTACCTCTCTTTTAAAGAAAAATAAGTATTTCTTCTTTTATTTGCGCGCATTTTTCTAAGAAATTGCCTCCACGGTGGGCGTTATTGAGATATATTGGCGAATGTGTCGATATAATATTTGATCTTTGTCACAATATGCTTAACCCGCTAAGCTTTTGTTAGACAATGTTTTTCTATGCTTCTTTGCTTAAATGATCTGTAGCATTTGTAGAAGAAAGATTCATATAGGTTAGTTAATCCCAAAGAAACAATTTTAATGAAATAACTAAAACAAAAGCACTTTAAATTAATACCTAGTATAAGAGCGTATGGAATTTTAATGTACAGTCAACAGCAGATATACGGCTTTACAAAACTGAAAAATTCAAATCTACTTTAAACTTTCAGATGTAATACGTTGAGTTCGCAATTGTCTGTAGAAATTTGACACTTTGTACAATTTGCCGTAGTTGCAGTTTTTTTAAGATATTTTAATGTATACATTAAGCTTCATTGCCTTTTTTTATATACACGGTAATGCCAAATACTCAATAAACTAAAAGTCGGAATTTTTATTCGGTAGACAAATTTGATCGGTGCCAATGACATTTTGTAAAAATAATGCTGGCTTTTTTCATACGTGATGGAGATCCGTAGGAGAACTAAAGTAATCGACATAATTAGCTCGAAGGATTGCTCAGCTGAGAGAAGGTTTAAGCCGTTGTTAACCCTTCCGATGCAGGGATGAGCTTGAGATAGTAACATTTTGGTCACGCATCTCATGCCCGACCATTGCGAAAGTTGATTAACCACTACAATCGCAGACCAAACGCGCTAACCACTGCGCCACCGTGGTCCTTACCATTTTATATTATGACATTAAAATTAAGTGCCTTTTTTAACCATGGGTAAGAGGTCCCTTTTACCCCTTAAAACATAACTTTAGTTAATGATCTGTCCGCTCCAGATTTTGCGGTTAGGAGTTATTATTTTAATTCTCACTCATTACAAAAGATGAGATGGTTTAAATCAAATGACAGTTTTTTTTGTGTATGTTACAAGACAAAATGGGGTTAGAAAGAGTACTTTTGTAATGTAAATTAGTAGCAATAACAATTAGTCTGTACTTCCAATGTGATTATAAGTTAGGTGGAACACAAAACTAAAAGTATCTTTTACTACTTTTACTATAAGAGAGATGGTAAACGTTTGGGATGAGTAGTAGTTATCGAAACCTTATTTCCCTAGCCTGATGGAAATTAGGTTTTGTCCCATTACCTGTATCAACAACGCTAAAAAGACCCGTTCTTAACCTTAATAAAGTTAAATTATAAGACATAAGTACTTATAACGGGGGCGGCTTGATATGGAATTAAAACTATGTTTAACTCTATACTGTTTTTATATTCAGTAATTATACAAGTATTTTTTACAATATTGTATAATTTATTTGACAAGGCGACCACTCATGTCTACGCACGACGGGCCTCCCTTTCTTAATTTTATTATAAACGAAACCAGCCAGCAACGCCGGTGTAGCGGCCTCCTTGTAGTGCGGAGACATATACGATCTCCACAGTACCTATGACTGGCCTAAATCAAACTGAAGTAACCCATTTAAACTTTCCAATTTACTATATGAGAACCTTAGCAGCTAAGTAATGACAACACGGTACATAAATTAAGCCAGCCAGCGTGGAAAGAGGTGGGAATACGTAAATAATTCCAATTCCCCATCTTGTCAGGCTCAAGTACTTGGTGGTTTTATAAATGGCGTCTCACAATAAGCTTATAATAGGCTTTCTTCTTCGGTCCCATTATGTACAGAACTGAACATTTCGAAATTGGAGGACTTTTAGACGAGACATGTTTTACAAATGAAGACAACACAAATAGCATGCAATCATAATTTTATCTAAATTTATGACTATATGAAAAAAATGCTGTCAGACGGACACTGTTATGCCACCTTAACTTCCGAGATAACAAGGTGCCGATAGCTCATATTGCATAAAAATCACCTCTTTGATTCCAACTTTCCTCTGTGTCTGAATACGAAAGTATGGCAGTGAAACGTGGTCGCTAACTATGGGACTCATAAAAAGGCCAAGGTCGCCCAGCGTGCAATGGAAAACTAATGCTGGCGTTTTTCCTACGTGATGGAGATCCTTAGGAGAACTAAAGTAATCGACATAATTAGCTCTCTGAGGCACTTTACGATTGCTCAGCTGAGATGGCAATGGGTGCTATTAGCCAATAGCGAGAAGAACCGATGGCCGTTGTGGCGGAAAGTTTCTGGAATGCTGATCGCGCAACGGACGACGCTCCGTGGTCTCCGCCAAGGTGGACCAATCAACGATCTAGTGAAGATCGCAGGAAGCCATTGAATGCGCAGGGGGCATACCCCCATTTTTAGGAAACTATCATGTCGTAAGAACGTTTTGTTTTCCTTTTGTTTCAATAGTGTTTAAATTCATACCGCGAACAACATAAAGTTTTTTTTTACATTCCTACCCAATGACACAACCATTGAGATATATCTATGGAGATGAAATAGTACAAAAAAGAACGTGCCTACCTGCACTTGATGGTACTTTGTAATGACGGACTTGACTAGGCAGCTCCTGAACATTCGCAAAAAAATTATCGACATCCAAATTGTCATGATATATTTGAATCATGAAAGTTTCTCTAAACAACTATCTCAGATCCATACCTACATCTTTATTCATTGAAGTTGTCATATTTTGACACACTTCACACAAAACCTCCGTCAAAAAAATATTTTGCTTTATGAGGTTCGCGGTACGAAGTGACATAAAAAAATAATGCTCCGATAATGTTTGACAGAAAACAATATTGCGCTAAGAGATGGCGGTAGGCCAGCTGCAGGCCTACCGCCATCTTTTAGAAACCGTCATGTCGTAAGAACGTTTTGTTTTCCTTTTGTTTCAATACTGTTTAAATTGCAAACTTGACTTTATTTGACCTAAAACGTCATAGTAGGTTTGATTGATAAAAATCTTGTTTGAGTGAATGATTGAGCGATGACGCCACAAAACTTTCGTCAAAAGACAATCTTGTTTTAAGAGGTTCGCGGTACGATATGACATATAACAACATTGCGCCGATACAAACTGACATTAAACAATATTGCGTTAAGAGATGGCGGTAGGCCCCCTGGACTAATCGTCGTGGAGATCCTTGGCCTCCCCCAAGGATCTCCACGACGATCAGTCCTGCGTCCTATACCCCGCAGTGGGTGTCATGTGGCTGAGATGATGATTGTAATAAATTACCTTTTTGACTGCATCAATCATTTAATCGTTCTGCATCAGACATTTCATTGATAAAATAAGTATTTAATGTTATCTTGAAGTTACATTATTACTTAGTTTCATGTATGTACTACTAACAGATGTCATTAAGTATTTACTTTTGTTCCTAAGACATTCATGTGAATAGTCTTTCTCAGTGGTAAGTAATTCTTATCTTAACATAGTTTGGGTTCCTACCTTGTAAAAAAATAAAAGAATAAGATAAACTTTAAAACTCCAAGCTGATTCTTTTGTTCTCTCTCAAAGCGGTTGAATGCTGTGTGTGTCATTTGTAAGTATTTAATAGTGAACAATCAAATATTTAAGACATATGTATCACATGCTGATATCCCTGCAGACAAGCGGACCAAATTTAAATCTAACCAAATGTTTATTTGGCAAACTAAGTGTGGCAAAGGAGTTACAATAGTAAAGTGCAACTTAGTGCCTAATAAGTGATATAGCTGGATTTTGACAGTACAGTATTATCACCTACGGGTAAGTACTAACCTGAATTAAAAGATATATTATAATGCTTTGATTATGTGGGGCAATAAAAAAATATTTACAGTTATACATTAAGATACTTACTCATTTACAGAAAAAAAAAAATGTTGGGTATGATTTCAATGACCTACCTACACTAAAAATTATTTGAGGTTGGTTCATAGTTATGGAAGTTGGTGGTAGTGTATTCAAGACTATCTGACAGTAATTGCATTTTAATTCCAGATTGTGTGTGTGGTAAGTTTATTTTAAGTAATCTGTTTTATGTCTGGTATGAATATTAAATAAACAGATAAAATGTTTAACTAATGTTTAAATATAACAAAATAAAAAAGTGTGCACTGTATGTGTTAACATCACATTTGATTACATAAAGTAATTAATGAAAATTATTGTAGTGTTGTTTTGTGTATCTTTTAACTTGGTTAGAGTTTTATATTTATGATTTTTATAAGGAAAATGTAGGTAATTGGAAATGGCACACAATGAGAGGTGATTAAAAATGGAGTAAGGGTATAACCGAGTGATACCTCAGACAGAGATGTGAAAAGAGGGAAAGGAAGACCACTGAAGAGATAGGGGGATAATTGGTAAAAGTTCGATGAAAACAGCCAGTGAGAGAGAAATTGAACTGAAGTAGGCTCAGAGGAGCCCTTTGCTGAAATAAAATAGAAAACAATATAAGTACATACTTATTTTTTAATGATTAACTCTGAAATTAAGGCTATAAATAAATTTAAGTAAATATGTATATGCGTATAAAATATGGAAATGTGAGAAGATTATATTTAATTCACAACATAAAAGTAATAGTATAGGTTATTATTTTATTATTTGTGTTACTGACTTTTCTTACTTAATGGAATGTTATTTAGGCGTAGTGTATGAAATGATAATTATGGCATAATTATGATTTATTTTAATTTTTCATTGCTGGCAGAATGCTAGTGTCCAGGGAGCAGTGGAGTGTTTGTTGTGTCTCATGGTTCGGAGCCTGAGAGGCCAATATTATAACTATTCTCCAGGGTCTTGGGTGAAACTTATAAAGTCCGAAAAAATATGAATGGGCATAGTACAGTCTCTATTCAATTAATAAAAATATTTTTTATTCAGGTAATAGAGTAGAATAACATGCAAAACTTATAGAAACATCAATAAGTTTTTATAGTATTTAATTTTATAATTACACACTTATTACACACAGTTTAATTTTAAAACTGCACTATGAGAGATCTTCATTAAAAGTGGTTGTGGTAGACTAATTGGACTTCCGTTAAATGAAATGTAATGACTCCCATTCAATTGAAAAATGAAAAAATATTTATTTCGTTAACAGAGGGTAGATATCTTAACTATAGTGTTGGGGGCCCTCTGTTAAGTATAGTAATACCTGTAGTAGAGGAGCCCCGCTCCTCCGCATTAGCACGACAGAAACTATCTACTTAGTTTTAATTTTCTAAATGTAAGTGCATTTTAATATAATTTCTCCAAAATGTACTTATTAAATCTTTATGAACAAATAATAGGATGTGGGACTTCCATTAAATTGGATGTACTGGACTTCCTTTAAATTGGATGTGTTGGACTTCCAATAATTTGGATATATTAGACTTCCGTTAAATTGGATGTATTAGACTTCCGTAAAATTGGATGTGGGGCTTCCATTAAATTGGATGTGTTGGACTTCCATTGGACTTTCATTAAATTGGATGCAGTGGACTTCCATTAAAATTGGATGTAGTAGACTTCCATTAAATTGGATGTGTTGGACTTCCATTGGACTTCCGTTAAATTGGATGTAGTGGAATTCCATTAGACTTTCCAATAGACTGTGATCCAAACTATGTTGACACATCATTTACAAAGTGATACAAGTAAGATCTACTCTTCAAAACGAATTGATTAACTTAGACATCAACTTAATTTTAAACTTAATAAAAAAAAACAATTTACTTAATACGTAGTTACACTTATGACAGCGAGCGGTATGGGTGTCTGTTATTATGATAGATTTAGTTGTTCAACTGACTTTATAAAAGTGAAGGGTTTTGGATTAAAAATATCAGTTTGCGTATGCTTGACAGATATCTCGTTGTAAAGCTGACACATTCTTACGAACGGGTTATAAAATGCAGTGTTATTTTTGTATGTTTGCAAGTAAAAAGTTTTGTTAGATTGGATGTGTTGGACTTCTAATAAAATTGATTCGACGGTTGCTCACAAGGCTATTTAGCTCGTTGGTTGGAGCGGTGGGCCGGGTGCCCGATGATCGCGGCTTCTGGTCCCGCCCGAGAGTGTCTTGTGAGCTGAGTCGATTGATTTGATTATTATCGTTGTGGAATAACATTGAAAATGCAAACTACAAAAACCCCAGTGAGCCAGGGAAACTTCGGTAGGATTGCAAATCCTACAGTCCCATAAATGTATATTTGTTTAGGAAAAACATTTATTTAAGCGGGTAAAATACACTTCAGAGAGTTTATCAGCAAAATGTCTACAAATTTAAAAAGCCATTTACGTTATAAACGCCCCGTCTACTATCGTTGCAACCTGTGAATAATGCAAAACTGTATTTTCACTGTTCGGGGTATTTTCATAAAAAAGCACTGCCGACGGTAATGTTACTCGAATATGTATGGCACACTGCACATACTGATGTTTTTTGGAAAACATCAGCAAGTTACGTTGATTTATTAAATGTGCACGGTGGCGCAATCTTAAAACGCGTTAGCTAACAACTTTCACAATGGCCGGTCACGGGATGGGTGACCAAAATAATAAATTTTTAAATTGGGCCCCTACACGTATCAGAAGAAACATCAGCGAGTTAAGTTGATTATTATATGTGGTCAGTGGAGCTGTCGTTAGTGGATTCGGACTGCGATTGCGGCGGTTGTGCAACTTTCACAATGGTCGATCACGGGAATTTTGAAGCTCCTTCGTGCTTTGGAAGGCACGTTACCTTGTTATCCATACCATAGATAATGGGAAAGCCATTGTATTTCAACTCGGAGAACACTTCAAATTGGTTTTGTAATTGAAACTAAGGAATGTCCTATTAAACGAGTACTGACTTACTACTTCTTTTAACTTTGAAATTTATAAAACAGCATAATTTGTTTTTTATTTGCTATAAAGTTTTTTACCAAACAGTTAAATGCTCAAATACACTATCTTACGTTGACACGTTGCGATGCGAGCTCCAAACTGTTACAATGTCTTGAATAATTCTTCTACAGGGCTCACTTCCAACGACTAATGAGACGAGACAGCAATTGCAAGTCAAAAGCAAGTCACGAATTCGCCAGGGGTTAAAAATTGCTTTTAATACCAAGAGACACTCAGCCGTAAATGAGTTTTTAGCTTCCGTATTCAATGTTGGAATCGCTCGTAACGATTCGCCCGCCATCTTGTTTCGCATGAATGGACCGGGAAAATGGCGGTCGCGGTTATCTCGTTATTAGCATAAAATTGCGTTTTTAAACGTTATAGCACTTTGAGCTTCATCGATATATTATGAGATAGAAATCAAACACTTTATTGTTAATGTTTTTTTTGTTAGGAGACAAACCAGTTCTTTCGACTATAAACCCAGCGATATGGGGATGGAAAATTGTTACACCGAGGTGGTGGACGAGTAATTATTACCTGATCAGACAATGTCATATATTTAAGTATCTATTTAAGAATATTAATATATTTTTAGTACAAGCATTGTATTACTGTTATTAAGGTAATAATGACACATCAAAAAAAAATTTGGAATAAACAATTAATCATAGGAACTTTGAAACTTAATGACTAATAAACTTTTCATAATAAAATGAAAACCGACTTCAAAAACACTAAAAAGCAAGAAATAAACCTTTTGGAGTCGGTGCCAGCCAAGGCATTCTACATTGCGGTTCTACTATTTTATATTGTAAAGCATGCTCCAAAAGGTTTATTTTTTGTATATTATGTATTTTATCGTTAACAGCCATTTTAATCTCCTCACTGCGTACTGCGGAACTGGTCTAAAGGAGAATCCAATCGTTGTCGTTGGTTGCTGACAACAATTTACAATATAATTTAGCTTTTTTTAGAAATGTATCTGGATCATTGTAATTTCAAGTGTTTTCATCAGCTCCATAACACAAGTTTCAGAACCTCAGTTTGATGTGATTGTAAGAAGTTTAAAAATCATGTTTATGTAATTTAGATAGCTGACTAAATTCTCCAGAATAGAGACCAAAGTTCATTTTGGCCGCTATCCAATAGTGGCGGTCGTTGCTTCCAAATCACTTAATTTATGTAACGAAACACCGGAAAATTGTCCTCATTTAAATATCCAATGCAATAAAGTTGTGATTTACGTGGAAAAATTCCTAAACCACCTACTTCAATATTATGATTCGTAACGTACACCTTTTATTTAACTACTTATTTGAACTAGGAAATTAAATAACCTTGTTTTGAAAATAAAAAATTAAAAGTATTAGTATACATATTTATCAATTTGTGACAGTAAAATCTTACCTACATCGTATTATTGTCTTTTTAACCGACTTCCAAAAAGGAGGACCTTTTTGGAAGTCGGTTAAAAATTCGGTTGGTATCTGTTCGGTATTCGGTTCAATTCGGTTGGTATGTTTTTTTTTTTTTCTATATGTACACTGATCACGTAATTCTTTTAGTTCAACGCGGAATAGTTACAATTCGGTCCCATAACATTTTTATTCAGCTTGGTCAAGCAGTTTTTAACTACAATACTAAGAACTCACTTCAAAAGGCTAAAACTACTTCTGATGTATTCATCACAATCTAGATTATTCCACAAGAACACTCCCAATATTTTTTTGCTTACAAAACTATTCTTACGTTACACATGACCTCTTTAAATCTTTATCAACTACTGTGCATCACAAACATGTGTTAGGTAAGACAAAAATCCATATACAGACAATAGCTCCTGATTTCTATTCCGAAAAAGGAAAACTTTGTTTCATTCCTGATCAGAACTTATCTTGGCCTTATAGCGTGGTACTAAAGTTCATATTGGCGATACGAGTGTGACGTTTCGTATACTATTTTATGTACTTCATTCGCTGGGGTGTGTGAAACAACAATGTGGAAAATTGGAACATCGCGATCACAAGCGTTATGTTTTGTACAATACGTCAAAGGATTTAGCGAACTCAATTCAATGTTTGGTGCAAGGCATATACTTACTTACCTTTTATGGCATCTGCAGTAGTAGGTAGCCAGCGTGCTTATATTCAAAATCGTTTAAATATATCCGTGTCGGAGCGGTTCCGTACTCTACTAACAATTATTTTTTTTCATACATTTGAAATCATTCACGAACGCGAATCACAAATGGCAAAAAATCAAACTTTGGCGTTTCCTCTCGCTACAATAATTACAGAAATGGTGCCCAAAACGTGGGGAAACCAAAAAAACCTCAAATAAACCGAAAAATTATAGTACCAAATATATATTTCGGGTAAATAAATGGCACTAAATATTCCGCAAAAATTGTTTTATTTCAATTATGAGTGCGCGAAGAAACTTAAGATGTGCTTAAATCAATATCCGAAATGATTGCATATTTATAAAACGTCGCTGCGAGCGCCGGCGGTAGCACAACAATTAATTAGTTAAGTATCTATTGTGTCTCGTTTTCCGATGCCTGACAATTTTATTTTTGTTAAAATAGTTATGATTTGAAAAAAAAAACTAAAATAACGACTGCATATTATTAAGTATGTTGAACAAAAGTTCTATATTCGATTTTGTTTCCATCTTTTCAGTTAGCTTGTCTTTGGATGAAGTGGATTTTTTTAGTTTTTTTTTCTCGGCCATGTAAGGTATGGTTGTGTTAGTAACAGCAATATTTACTTGTATTTCTTTCTACATTGATGGCTTAGTTTTTACTTATCATTACTTAGTTGATGCGACAACAAATCGTTTTGTAGCTTTGTGAATAAGCACGCTGGTTTCTTTAGTGAAATCGATGTCGGTATAAAACTACTTACTTTGGACCTTTCGTCTCTCATACCTTCGCTTGCGCTTACCAAATGGGCACCGATATCATCAGCTTACAGTTTTCGCTCTGTCTTCTTATTGTCATTCATCGCTCAAACGGCTTTGCTTTGTCTCCATTATTCCTCAGCTTTGGGCACCTTTCATAAAATATACCCCTTTGTCGCGGAGTTACACTGACTTTTTCTGATTTTTCCAATTCCTGCACTTGACGACCTGTCTGGCGTAGGGGTACCCGCCTACTACGCAGAGGGTCATGGGTTCGATTCCCAGACAAGGCAAATATTTTCATGCATGAACATGTCTATATGTCTTGGTATGGGTGTTTAATATGTATATTTGGAATGTATTTACAAAAAAAAGTATTTAAGTAGTTCAACCACTATCTAGTATCCAAAACACAGATTTACTAGCTTCTCGTGGCTTGACCCTCGTGGTTCCCGTTCCCGTAGGATAAAAGGATAAAATAATATAAAAAGCTCCGACTTAATTATCTGTCGGGGGCTGCCATTAAAAGAACTATACTTTTGCATTTTTTTATGATTTTGTAATTTTTGCATTTTTCAATGCTATTTTTATACTTATGGTAAATGTTAAATAGAAAAATATTGGAAAAAATTTACTCGGCCACAAGTGAGTTCTCGGTAGCTCAGCGGTTTGAGCATTGGAGCGGATTTCCAAAGGTCGCGGGTTCGATTCCCGTCTGAGAATTCACTTGTGGCCGAGTAAATTTTTTCCAATATTTTTCTATTTAAAATTTACCATAAGTATACTTTTGCAGTTCTATAGTAACGTAAATAATTGGATTTATTTATATTCCTGCTAAAATTTATAATAGTGATGGCAGCCCCGGACGGATAATGAAGTCGGAGGTTTTTATATTATTTTATCCTTTTTTAATTACGTTTTAGCCGTCGTGGGGTTTTTTTATTTATTTCAATTTTGCTTTTTATTTCACACTTTTTAGAGAGCATAGATAGGATTCTGTACATTGTACCACAGAAAACCCATTACTGAAAACCGCATCAAAATCAGACTAGTAGTTTTGGTTTTGCTTAAATAAAAAATATTTACTGCAGCACCCCCTGGTGAGTTGTCACCGTAACACTTATCTAAGAACATTCACCAATCAAACCCTAACCCATTACCGTAAACCGCATCAAAATCGGACTATTAATTTGGGTTTTGCTCAAACAAATATTTACTGCAGCGCCCCCTGGTGAGTTGACACTGTAACACTTATCTAAGTACATTCACCAATCAATCCTGAACCTATCACTGCAAACCGCATCAAAATAGGACTAGTAGTTTTGGAGATAAATGGTAACAATGGTTTGCAAAACAAATGTGTACTGCAGCGCCCCCTGGTGAGTTGTCACCGTAACACCTATTTAAGAATATGCACCAATCAAACCCGAACCCAATACTGCAAACCGCATCAAAATCGGACTATAGTTTTGGAGATAAATGGTAACATAGGTTTGCACAAACAAACAACCTCCCGCCACAAACGCATGTACCGTCGTCGTTGGTAAAAATCAAGTTGTTTGGTTACTTAGTTAAGGCGTTAGCGCGTGAAGAAATTACAATCAAACATACTTTCGCATTTACAATATTACTAGTTAGGATTAGGATTTATTATTGGTGAACACAATTTACAACACTTTCTCTTTGTAATGGCGTGTATTCACATTGCGAGGCTGCTCGCGAGCCGGCGTACACGTTTGAAATCCCAAGTTCTGCTTTTTTATCCAAGTCGTGTATTACACATGCGTCTCCTGAGTTCCCTTTCAGCACCGCCACCCAACAGCAAGGAGAGATATGTTCGCGAGCGGGAATTAAAAAATTGACTCGCCGGTAAGGCTCACTTAGTGGATACACGCCATTACACCGCTGTATCAATTTTGATTTGGATGTACAACTAACAGCGTAACCCATGCTGGACCGAGAGTGAAAGAAAAACAGTAATGTGCCGGCTACTAGCTTCCCAGTACAGATAGTAATATCAGTTTATTACGCTGTGGTAATATCTTATTGACGGACAGGGCATTTTGGAATACTATTTGTAGGTGATAGGCTATGGAGTTACAAAGATCCAAATTGTACCTGTTTCTGGTTTTTGTTACCTATTAAATGGGTGACATGCTCCTTCGAGCCACATTATTGTGGTCCTGCTCTCAATAAATACCTATATGAAATATTTAAATCTGTATGAACTTGTGACTATTGATTTTGTACAGCACCTTAAATCCCATGCTATGGAGTTACAAAGATCCAAATTGTACCTGTTTCCAAAGTGCTCCTTCGAGACACATTATAGTGGTCCTGTTCTCAATAAATTTTTATATATGAAATTTTCAAAACTGAACACATGTACCTATTTAGGTATGTATGTTATTGACATATCAGAGAGTTGTTGCAACATTTCAAATAAATCCATTTATACTTAATGACCAACCTATCGATATTTTAATCAACCAGTCGACATTTTAATCAAACATCATGCTTGATTGATTTCATAACAACCCGTTAAACTATTTACCAATTCTAATTGTCTATTGAATACCTGACTATTAATATTACTATTATTTTCCATACTAAAAGGTCAAATTAGTATTTTGAAGTCAAAACTTCGAGACATTACGATGAAAAATGCCACAGCGTTGCGACATGTCAGGCTATTGATGGAAAACTATTAGATTTGTAGACAAGAACAGAGTTATTTGGCTTCTTGATTTATGCAATAGCAACAATATGTATGAATCGTAACTCAGCTCCTGGAAAATCAACGAAACATGTACGCACAATGGTAGGTACATACAATTAATATTATTTTGTTTTAGTCCTATTTAAAACGTCTTTAATTAAATGAAACTGTCCGCTACTGATTAGTTTTATACTAGAAAAAAAAACACAAATTACCTCTAACTACATAATAATAATATGTAGTTGGAGGTAAGTTGTTTTCTTTTTTGCCCTCTAGTCTAGTCCATATTATGGACTGGATGGATGGAAGGGCACCCTCCTAGCCCTTCGCTATCCGGGTCACTTCAAGATCATCTTGTATTTTAAAGATTTTCTTAAAAATATTGCAATATATAACTATGCATGTTTTATCATAAAGCTGACAACTTTTTGCCAGTCCACAGTTTTATTTTTTATCATATTAAAAACTTGCATTCCAATACGTCATCGATGTTCGATCGCATCTCTATGTCGCCGTCATTGAAGAATGTCAGAAATACTAAGACGTTAATTAATTTCCTACAAGAGCGTTTTCAATGTGGAAATAGGTCAACGACATTTCTCCTCGAAATTCGATTCTCGAAACAAGGCGGGCCAACCAATTTATTTGAAATTCAAATTTTCTATTGGTTTGGTTTTAAAATAAATCCAATTTGAAGTGATATTCATTCTGCAAATTTTATTGGTCTATCTTGCAAAATTATTTTATTTGAAGAGGAAGATTTGTCTCTGATAAATTTGTTTACTCTAAATGATATCATATTTCCATTTAATTAACCGTCCTTTATGCTAACGTTGTCTTTTTCGATCTCTATTGGTACTGAATCGTCAAAGAAATTAGGAAAATTTATATCTTACGATGGAGCAGCTTAATGAGAGTGCTTTAATGAAAATGAAATATTCTTTCATAAATTCCTTTCAGCGTAGTAGACTCTTGGGAACGTTAACGCTCTTTGTTAAGTTTTTATTATATCTCATTTAAGAGTTATCTTGTAAACCTAAATGGTTTTAGTTAAATATTTTATTTTTAATTTTGCAGTTTATTACTTTGGGAAACTTCATCAACAACAAATATTTAAGAATATTTTGCCTTTTATCTTCGTTAGCGAACATTATTTTCTGTACAGGTTTTAATCAATTCAAATATTCATAATTTTATAAAAAAAAAAGAAATGATAACTATATCAGTAAGTATTTTGTTTATTTATTCTCTCTCATGGCGGTACCTGGCCCCAGCGCAGGGTCCTAATAATATAACCTACGTTTTATCAGTGAATAAGCAAACGTAATGTCAGCGTGAATTTTAACCTCTGTGGTCTAGTGGTACAACCACCGGTATCAGACCCAGGGGTCCCGGGTTCGATTCCCAGCGGGGATACATATTGTATTCGGTTTGGTTGGTGGAAGGATTCGGCCTGGTTAGCCACCACCATCTTATCTAAGTCTGACGCCATAACAACAATGTTTTCAGCATTGTTGTGTTCCGGCAGTTACAGATAAGATAGCCAGTTCCTCAGTGATTGAGGATTCCGGGGCTCGCTTCCATCTTCAGCCTTATCAATACTTAACATCAGGTATGATGAAGGCTAAGAGTGTCCCCGTCGTTCATAAAAAAAAGAATAGGGGAGTCCCCCTATTTGTAGGCGATGGGCTATGGAGTTACAAAGATCCAAATTGTACCTGTTTCTGGTTTTTGGTACCTATTAAATAAGTGACATGCTCCTTCGAGCTACATTACTGTGGTCCTGTTCTCAATAAATACCTATATGAAATATTCAAAGCTGTATAAACTTATAACTTTTTAATTTAGCATTTTACAATGCTATTTTTATGTGATAAATATTAAACAAGAAAATATACTAGAAAAAAGCAACTAGTCTCATGTCGCTCTGACGGGATTCGAACCCGCATCCTTGGGAGTCCGGCCCAATGCACTAACCAATTATGCTACAGAAACCTATGAGGACACGTCGAATTTTTCTAGTATATTCACCGTTCTGCGGTGTTGGCCACCGTCGCTTCCTCAATGAGAGAAATATCCTCGCATTCGAAAGAAACATCTTTACAGATGTTTGACTATCGATAAAGATGATATATATGTATAAACTTGTGACTAAGTATTGTTTTTCTACAGCACCTTAAATCAAATGCTATTTAGTTACAAAGATCCAAATTGTACCTGTTTCCGAGGTATCACTGTTTTTGGTACCTATTAAATAGGTGACATGCTCCTTCGAGCCACATTATTGTGGTCCTGTTCTCAATAAATTTCTATATAAAAAAAGAAATGATAACAATATCAGTAAGTATTAGGTTTATTCTCTCTCATGGCGGTGCCTGGCCCCAGCGGTCCTAATAATACAACCTACGTATTATCAGTGAATAAGCAAACGTAATGTCAGCGTGAATAGGGGGCGGCCTACAGCCATCTCTTAAAGCAGTATTGTTTTAATCTTACCATGCTATTTCATACAACGAATCTCTTTAAGCTTGTTATTTCGCGGAAGTTTTGTGATGTCTTCGCTCAATCATCGCCTCCAAAATGTGAAATGTGTCAAATTGTGACAACTTCAATAAAAACAAAACGTTCTTATGACATGATGGTTTCTTATAGATGATGGTAGGCCCGCTGCAGTGAAACACTGCCAATATTATATGATCAATAGAATTCATAAGTAATTATACAGAAATCCTTCGATCGCTATATTCAGGGACATAAACTTTTATCCCGGGTGAGAATCGAACTCACGACCGATTGCGAAGTAGGTAGTATTTTAACCACCATATGTCCGTGCCATAGGGTTCTTCGATTAAAGCTGACAGTTAAATGTTAAGGACCATGTTCACCAACCAACTGATTAATAGACTAGTTACAACGGTAATCTTCATTTCAATGTAGTTGCATTTCAGTTAAGTCATTTGTTTGAAGTTTAAAAAGATTAAAACCGCTTCATAAAATAAAAATAATACTTTTGGAGTCGGTGTCATCCAATGCAGCTGCATTGCACTTCTTTTACATTTTTATTTTTATTTTTCTTGCCTTGGCTAGCACTGTGTTATTTTTTACTTTTTGAAGTAAATTTCATTCTTTTATAAAAGGCCTCTTATATCACGAGTTTTTACTTACATAATGTCCCGTACTTACTTACACTTAAAATCAGCCCATACACAACAATGATGTCATCTATGTAACGACTACTTGCCAAAACTTACACACCTGAACTAAGTTCTTTTATATATATATTTTTAAATCGGTTGTCAACTGACTAAGTTATGGTAAAACATACATAAATAATATACCGTCAACGTGAGAACCTCCCCCTTTTTTGAAGGCAGATTAAAAGACAGACCAATGTTTGTGAAGATTATCTAATTGACAGGTGGTGATCACGGCGGTCAGAAACCGAAAAGAACTGAAAAAATGAAAACACCAAATATAAGTGTAGAACACTTTTTTATTTAAAATCTTATTTATCACAATAGGTAATGTTGGTAAACCTAATGTTAACAATTTATAATTGCTAAATTAACAGTCAACGAAAGCACCGATATGTTTAAAACGTACAATATAATACCTAGAGTATTTTCCTACTATGTGAACACAATTTTATTATTATTAATTCCATGATATTTTCGAAAATTTCAATATAATTTTATCTTCATTTATTTACTCTAGATATTCCATGGCACGTCAAAATTTACAATTAATTTAATTTAATGTATTCTCAAAGGGTTTAATTAAATCAATAGAATATAATAGATTGTTTTAATATTTTAGTCGATAAGATATTACAAGTTCAAAAAATAATCGGTAAACTGATGATATTTAATTTCATTGGTTTAATTCATCTCTGTGGATTTCTTACGCTGTTATTTTTTAATTGTTGTAAAATTACTCTTTATACTGTAACAAATAAAAAAAAAGTAAAGGAGTTAAGAATTAGTATACCATTTCAAAAGCAAAAAAAAAACGCCTAAAAAATTGCTACTTTACAAAAATGCGAAACGCTTATCGACTAAAATAATAATGTATTAGAATTGAGAAAAAGTAAGATTTGAAAATATCTTTTAAGAAAATATAAGTAATTATTAGGTACAATATTATTTTATATTTACATTATTACTCCAATATTAAGTACATAAAATTACTGTATTTAAGTATAGATAACTAAAACAGTTATTTTACAACAGTGCACTTTAGAAAGAAGTGAAGTTATCATGAATATTTAAAATAATACTAATTAACATTGAATATTATTTATATTTATCAAATAATAACGTGTAAATAACTAACTATAATTATTAAATGTTAGATATGTGTTTGGTAAGGTACTGTTATTGATATTAATTTGAAATAAAGCTTTATTATTTTAATTTTTATTAGGATTATTACATTGCCTACAATAGGTTTTTTTCATCAACTTAATAGTAAAACAGCATGAATAGTGCCAGATAGTAAGATATTCATATGATATGTTGAAGTTCTTTGAAAGATATTGAAGATATGCTTTTAGGATATTATTATTACTACACATAGATTGTACAACAGTTCAAATATAGCTAAAGACTTTGGTACCATTTCACAGTAACTTCAAAACGCTTGCTTCGCGTGCGCATCAAGATCGCTCACGTAGGAAATCGCCTTAGCTGGAAATTTACCGTATAGGATGTGATTTTTAGTGCGACATGGTACTAAAGTGTTCAGTTACTTCTGATTCTGTTTGTACCTAAAATAATTATGCTATGTTTATACATTATTATTTACAATCACTAATGGTCCTTAGACATATGACCATGGACGGTTTAGGCTTGAGTAACTTTTGAAGTTTCCGCATTTTAAAATTGCTTCTATTTCATCCTTCCTTAACATTCTGTTTTAGCATTAGGTAAAACATTAATTTAAAAGAATTTGGAATAGTTTCCTTAACAATATTCCTTAAGTCTGTCTAACGTTTAGCGTCAGACTAATATTGTATTAAAATAATTGGTAAAACAAAAAATTTACGTATTTTTTTATAGCATTAAAATATTATAAAATATCAACAGCATCCTGTGGGCAAAAACTTTTAACATAGACATTTTCTAAATTACATAAGTAATAAGGACCTTTTATTAAGATACAATTTGCCGGATGATAATAGTCTTTAAGGAGTTACAAATAAGATAGAAATCAAATTGGAACTCTCAAAGACTTGCTCCACAAAACTGCTGTTTTAATATTTCGAGCTGAAACTGAAACTTTATCACTTTTAAATGACACCTATTTTTCTTCTCAAGAAGCTGAGATTAACTGAAAATCATATTTTACTTTGCGAGTTTCACTACTAGAAATAACTTTGCAGTTGAAAATATTGAGATAAAAAAGATGAAAGGCTCATTCCGTTGATTACAATTTAAACAAAATACAACAACAACTATAATTTCTCAACAAAAGAGTTTTCTTGCAAACGCATAAAAAAAAAGTTAAAGGAATACCACAACGATTGCAATTGAAAACAAAATACGATCGACTTTACCAACATAATGATTACAATATTTATTATCTTTTGAAACGAATGGCTACATTAAAAGTTTTTATTAAGGTATACCAACTTTTTGGTGTCACCGAAATAATTATAAAAACAACATCAACCTCTTTTACTTGTCGATTTGGAAAGATATTTACCACCTCATTGCTGTGAAAATCATAAAAACAACCTCAACCTTTTTCGTCGATTTGTTAGTTGTTCGAAGACAATAAATCTCTGTGACAATACTGGCGTCAATGGCGGCCTATTATTGCTCCCGATTCTGTTACCAAGCCTCGTAGCCATCCGTCACCTAAGTAGGTCACCTCACGTCACCAATGCTGAAGAGGATCACCATTGTCGTCAATAACAGACTGCAGTAACTTGTGTTGGTTTTAACGCCACTCTGTAGTTCGGCGAGACTCGAACCTGTACAAATAAAGAATTAATATGAAACAATTTTAAACAGTTTCAGATTTTTTTCGGTTGTTCTACGGGATCGAGACGCAGTTCCACTGATTATACTTTCTGAGCCAGGGGTTTGTAGAAGTTTGTTTTTGTTCCATGACTAGGTGTTATTATCTATTTTCTAAGGTTTTGTAGTGTTCTGTTAATACAGTTGGACCTTGAATATTAACTGTATTCTTTGGTTGGACTATGGAAACAGCTGTAATTTATTAGGTAGGTACTTAAGTAATAAGGTCGCGCAAAAGATGTTGTACTTTAAATTCTGCGTTATATACTCGTCTCTGTTTAAAGACACTGCATATAAGCGCAGTTAAACTTCGTGGCACCATCTTATTAATAGCTTCCAACAATGGAAACAGAAGTAGTTTCTCAGGAGTAGTAAGTAGTGGCCGTTAGACTCATAAAATGTTATTTAATGTTACCGTATGGCAAAATGTTGCTCTGCAGTAAGCTACTTCAATATAGCTGCATCGAAATATACAATACCTATTCACAACATCTCAGCGTTCAGAACTGATTTTGAATTCTCAGAGCAGCAATCGTTGCAAATTACACAACGACAAATAACGTTACATAATAAATCAATTGGAGTTTTGTATAACCTCACAAGATATGATAGCAATCGTACAAATCAGACCATGATCCGAAACACAATATAGGATATCGTTATCCGATATTCTCGCGGAAACGTGAACCCCGCGGGCAAAGGTGCAGCTAGTAATTAAGAATTGATTTATTTATGGAAGTAATTTGATCTATTATTTTGACAACAAAAAAAAAACAAAACTATCATTATCAGGTATTGAAAGTCCATTGTCACTGCTGCCATAATCCACAAAGAGCGACTGTAAGCTTTAAACAAGCATTTTATTTACATTCATATTGTTTAATAACATAAACAACTACCATCAATTATCTCTTAATCTCCTTTGAGCTACATTGCACCTGGCTAACATTTTACGATCAGGATAAAATACCCTTTACACGGTCTCCAGAGTATTTTAACTTAGTAAATTCATAACAGAACAGATTAAATGACCCAAGTTTCATCAAGAAGGTTGCAAGCTAAAAACCTTGTAAACTTTCGGAATTTTAAAGATGGTTCTGAACACAAAGCTGTTATGGCTTTCCGTTCTCGAGTTATACTTGTGGCCTTAACTCCTAAGGATAATTTGCAGAGTTAATCGTTTATAAGGCTTTGTTACTAAGACTAAGTTGGCCAATAACGATCTTGGTAATGGATAAACTGAAAGGAAACTCGTGAAACAAATACATTGAGAAAATTTTAGCTTCTGTCTAAACTTTCGGGGAACTTTTGTTTTGATACTTTGCCAAAATACTAGAAGTTTTCGGATAGATAATAAAATTATAAGAGGGTCAAACTTCAACAGTAATTAAATATACACGTTCGAAGTTCGTGGTATTACAATTATATAAACTATCTATCAAGAAAATACGAAGTTATGCTATAGATCAAATATTGAATAAAATTACTTTTACTTCTTATAATAAGATTAACTTATCTTTTTCTTACTACTACTTTTAACTTCTTATAACATTTAGCTACAATGTTTGTGTCTATCAAAAATAAGTGTCATTAGCATTTAAACGTTAGAATAAATTATGAAAATATTACTAGGTATGGTAAACGCAATATCTTTGACATTCTTCAAACAAACCGATAACTTTAGAGGTAAAGCTCAATAGTTACACTTATTTATATTTATTTATTTATTTAAATATTAGGACAGCCAACAACAAGTACACTGATACATACAATAATTAATAATAAAACAAGATACATATTTAGGTGTCTTATCAATTATAGGCAGTCACAACATGCATTTAAACTATCGTATTTATAATAATTTAGATTATTAGGAACTATAATTTAAAATTTTATAAAACAAAATAATTATTATTGGTTTGGCGATTATTTAACATCATTTAATTTCACTCAAAAAAGAGGTTTGATTGGTGAACTGCTCTTTTGCGCCACCTGGTGTGATATCTGTGAACCTGCCGGATGGCCAATCTGCCACGGTCCCAATGCCGTGAAGAATGACAAAACAAAAGAACATTTTTGGCGGGCTCTCGTTTTTTCGTATAAAATAAAAAAGGTCACTGGAACGCATGAAAATAAATTATAATTCTCCTCCGCTAATTAATAATTAAATATTGGACTTCGTGTTTTTTTACGCTTTATTCGCTACTATAGTGTGTGTGAAGTGCATCTTTACAAACCCGCCATAAGATACAGAAGATTGTTGATTTATGTAACGGACTATTTGGACAATTGGTGACCGGTCGTGTCGGCTCCTGGCCGTCGTGTCTGAAGGTGGATGAGCGGAGGAACATCAGGTAAGCGCTTGAGGCATTGCGCCATATTTTGCCCTTTACTGAGTGTATTCATTATTTGATGTTAAGCTCTCCCTAAGCCGTCGTTATCAACCCTATATAGAAACCGTTAGATCCCCGCATTTTCAGGTGGTAGCTATTTACACGCTTCACCACTTTTTTTGGTCCTTTTCGAGCCTGGATGCTCCTTATTTTCTTTTACATAGACCTCAATACGTAGGTTCTATTCCCGCGAAATAATTTTCACTTTACGTACTTTTTTGGTAAAGTGACGCTTTATTTACCCGCGATCAACATTATAAGTTAATTTACTACAAAAATTTATCATATTTAACCCGCTTTTAACAATAAAATCCATAATTATAACATTAATTGCATTCCTAAAGTGTCGCTTTATCACCATTACAATTTAAGGTAACCCGCCCGCCATCTTACTTGTCCCGTGCAATTATTTGAATAAATTGCTAATAATATTTTTTTGTATAACTTGCTTATTTCTTGCCGATAATAATGGCTACTTCGAAATCTGAAGCAAGATTAAAGTTACAAACTTCAAAAATGGAAACCATATTCGAAAGAATTAATCGTTTGTATGATTCGTCGAAAAATATTTCTGACTTTGATTCACGCGCAAATGAAAACTTTTTACGAGAAACGGAAAGTATTGATGAATTGCATACTAAGTTTGAGTCAATTGTCGACAAAATTAACGAATTGGCATTGGACGCTAATTCCGATTACAAACTCGATTACAGTTGTTTGAGTTCATTTGAAGATTTATATTCGAGTATTAAATATGTACGTAATAAGTTATTGTCTTCTAAACGTAATAATGATGAGACCTTAACCGCGTCTGTTTCTTGTACACATAATAAATTATATAAAATTAAACTTCCGCCCATCGAACTATGACGGGAAAACCGAAAGTTGGCCTATTTTTTATGAAATCTTCCGCACTAATGTACATTTAAATGCACAGCTGACTGATTCACAGCGTGTGCAATATCTAATGGGAAAATTATCCCATAGTGCGCTTAAAATGACCGCAGGTATTGTACCTACGGGCGAGACATATAATATAATATGGAACAGTCTCGTAAAGAAATATCAAGATAAACGTAATCTCGGTGTTCACTATCTTAACAATAGTTTAGACGTTAAAAATATTCATCCTCGTTAGCATTAAAACAGCTAGAAATTTCGGATTTAACAGATTTTATTATTTTACAGTGTGGTTTACGGAAAATTGATTCGCAAACTTTACAAAGTTTTGAAGCTTCTGTTAGCAATAAAGAAATTCCTACTTGCAATGATTTTATTTATTTTATTCAAGATCACGTTAAGGTTCTCGAGCGTTCGCGAAACAATAATTCGCAGACGGTACCACGCGAGAACGTTAGTATGCAACGCAGGAATACGAATCGGGATCCTGCACGCTTTAATAATAATGACACATTCAAATCTTTTGTTTCTAGTAATGAAAAATCACCAGCTCCTTTTATCCGCAATTCTGATCGTTGCTCCTTATGCAATAAGGTCGATCACAATAAATTATATCACTGCCCGCAATTTAAGAATGTTAGTGATCCGGAAAAACGCTTTGAAATTATTAAATCTAGGAATGGTTGCGTTAATTGCCTTAGTTTATTACATACGGTTAGTAAATGTCAATCTAAAAATGTTTGTTTGAAATGTGAAGGTCGTCATCACACTTTCTTACATTTTAATCGCGATATTAGTCATGACACTCTCGTTGCTACGTCGTCAAATCGTACTTCGCATGTGCCCGCTACATCATCGGCCAACAGTCGAACGCGCGCCCGTCCGCTGAACCCCCATACTCACCACGCGACAATCGCGACCGCGCCACAGTGACCTCACTCCGCAACTGAATACTCGTGATGCTTAGATTTCTCTTACTTCCGAGTTGAAACCTAGTAGTACTATTTTGTTATCAACGGCACAGGTTTACGCGAAATGCTACGACAGTAGTGATAAATTAATAGTTCGCTGTTTGATAAATAATGGATCACTAAATAATTTAATAACGCTGGAATGTTGCAAACGTTTGAATTTTCCGATTATTAAATTACATAACGCGTCTTTGCAAGGTGTTGGATTGACCTCGCGACCCGTTTACGGTTATATAAATTTTTATATTGAATCACGCATTAATCCGAATAATAATTATTTTATTCACGCTCTTGTAGTTGACTGTATTACAGATCGACTTCCCGCAAATTATATTGAGGTTTGCGAAGAAAATATGTCTTATTTAAATAATTTAACGCTCGCTGATTTAACTTGGAATGTACCAGGTGATATAGATGTTGTATTGGGAGTACAGCTGTTTCCGTATATCTATATATATTCCGTATATCCTAGGTGATAGGGTAGATTCGGGTAGTGGCGCTCCACCCGCTGTACTTACTAGCTTTGGTCATGTGCTCATGGGTGACTTGCCATGCACTATGAGCCCTCGCGCGCCACAATCGTTGCAGCCTTATGCTTGTTTTACCGCGCTAACGCATTCCGACATTGAGTCAAGTCTGCAAAAATTCTTTGAGTTGGAAGAAGTACCTTCCAAACGCTTTCTTAGTCCGGAAGAGATCGAGTGTGAAAATATTTTTGATTCGACGTTCGCGTATCGAGATGGTAAATACTCTGTGGACTTACCGTTTTGTAAGGACCCCTCGGAGTTGGGCAACTCTCGCACAGTAGCTATACGTCGTTATAACGCTTTAGAACGATGAGGGATACTATATTCCGCATCACGCAGTCGTTCAACCGGACAAGGATAGCGTTCGCGTGGTTTTAGACGCTAGTTCTAAAACACATACTGGGGTGTCTCTCAATGACGTACTCCACGTCGGACCTAACCTGCAGGCCGATTTGTTTTCATTGTTATTAGATTTTAGGGTCTTTCCCGTAGCGATGACCGCTGATATAAAACAATTTTTTCTCCGCATTGGTGTAAATGAACACCATCGTAAATATTTACGGATATTATATCGGTTCAACGATAATGAGCCTATCCGCACTTATCATTTTAACTGCGTCCCGTTCGGACTAAAATCGAGTCCTTACTTAGCTATGCGTTCATTGCGTAAAGTGGCATCCGACCACGGCGACCGCTTTCCTAACGCTTCTAAAGTTATAGAAAGTAATTTTTTTATGGATGATTATGTTCAATCCGTTCCTGATGAAAATACCGCATTAAGTCTTTCTCATGATCTAATTGATCTATTAAAATTGGGTTCATTTGACCTTGTCAAATGGGCTAGTAACTCACCCGCTTTATTAAATACGTTACCTGATTTGCAACGCTTGCCTGTGGATCTTTCCAATAAAGACAGCATTAATCATAAAATCCTCGGTTTGTCCTGGGAACCTTCCGTTGACACGTTTGCGCTAACTACTGTCGACGTTGATACAAAATGCACTAAACGCACAATTTTGTCGTTAGTCGCCCGCTTATTTGATGTACTCGGTTTTTGTTGCACCCGTTGTGTTATACGCTAAACTTCTAAATAAAGAACTTTGGTTCTGTAAAATCGACTGGGACGAATCGCCTCCGGAATCTATACAAAATCGCTATGCCGCGTTAATAAAAGATTTTTTCGCGCTCGCGACTTTGACTGTTCCGCGCCATATAGGTGTCCGCTTGGGCTGTATAGTGAACATCGTAGCTTTCTGTGATGCAAGTCTCAGCGGCTACGGTTGCTGTGTTTATTTGCACGTGACTGACGCCGCAGGTAATATTACGGTTCGTCTATTTTGCGCAAAATCTAAAGTATCTCCCGCTAAAATCACAACATTAGCTCGTTTGGAACTTGTTGCCGCTCTTCTACTTTCGAAATTAGTTCGAATTGTCAACGACAGGTTGACCGCACGAGGTGTCCCTGTTGCCGAAATTTATTGTTTTTCCGATTCTACAATTGCGCTCTCTTGGATCCATTCTTCTCCTCACCGCTGGTCTATATTCGTGAGCAATCGCGTGGCCAAGATTCAAGAGAATTTACCGCCTAAATGTTTTTACCACGTGTCTGGCAAGGAAAATCCCAGCGACTGCTTGTCTCGCGGTATGCTGCCCTCTCAGCTGATCGCCCACTCACTCTGGTGGGACGGTCCCGCGTGGCTTCGTAAGCCATTATCAGAATGGCCTATTGTTCCATTTGCACCGCAAGATAGCGAAACGCTTCCAGAGATCAAGTCTTGTAGTAAAACGCTTGTCGCAGCGGTTCAATGTGAGCCCTCGGTTTTAGATAAATTACAAAAACGCGTTGGTTTTTGGAACAAATTACTTCTTATATTTGTTTTTATTCTAAAATTTACGAAACGCTTACCAGGTAATAAACCTGTAATAAATTTAAATACCGCTGAAATATTTATTGTTAAAGCCATTCAACATATACATTTTTTTCAAGATATTCAGGCGCTTAAATCTGACGAATTACCGTCAAAGAAGTTGCAGAACTTATCAGTGTTCTTAGACACGAATGGTGTTCTCCGCGTTGGTGGTAGGCTTACCAAGTCTGACCTACCCTTTGAAGTTAAGCACCCCGCTCTTCTCCCAAAACATAATTGGATAGTTGATCTAATTATTAATCACTATCACTATACTAACTGTCATGCAGGCCCCGGACTTCTTATGTCCATTATACGTCAACGTTTTTGGATTTTGGATGCAAGGACAGTAATACGCGCTCGTTTTCGTGAATGTAATGATTGTTTCCGCTTAAATCCGAAGAACTCAACACCAAAAATGGCTGACTTACCCGCGTACCGCGTTCGCGATGCTAAGGCGTTCGTGCATACCGGTGTCGATTTCACCGGTCCTATAAGTTATATTCCCATTCGACGTAGGGGACAACGCTCGCAAAAGGCATATATCTGTCTTTTTGTTTGCCTAGTTACAAAGGCAATTCATATAGAGTTGGTCTCAGACCTAACATCCGATTCCTTCCTTGCAGCTTTCAAAAGGTTTATTTCTCGCCGCGGGCCAGTATCCGTAATGTACTCGGATAATGGCACTAATTTCATTGGCGCCAAAGCGAAACTAGATGAAATGTATCATTTACTAATAGACTCAAAATTCCAATCTGATGTTAAACGGGAACTTTTAAATCAACGTATAGAATGGAAAACGATTCCCCCTCGCGCCCCCCACTTCGGAGGAATGTGGGAGTCTAATATTAAAAGTATTAAAACGCATATGTATCGAGTGGTAGGTAGACAACTTCTTACTTATGAAGAATTGCTAACAATTTTAGTACAGATAGAGTGTATATTAAATTCGCGACCGCTTAGCGTTCTATCCTCTGACCCGCACCCGGATGTGCTTACCCCCGCGCATTTTTTAATGTCTACCCCATTACGTTACTTACCTTCATCGGAATTAGCCGAAGAACGCATGCCGCTAATTAAACGCAAAGAACTTTTGGATCAACTTGTCCTATCTTATTGGAACAAGTGGAGAGTTGAATACTTGCACACTCTGCAAGTACGTCAAAAATGGCGTAATCCAGAACGTTCGGTTGAAGTAGGTACAGTGGTTATCGTCGGTAATGATAATACACCACCGCTATATTGGCCTTTAGGGGTTGTAACTGAGGTTGTTCCCGGCTCAGATGGAGTGGTTCGAGTCGCTTATGTCAAAACTAGTACTGGCACTTACAAACGTCCAGTTACTAAACTATACCCGCTTCCTACGCAATAATGTAACATTTATATTGAAAATAAACAACACTAATTTAAGTTTCGAAATAAATAAACCTCAATTTGTTGTTGATTTGAATGCAATTCATTGATAATTTACCGCTTGCATAAATTAAAAGCTATAAATACAGTACCGATTATGGTTTCCGCTATTATATTTCCGCTATATATGTCTGATCTCAACCCCCATGTTTCTAGATTATTATTTTATACTTGTTGAAAGTTTTGGAAACTTTCAAGGCGGGGAGCATGGTTTGGCGATTATTTAACATCATTTAATTTCACTCAAAAAAGAGGTTTGATTGGTGAACTGCTCTTTTGCGCCACCTGGTGTGATATCTGTGAACCTGCCGGATGGCCAATCTGCCACGGTCCCAATGCCGTGAAGAATGACAAAACAAAAGAACATTTTTGGCGGGCTCTCGTTTTTTCGTATAAAATAAAAAAGGTCACTGGAACGCATGAAAATAAATTATAATTCTCCTCCGCTAATTAATAATTAAATATTGGACTTCGTGTTTTTTTACGCTTTATTCGCTACTATAGTGTGTGTGAAGTGCATCTTTACAAACCCGCCATAAGATACAGAAGATTGTTGATTTATGTAACGGACTATTTGGACAATTGGTGACCGGTCGTGTCGGCTCCTGGCCGTCGTGTCTGAAGGTGGATGAGCGGAGGAACATCAGGTAAGCGCTTGAGGCATTGCGCCATATTTTGCCCTTTACTGAGTGTATTCATTATTTGATGTTAAGCTCTCCCTAAGCCGTCGTTATCAACCCTATATAGAAACCGTTAGATCCCCGCATTTTCAGGTGGTAGCTATTTACACGCTTCACCAATTATTGTTAACAAAGATAAGTAAGTATAACGATTAATACATTATTTTGTGAATTGAATGAATGTAAGTGTTGCTATAGTTTATTGTAAAAGTTTTTTTTTAGCAAGCATGAACTGTTATATACGAGAAATGGTGCATAGATTTATTAGATATATATGCATAGATTTATAGATAGATTTATACATTAATCTATATATATAATACGGCAGTGAAGCCGCTTCTCCTCCTAAACTAAAAGTCGCACAATCAAGTGCAATACACCGTTAGAAAGGTATTTGTCTGAAGTGGTCGGATAAGTCGAGAAATTTAGCAAAAACTCAAATAAAAAAATAAATAAAAAAACAAAAAAAAAAACTTTTTTGAATGTTATTATGTGTTTTTTGCGCATTATGCGCACACGGGTTGCTCGTTACCTATAATGTTACTTTGTCACTGTAGATTTTCCTAAGAAAATATACAAAAATAAAAATAGTGACTCGCATATTACTTTATTGTTAGCTGACTAGAGGGTATTTTTAAAACTTCTTAAAGAGCTAATCAATAGTCCAAGTCCGAGCACAGAGACGAATGGATATTAATAAATCTAACAAGAGGAGTCTGCGATCCGAATTTACTCCTAGTTATCGGCTTTCTGAAGAGTGGAACCCTACCACGAGGATATCTCCTCGGGACGTTAAAACTTAAAGCGCCCAAAATCTGGGGACAGTCAATGTTCCCATGGATCACCCCACGAAGAAAGTAAAGATCCAAAATAGTTCTTCTGTCTGTTAGAGATTGCGAAAATACTTCAGTCTATCTGAGTAGGATGGCAACCTTTTTGCCAATCCACAACTATAGGACAAATGCCACATAAAGCGCTTTTGAAGTCTCTATACACATCACATCAACTTTATACAAAGGGTTCCATACACACAGTACTCAAAGCTACTTCTCACCAATGCACTCTCTTTCTCTCTTTTTTGTTTCTAGCTACTTAAAAACTTTACAATTACGAATGACAAATCCATTTTTGCGCTTTAGTTTATCATATTCTCGTAATGTTTTTTGTTGGTCAGTTTGTCATCTAGTCTAGTCTAGTCACTTGACATCGACTAAAGTGCGTTTCATCCTATAGTCTCTTTTTTTTAGGTTGGTATCGGCGCATTATTTTTATACGTCACTTCGTACCGCGAACCTCATGAAACAAAATATTTTTTTGACGGAGGTTTTGTGTGATGTGTGTCAAAATATGACAACATCAATTTGGCAGGAACAATGAATAAAGATGTACATAGATCTGAGATAGTTGTTTATAGAATCTTATGTTTTGGCGCGCACTGTTCATTGAAATAAAACAACTTTTACGGATATCAAACGCGCTATATTTCCACGAACTAAGTTGTAATTGTCCGTAATTTTTAGGTTTTTTAGGGGTTTTTTTTATTTTCCCGACGTTTCGGCACCTTTACAGCTGCCGTGGTCACGGGATTACTGGCTACTTGTATAAGTACCCGTAAATTACGGACAATTACAACTTTGTTCGTGGAAATATAGCGCGTTTGATATCCGTAAAAGTTGTTTTATTTCAATAAACTTACATTATTCAAATATATCATGAGTATTTGGATGTCGATATTATTCTTGCGAATGTTCAGGAGCTGCCTAGTCAAGTACGTCATTACAAAGTACTATCTAGTGCAGGTAGGCACTTCTTTTTTGTAATATTTCATCTCCATAGATATATCTCAATGGTTGTGTCATTGGGCAGGAATGAAAAAAAAAATACTTTATGAAGTTCGCGGTACGAATTGAAACACTATTGAAACAAAAGGAAAACAAAACGTTCTTACGATATGATGGTCTCTAAAAAATGTTTCTTTCACCGCTTTCTAATATTTTTAAAATATTAGCATCACATTATAATCTTAAATTAACCTAACCTTTTGACAGAAATCGACTGGGGTACCAACTTAACAAAAAAGGGAATATAGGAAGAAACGCACTCTAAAAAGATATAAATCAAGAGCATACTTTTTGATGTTTTATTCTCCATAATACTACACAAAAGCTTTCAGTTGCTAGGTATCAAAGTTCCCCTAACATACCAATTTATTCAGGTTATATCCTAACGTGTAAAAACATCAAAGCGTTATCTTTTCAGACATGATCAAAGACGATTGATCAAATACAATATAGTACCTGCTTAGGACTTTCCATGTAACATACTGAATATGTTTAATATGTGATTTTATCAAAAAGCGTATCTTTATTATTTTGCTATTATTAAAAAGGAAAAACACACAACTATAATAATTTGTTATTCTTCTATCTGTCAAACACCAGGCTACACAAATGTAGCTAACGCTTTTTTTTTCCAGAAAACTACTAGAAAAAAATTGTTTTACATGTTTCCCAGCCACGGTTCGAACCAGCAGCCTTTGGATGTAAGCTATAGTTTAAGCTTTAACCGCCTCTGTGGTCTAGTGGTACAACCACCGGTATCAGATCCAGGAGTCCCGGGTTCGATTCCCAGCGGTTGTACATATTGTATTCGATTTGGTTGGTGGTAGGACTTGTGATAAGTCCGCCTGGCTAGCTACCACCATCTTATCTAAGTCGTCATAACAACAATTGTTGTGTTCCGGCAGTTAAAAATAAGATAGCCAGTTCCTCAGTGATTGAGGATTCCGGGAGAGGCTCGCTTCCATCTTCAGCCTTATCCAATACTTAACATTAGTTATGATGAAGGCTAAGAGTTTTCCCGTCGCTCATAAAATATATAATCACTAGAATTATTTAAAAGTGATTTCGTGTTTTTTTTTGCCTAATCTTCAAAATCGGTCTTGCTCTAGGCGTATAGCGCTTTAAACCTCTTTATAAAACACATTCCCTTTGTGAGATTTTGAACATTTTCACGTTGTCATAATGACGTGCATGTTTTCGAGGTGACAAATCTAGCATAACTACAACCACAGATTAGTTAATAGTTATGTCACTACTTTCTTCATGTTGTCATAACAACAATTTCGTCCAGTACTAATGTGTAAGATGCTTCTAGTGTGTGGTCGTCTTTTAAAAATAATCAGAAGATAATCACATGATCACACAATCGCAATCTTCACGTATCTACACAACGTTACCTCGCGATTTGAGGGGTTGCTCCAACATAAAAAGTTATTCGTAATGACGAGTTCTACATAATCGTTTTGAGGTCTAAAATAACATTGTATACGTCTAGATTTCTGACACGACTATGTCGATTCAATCTTTTAATAATCTATCAAGAATTCAAGACGTTCAGCGCCAAGGCAAGTCCGAGAAGTATTTACAAGTCTGTAACCATTTGTATAAAATCGCATATGTTAAAAAATATCCCACATTGTTATACCCCTAATACTCCGAACGATTTGTCTGGGCCAGGACTACAAAGTCCCCATACAACATGTTCTACACGGTGTATGTTCACAGATAGTCCTGTGAAGTTGACTACTGCTATATATACACATAGGGCGTGTATAACACAATATGCACGTGGCGCTTAATGTGTTAAAGAAATTAAATCTTATAACATACCTTGCAACACATGGACTCTCGCCACAGTTTTCATTTGAAGGGGAGCTTCTAATGCGCATGTGTAATTGCCTGCATCTTCAGTTTTCAGTCTGGCCACCTGCAATATTGTCAGAGGTTTAGCGCTATACTCCTGCGGTATTAAAGTGGGTAAAATACGCAAAAAGTATCCTTATCTTGGAATATAGTTAAGGTCTAGTTTCTTTTGTATGGTTTGGTAGAAGGAACTGTGCACTTATGTGCTCTGCGGTGATAACTAGTGCGCTGGTTCGGTAAGTTGGAAACATACTACTTATGTAGTTACAGCTATTCAAGTTGAATTGTTTTTGATTACGCAATTCATTTATTAATCTTACGTTGGGTATATTAAAAACTAAAATTGCTCATTCATCGGCAGCGGTTTTAGTAATTAACTGTTAATGAAGAAAAATATCAAGAAATACGCAATAATATCTTATTGACGACCTGTTTGGCGCAGGGGTATATACTAAACCCACCTTCTACGCCAGAGCTCCCGGGTTCGATCCCCGGACAAGACTAATATTTGTGTGCATGAACATGTCTATTTGTCTTGGTCTGGGTGTTTCATATGTATACTATGTATGTATTTACAAAAAAAAAGTATATAAGTATGTTTATGCGTTATCTAGTATCCATAACACAAGTTGTTTGTGAAACTTAACGTGGTCTACTACTATTATTGTTATCTAATGTTTCAAAGGCCTTGTTGCAAAGATCAAAGTTTCTACCCTATATGAGCTTAAGACAAATATCCTAGGGATTTACGCTGTAAATGATTTAAGAAATTTCACAGAACTGTTTATTACTAAAAAGCAAACGTACTACACACTTAAAACGTGTATCATCAACTTTATGTAGGTCAAACAGTTAAATTTTTTCCTTTCATCATCTTGTCTCAAATTCTCCCAATTTGGAGCTTAAAAGCCCCGATGAATATAAAATGAAGGCCTAGTGGGGTGTAACGTAACGTGATACTTAAGATAATTCTGAATATAAGTCATAATTTCGCTTGCATTTAATGTGGAGTGATAAGAGAAAAAAAGTGTCTTAGAAGTCATGTAAATGGACGGAGTTCTGATCAGTATTTCCGGGTTTTTTACCATAAAATGTATAAGGAGTTAATACTAGTACTTTTTTCTTTTATTAATGACGTAATCATAAATAATCATAATCATAAATCATTTATTTGCTAGAATATGGTAAAGTATAGATTTTAAGTGCATAGTTTCCGCATATTCTACCGAATGATTCGATGTGCAAATACAATAAAATTGTCCATTGTTCATAGAAAAATTATTAGATCTGACCAAAATAGAATTAAGTCAAAATTATTGCATTAAACTATATAAATCAAAATAAAATTACAATGTCATATCAAATATAAAGAAAATTATCAAAAACATTCAATGGTCAAAAATCTCTAAACAGCTCAAATTATACAAGTCAAATTTAAAAAATAAATAAATTTCAAATCGGTAATAAATTAATTTCATTTTAATGTTTTGTCATTTAAATATTCATTAATGGTATAATAATTCTTTTCTTTCAAAACTTTTGATAGCGCACCTTGAAACTTAGTTAGTGGCAGTTCCTTCATTTCATTTGGTAACTTATTATTAAGACGTATTGCCATACAGTATGAATTATTCGAATGCAATTTTAGCCTTGTCTGAGGAATCAACAAATTATTTCCCTTTCTACCTCTGTAATTGTAATAATTATTTGTTTTGAATAATAGAGGGTACTTCTTAACAAAGGTACAAACCTCGTATATGTAAAGGCATGGCAAGGACAAAATATTCAAGTGTTTAAATAACGGTTTACAACTGTCCAAATAACCCGCACCACAAATTGCTCTAACACATTTCTTTTGTAGTTTGAAAGCCCGTGATATTTCAACTGAGTTGCCCCATAATATTAAACCATATAAGACACATAGCCATGGTATGCCATAACTGCTGCTTCTTTTGATGCTACGTGTTTTATTCTGTTAAGGACGTACACAATACGTACACAAATAAAGACGAAGCAATCTCATAAGTCGATATTGTGTATAGCGGCTAGTGATTTAGGTGTTTTCAGCTCCGCTAACTAATTATAGTTAAGGAAATACACAAACAATACAATACAATAATCGCTTAAAGTTGGTGGAGTAAGCAGAGGGACTAGTTTTGACTGGCTCGTTTTTTTTAAATATTGACAATCATTTAACCTCTCAGGCCCCGAGTTATGATACACAATAAATATTCCATTGTTCTCTGGACACAATGTCCTGCTAACAATTGACGAATTAAACCAATACGCAGTGTTACTATACTAACCATGATCTGGTTATTATCTGAGGCAAGTAAGCTTAAGCTGTTAAATTCGGAATTTCAATTTCAAGGTCAATTGTGTAAGAAACTTAAACATACAAAATAGCAAATTTCTCTTTGTGTTCGTATAACTTTTACTGTTGTTTCTCTATTGAAGTTCTATGAAGGCTGCTTGTTTGAACAAGTAATCTTGGGACTGCTAACCGAAGGTATTACCTAAGCGCAAGAAAAATTCATTACTGAACGTTGAATAAGTATTTACAATGCCATTGTCGTAATAATAATAATAATAATATTGTGGCGAGCTGTTGGTGAGTGGCGACACCACGGGTAAACCGATTGCTCCAGAGAGTCGGACGCGGTCCTCGCCTCTGGCCTGCCAGAGTGGATTTCAAGAGGGCCCGGACTCTCGCCCCTGGCTGGCTTTCATCGGCTGATCAGGGTGGAGTCGCAAGAGCTATACGCTCGCAGGGTGGAAGTGAAATATGCATAAGACGCGAGTTGGCACACTGTCCCTTGTACAGTGGGTAGAAAGCGGTGCACACCTCTCTACACCCTTCAGTTGCCCGCGCCGGTGTTGCGCCCCGGCCGGCAGACGTCGGCCAATTTGGGGTGCCCATCTAGCGGGCAGCGAGCCACCTTCCGCCGACGGGTCGAGTTGTGAGATGTAGGAAAAGGCGGAAGTCCGTTATCTCACCCCATAGCCCGTAATCCCAATCTACTAGCCTCGCACCCAATAGCCCAATCATTTTATACATTATTTATTCTCACACTCAAAATAGTCTATGTGCCTGCCGGTGTCCGCTTCCGTCGCGCACCTTTGCGTGTAGTGGGGAGCGGATGCCGGCATGTGCATCACACATTGCACATTCTATTAAACCTGTCTCAAAGGGCCTCTACGTGTTGGACCCATGTCCCCACGCAAGCCTGGCAAAAGGACCGGGCTTTGCCCGTGATACAATGCCGAGATACATAATAATAATTTAATGCAAAAATATGGTACAACAAGCTTAATAATATATTTGGTTTGTAATAAGACAGACAATGCCTAAATGCCTATATTATATGCATGCCATTATTGAATCTCAGCTATCTTACCTACTGACTATCCAAGATAAGTTTTTCTGAATTTCCCCGTAAAACTTTGATTTATTGTAAATGGAGACAATATAATGTTAAAAATTCTACCTTGTCAAGGCATATTTAATTTGTTCGGCAGCGGCATATTTAAAATAAAGTGGCTGTGACATACATCGGACAGACAGACATGACGAATCTATAAGGGTTCCGTTTTTTGCCACTAGGCTACGGAACCCTTAAAATACAACCACCAAATACTTTTTTAAAGTTGATGTCCTATGAGTAGTACGAGGGTGGACAGGAGACTAAAGTTAGTACCTAATGCAAATCGAAGTAATGTTGAAATGAGTGTAATATCTGACATCAAACAACCCTATACTAAAGTAGTAACATTGTTACATGTACAAATTTCGTTGAAACAATACATCAGTACTTTATTATCCCCAGGAAGCAGCAAAAAGCAATCCGAATCCACATAAAATCGACATATTTCTCCCGGAAACGCGAGGAAATATTACAAACCATTAAAACGTGGTGTAAACGCCATTCTGGAATATTTGTTAAACATTATTTATTTCTCCTATTACCCTTACAGAAAAGGAGGGAGTATTTAAGTCGCCACTTGCGTTTTCCGCAAATATATTACGGTAATTTAGACGAACAGAGGTAAAATTACAGGGCGGTAGTGTTCTTGGGCGTGGTCCTACTGTTAGCGGGCTGATAAGCTATTAGTGTGTATAGTGCTAAGATGCTACCAAATCAATTAGATTGCATTACTTGATAATGTACTCCATCCATTGTATGCGGCACACAAGGTCATAATTAGATGCCTGAAGAACCGTAAAGCGTTTGTGGAGGAAAATAGAATTGTGCTAGATTTATTGTTTAGGATTAAAGCTAATATGCTTGGATGAAGAAAGTTAAGAACCGAGGCTACTAATGACTTATGAAGATGTAAACCTCGTCTACTATTTTCGTGTCTTGAGTAACGAACATACAAACATTCACATTTTAATAATATTAATGTTTTATGTATATGTATATTGAAGTAAAAGTTATTATTTTTGTATTACATTCCAGCGTAATTTTACCTTCATCCTTACAATTACATAAAATCAGGTTTAATGAGGCCAAGCGTTGAGCCAGTAGATATAAATAATTAAACTCCAAGTTTCCCACTAGTTCAGTCGGGACTTTGGAGCATTATGAATGTAAAGAAAATATAAACCAAAGTCATAAGATATTTATGTAGTAATTCCAAAGATTTTTCCGTAAGATGATATGCAATAACATTTAAAATAATTGCCAATTTGCAACAGCCATTTGGTAGAATGATTATATGCATGCGAAAATAAGATACATTAAATTACCATTAAGCTCAGTTTGATCGCCAAAAAACCTCAATAAACATATGAAAGTATACAAAATAGCGTACGATACAGCCATGATTGCGGCATCACGGCTGTACAACACCCTATGTATTCAGAGTTTAATAAAAAAATCTCTTGCATTACGACCCTACCCTAATAGGCAGTTAACCCACGTTATCATGCGGCGAATATCATACGTTTTGTTATCTACGCCGTTTATGAAGACCCATGACGTAATTACGTTAGCTTCTTGTATGCTTTGGTGATGACTTCAGGAACAAATAGCTTCATGTTTATATGTAATTTAAAAATTGCAGGTAAAACGTAACGATTGCAAATCACGCGGAGAATATAAAAATAACACTCTTTTGTGTAAAAGCATTTTATTTATTACCTTAGGTCATGTTTAAATTAATAAAGAATGATTTTTATGATGCATGTATTTGTAGTGGCTGAAAGTATGCTGAGGCTCTTGAATTTAAACAAACATTATCATTTTTTTCATACTAGATTCTAATTTTATTGTTCTCAAGGCAAAGTTAACAAAGTGGTCGTCGTCTCAGCCACATAACACCCACTGCTGGGTATAGCCCTTCCTCAAGGACCTCCACAACGATCGGTCATGCGCTGTCCGTATCCAGCGGCTTCCCGCGACCTTCAACAGATTGTCGGTCCACCTTGTCGGCGGCCTACCCACGGAGCGTTGCCCTGTGCGCGGTCACCATTCCAGAACCTTTCCGCCCCAATGGCCATCAGTTCTTCTCGCTAAGTGTCCCGCCCACTGCCACTTTAGCTGAGCAATCCTTCGAACGATGTCAGTTACTTTAGTTCTCCTACCGATCTCCTTATTTCTGATTCGATCACTTAGGGAAACGCCGAGCATAGCCCACTCCATTGAACGCTGGGTGACCTTGAGCTTTCTTATCAGACCCATAGTTAGCGACCACGTTTCACTACCGTCAGTCATCACAACAAAGTGGTATTGATATAATATTCATTCATGATCTCAGACTCTCTAATCTGTATCACAGTTGCTTAGGCCACGGTTTAAGCTTACGTGTTACCTATACATAATGTACTCGTAATACACACTAATTCATATTCACATTGTACACTCTAGAGAATAAATATTTTTTAACGAAAGAACATGTTTTTTCTTTCAGCCCAAAAAGCTCGTATACTCGTACCATTAGGTAACAATGTGAAGGAGCTTTAGGGCGACTATCACCAACTGTCAATAAACATGTCTTATGTGTTCAATATATGTTTAGCACTAAATGTGCACATTTAGTGCTAAACATATTTAAAATGACATTGCATTTCAGTCATTTGTTTGAAGTCAAAAGTTGTTGATATTTTTTTATGATTTTAGAATTTTTGCATTTATCAATGCTATTTTAAACTTATGATAAATTCTCGGTAGTGATAAAGTCTCGGTAGCTCAGCGGTTAGAGCATTGGACCGGATTTCCCTTCTCATCCCGTTGGTGTCGTAAAAAGCGACTAAGGGATTCAGCCTTCAGGAGACGGGCAGCAGCGTCTCCTACAAACTTGGCCACACTGCGATCGCCAACCCGCCTGCCAAGTGTGGCGATTATAGCAAATTTATCGTAAAACACTTCTTTTTTTTCGTCATATTTAGCGCTAAATCAGCGCTAAATATTCACTATCAGCTACAGAATATAAAATAATGAATGATGCGTCTTTACACTCGAGCCGATACCGACAATTTACAACCTGTTCGTCGTGATATGGTTAAATCAATTAATGCTCCGAACGCATCATGGCTCTTCTTCATCGCCACAACGCGTCGTGGTCGAATAGCATGTCAGCCACGACACAAATTTCGCTGCGTGGTCTTTCTGTGATTGCCACAACGCGTCGTGAGCGTTTTCAATAGAGCCATAACACAAATTTCGCCATGTTGATGTTTTAATGTGAACACAACGTGTTGTGAGCTATTTTTTCGCTCAATTAGCGTTATCGGTCTTTGAGCGTAACATATACAATAAAACTCCTTCGAATATTTTTTTTCTTAAACAAAGACATTTCATTATGAAATAACATCATTAATGGAGTTTTATTTTGTCAGTATCTATACTTAAACTTATCATTATTTGTATTGAGGATAAAAGTAACTCTGCAACAACCCTATAAATATGCCCCATTTGTAAGGATACTTAGCTCCTATCAAGCCAGCTTACCAATATACTGTGTGTTATCTAAACTGAGTAACACTTAAGGACTTGCTAATGGGTCCATTGGACCCTGACGTCCATATTTTTGCTGGTACTTGTGATTTAAGCACTTTACGACTTTGCCGCTCTTAATACCCTCCAAAGATAGATTGACGCAGTAGTATTTTTTTATTCTTTAGAAAAGTCGAACTGATTATTATGTAGGATTTGTATTACTGTAAAATAGTCCAATAATTGAGAGTCTATATATTTTTTTAATTTTACTAAATGCCAGTAAGACTGATAGCGGCTTAAAATTTATGGGGTCTTTTTGTCACCCGGTTTAAAAAGAGGAATATGCTTACTATATTTAATTAAATCGGGAAAGGTACCTTCATCTATGCATTGATTAAAAATGAAAGCTAAATATGGAGCTATTGTATCAATTATTGATTTAATAACACTGGTTAATATGCCCCGTAAATCTTCAGTCTATTTAATATTTAAAGCTTTTAAGCTTTACAAATGTCTTCACTATTAATATGCACAAAATCGAAAACACATGATTCTAAAAGGGCAGCAGCAACGCCTGTACAGGAATTTAAATTACTGGTGGTTGCTAAGAGTACCCGAGAGAAGAAATCTTCAAAAACATGGGCTACCTCAACGTCAGATTCAATTAATTTATTATCTACTTTAAGAGAGATGGAATTCTTATTATTTTTAGAGGTTCCAGTTGTTTGGTTAACCCACTTGTTCCTGAATTAACTTTTTTTGCACAATTGACTTGAAATATAGTATACTTCACAGAACGGAAACATAAAACTGATAAAAAATAATAAAAAAAATATTTCAGTTCAGGAAAAGCTGGAAAATGCCGTGTCGTAAACGACACAGTAGGAGAATCTACTACTATGATCTTTCACTACGTCGATTTCAGTAGGCTTCGACATATATAGGAGAAATAAAGTAAAACACCCAAAGAATCACTCTCATATCCACACCTCGACGACGCCATATTTGGCATTGGTTGGGTCTCAGGTATTAAGGCGTTTTTTTTTATGAACGGCGGGAAGACTCTTAGCCTTCATCATACCTAATGTTATGTAGTGATAAGGCTGAAGATGGAAGCGAGCCCCTCTCGGAATCCTCAATCACTGAGGAACGCCTATCTTATCTCTAACTACCGGAACACAACATTGCTGAAAACATTGTTGTCAGACTTAGATAAGATGGTGGTAGCTAGCCAGGCGGTCTTAGAACAAGACCTACCACCAACCAAACCGAATACAATATGTATTCCCGCTGGGAATCGAACCCGGGACCCCTGGGTCTGATACTGGTGGTTGTACCACTAGATCACGAAGGCGGTTAGACGTTAGGCAATAGCGACAGGTTGCCAGCTCATCGTTTACAATAGTTTTCGAATATCCTTCATTCATCAGCCCTGACAGTTGGAAGACACTTTTACTCTATGTACCCGCATTAGACGCATTTTATACTTGTCTTTTGCGCTCAGTCCAGCATGGGAAATAATAAAATGACTCAACTTACATTCATCAAAGAAGTCATTCATGTTACAAATTCAGCAAGTGCTCCGAGTAAAGGCCCAGGGACATTTTGAAGAAAAACAAAATGTTGTCTCCAGAGTCTTCATCCGTTACTTACAATTTTGCGGAGGCATGATGTAAGGTAACGTCATCCAGCGTGCAATGTAGAAAGACATGCTTGCCGTTTCCCTGCTTGATCGAATCGGAAATGAGGAGTTCCGCAGGAAAACAAAAGTAAACCTTCATCCCTCGAAGAATTGTTCAGGTGAAGTGGTAGTAAGCGGGACACATAGCGAGAAGAACCGTTAGCGAATGGGGCGGGGTGGTTCTAGAATGGCGACTCTGTGAGTAGACCCCCAACAAGGTGGACCAATGATCTGGTGAAGATCGCGGAAAGCTCCTGGATGAGGGCAGCCCGCCAACGACCGATCAACGTGAAGATCCTTAGGCCTTAGAGGATCTTCACAACGATTGTTCGATGGCTACCCATACCCAGCAGTCGTTCTCATGCCGCTGATATGAATGTGATGATGATAGTTATAGAGTCTGGAACTATTTTTTCATCATTTTGCTCTTATTTCTCAGTAATCTCGTTCAGAGTGAAAGGTTGTCGTAAAGCCCTGTAACAAATATAAGTACAACTGATAGTAGTACATTCTCCTACTGTGTCTTTTACGGAACAGATAAAGTAAAACGAAAATACTTGATGAATATCTTATAAATATACCGTATTTTTTTTATTTTCGAGATCATTAGGAACCGACTATTGATAATTAGATAACAAATAAATTAAAAACAGCATAAAACAATATTTCAAATTACCCTGTATTTATCATTTTAATAAGCACGTAATTTAACCTCATTTTGCACAAAAACAATAAACTGCATATCACGGTTACCACTCTACTATGACTGACTAAGGCATCAACAGCTAGTAGCAATATAAAATAAAAAAATAAAGTACCCTCGTACAACAGAATATTTTTTTTAAGTTGGTGTGTCGTTAAAGACACAGTAGGAGCAAGTGGGTTAATAATGTTCCCAGTAGCCTTTATTTTAATATCTGCTAATTTAATTTTATTTGAAAAGAACATGGTCTTAGCAGCGACACAATAAGATTTGAGTCACAGGAAGTATTCTTTAACGCATAGAGATCATACAGTTTCCTTCTACTTGTATAAATTCCTGGCCTGGCCCAATCACAATACTTAACTTTATCGGTATCTGAATTGATCGCTTTTTGTTTAAACGTTTTACAAAATTCACCTTGAACCAAATCAAATAAATCATTATAGAGGTAATTAGATTCCATAATAGGTACTGGTAAAGACTCCAATTTATCAATCACGTTGTTTCTAAATACATGCCCTTTTTAGTTATTGGCCTACTTATAAATTTTACGCTTAGAACAGACATTTTGGTGCTCTTTAGAGGCAAGTTGTCCACTATGGTCAGATTTAATTAAAAAAATTATAGATTCTTTTTGGCAAACTTTGTCTGTCATTATTATTTTGTTTTAAACAATCACAATTTAGTTTTTTCTAAGGGACTCAACCTGTGTTATGTTATTAATAAATGATTACTCAAAGTTTTATACTATAAGGTAATTTCTGTTTTTATTTATCAAAATGAAAAAGAAAAATGTTTTTAGCTAATATGAATCGAGTGAATGTAAGTGTAAGTAGCATACAGGTGTCACCATCAACTTGACTTAGAGAAAAGTTAAGCGAGGTTACCCAGCTGTGAGTTTATGATATTAACAGTGATACAATTATTTATTTTGTTCTATATATTAAGTAGACCTTTAAAAATGTTTGCTACAAAACAGGTGCCACCTGCAGCTTCACTTCAAATAAAGTAAGGCGAGGTTAAACAACCATGAATTACATATATGTGTGTGAATTGTTATTATAAATTATATAGGGAAAATATTAAATATTGGTCATTATCAGTTATAAATGTTCCAAAGAGCTCATTATAGCATGGTGATTTTCGGACTTAGTTTATAAAAAACGAATGAGTTATCATTGATCTCATTATGTAATTTTTATTAGTGATTATCTTGTAGTATGAAAAAAAATATAATATATGGACCCGAGTCCAAAAAATATGCATATTTTTTTAGTTTTCTTGTAAAAAGCTTTTTAAATATTAAAATAATAAATAACCTGTATTTGCAAACCACTATTAATGTTATCATAGAATAAAATTATTATAAAAATCATATATAATCGTTCACATTCAGCGGTTTTGGACATAACACCCAATAAAGTCTGGGTCCAGTGTACCCGGTAGCGACTCTTTGCGTCACAAATAGGAACGCGAGACCTTAAGTGTTAAATAAAACTTCTTTTCCATAAGCTTTTATGATTAGTTAATGAAATATTGTCGTTTTTATAACTGACCAGGATATTTACGTCAGTGTAGAACTTATAATAATTAAAGCCAGTCGTTAATTATACGATGGATAAAAAGTAATTTTGCAACCCTAAGATAAAAAGTAATTTCGCAACCCTAGGATAAAAAGTAATTTGCAACCCTATAAAAATGACCCATTTGTAAAGGCTACTTAGCTTCTATCGAGACAGCAAACGAACATACGGTCTGTTATCTCAACTGTTTACAGAAACTGTACAGAAAATACCTTGATTAGTTAATGAAATATTGTTGTTTTTTTACTAGGATATTTTGGTCAGTGTAGTACTAATAATAACTAACGTCAATCGTCATTTGTATGCAGGATAAAAAATTACTTTGCAACCCTATAAACAGACTCCATTTGTTAGAGCTACTTAGCTTCTATCAAGCCAGCATACCAGCATACTGTGTGTTATCTCAACTGCTTACGGAATCTTCTTTTTTGTATGAAGGATAAAAAGAAGCTTTGCAACCCTATAAATAAGCCCCATTTGTAAGGGCTACTTAGCTCCTATCAAGCTAGCTTACCAACATCACAGCTTAAGAACTAACAGTGGGACAACGCCTTTGTAGTCTCGCGGAATGCCGCTTTTAAAAAGACATTCTAAATGTTTGACAGGGCATTGTCAGGCGTGTCCCGAGCGTAATATGGCAGCTCGAGCTCGCTAGCACCCACTCTCGAACTGCGATTTGCTCTGTCAAAACGTGATCGTTGGCCAACTGTATGGAAGAGTAGTTAAATAGACTGTACCAACATACTGCGTGTTATCTCAACTGCTTACGGAAACTCGAGGCTTAACCTCAAACCATTTGCATTAATTTCAAAAAGTTGTACGGCACTGACGTGAATGTTAACTAGTCTACGTTTTCAGTTTTTGAAATGGAGTTTTGATCATTTGGGATAGCACACTACCAAGAATTATAGAACAATTTATTATTTTCAAAAAATCTATAATAATATGTGAAAATGACTGTGCCTATTGCATTTTCTTGATTGAACGACTATACTAACTTTGATGTATTTTGCTAATGAATGGGATACAAGTTGATTAAAAGAAAATAATATTCTTCATTTGATATTGCTTGGACGCTTTTTCAGGTCCCCAAGGTTGCAACCCTTTCTTTTATCAAGATTTATCTTTCTTTATAAACTACTAGAGGCCGGGCGCGGTTTCACCCGCGTGGTTCCCATTCCCGTGGGAATTTTTGGGATCATTTATAGCCTATGTTACTAGTTGGGGTCTAAGGATTCTCTATACCAAATTTCGTCAAAATCGGTCCAGTAGTTTTTGAGTTTATTCGTTACATACAAAAATACAAATCTTTCCTCTTTATAATATTAGTATAGATATCTAAACTAACATTAAATTTATCATAATCAAGGAAAGACAACAAACCAACTGAGATACAGGTTTCCTTTCTTATGTATAGTAAGTATTACTTTAAAAACAGAAATGGGACTTACCTGCAAATGGCTGGTCAAAGTCAAATGATCCGTTTCGATCAAAATGCCGCCCCTCAATTCATCCAAAGGTGTCGTCGAGTTGCCTTTATACCACCTCAATGCTGGCTCCACACTCCCAGGATGTAAGTACACCACAGAGCACTTCAGAGATAAAGTCTCACCACTTTCAAGGAAAGCTTCTTTGCTCATTCTTATTTCAGGAGCTGTGAACAAATAACTTTTGTAAGAAGATTGTGTGTAAAGGACGAGAAAGCAATTTCTTAAGGAGGAGGAGGTTAGACGTTTTATACATTTTGTTATCTCTTTCCGGAACGGTTAGGCAGTCAAATGTTTTAGTTGATCAGTTCGTCTCGGTTTATTGGAAATATATTGGCTTTTGGTACTTTAATTTTATATCTACATACTTACCTACATCAAGTTGTATTGTTCACTGCATTAGATACGTAAAGTGTACACTTGAATGATTTGATTTGAACGGCTTAGGCTTAAAATAGTCAAAACAAAAATATGATAACTAAAAAATTTTATGAAACTAGATGAAGAACGATAAGTAATATCAAAGGGTCGTGTTTAAAGATACATAAAGGCCTATTTAAATGTTAGGACTTTCATCATTAATATAATTATATAATTATTGTGTTATTTATTACATAATAGATTATTAATACCCTAATCCTATATTATTGCTTTCTACCGACGTATATTTTCTGAGAAATAAGCTGTAAAATGTATACAGTTTAGACATACAACCTATACAGGTTATTCATTTAACACTGACAGAAAGACACAGAACTTCAAATAATGATAATTAAAATACATAGTACTCAAAAGCACTTTCAAAAAGGTACATATGTAACCTTTTTGAAATTGGGCGATCAAAAGGACGAGATTGTGTTTAACACTGACTTACCACATTTATAGTTTTTTGTGTCTCTATACCCCTTGAGGTTCTAGAGGCTTACACTGAATAATGTTTATAGGTTATGTTGAAAGTTGGAGGCTACTTTTCCAGATAAGCTCTTACAATCGAGCGGAAGGGGAATTTGCTATTTCTGTGTGAGTTTCTTTGATAATATTTGTGTGATAAATTCGTATAGGTAAATACTTTTACGAATATTCAATTTGAAATACTTTATTCTAATTTGGACAGTGCTGAAGAATAAGATGGATATGAAAGTCTTTGCGATTTAAAAATAAAATATGCAGTAAAAAGCATGTTGCTTACGAAGATGTTTATATGATTTTCAAATTTATAAAAAAAAGGCATGCGATAGACAAGCGTTGCGTACACGAACGATAAATCAGCGCTGACTCATGAAATAAATGTCTGGTGGTTGCAAATAATGTTTAGTTTTAATACCGATTTCACTATTTTTGGTAATTATAAGGAGTATTACTTACGCAATAAATATAAATAAGGAAATATACTAGAAAAAAAACCACTCTGCCGTGTTACACCTATCTAACTTATCTTGAGATTGGTGAGTTACGCTTAGCAAGGCTAAATCTAAATATTTGGGTATTTTTTATGATTTTTGTATTTTTGCATTTTTCAATGCTATTTTTATACTTATGATAAATTTTCAATAGAAAAATATTAGAAAAATACAACTCGGCCACAAAAGAATTCTCAGATATGACTCGAACCCACGACCTTTGGAAATCCGGTCCAATGCTCTAACCACTGAGCTACCGAGACTTGCGAACCACCGTCGAAATTCTCCAATACTTTTATATTTTTAATACGCTGAAGGCCACCGTTGTCACATCAATGCTAGGAATATCCTTGCATTCGAAAGAAACCTCTTTTCAGGTGTTTAACGATCAATTAAGATGCAACAGCCAATAATTTATGATTTTTGAACTGTTTAGGTTTTAATTTATTTCTCATAAGAACATTATAGTTCGCTTAAAATGAGACGTATAACTACGTATACTACGTACACAATATGTAATTATTATGCGCAGCGCAGCCACGTTACAAAAATTAATTTAACGATAACATTATCAAGCACAATACAAACATGCAAATTCACGCCATAATAAGTAACAAACAAGAGGTCACTTTTTATATTGCTACCTTCCCTTTAAAACATTAGTTCTCCGGAGCGAAATACTAGTAGTAAATAAACAAGACAGGCAGGTATTCGATACAGCCGAACGGAAAACCTTGGAGTCGATAACACAAATTCTGTTTCTTGTTTTCTAATCAAAGACTTCAGTGTTTTCTAATCGAAAACTTCAGTAAGTAACAGTGTATTTTTTATGATGAAAAGAAGTTTTTTTTATAAATACCTAGTGTTTCATTTTTATTTACAAATTTGTTGTACCAACATTTAGTAGGGACTTTAAATAAAAACAATTATATTTAAAAAAAGTAAGTAAGTCTCTAGACTGTTGAATAGAACCAATCTCCCGTATTTAAAAGATACAAGAGATAGCCGTTACAATAAATTGTATTCCTTCTATGAAGCTACGGGCAGGCTCACTTAACTCAAGATACGCGCAGGGCGTTACAGCATTTGTAAGGATTCTGTGCCGCTTCAAAACTAAAACAGGTTATAAATAGATAATCAATGTTATATTCACAAAAAAAACCTTTTGTAGAGACGGATATCAAGGAACGACCTTATAAAAAAAGTACAAGTCTGTTAATTTCATCGAATATGAAAGATACTAGGAAATATACTACAAAGCCGTTTTCTCAAAAGTTGTTTTTTTTTAGATAGGTGTAACACGGCAGCACTGGTCTCATGTCCGTCAGACGGGACACGAACCCGCACCCTTAGGAAACCGACGCAATGCACAACCAATTATGCTACCGACACCCGTATGAGCTACATGAGACCAATTGTTTGTTTTAGTATTTTGTTTAGTATATTTCCTTATTTAAATTGATGACTAGAAAAAAGTTCTAAAGGTATTACGCCTTTGGAACTGAAAGAAATCTCGCCTCGAAAACAGGCATATTAACGTGAAGATAATCAAAAGCCCACAAAGTCGATGTATGTGTCACATGAATATCAACGTACTTATTTTTGGCTTTTGTGATAAAGTTAAAAAAAAATATGTTTTTAAAAGAGAATGAATATCTTACGATGCACTATGAGTTTGAACCGCTTCAGCATGGGTGGATGGGTGGACACGTGGCAGCAGTATATACCGGAGTCTGGAACCTTCGCGTCCGTCAGCGCCAGTTTCCAGTTGTCACCGGCGAGGTCCATGCGATATCTGCGAAAGATTGTAGTGATTAAATATTTTGTGTATATTAATATTTCTATGTATTTTCTAGCATCTACATTAACATCATTTTTAATGTCCCCACAGCTAGGGCACTCTCTCTGTCTCTTATCGTATATGGGCTAGTGGCCACCTCTGGTGTCAGAGTTTATCAAGCCGCCAATAAGGCCTTTGACTTGGCATAACGACTGTTATCATATGGCAACAGCCGGGAACGACGGACGGTTTAACGACGAAGCACGGAAGCCCTCAGTTGTATTGCCACTTTACGGACACCCATCCGGCACCTGGCTAAACCGAGCGTTGCTCGACTATGATCAGTCTTCCAAGCGCTGCCATGAGGCTAGGGCACTGGTCGTGAGTTTTACTGCAAATATTAAATACTGCAAATGAAGCCTCAAGAAACTTATGCTGAAAACATTAATAAATCATGATCATTCTCCTTTTTATTTTTTCCTCAACTATCTTTGGGCAAAATATGACTTTTCCTGGCTGTATATAAAGTAAATTTGACATAAAACTGACAGACGCTAAAAGTTCCCTGAAACTTATGAAACAAATATAAAGTTTCCGACAAAGATACTCACACTTCATAAAAACTATTGCCGTAAAAGTAACTAATAAACAAAGTGAAATAAACGGAAAATACGTGGCCAGAAAACAAAAATAAGTACAAACTTTCCAACTGTCTAAATAATAAAGGAGTACGAAAGTCCGGGGCTATGTAATCAAATAATCTACTTATTAGATACCTACCTATGTTTGCCTCAAGTAAGTTTCAAGTACTTTTAGAGAAAGAGTAAAAAATTTGGACATTTCGTGTACCAAGTAGGTAGTGGTAGTTCTGTAGCAAAAAGTATGTGTAATTATTAAGTAATGTATCTAAAACAAATGTCACCACTCCCTTACATGCCTGGAATGTCGTAAGAGTCGACTAAGAGGCTCGACGCATTAAAAACCTGTGCGAGAGAAGGAAAACTTGAGACAAACCCTCTACCAACCCGTCTGGCCAGCGTGGTAGCAGTGGACTAATAGCCTCCTATGATCGCCGCAATAGGCGTGATCTAGGAGAGGCCTATGTCCAGCAGTGGACGTCCACAGGCTTATGATGGATGGATGGATGCTTATTGCTTATGCTTATGCGTAACTTCTGGTGAATTTAAGTATTGCGGTATTCAGGCATAGAATGCACTAACTACGGGAGCCTATCGGGTTGGAAGTTTCCATCATTTCCATTTCCTCATTTCCTCAAATCTTAAATAGATGACAACACACACGAAGTGCCCGACTCGCGCTCTATTACATTGGAATCATATATAAATTAAAAAAGTGAAACTGTTAGTATAGAATACTTATTTTTAATTAAATTCTCTATACCATCTTTTAACTTCATGCATTTTTTTTCGTTTAAATATGTAATAAAGGAGAATTATTCTCATTTATTACATATTTAAACGAAAAAAAATGCATGAAGCTTTTTATTGTTTTCATGATATATTAACTATACTATAAGTAAACTTACCTAGAATCAGCTGTATGTGTCTCTAAATCCACAGTAAGGAGCTCTAAATTTTCATTTTCCGAGACTCTTATCCACGAAACCTGTGAAAAATCATCACATTAATTAAAGTCAAATTATTAAAATAACATGGGTAAATTAAAGACAATAAATTAAAAATAAACAATACTTTTAGTTTACTAAAAATTTTAAAATAACCATGTGTAAAACTTGTCACCAAAAACCTTTTGAGATATCTCAGAAGAAAAAATATTTGAACTCTGCAAAAATGAATGTAAATGTCGTAGTTCTTTTTTGCGCTCATGTTCTTTTTTATGGCCGCTTCCATGCTCAAAACGTGCGTAAGTATAAGTACGATTTAAATCCAATTGTGATACTTTTCTTAAGAAAAACTCGAGAAAAAAGGTTCTTTAAAAACCCAAATATCCAAACTTTGAAGCTATCGAATACCGAAAGCTCAATTTTTTTTTATAGAAAGTATAGAAGTTACTTTTGAACTTCATTGTGTGTTCATATTTTGCAAACTGTCTTACACTCCACGTGTTAAGCTTCAGATGCGTTTAACACTGCTGAATCACAAAATGATTTACTGCACTGCCTTCTCCAGACACCATAAATAATGTCTTTCTTCTCTTCTTTATTTCTCTAAAGTTTCTAGAAAATTTTACTGAAGTGGACGTAAGGAAGTTTATATTGTTGGTGTGCTATCAAATAACTTTTAGTTATAATTGTGATAAATTAATAAATGTACTTTAATACTTTAATATAGAATTGTGATAGGTAATAGGCACAAAACGCAAGAAAGAAAATATGAAAAAGAAAGAAGTATCTCTTCATGCCAGGCATTAGTGTTTTAAATAAAAGTGTGGCAACACTTGACAGCCATTTCTGTGGTTAAACGAATTTATTTCATTTATAACATTGTTGCACTTTGGTTTGGCGATTATTTATACATCATTTTATTTCACTTATAATGTGGTTTGATTGGTTAACTGCTCTTTTGCGCCACCTGGTGGGATATCTGCGAACCTGCCGGATGGCCAATCTGCCACGGTTCCAATACCGTGAAGAATTATAAAAATAAGAACTTTTGGAGTGACCGCGGCGCGAACTCATGGAAAAAAAATATAATTGTCCTCCGCTAATTAATAATTAAATATTGGACTTCGTATCCTTTTACTCTTTATTCGCTCCTATAATGTGTGTAAAGGGCATCTTTACAAACCCGCCATAAGATACAGAAGATTGTTGATTTATATAACGGACTATTTGGACAATTGGTAACCGGTCGTGTCGGCTCCTGGCCGTCGTGTCTAAAGGTGTACGAGCGGAGGAACATCACGTAAGCGCTTGAGGTGTTGCGCCATATTTGCCCTTTGATGAGTGAAATTATTATTTCATGTAAGCCTCTCCCTAAGCCGTCGTTATCAACCCTCTACAGAAACCTTTAGATCCTTGTTATTTCAGGTGGTAGTTATTTACACGCTTTACCACACTTAACAATATTCTTTTTTATAAAGTTACTATGATGGTGACTTAAACCTCACAGAGCCCCAAATTAGACACTAGAGGCCGCTCGTGGTTTCACCCGCTGCCGCTTGTGGTTATCGTTCCCGTGAGAATATCAAGATTAAAAGTATCCTATGTTCATAATCAGGCTATTTACTATCTGTGTTCCAAATTTCATCCGAATCCGTTTAGTAGTTTCGGAGTTTATTCAATGCAAACAAACAAACAATCAAATCTTTCCTCTTTATAATATTAGTATAGACAAGATAGACACCGGTGTCTAGCTAGCAAATTACGAATTAAGACACAGGGCCGACCTAGTTTGAGTGTAAGCATATAAAAAAAATATTTCAAGGAATTTTCTAATATTCCTTTTAACATAATAAATTGTGTCAATGTTATTTATCATAACACGAGCACCTCTCAATATCCTGTACGTTGTAAAGCCGTTCATTCATAGTCAGTGACGGAAATACATCATTCACTTACTGTTTTGTCCCTGAGTGACGTCACCCGACAATCCATCATCACGGTGGCTCCGGTGTCGGCGTTGACGATCGTGTCATCAGCATTCATGTCATCTTCGAACGAAGGAGGTTTGAATCTGAGGAAAAGAATGGGTTTTTAGAAAAAACTTTATAGAGAATTCTCTGTTTAGAACAGAGACTGCCGTCAAACACACAGTACTTAAAACGTCGTTCTCTCTCTTTGATCTTCTGGTTGAGAAACGATCGAAATGCAATGATATTTTTATTAATGTTTATCATTGTGGCAAGCTCTTGAAATGCTGCTATAATGACATATGTTAATCACGTGTCAAAAAATATATAAGTGATTTGGTTAAAGGGTGATTAGTGACAGTTATAGTCGCCATAAGACTTATTTATTCACTTTTCTTTCGCTACTATTATTCAGCGGAATAAAGCAACTTTTATATATGAAATCGCACAATTTTAGTGTTTACAAGCTCTATTCACATACAAACGGATCAAAACAAACGGAAACAAACGGAAAGTTTTTATTTCTTGTAATCGTTAATCATTTCTTACTAGATTATTTACAGCGTTTACGTTTGTAATACATAATAATATAAAACAGATTAGTCTAGTTTAGCACTGCGACAAGAAATTCATCCTTTGCCTGTCCTGATTTGATTTGTAACGAAAAATAACGTTATGACCGTGTTATTTATTTGCATTATTTTCTAGACACGACAGATATGGATTTTCTTACAACTTTTGCCGGCTGCTGCTCGCATGTATGAGGCCAGTACTGCAATATCGATTTATCTCGAAGAAGGTTGTCAAAATAATGCTCATATTTCCAAGCATGTTTCAGAAAAACCGACTTAAAAAAAATTAAAAGTTTTAGTTTGGAGTCGGTGCCAGCCAAGGCATTCTACTTTGCGGTCCTACTATTTTATTTTTCTTGCTTTAGCTGGCACCGACTCCAAAAGGTTTATTTTTTGCTTTTTAGTTTTCTGAATTCAGTTTTAATTTTTTTATAAAAAGATTTTTATTTTCCAATTTTTAAAGGTAGAAGAGGTCCCGTGCCTACTCTAATAACCTTATGTCAACTCCTCATCACCTTTTACAAAATGCTGCTTTTCCCGGTGAAGGGACGTTACTTATTGAGGAGTTTTCCGGGTACTTCATCATCAGCTCCACTTCATCACATGCATTGAGTTGAGCATAAATTGCTTATGAACCACATTAAAGTAATCGTATCACTTCTGTGAAATGATAATTATTTAATAGTTTCAATGACCATTTGTATTCTTCATCATCAGTACCTCTTCACCAAATGGTGCTTTCCGGAAGCATATGCATGTGTTACTATAGAAAACACCGAAATTGCTATAGGAGTGTCTATAATATTTGAAGAGTTTCTGTATTTCTCCAGGATCCCATCATCAGATCCTGAAATGATAACAATGGGACCACATGGAAAGAATACCCTTTCGAACAAAAAAAAAGAATGTCTGAAATCAGTCCAGCCGTCTTCGAGTAATCGAGTAGCATACATAAAAAAAGATTCCGTCGAATTGAGAACCTCCTCCTTTTTTTTGAAGTCGGTTAAAAAGGGAATTTATCAAAAACAAGTTGCGAACAACACAACACAAAACATGCACGAACTGTTTTCCCATTGTTTCTACACTTTTTTAGACAACACGTACCCATATCGCGAATTTTAACGTTTTTATTTAAAAATACTGAATAACATTAGTATGGAATCTATGGAAATATAGCAATTTGACACAATTGACAGTCTAGAGTTATTTCATATTTCTGCCAAATCGCGCGCTGCGATCGATTTGACGGTCCCCACCACCCACTTTGCACATAGCGAATAGTCGTTTTATTTCTCGTAAATATGATCTTCGCAGTCAACTGAATATAAGCCAAAACCGATTTAGCTGTTAGTAATTTGTATTCAAATAAGTTACTGATCTAAGTGTATGGACTAATTATAACACCAGCCGTTGTCTCATTATCCTCTCTTGACTTGAGCATGTTTAATGATGCCTAAGTAAATTATAAAGTACAATTTATATTATTTATTTACCTTTTTTCGAGTGTCAACTGTTACGAAAGTTTGTTTACAGAGCTTGCTTCATTGCGAGTATTTAAATTTCAACAGTTATATTACATTTTATATCATAAATATTTGATTGTATTGTTCAATACTCCTATACAGACCACGAACTAGTGATGAAAGGACTCGAGGCTTTTAAACCTTTTCAATCAAAACTCGCCTTAATTTTTAGGACTCGACTCAAAAAATACGACTTGAGGCTTTTAACTAATGTAAGACGACTTCAGTCATTAGAGTTCAACTATGAAATAAAACGACTTGAGTCTATTAATAACAGTTATAACGAATTAGTCGCAAGCCTTTTAGTAAAGAACTAGAGTCGTTTAACATAAGATGAGCTGTTTAACATGAGATTAGGTAAATTTTAAATAGAAAAATATTGGAAAAAATTAACTCGGCCACAAGTGAATTTTCAGACGGGAATCGAATTCTTTCGAATGCAAGGATTTCCTAGCATTGATGTAACAACGCTGGCCTACAGCGTATTAAAAATATAAAAGTATTGGAGAATTTCGACGGTGGTTCGCAAGTCTCGGTAGCTCAGCGGTTAGAGCATTGGACCGGATTCCCGTCTGAGAATTCACTTGTGGCCGAGTTAATTTTTTCCAATATTTTTCTATTTAAAATTTACTATAAGTATTAAAATAGCATTGAAAAATGCAAATAATACAAAATCATATATGAGATTAGGTATAAAATAATAAACTTCAGTGCTTGATCATTGTATTTTTATTGAGTTTTCTAATTTTGCATCACTAAATATTTTAAGTGTTACTATTTAAAGATAATTATCGTAATTCTAGATTTTAATTAATTGAAAAATTAAAACGCCGACCAGTTTTTAATATTATCAATGTCTTTAAAAATATATAACATAACAAAATCTGCGTATGTTCATATATGCCTCTTTTACCTGTAATAATTAGCGTACGAACACGACATCCATATCAATATGATTTAATTCTAGTATAGGTACGATGTATGAGCGCGCCTCACGACCCGCGAACCAAGTCGTTTTAAAAGGGTTCAAACCTTTTCGTTAAGTCTGAGTCGTTTAAAATTCGGAGTCATTTCAAAATGACTCAGTCTTAAAGTAGACTTAGGAGTCTCAGTCTTGGACTCAAATAAGGCTTAGGGTTCAGGGTTTAAATACTCATTGAGTTGTTAACCGTATGACTTGAGTCGAGTTCCTGTTAAAGAGTTTAAAAACCTCAAATCCTTTCATCACTACCACGAACATTCCGACGAAAAATTTCTTTTAGTTATACTATAGTCTGTTCACCGAAACTAGCTCTAGTCTGTTCCTGGAAAAGAGCTAGTACTAAACAATTCGCTTACTCGTGATTAGCTAAAAAAGGCGCATTGCATAAGTTCCTTAATTTCAGCCAAATACAAGCGAGCACATTGCCTATGCGCCATATCTTTAGCCAATTACGAGCGAGCAAATTCTCTCAGTACTAGACTATATCGTCCGAATATCGCAATTCGTTTTTCTTAGTAGGCCTTCAAGTTTCTTAACACAATCAGGGTGGTGGTTAAACTTTGAATCGCGACTTTAGCTTGCTTATGCCACGTAATTCGGTTCAATAGCTCAAATCTGTTCGAGAACTAGAACTAGATTTTGAAGCATATTGTGAAATCAATATCTATGTAACAGCTACCTGCAGTAATTTCAAGCCTACCATAAAAATAGAAACGAAACCAAAACTTGAAGTTAAATATTTAAAAACAACAATGCTTGTTAATGTTAAGTGTTTGTCTGAATGATTTTCCGCCGTTCTTTTGCCTCATAGGCTGGCTGGAAGAAATATCAATACTACTAATATTACAAATGCGAAAGTATGTAATTTTATTTGTTTGTTTATGTTTTTGTTACTCTTTCACGCTTAAACTACTGAACGGATTTGGATGAAATTAGGTACAGAGATAGAAGTTAGCGTGTAGTGAAACATGAGATATTTTTATACTGATATTCCTACGGGAACGGGAACCACGTGGGTGAAACCGGTGGCCGCTAGTTTGTAATAAGTGTGCATTTTTTAAAAATAATTTATAGGAACATTGTTTGCGTACGAAATAAATTAATTAAATAAATAAGGCGTATAACACCCCTGCAAGAGCTTTTGACGACTAAAATCCTTTTAAAGAATTATGAGTAGTGATTTATTATTAGTCATCGCGTTGCTACAACTAGATATCTCCCTCAAACATTTAGCTCTTGACCGTTTTACTCTGCTACAAACGGCACAGTCTACCGTGACAACGGCATACGGCATCAAAAATCATCCCTAGCATCCAAGTCAGTTAATTGAAGATGAACATCAAAATTTGTGGTCACAAATTTTAATCCGTTGTTTGTATAAAGCGCCTGGTTGTAGCAGGAGACCAATACTAAATCTTTGTGAAGAGCTATATTATTATAGCTTTGTTCATAGACTTATTATAGATTATAAATTTAGTATCTAATAATAAATATTAGCATAAACTAATGTTTCAAAATAAACGTAAAGTATTATTCAAGTTCTCTTCTTCCATTTTCTTCCAACATTATTACTCAAAACTATACCTAAAATACTTACTCGACTAGGGCTCATATTAGGCTATTTCTCCTACAAAATAAGTCGTTTAAAATATATTGTTCCTATTTTTTTGTCACAAAGGACAAAATGTGACCCGACGTAGTATGTTTATTCAAAGTGGGAGCATTTGTGTGAACGTGCCTTGCTTAGGAATCAACTAGAAAGTGTGTGCCAAAGAAATGTTTCATTGTTACATTTGTTACATTGTAAATGAGTTATTTGTAACAAAACTCGTTTCGGCGAAAGAGGCTTTCAACTATTGTTTCATGACTGATATTCCAGTCGTGTTTATTACAAATGATATTTCGGTACTTTTACTGTATATTCGTCATCGTTGTCAGCTGCATTTTTACTGTATATTATATACTAGCTTTTCCACGTTGTTTTACCTATGTGGTCCCCGTTCCGTAGTAATATTATATAAAAAGTATCTTTATTTATAACTTTTTAATTTTGCATTTTGCAATGCTATTTTTATGTGATAAATATTAAACAAGAAAATATACTAGAAAAAAGCAACTAGTCTCATCCCGTCAGGGCGACATGAGACTAGTTGCTTTTTTCTAGTATATTTTCTTGTTTAAGTATCTTTATGTTCAATTCCGGGACAATTTTTATGAAAATTTCTGTTTATTTTGTCCGAAAATTAAAGCTTTTAGGTAACAAAATAACTCACTTTAGTACTCATACTATTAATAGGTATAACGAGTTTCTGAGGATGGATGCGACTTTTGAGAGTATTAGCCTAATAGTTTCCACAAAACATTTACTCAGATACATTTTCTGTTCAGTAACAAAAATGCGAAAAAGAATACATGCTTAGTTCTTTTTATCCCAAATAGCAAAAACAGAGTTAATTATAATTTACGTACTTTGGTATATCTAAATGGACAATGTAAAAATTAGCATTAATTAAAAGAAAAATATAACATTAATAATACACTATGCAAACTGATACTACATTGTAAAAACATTGTAGATGGATGTTTGTTACTATTTCATACAAAAACTATTGAACGGATTTGAATGAAATTCGGCAAACTCATAGTAGATAGCCTGGATTAAAACATACTGTACTTTTTATCCAGATATTTCCATTGGGAACGGGAACCATCCAGGTGAAACCGCTAGCAGGCCACCAGTTTAAAATATTCGTAAGATTTGGGTGTTCTGGATAGAAAAGTTGATATAACAAAATTTTTATGTTTTTAACGGACTTCAAAAAAAGGAGGAGGTTCTCAATTCGGTTGTTTTTTTTTTATGTATGTACTGATTACGCCGAGATTTCTGAACCGATTTCCATGATTCTTTTTTTGTTCGATGCAGAATAGTTGCCAATTGGTCCCATAAAAATTTGGTTTCGTTTGACCAAGTACTTTTTATGTTATAAGCTTTTTTAACCGACTTCAAAAAAGGAGGAAGTCGTCAATTCGGTTGGTATATTTTTTTTTTATATATTTCATTTCATTGTTGACTTTAATATACGATAATTTTGTTTATAATGTATATGAAACCTTATCTAAACTAGAAAAACCCTGCTGCAGTTTACAAAACAGCCTATTACAGACACTAAAAAGTAAAAAAAAAACTGCGTTAAAAAAAACCGACTTCAAAAACTAAAAAGCGAAAAATAAGCCTTTTGGAGTCGGTGCCAGCCAAATCAAGAAAAATAAAAGAATAGGAGCTTAAAGTAAAATGTCTTGGCTGCCACCGACTCCAAAAGGCTTATTTTTTGCTTTTTAGTTTTTGAAGTCGGTTTTTTTTAACGCAGTTTTTTCTAACTAATATTCGTATCTCGAGGAAGCACAAAGCAATGTCATGCACTGGGCGCATCGTGAGCTTCTTGGCTAAAAGCTGTACCAGGTATATAGCACTGAGTGGTTTTGTCTGCTTTCTGACTGTTTGAGAACATATGCAAATAAGGATGTTTACCAGTAAATGTTTGCTATACCCACAACCACAAAAAAATAGAAGTATTAGCGACACGTAAATATTTGCCGATATTTATTCAAACATTTAGTGTTAATGTCTGAATAATAATAGTAATAAGTTTCTTATAATGACACCACTCCTAAACGGGGTATTCCTCGAGGCGCACCTAAATCATTCGTTCGAGGAATCAATTAGAAATATTCTAATTTTATTCCTCGAAGCGCACCCACAGCGTAATTGTATATATTCCTTACCCACAGGCAAGAGCCTTAATAAAACGTAATATATTATGATATCGACAAAAGTTTTAATACTGATATGAGGGGTGTTACGAATACTTATTAAAATTAAAATATTTTTAGTTGAAAGTACTGGGTCGCATAAGTAACGATGAGTTATTTTAGATGTTTTGAGAAGTTCTTATTTTATATTAGCCAGCAGCTTTTCAAGTAAGTATACTCATCGTTGGTTATGCTGCCCTGGTACTTTTTCTTCAATATTTAGTTATACTCTTTATTGCACTAGAAAATACATTTACAGAATAAATTTGAGACATATGTACAAAGGTGGACTTATCTCTAAAAGAGATCTCTTCCAGCCAACCTGAGACGTGTAAGAGATGATAATATTAAGCGGGTGACTCTAAATGCAAAACTAAATAAGAAAAACGTGAAACTAATATCTACATCATATACACATAAATAGATATAATACCTACATAATTTACCTATCCTATACATAAATATACACACATACTCATAATTATAAAATATACATACATACAAATAAATACATAAAAGAGACGGGGTAAAGTAAGTGACTCATGATTCAGACTCAGATAATTGAATATTTAGTGCCTATTTAGCTAATAACTCTATCGTAGTGTGAAAAATTCAAAATAAAATAACGTGCATTACTTGATAACTGTTATTTTCAGTTAGTACCCATAATTATAAAAAAATTGAACATAGCTGCGCTTCGAGGAATACCCCCACTAAACTACCTAGTCCAAACAATATTACTGTAGAATTTGTGACATGGATACAATATTATGATTTAATATTATGATGGAAGACCACGCACCGGACCACGCTCCGTGGGTAGGCCATCGACAAGGTGGACCGACGATACGGTGAAGGTCGCGGGAGGCCGCTGTTGCGGGCAGCGCAGGACCGATCATCATGGATATCCTTGGGGGAGGCCTATACCCAGCAGTGGGTGTCATGTGGCTGAGGTGACGACGACGACGATACGAGATTATGAATAAACATACTTATTTGTAAACACATCTAATACTAATATTATAAAGAGGAAAGATTTGTATATTTGTAACGAATGAACTGAAAAACTAAACGTATTTGTATGAAATTTGCCACACAGATGATAAATAACCTACATTAGAACATATGATGATACTTTTTTATCCCGATATTACCACGGGAACGGCAACCATGTGGGTGAAACCGCGAGCGGCCGCTAAAACATAATATACATACAAAATACCCAGACCAAAGTCATACATACATATTCATACATTCTTGTGCTGGAATAGAACTGGCAACTTAAGAAGAAGATCCCTACCCCTGCGCAATAAAGTAAATGTCTCCTAATAGTAAAACATTAGCAGCACCTACAAAGCTAATGATCTCCTATACAAAATAGACGGTTATTATTAGTCAGAGTAAGTTATATCACCAAGTTTGTTCCGCGGCAGGTCATTAATTCACTTTCTTACGTCATGGTTACTCAGTACTTTGAAGGATTCTCTGTTATGTCCATCAGTTTCTTGATGGCAATAAATTCATTACAATACTTAGTCTCAGACTGCGTGGGCTGCTTGGATTAAGCGTATAAAGATGAACGTTTAGACTTATGATACATTTTAAATAGAAAAATATTGAAAAAAATTAACTCGGCCACAAGTGAATTTTCAGATGGGACTTGAACCCACGACCTTTGGAAATCCGGTCCAATGCTCTAACCACTGAGCTACCGAGACTTGCGAACCACAGTCGAAATACTCCAATACTTTTATATTTTTAATACGCTGTAGGCCACCGTTGTCAAATCAATGCTAGAAATATTCTTGCATGCGAAAGAAACATCTTTTCAGGTGATTAACGATCGATTAAGATGCAACTGCCAATAATTTATGATTTTTTAATTTTTGCATTTTTCAATGCTATGTTTATACTTATGATAAATTTTAAATACAAAAATATTGGAAAAATGAAGTCGGCCACAAGTGAATTCTCAGATGGGACTCGAACCCACGACTTTTGGAAATCAGGGCCAACTCTCTAACCACTGAGCTACCGAGACTTGCGAACCACAGTCGAAATTCTCCAATACTTTTATATTTTTTATACGCTGTAGGCCAGCGTTGTCACATCAATGCTAGGAATATCCATGCATTCGAAAGAAACATCTTTTCAGGTGTTTAACGATCGATTAAGATGCAACTGCCAAAGAGTCAACGACTGGTAAACTCAACTTGCTTGCCGATTAGAACAAAAATCCATAAGGCGATACTAGAAAAAAATATGCTAAAGCGAGACAGCAATGAGAAATCGACGCGCACGGGAGCGAGACCGATTTTGCAGATTAGGCAAAAAAAAACACAAAATTACTTCGTATTAAAAAACTAAAGCGATTTAAAAAAAATGCTTCTATACGATCCTAAATATTATTGGTGTCCACTTATTAAACCAATTTCCAATAGTGTAAGTAACCCCATTTAAGAATAATCTTGAATTTTCGTATTTATTAGGGGTCTTTTAGAAAAGAAAAGTGTCGAGGCAAAATCATAAAATCGTGTTTTTGAAACTATACGAATCTAGATAAAGGTATGAAGAAATATATATGTTATAACCAGATTTGTAACAACTGTAACCGTGCTATAGTTTTATATCAAAAGGTCCATACTTTGTCCGAGGAAAAGGCAGATCAGTGAAGGGCCCAAACCACGTAACGACTTCTTCAAAGTCAGCAAACACATGATGGTGTCAAAATACGGTTGTAAAATTAAATCTCCACGAACCTTAAATGGAGAATTTATGTAACTCAAATTACACAGGTAACCTCAATCTCCCTGAAAAGCATACGCCTAGTCTGGATATGAATAAATTAAACTGCTGAATTTAGACTTAATCGCTAGAGCAAGGTGACTGTCAGCTATTCATTATGTAAGGTACATATGGTACAGTAGGCATGATCATGATAAGTACTTCAGACTGAAGTACGACAAGCAACTACAAAATAAATTATTAAAATGTCATCTTTAGAAATGACTAGCGGCTGCCTGCGGTTTCACCCGCATGGTTCCCGTTCCCGTAGGAATATCGGGATAAAAAGTAGCCTATATTACTGTCCGTCCTTTCAATTTAGATTGGTTACTCAGTTAAGGCGTGAAGAAAGGACAAACAAACACACTTACGCATTTTTGATATTAGTTAGAATTTATCTTAAAATTATCATTAGGGAGACATTCTAACATTTTTAACAGAACTATAAATTGAAAAACTTTATAAGTTTCTATACAAATTTTGCCGTCTGCATGTGAATAAGGTTTTTCTCAGCGTAATGTAAATTAATGAAAGTCCTTTATTTCTTGAAGACATGCTATCAGTCAACGTCATTCGTATAACTTATTAGTTTGACTATGACCGCTCGACTGGAACTTGGAAGTACTTTCAGGATATTACACTTTTATCACATCTATTCTGTGGTCAAATCACATTTTTTATGATCCGATGGCATAGTGGTACTGACCATAACTATATGAGCCGGGGGTCGTGGGTTTGATAACCGACAAATGTTTTTCAGGGGGATCTCTTAGCGCAGTATTGTTTCAATCTTGACCGCCCCTGTGGTCTAGTGGTACAACCACCGATGTCAGACCCAGGGGTCCCGCGTTCGATTACCAGAGTGGGTACATATTGTATTCGGTTTGGTTGGTGGTTGTTGTAAGTCCGTCTGGCTAGCTACCACCATCTTATTTAAGTCTGATGGGTAGTTCTTCAGCCAATAATAATAAGTTCAGAGTTTTAGATTGTTACAACTAACATGTTAACCTACTCTGAAAGCTCATTTTTATTCTGACATTCTCTTCACTTTAATAACTTAGACTATGAATAAGCGTTTCCTTGTGGTTACCCATCAACTATGTAGATACTACTGCCAGTTGATAATATCGTATCATTCATTTGAACTGAGGAAGCAAGCTGTTTAATATACTGTTACTTACTTTGCAGTATGAATGATGGATTTTGTATTCCACCTCATTGGTCTACGTATGTAGAAGTGACTAGCGGCCCCCCGTGGATTCACCAGCGTTGTTCCCGATCCCGTGGGAATATTGGGATAAAAAGTAGGTATGATATGTTTTAATCCAGGCTATCTACTAAAACTACTTTGCGTGAAAGAGTAACAAACATTCAAACATCCTCACAAACTTTCGCATGTAAAATATTAGTAGAATAGAACTAGCGGCTGCGTTTTATTTAAATCCGTTCAGTGGATTTTGTGTGAAAGTGTAACAAACTTACATACATCCAAACATCCAAACATTTAAAATATTATTAGAACATAACGCTTACTTCAGGTGCAGGTTGGTATTGAACATTAATTACGGATATGCAACAAGAACGTGTAACACATTGCTATCATGACGTATGGTACTCACTGATATGGGACTATTACAAGACCACTCCCGGCCAACCACGGACACTTCAAGCAAGAGTACTTAGCTACTAGGTCACTGATGCCAAAGAAAATTAGTAATTTTCTCCAATAATTGGAAAATGAGGAAGTTCACCCAAGATCTCTATGAATCCACAATCACCTTGCAAATAACCACGCATTCTTTGAAACTTCTTTGAACACCAACATGCGCAATTAGACGTCTATCGCCAGGACCTGCTCTAAAGATTGCATACTTGCAATCACATCATTAAATAATTAAACTAATGATGTGGAATACAAAAGCTAAGGTTACAGAATGGAGCCAATAGAACTAGGAAAGGTGGTACTTCTTAATCATAATAAAAGAGGGATTAAAAAAATATTCTTACTTATCATGAAAGTGTTTGTTGCTGGTCGCGTATGAATCGAAGATGTAATTCAGCATGGGTGAATCCGCTTTCCCTTTTCCTTTGGTGATCCTTGTTGGTAGCTTCATGGTGTTCTTGAAGACGGTCGGTGGAGGTATGGTGGTTGACTCCAGGTCAGAAGGCTCAGTACCTAGGAGGACTGAAGACAGTATTGTTAAAACTTTGGGGAGTGAGCTGACTGTCGCGGAGTCCAAGTGGCATTAACTCCCATTTGTGAGAAGCTCGGTTCTTGCGTTCGTTAATTGCGGCGGTTAAGCTACTTTCGCAATGGTCGGTCACGGGATGGGTAACCAAAAATTTTAAGTCTCGAGCTCCTCCGTGCTTCAGAAGGCACGTTAAGCTGTTGGTACCGGCAGCATTTGCAGTTTCGTTTTCGTTAAAATCCACCAATCCACATTGGGGCCGTGTGGTGTGTCATGGCCTATTCTCCTTATCCATCCATAACGAAGTCAGTGCCCCAGTAGAAGGAAATTAAAATCTGCTTTCGCCCCGCTACGCTTGTCCCACAGCAGTAAAGATATAAGACATGGCTGGATAAAGGTTACTGATAAAAGGTTGATGATTAAACAGTACCTATGCGGGTGATCTGTGGTGCAATGGCGCTGGTGAGCACCGCCATTAGCAGCACGATGCGGTGCATGCCGCCGCATCCTACCCGCTGAGCAGGCACTGAAACAAAAAAAAAATAGTTTTTATTCTTCTATTTCATTACGACTGATGACGTTCTGTGGGTGAGCGCCCGACAAGGTGGTCCGATGATCAGGTTAAGGTTTCGAGAAGCCGCTGGATTCGGGCAGAGCAGGACCGATTATAGTGGAAATCCTCGGGGGAGAGGCCTATACCCAACATAGTGGGTGTCACGTGACTGAGATGATGATGATATTCGTCGTCTCAGCCACATGACACCCACTGCTACACCGATGCCATGATGATATTGTTTTGTAGTAATTCTTTCATCTGATGGAATATTTTATGCTAGTCTTTATTCTCATAGGAAATTAGGTTCTGAAGCACACCATATGATGTCATGTTTTGATAGACATGACTCCACGTCATTACGGCATGGATTTGATTTGACCGAGTTGCATAATGGTCATCGTCATCGAATAAGAACTCATTCATTGACAGTCATAAGAAGTCCGGTACCAGATTTCACTTATTCCACTAAAATAGTGGAATCCGGTTCCGGGAATATCTCGCAGGTGCTGCCAACCTAAACTCCATTTCCTCCCGCAATTACTATAGATCTAAGTGAATAACGCCAGGATTATGACAAAAATTATATTACAAAAATCCCAGTGTCCCCGAAACTTAATATACTATTCCAATAACGTCCACCAAAAGCATTTTTATCCCTCACTCACATTCAATTTGCAGAATGGGATAGGTACAAATCTCTCATTACATATTCTGGACAGTTCTCTTGTAATCAATGTTTTGGTGGCTGTTAAAGGCGAAATTGGGACTTCTACTAGTCACCCTCGAATAGACTGTTCCGAATCATAATGAAAGGGTCTCGTCTTTACTACTGGCCTTGTTAGGTGCTTGTTTGTCGAAATATTGGGAGACGTCGTTAAAGTGAGACCGGAATCCGGATATAAATGGTGACTTTATGCCGATTCTGTTAGTGAAAAAGTTAATAAGATTTTTTGTTCAATCAGTGAGTAAGCAGGATCATCCCACGATAAAGATAAAAAAAAAGTTTTAATTTTAAATTTAACGAAACCGCTTGAAATAAAAAATATACTAAAGATTATTTTCATACTAAAGATTGATATACTGATAAAGAGAAATATTTATCATTAAACTCAAATCTATCATATTCTATAGTCAATCTCTTTTTAGACTATACAAATGAAAATAGTAATGTCCGATTTCTGTATTCGTCAATGCACTTCCAAACATCTAACACCAATAAAAATATTTTAAAGAAATAAATTTTACTCAAGATTGGTATTTATCCGTGTTTCAGGAAAAGGTATAGAATATCTTTAAAACAACCTTCAACCGATGAAAGCTACAAATCCCTGAATCACGGGAAAATTAATAGCCTTATTTCCTTTTACCGACCGAAAATAGACGACAAGCTATTAGGGATTTAATTTCTTAGAAAATATGGTGCACATTCCTTTCAAATCGTTTAGATTTTATTGGATTACAGATTTTTTATTTTGTTTCAGTTTTGATTTAATTTTCAAATCGAGATATAACATTTTTATCACTTTAAGGTTACAAAACTCGTAATCCTAATATATCGTGTGGTTTTCACAATCCAGTAGTGAGTAGCTCGTATAAAGTGCAAAGTAAAAATTTTAATTTTAATCCAAATAGGTTTCTTAAAACGTGGTAGACCACTTCCTCGACTCCTTGTACTTTGATAGTTTTACTAAAGAGACAAGTTTAAATTATCAGAACAATGATTATTGTTTCTTTTGAACTAATTAATAAATATTTACTATACTTTTAATTGTTTTTCTTGTTGAAGACTAGCGTAGTGGTATAGTTTTGTAGCTTAGTTAAGTTTTATGTAACAACTACCTTTACATTTTTCAACTTTATCCTGTTTGCATCATATGAAATAGGTAAGTAAATGAATTACTATAAAAGTCATTACGCGTTTTTTACAATCACCTGTTATAGGCCAACTGCCTTCAGAGAGGAGAAATGCGGTCATAATAACGGACGTGAGCGAAATTCCGATTAGTCGGAATCAATAGCGTGGTCTATAAAGTACAGACAAGTTCAAAATACTAATATTACAAATACTTACCAACAGAATCACTACTTCGCACTAAGAATAAAGTCTTAATTGCTTCTGTGATCTAGTGGTAACAGCACCGGTACCACACCCAGATGTCCCAGGTTCTATTCCCAGTAGATATATTATACGCCTTCCACCCGCGACTATGTCCGCGAGGAATTAGGTAACAATACAATCACGTTTTATGTCTTATCACGTGGAAATATATAAAAGTGCATTCCTGCACCGTTATAGGATCCTGTTTGCTAAATTTTAGCTTATTCGGTTCAGCCGTTCGGCTGTGTGTTGTCTGTCAGTCAGTCAGTCACGGTATTGTTTTATCAGTAAGTATAGATTGCATTCAATTTGATTAGCTATTTACCACCATCTTATCAAAGTCTGATTCCATTACAACAATGTTTTCGGGATTATAGTGTTCAGGTAGTTACAGAAAAGACAAATGAACTAACTTCACAGTCTTTGAAGATTTTAGGAGAGGTGCGCTCAGGTTTCCTTCTAAAAATCATATTCACAGAATGTACCTATAGCTACAAAAGTACCTTTATTGCTTCCGATTCCGACTACTCCCAAAGGCACGCACGTGAATGTGCCCAAGGCAGCTCCTCAACAACTACATAAAACCATTAGTATTATTTCTTCCTCCAACCAGTTTCTTTTTTCAATCCCCGCAAAAAGGTTTCGTTCCGAACTTGTTGGGTTTTCAACAAACTATTTCTGATAGTGACACCTGCGCTTTGTCTCAGTTGCTTCCTGTAAAAAACGACGAGGGGTCAACTCAGGTCATTATTTACCTAGCCCAAGATAAATTAGACTGGTGGGGTCACAATGTTTCGCAGGATAAGCTTTTGATAGTTCGTAAATTGACTATTACGAACTCCTTAGTTTAGTTTTTAATAGGTCCCATTATTTACGCTTTGAATTTTATAGTTAAAGTTTTTATTAGTCTCTGAATGGATCTTACTGGTGTTCTTTTTAAAAGCGTTTGTTTAGAAGAATATAAACTAAGAGTTAACAGCTTTAAAAACTGTAAGGGAATACTCTAAGCAATATTTTTTTAAGTGTCTATTGGTACATTTATATTGTTTATACTTTTAGATGATGTATTTGCCACTGATACGCCGATAAGAATATTTAAAAAAAACATCGTTACCACAATCATAGATGTTAAAGATCTTGAATGAAATTCAGTGACCAAGTGTGAGCTAATTTATAATTTATTCATGTTAATTATAGTAATGTTTATTTCAAAAATCAGGCGGAAAAGTTTTTTTACATAATGATGTGATGAATATTTCTGGAAAATGTGAAATACCACTCCTGGAATCCGCTGTTCTCATTTTTTGCAGTAAAGTGAATTATAAATTCGCTTTCGTTATAAATGTATGACTGGATTATCAAATAAATTAAATGCTATAGACCTGCTACAGATATTTGATACCTTCACAATTTATAATATTATTAAAGTGTGGGTAAGACAAAAAGTTTTATGGTAAGAAAAAAAATTATACAATGAGAGAGAGAAATTATTGACCTAAAGACAATAAGTTCACAAACAAATAAATACAAAGACAAATCAACATGCAAAAACATCAAACAAACACAAAAAAGCAAAAGGAGTCAGCAATGACACAAATTATGAAAAAAACACAACCACGCCCCATTCTGCCATTATTTAATCAAAATCGTATTTCAATCTTGTTTCAAATATTGTAGTATTCTTTTTCACAGATCTTATTATAGTGTAAAAACACACATAAACAAATTGACCTCAGAAGTTAGTTTAAAATATTGTCAATAGAACAATATAAGCTTATAATGCTAAAAGATTCAAGACAGCTTTTCGCATAACTATAAGAAAGATTCTTTTGTCGAGTCCCGTTGACCAGCAGACCGAACAGCACTTGAAACTTGTTTGAACATCCTCCATACACACTCGGAACAAGTTGATTCTACGACGTGTTTCCTTGTACAAGTATAGTGCCGTAAATGTTCCTTTATTTTTAGATTTATTAGTAGATCTAAAGTGCTTAATATTTCTGGTTTAATATAAACAATTTGTTTCATTTAATTGTTTGCTGAGTAAATTCACGTCAACCATGTATCTGAGAGACTTTTTTTACAAGAATATTTCTTTTTTTAGAAAGGATACTAAATGGCTATCAGTGTTATTAGTGCTAGTATTCTCTACTCACGGTCGATAGTGGGCGCGTTTGGTTTTTGTATGGCGTTAATGTAGTCCGTGGCGTAATCCGCTAGATGGCGGGCCGCTGATTTCAAACAAAAATTTACGAGTTCACGATCGACAGTGAGTAGAAAAAACTCGCACTAAGCACTCTACATAAAACGTTATACAATATTAATGAATTAAAACATTAATACACAAAAATATTATTACCAAATTATTAAACATTAACCCATATTAAGTATATACGTCGAGAGTTTGCAATTCTTGTACGAGAAACTACTAATTCCATCAAAAGCTTTATTAAAGTTATTTTTTATGATATTATGAATGACACAATCAAATAAATGAAAATCACAATCAATCTTAAAAATGTTGTATTAATAAAGTATATTAGATTCACGTAAAAAAAGTACCAAATAACTTTAATAAAGCTTTTGATGGATCACAAGTTTGACGTATAAAAATTGGTGCTCACAACTCCAAAACACGTTGTTTACATATTCATGAGAATGTTATTTATTCATGAATTCTGATAGTTACTTATAGACTCTCTAGAACTTTATTAAAATAACAGATTGGGACATTAGCCTATTTACCCTTACATGAAACTGAACATTTTCTACACATAAATACGGAGTGTAATAAGTTTTCGACTGCCTACTTTGTGTTTTATTTCGTGCTAAGATATTTTAAAGTAAATTGATAGATGAAAGCTCAGGGCTATTACACAGTCCATATTAACTAAATAGTTCTTTTAAAAAAAATATTGGGCAAAGTACTATGTCCAAAAATGACACCTACGTTACTCGATAGTCTACTAAATACTGAGTAAGTTTTACAAAACAGTAAATTGTAAAATATGCTGTCAGCAAAAAAATATGATCCAGTCTATTGTATTTCATTAGTAGAACTTCATACGAAAACGCTTTTAGTTTATCCAAATATTCTGTCATACGATAATGTTTTTAGGAATTTAATAATAAAAAAAGCTGCATTGAAATGAGAGAAGTGATTTCTTATAAGCGGATGTTAAACATTTTAATTCGTCATTTGTCAGCAGGACACCGGTGTCCAGAGAATAATGGAATATCTACTGTATCACATAAATCGCATAAACCTGGGTCTGAAAGGTTAAAATAGGTATGCGAATGCAAACGCGCCAAACATACATTTAACAATAAATAAATGTAAATTATAGGTACAGTCGTAAATGTCACAATATTACAATGGAAAAAAACAACTCTTTTGTATCTCGTGTTCTATTTATTACTGACGTCATTGTATTATACGATCTCATTTTAAATCTGAAAATGACGCAATTTAATATAAATAAAATACTATGTGCCGTATTTCACTGACCGTGTAATTATCATATTTATGTTCTTTATAACCTTTAATTACCTATATTAAATACATAGCGAATTGTTATAGATTAATAACTTAGATGCACTTTAAAACACGGTCCCAAAAATCATAACATTGTGAAAGGAGGTCGTGTTGGTCGTGTAATGTCTTTAGATGGTTGTATTGGGTAAAGTATGTTTTAAACCGCTAGTAATAGAAATGAAAATTGAATGATCTTGCCGGTTTCTACGAGTTGTGACATGGCGATTCAAAGAGATGCGCCGCCGCCTGGCGGTGGCCGCCGCGCATCTACTATGAGCTGAAAATTATAAAATCATACTAATTGTGCCATGCCCACTGGCTTTTTCTCATAGGGACAGGGAGAGATCATTTCTCACCACTTGCTTCTAGATTCACCACGAACGGACATAAAAATAGTTTGTCACTAAACACGCATATAGGTACCACAAATCGGTACACATCGTACATGATAAGTCATGACCCAGAATAGGTCATAAGGTGTTTTTATGTCGTTATTCCCACGGGAACGGACACCACGCGGGTGAACACTATTTTCGAGACTCATTATGGGCGACACAAAGTTAGTTTGTCACTAAATCACAAACAAATAACTAAGCGGTTGGGATTGTACACAGATAGGTCATACATGACCCAGAATATTTTTCATCTCGTTATTCCCACGGGAAAGGGCACCACACGAGCAAAACCCCGCCACTAGTATTATAAAAAGAAAAGTTTGCAAGATTGTTTACTCAACGCTTCAACAGGTGAGCGGTATGGATGAAATTTTGTAAAAAAAAAAATTCATATGTCTCTATGAGAAAGTAAGCTTACAGATTCTGAGTCAAACTTAAAAAATTGTGTTGTGGTAAAAAATACCTGTATAGACAGATTTTAGGATACTTTTTATCTCGATTTTCCCACACTACACGGATAAAGCCATGGAGTTAGCAAAGGTATTATATTCACCAGTTATAAATTTAAGTATTTTGTTCAGTATAATTTTAGCTTGTTTCCACCCTACAAACTGGTGCAGTAACTTAATACGAACTAGTCACGGTAGCTTGAGGCTCATCTCGGAAACTTCAGGAATCAACTTAAACATGTTTGTTCTCGATTACACATGCGCATTGCAATGATGAATACAATTTGTTCCTGGCGATGTGTAACTATCAGTTGTGGAACATGAAGTTAGGTATACAGGGTGGAAAAAATCTATGGGCCCTGGAGGGTAACTCCCTTTAATCCAGTCATATTTTATCTTTCTAGGCTTTGTTTTTAATTTTAGACACTTTGTACCTAAACTAAATTACATGGTGTTATTTTTTCTAATTTAAGCCGGTTCGAATCCCGGGGCAGGCAAGTGCTTTATCAAAAATCTTTGAATGCAGGATTGCTTATTTTTGAAAATAAAATGTGTCCCTTCAGTAATATGAGCTAACTAAAGGATTTAAGGTAATTCCCCTCCAGGACCCATAGACTTTTTCCACCTGTATAAAATGATTTACATGAAACATTCTAAGAAATTTAATATTGTCCGAACCAATGATGTTTTATAATAGGTTTGTTACCTTCATAGTAATTTGCGTTGAACTCTGTGACGCAGACTGCGCACATTGACAATTGACAAGTAGGACAAAAGACACGAAAAAGCACGGAAATGAAAGAGATAGCAAATTAAATCGGATCCCTTATAGGGTCTTCCCAATGTTTCACAATGCGAGCTCGTATGACATATCTGCTTCAAGTACATACATTTACTAACATTGGTCCAAACATAAAAATGTCATCGTAGCATTGGCAGAAATAAGTGGTAATGTATGATATAATGACATATCGTATATTACTCACAAAATATAACAACAGATTACAAAAAATAATTGCAGGTGTATGAATGAGATCAAATTTGATGAATTTAAGTCACGACGTATATTTGATTACAGAAATATGTAGTTAACCTTTATCGCAAAGTTATCTCAAATATGATGAAATAAGTAAATAAGCAAAGCTTTAAGAAATATTCGTTTTTCAAAATCAACTTTATACTTACATTTTTATCAATATAACTTGCCTCAACTTAAACATTCTTAAAATACATCTCCCGGTTGTAGTTGCGACCCTTCACTTTATTTATAGATAAAAACTTGACTTCGCAAAAACAAATGTAAATAAATGGAACGTCCAACTTTAACCTATACACCTTATTCCAGTAAAAACATAGGATTCATTTTATCCCGAAAAATTGGGCTATTCCCACAGGAGTAGCGATAAAGAGTTTCTGTCACAAAGCAAACTCTACGCAAAAAGCCACAGTCGAAACTTGTTGGAGAATATATAGCGAGCTTGTAAGTTATCTGAGTCAAAACCAAAGTTTGCCTGATCAATTAGGAAATTCACACGCGGAAAACTTTGCGGTAGTTGGAATTTACTTTATGGTTAATATTTTCTCGTTGTATTTAAATTAAATGCAAAATAAATTCGTGTCTCTAATCAAGTGTTTTCCATTATAACTAAAATACAGTCCACTCCTGAAGAGCCTAACACAGACGGAAACGCAATGTGTGTACAACGCGGGCGTAGCTAGCAATATGAATATGCATTTTCATGCAATCACGCTGATTCTTCAGAACCTATTTCTTGTTACAATGTCCTGCCGTAGGTTTGTGAACCATTAGCGTAGCTTCTTTGACGTTCACAGGTGCTTGTAACAGTCTAGACTTAATACACTAATGATGATTTTAGTTATGGATACTAAAATAGATAACGCTTTTTTGTGTTGTAAATACTCGTACTTATAAAACACTAAAGAAACGATAGATACACGATAGAAAGATAAAATAAAATACGCAAACTAATCTAAAGCTTATAATTTATGCAGTTGTTATATTTAATAAACAACATAGTAAACAACATCTGATATCAAAGCATCTGCTTTATTAAACTGAATAATTTATCATGATAAGCTTATTACATTTGGAATCAACTACATGAAAATGATGTTCAATTAGATCCAGCATTAAAACAAGTAAAGTTAAGGATCATTTAATGAAATATTTTCATTTAATCCGTAAATACTTATAATTGCGAGAGTAGGGTTCCACAAAATCCCATCTTGTAGTGAATTAGAGAGATCGTTATTAGCTGGTTTACATAATCTTAAACTACGAAATTTTACGAAAAACAATATTGAAAAGATCAAACTATAAAAATATTAAACGTTACCTATATTTTAAATCAACTAAAAACTTCTTTAGTCATTTTGTAGAACTTTTCACTACGAAAAACTTTTTATTTTATGGGTAGCACTGAAATCTGAAGTTGTAAAAAACCAACTCACCATCATCAATCCAAAATTTTATTTGAAGTCTGCTAAAATATATGACACAGCTTGTTTAATCGCAATTTCAGTGTTGTTTCTGAATAGAAGTTGTCCGTAATAATGAGTTATCCATATTATGGTTATGAAGTTTATAGTAAAGGTAAATAATTTTGTAGTAAGGACTAAAGTACTATTAAGTTCATGAAATATAGATATATTTTTCCCTTAACTTACTACTATCAGCACTTTAGTGGGGATTTAGATGATGATGCTTACACACACACACACACACACGCACACGCACACACACAAACATGCAAAAATACACACCCAAACTTGCATGTCCTTTAAATAACTATTAAACTACTATTGCCTATAAGTATTAGATATAAAACCTATCTATGGTAATAATGCGTTCTGCAGGTGGGCGCTAGTGACTGCGACACAGTTTATAACTAATGCGGTCACTACCGATCACTACCTGCTCTTATCTCATAAGTCTTCTGTATGCAATAAAAAAAATCGTTTCGTTTCAATATGAAAAGTAAATGTGTACAAATACAAGCTCATAATCGCAATGCAGCTGAGGCAACAGAAAAATAATAGGATGCCTAGAATCAGAATATGACGCCTGAAAATATATACAGAAATACTTACTAGTAATATTATAGTCAGTTAGTGAAAGCTTGTTTGTTTGTCCATCAATCCATCCATCAATCCTTCACGTCCTAACTAACCAATCGACTTGATTTTAGGCATGTAGTTACTTGAATGGACGGAGAATAACATATTGGAAATATCGGGATAACTACTTTAAATCCCGATATTTCCACGGGAATTGGTACCATGCGGGCAAAATCGCGGGCGACCGCTAGTCTTAAATACGTAAACTAAGGCAGAGGAGGTCAACTCGGAAAATTGCTATCGTAAACGTGAAACGAGGCTACCGAAAATAGCCATAAAAATTGATGGGATTACCTGATAGGACGTTCAGAATTAGGTGGGTTCAGATGAAAAATTACTGAAGAAAGTAGGACCTTCAATATGCGACCCTTAGGGTCTCTGTCAGGGGCGAAGAAAATGCTATTTCAAACAAAAAAATGTGGGTTAAGAAATTCATTTTTCATCTAATTTGTGTGAATTTGTATTTTTTCTAATATTTCAGCAACATAACTTTGAGGTCAGATTAAGATAAGTTTTTATGTGGCAGTGAAGTAAAACACTTTCTTTTACTGATGGGAGCTTTATTGTTTTGAGTTGTTTAGTTTAATTTTGTATTTTTTACGTCCCGACCCAGAAGTGCTGTTAAAGGAATTGACCCGAGATAGAATATCGTTAAATGTTTATTTTTTAGTTTTGATCGTATCGCTCTTCGTATTATTGTAGGTGCCCTTTTATATATTCTTTAGTAGAAACAACGTTTTATGGATGCTATATAAAAGCAAAAAAAATCCTATGAAGAGGAAATTTTAAAAGACACAATGTTTGATTAATATACAGTTTTTATTTATCATTACACTAAATATATTATATAAGAACAGATAAATTATTTTAAATATTACAATAATAAATAAACTAACACAACAAGTTTTCGACGCTTAAGGTATTGTAAAATGATATTTTATTACCACCTTAACACATTCAGTGCCGAGGATGCACTTGGATCCGAGTGGTGGTATGCGCTACCACTGGTGCCAAACACTCGGATCTGAGTGGAATATTATCGAAACATATAACCCCCCCCCCCCTTTTGGGGAGGCCCATACCCAGAAGTGGGTGTTATGTGGCTGAGACGACGACATACAATAACACAACGAGATTTTTATATGGAAGCGTTGGTACATAGTGTATGTTTCAAATTACTATTGTGAATAGGTACAACAGAATAAAGCACAAATAAAAACTTTTTTGCCCGCGTTTTACTAGATAACCTGTTGTTCACTTGATAAATTAAATTTCGGATCGTTACAAGTTGGATTAACTTACCTGCTGAATCGAGGGTCGGAAACATTTTCATTATACGAATCTGACCCAGTTCGATGGAAACTATAATTAATTCTGGCCAACGTTTAAAAGTTTTATTTAATTAATAGCGCTGGCGACAAGCTAATCGAGCAAATTGAAACTGCTATGCGATACGAACTGAATGAGATTGCAAATTTTATTTAGTGATATGTTTCGTATAAAATTTTCAATTTTGTGATTAGTTATATCAAATACGAAATAAAAGTTAAATTATTTATTTTAAAATTATGATCACAAAACACAGTTATATAATAAATTGGTATGAACATTGTTTTACAATCAAATTCTCGAAACTCACGAAACAAACGCCGAGTACAATTAAATAATTAATGCATACACTTAGGTAAACTTCGCCTTAAGAAATAATTTAAGTGAAAGCGCGACTGCGAATGATTTTCGTTTTCGAATAATTCTTAACTACTAATTTGGCTATTCGAATGGCAAATTAGTAATATACTAATGTCTTTATTCGAATAACGACTACTAATTTGTAACTAAACTACGAATGTCAAAATGTACTCGGAACGAAACGTTTAAACGATAGGTTAGTCATTCATTCATCTTTCACAATAGTTCGTTACAAGGTCAAGGTTGGTTGCTACCGAATTTAGATAAATTTTAATATTTTCCGTAGATTTACTGACTTATTTGTTGTGTAAACCTATTATAGATGTGAAAGTGTTTGAAACCTAGTCTTGCCTCTTTGACTCACTCATGCCATGCTTGTTCTGTCCATCTCTTTCCCTCATCGCCGCCTTTCATATCTCGATCTCGTTCGCACTGGCGATGGTGCGGCGATGCTACCCGACCAAGCGCGAGTCGAACCGAACGCGACTGTACTTCCGGATGCGCCGCCGCTCTGCCGCAGTCGACTTAGTCGAATGATTCGTGGAGTCGAATAATTAGTATTAGTATTATTCGAAGTCGCGCATCGCTAAGTGAAATAGACAACATTTGCGAAGTATTTAGTGTGATTTATTTAACCGAAATATATATTTGGTACTAGAATTTTTCTGTTTATTTGCGGTTTTTTTGTTTTCCCGCAGTTTCGGCACCTTTTCAGTTGCCGTGGTCACTGGTTGACTAGCTACTTATAAGACGAAGGTAGACTTATAAGTAGCTAGTCAAGTCTACCTTCACAAACTTTATTTATTATTGCGTTCGGATACGGTTAGATAATTACTAATTAAAAGCTATTATTTTTATTATGGCAATAATTATTGGCTTTTAATTAGTTATTTCAATATTTTGATTTGTTTGCTATTTAAAATATTTATTATTAACAAATGAGAGAAAAACTAATGATTCTACTGGCAGTTCACAAATTTGGAGGACTTTCGAAGAAAGATACTGCCAAGAAAACTCCGAAAGCGGGCCATTCTCCATCTTAATGTTTGTTATTTATCTACAAAAAGAGCTAACCTTATCTTTAGGTCTTACAGTGTGTGATTTGGGTTGAGACTTGAATTTATGGATAATAGGGTCCCAAGCTGGTGGTATCTTCCAACCCTCATCTCTATTGAAATTTGAATATTTGGTGATTTCAATAGCTTAGCGTAGCATTCCGGTGACGAATTTTCGTTCCCTGGCGAGGATCTGTGGCTTATCAAATCTATGTAGTGGTTAGGTCCCTCAAAAGCATGTTCACACACTACTGACTTGTTTGTTTGACTAGACCTTTCGCCGACAATGAACGAGACGCAATAGATTTTTTATTGTTATAAGTTATACCTAATATGTCTGCTTGTCAGTACAGTGGCTAGTGATCATGACCAATTTAAATTTAATAATGATATGGCGGCTGTCGAGTCGTGATAATACCGAAAAGAAGAATAGCAAAATGAATATAGCGTCGAGAAGCCATGTTCAAAAGTTTTCCTTTTTAACTATTACAGACTTGGTAGTACGCATGAAAATGTAAGGATGATCGGGTCACCGAAGCACGCTCCGTTAGGTATGTTAAGCCGTTAGTTCCGGTCGCCGACGTCTTACGCTGTCAGTCTAAAATGGAGATGTTTCTTTACACAATAAATCTTTGAATACTTATGAGTTATGAGTTGATACGCCCAGCAGTGCGTCAAGCGATTGAAAGTGAGTAATAAAAAATACAAAGACCGGAAATAAGGTTTGATATCATTATAATCAAATCAAATATCATCGACAGCAAAATGTTAAAATACATTGAACGGCGATAGTGTAATATTTATTCAAATGTGCTAAAAGACCATAATTACAAACCTGGGGTCTACCCTTTTTGGCAGCACTTTTTAAGTCATCATTTTATTCTGCATAACAAGAGTTGGCATAAAACTCATCAGTTGTTTGGCATACAATCATTTAACATACCTACATTCAAAACTCATAATTTTGTAAGGAATTTTCATTAGGCAGAATTTCCATATCCATAATAATCAAAAAGCAGAATCATCATTTGGCAGAACGTTCACAGGCAGAATCGTCTTTTGGCAGAAATTTCATTTTCATAATAATCAAAAAGCAGAATCATCATTTGGCAGAATGTTCACAGGAAGAATAGTCTTTTGGCAGAAATTTCATAGCCATAGTAAGGCGCAAACATTCTGCCAAATGATGATTCTGCTTTTTTATTATTATTGATATGCTGCCAAGCATGCTTGCTTGCTACTTCCATCGAGTTCAAAACTAGTGTCTCTGGTTCAATAATTGGCAAGCATGCAGGCAAGTTGCAAGCATGCAAGCATACAACAAGCATGAAGCAAGCAGCAAGCAGCAAGCATGCAAGCATGCAAGCAAACAGCAAGCATGCAAGCAAGCAGCAAGCAAGCAAGCAATCATGCATACAAACAGGCATGCAGCAAGCATGACTTTTGTCACGGCTTCGGGGCGCTCAGGGGCTTCGGCGATCCCACGCGAACCTATCGTCACTGATGGTTTTCGCTCGCCGCCGCAGCTGAGGCTGACCGGCGAAACCACCTGCTCTTCAACTCGCGGGCCGCCTTGCCCCTTCGCGCCTGTGCGGGCTTAAATTACACTGTAGGGGTAGGGCATACAAGACTGTGTGTAGTCGTTTTTACAGCTATTCGGCTCTGTCACTGGCTAGTATAGCAGAACATTACAGGATTTTGATATTGAATATTATTTATAATACATATATTATTGAACGGCGATAATGTAAGATTTATTTAAATGTGCAAAAGACCATATTACATATCAGACCTGAACTAGAACAAGAAAAATACATTAGCTCCATAAAAGTGTAAGTATGTTCAACTATTTCAGACTTGATAGTACGGATGAAAATGTAAGGATAATCGGGTCACCCAAGCACGCTCCGGTAGGTATGTTAAGCCGTTAGTTCCGGTCGCCGACGTCTTACGCCGTCGCGTCGGTCCAAAATAGAGATGTTTCTTTATACAATAAATCTGTATACACTTATATGGGTCTGGGCCCAATAAAGGGAGGGGCGACTGACTAATAAAAATACGAAGACCGAAGTAAAGTTTTATATACATGTCACGGTAAATTGTAATACAGTGTGAAATATAATAATAATAACCAATAATTATTAATACTGACCTCGTCATTTGTTCAATGTGATTATAACTATGAAATTTATCACTTCAGCCTTTATACCTAGCAAAACGCCAACAGAAGCGTGGGACGGGGTGCAGCCCGGCGAAAAGGGGGCTCACCGAGAAAGCTCAAAATGTACGTCTAGGTTAGGTTAGGTTACAACTGTGACCAATAGACGCGCGACCCGAGCGAGCGAAGCGAGCGTGCTGCGATAGCGGCCGGCGAAGCGCCAGAGACGACGTTCTTTAAAAAGTACTAAAATATGATACCGAGCTGGGGGCACAGGCCCTACATACGGGCCTCCTCTGCTCAGTATCATATTTTCTTCCTGCTTCTTTTTACGTTTTATTGGGTTAAAAGGTTGCAAAGATCTTTTTCGACCGACTTCATTGAACAACATTAGTTACAGTTATCAAAAGTAAGGTGCAATTATTAATAATGTGTAGTAAAAGTAATTTATTTTATTTATTTTGTTTTAATTTATTAAAAAATTAATTAATTTAATAAATAACATTTTTTATTATTTTATTTTATTAATTAATTACTTTTACCTTTGATCCATTAGCTGTGTAATATATCCCGTGGGTGTCGTAAAAGGCGACTAAGGGACTCAGCCTTCAGGAGACGGGCAGCAGCGTCTCCTACAAACTTGGCCATACTGCGATCGCCAAGCCAAGCGTGGCGATTATGGCAAACCCCCTCCCCCCCCTTTTGGGGGAGGCCTATACCCAGCAGTGGGTGTTATGTGGCTGATTACTAACGCCATTAATCCATTGCGGGGTTAGCAGAGCATCAAAGGTGCAGCGAGGGTGAAAGGTATACACACCACGCCACTTTTGGCAATGGTTGGGGATAAGATGTTGTTCGGCCTTTTTTTTATTCACGACGGGGAGACTCTTAGCCTTCATCATAACTGATGATGCTGACACCCGGAAACCTCAGCTACTGAGGAACTGGCTATTAAGTGAAAAACATGATCGGGTACAAAAGACACGTAGTGTGGTCTTAGTTACAAACTGCCACGGCATTTTAGGTTCACAAAAAGCAGTATATGAAACAGTTCATGAAAAACAAAAAGTTATTTAAACAAGTTTGTTATTAACAAATTTTGAACTGCCGGATCACAACAATGCTGAAAACATTTTTGTAATGGCGTCAGACTTAGATAAAATGGTGGAAGCTAGCCAGGCGGACTTACAACAAGTCCTACCACCAACCAAACCGGATACAATATGTACCTCGCTGGGAATCGAAGTCTGATACCGGTGGTTGTACAATAAGACCATAGAGGCGGTAAGAGCCTATCGCCTATATAAATATTAAAATGTACCCTGTCTAGTTTATTGATAGGCTATAACTATCTGCACTGGATGACTAACAGCTGGCACATTCTTTTCCACTCCCACAGGCTGATTGTCTAACCTAAAATCACCAAGCATCGCGCTGTCATTAGGGTCACATTTTCACACTGTATGACAGCCAAAAACTGAAACTGAAGCGAGATGTCGTTAGATAATCAGCCCTCAGGTCCAGCAATAATGTTCGTAATATTATTAATCTTTACGACATTTTCGGTAGGTTAGCTTGGATTTTGGTATTTCACCAATTTTTTTACGTGACATCGTGGTTATCGTGATACGGCGTCAACTATCGGAATAAAAAATATCCCTTAACCAGGGTGCAAGTTATTTCGATACGAACTTTCATTAAAATCAGTTCAGCGGTTCACCCGTGGAAAGGTAGGAGACAGACAGAGTTACTTTCGCATTGCGAAAGTATGTCATTTTGTTTGTTTGTTTGTTACTCCTTCACGCTAAAATTACAGAATTTATTGGGATAAAATTTGGTACACAGATAGTTTAGTCTGGATAAAGTATAGGATATTTTGTATCCCGATATTCCCACGCGAACGGGTTCCACGCGGGTGAAACCGCGGGTGACCGCTAGTTTATATTATAAGTATGGCTTTAACTTCGCGCTACGACGTGCTACGACGCACTACGACGTACTACGACATGCTACGACCTTCAGTCCACGAACGTAGCACAGCGACTACAGAGAGATAAAACGGCTGTCTGTCACACACATGTCATCACTTAACAACCTTTTGAAAGTCAAACTCATTGTGCAACCATATTAGTATTCAAAGGCTTAACTAGCAAAACTCGAAAACTTTGCACTCTAAACTCACTTACAAAAGCGAACTTTACCAGCTTTTAATATTCGGCTCATTTTATAAATGTTATGAGGAAAGTGTAGACGCGATGTCTCTTCAAATAAAAGGTGACGAAATTCTTGATAATTATACAGGATGGTCCACGTTTGGTGGATATAAATTGTTTTATAGATATAGTTGACCAAGTTTGTTTAAAAAGTTTTTTTCATGCAGTTTCTAATACGCCATTTGGTCAACTCAACTATGTTTAGAAAAAATATATATTTACCAGGCTTGGAACACCCTTTAATAGAATGAAAAAGTTTTATAATGCTCTTTATTTACGACTTTGGTGGTTTTTATCAGAATAGGAAGCTTCATTTATTTATTTAGATAAAACAACTTTTACACCGAAAATGTGTCGAATGTCATAGAGAAACTAAAAAACCCTAAAAAAACACCAAATTCAAAAAGTAGTTTATGTGCTAACTGTGAAAAATACCAGTAAACGTAGATTTATTTCAATTATGAGTGCACAAAGAAACTTAAGACATGCTTATTTTTTTCACATTTTTTAACAATTTTATACGTCTTTTCGTACACTTTTAACGCAAAATCTAGCTGATTTGATCGAAATTTTGGGTAAGTACTGATTTATTACCTGCGTCTACTTTTAGAATTATTTTTTACGAAATATTGCTCATTTCCATAAACCTATTACTAAAGATTGCGCCGTTGATCTCCTCAAATACCCGAATACTCAATTAGAATGTACAATTTCAAAGTAATCATCGATATTACTGAGCGTAAGTCACGAAATTCGTATGTATGGCATGGCATCCCAAAAGTAATTAGAATAATGACTTTTGTGACTTACATAAACCGGGAATACTCGTTTTCGTCTAGTATTTGGAATGTACGAAAGAGGTTTGTTCTAGATTCTAAAGATGATTTATAGAAAAGTATATTTGAGTTTTATTTGAATTGTCAAGAATGTGATATTTTCCTGTGTGTGGTCGCCATGGAAGAACATTTTTGACAATCGATGCTTTACTTGTGAACTTTTTTTAATACTCAATAAACACCTAGATCGACACAAATATTAATTCATCATCACATGTATTGTGGTAATTATGTACCTAACTATTACATTCTATATGAATCGAATCCATAGTCGGGTCAATGATCCAACATTTGAACTACTGCACCAATGACGTCACTTTTAGTTTTACTACTAGCTAATGTAATATAATAAAATGTGAAAGTATATCACTTTGTTTGTTACTCTTACACACAAAAACTACTGAACCAATTTGGATGAAACTTGGCACACAGATAGAAGATAGCCTGGATTAAAACATGGGCTACTTTCTATCCTGATATTTCCATGGAAACGGTAACCACGCGCGTGAAACCGCGGGCGACCGCAAGTGTAATTTTAATAATCTGTGATTATTATTACTTGAGCAAATTCATAGATAACAAAAGTTGCTCTATTCTTTTTTATGTATCTATGTAGATTTCTACCGTTCTACGTTTCCAGTTTTCTATATTAAAAAAAGAAAGAAATTATACGGATTAACCTCATTCTCTTTAACTTTCCCTTATAATTACTTTACTCTTTGCTTTAACTTGTTGCACTCACGATGAAATTTAATTACCTTGCTTTCTATTCTGATGTAATTAATTTAAATTTTCCTGAGATAAGCGCACATGTAGTAGATTTTAATTTAAGTGCTACAAATGCGGATTCGCTCAAGCGACTATTCTTTTAAGGTTTTTTTTAATTGTAAAGTTTGTTTTTTTAATGCTATTGGATCGGCTTTTGTGGTTTGTGCTACAGACTGTTTATCCAAGATATTGTAAAATAAGTTACGTTTTTTATTAATTGGTTACTTTTTTTAACTGCAATGCACATGTTAGTGTTTTTTATTTATTTATTCGGAAACTTAACAGCCCTTTTACAAGTTCTAGTCTACAAATATTGTAAAAAAAAAACTTAAGCCATAACTTATGTGTGTGCTGCTCTAATAACTACCTAATTTATATAAAACTTACAGATAATAGGGGTTTGTGGTTGCAAGATATGATTATACTAAATTCTTATTATTTTCGTTTATTTCCCCTTCGGCGGCCCGACCGCCTAACGGTATAGCGTGTGGTATTGCAATAGCTATCAAACTTCAAACTCTCATAAAACCCATTTAATGATAGGGTTTTTGGCTAATTCCTACATATTTCTATTCATCGATTGGATTCATTATTGCATTTTTAATATAAAAATGATAGCGTCAGCGAGAGCCCTTGTAGGGGGTTTTAGCTATAGCGATTGCACAAGCTATACCTTTAGGCGGTCGGGGTGCAGGTCAGATAGGCTGTTTGCAAATATTGATTCTTTAAAGTATCTTTTTATGTGAAAGACAAAACATATTTTATAGAAAGTGTAGTTTAGGAGAAACAGGACATGTAGGCTGATTATCTAACTTATAAAAACAAAAACATCAAATTGAATACCACCTCTTTTTTGAAGTCGGTTAAAAATCACCTAGCAACAAATTTCGTCGCTGTCATGACTGTCGTATTTTTATACTGTATAATAGCTATGACAGCGATGAAACTGGAAACTGAAACGATTATAATAACTATAGTCTCTATTTAAGGGGTTGAAAGTTTAGATTCCAGAACTTTACATACACCACTGACCTTGTGCCCTTTTCATATATCTCGGAACATGTGAAAAGCCACTCATAGTCATAGCTAATTCGAATCTCGACAGAGACCTTTACCCAACCAGCTTTAGAACTCTGTAAACAACATTAGTATGCTAAAACAGGCCTGAGCACTGAAAGTGTCTACCATAAATACATACCAAGGCTATTCGCACGATTGAATGATCAAAGCTAAGCCGGATGTTTGCAACTTAGAAGCCTACACGTAAAGACGCTCGAATATGTGAGACGCGTCTTAAGTGATACGTCCAACTTCTTACTTTAATTTGTACGTTCCCAAAAAGGTTGTTCACCGTGTTTGAACAACTTTTATTCCCACTGGGGTCTACCCTTTTAAATTTATTTATCAGAAATGGAACTTGCCGCTAAGGGAGGTCCCCACTTTGCATGACATCTTGCTTTTTACGTTCAATTCACTGAAGAGTGCGTTTTTATGCTAATTAAATTGTAGTGTTCATACTGGGTTAAACAGTATTCATTTAAATGTTAATGAACTTTTAAAAGGTTGAAGAGTTCATTTTAAGGACTTGCTGGTGTGTTTCTTAAGTCTTTTATTTGGGCCAAATATTTTTGACAATATGTGAAAAAATGATCTTTTGTTTATAGCTCGTGACATAACATTGACAAATAGTTTTCGTTACAATATTATAAGGTTTTGATTAGGCTAAATATTTATACTATATCTAATATCTTAAATATTATAGAACTTTTTTATCTCGGTAAAAATTACTAAATTAGTAAGCTGAAACTTTCATCTTGAAGATACTTAAAGTTATCAAAAGTTATAAAATTAATAAGATTTTAATTAAACCATGCTCTAAAATATAGTATTTAATGAATAAAATATTTATTTTTAAGTTCAGTGAATGCGATATTTAATGATTTTATGTAAACCCACAGAATAAAAATGTTGCGTTATAGTATAGTATTATATACAGGGTGACCAGAGTTCCCATGAACTCGACCTATTCCTTGAAAGGGGTTATACTAGAGGTCATCAGCAACGATTTTAGTCCAGTCAACCAGGGGTCAAAACTGGATAAGTACAGAGTTGTGACGGTTCTTCGAATACCTGTAATTAATTTAATAAAATGCAGCGCAAAAGTTATAAATTTCAAATTGTAGTAACTAGGGGTAGTTCAGTGGACTTAGTTAATCTGCTAATGACTTCTAGTATAACTCTTTTCAAGGAATCGTCGTCTCAGCCACATGACACCCACTGCTGGGTATAGGCCTCCCCCAAGGATCTCCACGACGATCGGTCCTGTGCTGCCCACATCCAGCGGCTTCCCGCGACCTTCACCAGATCGTCGGTCCACCTTGTGAGGGGCCTACCCACGGAGCGTAGCCTTCTGTAGCCCGGGGATTCTTAGCACCCCCTGCCCTGCCGTTACCATAGCCGCTATCGTAGCTAGGAATAGCAAGGCTGCCGGGAACTGGGGGCCGATGTTTTTCGTGCCTGTCCATTTTATTTGGGGGGGTTAATAGGTCGAGTTTATTCACCCTGTATTTATCCTGTCTGTTATTTTCATCTTTATAAGTAAATACACCTTATAACCACCCATATAAGCAAGGGAGTGAATCAAGTGAAACGACATTGTTAAGTTTGAAAAAATAATACTTACAAATCCAACGCACGCGAAAGCCTAAAACGTATACATACCAAGTACGCCAAACCTTCGCTACCTACCTATTTTATATTCCATTCACAAATTTGAAGTCCCTCCCGTGATTTAGTGGTTTCATCGCTCTTCCAAGCGACATCACTCCCCTAAGCTCAGTGCGATCCTCGAATGAGTTAAATAAAACGTTTCAATCTAACCCGATTGTCGTCTCAATTACTTTCGAGGACGTAAAATAATTGGCCGTCTTCATTCTATGGCCTATTCCCTTTTTACGGCAACTTTTTATGCCGCGAGATAATTTGGACGAAATTGACAGTTCCATTTTTTTATTGCGAAAATGATTAATTTGTGGTTTTAAGGCCGAGCTAATAAAATTTCACAGACAGCGAATGTTTATGAAAGGTTAGTATGCCTTTGATTTTATTTGAATCTTAGACAATTTTGAATTTGAATAATAAAATTTAAATATTAGCAAAAGGCTACAAAGGTCTCTCTGTCAATTAAATTATGAGTACTAGCGGCCACCTATGGGTTTACCCGCGTTGTTCCCGTAAGAATATCGGGATAAAAAGTATGATTTGTTTTAATTCAGGCCATCTACTATATGTGTACAAAATTTCATCCAAATCCGTTCAGTAGTTTTTTCGTGAAAGAGTAACAAACGAACAAACTGACATACTTTCGCATGTATAATACTAGCGGCGGCCCGCGGTCTCACCTGCGTGGTTGCCGTTCCCGTGGGAATATCGGAATAAAAAGTATTCTATGTTTTAATCCAGGCTGTATCCAGGTTGACGGGATTCGAATCCGCATCCTTGGGAATCCGGCCCAATGCAGATGCAAGGATGCGGGTTCGAATCCCGTCAGGGCAACATGTTATAAGCATATATTTTCTTCTTTAATATTTATCACATAAAAATAGTATTGTAAAATGCAAAATTAAAAAGTTACAAATAAACTGACATACTTTAGCATATATAATATTAGTAGGTTTTTTTTATTATTTTTTATTTAAAAAAAAACAATGTTCTTTAAGTGGTTTATCTACCTGTCACAGTCGGAACCATGATTCATGTGAAGAAAAATGTGTTTTTACATTTTATTCGCACCATTGACAGATTTTTATATTCGTCACAAAATTGAACCACTTATTTCAGTTATGCCTCTGTAAATATATTTGGCACATAAAAACATCAGAATGTAACCCAATAATTTTCTTCTCGCCTTTTACAGCATAATAACGAATGAGCCGGTATACTGTCAAAAAGTATTACTTATTGTGTCAATTCACATTTCTGGATCGCGTGTGGTAATCCGAACACACCCAGTTTACCCCACCCGAATTACTACGATATACCCTTATAACCTGTATATTAAGCTTGAAGGCTGTGCAATTACCACCTTTCTAATTAACTTAGGTAAAGGTCATTCCGATTCCCAAGTCGAAAATGTAAGGCTCTTACTCGAAATATAATTAGATAGCCTCGTGATAATATTATGTTTGTTGTTGATGATTGTATTAAATATTTATATGTGATTGGGACAAAAATATGTATCAAGTCGTTCATCAATAGTTGTTTTAAGTATTTAGGTTATTGTATTATAAATGTTTGCAGATTTAAGTTCAGTCTGAGGAGTTATAGAAAAGACAAGATTTGTTTCCTATGCCATTTTTTTATGTTGTAAAACAACACCGCCTTTAATAATTTACCATTTAAATTTCAGTATTTTATTAAAAATAATATATGGTTTCACATTCCTAAAACTTCAATGTAGAATCACTTTTTCCCCAAAGTTGCAATAAGGTACAAGATGCCTAGAATACTTGCGTGCGATGTTATTCTCGGTGCGGTTATTCTGAGTATAGCACACCTTTGTTGTAGTTACATATTTAACATATTTATTTCAAAAACAATCGATAGATAAAGAATAAACATGTAGGTTAGATTACTTGTAGTATAAGAGATTTAAAATGAATGCGTATTACTTGTCATCACTTGAACATTTTTAGGCGTATTGGCCATCCCGTAACCACTGCCCCTGCAAAGGAAATTTTAAAAAAATACGTAAATAGCACAATGTTTATAAGGTGTTAAAAACACGTTTTAATCCGTAAAAGTTGTTATAAGTAATCAATTTCTATCTAAGTTTAATTCTATTTTGCTTATTTTATAAAATTAATAGAAACATAAGACTCTTCCATAAAAATATTATGACCATTCTCAAAGATTGAAACGTTCACTCAGCAAACACGATGAAATAAAAGAGGTTTCCTTTGCGGAAAAAAATAATGGCAATATAAGTCCGCACGTCATTAGAACATTAACGACGTTGTACCACCACCTGACCTTATGTGAAAGTGATAAGGCTCAATTTGGCTCATTAACGATAAAGCTTTTATACAAGCGGAAAATTGTACAACTTCAACAAATTGCTGTTACACTGGAATCAAGATTAAGTCGAAAAAATGCGACAAATGCAGAGGCTTCGCAGTAAACAGACGTGAACGTAATCATCATTAGCTCCGTTTTACGCCTTACAACAATAAGGATACCTCAGGGCTGTGACCTCCTTTATTATTTATATAACATGCATTATTTATATATTTTTATAAAAAATGAGTTTTAGGTCTAAAAGCAATATCATGACTAATAAACCGTTCTTTTATTTGACTTTACACTAAGAGTTTATAACAATATCCAACAATTAATGAACAAGCTATATTTGCAGACAGTTGTTGACTTATTTTCATTTGAACTCTATGTATTTTATGGAAAACCGAATAGGTTCAAACTTAAACACAATATCATTTATTTAGTCTAGACTGTTCCAAGCACTTGTGAATGTTAAAGATGCTAAGCGATAGATTATGAGAAGAACTGACAAGTTTATTTTATATAAATCGTTAGTATAAAACTTATTTATTACATCGTACCATAATAACAGTAACAAAAACATAAAGAGTCCATCTGAAGTAGGTTAAAGATTAACTTCAAGGATTTCATCTGGTCACATAAGCTGAAATAAGGCTTTTGGTTGAAAATTTAAGACCTTTGTTGACGGGTAACAAAGAAATTTTATGAAAAGGGATTTTAATTGAAATACTTGGGTTCATGAGCTATTTTTATTACAAGAAAAGCTTGTTAGTAAATATTAAAAGTCTGGAAACTACTTGTATTTTCTTCCTGAACTTTTGTTGTAATGGACGAAAAAGCATAATAATAAAAGAGCTATGCTAAAATCAAACAAAAAGTTTCATCCCTTATTTTTTATTATGAGGAAATAAGTTAAGAAAACTTATAAATAAAGCTTATCAAAAATTAAATCTTAAATGCCGTATTTAATCTTTCATAAAAAATAAATTATTGATCCTTCATGATTGGTTCATCAGCTAGCGGGTAACAAATTAGAAGTATATTAAAATTTTTATTTTATGTATAGTCAACGGACGTCAGGCTTGTACTGGCACTATGAAAACCGCCGCTATTACGAGCGACATAAGAGCACTCTCAAGGTGAAAATATAAAGTATGATAGGCAATAGTGTAATTAAATATGTTAGTATCTTCTATGTAATGCTTTCTTTGCACAATATTATCTTACTACTTAAAACCGATAAGAGATAAATTATTAAAACAAACAATAGAAGCAATATGTCTCAGACCCGAGATGTCACCCGCGTGGTTCCCGTGGGAATATCGGGATAAAAAGTACCCTATGTTCCTGTCCAGGCTTTCAAGTATCTGTATTCCAAATTTAATCAAAATCAATTCAGCCGTTTTTGCGTGATTGAGAATCAAACATCCAAACGTTCATATTTTTAATATACTAGCGGCCGCTCGCGGTTTCACCCGCGTGGTTCCTGTACCCGTGGGAATATCGGGATAAGATATATCATTTGGTCATGACCAAGGTATCCACTATATGTGTACCAAATTTCATCATTCAGTTATTTTTGAGTTAATTCGTTGCAAACAAACAAATAATCAAATCTTTCCTCTTTATAATAGATAGTATAGATAATATTAGTAGGATCCATAGACTGCTTTACCGACATGCGCTGAACAGTGCATCCGATAGTTTTTGATAACGGTGACAGTCGATGTCAGTCAACTCGTATAATGAATATATGTCATTTATAGAATCTGACATATTTTGTTGATTCAACCATACCTAATAGACCTATCATATTCATAACATTGCTTATGTGTAACAAAAAAAGCTTCATCCATTCTGTGCTTGTTATTGGTCCGAGTTTTACCGCAACTTGAATTGCCCCAGCAGTTTGTTGTTTTGTGCCCGTAATTGTTGTTGTTTTCACACAGTTACATCAATTTGCAAAAGTCACAACAAAAGGTACAACCCGAAAACCTTAATATGAAGTTTTTTGTTGAAGCCGGAACAGTACAGCTGCTTATATTTTACTAGCTTTCGCCTGCGGCTTCACCCCTGTGGTTCCCGTTCCCGTGAAAATATCAGGATAAAAAGTAGGCTATGTTTTCAGCTAACTTTATGCCAAAAATCAAGTTGATTGGTTGATTAGTTAGGGCGTCAAAGAAGGACAAACAAACACACTTTCGCATTAGTTAGGAAGGCTGCGACATTATTTTTACCCGACTACGGCAAAAAAAAAGGGGTTGTTATGATTTTGACCGGTATGTATGTATGTATGTATGTTCACCTGTACCCACATAACTTTTAAACTGCTGATTATATATTCACAATTGAGGTATCGTTGGAAGCGTCTCGATTGTCCGCTGGTTATAGGCTATGTCACGTCACATGAAATTGAATAGTGCGCCCTCTAGACGACGTAAAGCTGTGAACTAAAAAACTTTCTTTTTTAAAGAATATCGTGTTTGGTGTCATATGAAAGCTCTTGGTAAGCACGTTTCAAAAACATATATTTTATTAGTTTTTGCTCGCGGCTTTGATTGCATAAATTGAATTTTGTTAATAATTTCCATATTTCACAACTCCAAATGAATTTAAATAAAAATTAAGTACAATAACTAAAACCCGACTACTGAAAAATCATTTGCTTAATGCTTTTAACAAGGAACAGTCTTATTTAATTCCTTGCAATGTAATTAAAAAAAAAACGTTGAACTGAAATGGAATAAAAAAATTATTTCATAAGATTTGCTGATTTATCAATAAAATGTAAAGAAATAACATATTGAATAAATGATAAGACGTAAAGGAGTGACTCAAATGTGAGAAAAGCTGATTTTATTTAGTGTTAAAATTTGACGTAAACAATTGGAAATGCAGAAGCAAACATTACTTTAGGTTTATGATTTTGTAATTGTTGCATTTTTCAATGCTATTTTTATACTTATGGTAAATTTTAAATAGAAAAATATTGGAAAAAATTAACTCGGCCACAAGTGAATTCTCAGACGGGAATTACTTTAGGTTTTTGAATCGACAGTAAGCAGTCAACTTTAATTATGAAAAAAAAATCACTGTGCTTCTTTGACTTACCTAGGCAGTAAAAAAAGATGGCTGAACTTACGGGTTTCGTTCCGAAACTTTTTATATGGTTGACAAACAGCTCCTTTTTATATTAGTGACACTACTTCTTTGACTGGTATGTACAGCACGTGCAATTAATAATATAGAAGTCACACTACAAAATTGTATGACATTTGTGGACAGAGAGTTTTGTTTCCGAGTGTGTCAACTGTCAATGCAATATTGTAAAGTGTTTCTATTTTATTGCTCGTGACTATATAATTTATTTATTTATTTTCATGGTCGCCAACCCTACTATCTATGCCCTTTTTATTTCGCCTCACTAAAGTCTCCGCATCCTCAAACAAAAACGCTGGAAGACAAGAGTAAAAGGATAATTTGTCTATTCCAATAGCCCTCGCCTTACTTCCTTTAATTTGTGTAAGTGGGACAAACGCGACTGTGTTATTGGGAACAGATATTTATTAAATTGTCTCTGTGTTTAACTTAACTAATTACTTTGCAAATTATTTGATAGAATCGGGCGTTATTTGGCGGAAATCCATATCTTAGTAGAAAACGAAAAATATGTAGCATAATTCCGCAAGAAAAACTTACATGCAAGATGCACCGCCCGCCCGCCCGCAAATAAATGCAGATGCAACACAGTGACACACCTTGCACCTTCACCGACTACTCTACACGTGTTTCGCTCACACACGGAGCATCCTCAGGAGTTGTTAGACCGTGCAATACCAGCACCAAGTTGACTTGGTTATTTTAAGTTTTTCTTGCGGAATTATGCTACATATTTTTCGCTTTCTAATACTTTGCAACTTCTTATAAATTTGGATAGTCAACCTCTTACGCCCCGGGTCATGAAAAACAATCGATTTTCCGTTGTTTTCTGGAAACCGGTGTCTTGCTTGCAAATCACGAATTAGGTCTCCAATGAAAATGCCTTTTCTTAAACGTAATTTCCTTGTAGGTATGACAGCAAATCTATAGATTTATAGGGATTATTCGTGTAAATATTAAATTCTTTTTCGATAGGATTTTGGAGTGGAAGAGTCGAGAAAGAAGAAGATTAAGATCTGCAGCTATTCTAGTAATATAAATATGAAAGCTTGAATGTTTTTACACAAAAAGCGACTGGACGAATTTGGATGAAATTTGGGACACAGGAAGTTCAAAATCCAGATGAAACATATACATTTTATCCCAATGGGAATGGGAACCAAACGGGAAAACTCCAGGTCCTCTTGAAAGTTATTTAAAAAAATAACAGTAGGTATGTGAATTGCAATTCCATCCATGGCTATTTCTCAGCGAAAATATGTAAAATAGCTTCTCTAACGTAACCGATCAATCAAGTACTGAAAGTTGTTGAAGTTAACTATTACTCGGAAATTTCAAAGTCACTTAAAGAAAAATACTGACTCGGTTCAGATGACAAGAATTTAATTTTCTGTGACTAATAAAGAGAATTGACTTTCAAACAGCCATTTAAATTTTTCTTTTTCTTTCGTGTTGATGGAACTTGCTTAGATTAAATCTTTTTCGTCAAGAACTTGGCTACTCGGACCGCTGACTCTGCAGTGGACCACAACTGTGGCACCGAACTCACACTGGTCATCGTTTGTGTTGCCACAGCGGCCATTGTTTTCCTTACATGCCATTTCTTAATTATGCCATTTCAATGTCTTCATGAAGTAATGGTTGCATGTCAGTCCATGCAGGCCCAATAATAATAATAAATGCCCAAACCACATCCACAAATACACAATCGACTCGCCTCAACCTATCATTTACTTGGCCTTGCCCGTAATTATACGTAGACCAGCTGTATGCTGAGAAAGTTGGAACTTTAAAAAATAAATAATAATAATATCTTTGTGTTGACCGTACGGACAGTATCCACCACCGTGTTGTGTAGATCGTCCACATCTATCCTGATCTCAAGAGCCTCGAAGCGGTTTTGGAGCTCGAGTTGAAAGCTCTCGGGGTTTTGGATATGGGCTGGTAATGGTCGGAGCGTAGACTTTATCAGCCGCGATCTTTCCAGCTTCACGTTGATATTCAACCTGCTACGTACCATTCGGTGATCGCTCCCCGTCTTGACAGTGTTGATCACAGTGACATCATTGAATATTTGCTTTTTCGTCGACATGATAAAATCTATCTCATTTTTGACTTCACCGTCTGGACTGATCCAGGTCCACTTTCGGCTTTCCGGCTTTTTGAAGAAGGAGTTCATCATGAAGAGGTTCTCCTTCTCCATAAAGTCGGCCAGCATCTGGCCTCTGTCATTCCGTTGCCCAACTCCAAATTGCCCCACTCTCAACTCGTCACCGCAACGTTTCCCCAACTTAGCATTAAAGTCCCACATCACAACGGTGTAGTAGGATTTGTGGCTATGTATGGCTCTACAAATGACCTCATACATAGCCTCCACTTCGTCATCTTGGTTTGTCGAGGTCGGAGCGTATACCTGTATAAAATTCAGCGAATACCGTTCGGATATTCTGAGTATCAGGTACGCTACCCTGGTCGATACACTTCCAATGGAAATCACATTGTTGGCAAGGGACCTGTGGACGATGAAACCGACACCACCTACGGACTGTTGGTCGCCCTCCCGGTAGTATAGCAGGTTACCGTAATTGAGAATTTATCGAGTCCTCTCCCTCTCTTCGGACTTCAGACAACCCTACGATGTCCCAGTGTAACCTGCTAATACTTTCTTCCAGCTCTGTTAACTTCGCGTCTATTCGCAGTGTGCGCGTGTTGTACGTTGCCAGGTGCAGTGTCCGTTGTTTGTGACAGCCTAACATATCCCGGGGATTCTTCGCACCCCCTGCCCTTCCATTACCATAGCCGCTGTCATAGCCAGGAATAGCAGGGCTGCCGGGACCTGGGGGCCGATTTTTATTGGGTCCTTTCATAATGGGGGGGGGGGAGGTTTGCCATAATCGCCACGCTTGGCAGGCGGGTTGGCGATCGCAATATGGCCAAGTTTTTAAGAGACGCTGCTGCCCGTCTCCTGAAGGCTGAGTCCCTTAGTCGCCTTTTACGATACCCACGGGATGAGAGGGGGTAGTGCTATTCTAAGCCGACACTACACAGCACAGGTTCGACGACTTCCAGCCACCCGAACAAGCCGGGTTTAGCACCATAGATCACGGATGTGATCTATGGTGCGTATGGATATACGTATAGCATATGGATATACGCTACTGCAGGTTATACAGAAGACCGAGGAGTATAATCTGCCACTTTGCTTGGCGTTTGTAGAGATAGAGACCTGTGATGCTGCAGTGTCTCCAGAGGTGCCAAGTGGACTATAGGTATATCGAGGTATTAAGGTAACTTATACGAACATGCTACCATGTCGGTCCCATTACAGAACCAAAGCACAAGTCCCATCCAACTGCAGCGAGATGTGAGACAGGGAGACGTCATTTCTCCGATACTGTTCACAGCTGCGTTGGAGGACATCTTTAAGCTCTTGGACTGGAAAGGACTCGGCATCAACATTAATCGTCAGTATCTGACACACCTTCGTTTTGCAGATGATATAGTCCTTATGGCTGAAACCTTGGAGGACCTGAACACAATGCTCAAAGATCTCCGTAGTGCTTCCCAAAGAGTGGGTCTTAGAATGAACATGGATAAGACGAAAATCATGTCAAATTCCCATGTTGTACCCACTTCAGTTCACGTTGGGTTGTTACTACACTCGAAGTTGTTGACCACTACGTTTACCTTGGACAGACAATCCAGTTAGGTAAGTCCAACTTCGAGAAAGAGATCTTCCGTCGAATCCAACTCGGATGGACAGCATTCGGGAAACTCCGTAAAATCTTCGCGTCCAACTTACCGCAGTGTCTCAAGACGAAAGTCTATGACCAGTGTATGTTGCCAGTGATGACTTACGGTAGTGAAACGTGGTCGCTAACTATGGGTCTGATAAGAAAGCTCAAGGTCACCCAGCGTGCAATGGAGAGGGCTATGCTCGGCGTTTCCCTACGTGATCGAATGAGAAATGAGGAAATCCGCAGGAGAACTAATGTAACTGGCATTAGTTGCTCAGCTGAAGTGGCAGCGGGCACATAGCGACACATAGCGAGAAGAACCGATAGCCGTTGGGGCAGAAAGGTTCTGGAATGGCGACCGCGCACAGGACGACGCTCCGTGGGTAGGCCCCTGACAAGGTGGACCGACGATTTGGTGAAGGTCGCGGGAAGCCGCTGGATGCGGACTGCGCAGGACCGGTTCTATAGACCCAGCAGTGGGTGTCATGTGGCTGAGACGACGAATATCTTTGTGTTGACCACAAAAAGCTAAACTTACCAAATATTTGAGAAGGAATGAATTAAACAGTATAATAATAATAATTGCATACAATCACACCAATTAACTAGCCTACGTTAAGTATCATCAAGAAAATGTGTAATGGATACTAGATAACGGATACTACTACTTATATAGGTACTTTATGTTGTAAATACATAGGTACATAATATACATACACCCAGACCAAGACAAATAAACATGTTCATCCACACAAATAAGTTTTGTCTTGTCTGGGAATCGAACCCGGGACCTCTGGCACAGAAGGCGGGCATAGTACCCCTGCGCCAAGCAATATTAACTGACTATTGAAAAGGAATCTTATTGTTAGGTTGATAACGTTGAAGTTGCGCTGTACCAAAATGCAGTCGACTGTCAAAATGAAGTCGACAGCGATGCCGACGGCACTTACGCGGTAGACCCACTGGTCGTCAAATGTAGATTGGTGCGTGGGTAGTACTAATGAATGGATTAACGTATCATCCAAAGAACGGAGATCGAGATAAAAAGAAATGTTGAGAGCAGACACGAAAAATCACAAATGCCTATCACTCAAATGTTTACCCCGGATTGGCATCGAACTTAAGACACCTGGCTCAGTCGGCAAGTCTGCGCCATCGGTCCAGTCAAAAATTCTTTTAAAATTATCAATTCCCACAGATACGAGTATATTTTTCACGTAGGTACTTACACCGTTTTACGAATTCTTTTTTTTTGTATGTAAGTATTACGTAAGTAGTGCTTATATAGAATGATTACTCAAGTATGTCGGTTTCCTAAAAACGTACATAATGTCTGAAGTAGCAACTCTTCACAATGAAGTAGGTATCATCAAGTATGAAAAATGTACTTACATTTTCTGCTATCAAGCGTTAGCAAGGCTAATATTTCAGCTCAGAACACTCTTTAAAAAATATGCGTGAGTTGAGTATGAATATACGCAAAAGAACTAAGAATAAATCTAACGTTGTTGTTATAATTTTATTATGAAAAGGGAACTATAAATTTATCTAATAGTGACTTAATTTTTCCATTCACAGTGCTATTTTATAAGATCTAGCGGACGCCCGAGGTTTCGCCCGCGTGTTTATCGTTCCCGTGGGAATATCGGGATAAAAAGTATCCATATGTTTCACCCAGGCATCTAATATCTGTGTTTCAAATTTCAACCAAATCCGGTTATATTATACATGGTGGAACAAATCTATGGGCCCTGGATGGGAATTACCTTAATTCCTTTTGTTAGCTCATTTTACTGAAAGGAAACATTACTTTATTTTCAAAAGTTAGTAATCATGCATGTAGGATTGGAACAGAGCGTGAGGTGAATGAGTGAAAAGGAATGTGAATGAAGAGTGAATGAGGGAGAACGTAAGGAGTGAGCGGGACGGAAGAGAGGACTTGAAAAAACGTGTAAGAAGACGTAAGACGTGGAAAGGTTAAACATTTTAAAATAAAAGATTTTCTAAGTTTTTGTGCATTTTCACTGCCCCATCCCACATGCATTCAAAGATTTTTGATAAATCACTTGCCTGTCCCGGGATTATAACCGGCTTAAATTAAAAAAATAACACCTAGTACTTTTATGGTACCAATCGATAGCCTTACCTTATTCATAAAGATCAATTTAGTTTAAGTACATGGTGTCTAAATTTAAAGACAAAGTCTAGAAAGACTAATAGTAATAGTTCTACCTTACCCACCCTTTAGTACTACTTGACGACCTGTTTGGCGCAGGGGTACTAACCCCACCTTCTGCGCCAGAGGTCCCGGGTTCGATCCCCGGACAAGACAAATATTTGTGTGCATGAACATGTCTATTTGTCTTGGACCTCTATTTTTGAATCACTCGTCGCGCGAGTGGCGAGACGAACGAGGAGGCGATCAGGTGAAAAGCAACCTTGCGTGTGTAGACATAGGTCGCTTTTCGCTTTGCCCCTCGCGCGCTCGCGTTGGAAGGCGGTATTACACGCGAAAAGCGAAGCTATGTATATACATGCAAGGTCGCTTTTACGGAAGTACGGAAGATACGGAAACTCAAACGTCGCACGAAAATCAGTAGAAACCTCGAGACGAGTGAATCAAAAATAGAGCTGTTGGTCTGGATGTTTAATATGTATATTATGTATGTATTTACAAAAAAAAAGTATATAAGTATGTTTATCCGTTATCTAGTATCCATAACACAAGTTCTTCATGATTCTTAACGTGGGCTAGATAATTGGTGTGATTGTATGGAAATATTTATTTATTTATTTATTTACTTACACCAGCAAATTGACAGCAAAAACTATTGAACAAATTAAACACCTCGGCCCCGTCGCTGTGTCATGGTTGGTGCACATGTTCAACAATTGTCTGGAATCCGCTTCGATCCCCCATCTCTGGAGGAAATCTAAAGTCGTTGCTATCCCAAATATTTACACCCACTAAATAAAATGAACATGAAGTTCACTTATTCAAATTTTAAGTTACTCGAAATGAGAACCATTTGCAGCAATAAACAGATTTTAATGTTTTAAGTTAATTACATTTTTTGCCTCCTCATATTCACCATTAACTCGTAGTTGGGTAAAATAATAAAGGGTGTGGAAGGTATCTAGAACTATTAGTGATATTTTATCTTTCTCGGCTTTGCCTTTGATTTTAGATGCTAACACCTATATTCTAAGTCGTTCCTCCAAAACTTACTCGTCCTTGACTTAACGAAACCTCATTGAAAATCTCTTCGAAATACTCCTCGAAATCGATATTCTAAGTCATAACTCCGTAAGGACGTGGAGGAGCCAAAGAGTACGTAGCCACTCCGTGTGAGGCCTAGCGCACACTACTATTTTTACCCACGACGAGGTTGAGTGGAGTGTAAAACAGTTTTGGAGGAACGACTTAGAATATGGGGGTTAGTTACTGAAACTAAATTGATCTGTATGAATAAATCTATCGATTGGTAAATTTAAGCCGGTTCTATTCCTGTGTATCCACCCAAGTGATTTATTAAAAAACTTTGAATGCAGGATTACTTATTTTTGAAAATAAAGGAACGTTTCCTTTCAGTAAAATGAGCAAACGGAAGGATTTGAGGTAGTTACCCTCCAGGGCCCATAGATTTTTTCCACCCTGTATAGTTTTTGCGTGAAAGAGTAACAAACATCCATCCAAACGTACTCACAAACTTTGGCATTTATAATATTAGTAGGATAGGATAGGATACCTAAAGCTGAAAACGTATTATTTTATGAACAACGGGGAGACTTTTAGCCTTCATCATACCTTATGTTAAGTATTGATAAAGCTGAAGATGCAAGAGAGCCTCTCCTGGAATCCTAAATCACTGAGGAAGGGCTATCTTATCTCTAACTGCCGGAAAACAGCAATGCTGAAAACATTGTTGTTATGGCTTAAGACTACGATAAGATAGTGGTAGCTAGCCAGACGGACTTACGAGAAGTCCTGCCACCAATCCATCCATTGATAGCTGCCGGCAACTTCTGCGATTGCACAGAAGTATAAAATTACAGATGCATACAATTTACGAACCACAAATATTTTATATTAGCCAGTTCTTTATAAATGCGACTTGAACGACATTTATCCCCCTCCTACTTTAACCGTCTTGAAAACAATTCATTTCGAAATCCACAAAGTCCAAAGTTTTAATTGTTTCAGAATGCTGTCGCAGTTATTAAACACAATGGAAGTTATACCACTGTCCCTCAGCTCAGATTGTAAGAATAAAAGAAGAAAATAAAGTTGAAACGGTCGGCCATAAGATTGCTGCGCTGAATAAAAAATAATCATAAAAATGGCTATGACGCCGCCTCCAATCGACGGAAGTGTACTTTATTACAGGAAGTAATCTGAGTATCGTGTTTTAAGTTGTTTGTTTTTTAATTCATATTAAGCACTTATTATTTTTTGTTTATGTGGTGTTATAATTAGGTTTAGTTACACGTATGATGTGTCTCAACTAAGGAAACCTTTGACCACCTCTGTGGTCTAGTGGTAATTTCACCAGTATGAGACCCAGGGGTCCAGAGTTCCGGGTCCGATTACGGTATTCGTTTGGTTGGTGGTAGGATGTCTTGTAAGTCCGCCCGGCTAGCTACCACCAACTTATCTAAGTGTGACGCCATAACAACGACGTGTTTCGGTAGTTAGAGATAAGATAGCCAGTTACTCACTGGTTGAGGATTCCGGGAAAGGTGCGCTTCCACCTTCAGCCATTTTATTACTTAATATCAGATATGATGAAGGCTAAGCGTCTCCTCGTTGTTCAGTCAAGCACAAAGATATGTATCCATTTGAAAGTTATGAAAACATATCGCCATTAATGATGTTATCATTGTTTCTTACAAATACTTGTAGACACGATATATGACAGATTTATTTGTCCATAACATGTGTTAAATTAAAGCTAAAATAATGTGCACAACTAAAAGAGCATGCCAAATCCTGCCTGACCATGCGCAAAGCCAGCGTCAGAAGTAAACATGTAGGAAAATAAACATTAGTAATTACTGAAATAAAACAACTTTTACGGATATCAAACGCGCTATATTTCCACGAACTAAGTTGTAATTGTCCGTATTTTTAGGTTTTTTAGGGGTTTTTTTATTTTCCCGACGTTTCGGCACCTTTACAGCTGCCGTGGTCACGGGACAGTCATCCGTTGATATCCGTAAAAGTTGTTTTATTTCAATGAACAGTGCGCGCCAAAACATAAGATGTACGTATTAGTAATTACGGTTTCGTATAGTGTAATAAATAAAAATATTAATTTTAGGGCTTAAAAAAACATTTTATAAAAAAAAATCAAACCGACTTCAAAAAGTAAAAAATAAAACTTTTGGAGTCGGTGCCAGCCATGGCATTCTACATTGCACTTCTATTAACTATATATTTTTTTGGCCTTAGCTAGCTAGCACCGACTCCAAAAGTTTTATTTTTTACTTTTTGAAGTCGGTTTGATTTTTTTTTATAAAATGTTTTTATTTCAGATTTTTTAGTTACATCATGTGCCGTTACTTACACTAAAAATCAGCCCATACACAACAATGTCATCTAGGTAAACGACTACTTGCCAAAAGGTGATTGATATTTTTCAAGATTATGAAAAAACTACTAGCTAGATTTTCGTAAAAATTATATGGGACCACACATAAACCATTTTCTTTCAGATAAAAAAAGAATTATAATTATTGCGTGAAACTTCAGCTCGAACAAGAATCTAACAATTACCTGGATGATATAGTTGTTTCATGACTTCCATGACATTAGGCCCCATATCTCCGAAGATTATCATCGGATCTCAATGAGACTTATATGGGACCAAATTGACAGTATACCCGATCGAACAAAAAAACAACTATTAAAATCTGATCACCAACACCGGAGTAATCGGTATACATACATCAGACAAAAAAAAAAAAAAAAAAATAAATACGCGTTGAATTGAGTACCTCCCTCCTTTTTTGTTGAAGTCGGTAAAAATTAAATACAAAAAAAGCTACACTGATTTCCTGCATCACCATTATTTTTATTTAGTTTTTCGCTTCCCATGACAGGCAAAGGCTGTAGGTAGATACCGCCATATCGTAACATTGGACACAAACACTAACACAAAAGATGCATTTATTGACACATTTAACACATTCTCATGCCATAACCATAACACATTCGAAACCATACCCAAAGGTATGGTTTCTTTAATAATAGAAAATCCAAAACATTAAAAACTGCAGTTAATTAATAAATAAACTTAATCTTTTGACAGATTAAACAGGTCTACCAACACGGCGGCAAAAGAAATATACGATGCAACGCTATCTACTCTGTTATTTTGATGCTAACTAGATTCTAATAGAGTTAGTCTGTGGTTGCGTTTGAGCTAGCTGTCGGTGCTGTTTAAACGTATTTTCCTTGTTATTTTCTTCGATTTCTTAAATCTCTTTTGCGGGAAGTGTTATAACGTTGAGTTGAGTAATCCTACGTTGGAACTACATTTCTGATCAAATTGAGATGTGTGCTGTGCGTAAAACGTTGAGAAAACTACAACGGTGTTGCAGGAAGTCAGTGTAGCTTTTTATATTATTTAACTTTTAAACCCCAAACTGATTTTTTTAATTAATTAAGAAATTTGAAACCATAATTAAAAAGATATACTTTAATGCATATTTGCTTAAAGCGCCGGCTTTTGCGCATCTTAGGCGATATCCTTAAGTTAATCTGGCATTCTCCTTTACACTGTAATGTGTACAGTCGGATACAAATTGATGTGTAAAGTACACACATTAAAAATTATACGTACTTATACAGGCCTAATATTCTGTTTTCAAATTTTAGTAATTTTTTTAGGGGATATGATTAAAGTAAACGAGTAGGTACAACATTGTATGTCTTTATCCTCTTAGCTCCAAACAAAAATAGATACTGGCCAACTTATAAATAGATGTATAATCTCCTTTTTTTGTCATCGTTTCGTCTAAAGCATCAACACTCTTAGCATAGATCTGTCAAACTGTCTTATCTCTAAGCTGAGTCTTACGGTACACTGAAGCCACCTTCAGTTTTTTTCGCATACAGTCTCAACCTCATTAAGATCGACAAAGTGACAAGATGAAACAAAATGATTTACGACAGCGGAATCCTTGAGACATTAATATCGGAGAAAAATAAAGACGGCTGTCTGAAAATGTTGAGCGTCACAACGAATATTTTAAAGAGGGGTAGGATATTATTTTGTTTTCGCACCTTGGAGGTTTTTTTCACGAAAGTGTCGTATAAGGATAATCCTTTACTTAACGTTTACTGCATCAGACCCAAATTGCGATGAGGCGACAACACATTAGACAACTCCTTTTGAAGGGATATCTTTTTTTTAAACACACCAATTATCTAGCCCACGTTAAGTTTCATAAAGAACTTGTGTTATGGATACTAGATAACGGATAAACATACTTATATACTTTTTTTTTGTAAATACATACATAATATACATATTAAACACCCAGACCACGACAAATAGACATGTTCATGCACACAAATATTTGTCTTGTACGGGGATCGAACCCGAGACCTCTAGTGCAGAAGCCGGGCTTATTACCCCTGAATCAAACAGGTCATCAGAATTTTGATAAGCTAAAGTTGGATTCTGAGGGTTAAAACTCGTTTAAGTAGCATCAATTGCTGATTCTGCAAAGGAACCAGTTTCCTTGCACTACACTGCGATTACATCTTGATAATGCATTATGTTGAAGTTAAATATAAAAGCTAAAATTGTTTATATAGTTACTACATTGTTCAGACTCTCGTTCTACCCCTTAAGGACTTTTTTTATAACCGACGGGGAGACTCTTAGCCTTCATCATACCTGATGACAAGCATTGATAAGGCTGAAGATGGAAGCGAGCCTCTCACGGAATCCTCAGCCACTGAGGAACGGGCTATCTTATCTCGAACTGCCGGAACACAACAATGCTGAAAACATTGTTGTTATGGCCTCCGACTTAGATGAGATGGTGGTAGCTAGCCAGGCGGACTTACTATAAGTCCTACCACCAACCAAACCGAATACAATATGTACCGCCGCTGGGAATCGAATCCGGGACCCCTGAATCTGATACCGGTGGTTGTACCACTAGACCACAGAGGCGGTTAGACACTATGCCGACGTGTGCTGCATTGACCTCGATGAAATTTTCCAAGATAAGCTGGATCGACTTCTCAATAATGGACAACATTTCATTTTCTATAAAGCACTAAAATAATAAAAAAAACCATTTCGAGGTTTTAGTGTCATAAGCTCACAGTTTTTATTTTAGAATTGTCTGATCGGTAATTTGTGAGATATTAAACAAAAACTAAAATGTGGTCCAAATCGAGAAAGTCAGGCATTTCATCCTGCCATTCCTTTGCATCAAATAGAATCAAGAAAAACAAACAAACAACAGCTGAAAGTGACAGACAATGACAGTCAACTCAAGTAGTGAAAGAGCGATCAAAATCTAAGATATCGATATTCGATATTTTCTAATTTACATAATGCCAATAAAAACTTCATGAAAAAACAGATTGTGATAGTTTTGAGTTTTTTGGAATACATTGTTTTTATGATTATTGCCGAATAGATTTACTTTTTAGGTTTACTAGGTAAACTACCACGCAACGCCAGGCAGGTTGACCACGGTGGGTGAGAATTTTGTGTGTGTTTAACGAAGTGGTTCTTTTTTGTTTCACTAAAGAAATACCAGACCTTAAATTTTAATACGGTTTGATAAACATTTAAATTCTAAATCCCAAATAAATTTAAATTTATATTTTTTTTTGTTTAGATATTTTTTTTATCTTATACAAAGTGTTAATCTTTAATACATGCTTTGGTTTAATAACAAAAATTACAAGTTCTACGTAGTTATCGATATTTAAGTTCTGCCATTGTCACAGCACTAATCGAAACCATTACGTCAGTTTTTTTAAATCTGAAATAAGCAACAGCCTTACCAATTAAACTTCCTGCGAACGCACTTACGCTCTTTTAGAATAAGCAAGTTTTGAAATAGTGATTTAATACACAAATATAATGCTAATAAAAAACTTTTTATAAAAAAATTAAAACCGACTTCAAAAAACTAAAAAGCAAAAAATAAACCTTTTGGAGTCGGTGCCAGCCAAGGCATTCTACTTTGCGGTCCAACTATTTTATTTTTCTTGCTTTCACAATTTTTAAAGGTAGAACAGGTCTCGTACCTACGCTAATAACCTTATGTCAACTCCTCATTACCTTTTACAAAGCTGCTTTTCCCGGTGTAGGGACGTTACTTATTGAGGGTTTATAGCCTATGGGTATGTTGGCGAGGACCAATAGCTATTTAACAAAAAAGTTTCATCAAAATCCGCTCAGTAGTTATTGCGTGAAACTTCAGCTCGAACAAGAATCTAACAATTACCTGGATGATATAATTGTTTCATGACTTCCATTAGGCCCCATATCTCCGAAGATTATCATCAGATCTCAATGAGACTTATATGGGACCAAATTGACAGTGTACCCGATCGAGCAAAAAAACAACTATTAAAATCGGATCACCAAAACCGGAGTAATCGGTATACATACATCGGACAAAAAAAAATACGGGCTGAATTGAGTACCTCCCTCCTTTTTTGTTGAAGTCGGTAAAAATAAAAATAAAAAATACGTGTCTCGAATTTTAACATCTAGTTTTATTATACGTAGGAAAATTTGCCTAATATATTTTTGAAATATTGTCTATTGTATTGTTTCATCTATGGTTTACGCAAATACGACTTTATACTTTAACTAACTTTTAAATATTCATATTTATGATATTAAATTAAAGAGTCAGACCAAGTTTTAGATTTTTTAAATAATTTTCAATAAAATTGAGAATGGTTATTTATTACTCGACTTTGAAGAATTTGAAATATCCTATATTATTAGTATGTTCAATATAATTAAATTTCAATTCGAATCTTACAGTGTAGATATTTGTAGTTATACAAATATTTTTTTAATTATTTTAATTAAAATTTTATAGTTTTTAATTTACATACTATTATTATAATCAATTAATTTGTAATCAATTTATTAATTCACGGTCATTTAATATTAGCAGTAGTAGTCTTTGTCGTTTATAACGACCGAGGCATCTGGACAAACGCTGAAAATCAGTGCTTTGCTTATTTGAGCAAAGATATCACTGAGCATTTGCCCTTTTGCATCGCTGCGGCACACATGTTTGCAAAAGTATTTTACTTATTTCTGTCATTTGTGAAAGTACATTTTTATCATGTGTGTTTGGTGATGTGAATAAATAAATAAAAAGTTTCAGTAGGTACTCGTTTTGGTAATCTTGTTTGGTAATTATTTCACGTAATTTAACTAATTTTACCTTTGGACCTTTGGACCTTTGGACCGTAAGACTTTGGGCTGCCGTGTGGTGACGGCCTAAGAATACAAGTGTCATCACTCCCTTACATGCCTGGAATGTCGTAAAAGTCGACTAAGAAGCTCGACGCATTGAAAACCTGTGCGAAAGAAGGAAAACTTGAAACAAACCCTCTACCAACCCGTCTGGCCAGCGTGGTATAGCAGTAGGCTATTAGCCTCCAATGAACGCCACAATAGGCGTGAGCTAGGAGAGGTCTATGTCCAGCAGTGGACTTCCACGGCTGATGATGATGAACCTTTGGACATTACCGCGCTATTTTGTTTTATATATTTACCATTTCTTTACGACATTATACAAATCAATTCTAAGTTTGTAAAACAAAACGTATCATCCTACTAAATACGATACTTAGTAATAATGACCCCTTTGTCCTAGTCTTATCATTATAGTTGTGGTAATTCCGCCTCTGTATCTAAGGATCACATTAGGAGCTTTGGGATATTATAATTACAATAGTAAGATAACCATTATTCCAAGTTGTTGTTGTTTGAATTTGAACTTTAAGGTTAGGTGTAATTATATTTTGGAGACGATGCCTTGAGATGATGCGCCATAACACCGCGTGTGCCCGAATTGGTACGCTAGGTGTTATCTATCGACTGCAAATGCAACCACATCGTATATTATCTTTGTCCTTATATTTTTTTATCTTATTTATTAAACTGTCTGACATCAGCAAATGAGACACAGTAAACATTTCTGCCGGCGGTGGCGATCGCGGCGATGCTTTATGAATTCATGTAACGTTGTGAATGTATGTGGGTAAGTAAAACTGTGTATCTATCTATCTACTTTGACGACCTGTTAGACGCAGAAGTATTATACCCGCCTTCTGCGTCAGAGGTCCTGGGTTCGATTCCCGGACAATTCAAATGTTTGTGTGCATGAACAAGTTTATTTGTCTTGGTCTGGGTGTTTAATATGTATATTATGTACTAATTTACAACAAAAGTATATAAGTATGTTTATCCGTTATCTAGTATCCATAATACAAGTTCTTCATGAAACTAAACGTGGGCTAGATAATTGGTGTGATTGTACGCAACTATTTAAATATTTATCTACCAATGGCTTAACGACTTAATTTGGTTTTCCATTTCCTCTTCCCCGTTTATAAGTAGGATTCCAATACAGGCTTGTGTCAAACCGTTAACACACACTCGCATCAAGAAACATAAAGTTACAATCTCACTCCGTACAGTTTTCTGAATTTGTTACAAACTCTTTTCCAGACCGTATTGGTACTTCTCGCTTGACATTTTGCAAACTGGGTACCTATTTTTCTTGAAACTGCTTTTGGCATCACGTTTTGAATAATATACCTAAGTTTCTTAGTGTTCGAGTGTTTGAAATCTTAGCTTTGAAAAGTGTCGAGTTTCAACTATCAACATATAGAAAATGGGCCCCCAAAGTAACTATTCTAAAACGATAACGATGTTCGAAAATAATTGAATGTATGGGCGGATCGGCATATCACGTGGTCTTACCGCAAGTTAATTGGCGAAATATAGACAATAACGGTCGAATTATCGTTTCCCTACATAACGATGTTTTTTTGTGTACGGTTCCAGTCTTTCAGATATTTCTCTGCGACAGCTAAAGTCAACCTATGTCAAATGTGGCGTTCGTTGTTGTGTTGCGGCTAAGAGAATGATAAAATAAAATAGAAATAAAAATAAAATAAATTTCATATAATCACGTCAATTATCTAGCCAACGTTCAGTTTCATGAAAAACTCGTGTTATAGATATATGCTGAAGGGGGGGGGGGGATACTACCAGCTAACCCCTTACTACTTGCCCTCTCGCCGTCATACGTCCTGGGGGACCCTTGTGGTAATCACCCCTATGACTGGCGGCGCGCCCGGCTACCCAGGCCTCATCGCGGCGGAGAGAGGGCCGAGCAAGTGTGGCTATTTCTCCAGACGGTGGGGATCACCCACCTCCTTCCATCTGATCCCACTACAGCGGAATGAGGTGCGCATAGCGCGCCTCCTTCTGCCTACCCGCCTGCGTCGGATCTGATCCGCGTGAGCGTCCTGCTCGCGGATCCGCTCTGATGCCTCCTTTTGTGACATGACATATTCACAAAAGAAGACAGCCGCCTCCCAGCATTTCTCGGTGGTCAGCATGGCGCGTGCCATACCGGGCAGCGAGAGATCCCACCCTGTCGCAGCGACCAGAGCACCGCGCTGCGGAGCCCAGGCAGGGCACACCGTAATAGTGTGCTCCGCACTGTCCTCCGCAGCGCCGCACTCATCGCACTGCGGGGTTGCTTCCCTTCTGATCCGGAATAGGTACTTTCCGAAGCAACCATGCCCGGAAAACACCTGCGCCAGTTTGAAAGTCAGCGACCCGAACTCCCTATCGCACCACTCTCTGAGTACTGTACGGATTGCATTGGCCGTTCGTCTTCCAGCCGAATCCGTCTCCAGCAACAATCTCCAATGACTCATCAGTGCTTCCTCGGCGCGGCGTCGTGCTGCCGCGATCTCGTCGGGGGCCAAATCACCCCCTCCTCCAGCAATACTCTTCTTTCCCGGTATGCCTCCTTCAAGACCTGGGCATCCAGCTGCCAAGGTGGCGTGATTGTTAACGCGCAGGCTGCATTGAAGGACATGGTCCTATACCCTCTTGCGATTCTGATAGCGATCGCTCTCTGCGGCCGACGAAGGCATCTACGATTTTTATCGTCGAGCTTGTCGGCCCAGACCGGCGCCCCGTTCAGGGCCATGCTCCTCAATACCCCAGCAAAAAGTTTGCGGCAGGCGTCCCCTGGCCCACTCAGGTTAGGCAATAGTCGCCCCAACGCACCGGACGCCTTCGTCACTTTCGGGGCCAACTGACGGAAGGGTTCGTGGAAATTCCACCTTCCGTAGAGCACCAGTCCCAGGTACTTAATCCAAGGGCGGAGAGGAATCACTGTACCGTCCAACCTTATGTTCGCCCCTGCCGGAGGAACTCTTCATGGCCCATGAAAGTATACGGCCTCCGTTTTCTCGACGGCCACGCTCAGATCCAGTATTCCAATGCGAGGGATCACGAGGGAGGTCCCGACCCCCGTCAATCTCCTTACGTCCTCATACGTCTTGCCCCGGGCGACGACCAAAGTGTCATCGGCGTAGCAAACGATTGCTATCCGGGACAAGAGAACTCCCGCAGCACCCAATCGTACCCGATGTTCCACAGGAGCGGACCTAGCACCGATCCCTTTGGAACACCGCATGCCATCTCTTTAGTGGCAATCCGTCCATCCTCCACCGGGTACAGAACCTCCCTGCCCTCCAGGTAGTCCTCCACAATCCTTATTAGGTAAGGAGGCAGGCCATTAAAACGGAGGCCTTTTTAACACTTTCGCGACGAGAATCACTGCGAAGTAAAGCGAGTTGAACGCGTTCCTGATGTCTAGGGAGACCGCGACAACCACCTCCCTTCTACTCTCCGCCTTCTCTACGATGTCACGGAGCGCGAGAATGGCGTCACCAAAAGGTTTATTTTTTGCTGTTTAGTTTTTTGAAATCGGTTTTCATTTTTTTTATAAGAAGTTTTTATTTCATAATTTTTAAAGGTAGAAGAGTTCCCGTGCCTACGCTAATAACCTTTTGTCAACTCCTCATCACCTTTTACAAAATGCTGCTGCCGGTGTGTGCTTTTCCCGGTGCAGGGACGTTACTTATTGAGGAGTTCTCCCGATACTTCATCACCAGTTCCACTTCATCACATGCATTAAGTCGAGCACAATTGCTTATGAACCACATTAAAGTAATCGTATCGCTTCCGTGAAATGCTAAGCATTTAATAGTTCCGATGACCATTTGTGGTCTTCATCATCAGTTCCACTTCACCAAATGGTGCTTTCCAGAAGCATATGCATAAATTACTATAGAAAACACCGAAATCTCTATAGGATTACCTATAATATTTGAAGAGTTCCCTGGATTTCTCCAGGATCCCATCATCAGATCCTGACATGATGACAATGGGACTACATGGGAAGTATACCCTTTCGAACAAAAAAAGAATTACTTAAATCGGTCCAGCCGTCTTCGAGTAATCGAGTAACATACATAAAAAAAATAAAAAAGATTCCGCCGAATTGAGAACCTCCTCCTTTTTTTGAAGTCGGTTAATAATCAATCCAGCAACCATACCACATACTTAGCATCAGAACCTACAATAAGTATTTAGATTTCCATAAACAAGGCTATAATGCTAAGAAACAATATCCAGTCAATTAAATAAATGACAATTCTCACTATCTCAAAACAGTTTTGCTAAATTCGCCCCTATTAAAATGAGACAAGGTTGCTTCTAAAATAGGCATTGTTACTGAATGAACTTGTACCACTGGGCCAATAAAAACTTCTGCCCGAATTCGCTGAAGTCGCCTCATTATCCCGATACAAATTAGCTTGTAATGTCAATGCTGATATTGATACTGAGAAGTTATGACTAAGATAACAGAGACAAAATTAAGAGGTTAATAAATCAATATGAAAACAACAATTACAAGCACTGATGACTCGGCAGGCTGAATAACTAACGAAAACTCGGTTCTGTTTCATTTTTGTCGCTCTCGTGGCTGTCATTACAGTACAAAAATATGACAGTAATGACAGCCACAAGGGCGACGAAACTGAAACCGAACCGAGTTTTCGGAACATAATTAGTCCTCCGATAGTTATACTACGGTATATACGATAGTTATCGGAGGTACTTTTTAATTTTGCATTTTACAATGCTATTTCGATGTGACAAATCCCAAGGATGCGAGTTCGAATTCCGTCAGGGCGACATGAGACAAGTTGCTTTTTTCTAGTATATTTTCATGTTTAATATTTGTCATTTTAAGTAGGTATTACAGAAAATATACGAGTATACACATATTGTACGGTTTACTGTACATATTTATTATACTTTTGCTAACACAGCACAACGTCACGCGCACGCGTCATTGACCCGTCGAAACGTATAGTATCATATTTAATTATTATAATAAATTACATATTTTCATTCAGTGCAATTTACAACGCCAGCCGACTCGGTTAAACATTATAGAAAAGAATCGTCTATTTTTAACTCACTTGTACCTTTACGTAAATACATTTCTACTTTCATCTATAGTGATGTTTTCATCCTGCACTCCAACTAACTATCAACTACATCTCAAGATTGTAACCATACACATATAGTTTAAAACATCCAGATTAAGGACAAACACAAAATTTTACATAAATAAATATTTTTGGATCATGATCCAAAAATTATTTATGTTCGCCCATGACCGCTGACCAGCAGGTAAGATTAGTACCACTGCGCCGTCGGTCCGACGAAAGCTAGATATGTGATATATGATTCCTTATTATAATTTATTTTGCGTGTGCTTTAGGTTAATACGTTGTCCTACAAGCACTATTTGTCCTAACTACTGTCATAAATGCGAAAGTATGTATGTTTGCCCTATCTAGACGCCTTAACTAAGCAACCAATCTACTTGATTTTTGGCATAGAATTTGTTAAAAAACAACATAGGCTCATTTTTATCCCGATATTCCCACGGGAAAGGGGTGAAACCGCGGGCGTAAGCTCGCCTACCGCCTAACCGCCTCTGTGGTCTAGTGGTACAACCGCCGGTACCAGATCCAGGGGTCCCGAGTTCGATTCCCGGCGGGGGTACATATTGTATTCGGTTTGGTTGGTGGTAAGACTTGTTGTAAGTCTTCCTGGCTAGCTAACATCATCTTATCTAAGCCTAACGCCATAACAACAATGTTTTCAGCATTGTTGAGTTACGGCAGTTCGAGATAAGATGGCCAGTTCCTCAGTGGCTGAGGATTCCGGGAGAGGCTCGCTTCCATCTTTCAGCCTTATCAATACTTAACATCAGGTATCATGAAGGCTAAAAGTGTCACCGTCGTTCATTAAAAAAAATAGCTAGTCGGGATATGAGGTTCAGACGCAATCGCATTACATAAAAAAATATAGAAACTGTCGTTTAATTTCATTCTTAAGTTCTTGTGCGCAAGGAACTAAATAAAAAATAACAATAGTTGTCTTGTCTTCGTTACTACTACTATTTAATTGTTCCTATGATAACAAAAAATCGTTGTTCGAGTTGTTGGTTCGAGTCCTGCTTGATTTTGTGAGCCAATGCGATGGTTTCTAGTATATTTCTATTAATCACATAAAACTTCGTTGGTTCTGAATTCTGATATCCATTAGCAAACTTTATCTCTGTACGATTATTGTTACAATCTTATGTCAGACTATCTGCCCGCACTGTGAAACAAACCAATACCATTTCAGCTTATATTTTGAGTTCAAATTCAATTTACGTAAGAACAGAACGTCAGCTTCTATTTGCAGTGGCGATGGCGATGAATGGAACCAGCTGGTGTACAGTCAGCAACACGTGCAGCTTGACAGTTGCTCTGCAAAAAACCCTCTTATTTAATACTCGTGAGGAGCCCGTGGCGCAGTAGTTCACGCGCTCGGCCTGCGATTGTTGAGGTTAAGCAACTTTCACAATGGTCGGTCATGGGATGGGTGACCAAAAATTTACGTTCTCGAGCTCCTCCGTGCTTTGGAAGGCAAGTTAAGCCGTTGGTCCCGGCTGCATTTGCAGTCGTTAAAACCCACCAATCCGCATTCGGCCCGCGTGGTGGGTCATGGCCCATTCTTCTTATCCATCAATAAGGAAGGTCAGTGCCCCAGCAGTGGGGTTCTTAAAAAATGGCGGATGAGGATGAAGATTTAATACCCGATAAGGGTGATTTTAAAAGGAATGTGTTATAATTGTTGTGCTGTTTATTGTACATACCAGGGTTCCTTAGGAGATGGCTTAGGTAAGCTTAAGGTGACTGTTGTGACTGTTTTGATAAGGTTTTAGGTAAGTACCTCTTTGTGTATGTTTCTTTTTTTATAAATAAAATTATTTCGACTCATCAGATAAACTTAGCATAAATACTGACTAACACGTGGTGTAAAGTTAAAAACAATTTATGATTTTAATAGTTTTTCATTTTCAGTGCTATTTTTATAGTTATGTTATTTTTTTTTATCGGTAAAAATCGTCTCGGCCACAAGTTATTTTCAGACAGGACACGAACCTGCGACCTTTGGGTATCCGCCCCACTGCTCTACCGGACTCCTGTCTGAGAAGTTACTCATTACTTTTCAATTATTTCTCTACTAAAAAAATGTCATAATAAACAGTTGAAGCTAAATGCGGTATTATTGTAACGATTTCCATTTTTATGCGATCAATCAAACCAAGATCGATATACCTTTAATTTATAATACACATTTACGCATACAACAGTACAGAACATAGTAACCAATTCAATTAAAACTATTAGTCAGTTAATTATAAGTCAGTATTTTAAAAGCAACCGAAATAAACGACCATCACAAATGAAAACTAATTTGAATCACAATTTATTTTTATTTTGTTCGTAATAGGATATTAGAGAAACACATAGTATTTTTTTTTATGAACAACGGGGAGACTCTTATCCTTCATCATACCTGATGTTATTAAGTATTGATATGGCTAAACATAGAAACGAGCCTCTCCCAGAATCCTCATCACTGAGGAACTGGCTATCTTATCTCTAACTGCCGGAACACAACTATGCTGAAAACATTGTTGTTATGGCGGACTTACAACAAGTCCTACCACCAACCAAACCGAATACAATATCTACCCCCGATGGGAATCGAACCTCTGGGTCTGATACCGGTGGTTGTTACCACTAGACCACAGAGGCGGTTAAAAATTTGAACAGAGCATTAATAATGACCCTTAGTTGAAGTAGGTAACTGAAATTCAAGAGAGGATATATCTAAAACGAGATTCCGACCAAATTAGAATAACTAACATTTATCCTGACGAAGTCAACTTTGTTCCCCGTTTTGTAAGTAGAATCGTGTAGTTAGCAATCTTGTTGCAGTAATAAGAGAGTTCAATTTTCAATGCATCAATGAATTTTAAAAGATGCGCTATATATATTTGGAATCCAGTATAATTAAAGAAGTTCTAAAAGAAACATTTCGTGTGTCATTTCCAGAAAACACTTAAATTTATATGTATTTCCTATGAAAACATAATAGAAAGTACCTATGATACTTCAGCACCTAACCTAAGTAGAAGCGTTGAGACCTGGAAATGATTTAGCAGCGTTGTATTTTATATAGGATAGTTACATAATTTTGTTTAATTGTAGTTCAAATGTTGATTTTCACAACATTTTGAAATTATTCGCGTACCACGAGTTGTCATTCCTCATGTCATGCAATAATGTTACGATAATACTATTATGTATTTAATTTTCTGTACTGATGTGGACATAATATGTTAGTCTTCCTATTAACCAATCACTGAGAAGGCTTTTATATGGTAACAAAAACAACGAAAATTTTTTTGATTTTGTCAATGTTCTGTCACGAAATTTTGTTTGCAAACCTTAGATCCGGATTCAGCACCCCAAAATACAATAAGAATAACAGAAATCAGAACTACTTTAAATTCTCCTAGTAAAAACACAATTTGACTGGACAACCGTGTCACATTCTATTGGTTCCAAGAAATATTTACTTCAATAACTGAAGAAATAATGGTAAACATGCAACGCACTGCTAGCTTCCCAGACTCTTAATTTCAGACGTCCTCATAACGTTTTCCATTCAACTCTTCGCGATTCAATTAAAACACTCAACGTTACGGTAATGGCAGAATTTTTGGAAACTTTTTGGCTGAATCTTTCATTAGTGCGATACTCTTTTGTTCTTTTTAACGATACATCGTTGGAAGTTATGGAACAACCTTCTATTTTTATTGTTCTAGTTTGCAGTTACTTCTTCACTGATTTGTTCTATTTGAATATTGGGATTTTTTAAAATACTACTGTATTCAGAGCGTTTGTCTTCTACATTATTCACATACGTTTCATGGAATACTGATTTTATCAAAAATATATAATACGTTATCTGATTTTAAGTTTTCAGACCACAGATAGACACAGTAGATTTTTCATTGTTCTGCAGACACGGGTGTCCGGTTCGGTTTTGATGAATTAAAGGAGAATATCTATACTAGTGCGGATAATGTTTCAATGACCAAGTGTTCATAAATAGCTTATTCTATATTAATTTCTAGTGCACATAGTAATATTCTTCTTAGCGTGTAGACTTAGACACACTTCTTCTAGACACTAAAGTATTGAGGCCCAGAATTCAGCCACTTTGACATCCTTGTCGGCTGCTGTCATGAGATCCTCCTACATGCAGGTGCCAGGTTACGCAGGGCACGATGTTAGGTGGGCCATCATTTGGACTGCACCGCAAAGGCATTGCGCGCAACCAGCCGAAAAGCCCCACCTGACCATGTTTTCTTTGCTCCGGCCGGTCTGAGTCCGAAGCCTATTTTAAAGACTTCCAGATCGGCCATGGTAGATCATGGCCAAGGGGGAGGCTTTCAGTAATGGGGACGTAGGTAGGGTCACTTTTTCACGCCATAGGTTGCACCTCGCACTTTTGTAAGCGATGGCAACCAATCACTATTGTATCTCAAAAATATATATATGTGTATAATATATATGTGATATGGATACTAGATAACGGATAAACATACTTATATACTTTTTTAAAATACATTTATATATATATATACAATTTATACATATTAAACACCCAGACCAAGACAAATAGACATGTTCATGCACACAAATATTTGTCTTGTGCGGGGATCGAACCCGGGACTTCTGGCGCAGAAGGCAGGGTAAGTACCCTATGCCAAACAGGTCATCGCCAAAGTAATAATACGAGTTTATTAGTAGGAAGGATTGTCACAATGAGTTTATGTCAAAGTTCTCGATAGACAGATGACCAGCCAACTACCTAACATTAGTTGGTGGGTACAGGCGTTTTCCCATTTATAGTTCGAACCCTAAACGTAATTTTTCATCCGTAGAAAAATCCCTTCTTTATTTCCCGGGTCTTCGGGTATTATTTCGCGATCATAAAAACGAAAAATCATCTAAAACATTTATACAGTGAAGGCAATGAAGAACTTTTCAGACCTTTAATTTTTCCATTCTTTAACTTTACTCCCTTTTAAGATTCTTTGAAAGCATTAAAGTCCAGTATCTGATCCCATAACAGAAATTTTCTTTTAAAATACTTCGTTTCTTTTTATAGTATCGATGTTTAAGTATGATATATTAGGCGTTATTGATGCCACGCTTCTTTTGTACGCTTGAGAAGCTACAATTTGTAACACGTTTTAGGATTTTTTTTCGTTTGCCGGTGTACCGAAGTAATTTATCAAAGTACGACGACGAATTTTATAAAACAAAAATGAAAATAATAAATATCAAACAACATCGCATAAATTGAAGTAATTCTGAAATAAAAACTCGTGTTACAAGTCAGATGACTAACGAAGTCACTACTAACAAAGTCTTGTATATAATATAACACCCAGACGCGAAATAATTTATCTTTGTTAAGATGTTTAGAGTAAAGATGTTCACCGGTTTTGTTGTGTTTAGTTTTTTAGGGTAATCCATAATACATAACTTCTTAGTCGTAAGATATTTTCCGTTCAATAAACCTGTTATAGTCATTTATTTTAATGAAATATTAATAAAAAAAGCTGAAAAATATTTGGGCGATAGAGTGATACTCGAAGAAGCCAAAAACATTAAAAAGGCGGTAACCGGCAATTACCGCTTTGTTGCCCGGGGCCAGCGATATATCGTATTTTTTTCAGAAGCAAATCATGAACCACTTTAATCTACGTTATTAAAATAAACCTATATATTAGGCAACCTATTTAATAAAATTAATAGTTAATAAATGTTGAAGTGATTTTGATGAGAAAAGTAAATATACCTATTAAAAATAACATGATAAAAATAATTCCATTTGGAATATGGCTAATAAAAACATGTGAAAAGAAATTGTGTGACTACTTTCGAGTAGCAATAACCATAAATTACACGAGATTTCTTATCAATAGTTTCTCGCCATAAACTTAGAGGTTATTCCGTGATAAAGTAATTATTCCATTCAAAATTATTATAACATTAAAAATATGTTTTAGATTGCGATAAAGCGGTGCTGAACTATACAGCTAATTAATAATTTAACTTGATTGAAACTAAGTAATGAAGTAGTCACAAGTTTAAGGGATTAATAAATTAACTTGTTTAAATTGAAACATTGACATTTTGATAAAAAAAAAACTTTGTTCTAAAAACTGGAACGGCGAGCTAATTAAAAATAAGTATTTTTAATTAGCTCGCCGTTCCAGTTTTATAGTTTTTTTTTCAGAGTTTCAGCCTTTTTGAGCCGGATAAGAAAAATCTAGACAAGACAGGATACCATGTCAGTCCAATAGCCTAATGAAACGGTATGAAATACAAAATGGCGAATAAGCAACGCCAATTTAGATCTTAATTAGATTCCAAACCGAATCTTCTCCGAGGTTTAATTACGTTTTCTAATAACAGAAAATATTCAAAATTCCTGGCTGGTATTAGTATTCTTGGCGGACGAAGAAAAAAAGTTAATTACCATGACCCCATTTTGAAGAAGGCTTTGATAATAGGTTGACGTTTGTTACGAAGAAATGAAAGTGAGATTCTCAGGAACTAATTTAGACGGTCTATAGTGAAGATCTGAAGTTTTGTAACGTCACTTTACAGGTTCTCTTTACACAAAAGTTATAGATGAAATCCTGAGTTTTTTTTAAATAGTAACTTAAACAGCTGATTTTTATAATTAAGTTTTTTAAAGTTGGTTTCAGAGCTCAATGTAATAAATCTAAAAATCGTTTTTCGAAGAATTTTGAAGGGAATTTAAAACACTTAGTTCGGCTGTTTTAGTAATTTTTATAACTTAACTGACGGAATAAAAAATAACCAAAACCAATAAATTTAAACATTTGACTTTTTTACAAATCGAAGTTGCAAATGCAAGATGTTGCTTCCCTGAAAATAGTGACATTCACTGAAAGCGATTGTATAGCAGATAAATATCTGTGTGTATGAGACAAGTTGCTTTTTCTAGTATATTTCCTTGTTTAATGTTTACCAGGTAAATATCTGTTACGGATTGAAAAGCGCTCATATATTTTTTTAGTAAACATAGTTGGGTTTTATTTTGCGTGTTATTTTAATGCAATAAGACTCTTATTAATACAGGTAACTTGGGAAAATTGTTCAAGTTCGGAATAAAAGATATATTAATACCGGTAACGCGGGCAAAATCTAAAAGTTCGGAATAAAAAAAATAAAAAAAATACTTGTATTTTATTTGTTGAAAATAAATTTCTGTACTATGTTATTTCGAAGATTTAATCATTATTATTACCACTTCTCAAATGAAAATGATAATATTATCATGAATGTGATTATTTTAATAATCAGTTCAATACGTAAATTCCTATTTTTGCTATACCTACATAAAAGAAATGAGGTCAAAATTCTTTCAAACTTGTATGTAACGTTTTTCAGTCTGAAAATAAGCTGTAATTCTTGTAATGCGTAAAGTATACCTTTTTTAAGAGCCTCAACCTTTTGCTAACTAATGCTAACCCATCCCTAACCAACCTTTACGAAAGATGCTTTACATTAATTAGATATCTGACCGAGAAGAAACCAAAAAAATATTTATGTTACTTATGTGACATCCAAACGACACGCCATTTTAGAATCTTTAGTTCAAAGGACAGAGACATGGAATCGGCCATATTATTTCTATCTAGTCCCACATGAATATAATAGAATCATATTTTTGATATATCCTCCGATATTGTCTGTTTTTTTTATGAATGACGGCGAGGCTCTTAACCGTCATCATACCTGATGTTAGGCATTGATAAGGCTGAAGATGTAAGCGAGCCTCTCCCGGAATCCTCAACCACTGACGAACTGGCTATCTTATCTAACTGCCGGAACACAATACAATGTGGTGGTAATAAAGAAAATACATGTTTTTTTTTAAATTAAATATTGTGCTGAAAATAAGGTTACTTTTCCCAACAAAACATGAAAAAACAAGTTACAAAACTTAACTTTTAATAGGCAAGAAAGATGTAATTTTCATGTAAAAATAGTTTATATTCCTGTGAAGAAGAGAATTTCGAAGTATTTTTTATAGTTAAATTATTCAAGATATTTATTTTCATTCCTTTTCATCTGTATAAAAAACTATAACTATAATAAGTTATTTACCTATACCAGGAAACGCCGACTCGGTGTTCCCTTGGTGTCGATGAAGTATGGTATTACTTCCATCACTTTAATTAACCAACAAATTCATTATTTACATCCACACAAGTCAAATTCACATCACAACACTTCGGTACGATATGCAATCAAATATGCCTGCAGAAGAAAATCTCGTTGCGAGTGTAAGATGGAAAGTTGGCGAAGTGAAATCGCCCCCGTCTACCGCACGACTGCTCAGCACGGTGGCTGATGCTACACTGAAACTGAACTGAAGTTACAGGGTTGACATGCCAGTGCACATTTTCTATCTCAAGGATGTGTTCCCTTTTGAAACACACATTGCTCGTTTTCTAGGAGAACTACCTTAATGTTGATGAAAATAACTGGTAATGGTCGCAGCGGTCTTGTAAAATCATCGCTTTTGTTGACGTTTGAATGAAATAATTTTCTCAATGTGATTAATTATGCACAGTTTTGCATATTTTAAAGTTAGTAATAGAGCATACGTGTTTTGCTGCTTATGTTAAATATAAATAATAAAAATCCAGACTTTGTTAATAATAATCGGATTACGGATTGGGTCAGATGATCAATTTAAGGGTTTCAGAGTAGTTGACTCTTTGAGCCTTTATAATTGTTTAAAACTTTTTTATTACATAAAAAAGGTACTTATATAATTCTCATTTTTTGATAAAAATATAATTGAGGATTGACGTAAATGCTCAATATAATTATATAATTGAGGAGGTCGGTGGCGCAGTGGTTTGCGCGATCGCCCTACGATTGTTAAGGTTAAGCAACTTTCGCAATGGTCGGTCACGGTATGGGTGATCAAAAGTTTACTGTCTCGAGCTGCTCTGTGCTTTGAAAGGCACGTTCAATTCAATTCAATTCATTTATTCACAGATATAGGTAGATAACAGTGGTAGTATATGACATAAAAAATACATCAGAACTGCTATATCAACATAAATATGCATGCGAAAGATAATAATAATTGATATTATACAGCAAATAATTAGCAAAACGTCATACTTATGTAGGCACCCCATTCACAATTATAAGCAAAATGTCAATTTACAGATAAAAAGCACAACATAAAAATTGAATTCAAAATATTACAAACAAATTATTTACATAACATTGGAAATTAAATATAATGAAAATAACATTAAAAAAAAACATTATATTGATGTATAATTTTTATGTATAGAGTCGCAAAGTGAGCATGTTTGTTTGAATATAACTGGGTTGGCCATCAATGTGCCGGTCAGTGTATATTTGATTAAATGCTACAATACATAGTCTAATGGCGCCTTGAGGTATAAATAAAACGTATGGGTACAGTGGTGGGCCATTAATAGCCGGTTAGTGTAGTTTTATACAATCTGTAATCAATTTTTTTATTTTTTTTATTTATAATGGACTTGCTCTTGATCCGAATCTAGTGCTAAACCAGAAGGTGCCTATTCACCCTTGCTTTAAGATGGATGTTCCACATTGTTTTAGAACATCAAATGTCTACCTTTACCTTAATTCATTCTGCAGAAGCAAGTTCAAGCAGCCTTCAAAAAAGTAGAAAATGCATTATTCCTCAAATGTCTCTATACCAAAGGTATTATTGTAACATTGTAACCAAACAAAATTTAAAAAAACGAGTCTAAGCGAAGCCTCTTCCAAAAAGCCAAAGGAAATAATAACATTGTTTGAAAATCGATTAAGATGTAAAGGCTTTAAAATTATGTTTTTTTTTTATAATAACTGGGCAGGCATTTGACCACCATCGTGCTTAATAAACAGGATGTGGTCTAAGGTGTTGCATGCTTGCCCAGGAAATGCCTATTCACTCTCGCCTTGAAGAGGTCAAGGTTGTAGGAATCGGGGAACACCATGAGCAGGCAGCGCATTCCATTCTTTAGCGGTTCGCATAAGAAATGTGTCAGCGAAGCGCTTGGTACGGACCGTTGGAATGTCAATGACGTACGGGTGGTAAGCTAACCGGCATCTGGTACCCCGATGGTGGAAAGGGGCTGGAGGAACAAAAACACCATGGTGTCGGATGGGTGACCGTAAAGTGGCATTACAACTGAGCGCTTCCGTGTTTCGGAAGGCACGTCAAACCATCGGTCCCGGCTGTTGTTATTTGATTACAGTCTTTAAGCCAAGTCAGAGGCTTTATAGGCGGCTTGATAAACTCTGACACCAGAGGTGGGCATTAATCCTCACTCTATAAGAATAAGAATTGACAATTAATAATAAAATAAATAAATACTTGAAAAAAAATCGTCTACAAAAATAACTCGCCTTGCAAAATTTTGGTTTTCTTTCGGGATAAGCGACAAAGCACACTCGCAGACTTAGTTTTCATCAGACCTATCAATCAAACAATATTATTTACTCAAGAGTCAAGTTATAAATCCCTGTCCCAAAGAAAATGCCCTTCACTTTTGTGCAAGGTACAAAAACGTTTTCATTTATTCTCACAATACACATTGAGTTGGATTCAGCCACAAAATAAAAAAGTAAGCAGAAGGCAAGCTCCCGCCTGGCACACTATGGTTATTTGACAATGTAGGCGTTATACTTAAGATAAATTTTAAATCGAAACATTTTGGAAAAAATCACCTCAGCCACAAGTGAATTCCAAAAAATCATGAATTGAAATTGAAAATATGTTTGTTTCGAATGCAAGGATATTACTAGCATTGATATGAGCCTACAGAGTATTAAAAATATAAAAGTATTTGAACATTTCGACGTGTTCGCAAGTCTCGGTAGCTCAGTGGTTAGAGCAGTGGACCGGATTTCCAAAGGTCGTGGGTCGAGTCCCATCTGAGAACTCACTTGTGGCTGACTTGATTTATGCAATATTTTTCTATTTAAAATTTATCGTATAAAAATAGCATTGAAAAATGCAAAAAAATAAAAATCATAAAAAATGTTGCCTTTATTTGTAACATTTTGTATTTTTTTGACGCTGGTTAAATTTCTTTTCTAGTTATACATACAAACTCCCAAGTCATAAACAGCTTGCATGGTTGGCAGAACATCTAAAGTACAGGTTGACGTGAACGTTTAATCATCAATCATCATCGATCATCATCTCAATATATGCCTTATTGCACACTGTCAAATTGAATATTATTTTCCATATTCCTATTTGCATCTTACTTTAATGTAGAGCGTTGAAAGAAGATGCCAATAAACATAGTTTTGTGTATGTGTTTTTGTTCAATTTTTCAAAAACTTTCGATGGAGATGTGTCCGTGCGAGAAATGACATTTTTTACTGAGTTTTCTCTCTGTTTCCCGCTATCTTACGTACTCTGTGATTCAGCCTTCCGATTCCATTGTGCGTTCGGTCAATAGGCTGGTCTGACAGACCGTACGGCTTATTGGGTTGTCAAATAAAGAGAATGGGCTATAGGGCTATTTATGCAAAGTAGGGTTACAGCACCTTTTTACCCCCACGTCCGTACCTCTGCTGATCGTAAATTGTCTCACATTATATTACCTTTGGTGATTTACTGTTTAGATTGCGCCGTTCCTGATTTAAGGCCCGTTTCTTTGTGAGCGCTCGATTATCGTAATGAAAAGGTTTTAATTAACTTTTACGAGCAGTGGTTCTAATGTTTTATGTTGTGTTGTTATATGAGTTTTATTGAAACAAAATACTTTTACGGATTTTAGCACGGGATTTTCCTACGGGAACAGGAACCACGCGGGTAAAACCGTGGGTGAAAAATATATAGTGAAGATCGCATGTTGCAAAAAGTTTCATGCTTGGAAATTTGAGAATTATTGTGACAACCTTCTTCGAGATTAATCGATATTGCTGTACTGGCCACATACATGCGAGCAGCGGCCGGCAAAAGTTGCATGAAAATCCATATCTGTCGTGTTTAGCGGCCAAATAAATTTCATAGTAAACTCATATCTGTCGTGTAATAAAAAAATGGAACGATCTTTTATTCCGCAATATGGCAACCAAGGCAGTAATTTTATAAATAATCAAAAATATTTTATTTAAATTTCGAACTGGCTTGCAAATAGAAAGCGGTTTTAGAAAAATAAACAAATGAATACTTTACGCGGGAATAAATATAGTTTTTCGTTGTTCGTCTGATTTCGAAAAGTAGTTTTAATTACTACAATTACAAGCCTTGGCCACAACTAGGCATTGTTGAACTTACGTATGTGGGCCTCAACGTCACATCGGCCCACAATTACACGTTCGTCCATCAATACCTCTTTTGCTGGCCGCAGCTGTAATGTACTAACTATACACCACCTGCATCTGTAGCACGTATTATATATTAAGTATTCTCAATTTGAAAGTAAGCTATTAATGACCGAGGGTGCTAATATAATATGGAACTTCCCTTGGGTAATTATGATGACATTCAAATTTGGAACACCAAAATGTCAACAAAAAAATAACTTCGAGAAAAAACAAAACTGTTCTAGGCATAATTAATTAGCCCAAGGAGGTTTTAACTATAAATTTTGACACATCAAAGAGTCTTTAGACTTATTTATGAAAAATAACGATAAAACTTGGCTGTGCTATCGAATTTCCTTTGCCTAACCTAGAGAAAAAGTCGGTGATTTTTGATTCGTGATATTAACCGCGAAATGTTTATTAAATTGTTTGTTGTAAATTAAAATAAAACTGAGAAAAATGTCCAGTGATGGAAGCTCAAAACATTATTGACGAGATTTTGCCAGAAAAATCCAAAGATCAGTAAATAAAATTTATGAAGAGTTTATTAAATGGAAAAATATAAAAAAAGTGGAGTCAATTTGCTTCTAGTCTACTTTCAACATTTATCTTCTACAAATAAGCCAAGTAACCTATGGTGATTTTATTCTATGTTGCTATATATATTCATTTCTTAATGATGCTCCGTACCTACCGTACAAAATCGTAAGTAATATACAATTTTTCTTAATTTTAAACTAAAAAGTACCTACATAAAAACGTCGTTTTGTTTGTTTTGTCATTGATATCTAGTAGGCTGGAAAGTTAGTTATTTAGCGAAGAGTTGCCTCTATTGAAAGCTGAGCAAGTGAAGGATTCTAGTTAAAGATTGAATCCTGAGCGAAGCGAGGATTTCAAAGGTACAAGACGCTAAAAACTTTTCTGCCGAGCGCAACACACAATTTTTCACCTCACAAAAGCGAAGAACTTTTTATGGTTGTTTCCGCCGGTCAACCTTCGGTAAAAAAATCTTTAATCTAAATATACCTTATTCTCGTTGTTTTAATGATATAAAAAACTAAAATAATAAAAAAGGGAGTATTATAGTTAATTGAAAGTTATTTACAGTAGGAATATATTGTTACTTAAAAAATAAGAATAAAAACGATTCCGTAAATGTTGACACTGCCATGAGGTACAATACAAAGACAATTTAAAAATAAAGATTTATGTCACGATCCAAAATCCAATCATAGGTTGTGAAATCTCACCCAGCCTAATATAAAATTCTTATAACAAATAGTTTAATCTTATTGTTATTGTTTTTATGATTCAATGAACTAAACTAATATAATGATTATAATTAATTGTAAGCTATTTAAAATAAGAATAAAATGTAACAAAAAAGTCAATAGTGCGATTCGGAGAGCATTATGACATATATTTATGTATTAAATTAAAAAAGTTATTTACTGCGCAAGACGCAAAAAGCGATTTTAAACGCGGAAACTGAATGAAAAATCCTCCTTTTCCGAGCGTGAGAGGTGATTGTACTATATTACCTTCTTATATTTACTTGCCTATTTACTGTAGGTGATGTTGATTTATGGAGTAAATAGAGCTTGCAGGGTGGGTGAATTAATAAACATTAAAATAGGAGATATGACGATTTAATGATAATTTACTTTTGTTTGATAAACTTGCCGATACCAAAACAAAAAGAGAAAGGTCCTTTGTAATTCGTGGAGATTATGTAGAAATTGTAAAAAAAATACCTAAATCTTAGACCCTCCAATATGAAAACAGATAGATTTCTTATAAATTACGCAAATGGGAAATGCACTAGACAAGTAATAGGCAAAAATAAAATAAGCGCCATGCCAAAGAAAATTACAGAATATTTAAGATTACCATATTTTTATTTATATTTAGGCCACTGCTTGAGAATAACCTCGGCTACTCTGTCAGAATCTGGGGCTGATAAGACGCAAATTAAAAAGCCATGGGGGCTGGCACTCAAATACAGTGGCTGAAGGCTATGTAGCAAATCTCTACAGAATAAAAAAGATATTAGTTGCCGCAATGGTACTAACATAAAACTAAAAAATATAAAATCTGATCTAGATAATATATCAAATTTGCCACAACCATCTTCATCAGCACACCTTGCTCAAGTACCAACTTCACCGCAGCCCTCTACATCTTCAACAGCACCATTTAATAATAACAATACTGCTTCTACTGGAGCCCCCATTATTATGGCGTGCTCCAAGGTTCAATATTGGGCCCTCTGCTGTTTTTAATTTATATTAACGATCTCCCTTATTACACGAGTAATATGTGAGCCAGTACTATTTGCAGATGATAATATATAATTTTTCAAATTGATAGAGGAAACAATTGTTCTGACGAAGTAAATAGTGCTCTCTCTCAAGTCACACACTGGTTCAACAGTAATCATTTGTCTCTTAACCCTACTAAAACCAAGTGTATTAAATTATCTTTTTATCTCATTAAATATAGTGCAGGTCGATATACATATCAATTATTTATTAATTAATTTGAACGGATGGTTATTACTCTCAACTAACTATACTATCCGTAGAGTAAGTTGAGAGTACAAAATTTCTTGGCATTAAATTGGATTCAAGACTACAATGGGATCCACATATTGAAGCCTTGTCGAGTAGACTTAGTTTTGCGGCTTTCGCAATAAAGAAAATAAGGCTCTTAACTGATATTGAAACGGCAGTAGTAGTTTACTTTAGTTATTTTCATAGTGTAATGTCCTATGGCCTGTTGTTGTGGGGTTCAGCAGCCAATACAGAAAATGTTTTTATACTTCAAAAAAGAGATGTGCGCGCCATTTACAACCTTCGACGGAGATATTCTCTTAAATGTTATTTTAAAGAGATTAATATACTAACTTTGGCGGGACAATACATCTATGATAATATAGTATATGTATGGAAACATCATGATTTATTTATTAAGCATAGCGATGTTCATAATTTTAATACCAGAAATAAGAATAAGCTTGCCGTTCCAAGATTTCGCCTTGAAAAATGTAGACGCTCGCTTTTGGGAAAAGGCATAGCTTTTTTTAATAAAGTTCCACAGCAAGTGATTAAGCTGCCTTTGCAAAAATTTTAAATATATATTAAAAATACAATTTTTAGCAAAGTTATTACAAGATAGATGATTATTTAAAAGACTAAAATGCGTGGATGTTATACTAACATAATACATAACTATTGTAATTGTATAAAATGAACATATTCTAATAACTGAGTATGAGAAAATTTTCGCCTTATATTAAACTAGCGGATCCTCGCGGTTTTACCCGCGTGGTGCCCGTTCCCGTGGGAATATCGGAATAAAATATAGCCTATGTCACTCGGGAGAAATGTAGCTTTCTAATGGTCTAAGAATTTTCGTAATCATTCCAGTAGTTCTTGAGATTAGCGCGTTCAAACAAACAAACTCTTCAGCTTTATAAGATTACTAGCGGATCCTCGTGGTTTTACCCGCGTGGTGCCCGTTCCCGTGGGAATATCGGAATTAAATATAACCTATGTTACTCGGGAGAAATTTAGCTTTCTATTGGTTTAAGAATTTTCTAAATCGGTCCAGTAGTTCCTGAGATTAGCGCGTTCAAACAAACAAACTCTTCAGCTTTATAATATTAGTATAGATTATATATTATATTATATATAATATATATAGTATAGATATATTTCAAGATTGTAGATTTGTGTTTGGCGACAACATGTTTCATTGTAAATGTTGTTGTTTCTGTTAAAGCTAAAAAGTTTCTTGTGGCGTTCTTATTAGTTAAAAGATGTCCTGAATAATGGGTAGGGAAAAAAAGGACTATTCAAAAGCGCTTATCTATAAGTCTATTTGAATAAAAACTTTGACTTTGACTTTCTTCAGGCGCCACCTTCACAACTTATACCATTCAAGATAATCTACAATCTCAAATTACCAATATGGCTGCAAGTGAAAATTATACGCAAGTCAATTCCACGTCCTCAGCTGCAATAAGCAAACCAAATAAAAACATCACATGTTTCCATAACTGGACTAACGTTGCTAACATAACATTTAATTTTTAATACAATAAACTTACTTTTAATTGAATTTATTCTTTTATTTAACATCGCAGTAGGTGTATAAAGTAGAGTATGCTCCTCGGGGATAAAAGTGTCTTACCCCCATATTCTAAGTCGTTCCTCCAAAACTTTTTACACTCCACTCAACCTCGTCGTGGGTAAAAATGGTAGTGTGCGCTAGGCCTAACACGGAGTGGCTACGTACTCTTTGGCTCCTCCAGGTCCTTATGGAGTTATGACTTAGAATACCGATTTCGAGGAGTATTTCGAAGAGGTTTTCAATGAGGTTTCGTTAAGTCGAGGACGAATAAGTTTTGGAGGAACGACTTAGAATATGGGTGTTAGTCTTGGGCAGACTTGAATCCTTCGCTTGATTCAAGATTCTTACCATAATTAACATCTTAGTTCCCTCATTACGGTCGGGAATTAACTACAGATAATCTACTATTTAGATCGCGGGCCGGAAAGCTAGTGTGTAATAATAGGTAATATACTTTATCCGTAAAGTTGTCAATTCAGTTAGAAAGTATTTAATTGTGATGATTCAGATAACTATAAATAAAATAAATCACAAATTACTGTTACGTTTGGACTCAGCGCATTGGTGCAATTCTGTTTGTAAAAAATCATGAAAAAATAATCACTTTCAGCGTTACTGTAAAAAGTATTAACATTGTCACTATCGACCTGCCAGTATGTTCTTTGAAGGTTTAATAAATACTCAAAGGGTATTCTTTTATATTCGAAGTAAAGAGAATATTTGAACTGTCGAAGGGTTGTCAAAATTTGATTAAATTGCAAACAGATTTAAAGAAAGACAATATCTTCGCGTCTTCTTTTTGTAATTGAAAAAAATATCCTTTTTATTGGCTTTATGGATCTTCTGTAGTTGATATCGTATTTAGATGTAGGAATCAAGTATTATGTATCTGGTTTCTAAAGGTTTGGACCGCAGGTTTGGACAGGTTGTAAATTTGTTGTAGTCTTTTTTGTGGTTCACCTTTGTATGTGTCTAAAGAAGTAGAATTTAAAATTTATTGCCGAGGTAATATTTTAAAAATAAATATTAAATTCTGCTTTTTTTTCGTTGCATTTTCGTTGCATTTTCGTTTGGTTGAGTTTTTTGTCAATCATCTTTTTTGTTTATTGGCACTCGTAAGTTCTGACGTGTAATTTTAAACAATACGCTTCTCAAAAATTGGTTTAAATGGAAATAAAAAACAGCATAATGTTTTGTTGTGAGTTTGCAATTGTTGCTAGAAGTTGTTGTTATTTTTGGTATTAGTTTTTCTATTAATTTTATTTACTCTGCTCCGTTGCATTGGTGGTAAATGGATACAGTTAAAAGTGTTCGCTTGTTTTAAGATGCAAATTTTTCGAAACTCGAAATATTTCCACTTTTGTCTGTAAGTAATACTTTATACGTCTAATTTATGTTGATTTTATTAAGTAAGTATAATAAAAGTTATAAGTGTACTTACAGCAAAATCAAACAATATTATTTTTAACTGTTAAAAAGGTCCCGAATGTTTACTTTAAAAATTATAATCGATTCAGTGTTGCGTTAAAGGGTTAATTTTGTTTTTATTTCAATGTTACAGTTGGTAACTGCTGAGCTCTTCGTTTTAGGCACAGCTGCGCTTAAGCGCAGGCCACACTGCCAGCTAGCAAATGAGCGAGTGAGCCGGGAGAGCATCGTTTTACCTCTTTTTGATACTTCGGTTCACACTGCTAACTGCATAGATAAACAAAATCAGTGATACAAACGATGCAAACGAAATATCCGACGATGCCAGCGATCACATCGTTAGCTAGCTTAGCTCTGTAGTTCGCGGTTTGAACCGAAGTATGAAAATATGTTAAAAGATGCTCACTCGGCTCGCTTACCCACCTCGCTCGCTCGCCAGCTCGTTTCCCGACGCGCCCGCACCCGCTTTGGCTCTCTTGCTCGCTCACAAACCCGCCAGCTCTCTCGCTCACAAACCTGCCAGCTCTCTCGCTCGCTTTCCCGCTCGCTGGCTTTTCGGTGTGAACCCGATAGAGTCAAACTCATCAAAGCTTCGCTTAGTTTCTAAGTTTCCCTCGCTCGCCTCACTTGCTTGCCCGCTGGCGGTGTGGCCTGCGCTTAAAACCATGTCAATTTAGCTTTGACGGGATTAATCTCATTCTCATTATCGGATCGTGTTGGTTTCCCGCGGTTTTTGTTTAAAACATCAATTGTGCTGCTTTTTAAGTTTAATGAGTTTTATTCAGAGCTTTCACGTTGTAAGAGGATGACCTGATTCTGCTGTATAATTTTATTGATAGTCAGTAGTGCTTTGTTTTGTGCTAAAATATTTGTTGCAATCTCAAATAACAATTTTTTTTATGGATGACTTACTGCAAGTCCTACCGCCAGCAAAATACAATATGTACCCCTGTTGGTATTCGTCTGATACCGGTGGTTGTACCATTAGACCACAGAGGCGGTTGAAATTGCATGATTATTCATGTTTTTTTTCTCGATGTCACTACACGTTTACTAGCTACCTGCTACAGCCTGACATTTTAGTTGGCTAAAGTGCAGGCCCCACTAAGAAATAACTTGAGCGAAAATATATTCGCTTTGAAAACGAAAACAAACCTTTTATTAACAGCTTCGCTCCTTATGCAGACGGTTCTTAAAGGAAGTTTGGCGATTTGGAACTCAAGAATCTATTGTACTAAAGAGTCTTTATACAAAGTCTACTAGAATTTGCTAACCCTTCATGAAATTAGTATTTTTCTTTGTTTGATTAGGAGCTTTTCAGTTTTATTAATTAGTAGTATATTAATGACCAGATAAGTCAAAGCTTTAAATTCTCTGTTTCGTAAGCAAAATTGAAAAGAGTATCTATTCTTTATTCTTAATTTTATTCACATGTATAAAATAGGTATTTATTTTGTATGGTGTCTTAGAACAAAAGTCGTTACGGAAATACAGTGTGTCTGGTCTTCATGGCGACTTACGTGTTTTGTACGTACTCGTTATGATTTAAAAAATATACAGAAATGAATAGGTAACGAAATTACCTTGTATTATGACTAGTCTACCTACTCATCAAGAGTTTACAAACTGTAAATAAATGTTAGCAACTGGTTTTGAAATAAAAGCTTTCATAATTGTTTTTTATGCTGATCCTCCTTTCATTAGCTCAATTTAAGCTAAATTTTCATTTGGCAGTGCATTTGAGCATTAAAATAAGAGAGGTAAATAGGAATCATAGATATTTAGAATGAGTAAAAACTGATAAACCAAATTAACTGGTTCGAATATACTAATTTGGCGTGTTGTGAGGATTCCTTATTCAACAAAGGAATTTTAGTTCTACCATGTCCTTCTGTCTGTCTGTCTGCATCTAAGACTCGAAAGACTGAAATCTAGTATTTTTTTCATATCAAATCAAATCAAAATAGTTTATTATGAAACACGGGTACATTAGGTTGTTAAAAAAAATACATGGTTCAGCTGTTTTCTGCCAATGTGACAACAATAAATTTTCAATATCTTCGAATTAATTACGCTGACAACTATATGGATTCAGTGGTAAAATACTGGGGATATGTTTGTTTTTGTTATTATATGTTGTTTTTTACCTTGAATGATGTAAGGCTCAACTTGTTAAATGCAGAAAACCGTCTGCAAAGTATTTTGTTGAAATTTGTAAAATAATCATATTGTGACAGTCAGCTGTACTCTTCACTGCTTTCTTACTCGCTTTCTCAGTTTTTCCTGTAAGATATTGCGTTAGGTATATACATGTTCAACAGCTTCTTCGTTTATGTTTATCCATACATAATGTAGTACTTGTTTAGTAATACGGAAACCATTAGCTAACGACAGTGGTGTCCCGAGCGACACTACAAAAGAAACATCACAGCGTGTCAGCATCAGGTGTTGTCACTTTTATTGAATATTGTCAGTCTCAGACCCTATGAGAGACAATTATTTCTTTTATATAGGGTGTGTGCTGTTTGTATTCGTCTGTGTTTTTGGATTTATCTCTTCTGCTTCAAAGTGTATAGGAAGTGTTTTAGGTAATACAAAAAAAAAAAACTTAAGATGTGTCAGGTGCGGTTACCTATCTTAAGGTCGAATTTGATTTTCACCGAATCCGACAACTTTTCGGCTATTTTCGTTTCGCCTTTTTTTACTTCGGCGAAACCACGTTTCCCACTGTATCAGTTGACCTAATATTCATTCGATTTTTTCGTTACTCCAACGTCTCATCGAAAGAACATTTCGTCGAAGTATATACTATATACGTGAAGACCTATTATTGCCTTACTGTTTTTATGTCAAAAATCAACTCTGTCTACTCGGTGTTGGTCTTCCAAACATTAAATAAATAAATAAATAAATAAATAAAGTATCATATTCTCGACCATTCATTAAACCACTGGTTTATTTGCCATATTTTCAGTTCACCAAACGCCTCGAAAACTATTTGAAAGAACTATCGAAACTAATGTAATTAAATGATTTCCTTAACACAATTGTTTTGAATTGGAATCGGATAAATGTTCGTGATGTTTAGAAAATTATTTATTTATTAATTAAAACTATTTTCTGTTAGATTTAATAAATATGCATACAGAATAACTGTTTACACTCATTTTTTAGGTCTAATAATGTTTTCCCGATTTGATATGCAATTATTTCGTTTGCCATAATTTAAAGTCAAAGTCAAAATTATTTATTGTGAAACACAAGTAGGTACATTAGGTGGTTGTAAAAAAAAAATATAAAATGGTTCAGCTGGTGTCTGCCGATGTGACATACATATTTAATAAAATAAAATTAGATAACTAGCTGATGTTTCATTAATATTATAACTTATTTATCTAAGCTATTAGGCAGGCAACAAGCTAGCAGGCATGCAACATCATGAAGAAGTCATACATGAAATCGTTTTTTTTTAACGTAGTTTTTTGTTTTATTTTTGAGTGTCTCTAATAGGTTGCTTTGTAAACTACAGAAGGTAGAAGGGTTTTTCTAGATTAGATTAGGTTTCATGTACTCGTACAATATAACCAATAGTATCGTGAAAATTAGATCCTCTAGTTAAATGCTCATAAAATAAAACTACTGAGCCAAACTAAACCAAACTTTTATGGGACTAAATGGCAACTATTCCACGTTAAACAAAAAAGAATAACGTAAATCGGACCAGAAATCTATGTAAAGGGTTGTGTCGACAGTTAATTTTAGATGAGTGGACTGTATAACAAATGTATGGAAGTAAATATACAAGATTTAAGTCCGACAATAGGAGAAGCGTACGCGCGTAGGTCACACAGCGGTCGTGAGGCGAGAGTGACGTGGGACGCTGTGTGGTTGCTCTGCGACCGTCGCGCCGCGCCGTCTGCCGTCGGAACCCTTCCTCCTGCCCTCATGCCCCGGGTTCGCCCGGGCTGGTGTTGTCATCATAGCATGACTATACTCCCCGCCTTGAAGTATCAACTTCAACATTTGTTGGTAGCGGGCAGATGGTGTTGAAGGCCCTCCGGATTACACCCTTCCTCGTTTTGATGTCGGCAACACGAGCCACGCCATCCTGGCCAGGTAGAACGCGAAGAATGCGACCGAGAGGCCACAGCAGTGGGGGCGCCGTAGCGTCCTTGACGATGGCGAGAGCTCCCTCCTTCAGCTGGCCCTTGGATGATCGCCACTTTGTTTTTCCCTAAAGCCACAAGACATATTCTTTGTGAAAACGTGTCCAGAAATGCTGTTTAAGAGCTTCGATGCGTTGGAAGCGGGGAAGCGAAGCGATCCTTCTGTCCACCAGTTGCGGATGAGGCAATGCAACGAGAGATCGTCCAATGAGGAAATGAGCTGGGGAGAGAAAGGAAAGATCTAAAGGGTCATTGGATAAAGGGGTAATGGGTCGAGAATTTAGTATAGCCTCGATCTATATCAGAAGAGTCGCTATCTCTTCAAAGTATAGGTGTGTCAGCTCTAACACGCGACGAAGGTGATGTTTAACTGATTTTACAGCCGCCTCCCATAGACCACCGAAATGTGGGGTATACGCTGGGATGAAAGAAAAGTTGATACCTTGGTCAGCTAGGTGCGATGATAACGAAGGGGTTTTCAATAATCTGGATAGTTCGTTAATAGTGCCTATAAATGTTGTACCATTATCCGAGAACATGTTCTGTGGCTTCCCCGGCGTCATCATAGCATGACCAATCTAGGAGTAATCGGTGTTAATACATAAAAAAAGAAATATAGCGGCCGAATTGAGAACCTCCTCCTTTTTGGACGTCGGTTAAAAATAATCATTAAACAACAATTCTAAATCACAGGAACTCATAAGATTAGACTGACGAAAACCCAGTATTTTCACGGATACAGCGCCACCTACAAATTGCAAAAAAAAAAAAGTCATATTTCACCGAACTGAGATTATTTTTTCATGTATTTGCTTTGGGAGTGGTAAAGGTCAGCTGCAATATTTCCCACTGTTGTTTTTTCTGACATTTAGCGCATGCAAAGCTGATAAGATAAATTTAATAGACACAAATTGTGAAGTGAAATGGTTTTCAACAAATGCCTTTTTAGGTCGATGGAATGTAATTGTATGTCATCGAAATTCAAAAGGATTTATTTGGCAATAAAACAAGTACTTAAAAGCTGACAAGTACTTACAGGCGATAACAATGTTTTTGTACTAAGATTATTGTTTCTTTTAGGCAGCTTGCCGACGCTGTACTCATTTTGAATGTAACAAATTTCAAATGACCGATTTTGTTGTTATTTGGCTTTCACTATTGTACCTCGTTTTATACTTTTCTAATCGTTATTTAAAATGATGCTGCTTCTTTTAGGTTTACTAAAATAAGCAATTTCAAGTTCTCCCAGTAGGATCCTTAAACTCATCACAGCGTCATTTATTCGCAAGAATATGCATAATAAACTCATCAACCTTTACAGAAGTAATGACATTTAAATTACATTTAAATCACAACAATTATTATCTTCAGTTGGACGGGTGCCAACTCCCGTAAAATGTTGGATTATAAAGCGATCCTGCGAAATCCAATGATTCATCTCCTCAGCACGGCTAATAACTTTGTAATCCTTTATAATGTGCCTTATTTGAACTGATGATCTAAAAAGGTCTCCTAAGCTATATTGTTAAGGAATCATAATGTGAATTCCTGGACAATTCATTTATTTGATTATTTCATTCTATAGAATAGTGTCAGTGTAGCAGAATTTGCTCTTAATTTGAAGACAAGAAAAATGATTAAAAGCAATTTGCGTAGAAAAAAAAATGAATTGTCAGGGAATTCACATTATGATTTTTTTACAATATAACTGAAGCGGCCTTTTTAGGCCCCCTTGTCCTTAATAATGTGCCTTATTTGAACTGGAATATTTGAGCAGGCCATTTTTGGAGTTAGATTGGGTGCAATTTTATGAAGGAGACTAATGTATCCTCTGAGTAAATGATGTTAAAATTTTAAGTACACTTTGGTGTTATGGAACTTTTGTTAAATAGGGGCCGTACCGCGCAAGTGGCGTCGGCATCGAAATCGGCTTCATTTGACAGATGGATGTGATACATTGCTGCTTCTTTTTGACACAAATGAAAACTTATCAAAGACTAAGAGATTATGTCACATCCATCTGTCAAATGAAGTCGATGCCGATGCCGACGACACTTGCGCGGTACGGCCTCAGGTCCAACATCTATGCCACATTGAAGAGAAAGTGCTTTGAAGTGTTTGTAGATGGGACATTTGGTTTTTTAATTCGTCATTTGCTAGCAAGCACACCGGTGTCCAGGTATTAAAGAAAATTAATTTTATTGAGACAACAAAAACAAGGACAATTGTCCTGGTCTAGTGGTACAACCCGGTATCAGGGGTCCCGGGTTCGTTTGTTTGTTTGTCCTTTTTTCACGCCATAACTAATCAAGCAATCGACTTCAATTTTGGCACAGAGTTAGTTGAAAGGACGGAGAGTAACATAGGCTACTTTTTATCCCGATATTCCCACGGGAACGGGAATCAAGCGGGTAAAACCGCGGGCGGCGGCTAGTTAATTTTAAAGTAAAGTACTGAGAACTGTATTTCTTTAATGTGATTTTATATACCTACACGTGTGTGGCAAATAATTCATTTTGTTTGTAACTCCAATTTAGCGGCGAGTGAAAGTTTTTCTTCGTCTAAATTCAAATTTTAATTTAACTTTCGTAATTAAAGGCAAATGGGTAACTCTACATGATTTGAGCAAGAGCAAGAGCAATTTTGCTATTTAATTGTGAATTTGAAAGTTTAACCACACTTAGAAGTCGATAAAAGCTTTGACTTTGAACTTGATATACGCAAGTATACTCCGTAATACACGAATACATACAATTAGGTAATTATTAGTCTTCGGTATCCTCTGTGTCTCTAGATGGATCTTTGATTCGTGTATGATATAGTAAAGCTAATGCTAGATGATCTATGAGATAAAACAACGTGGTCATCAACTGAGGAGGTTAAAATCAAAAGGTGACATTTACACTTTTTCTTTTTTTCCAAGAAATAGAAAAAACTAATAAATTTACAATAACACAACTCAGCCAGTTTATTTTGGGAGTTTAAGGGTCTTATCTGTGGAAAAGAAAGAGTTTAGTTTATTCTATTATTTAGGGATAGTTTATTCTATTAATTAGGGGAATATTTGACAAACTAGTTTTCAAATGTCACCTTTTGTTGTAACTCCTGGTAAATGACACCTTTTGTTTCAATCAATTTGGAAAATTACACTTTTTGATGTACCTATTCAGTTTAAGGCATCAAATAAAACTCATGATGGCTTAAGAAAATAATTTTTAATATACCTATCATTAAAAATTTAACATACAAAATTAAATATGCAAACCACAGTCTGGCTCCAAGCATTCACATGCATCCTCATTCTGAGCACCATTTTCTTGAAGTTCCCCATAATAATATTTCCACATACCAAATCAACTCGGTAATTTCTTTCCATTCCTTTCCAAATTGCTTTTCCATCAGACTTTCTACATCTTTCTGCTGACTTGAATTGAAACGAACGGTAGGTAATGGTAATGTCTGATCTGATGATGTCTGTCACTGTCACAACTTGTCAAACTATTTTTTTTCATGCTTTAGATTGTTTTCTATGGTAGGCTAAGAAATCTGCATTAATACAGGCAATTATGCCATAAAATAACATAATAAAGGGAAAGGATTACTTTTCATCTCTTCTGCATTTCTACATAGTAAAATGTTACTTTTTGATCCGACACCTTAATAAAACCGATAGGGCCGTAAACCAGTAACTGGTGTACGATGGGAAAAACAATAAAATATTATAAAACGGTAAATGTCACCTTTTGATTTTAACCTCCTCAACTATAAATGTCAGAGAATGAAGGCACGTAAACTTTATTTGTCGTCGATTGTACATTGACTCTACAGCGGCGTGTGTGTTGCTAGCGGTCGATACCGTATCGATACAAGAAAGAAATTAAAATTCGACTACAGTGCTAAAAAGCAAGCAAGTCTTTTTCTCATCGAAAAATTTTGCTTACTTAATTTAACAGAGAAACAACGAAAGAAACCCTTTGGTATCCATTGAGTGGAAGTAAAAAAAAATTAACAATCACGAAATTTAATTATGCAAATAGTTGCCCAGTGAAACAACAAATTTTGTGCAAGAAGGTAATTAAAATAAACTATGTTGAGTGAGTAATGAAAATTTCAAATATGCGCTTTACAACAAAGACTGCTAAAGATGCTGGAATAAGAAACTTATTTGTGTATAAGCAGTGAACGCCAACTATGACAATACCGCGTGGGGCCTATAATCGGGGAAAATATTAAAAATAGAGACTCTCTAGAGTATTAGTATTTATTCTAAAAAGATTTCAGTTAATCAAAACCCATGCATTACTCACAATAAGAATTTAAAGTTACTATTCATTATCAGTGTAGTATTGCAAAACGATATTATCGATAACGTTGCGAACTAATCGTGGTACAGGGGACAACAAAAACTTACCGCAAAACATCACGATATAACTATCCATTAGAAAATTTCCCTTTATCTCATTGAATAGCAACAGCCCCTGCTACTTCCCACAGCTTAAAATCTCTGTTTAAAATTAGTTTAATATTAAATATCAAGTAGATTCAGCCATGGAATTATTAAGTACTAGTACGTAGTACCTGCTAATTCCATGGATTCTACGCTTTTTACATTATGATCTTTTTATAAAGAAGATCATAGTGTCAAAAGAGTGTAAATTCAAAAGAATAATTTTGATTAGTAAAGTCAGAATATTGTCATGGTAATTTCTTTGGTTTCAGTTTAAATTGATTTCAATTTAAGTAATCGAATTGGATTCATTTACACAATTTATGTGAAAATGGCTTTGAGTGCAAAAAACACTCCAGAAAGAAAACAATACCATCGTGGATTCATGAATTACGATAGTAAGTCAGACAGTATTATTTTTCTATCAGCCGACACATAAATTGTCAAAAAGACGTTCCGAGTAGCTCCGAAAAGTTGAGCTGTTGTTTGCATTATATTGAATTCACGATTAAGTTTGTTAGAAAAAATCAAAAAGTAAAGATTAGGTTTTGATTAGTTAGGACCCTAATGATTCAATCACTAGTGACATAAAGAGCCTCCGTTTTTAATATTATCCCCGGTTCTAGGCCCCAGACGGTATAGAATATGTCAGACTTCAGACAATTCTGAACTTAACGACTTTCGTCTTAATTCGTCATTTGATAGCAGGACCGGTGTGTCCAGAGAACAATAGCATATCAATTGTGCCTTATAATCGGGGGCCTGACAGGTTATAAATCAAAAGGTTCAAAATTGATCGGAGAATATTAAAGTCTGACTCTGCGTACAAGTTGTAATTATAGAGCTTGCGCACAGCGTAAGAACTAACAGTGGGTCAACGCCTTTGACAGTGGACATTCGTCATTGGCGCAGGGTTGTCACATTTCTTTATTTTTTTACGTAGTCTCTTTATATCCTACATACACGTACTACCTTATTGGTAGTACGTGTATGTAGTATATTAGGAATATAATGTAAAAAGAAATATAAGTACACAGACATTAATCGTTTTATTATTAACAAAAATACAAAGTAGTAGTTATCAGTAAAACTTATAATACACACATATTGAGCTCGTTTCAAATGGATATTTTTTTAATGAGTTAATAGCAAAATTTAATTAGTATTCATAAAAAACCATGAAATATATAAAAGGAGACGTAATCAGCACCCCCGAAAACCATGAATTCGACTCCCATATTGACTTTATTTAAAATGTCGTGTCTGCCATCTTGGATACTTAAATAGATGTTATATTCGTAATCGGCACCCCTGAAAACCTTAAATTCGACACCCATATTGACTTTATTTAAAATGACGAGTCCGCCATCTTGGATCCTTAAATAGATGTTATATTCGTAATCGGCACCCCCGAAAACCTTGAATTCGACACCCATATTGACTTTATTTAAAATGTCGAGTCCGCCATCTTGGATCCTTAAATAGATGTTATATTCGTAATCAGCACCCCCGAAAACCATGAATTCGACACCCATATTGACTTTATTTAAAATGTCGAGTCCGCCATCTTGGATCCTTAAATAGATGTTATATTCGTAATCAGCACCCCCGAAAACCATGAATTCGACACCCTTATTGACTTTATTTAAAATGTCGTGTCCGCCATCTTGGATACTTAAATAGATGTTATATTCGTAATCGGCACCCCCAAAAACCTTGAATTCGACACCCATATTGACTTTATTTAAAATGTCGTGTCCGCCATCTTGAATACTTAAATAGATGTTATATTCGTAATCGGCACCCCCGAAAACCTTGAGTTCGACACCCATATTGACTTTATTTAAAATGTCGTTTCCGCCATCTTGGATCCTTTAATACGATAAAATTAGTGGATTTATATTTCAAGTTGGTGGTAGGACTTGTTGTAAGTCCGCCTGGCTAGCCACCACCATCTTATCTAAGTCTGACGCCATAACAACATTGTTTTCAGCATAGTTGTGTTCCGGCATAGAGATAAGATAGCCAGTTCCTTAGTGATTGAGGATTCCGGGAGAGGCTCGCTTCCATCTTCAGCCTTATCAATACTTAACATCAGGTATGATGAAGGCTATGAGTCTCCCCGTCGTTAATAAAAAAATTAAAAAAATAAAAAGTGAAAAAGTATGAAAAAAATCGTTTATGCATAATAAATTATTATACTTATTCTATAAGTATCAAAATCATTTTTAAAAATATTAATGCCTATTGATGTTATTTAAAATGTCGTCGCAAACCTCCGCCATTTTGTTTATAACAAAATTAAATATTACAACAGAACACTTACAAACATTCTAACAAAATAAAATATTATTACACTTAACTTTTATCGGTGTGCGGAAAGTGATGAAATTCTTATTTACACGAGATGATGACATGCAGTCTCTCACAGCACGTAGTATGGACCATTATAAATAAAATATTTTAATAAAATGTTTCACTAAAATGTGTCACTCCTGACCGGCGTGTCCCAAGCGAGTGTATGGCAGATTGGGCTCGCTACCGCCCCTCCCTCGCCCCGCGAACCCCGCACGATTGCTCTGTCTAGACGTGTCCGTTGGCTGACTGTAGGGAAGGGAAATATATAGACTGTGGCTTGCGATAAGGGCCCATGATTACTGCAACAGGCGCGGGAATCTTTGTGAATCTCGATATTTCAGAAAACCTGCAGACTGAACAATATAACCTTCAACAAGATAGTGAAACTATCTGGCAGTTATTAAAGAATTTACAATCAAGTTACAATTATAATAATAGGCAATGGGTAGTTATATTCTACTACGCGTATTCCCACGGGGATGGAGACTTCAGGTTTTTTTTTTATGAACAAGAGTCTCCTCGTTGTTCATAAAAAAAAACTTTGCTTTGTTCATTATAACTGATGTTAAGTATTGGTAACGCTGAAGATGGAAACGCGCCTCTCCGGAATCCTCAACCACTGAGGAACTGCCAATCTTTTTTCTAACTGCCGGTACACAACTATGTTGAAAACATCGTTGTTATGGCGGCAGATTTGGTTGTAGCTAGCTATGCAGACAAGTCCTACAACCAACCAAACCGATTACAAAATGTACCCCCACTGGGAATCGAATCCCTTTGGGTTTGTTACCTGTGGTTGTTTCCACAAGACAACAGAAGCGATTGAAAAGCTAAAAGGGTACAGTTAATTTAAATTATGGGGTTTTAATAATGGTGCCACAGTCAAAACCATAGACAAGACGATTCTAACCACCCACTAAACTGAAACTTGAACAAAAAGTACCAGTTTTACAGTGAATACTAAATATTTCCACGAACCAAGTTTATTACCAGAATCTGACAAAAGAAAACTAATTAATTTACTTTCTCGTTGGAACGCTGCAGAATAATTAAACGCCAGGTCTTCCCGTGATCGGTGATCTGGAACTGAGTGAGGTACAAGATACAGACACAAATAGGCTAGTCAGCTGATGTTGATCCATCCTTTAATCAAGCGAGTTGCTGCAATCAGCTTCATTATTTCACCTTAGATGGCACTTAGCGGCTGGTCCAAGGTGGGTTATGGGAAAATTAATAAAATTATTCATAATTTAGTTTTACCTATCTGAGGCCCTACCGCGCAAGTGTCGTAGGCATCGACATCGACTTCATTTGACAGATGGATGTGACATATTGCTCTTAGTCTTTGTTAAGTCTTCATTTGTGTCAAAAAAAAGCAGCAATGTGTCACATCCATCTGTCAAATGCAGCCGATTTCGATGCCGACGCCACTTGCGCGGTTCGGCCCCTTTAAATGGTTATTTTCATTATACATTCGTATGGTGGCTTAGTGTGAGTTTGCAAATGTCCGAACGTTGCTATTGCGTTTGCGTTTGGATATTTGGAAACTTAAACTATTCTTATTTTTCTTTTATTTAGGAACAATCAGTTTCTTAAAATATAACAAGTACAAAAAGTAAGATTAAAAGAAAACCTAGAGTCCCCTAATTATGCAAAAAAACAATCGAAAAAAGAACAACAAAGTACTTAAAAAATTAAATTAACAAGCTTAACAGATTAAGATTTATACACACAATAATTCATATTCACACACGGATACAAACAGTAAAATATGTGTAATCACAGTAAAAACAAAATTATATAACAAAATACAAGAACAATGCGCCGCTTATAGTACTAAAAAACACAGTCTATAAGTCCAACTTCTCATATAAATAAATACGTATTCGTTATATATTATTATCTCAATATTAAAACATTACTCTGTGGTGCTGGATATTTCAGTGATGCGGTTTCTGAATTTATTTAACGATTTATGAAATATTTCCACCGTACTATATTTATTATCATATAGGGAATAAGATCTTTTTATAAAAGCATTCCTGCTATAACAAGTTTGACTGGGTTTGATGAAAAAGAGTGATATTTTTCGACAATCTCTTTCCTGTTTGCGTGGAAGACGAAAATTAAATAGTTCTAACAGAAACGGGGCATCATCGAATACCGCTTCTAAAAGACAGATTAAAAATATGTGTGAGCGGCTCAGTTAAAACTTAGCGCACCTACGAATAAACAGCGGATGTCCATCGGGCCCAGCACCCTTGTTACTATTAATTGTTTTTCAAATATCTATTAAATAAAGTAGTAGTGATTTCTACTGAACTTATCTATACTAATATTATAAAGCTGAAGAGTTTGTTTGTTTGAACGAGCTAATCTCAGGAACTACTGGACCGATCTAGAAAATTCTTAGACCATTAGAAAGCTACATTTCTCCCGAGTGACATAGGCTATATTTTATCCCGATATTCCTACGGGACCACCACGCGGGTAAAACCGCGAGGATCCGCTAGTATTACATATCGGGTTTACTGGATGTTCCTGCTGATTAGGATGATTTTGTCGTGGTTTATCAACAAACACTACCTAAAATGGTCATAAATTTGTCTCCCATCACTACTACTGACTTATTCTGTGTGCTTAGTGCGAGTTTTTCTGCTCACGGTCGATAGTGAGCGCGTTAGGCTTTTGTATGGCGTTGGTGTAGTTCGTGGCGTTATCCGCTAGATGGCGGGCCGGTGATTTCATACAAAAATTTACAAATTCACGATCAACCGTGAGTACAAAAAACTCGAACTATGAACTCGATATTCGTATGCTTCACTTCAGGGCATATTAAATCTGTTGAGCCATGCTCTTGTCGGTCATCTTTTTTACGTGTGTCGTGTCTTATGATAGTCTTTATAAGATTTTCTCTTCTGTTTTTCAGCGTCTTTAACATATGAAAAGAAACAAAGATAATATTTTTTTCTACCAAAATTAAAAGCAATAAACCGAGTTGGTGGATTAAGTACCTTATATAGAAAAACTATTTTCGATGCAATGTTGAGTTGCCAAACAAGTGACGATTTTGATCTTTATCTTTTACCATAAAACTTTGTGCCATAATACTGAAGGCTATAATAATATTCGTAGGCAATATAGGCTTCAGCGGATGATTGAAGATAACCACAATCTGCCATTGTTATTATTTTGAGTCGTCATTGTTGTTATTTTGCACAAATCCGATAAAATAATTATCTTTAAAATAGCTTTGTTAGCATTATTATAACAAAATATGCACTATTTAGGTTATTTTACTGCAAAGAGCAAAACTGTAAGTCATTCATGAGTTGGACCACAGCCTAAATGAGACGCCACACGCTTTGCTGTCAGCCGGTGTAGTTTGACGTGGAAGTAATGCTCCTACTGATGCTATGCATCTTCGTGGAGCTCGCTTCAAAGGCGCTTGCAGTAAATATTCGTCGATTAGGATAGTTAATGAATTCACTTTCTTCTCACTTATCAACTTGAGATAAACTATTCAATCAAGAATACACATAGGGGAAGAAAATCAATAGAGAGATTTAACAGATTGCTCTATGTTCAACAGTATTTGTTGTTTTTATTGATGTTGCCGGTTTGCAATTATATTTCGTAACCCATATTCGTTTGCTACATGTTGACAAGAAAGGATAAAATGGTTACCAATACTTATTAAATTAATACCTAATGAATCTAAAGCAGAAAATATGATCCATTTGATACTTGGAAATTGTATGCTTTGAGATATAACAAAAATACAAACAAATGAATATTCTAGGAAATATCACACAATATTATTACTATAAAAAAAAAAACTATAAAAATCTATTTAAAATTTATCATAAATATCATACAATTTCAGTTTGTCAGTATAAAAATAACACGACAACATTAAATAAAAACTTTTTACAAAAAAATTAAAACCGACTTCAAAAAACTAAAAAGCAAAAAATAAACCTTTTGGAGTCGGTGCCAGCCAAAGCATTCTACTTTGCGGTGCTACTATTTTATTTTTCTTGCCTTGGCTGGCACCGACTCCAAAAGTTTTATTTTTTGGTTTGAAATCGGTTTAATTGTTTTTATAAAAAGTTTTTATTTCACAATTTTTAAAGATAGAAGAGGTCCCGTGCCTACGCTGATAACCTTATGACAACTCCTCATCACCTTTTACAAAATGCTGCTTTTCCCGGTGCAGGGACGTTACTTACTGAGGAGTTCTCCCGATACTTCATCATCAGCTGCACTTCATCACATGCCTAGTCGAGCATAAATTGCTTATGAACTACATTAAAGTAATCGTATAGCTGCCGTGAAATGCTAAGTACTTAATAGTTCCGATGACCATTTGTGGTCTTCATCATCAGTTCCACTTCACCAAATGGTGCATTCCGGAAGCATATGCATAAGTTACTGTAGAAAACACCGAAATAGGCTATAGGAGTCCCTATAATATTTGAAGATTTCCCTTGATTACTCCAGGATCCCATCATCAGATCCTGACAATGATGACAATGGGACCACATAGGAAGTATACCCTTTCGAACAAAAAAAGAATTACTCAAATCGGTCCAGCTGTCTTCGAGTAATCTCGTAACAAACATAAAAAAAAAAACCGTCGAATTGAGAACCTCCTCCTTTTTTTAAGTCGGTTAAAAAATATAGGAAAAAGTTTCTTAACTCATATGGGCATGTCTTCGATTAAAAAAGAACCATGCTCCCTAGCCTTAAAGTTTATTTTCCTTGCACGGAAAACGGACCAGACATTTAATTTCCCTGATTTCATTAAAAGCACTGTTTTTTTACTGGTTTCGGTACGAAGGCGGTGTTCGTGGCTGCTAACGAGTCTCACATTCAGACGTATTCAAATTAAGCCTTTGGCTGTGAAATTTCGTCGCGTTTAGGCCTTTTAATGTGCTTTGCTAAATAAATTTTTGGCACTTCTCAAAGGCTGAATCAATTATTTTTCTAAGCAATTAAAGAGTGTGGAAATCTTTTAATCTATTTATTCTTTTCATCTAATGTTGGTTTTTGTTAGTAGGTACATACTATTGGGTAAAAAAATCTACTCTACTTCGGAATGTAGTTACTTAGTTGAAATTCGTTATATTTAGCTAATAGTGGATGTACATAATTTAGCTGGATGTAATATCGTGGTTGTTAATAATCTATTTGAATTTGCAATTCTTTTGAATGACTCATGTAAACTGAAGATTCAACTTATATAATCGTTTTGATCCTGATCATTATCTAAGATCTTGGTATCCATCGGCGTGTCATAGAAACAATATATTTCTATATTAATTAACTCGCGGCAAATGGCAAGGTACTCTAAGCTGCATATGATATGACGCTCTATGCGGCATATGTCATGGCGCTCGTGACATAAATGTCATCGCTCTAAGAAGGCCCTTCAAATTAGACGCATGAAGAAGCGCTGCAGTGGCGCATCTTCGTGCGTCTAATTTGAAGGCGCTCTAAGCAGCATAGGAGGTATGTCATGGTGTTCTAAGCGGCATTGTCAAGACGCTCTAAGCGGCATAATGTCACGGGGCTCTAAGCGGTATATAGCGTTATGTTGTAAGCGGCATATAGTATGATCATATGACACTGTAACACTGTAAGCAACCAGCGGCGTTTATTGTACATTACCTTAAAACAAATGCAATCAGGCTTTGTTTTACACCAGTTATAAAACCAACGATCTGTCGCCAAAATAAGGGCACCATTAAACCCCATTTGACTTTTACGATTTAATTTTGAGCGGGACGCTAAAGACTTTTATGGATGTTTTTTATAAGTTATCAACATGGATGCTTTGTAATGATGCTGTTTCAATTAATATGACAGTCTTCTTATTGATCATTTTCAAAGTCAGCTTGGTTTTTTTTTATAGCATTTTTATTCTAATACTTTTTAATTAATTAGGTAATGCCAAATTAAGGGAATAATAATTCGTTTTCCAAATTATAATAACATACTTACATATTTAATTTAATAGATAGCGTGACACGGAGCGGCGAAATGCTTCCTGTCCTTGTCATTTCTATGAGCCTATCTAATGCCCTCTCGTTCCATTTCCGCATCCTTAATGGCAAATGCAGCGAGACGAAAGAAAGAACCGGCACGCGCCAGTGTCCTGATTGCTGCTGTGCGCGTGCGTCCGAAAATTAATTACTCTCACTTTATGATTCCAAATATCGGTGAAAACTTAAAATATATATATTATTATATAAATTAATATATATTAATAGTGCCTACGAAATCACAGTGTCCGACAGTGTCATCCTGCTGATTGGGAGCTCCCAAAACCGCTTCGATCCAGGACTTTGGTAAGCTGCATGTTTTGTCTTCCATTTTGTTTTCCTATTGTTCCTTGCAATCAGCCGCCTCTGTGTCACAAACTAATCATCAAAATCTCGTTTAAACTTAATAAACAAAACCGCGCTAACACTTTTAAGGTAAGTATTATAGGTAAGTTAGAGGGGCAGTTTTCTTATTGTATTTTGTAGCTCTGATTGGTACATTATTGATTGGTACTATGAGATCATTTTGTCTTCTTGTCACTTGTAAACCAATTACACCACCGGTGGGTTGATGACATCAAAGCCATGATAGAGAGACATGGCTACAGTTGCCATTAGGCCTCTGACATTGCATACAAACGATTCGAAGTATGATAAAAGTTTATCACAAATAATAATCATTAATCTAGGTATTATCTGAATACCTACAGACTTTTATAATTAATAACTTATATAATAACCTTAAACCTTCAATAAAGCGAAAAACACTTAACGTCATTTCAAGCTGTATTTAATTGAGTGCAAATGCATTTTTTATTAATTAATGAAATTGATAGGCTTCGATTATTAATATTTTATAGTAGTTTGATTTGAACGAGCCCTACTTAATGAATAAAATTATTTAACACATTCGCGGACACTGAACGAGACACAATAGAATTTTTAGTATCATAACTGCTATAGCAATTGAGCGTCTGCGAAAGGGTTAAAGCATTTTTTAGGGATCCGAACCTCTAAAGGAAAAAAGGTACCCTTATGGGATCACTTTGTTGTCTGTCTGTCCGTCCGTCCGACCGTTCGTCTGTCGTTATTTATCTCGAGAACGCGTGGAGGTATCGAATCGAAATTAAAACCATATATTCAGGTCTACAGTCTGTTGAAGGGGTAAAAAAATATACTTGTAAATTAACGTAAAAGGACATAAACGGTCCTACTAAAAACGTAGCCGTATTCAAGGGAATCAAAATTCATATGGTATTTCCCGTTGACCTATAACTATAAAATTTGGCCAGTAATATCGTCTTTTACTTCGAATACGGGAAACAATCTAAAAACTACACATTTGTAATCAAATCATAAAAATGAAGTCATTAGTTTCGGAAACTTAATTTCGGTAAAAACTCGAACGCGTTTAGGTATCGAGTTGAAATTAAAACAAATTATTCACGTTAACAATCTCTTTAAGCTGTAAAAAAAACAAACTTCAAAATTAACGTTAAAAAAGGTTTATGCCGCAAAAACGTATACTTCGACACTCTCAAGGGAATCAAAATTCATAGGATACTTTTCGTTGACCTACAACTATGAAATTCGGCAAGTAGTGTCATCTTTTACTACAAGTACAGGAAAAAATCTGAAAACTAGACATTTGTAAATATATCATAATCAAAATTTTGTCAAATTTTGTAAACTGAATTTCGGGAACTTCGGAATATTATTACTGCGAGATTCAATTCCTGAACTACTTATTATATTATGTACCTAGGTAGCAGTGGCAGATGTCAAAATATGGCGAAGGTAATCCGGACCCAAAATCTCTAAAAGGGAAGCCGATGGGAATCGGTATGTATGGACCCTTCGCAACTGCTAGGTAGGTAGTGCGGAATTTGTGCGGAACCCTCGGCGGGCGAGTCCGACTCGCAATTGTCCGGTTTTATTTTTCTTTACCTCCATAAGTTCGGTATTTCGCGTTTTATGTTAAAATATTAACCAATTTACTAATTCTTTAACCCTCAAACGGTGTCTTCTGTTTTATTTCAATAAATGCTGTTTGTGTCATATCTTTTATTCTTATGGAATTTGACATTACTAAAATAAAGGTTTAAAATATAAGATACCTACGTATTAATACGATATATTTTCCAAAGTACCTCTTCAGCTCAAAAGCTTGTATTATTGCACATATAATTAACTGGCTCAGGATAAATAATAATAAAATAGCAAGCAATAAAAAATGATCTAAACGTTCTGGGAATAAAAGCGAAAATAGCTTAGCAGCTGGTAGGTCTGATTCACGTTTGTTATAGTTAATAGCTTTTCTAGGACGGCAATGGCAAATAAATACAGACTTTTGTGAAATTCTGAGAAAGTAATATTCTTCTTCAAATAAGGTATTCTTAAAATTTTGCAGATAAATGATCTCTATGTTTGAAGTTTCATTATGAGTTGTTGATGTGATAATTTGTCTATAATTTCGCAGTGTTTGACTCTTAATAAGAAACAAAAAATAGATCATTCTGCAGAAAAATAATATAAACAGATATAATATAAAAATAAACGATCTCAGTTTGTAATCTAGACTGTGGCTGTTTTCAAATGCAGTCGATTAGTTCGATGCGGAAGTAATTTTTTTTATCGTTGTCACTCATAGTAGGATTGGCAAACATTTATAGTCTCAAGCTTCTCCATGATTTAATAACCTCCTTCTTTAAGTCGGTTAAAAATCACCTTTTGCCAATGGTCTATTGGTAATAGCCTAATATTATGATAATTATGCCGTAACGTTAGCATTTAACCCGCAACAGTAATCATGCGATACTGGTCCAGTTATTATACAACCTTATCCAATTATTAAAGTAAAAAAGTTAATCTCGTTAAAAATAAAACAGTAGAGAGCGTCATCCTACTTATATTATAACTAGAAAACATCTAGCAGCATTTATACTATCAATTAAACTAAAATAATGAAAAGAAAAAATAAAATAAAAAATGAGTCCTACACAGACCCAGGTAGGTTCTTCGCTTATGTTCTTTGATATAATAGATACAGGATAAAGCCTGGAGAGGAACAAAATATACTTTTTTCCCGATATTTCCACGGGAACGGGAATCACGCGGGTGAAACCGCGGGCAGCAACTATTATAATGTATATGTACTAGTATAGTGTATATTAGTGGCGCAGTGGAAGCGTGCTGGGCCCATAACCTGTTGTGGTTAGCCTTTTGATATGATGCCCGAGAGTCAAAATCAGAGTAAAATGTAAAATATAACTTTAATTTTATCTCAACACAGTTTTTCACAAAACATAGTAGAAAGCCGACAAAAGAAGTGTCAAGTGTTATTATCGTCATAGAAACAGAAAACCATAGACACACATTCTAAATATAAAAACACAACAAATTTGCTTACACACTCAGGTCCGATGCCCGGAAAGCAATTCACACCCACAGTGACCACAGAATAGATTTAATTTGTAGTCGATATCGGCATCCGATTGAGGTTTAATCGTCTCATTCGCTTTAGCTGATACAAACACAGATTCCGATCTAGACCAAGACCAAGTAAAAAACTGTTCTGGTTCTAATTGAAATAATTGTTTCCTCACAACATAATTGGCAGCCTAACTGAGATGAGATAAGGCTGTTTCAGCAAATATTAATTATAATTTCTACTTAAATTTATGTAACTATTGTGTCTCATAACGCGGGGCTTAGAGGTAAACACTTTTATTTAGAAAAAGGAGATTAATATTAGGTCTTTACCTATGAAATTGCCGATTTGTATGAAGATTTTCAAAGAAAGTTTGTTTTCCATATTAAAAATTTTGGTGTAGTTACTGCCGCAAGTTCTAACGCTACATTTTTTTATGTACAAGCATTGTTTGAAGACTAAAGTCAAAGTCAAAGTCAAAGATTTTTATTCAAATAGACTTATAGATAAGTACTTTCGAATAGTCCAACACTTTTTTTCCCTACCAGCCATTCAGGACATCTTTTAACTGATAAGAAGAACGGCCGCAAGAAACTTATCAGCCTTAGCAGAACAACAACATTTACAATGGAACATGTTGTTGCCAAACAAAAATCTACAATCTTGAAATATATTTAATAAAAGAAGAAAATTCTCTCATACTCATATTAGAATATTTTCCTCTTTCACTATTTACAATAGTATGTTTAATGTTGGTATCACATCCATGCATTTTGGTCTTTTAAATAGTCATCTACCTTGTAATAACCTTTGCTTAAGAGCGTTTTTTTAACATATATTTAAAATTTATGCAAAGGCAGCTCAATAACTTGTTGTGGAACTTTATTAAAAAAGGCTATACCTTTCCCCAAAAACGAGCGTCTACATTTTTCAAGCCGAAATTTTGGAACGGCAAGCTTATTCTTGTTTCTAGTATTAAAATTATTAACATCGCTATGCTTTATAAATAAATCATGATGTTTCCTTACATATACTAAATTATCATAATTGTATTGTCCCGCCAAAGTAAGTATATTAATCTCTTTAAACAAATCCTTAAGAGAATCTCTACGTCGGAGTTTGTAAATGGCGCGCACAGCTCTTTTTTGAAGTATAAAAACATTTTCTATATTAGCTGCTGAGCCCCACAACAACACGCCATAGGACATTACACTATGAAAATAACTAAAGTAAACCAGTCTTGCCGTTTCAATATCAGTTAAGAGCCTTATTTTCCTTATTGCGAAAGCCGCAGAACTAAGTCTACTCGACAAGGCTTCAATATGTGGATCCCATTGTAGTTTTGAATCCAATGTAATACCAAGAAATTTTGTACTCTCAACTAACTCTACTACATCTCCATTCAAATTGATAAGCATATCGACCTGCACTACATTAGGTAATGAGAATTTAACAAACTTGGTTTTAGTAGGGTTAAGAGACAAATTATTAATGTTGAACCAGTGTGCGGCTTGAGAGAGAGCACTATTTACTTCGTCAGAACAATTGTTTCCTCTATCAATTTTAAAATATTCTGTATAAAATATTCTGTAATAAATATTAATATAAATATCTCTAAAATATAAACAATCTAATGCTATTTTTTTTAATATGGATAAATTAATAAATTATATTTAATAATTTAGTCAACTTTTCCAACAAAAAAAGGAGTACATTTCGAGGTATTTTATATCGTATAAGAAAAGAAAATAAAAATCAAGATTAATTATTCTCGATAATTATAATCTTCATTTAATATAAAATCAAGCAATAGATGTACCTTTTGATCACAGAAGTAGCGAGGTTCTCTAGAAGTGGTAGAAAAAAATCGGCAATTTCAAAGGTAAAGACTTATGATAATTTTTAAATTGACAAATATTGGAAAAAGTCAACTCAGCCACAAGTGAATTCTCAGATGGGACTCGAACCACGGCCTTTGGAAATCCGGTCCAATGCTCTAACCACTGAGCTACCGAGACTTGCGGACCATCGTTGAAATTCTCCAATACTTTTATATTTTTAATACGCTGTAGGCCAGCGTGGTCACATCAATGCTAGGAATATCCTTGCATTCGAAAGAAACAACTTATCAGGTGTTTAACGATCGATTAAGATGCATCAGCCAATAATTTATGTTTTTTGAATTTTTGGAATAATGGAAATGCAATAATGATCATTGAACAGGTTTATTATAAATAAAAAAAAATGTTTTGCTTACGATTTATTATTTTTATCTACTTTGTTTTTCTGCCAATTTGTTTTTGATCATTTCACGAAACAGCAGAATATTTGGTGCATTACATGACTTGTAAAACTCTTGTTCAGAACACTTTTGCAACCATGCTGTCAGTTTTGGATATCTGAAAGGAAATTCGTATGTTAGTAAAAGCAAAGTGACTATTTATTAATCTGTGGTAAAAGGTTGAATTTTTAACCGACTTCCAAAAAGGAGGAGGTCTCAATTTAGTTGGTATGTTTTTTATGTTCTACACCGATTACGCCAAGATTTTTGATCCGATTTACGTTATTATATTTTGTTCGATGCGGAATAGTTACCATTTGGTTACATAAAAATTTGATTCGGTTCGGCCAAGTAGTTTTTATTTTATGAGCATTTTTGCTAACTTGGACAATGTAATTTTCACGATACTTTGTTTATAATGTACATGAAACCTAATCTAATCTAGAAAAATCCCACTTTAGTTTACAAAAGAAACTATTAAAGACAATAGAAACAAAACTACGTTAAAAAACTTCAAAAGTAAAAATTAAAAAATAACCCTTTTGGAGTCTTAGAATGATACGTAAATATTGTTTTCTTTAGCTTTAATATAAAATTACATTCCATCGATATTTTAATAACTTGTGACTGAACCGGTTTTAAATGCAGTTCTATATTTTTTTTATATGATTGGTCAGCGCTTGACCTCTATCTTGCCTGATGGTAAGCGATGATGCGATCTTGGATGAAACGCACTTCTCGCGTTCACTATTTACTCGTCGACCTATAGGTCCCCAAGTTGTGAGTATTAGGAAAACATACTGTTTGTTCCATTCCATTATCTAGCAGTACAGATGATAAGTATAGTATAGAATCCTAATCCTAACTAGTTCCAATCCTAACTAATATTATAAATGAGGAACTGTGTTTGTTTGTCTTTTCTTCACGCCCTAACTAAGCAACCAATCAACTTAATTTTTACCATAGGGTTAGTTGAAAGGACGGTGAGTAACAAAGGCTACTTTTCACCATGATATTCCTACGGGAAACGGAACCATGCTGGTGAAACCGCCGGCGGGCGGAAGCTTGCTAGTTTTACAATAATAATAAAAAGGTCCTTACTCGTTTCCATCGATTGGTAGTATTTCATTCATGGAGCTGATGGTGGAAACACAGCAGATATCGGCGATGGTGAGGTGGTCACCAGCTAACCACGGCTTGGTCAAGAACTGCTCCACGAAACTATAGGCGTCCCTAAACTTGGCTAGGTTTTCAGGCCTGAAATCTTTGTCATCGGCGTACAGTAAAGGCATCTGGAATAGTTTTTACTAACTATAAATCTTTTTTTTTTCTCCCATGCTGGACTAGGAGACTAGGAATGCATATAGTTAAAGCCTGTGAAGAAGAAGGGTATATTCGAAAACTATTACAGGTCTTCTTCTTCTTATCGAGTAGGGATTAGTAGCCACCTCTGGTGTCAGAGTTTATCAAGCCGCCTATAAGGCCTCTGACTTGGTTTAGCGACTGTTATCAGATGACAACAGCCAGGACCGACGGTTTAACGTGCCCTCCGAAGCACGAAAGCGCTCAGTATTAATGCCACTTTACGGTTACCCATTACTTGGTCGGACCGAGCGTTGCTTAACAAATGTGATCAAATAAAATCAGTCTGTCAAGCGCCGCCATGTGCACTTCAGGAGACTTTGAACTGGGAGTGAAAGAAAAACAGAATGTGCCTTTTAGCTTTCGAATGCAGATAGTAAAAGCCTGTGAAGAGGAAGGGTATATTTGAAAACTATTACAGGTCTTCTTCTTCTTCTTATCAAGTAGAGATTAGTGGCCACCTCTGGTGTCAGAGTTTATCAAGCCGCCTATAAGGCCTCTGAATTGGCTTAACGACAACAACCAGGACCGACGGTTTAACGTGCCCTTCGAAGCACGGAAGCGCTCAGTTGTAATGCCACTTTACGATCACCCATCCGACTCCTGACCGGGCCGAACTATGCTTAAGAAACGTAATCGAATACGATCAGTCTGTCAAGCGCGGCCATGTAGGTGATGAGCCTGGCAACCTGTAACTATGGTTTTCGAACATCATCTCAGACCCAACCAATGCGGCTAGGAGAGTGGGATTTATGATACATTCCACTCTCAATCTGCACATTTGATCACAAATCTTAACAGTTCATACTGTATTGAAAAATAGGACGACATTTCTTAATGCTACAGCAAATGCCAAACCGATAATAAGGGAATCTGAAATAGATTAGCGTATCTCTTATCCTCAGACTTGTCGTTACGTTTACAAGAAAGTTGCGATCGGTTAAAAACTCTTTTTGTTAGATATTACGGTGTAACCAGCGAAAAAATGCTTATCTCGGCAAAGAAGATTATACATTTTGTAATCCTTAGATACTTATTGTATTACAGTAATATAGTAAGTAAGTAATATAGTTAACTTGCGAGTGTTACTTGTACTCGCAGTCAAACCTATAAATAGGTTTGCGAGACCTATCTAAAGAGCTGCAAACATGATTTTGTAAGATAATAATAATAACTGAATACTTCTGATTGCTTTGGAAGCTTATAATACATAACCTCACGCCATAGTCTTTTGCAGTATTGTCAGAGCTTCAATGGAACAGCTTGAGAGTAAAAAATCGGCCAAGTGCGAGTCGCACTCGCACATGAAGGGTTTCGTCTCTCACCCAAGGTTGCCTGGAAGAGATTGCTATGTAAAGTGGCTGTGACATACATCGGACATGACTAATCTATAAGGGTTTCGTTTTTTGCCATTAGGCTACGAAACCCTAAAAATTTATAAAGCAAGCACCTGGCACATTCTAATTATTTTTCTTTCGCTCTCAGTCCAAAACAGATTTTTTTTGGGTTTCGTTTTTTAAAATACCTTTCCAACTCCTCATTATCATCATCTCAGCCACATAACCCACTGCTGGGTATAGGCCTCCCCCAAGGATTCACGCCTGCTCGCATCCAGCGGCTTCCTGCGACCTTCACCAGATCGTCGGTGTACTGAGGGCCTACCCACAGATCGTCGTCTGGTGCGCGGTCGCCATTCCAGAACCTTTCCGCCCCAACGGCCATCATCAGTTCTAACTATTATTCGAGATTAAATATAGCATTGAGAAAAGATATCTTACAACTGTTGACTTTAATGTACTGAAGAGAACGCCGCTGTCAAAATGCAGCCGTTGGTCGACGATTGCCCTTTTCTTGGGATCTTTTGGATAAAGAATGTCGGTTTCACCGTATGTTGCTACCAAATATCCGCAGATGGCATGGCTGAAAGTAAAAAATACAATACTTACAAAATATTGAAAAAAGGCAAACTTCTAAAGGTCCATATTTTAACACTATTAATAAGTGACTCTGACATCTAAGCGGGTGACAATACAACAGGCAGACAGACGGGCGTCTGTCGGCCTGTTGTATTTTCACGGTGAAGAAAATGAAGCAATATTGATAAATTTTTCGATAGACTTTTGCACGTGGAGAGCAGGGAGTGGGGTTATCCATTCTGCATTATTTGGAATAGCTATTATTTTTAATACAATAAATTGTCTAAGGGTTGTAAATTGAAGGCAAAATTCAACGTTAAAAACCCGTCCATAATTTTTTTGTCTCTTGTTGACGAGAATAATGAAATGCATGCGTTGAAAATATTTTCGAGTTTGTTCTTTTCACTATTTTTCAACCCGCTGATAAATTGCTTGGAGACAAAATACTTGGACAGTTTAATATTTCACTTTGCAAGTTGTTCTTCGGACTGTATATCTTTGCAAAGCTGAGGCAAGATAAGTGACTGGTATTTTCATTTCGCTTTTAAATTTAAGCTATGACAGAATATTAAATTTGAAATTCGCTTCAAAATAACAACTTCTCGAAAGTTTGAGTTTTTGTTTAAGCCAAACAAGTATAATTTCACCGCGCCAGTTGCTCCAACTTACTAGAAAGTAAGATGAAACACGAGAAAATGTATTCAAAATTTTGTTATACATATTGAAGAGCAAATTCAAATATGGCTGCAAATCGAATCAGGGTTTTCCCATCACAACTTTTTTTCTCTCTTCTGTCCATCTAGGACGGATTTCACTTAGGCTACAGCTGGAACTAATCAGAACTGAAGAAAAAATACTTTAACTTTTGTAAAAAAAAATGATCTATGAAAATAGAGATATGTTTACCTGTCCCAAATGAGAAAATCGTCTTCTTTTAATAACGGTATGGTATGTTGCGGGTTCATCTGAAAAAATATATCTTTTTTTTAAAGTTACATTAGATTGAGGATCGCAATTTATCATACACCTAATTTAGCGTGCCTCCAAAATATTCAATTAATGAGACTCATTCGATTGGTTTAATTCGTCATTTACTAGTAGGAGACGGGTGTCGAACAACGGAATATCAATTGTGTCTCATAACTCGGGGCCTGAGAGGATGGTTGCCCATTTTGACCCGGTGGGTTGGCTAGGTTTTAGCCAATTAAAACCCTTACCCCATCAATTTTTAACGATTTTGTAATAAAATTTTGGTTTTGTTGTTCATACCATAATTTGGATAATTTGGTTGAATAGTCTGTGCTCAATCTCATACTTCTTATTTGTTTATATTCTTCAGTCAAATGCTCCCCTGCAGGAAGATGAACATTGATGAACTCCACGTTTGGGATCTTCAAAGCATGGATTGTCATGAACACTGAGCGACATGGTGGACTGGTGTCCTTCTTATACAGTTTCAGGACCATTTTATTTTCGTCTGTTGATAAAAAAAAGTCAACATTCATTGAAAATGTACCTGATTTTCTCGAATTTTTTTCTGTTCTCTATCGTACAGAAAACTTTATTTTTATTATCTTGTCTCTCATATTAACTCTCCAATATAATTAGTACCGATAATATCAAATAAAATATTATCTACGTGATATACATAGCCTACTTGCAACTTTATTTTGTATAATTTTTGACGTCCTCTGGCCATAAATTGTCTTGTCATTATATATTTTGGCCTATTTGAACTTTAAAAAAAAATAGGTAGTAAGTATGTTTTTTTAGAGACTCGTCAATATCCTCATTTTATTAATATTTACCACAATATTTACTCACCACAAACTGAAGTCCAATTCAAGCACAAGCCGACTTAATACTAGTAATTTAATAATGGATACCGGTTATTCTAATAAAACCACTTGGCTGGAAACCCGTATTATTGCTTGTTATCCAAATACAAATAATAACAGAAAAATAGTTAATCAATCTCAAGATTAGTTAGCTTTGCCTTTTACTTGTTTCTATCTATAATTTTGCCGAGTAAAATTCTGATATTAAATGAAATGAATAAAATTATACACTAGTCTGCAAAACTTTTATAAAAATAGCCAAATGAATTGGATAAAGGAACGCCATTCAACTTAAGTTTTTTGAATTTTTATTTATTGTAGACAAAGAAACTAATTTTATAGCTGTCCGTCCTTAGTTTCAATTTTAGACCGATGCGACAAATGTCCTTTTCGTCCTTTTACTATTTGAATGAAAACCCCCAGATTATTGACCGTAACCCAAGGGTTTATACGCAAATCCATTTATTAGACGAAGGTAAGGCTTGTCTAATAATCTAGGGACTGAAATGTCCACATAGAGAGACTGTGTATATAAGGCTCAACTTACATTGCGGTGGAATGGAATGGAAGCGATTTTTAAACGAAATTATACAATAAGTTTTAATATTCAAATCAGAAGGTAAAATGTCGGGAATTAGCGACCATGAGCATCGTTTACTAACTTTTTAGGATCTTTTTTATTTTAACGTTAATATAAAATGACATTCAACTTATTAAACAGTACTGTCAGGTTAACTTGGCACCTAGCTTGAATGATTTTCGTGCAAAATAATATGCCTAGAAGTTTTTGGCGGCAGCCAGACCAGTATTTTTTAGAGTAGGGCTAGACTTCTTTGGTCCTTCCGATAGATGGGGAGTTTCGCCCCAGGTGCCGAGTTAACTTGACAAAGAAGGACATAGTATAATTTCGTTTAAAAATTAGCTTTTGTTCCGTCGCAACGTTAAAGGACGCAACCCCTTGTTTTAAAAAATCGACGATTTAGTGATTTTTAGAGTAGAATTACAGTTAAAAAAATACTTTTTGTTTTAATTATTATGTATAATGTAGGACATCGAATTTTGGAAATACAGTTTTTTCGTATACGAAAACGAAAAAACGCTTACGAAAATCACGAAAATTTGTTTTATTTGACTATATATTTCTCGATAAATAGATGAGACGGTCCGCTTTAATATTTATTTATTTAATCAAGACTTGCTTATTATTTTTAAATAAGTTTCATAAATAAACATTCGCAGAGTAACTATTAATAACATTTTCAAAATCAGTAAAAACATAAAAATATAAACGGTTTAAGAATTAATCCAAATCAGTGCGCAAGGCGCTTTTCGATAGTACACGTGCCGCTTGCTCCTAGCCCAGTATCGCCCATGCTATAATTTGTCCCGACTTGTGAGTATTCGGCCGCATTTGGTAATTGTGAGTTTTTTGGATTTCCGATAAAACAAATCGTAACAACACCTTTATTCGACTTGTTCGAGTGAAGTATAAATGAACAATACAAAAACAATAATCTAGTGAAAGATTACATTTGTCTAGCGTAGGCATGACATTTGCTGACCAGCACCAGTTCTTTCCAGCCAGGACTTTCACTCTCCAACACGCACCCTTAATCTGTCACTAACAGTCACACTAAAAACACCATTAAACCATAAAAAATAAACGCACCCTTAAATTAAGCTTTAACCGTTACACCAAAACATAAATTAAACATATTTTTTTTTATAAAACTGTCAAACAATATTTATCTATAGTACAAGTCATTCGGAATATACACATTCGCTCTTATTTATCAATTACCGCCCTTTTAATGGGTAATCTTAATAAAGCTGATTTTATATTTCGAGCCTGGAAGAGATTTTGTTAACATAATTATCTGCCAACATTTCTTGTGAGGGCACTTATCGCACCTCATCCGCCTCATTCAGTATAGCTTCCCGAACGAAATGATACCTTATCTCGATGTGTTTGGTTCTATTATGGTTCATCTTATTACGTGCTATAATATGATGTGCAGACTGATTGTCATTATTGTTGATTACGGGTTTATCAATTGCATCGTTTATTAAGCTGTTTGAATATAATAGATTCTTTCGAAGCTTGGCTAAGACCTATATACTCGGCCTCTGACGAAGACATCTCTGCTTGCGACTTTCCCACTTCCCCAAATAGTTAAGACTTCCTACAAGATTTCGATAAGGTAACTTGTTATCAGTGTCAGTAGCTTTTTCTAACCATAGTCTTACACCTTTAAATAAATGTTTTTTATATATTTTTTTTCTTATATTTGTATGGATTTTTATGTGCTCGAAATAAATGTTAAACAATAACAATATTTTTCTACAATTAGTTTCATTTATTAAGCAGTATTAAAATTTGTCATAAAAGATAGCATGCCAACAAATGAACATATTAATCGGTATTTAGGCTTTGAAAGTATTGCTACTAAATTAATCAGTATAATTTCTTTAGGGTAAAAATAGAGTTTGTCTGTTTACGTGTAGGTTATTTATTATTAACCTATGCGTAATCCATCAAACTACTTTAGTTTATATATTTCTGTAAAAGCACAATTTAAGTCTAATTTCCACACAAACTTGAATTTATTTTCGATTCACTAATTTACATTTGAAAAGGTTACAGACAGACAGATAAAGTAACTTTTACATATTTAATATTAGTATGGATGTCTATTGAATTAATGCATAGTAAAAAATTTGGACGTTTAAATATAATCAAAGTATCAACTTTATTTGTGTCCTTCTATAGTTTACGCATGCGCATTTACTGGTTACGCTCCGTTCTTTGAACTAACTATACGCCAAAAATTAAAGCCGATTGGTTGTGTAGTAAGGGCGTCAAGGAAGGACAAATAAACACACTTTCGCATTTATAATATTTGTTAGGATTAGGATACTTCGTAAGCCATCATCATCATTATCAGATAGAATGTCGCCACTTTTGGCCAAAGGCCTTTCACAAGCAAAAATTTTTGTGAGTTTAATTCGAAAAATAAATTAACATTTTATGTTTTGGCGCGCACTGTTCATTGAAATGAAACAACTTTTACGGATATCAAACGCGCTATATTTCACGAACTAAGTTGTAATTGTCCGCATTTTTAGGATTTTAGGAGTTTTTTTATTTTCCCGACGTTTCGGCACCTTTTCAGCTGCCGTGGTCTTACTTATTTACTTAGTTCGTGAAATACAGCGCGTTCGATATCCGTAAAAGTTGTTTTATTTCAATTTGAATTGGACTTCACTATGGATCTGAAGGAGGAAATTGGTGGTTGTTTTCAACTAGGCTTAAAGGTAAATATGGTTAGTTATTATTACCATATAGTATATGGTAAGTATTAAGTATTACCTACCTATATGGCATATAGGTAATACCTCTGCAATAAAAATCAAAACCTTTTTAAGGATTTTTATTGTTTCAGTGCAAAAATGTGTAAATGATTCTAATTTAAATACTTTTAACAAAGGTGTGAAATATCATAAACAGGCAAGAAATTTAATTTTACAAAGTTTAGTTCTTTTGCTAAAATTAAATATACTTGAGTTTGTGAGTGATTTAAACGGCATTAATCGAACGAAGTATAATCTAGCGCCCCAAATTAATAATCTATCTCTAAAGATAGATAGGGCTATCAGAGATATCTGAGATATAGTTGCCTAGGATATTTTTGTTAATAGGTTAGGTATGACCAAAATAACGACGGTTTCTATGTAACGAAACAGTCTCCTAGACAACTATCTCAGATAGCCCTATCTATATCTAGAGATAGGTTATAAATGTTGGCCGTAAGACATCATACATGTTTCGCTTAAGATAGATGTTCCCTTAAAATTTTCTTAAACGTCTCGAGGCCAGCCTGATTCGATTTCTTGAAAAAATCTTGTGATACTAGCTTTTTAAACCACGTTGATAACTTGGGATACCTAGAACAAATTTTATAAAGTTAATCACTTCTAGGGTAAAACAAACAAATGTGTGCGTAGGTAAATAAAGTACACTATAAATGTAAAAAAACCCCTAAATGATTACGCATTTCCTTTATTTATTATCACACGAATATATTTTAAGATTTCGTATCACTTTATTCAATTTTTTGTTTCCCGTTTTTCCATTGACATCTTAAAAGTTACCATTTGAAAGAGAAATATAGGTATAAACTTCAAGACATATATTATTTCGTGATAATAAACAAAACACGTTGTAATCCGTGTATTTTATTATTGTTATTTTTAAAAGCTATTGCTATTGTAAGTCAAACGTGCATTTAAAAAATTACCTACTTTTAGATAGACAGAGAAAATAGTTTTCTATCAGGACTTTTTGAGGATGTCGAATTTTTGCTATGTCGATGAACCGCTATCCAATAAAATAACGTAAACACAACATTACGTCACACACATCAAACTTTTTTCTACTAACATTTTTGTTGCCATGACCCTGATGAATTATACACCAAAAGATAAAGCAGTTCACACAGAGACATCTTCATTTTTTTGATGGCACTACGAGCCATATGTGCTTTGCTATTAGCATTAATCTGAATGCCGAAATCGCTTTGGGAACTAAACTCCCCATGGACATTTCAAGATTTTGACAGTTCGGGGACTGTAGTCCCCATGCACTGAGCAAGTAATCACTACGTTTTAGTCCCCATGGATGTAATACCGGCGAGAAGCATTATTTTAAAGGTGAAAAAAATACTAAAAGTAAAACTGCAAAATGTCGTGACGTTAGTATATCTAACGTAGTAAGATATAAATAACAAGTGTTTTGTGAAGTACATAGTGCAGTTATGATTACCACACATTATCTAATAAATCACATAAACAAATGTGCTGTCACATACTGTGCAGAAGGACAACAAAGTACAATCTCCACTTTAAAGTAAATAACTTTTACCTTTACTTATAATATTTGAATTAAACAATTTTAAGTAAATATAACTCTAGTGAAACTACAACAAACTAGTAAATCAAATATGTCATAGCTAATAAAATGTTTGCACACGTGTATTAAAAGAATAGGTAAGTACTTATTGCATTTACTTTTAAGTGCTTTTGTGTTAATTCTGTTTCTTTTTGTATTTATTCTGAAGTAAGTTTGCTTTTCAGCAGTTGTGCGTAATACTTCAAACCCCCGTTGCCTTTCTTGTAAAAATCATTGGAAGCACAACGTGCTAACCAATCCGTCAGATTCGGATATCTGGAATCATTACAAAAATTATAGGTCTATTTCTTATTTATTTTTATTTATAAACGTGAAGATGTTGTAAATATTTTATTATTTTTGTGAAATGGGGCTTTGCAATTCCTGTGGATTTATAGTCACAGCGACCTTTAACTATGATTAATCATTGTTACTTGCCTTCTTATAACAGTAACTCTCTAGAAATCTCCTGATAGATATGTTTTGGATAGCTTATCTGAGTGACATTTCGACATACTATTAAAACTGTAAAATTATCTGCCTGGTAAGCTATCCAAAACTTATCTGTCGATGGTGAAACTGGCCCTGAGTGAAAGACTTAAGTACAGGCAATGTGTGCAATCATTAAAAACGAGACAGCTTCACTGCTCAAATCGTCGGATAAGCGCAAAGACCTATTTAATTTATATTTGGAAGACCAACAGCTTAATATATGATACTACCTAGTTAACTTATCAAACGAAAGTCTATTATGACTTTCTAATTTTCAGACTAATAGAGATGATGATGGACAAGGGTTACCATACTTACAAATTTTCATCGATAGGCAATACGACGTTCATTGAGCTGATGGTAGCCACACAGCAGATGTCAGCTAACGTAATTTGCTCACCAACCAGCCAGGGTGTGGTCAAGAACTTCTCTGTGAACTCATATGCGGATTTTATGTTGGCCAAGTTCTCAGGTTTCAAAGATTTTTCACCATCAAATATCACTGGTTTCTAAAAGTAAAGGATCGCATTATGAATAAAATATAGGATTTGCTTATAAAATTCAAATTTGTACCAGTTATATTGCTTTTATAATCAATATTTGCTCGTAAGAAAGGAAAATATAGACTGAGAAGATATTATAAGAAAGAAATGAAAAAATATAAATAAAAATAAACATCGGAAGCATTCTAAGCGAGACTACAAGTTACAGGTCTAATAGCAACATGGACTGAAACATTAAATTGTGTTTCATTTACAAAATTTTTGAACAAATCTTCTAATTACTTCTGTCTGAAAATAAATAGTCCGAGAAGATAATAATATTATGTAAGTAATAATTAGATCTCACTTTTAAATGTAAAAGTAGTAAAAGCTCTATTTTACATGTCCCGTATAAATTAATTATTATTATTTTATTAATTAAATTAATAGTTACTCTATTGTATTGAGGTAATCCTGTAATAATAGATGTAAGTGTGGAAATAAATAAATAAATAAACATTTATCATTCGGGTGGCTAACGCGAAAATTCTTCCACACTTTCCGGTGATAAATCCTAAAACTAAATTTTTCTCAATGATAAATTCTGATGTGCAGTCAGAAGAGATATTTGAAAATAATTTCATTTCAAATGAAAAATATATATATTTTTTACGTAGAATGACTGGCAATTTAAGATACTATACGATCCAGTCAATTGTTTATCTAAATGCCAAATGTGAAAGATAAAAAGACTCAGATATTTTTCTATTCCCAGACAAAGTTTATCAGACAGACAAGTTAAAGAAACAAACGAAAAAAATATTCTTCACGTAAGAAAGATGTTTATATTGCCTAACATCTAGAGTAGACCTATTTCTTACTAAAGATAGCGTATTGGGAACAGTTGTAAGACATTTCTCAAATAATTCTTATTGGTGTTATACGTTTGCTCATTCACTGATATTACATAGGTTGTTAACATGATATTTCAGTTACAAAACCTTAAATAATAGAATAATAGAAAAAAGACGGGTTGCACTCCGGGAGTGCCGGCAGAAGTGAAAACTTGATTATTAACGTTGAGCATGTTTGATATTTTGGAATGGTTAGGGAATAATTTTGCACCAATTGCTTTATCAGTATAAAAGTACTATCATTTATGTGGTAGAATACAATATTCATTTATTGCGCTATCGTACACAAACATGACAAACCATATTAAAGTGAACGTTAAGTTAGGTAATAAGATATAAGAAAACATTAGTTATTATAGAGAATCGAAAAATATATATTGACAATAAAACAAGAGACAAGTAAAAGACATTATCAACAGTCTGTCGCTAAGCAACCGAGACCATAGTCAACCTGTCACCTCAACATTCTCCATCCGTCCTACGCTTTTTCGATCAGGTCACGTGTCCTGACGCGAGTTTAAGATTTTATACCCATTACAGAAAAAGTGCTCAACGCCGCTAAAGAAGTTTTCACTTCAAAAAAATATAAGAGAAATTCACAAAAATAAAATTAGAAACAGATATATTAAAGACATTATTTGGGCTAAAACATTTAGAATACGGCTCAGAATTATGTTGTCACTTAACATTATTAGATACGTATCCATCTGCTTTTGAAGCAGATATGTCATATTCAAATACTCTAACAGAACCTTTATATTGTCTTTAAACTGTAAGAGGAGTAGTAGGAGTAGTCTTGTTCTTTTACCACAGCATTCCGTAGTGCAGGGAACAAAATCCCGCTGTCAAAATGCAACCTTTGATCGATGAGCGCCCTGGTTTTTGGGTCTGTTGGGTAGATCGGGTGGTTCTCAGCGTACTTGTTTACCAAATAGGCTGATATCGCATGACTGGAAAAAACAAATGTCACTATATGAAAATATGAATTTTGAAAACAAAAGAGTATTTGACTTGAAACAAAAAATGGAAAGAAATACATTACTATAATTTATTTTTGCTAAAGTTTGCTCCATAACCCAATCTAGCCCGAGGGCAAGACAGGATCTACGATTTAGCATGTTTACCCTGGCTTAACAGTCACGAGCAATGACATGTATACACTTTACAACCTTATCGCATTGACGCATACGGAAACAAAGCTCTCTCTGTCCACAAGTGTCATTCAATATTGTAATGTGACAAGGTTGCTTAGTGTTTCTATGTCATTGCATGTGACTGTACTCGAAAATGAAGTCGCAGGTGGATGGAGTTCCTCTTCTTTTGCTGTTTGCATATTTTTTAAGATGCTGAGTAGCGCTTGGTTCTAGTAATTAAGAAAGCATGGTAGCCTGCAGTGCGTCGTCTGGATCTCCGATTGAAGAAAGGAGAAAGTTTTTTGTGTTCATTTCATTCACCGTGTGATTTTGTATTGTTTGTTTATCTAATAGATGATGAAAAAAACACAATTTTTACTAAAGAAGAATCTAATTGCTAGTACCAAAAGAGAGACTAAAAATAAATGTTCAATCTAGGGTTTCCGTATCTCTACAAGGACGTTAGGCAGTTGATCCTGACGGCAATCAAATTAATCAACACGAGGAGTCCTTATCCTCTTATCATGATTGATGCTGCGACAGAATTACTCTAGCTTTTGTTTTTACGTAAAAAAGTTAGCGTCATTTCTTTACGCCAAGACATCAATTATTCACACCGAAACTTTTTATTTGACTGTCTTCGTAAGTCGACTCTTCTTGACTTTGTAATTAGTATCTCTCGTAATTAGTGTGTTGTTAGGAATGAGTTTTACCATCAATTACTCTGATTTCATCGAGGTCTAATCCCGATATGCTCTTTTGTTCCGTACCGTACCTCTGTTTCGCATCAGCGTCGCGATCCAAAAACTCTGGACGCAAAGTTCATAGCAGCGTCCATCGCGCGTTCATTTACTTTGAACGGGCGAAAAGCCGACTCTCGATGGATCGGAGCATGCGAAGACGCCCGGACCATCGTATCGTACCAAACGGGCGATCAGACTAGCGTTCTTGATCGCGATGCTGATACGAAACGGAGTTCGTCGTATCAGCCACATGACACCCACTGCTGGGTATAGGCCTCCGCCAAGGATCTCCACGACGATCGGACCTGCGCTGCCCGCATCCAGCGGCTTCCCGCGACCTTCACCAGATCATCGGTCCACCTTGTAGGGGGCCTAACCACAGAGCGTTGTCCGGTACGCGGTCGCTATTCCAGAACCTTTCCGCCCCAACGGCATCGGTTCTTCTCGCTATGTATCCCGCCCACTGCCACTTCAGCTAAAGTACGATACGGATATCTGGACCTACCTCAAACTAACATAGATACCCCCACGCCATAAATCCCTTGCCGGGTTGAAGTGTACCAACTTCAAAGGTCTATCTTGATAGTGAAATTTGTAATCATCATCATTCTCATAGCCACACCACAACTAGGCCATATTTGGCATTGGTTGGGTCTAAGACTTGCGGAAGTTCCGGAACAAATTGTGACATGTAATCAGTGCATTCGCCTACATCTTCAAATATACCCAGGCTGACACTGCTGACTTGAGTAGACACAAGCTACCAGCTAGCAGCACATTTTACACGGCTATTTTTAAACAATAGGTATCTTGAATTTTTAAGTTCGACTCTCGGTAAGTGAACAACTTTCTCCTAGAAACATGGGTTGAAATATGAGATTTTTTTTTCAACTCTTCATACAAATCGGTCTGATCACGTGATCGATTCAGTATGGGAAGTCCAATAAATTGTTCTTGTATTTCGACCCATGTTTTAGGCGAAAGTTGTTCACTTACGATTCTGAGTCGAGCTTAAAAAAATTGATATTGTTTAAAAATAGCCGTGTACGATTTTCCTTTCTAGCACGGAATACTAAAAGAGTCTTAACATTGTATAATAATATGACTAATAGCTAACCCTTTAGCTAAAGTTTTAGCATTAGAATATTCAATATAAAAATATGTGAACAATAAAACTTCACAGGCATAATTATCAGAAATAAATACCAACCTGTCCCAAATGATGAAGTCGTCATCTTTTAGTGTCGGTACAGTGTGTTGTGGGTTAATCTGAAAAAAAAAATCAAAATATTAATAGGAACATACACCTCAATCGATCAACAAGCATATATATATGACGGCCTCCATGGTAGAGTGGTACGTACATTGGTTTCAAGGTGTCGCCTACTCTGAGGTCCTGGGTTCGAATCCCGGTAGGGGAAAATGTTTGAAAGATGAATACGAGCATTTGTACCGTATATAACGTACTTGTCGGGCGTTTATATATATTTATATACATAAATATATATATGTATAATTATATGTATTTATACCCTAGTATCCCATAACACAAGCCTTACAGTGCTTACTTTGGGGCTAGGTTAATTGGTGTGAGTGTAAGAAATATTTATTAATATTATTTAGTATATATGGTGGGGTAGAAAAGAAAATTTAAAATAATCATTTTTCTTTTAGCACAACAATTTTATCTGGAAATAGAAAAGTTTCAACTTATTATGATTGAATTGAATAACCGTTCGAAAAAAATATTTTTAAACTAGTATTATTGTGTTAAAAAGTACGTACTCGTGTATATTCTTCCTTCAAATGATCCAGAGCAAGAAAATTCACGTCCACCATTTCCACGTCTCTGATGCCGAGGACCTCAAGCGTCATGTACACTGCCCTGACTGGCGGGCTGGCATCCAACTTATATAATGTAAGTACCATTTTGGGGGTTTAACTGAAACTAAAGTAATAAAACAATTAAAATGACAGTTAAGCAACTTTCGCAATGGTCAGGTATAGGATGGGTGACCAAAAAATGTATTATTTCCAGCTCGTCCGTGCTTCAAAAGGCACGGCAAGCTGTCGGTCTCGGTTGTATTTGCAGTCGTTAAAACCCACCATTCCGGTTTGGGCCCGCGTGGTGGGTCATAGCCCTTCTTCTTATTTATCCAAAGGATGTCAATGATGCCGAGGACCTTAAGCGTCATATAGACGGCCCTGACTGGCTGGCTGGCATCTTGTATGAAGGTACCATTTTGGGAATTTAACTGAAAAGAAATAACGGTTCAATCAAATGAAATAAGCGTAATAAAGAAGCGCTCATGGCCGCGCTTGACAGACTCATCGTATTCAATCACGTTTGTTAAACAAAGTTTGGCCTGGTCAGGTGTCGGATGTGTGACCGTAAAGTGGCGTTATAACTAAGCGCTTCCGTGCTGCGGAGGGCACGTTAAACCGTCGGTCTCGGCTGTTGTCTTTTGATTGCAGTCGTTAAGTGGATAGGGAACAGAACACTATATATATTGTCATTGTTCTTAGGACACTGATGTCCTGCTAGCAAATGAATAAGTCGTAGGGTCGATGTCCACAAAAGACATTGTTTATGTGTATTGACATGATATAATCACCATTTTTTTCGGAATCGGCAGTTTGCTATAGACGAAAATTTTTAACGTCGCCTGGAGGGAAAGTAGTTACGGAAACATTTCTTTAAAAACATTTCTTTAGCTTTGATAAGAACCCTTTAAAAATACATATAGTCTTTTAAAAATACGCTCTCCACACCTAGAATACGAATCGGCTAAAATGGTACTATTATGATATCGATCGATAGGGTCGATCATACGGATTATATCTTTCTAACAAATATGGTAAATTAAATGAAACGAAAATGATGATGCTCAACTAATGATGCCATCCTAAATTAATAAAAGAAACTCTATGTACTCTGTAGTAAAGTATTACATTATCTGTGCTATAAGTTATTTTTGATGTTATCAGTCTCCAATTCTAATTATATAATTTGAGAGCTTCAATTTATTATTATCTTATCATGGGTGTTCCGAGAGCTGTTGAGCAATGATAAAGTAACATTAGTGTAAGCGAGATGGCATAATTCTATAAAAGTATTTGTATTTGTGTATACAACGTCTAACATCTTAAAGTTTAAAGTCGATTAAGGTTCTTATGATAAATTTTAAATAGAAAAATATTGGAAAAAAACAACTCGGCCACAAGTGAATTCTCAGATGGGACTCGAACCCACGACCTTTGAAAATCCGGTCCAATGCTCTAACCACTGAGCTACCGAGACTTGCGAACTACTGTCGAAATTCTCCAATACTTTTATATTTTTAATACGCTGTAGGCCAGAGTTGTTGCATCAATGCAAGGAATATCCTTGCATTCGAAAGAAACATCTTTTCAGGTGTTTAACGATCGATTAAGATGCTACAGCCAATAATTTATGATTTGCATTTTTCAATGCTATTTTTATACTTATGATGAACTTTAAATAGAAAAAAATTTGAAAAAAAACAACTCGAAATCATAAATCATCGATTAAGGTAGGTAATTTGACATTTTTGTAAAGTTTTACTTGCAATTGAATTGTGCACAAAAAAAAATAGTTAGAAACACAGAATTCACAATCCAATTTAATGTTTTCAAAAGTTTAATATTTTTTATTATTTAATAATTGTTCATATCATAACTTAACCAAAAACAAAAGTTCAAAATAAAAGAAGATTCAGATCGTTCAATCACCCAAACTTAATTATACTTAAATAACCTCAAAACAAAAGAGTTTTATTAGCAAATCAAAAAGTTTAGATGTCGATGATGGTGAGAATCAAATCAAAATTTAAAAAGAAAAACAAGTCAAAAAGTAAAATAAAATAAAATACCTCTGGAACTCAAGTGCACGTTCGAACAACAACGCTGCGACACACTTAATACCAGAATTTCTCATTCAAGCCGGTTTGGCTTACCATTTTAATTTAATCATGCGAGATTGAACCTTAATAGCAATGCTGTATAACCGTTTATTGTGTAACGATACAATTCTCGATACTTACATATTCAATCATTAAATAAAGATGCAATAATAACGTGGCACTGTTTGCAATAATGACTGCTATGCTATTAGAAGAATTTTATATATTTTGTGTTAGGAAGATAATCTTGTACTCTGTGTAAATAAAGATAGTTTTATGATCCTAAACCCGAAATAGCTGCTAAGCACTAGTGTATATGATACCCATGACACCATTGCACAGAACAAACACAAATGTTCATCACTGACCGAAACTAATGCACTGGTAGTTTGTTTTTCGTGGTGACATTTCTGATCTTCTTTCTGAAGGCGTGTAGCTACTGAGTCTAACAAAATTTGTACACTAGAATTCTCCAGCGGCATAATCAGGGGTTTGTCTTCTGACAATCCAGTTATCATTATAACACCGATAAACTCTTCGCTTAATCCAGCGTTGATTTTCAAGATTTTCTCTTTTAAATCCCTTACATTGATTGGATGGAATTGACGTACCTTTCCAATAACAAATAACGTTAATTAAGGAAGTGTTGGGGTAGTCTCTTTATCCACTCAAAAGAAGGCCAGTGTCCCAGCTTTGAAGACATTACAATACCTGATGATTATAATAAACAACAGTAACTAACTGAATACACTATTAACTATATGAAATACATACGTACATCTTATGTTTTGGCGCGCACTGTTCATTGAAATAAAACAACTTTTACGGATATCAAACGCGCTATATTTCCACGAACTAAGTTATAATTGTCCGTATTTTTAGGTTTTTCAGGGGTTTTTTGATATTCCTGACCTTTCGGCACCTTTACAGCTGCCGTGGTCACGGGATGACTGGCTACTTATAAGTCTACCCTCGAAAAGTTAATTTATTTTTGTTGAACTGGCCATCAGACAATGTTTTTTATATGACATGTGTTTGAATATATTTGATAGACTTCAATAAAAATAGGCTACGGAAGATTGGTTTTATTAGGTTATGGGCATTATTTACAAATAATTGTTTTTTAAACAGTGCTTTATTTCTATTTTTGGGATTTGTTTTACCTTTTACTTCGTGTTTCGCAAATATGAGTGTCCAAAAATTGGATCGCTTCAACATTGAAAAGCTACGCGGTCTTGACAATTGGCTGGTATGGAAATTCGATTTAAACCTTCAACTTACCATGCACAAGATGCAAGATATTGTGAAAGGCGTCGAAACTGTTCCTGTATTGCCAAGAAAAAACGCACCGGCTGACGAAATCGCGAGTTATCAACGGAAACTTACCCAATATGAAGAACGCGACGCATTACTCCAATGTATCATCGGCTGTAGCGTCTCCATCGAACCTAAACGTCATATACTCACTGCTAAATCCGGTAAGGAAATGTGGGATATACTTCACTCAGTATACGAGCAGAAGAATGACAGAAGACTCGACTTGTTGTATTGCCAGTTGTTCACTTATATAAAAGATGAAGCAGACGACATTGCCACGCACGTCTCTAAGCTGCAGGCATTATGGCAACAACTGAACGACGAATTAAAGGATGAAGGAACACTTCCTCAATCATTGTTAATGAACAGGATATTGAATACTTTACCTTCAACATATCTTGAGTTCAAGAATGCTTGGGAGTCTGTGCCTAAGGAGAATAGAAGTATTTCTACTCTTATGGAGCGTTTGCGTCTTCACGAACAGCGTCTTCAAGACCTTGGTACTAATCCTTCTACATCCTCATTACCGTCCGACAACGCTCTTTTGTCAAACATAAAGAAAGTCAAATGTTCACATTGCAACAAGATTGGTCATAATAGCAAACAATGTTTCGTACTTAAGAAACTGAAGAAACGGAACAAGAGTAACGCAACCATACCTCAGGATGATGGTGATGCATTCCTATCACGTCTTGATGATTCCAATTCAAACTGGATAGTCGATTCTGGATCTTCTCACCACGTTACGTCAAGCGCCAATTGGTTTAGAAGCTATACACCTTTCGAAAACCCCAGAGCTTTGCGATTGGGAGATGATCGGGCTATGTATGCATACGGCCAAGGAGTTATTGATGTTGAAATGTCCGTACAAGGCAAATGGCAGCGTGCTCATCTGAATAATGTTTGGTATGTACCTCAAGCAGGACAAAATCTATTCTCAGCTGGTTCAGCCCTTGACCATGGTTATATAGAGATAGCTGACAAGGATAAGCGTGTCTTCAAAGATAAGAGCGGCCAAGTTAAAGCTGTCAGCATCAGAGATGGTAATCTATATAAACTTTTGATGAGAGTGAGAACTGAGAATGCTTGTGTTGTCAAAGAAGGAACAAGCCTACAGATTTGGCATGAAAGATTTTGTCACCAAAACAAAAGACATGTAAAGGAAATCCTTACACGCAACGGTATCAAGTATTCACTCGATCAATCTGATTGCGATGGCTGTGTATACGGAAAAATGACCAGATTGTCATTCGGTACTAGGCAACATCGCGGCACAAAACCTGGTGATCAAATCAACGCAGATGTTTGTGGCCCTATGTCAGAGTTGTCACTTGGCGGAAGAAGATACTTCGTTGTATTCAAAGATGACTTTACTAAGTTCAGAAGAGTATATTTCTTAAAGCATAAATCCGAAGTAGCCAGTGTTCTACCGAAATTTCTTGCTGAAATCAAAACAGCTGGTCATACCGTTAAAGAGCTACTCACAGATGGCGGAAAAGAGTTCAACAATGCGGAAGTACATCAAGTCACAGAAGCAGTTGGCTTACACCATCGTATTAGTATGCCGTACACTCCAGAACAAAACGGTGCAGCAGAACGCGAAAACAGGATTCTTGTTGAAGCAGCGCGGAGCATGCTATACAATAAAGACCTTCCGAAGAAGCTGTGGGCCGAAGCTATTAATACTGCGAGTCATGTACTTAACAGAACTGGACCAACACAGGTTGAAGGAAAGACACCCTACGAGCTTTGGTATAATAAGCCACCATGCATTGACCATTTACGTATTTTTGGCACAGAATGTTTCGTACATATTCCAAGCCTGAAACGTAAGAAGCTTGATAAGAAGACTATGAAAGGATATTTAGTTGGGTATTGCGGAGATAAAGATGGCTATCGTGTCTGGATACCTGAAAAGAATGACGTGATCAGCTCAAGAGATGTACTGTTCAGATTAGAGACAGTTTCTTCTGACTTCTGTAAGTAAGGATATTCAAGATGAAGCTGAATCATTTGGTGATACCACTGATGTTGAAACTCCTTCTGAACATGATATACAACCGCAGAAACGTTATAATCTGCGAGATCGACAATTGCTTCAAAGTTCTAAGTCTACATAAAAACTATTTTGAAGTGTTACGACATGTGTGATGCAAACTCCGTGCTTATTCCGATAGACAAAAGTCAAATGACAGATGATTGTAATTTCGACAATGACACCAGTGTCAATAATTTCCATTACAGAGAACTCGTGGGAAAATTACTATATTTATCTATCGTGAGTCGTCCGGACCTTTGCTTTGCGATAAACATTTTATCGAAAAATGTCGAGAAGCCCGACAAACGCCATTATGCAATCGCTAAACGAGTTTTGAGATATCTAAAGGGAACTCAATGCCTTGGTATTTTGTACAAGTCTTCGTCAGCGGAAGAAAATTCTTTCGTGGCCTATAGTGATGCTGACTACGCCGGAGATAAAGACACAAGAAGGTCAACTTCTGGTTACGTATGTCTGGCCACAGGGGGAGCGGTGTCGTGGTCTTCCAAAACCCAGAGATGAGTAAGTCTTTCGACCACAGAGGCTGAATTTGTGGCGGCCAGCCTTGCAGCCCAGACGGTGGTATGGCTCAATCGTCTCTATAAGGAAGTTCGAGGTTTCGAAGTTATACCGAAACTATATGTAGATAACCAAAGCGCTAATAAGCTGGTCAAGAACCCAGTGTTTCACTTTAAGACAAAGCATATAGACACGCGGTATAAATATGTGCAAGAATTGCATCAAGGGAACAAGGTCAGCGTCCTCTACGTACCCTCGAAAGAACAAGTAGCGGACACCTTTACGAAAGCCCTACCTAAGGAGAGCTTTCTTAGAGCGCGTACCTCACTAGGATTGGTGAGTAGGACTGATCTGATGTAGGGGGAGTGTTGAACTGGCCATCAGACAATGTTTTTTATATGACATGTGTTTGAATATATTTGATAGACTTCAATAAAAATAGGCTACGGAAGATTGGTTTTATTAATTTTCGTTCGGATATGGTTAGACCTGTACTATGGCACAAATTATTATTGATTTGATATTTTGATGTAATTGTTATTTTAATTCTTTATTATTAAGAAAAGAGAAACTAAAGACTCTACTGGCAGTTCACAAATTGGGAGGACCTTCGAAGAAAGAAGCTGCCAAGAAAACTTCGAAAGCGGGCCGTCCTCCACCTTTATAAAGAAATTAGGATATGTTGTCTCCACCTTTAATTTTTTATATTTATCTACAAAAAGAGCTAAGATACGGTCTTTGTTTTTGTCTTTTTGTAGTAATCCTTATCCTTCACCGAACGAAAATAAATTAACTTTTCGAGGGTAGACTTATAAGTAGCCAGTCATCCCGTGACCACGGCAGCTGTAAAGGTGCCGAAACGTCGGGAAAATCAAAAAACCCATAAAAAACCTAAAAATACGGACAATTACAACTTAGTTCGTGGAAATATAGCGCGTTTGATATCCGTAAAAGTTGTTATATGAAATACATCCTAGATTGTTAGATTATTCTGCTGATATACATAATTTTGTAATTATTACACTCAACATGTAAAGCTTGATATGCGTTGTTTTTTTTATGTTCATGATTATGAGGGCTGCTTAATCTTGTGGTTTAAAAAAATAAAAACAAAATACGGAATCCTACTTGAACAATTCAGTTTGACTTTTAATTCTGTTTTCAGGCGTCTCCATAATTGTGTTTGAATGATTGTTTAGTGAGCTTGCATAGCTATCGACCTGGTTATTACCACCTTCTCAAGGGCAGCGATTACGTATGCAAAGAAATGGGTCTTAACTCTTCACTAATAATTAAATGTTCCATTTCAAATTAGAGTGTACAAGGAAATAAATGACAGCTTTAACTGAACATACTCATGCCAACATGCTACATCAGCATGACTATATTTTTTCTTGACTCAATACCCACTCGATCCAATAGTTAATTATTTCTTTAGTATATAGTATTAAAATCGCATTGAAAATGCAAAAAAAAAACCATAAATTATTGGCTGTTGCATCTTAATCAATCGTTAAACACCTGAAAAGATGTTTATTTCGAATGCAAGGATATTCCTAGCATTGAAATGACAACGAAAAAATTAAAAGTATTGGAAAATTTCGACGATGGTCCGGTATCATAAGTATAAAAATAGCATTGGAAAATGCAAAAAAATAAAAAATATTTATTTATTTCTCATGATCCTTTTTTTTGTAATTATTATAGATTTTTAGAAACGCTTTATTTTCTTAAAAAACAATGAGACCACAGCTGCTTAACGCTTCCGTAATAAAACCATTGGCAATTACAAAGTCGAACTGACCCTTGACCTTCTCAAGAACAGGCTTTTCTCCTGCCTTAAGAAGCTCGGAGGTTAGTCCATCTTCAAGTCCTGTAAAGAAGGATACTCGCTGAAACGAACTGCAGACCTTTAGAGCTCAACAGAACAAACATCTGTGCGATTGTGAGAGTCTTAACTGGTCACTGCAAATTAAACAGGTACTAATTTCACATGAAGTTGAGCGATAATAAATCTGCTGTTACTGTAAACAGGAGAGAGAAAACCACAGCACCTTCTGTGTGACCGCGGACCACTTATGCATAAACGCAGTATCCTCCTGGGTCGGCACATTATCCATCCGGAAGAACTAAAAGTCAGGAAGATTCTTGATTTTCTAAAAGTCACCAGGCTAAAAGGGTTAACGTAAACAGGAGGCGAGTTACTAATTTCATGGTAGTTTGATACGGATCGGCTTCCACCATCACTTTCAATTCATCATTATTAACTTTAGTGGCTAGTGTTCCTCGTGTTTCAGTCTTGAAGTCAAAAATCCCACTTCGAAAGTGGTTAAGTTAACAACGCACGGTGCGTTCGTTAGCCGTATCCTCTCCAAACGCAGCATTGACGATACGAGCAGTTTCTGATGCTTTAATTCCATAACAGAACTCGTATTCTAAAATAGCTCGGATTTTTTCCGTTTCCATCTTCACTTTAAATCCTGAAATAATAACAATTGAAAGTCGAACAATCAAATGTCTATATTTTTTTAAGAATGTTGTAGATTTCATTTTAAAAAAGTTTACATTATAAAAGAAGTTTACTACTAATCTAGTTTTAAATTGCACTTTTTAAACTTATTTCGTTTTGGTTATAAAATAATTGGAATTAAAATATAAAATAACCGTTTTATTTCTTTTTGTCACTGTGAATTAAAATTAAACAGTATGGTATCAGATATCACAGTGAAACTTTTCGATACCTTTGGGTTCAATTGGCGTGGAAAGGAGATCATAATTTTCAGATAGATAATTTTTTTAGTTTTTGAATTTATAAAAAAATGTAAAATGAAAAAGATTCTTAGAATTTGAGAATGAAAACGGCTAAATCATTAAAACATAATCTATCTTCTTTAGTCTCGAAGTCATTTGGATTTACGTCTTAAAATACCCAGTTTATGGTTTATACACGCACGAAAATTTACCTAAAAAAAATAAAAATACATCGTATATCCGTTTTTTGTAAACGTTATCTTAACATTTAATGACGTAAAAACCCATTGATGAAGATTTTTTTGTATTAAAAACCATTAGCATTCATAGATCAACTGATTTCTGATTATTAAAAAGAGTTCTGTTCCTCATAACCCTACATAATTCTCTCTACTCAATTATTTTAAGTCTCATACCCAATGATCGATTCAAACAATGCTACGAGTATAACCACTGAGCTACCGAGACTTGGTCGTTAGAGGATTGGACCGGATTTCCAAAGGTCGTGGTTTCGAGTCCCATCTGAGAATTCACTTGTGGCCGAGTTGATTTTTTCAATATTTTTATATTTAAAATTTATCATCAAAAGTATAAAAATATTATTGAAAAATGCAAAAATTCAAAAATCATAAAAAAGGAAATTCATCGGTTATGTGGGATAAGTTTAAACAAACATGGTGGTACTTTTTGGTATAATTTCATTGTCAACATGGTTTACACATCAAAACGCTATTGACCATTTGGATTTACGACGTCGAATTTTACCTATGTGTAAGTAATACGTTCAACACAGTATGGTGTAAACCATTTACGATAAGCGACGATTTTTACGCCCTGGGCCCGTATTCACTATGACCACCTACCGATTCCTTGCTCAAACCACGCGAATATCATATTCGGTTTCGACATTTTCAAAATTCGTTTTCTCTGTGGCACCTACAAATTTTAAAGTTATTTTACTTGTTTAATAATTATACAACTTGTGACTTTCAAGTACTTTTACGTTAACTGCATAACTTGGGAGTATCATGGAGAAAACGTCTTTTGCAAGTGTCAAAACCAAGTACGACTTGGCGTGGTTTGAGTAAGGAATCGCTAAATGATCATAGTGCCCAGGGCCCACTTCGCGATCTCTATGACCACTTCGCGATTCCTTGCTTCAAAACCACGCCAATATCGTACATGGTTACGACATTTTCAAAATTCGTATTCTCTATGACACTTAAAAACCGTGTGATATGAACGTGACTTCCGCGTGGTTTGAACTGTCAAAAATTCCACGTTTGAGAAACGCGTGGAATCAACGTGTAATCTGCAAGGAATCGTTGTGACTGTAAAGAAATTGATTGTTTTTGCGCTTAAAACTATTTAAATAAATATATAACGTAAGGTCAGAGACCTTCTAAACACCATATGTTTCTTTAGGTATATCAGTGAAATTTAGTGTCAGCTATCTTAAATATTAGAATCTACTATTACTAAGATTTTGTAAATTTTGTATCGAATTAAACCACATGTAACTATAAAACTATTTTATTATGAACTTTTATGTAAGTATTAGCACACAATTAACGAAGACCATTCTTGATCTACACTTGTGAATCACATATTTAAACAAATTGATTTCAATGAAGTAAGATGTTTTAGTTTTACATCGCTTTTACATCTGGAACAAATGCAAAAGACAAATATTAGGGGTTGTGTAAGTAATTAGATATTAAAAGACAAGTAACTTGTAAATTTTTTGATAGTAACAAACGATTAGGTACTTACAATCACAAATCGCTTCAAATAAAATACCGCTACAACAAAATTCTTCTAACAAAATATACTCGTAGGCACAATATTTAGAAGTATTTCAAATTTTTAATAAAATGTTGTGTAAAGATGATTTCTACTCAAGTTACTAAGGATACTTTGATATTGTTTTAATCTCTCATTCTCAAAGCAAAATTGCAAAACATGTAAAATAAAACACTTTACCTTACAAAGGAAAAATCTAATATACATAAAAAAGGAGCTTTATCTTCCAACCAAATTCAATTCCGGTAAAAGATACCATGCAAACAAATCAATGGTACGGAATCAGTTTTTAAACAAACGAAACACAATAGCTTCTCATCCAATTTTTGGCATTGGAAAGCAATAAATTTCATTATTAATCTGATAAATGCAACCAACCGCGAGAGGATGACAAAAATATCGGTCGGTCGATAGCCACAATCGCTATGAATACCGAAACGCCATCAATCAATTGCTATCTATGATAGCCTTTTGATGAAACCTCTTCATTGCTGAACAGTGCCCGCGTATTTGTCTGCTTAGGCATCTAGTTTCAATCTTACCATGCTATATCGTATTACGAATCTCCTAAAGTCTAAAAAGTTTGTTTTTTGACGGAATATTTGTGTCAAAATGTGACACCTTCAATAAAAACAAACAAAAACGTTCTCATTACACGATGGTTTCTATTATAATATATTACGTTAGTTGGCCCGCTAGTCACTACTGCAAAGAATTGTAAATGTTACTTAATATGTGGCGGACCATCGCGTTGGTGATAGACATTTGGGCCAAGTCCCAATAATACTTGACCATTTTTTTTTTACTGACTGCTAATTTTATTTAATAGTTTTAATAAAAGTTACTTGTATTGCACACCCTTATTCATAAAAATCTTCTGTCGTGTTTCTGTCAATTTCGATCTACGAGTAATTTCAAAGTAGGGGTTTTAGTATTTGGTGGACTATTGAGTTGCCCAGGTCTTGTTGGTCGTATACATTTGGACTGTTCTCGTCCTATGTATTTTTGCATCTCTCCGTAAGTTGAGAAAGTTTATATCAATAACATCAATATCCTATTTGGTGACTCTCGTAATAAATTATCTTTCACTAAAATCCAGTAGGTACATATTTGCCAACCTGTATTACGCAGCAGTAAGATACCTGCCTTCTGCTTAAAGGTCGTGAGTTCTGTTCCCGCACAAAATATTTGCTATGTTAGTTAGCTATTCCAGATTTTAGGAGTTGATTAGTTACGTGCTTTTAGTTGCTTTTTAACTTATAGAAAATGGTCACAGCAAAGCTCACCCTTTGCGAAAAATTAATGCGTTTTTGCAACGGTATTAAAATGGTTTTGAGTTTTATACGATAAAACGACTGTGTCGGTAAAAGTGAGTGCAAAGTGTCCTATTTGTATTAAACTGTTTCAACAATCGCGATATTATCTGTATGCTCGTGAATTGGTATCCAACAACGATAAATTTAACACTTGCATCTGATACGAGCAGTTTTAAGCGCAAACGCGTACAAAAAACAGAGTGGAATATAGTTTGCGCAAACCAATTTTTTGTAAAATTTAGGGATATTTATGTCAATACCAATATCGAATACTAATATACCCATATAAGAATTAGATGTTGGTATTTAAATAGCATTAGGTACCTACCTACCTAATGAAAGTTTTTCTTTAAATAAATTTATCTGGAATGCATTAATATTAAATTACTAGCCGCCCGTGGTTTTAGCCGAGTGGTTATTCCAGGTTATTTACTATCTTTGTGCCGAATTTCATATAAATCCATTCAGCCTTTTTTTTTAAATATTATTATCAGTTTTCTGGTGTTTCTCTTGCGTTACATTAGGTATGAGCCATACCGAGCAGCCTTACTAGCCACATCAAAGAAAAACGACGAGCAATTTTTGTAATATGTACTAATGGCTTTTATTTGTCAAGGGCATTGTAATATTGCAATGCTTTTCTATTAGTAATCAATTGCCCTCAGCCGAAGTCATGGGATATACAAAACGACCAATCCAATTCAAATTAAATTTGTAAACAGTCTCGAACCAGCCTTTTGCAAAAGGCCTAGTAAAAAAGCAATTTCACCAATTAGTGTCTTAATTTGTACGAACTAAATTTATTTCGCTTTAGGAATTTCATTGGCTGTAAGAAATTTCGTGTGAAATGGTTAAAAGTGATAACAATACCTTCAACACATTGTTGCACACACTAAAAGGTTTTTTTTTTTATTGTCAACTTTCTTTGAAATCTTTTGTTGACAAGTGGTGATCTTTTGAATTGTAGAAATAATGTTCTTAAAGCGCTGAAGCCGCTATTGAAGCTGAAGTAATGAGAAGCAGAATCGCGCAGAGGCGAGACCGATTTTGCAGATTAGGCTAAAAAAACACGGAATCACTTCACAGAGAATTTTTTTTTTTTATCTATTTTATGAATAAACCATATGATGTAAACATATATCGATTAATGTCGATGTGGAATAGTGGAGAAGAACGGTTTGAACTGAAAAAATAGTTAGTTTCATTTTAAAAAATAATACTAGTCCCTGCATGAAACTTAAAGTTTTGAATAATCCATAGGATTGGGTATGTCCTGTATATTATATATTTGTTTTCTTAAATTTTTACTTTGGGAGAAAGATGGTTTCAAGTTGAGCAAATATTTGATCGATAACCAATATAGTAAGTATATAAACATATAATCCCTAGTGTATATTTTTATCTGTCAAAATTACAACGATAAGTTCTTTTTACCTTACTGCAAGGAAAGAGATATGTTTTTGCTATAATATCTAAAACTTAGCATGATGCGTGTTTGAAAAGAAGTTAAAATTGTAGGACTTAATGTAATGAACAACAAATTTTTTTCGGACCATAAATAAAAGTTATGTCAGTATTTATGATATATTTTAAATAGAAAAATATTAGAAAAAATTAACTCGGCCACAAGTGAATTCTCAGATGGGATAATGTAATACATGAGACATACATTTTAAAAATAGAAAAGTTTTTTTGCTATTTTCAATTGCAGGATTAGATATAGGTTTAAAAAGCACTAATTTGTCGATGTTTGTTTTGAGGTTAAAATTCCGAATGTAAAATGTCGCATTCCATTTTCATTTGTCTTGATTTTTAATACCTAAGTACATTGAAAGTTTTATTATCTCTATCTTTCGAATGGACTTATTTCTAAGTACAAACCAAGTTAAGGTAGCCCTCATCAAGGCCGAAGGTCGAATCGCGCTTTTATTTCTTAACAATATTTCTAAGGCCTTATTTCCTTTAAATATTATATTTCCACTAGAAAGTGACATCTGTGTAAAGCTTTCAATATCAGTGTTTCTATGGAAAAATATCTGCTCTAAGTCGGCAGCAGCAGTATAAAGCAGAAACGAAAACGCTACTCCCCACTAGATGGCATTGTTAGAAAAAATCTTTTGGACGCAAAACTTTGGTTGGTCTACTGGTCCCTAGATGGCGGTGTCTAGATTTGTAATTAAAGGTCGGTCATTTATACTCTATTTTCTAAGTATTAGAAATTGAATGACACTGTTTATTTTCAACAATATTATGTCTGTGGCTATTTGTATTTAGTCTTAAAAATAAAAAGATATTACAAAGTGTAACTGGTATTTATACTTAACGTAAACTTAATTGACAAACAACTATTTGCAGTGATTTCTTTAATAACTTAATAGTTAGTGATTAATTCGTAGCAATAATTCCAAGTATAGTTTTTTTCAAAATTATTTAATTGTTGGCATGACTAATACTCACTCCACAGATTTCTACTGCCGAGAGTTTCTGAGCCATGCCAGACCACAGCTAATATACCTAATAACAGACGAATTTTCTTTGTAAACGTATAAAGGTTTCTTCTTGCCTGGGAAACCCTAAAACCATCAATTTCAGCCCAATGATACTAAAACATAAGAAACACAGATCAACAACCTTCATTTTATTAGCAATCAATACGAACGCTTTTCGATAGAAAAAAAAAAACTGGCAAACATGGTAATAAAAACCTTTTTATTTCGTCCACTTTCTAGCAATAAAATTTGTTTCAGTGCATCGTAAAACAGCCCCTGTTGATATTGGTACCGTAGGTTCAGACAAAACCTAAGCTTTAAAAATTAGACGAAAGGTTGTTGTTAATATATGTTTGCAGTCAGTGCAAAGAAATAAATAATTAATAATAAAAAAAATATTATTTTAACCGCTTATGTGGTCTAGTGGTACAACCACCGGTATCAGACCCAGGGGTCCCGGGTTCGATTCCCAGCGGGGGTACATATTGTAATCGGTTTGGTTGGTGGTAGGACTTGTTGTAAGTCCGCCTGGCTAGCTACCACCATCTTATCTAAGCCATAACAACAATGTTTTCAGCATTGTTGTGTTCCTGCAGTTAGAGATAAGATAGCCAGTCCTCAGTGATTGAGGATTCCGGGAGAGGCTCGCATCCATCTTCAGCCTTATCAATACTTAACATCAGGTATGATAAAGGCTAAGAGTCTCACCATCGTTCATAAAAAAAAGATACATTTCTATTTTCCTATAGAATTACGGTGTCGTCATATGTTTCCCATAACGTAGCGATGAATAACGTTGGTAATTCAAACAAAATGGTGCATTCAAATTTCATGTAAGTACTTACAATTTATATTTTAAGATAACTTTATGATATTTACTTGCACAAAAAAAGAGTCTGAATTGGTATAGTAATAATTTTGTTTTACTAGGAAGCTTAATTAAATGAAGGTAATTTGAAATTCAGTATGGATTTAATATTAATGTACGACTTCATTTATTTATTCCTAGTGGTTTACGGCGATATTAATATAAAAAAACATTTAGTCAATAACTTCAGTTACCTACATAAGGTGTTAATATGGACATCTTAGTAAACATGAACAATTCATTTAAGTATTAATTCTACAAAGTAGGTATACATAAAAGAAATGGCTTAGAGGGAATTTGTCTATATCTTCATTATTAAGGACATAATTGTTTTCTTTTGTTTGACATCAGTGATTACTTTTTACGATTCCTTATTCAATTTCCAACCGCGAAAAATATTAATGTGGTGAATGTTTGAGTTCATTCCGTGACCTAGAGAGGCCCAGAAGGATCAGAATCAGAATTATATTTATGTTAGTATCCCACGACAAAGCATATTTATTACATTACACAATAAATCCTCTTGTCTGTGAGTAAACGGTAGTGGTACAAGAAAAATAACTCAACTGATCAGTAACACGATTTTGCAACGTCACGTGATGCAAAAATTGTGCTCAGCTCACAGAAGGACACCGTCTACTTTTTATTGGGAAAATTGAGAGCAGTCAAAAGTAGTTTTGACCGTTTATGAGTTTTGACTGTAACATATACACTTATACTGAGAGAATTCACTCGCTCGTGATTAGCTGAAGATATGGCGCATAGGCAATCGTTTCGGTGAACAGACTATAGGTGTCTTATACTGGCCGCACATTGTAATAAAAGGGGTTTGGGTAACTTTGTATGGACCAGGGTCGTACATTTTTTTCAGCGGCCATACAATTGTATGCTGTTTTAAATCATGACAATAAAGATATAATACAGGGTGGATATGTAAAACGGGGCACGAAGGGCAGGTACCTTAACCGATGTAGCTACATGAAAACGTTCTTAGGAAACCATCTTTTTTTTTTTAATTTTCTACTGCATTTACAGATTTTGAAAAAAAATGTACAGACAGCGGCAAAATGGTCAGTTTTCAAAAAACTTATTTTGAATAATAATCAATCCTGTTCCTCATAAAGATTAAAAACTCTAAGAGACCAGCCAGCAGCCAGTAGAAAAGCCAGAAATCGCGGACAACTATTTCCATTCATAGTTATAGTAAGGTTATAGTGTACTTGTACAAGAAGAAAGACGAAGGACGCAGCGGCATCCTGGCGGGCGGGCGAACGGGGCGCAGCGCGCTGTCGTTGCTGGCTGGAGCCGCGCAGGTGATGTAAAAGAGTAATTTAAATTTTGAATCTCGAACAAACGCGTCACTTTTGTTGGCATATCCTCTCGCGTGCCGCATTCTTTTTTGCAAAATGTGCGCACGTGCCGCAGCATTTTCCGCTTGTCAGCAATTTTCCGCCGCGCAGCCTTATAACTGCGATTTCTCTAGAAACTTGTATGGAAACTATACTATGTATTATACATTTTTAGAATCCTTAGACCCTTTGCGATTTTTCTATGTTTCATTTTTCGATATTTAATTAATAATTGAGTTGTAATTCATAGTCAAAGTTGAGTTCGCGCGCTTTTCCGCGCGTACTGGTACAAAAAGTGTTATTATTGTGAAATAAAGCCTCGAATTGTACATGTTTTTATTTTATTTACAAAAGGATATTATATCTCACAATAATCAATAAAAAAACTCACCTTCCCCCATATATTTTATTTATACCATAGCCAAACGAAGGTGCACCTAAATTACGCCTAAGCTGACGCGTAAAGAAACGCGAGCGTTCTGAAGCGCCGTATATGTTTAAAATCTTATTTCTTAGCTTCTACTGAACCAAATGCTTAGAAATTAGATTTATTTTGTAGCTTAGATCTTCTTCTTTAAATGTACAAATTTTCAAGTATTAAAAAAATTTAGTTTACGAGAAATATGGGTAAAACCACGCTTAACTAAAAAAATAATACTGAAAAATCGGTGACTCAAACTTTGGATTGTACAAAGAAAACTTTTAGGTTTATCCAAAATCTAATTATTGATCCATAAAATTCAAAATACTGAAAACAAAATTTTGAATACTGAATCTTCAATTGTTTTAAGTGAAAAATTACTTTAAATAATTTGCAACGTTTGGACCTTTTATAGGCTTACTTTTTAAATAATAAAAACCCTACAGAGGCTTTGGAGTGGTACAAAAACACATACCCAACGCGACAGATGCCGACGCGAAAGGCGATCGTAAAACTAGTAACAAATTTTCAATATAATTTGTCATCATTCTTCTTTTTTTATTGTTTGTCATAACTAGTTTAATAAATGATCTTCTTATTATCAGAGTGCATGTTTTAATAGAATAAAATAAAATGATATGGTAACCTCCTTTTAGACGAAAAACTATTCTCATACATTTGTTAGGAGATGCCTGAAAGTCTTATTCCATGTTTCCTGGCACGGCACGCGCCGTGACGCTTGGGTTTTTAATTTGTATATTATGTATGTATTTACAAAAAAAGTATATAAGTATGTTTATCCGTTATATAGTAACTATAACACAAGTTCTTTATGAAACTTAACGTGGGCTAGATATTTGGTGTGTTTGTATGCAATTATTATTATATAATTATTATTACCTCAATAATTCTATACAAGTCAATAAACTTCTGAAATCTCTGTTCCGATATAGTTTAGTTACTTATATATGTTCCGTAATGAGATTTGTGTATCTTAATGTGTTCTTTTAAAATTTACTATTTCCGTAAGCGGTCCGTAAGAGTTCTTTCTGTCAGAATTTCTAACGTTCGCCGGAAGGCATTCGGTGCATACATTTTGTATTAGACCCCGCACACTGTTAGAAATTTTTAAGCGAATTGTGGGTATAGTCTGCCTCACGTAAGGTGGCACCTGAGAGGGGCGCCGTAGTCGCCTTCAACATTCAAAAATAAGCTCTATTACCAAGGAGATAATATTAATCCCAGTAAAATTCCGCGTGTCATCCGTTGTGGAGCGTTAGATTTTTTCTGAGAGCTTACAATATGTTGCCGCGCTTATGCGTTGCGATGTGTTCGTAGTGTGCGCGAACCTTTACCGAACAAAGTCTTAATAATAACCTGAGAATCTTCTATTACACTTGATAGGAGATTGCGTCATAAAACAACCCCGAACTAATTGCAGACACAGCTTTCGTCACATAAAAACTAGACGTGATGTGGTACCATTTTCTTTACTAGAAGCAGCTTATTAAACCTTAGTAGAAACTTAATATATCTTAGGGGTCTTAGGGGTCCGATCTCGTTGCCTATATGTTGATGTTTCGAATTGAATAGGTAGGTACAGTCACGGGTAATGACATGTATAAACTTTACAACCTTATCGCATTGACGCACACGCAAACAAAACTCTCTCTGTCTACAAGTGCCATTCAATATTGTTATGTGACAAGGTTGCTTAGCGTTTCAAGTCAGTGCACGTGACTGTACATACTGCCTTCGTCATTTTGTTTAATTAAGTATGAATAAAGTGTTACAAATAAGCTTAACTTATAAAAGGTCATAATAAACAACATTATACACTTGCACTGTGAGATGCAATAAATACGTAAGCACATCTTGTATAAATAATGTTACGCCAGCAAGTTAGGATAAGTACATTATTACAATAATAAATAATTTGTGTAATAATGTACTTATCCTAACTTGCTGGCGTTTTGGGCAACTGTAAGCCAATAAGTACACTGTTTTAATAAATAAATAAAGAAAAAAAAATTAAGTTTCTTCGTGCACTCATAATTGAAATAAAACAAATTTTGTGGAGTATTTAGTGCGATTTATTTAACGCGATAATAAATCAACTTTGTGAAGGTAGACTTATAAGTAGCTAGTCAACCCGTGACTACGGCCACTGAAAAGGTGCCGAAACGTCGGGAAACCTAAAAACCGCAAATAAATCGAAAAACTATAGAACCAAATATATATGTCAGGTTCGAAACGCTAAGAATCATTTTTATAGATGAAAACGAGGTAAAACGGGTTTTTGAGAAAGGAAAACGCACGAAACTTCGATCGAAAATACGGACTTAGTGCTTCACGGATTACACCCTCTCCCTGGTTCCATATACGGGGACTTTGGTTTAATTGAGCACGTCTTGAGATAAGGGTCAAACGAGGATGAGAAATTGGTTTTCGTAACTAATGTGTGCGTATCCTTTGATATGGGTCGCTTAAGTGAGTTGTTTAAAGTTTTAAACTGCTTATGAGAGGATTTAATATATCGAGTTAAATTCACAAATCTGTCCTGTATCGGTAACTTTGTGGATGAACTTGGATAATTTTGTCGCTCATAGCACAAACTGTGTTGAATTTAGATAGATCACGCACTTTAGACTTCCAATGTTCGCAACAAAACGTAGGCTGTGTCCTTCCTGTGACCTGTGGAGTTAGCACGAACAACTATCGAAATAGTATCGAGCACGTAATATCAAAAATGTATAGGAAAATGTAGCTCCGTTTACGCCCGGTAGAAACGCTGCTCAATTTCTCATACACTTTTTTTACTTTACTTCCTCAATACTTACGCAAATGTTAGTCGTGCTAGGCCTACTAAGCACAATTTTTGCATCACGTGGCGTTGCAAAATGTGTTCGTGTTAATGTCGTTTTGTTTATCTTTTTTTTTGTACAGTTTACTCACAGACAAGAGGATTTATTGTGTAATGTAATGAGTACGCTTTGTCGTGTGATTAATATAATTCTGATTCTGATTCTTCTGGGTCTCTCTAGGTCACGGAATGAACTCACCACATAAATATTTTTCATAATCGACTCCTGGGTCAGTAGGTATGATCAGTACCACAGAGCAATTACTGGGCACGACACAAGTAATAGTCATTCCATTTAACCGACTAGGTACCGGAATTAAGGAATCGTAAAAAGTAATCACTAGTCTCAAACAAAAGAAAACAATATGTCCATAATAATGAAGATATAGACAAATTCCCTCAACGCCATTTCTGTCGCCAATTACAAACAGACCCATATCAATTCACAGTATAAGGGAGCAGTTATCTGTCTGTTAAGCAGATAACAGGAACCCTTATCTGCTGCGTAATTAAACCAGGCTTCTAAATGGACCCGTGAAAGTAGAAGACATTGTTTATTTTACAATGATGAAGAATATTAATTAACGTTATTATAACCTAGAAGCTTCTTTTTCTTCTTTTGGTGGCACTCTATTACTGGTATATTGCCGTCAGCTTGGTAATTTTCCCTTGTCCTTCACCATTTGGAACAGTTCCTAGAAACAGGTGTGACAAAATCAAGTCTCTTTGATAGAGAATATCAGTTTTCTGATAGTAGACGCGACGTAAGGAAAGCATATATTCGATTTGCAGCGTCGATTTTTTTTCCAATTTCAGGGTAATTACTGCTGCCAATCAACATTCCATAATCGTCAAAAGTTCGAAGTTTGGAATTTAGTGCCAACTTGTGCCATTTGTTGCCAGCGATTTAGTAATATTTGTTGTGCTTCAGACTTTTCTGTTTTGAATATTTATACCAGCTTTAATTCCTAAAAGAATCTAAATGGAACCATTACTTATATGTAAATTTGTTGAAATGTAAATAAAACTTATAAAAGCGTGTGTACTGTAATATATTTGGTAAATAACTAGTCAAAGAATAAACAAAGATGGAACGTCTAAAATGACAGAGAATAAATTGAAATTTTGATTAAAGTATATAGCCAGTATTACAATATTACAACAAATTTGTCATAAAAAAAATGTTTTCTAAGCAAACCAACGAATTTTCAAGAATCACCGATGGATCTCACGCCCCGGGCAACTTTTAACGAGCAATTTCCTGCCTCTTACCTGCTTACCGGATTAATTAAATTTCCCTACACTTTGGCCATATTATTATGGTTACCGGGTGTGTTTATGGTAGCCGGGTGTGTTTATGATATCCAAAATCTAGCGTTGTTTTTGTTTGTTCTTGCCAGTTGCCAAACTTGTTTATTTACTTCTTCTTGTTGAATCACCAGAAGATAGTTAAAGTAAACTTTCGCGGGCAGAAGGCGTTTTAGAAATAAAAATTCTATTGTGTCGTTCACTGACCGCGAAAATGGGTAAGTTTTGCCAGTAGTGGCAACATCATTTTGTTTTCTGCTTTCGGTCTAGCTTTGATGAGGTCGCGTTAATATAAATTAACTGTTTTTAATGATTTTGTAATTTTTGCATTTCTCAATGCCATTTCTATACTTATTGTAAATTTTAAATAGAAAAACATTGGAAAAATTATCTCGGCCACAAGTGAACTCTCAGACGGGAATCGAGCCCGCGACCCTTGGAAATCCGGTGCAATGCTTTCGATTCCAATCTGAGAGTTCACTTGTGGCCGAGTTAATTTTTTCCAATGTTTTTCTATTTAAAATTTACCATAAATTAACTGGTTATATAAGTCCAGTGCACCCAACAGGACTTGTATAACCGGTTAATTTTCAAACCTAATCATCAGCAAGTACATAGGGAGCGTTTTGTGAAGCTTTTGCTCTACGGGGTTTTGTATCAAATAAGTGATTTATAGAGGCTTTTTCCATTTTTCTTATCGTTATAAGTACCTAAACACAACGGAACAGCGCGAGCGCCCAGTGGCAAAGCGAATAGCGACCTTCCATACGTAGAGATAAGCTCGCTATTTGCCTGAAATACCGCTCTTCCAACGCGAGCGCGCGAGTTGTAAATCGACTAGCGAGCTTATGTCTACATACGGAAGGTCACTATTAGCCTGATCGCCTCGCCAGTAGTAGGTACATTTCGCAGCTTTGGATTAAACCAATTTATTTACCGTTTTGAAGCGCTCTCATTCCAAATACGTTTGTAAAACCTAATCAAAAACCTCTATTAACCGGGATTTTTTAAACTGGTTCCAAGCCCTGTGGGTGCAGGCAGTTGTTGTTTTTTAAATTAACTTATGCCTCGTTCGCATTAACCAGTAATGAGTTAGTAGAAATCGATTGCTGCGTGCATACGAGTTTCTAAAGGTATTTCAAAATATTTAAACAGGCGGAGCAAATGACTAGCTAGTAGACACGACTAAAATACGAGCGTAGTCCGAACAAGGTTTTATTGCAATTTTACTACCAGCGTGTGCGTGTGTTTGTACATTAGGTAGTGCTGCTTTTAATTGCACTATCTCCTTTCATCCATTACAATAGAGAACTGGGAGTATAGCTTTTAAAAAAAATCAGTGAATAGGTATTTTCTAGGTACCTAGCGCGTTTCATCCTAGATCACATCATATCGCTTACCATCAGTCGACAAAGCTGTTTAGCGCTACTCAACATCTTTTATATTGCGCACAGCAGGGGAGTCGAACTCGCTCCCTGCGTCTGTATTTCCGAGTACATAAAACCAGGCAACCTTCAAAGCAAGGGTGGATAGGCATCATCCTGGATCCTCTCTTAGCGCCCGGGCTTGATTAGGATCAAGAGCAAACTCTTTAAGAGTAAAAAAAAGGTCTGAATTATCACATTATAAAAAAGTCTGTAGCTTCAATATTTGCAATGGGTAAACCAACTTAGCTAAAATGGTGATGCCTAATTGACAAAAAGGGAGGGATTCAGGGAGGCGCTTAGTATTAGCGTTTCACTACTGAAAAAGCTGAGGATGATACATATTCAAAGATTTTGAAATGATATATAAACAAATCCTTTGATGTGCAAATTATTCAACACCTGTTTTTGTAGGGAACTTAATACGCTTAATACGCCTACAAATACTCAGTATGACGTGTTAAATTAGTTATCCTCGTGTTTCACAGAAACAAATTAGCGTAACAAACTTAGGTGGTTTCCTATGTGAGCGATCTGGATGCGAACTAAGCAAACAATAAACAGTCGATATCTATTGAAGTGTCCTATGTGATCAAACGTAGGTTTCTATAGTCCAGGCAAATTAATTGTCGCTCGCGCGGCAAAAAAAAACTTTTATTTCGCCGTGTTACTCCTAGTAAGTAGGTAGTAGTAGTAGTTAGTTCTTTCTGTGTAATTACATAAACTAGTCACTGCGCATCTTTGGTTGGTGTTAGGACTTGTTGTAAGTCCGCCTGGCTAGCTACAACCATCTTATCTAAGCCTGACGCCATAACAACAACGTTTTCAGTAGTGTTGTGTTCCGGCAGTTCGAGATAAGATAGGCAGCTCCTCAGTGGCTGAGGATTCCGGGAGAGGTTTGCTTCCATCTTCAGCCTTATCAATATTTAACATCAGGTATGATAAAGGCTAAGAGTCTCCCTGTCTTTCATAAATAAAATACTTCTATTTTGCAGCACGTGGATCATCATGTTTGACGGTTTTTTCCATTCCACACCGCGCAGCTTGGCTTTCGCATCCAGACGCTCACGTATGATGCTGCCTAACAAACTTTGAGACCGCAATAAACAAAACGCCGACAAGAAAATTAAACAAGTTTTCAATTGAAACTCGCTAGGTAATGAACCCGCACCCTTTGGAGGTCAGGCCCTAATTGGAACATCTCGTACAAATTAGTGATAATTTTTGCACACTATGGTACATACTCCTTAGTTTCAAAAGAATATTTGCTTTTACTAGAAAAAATATAAAATAGAATTGTTAGTGAAAATATAAATTAAAATCATAAAAAGAATATTGGCTTCAAGCAAATACTCATTACTTAGCATATTAGAAAACCCGGTAAAAATTAACCACTGGCTTATTAACTTAACTTCAGTCCCCTGATTCACCATCGTTTGTCAACGGACTCTGCTTCAAATGCATACATTCCGCTCTCAGGAACGTGTCCGAAGGTTTGTGAATAAAACCGCTGCTGGTATCCGTAACATAAGTTATAATGTACTTATTTATTTATTTAAAAACGATTTACCAACGTTTGTATACACCAATACATTTAAACAATTACTGGCTTAATAGATGTAGATCTAGGCGCAACAAACACTTCAAGGTAAATACAGCATGTTCCACTACTTCTTAATTATGTGTTAAAAACTAGTGTAGATGACTATATATATCTAATATAATTAAAAACCAATACAAACAACAATAGCAATCAATACCTCTTCGTTGGACCAAGTATGGAATGTAGTTTACTTAGGGTCTGAGTTAATATCGTGCAGGCTGTATTCATTTACCAATTTGCATAGTCTAGGGATGGGCGAATTAGAGCCAAATTTCGTTTCAGATACGTTTTATCACTTTTCACTTGATTGCTGTCTGTAACAACTTCATTAGCACTGATTACAAACTAGGGTTACTCAAGTTTACATCCCACTGAAACTTGTAACAAATCCTTCATTGTTTTACGCTAAGTGATACATCAATGTCTGTAAAAGTTGCTGAATCATCGTTTCTTTTGGGGTATAAGTTGCGTTGTCCAGTTACGGCAAATGAATTTGTTGCATATTAATAAGATATCAATTTATTGAGGATTGTCCATGTAACAATCGTTAACTTATTATTGTAATTCAGTAACAGACATATTTATGAATTATTATTTTTTTGCAAATAATTTCAAGGTTATTAATGTGGTAAGTTTAAAAGGAGACGTTCGTTTCTCGACCCTTATTTTCCTACAGTTTTGAAGTGATGCTTTTTTGATAGATCTACCTTCTTATAAGACAATATTTCCATAAAGAAAAAAATATATAACAGGGCACCAACATTAATTTGAAACATTTTAAAACTTTAAATCTTGATTTTTTTATAAAGCTTTTTTTAATATTTTATGATTTCTAATGAATGATCTAATTATTTATTTTCTTCTTCTGAGTTTATTAATACTTTCTACAAGATATATTGAGGTTTTACTACAGTTAATTCAATTAGACCAAGCGGCTGCCGGCTGTACTGGGTAGTTCCTTTGCATTATAATAAAATAAAACCTTCAAAGTCACACGAATTTTCATATGTCACTGTCAGTGCCTCGACCAATGAAATAGTGGGATTCAGCGTTCTGATAGTTCACGTCACTCAATGTGACAAATGAGAATCGAATTTGCCAAAGTAGAAAAAGGGTAGGGTTGCTGTTTTATTAACTTTAATTTATGTGACTTTTTTATTAAAGATAAAATGTTTCTTGTTATGTGCTCTTTGCATATAATTTCATCACTGTAGGAATTAGGTGGCCCATCTTCCATACAACAAAGGCACATCTCCTTTGAATTTTGAAGGTCTGACTATCGGTTACCTGCAAATACCTACCCCCGCACGATTGTTTTCATAAAGGACAATGCCTAGTTTTGGTGCCTTTTCGAAAATGCCTGCATACCATTCCGACCTTATTTATTTATTTAATTATATACCCTACAGAACATAAATATATAACCTCCTAAGACCCACGATACTATACAATGTAATTTCTATGCAAACTATTTTGAACTCTATGGTATTTTTTGAAATCTGTTAATAATAATGTCATAACAAAATGTCAATCATATCTGAAATAATCTGCTAACATAATATTACAAATTAAATGTAAACGGTTATTGCCAATAAAACTGTTTTGAATTAAATAACACAATGGTTAATTGTAAATCATGCGGAAACGCAGATCATTCTAGGCGTTCATCTACAATAAAATGCTTGAATTATTGACCACCTATAAGAAAACGACAATTGGATACGATAGATGATACATTTTTATAGCTGGAAGTGTTTACGATTAAACGTGGTTTAAATTCTATATTGCGTCCTTTGATAGATCCAGAAGAAAAATGTAAACTTTTAGGTGAAATTAAAAGAGATGTTAAGGACTTATCGAGAATTTTCATAGAATTGGGCATATTCATAAATTACTGTATGAAAACATCACCAAATCTGTTGTCTGAAAAACCTGACATATTAAAATATGTGTACGCTATGAAAAATAAAGGACCTTACGCGGAGAAGTATCGTGAAATGTGTAACGGAAGTTGTTACGATGGAAGGTTGAGGTCTTTCGTAATACAAGAATTGGCTAAATCTTATGAAACGGTACTTTATACGAATATAGAAACTCATGGCTATTCTAGATTATGCCGTTACTTTAATGTGAAACGAAACGATGTTCGCATATACGATGCATTCTTCAAGAAACAGTTTACCGAAAACGATGAGATTTCCGATATGTGTAAATTAATCAACGAAGACATCCTGAAGAAATCTTGCTGGAAAACTATACCGATTTGTTTAAAGATTCAAAAAGAGTTACACGAAAGAGAAAATTCAAAATCGTTCAATCTGTTTCCTCAACCGAGCCACGGATTGAAACACGTTACGTATACATCTATAGGATGGGACGAACTATTACATAGAGTGGTGCCGCATAAAATCACCAGTGATTGGAAGAAGGTTACGAACCACAAAAGCGAATTATGGAACCCATGGTTGGTCAATATAAAAAATTTCGGATGTTGTTTACAAACTGATGGGAAGCGTTTCTATGAATAGATACATTAAAACGAAAGAAGAACCGCCACCGCCTAAACGTTTACGGCCATCCGAAAGTTCAATAAGATCGTAGCAGTCGATCCGGGTTCGAGGGTACTGTTGGCAACATGCGATAGTAATTTCAAATTTAAAAGAATAACAAAAAACTATATTAGATCTCATACTCTCGAATGGAAACGAGATAAGGAACGTAATAAACTGCTAAAAGAGTCATTGGAAGCAGAATCGAAAGATCGAGAGTATATTGCAAAACAGAAAGGTATAATTTTATCAGCTAAATCAACATTACACGTAAATGAATACACTGAATTCCGATTAAAATGGTTCGACAGAAGGCAAGAGCCATACGAATCCTACAGGAAATTAACTAGATTAAATCTCGACAAATTTATAAGAACCGCTAAAACTGAAGAAAAGATCATTAGAGAAATCTTTGATGGAGGCGGTGATGCCGTCAAAGTGTTGTATGGTGCTGGATCTACATTTATGAATACTGCCAATTTTTCGAGTCGTAAATTCAAACACAACTCTTTGTTGACACGTATACGGAATAAAAATACAAAAGTTGAAGTAGTTAACGAATCATATACTTCACAGGCTTGCTCAAATTGTAATCACAATTACAATGCAGCAAAAAACATTCTGATAAACTTTACAAGGTCCGCCATATGCAGGCCAGGATATCGCGTTACAAATGAGGTATCGTAGCCTCCTACGTATAATAATAGACTCTAGTACAATAAGGTTGAAATTTCCATTTCAACTCATTGTAGCTTGGGTCTTAGGAGGATAAATACAAAAGTTGAAACAATTAGTCAATTTGACACTTTCTGTGTCGAATCGGTGGCACACGGCAGCATACCTCTGAAGCGCTCGCCCTGCGATACTTGGAATTTCTGCATCACTTCAGCCTTGTGTCCATGTCCTTCAGGAGGCAGGTGACATCAACGTGATCGAATATGACGGGAGGTAGCTTGTTCAGGTCTCTCGGCACGAACGCGGCACGTCATCGGGGTCGGTTTCTTTAAACAGGGTGGTGATCTCTTGCAGGCTCTTCTGAGTCACGTCACGCCTCCAGGACACCATCTGGTCACTCTTGCCGAGAGACTCCTACAGTATTTTCTTTGCCGCGGCCTCATCGTCCTCACTGAAGTTCAACTTGCAAATTTGCTAAGCGCTCACCTCATCCATGACGTCCAGCTTTTGTGGCAGGAACGCCAGGACCTTTATTTTTGAATCACTCGTCGCGCAAGTGGTGAGGCGAACGAGGAGGCGATCACACGATTAGCGATCTTGCAAGCGTAGACATAGCACACTTTCCGCTTTGCCCCTAGCGCGCTCGGGTTGGGAGACGGTACTACAGGCGAAATGTATATACCTGCAAGGTCGCTTTTATGGAATACGGAAACTCAAACGTCGCACGAAAATCAGTAGAATCCTCGAGACGAGTGAATCAAAAATAGAGCTCCAGGACGTTTGCCACAAGCTTTTCGCTTATGGCTCTAGCGAAAAGAGGGCTTAGCCGCATTACGCGATACGCAAAAGTATTGTAGCATAAACCGCACCGATATAATATGGATAGAGTATATTATTAAATAACTGAGACGGCACATTTCGAAACCGTATCCATTCCGAAATAAATGCACCTATTCATTACTAATATTTTCTTGATTTAGGTTGAAAATAACTACATTTTTGCGATTTTTTCTGACTTATAAGAAGAAACGAAAAATTTACAGTAGGTATATTTTATGTTATTTATATATAAAAAGAAAATAATTATGATAATTATCATAGTTGAATTATTGAGGGACGGACGGCGACATTTCGCTACCGTGCTATACGCTTTTTTTCATCTACTTCGCTTACGTACTGAGGGACTCTTACTGCGACGGCATAGGACAGATCGGCCTTAGCGTCAGAACGGACAAAGGCGTCTCTTTAGCTTTAGAGCTAAAAGATTGGTAAAAGAGCTCTCCGTTATGGCCCAAGATGTTGGCAGCCTGCAACAATATTTAAACCGACTCAATGATTCGTGTCAAATATTTGGTCTGATCATTAGTGTCTCAATGACTCAAGTGCTCAAACAACCTTCACGTAGTACTACGTCAGACCCGACACCCATACTGTTGAACGGTACAGCACTTAAGGAAGTAACTTCTTTCCGTTATCTTGGTAGTTCCGCCTCGAGACCGACAATTTCCTCCAGGATTGCAAAGGCAGCGGCATCATTTGGCCTGCTTCGTAAAAGAGTTTGGGACTCTCATGACCTTAGACTACACACTAAGATAATCATATTGCCTAAATTACTGTATGCCACTGAGACATGGTGTCTCTACAAGGTCCTAAGATCTATAATTCGTATTAAGTGGCAAGACCGTGTCCCTAAGTCTGAGGTTCTAAGACGAACCAATCTGGGTGGCATTGAAACTCTACTCATACAAGGACAACTGAGATGGTGCGGTCACCTTGTGCGTATGAACGACACCAGGCTGCCTAAACCTGTCTTCTATTCTCAGCTGAGGAAGGGAAAGCGCACGTCTGGTGGCCATTACTTGCGCTACCGAGATGTCCTAAAGCGTCATCTCTCCGCATGTAACATCTTATCCGATGGTTGGGAAGAGATCGCACGACAGAGAGGAAAGTGGCGCAGCTCTGTTCATAAGGCTGTAACTGAAATTGAAAGGCACCGCATAGAAGATCTGGATGCAAAACACCTATACAAAAATACCCGTCCGAAGCCTTTCTACATCTATACTTACATGCTGACGGCAATTTGCACTGTGCGTGCGCCTTGCAACAGGATATTTAAAACCAAATTTGACTTTGCAAGCCACATCCGTGCACACGATCGAATTTAGTCCATGTTCGCCATTGACGGATACGTTTAGGAAGACCATATTTAATACAAATTCAAAATTATTTCGATCACAATATACGTACTAATACTTATTATTAGTCAATATATGCACCATACAACAGTGGCGCATATACTGACAGTCAAATCTTTCAGCAAACAGGCTCAAAATGCTGTTGGAACTGGCCCGAACTCTGCGCAACAGGGATGTACACCGTTCACAGATGTCGGTGTGGAAGCAGTCCACCTGTGCATCGGCGAAAATCCCTGATGCGCTACAGAATCGAGACAGCCCCATCAACACTCTGAACGCGTTATTGTACTGTATACGTAGGGCGCTGCATACTGTTTCTGCTATGATTTGCCCAAAGGCTACTGGAGTAAAAGTTGGTACAGTATGCCCGAAAAAGAGTACGTCTAAGAGTACGTATTTATGTCGGAATGAATACGGTTTAGAAATGTGCTGTCTCATTAATTATTATTCGTACTTATTTTCTCTATCCATTGAACAAAGAGTAAATGGTGTTCAGGGATTTTCGAAACGGCGCCAACCCGCCATACATTTCTAGCATTGTCCTTTTAAATATAGGAAAAATAAAATTTGGTACTACCACTATTTGTTTCGACTATTCATAGTGTCTGATAGATTCAGACACTAGAGCACAAGAGTATTGAAGTCATAAGTTTTAGTTGACAATAATTTCTGTTACAAGTCTGAAATTTTCCAACGGATAGCTTTCCTCTTTGCGCAAATAAGACCATTCATTCTCATTGCCTTTACTAGAAAAGCCAGGTGAGTGAAACAGCTTAACTTACTTCAAACAACGACAACTCATTCCTGAACATTGAAAAAGGCCCGAATAATCATATGTCTTGGTAATAAGAGTCATTTTGCCTTAGATTATGCTTTATTTATTACTCTGATAATTATACCTACTTCGATATATCATCTAAGTTACATAGAAGCACTTAGAAGCGTTCTGGTAACTTTCGATGAAACAAAGTTGAACACAGTTCAAGAGTTTTCATGGTAATATGAGTGAAACTTATAATCTTGTGATGCCTTACCAGTAGAAGTTTGATTGCAATCTGTTTATAATTTTAAGAGCTGTTTTGAACACCGACAGAATTCTGGATAGCTTATCTGGCAGATAATTCGACATATAGAATATTTGAAATAAGATATGGATTGATACATTCATTACCTGCACTGAATACTTCCATGTACTTTTCTTCTACTTTATGTACAGTCTATCCAACAGCACGTACTGCTTTACATTTTCACTACGAAAAACGCCGCTATTACGAGCGTCGTAAGGGCGCTCTTAAGGTAAAAGTGTAAAGCCGTTGTTGTTGACTTTACATAATATTATAATGAATGTTTGTATTCACTAAAAAAACAATAGTTATTTGTTATGGTTAGGCTGGAAAGTTGGTTATTTAGCGGCGAGTTACCTCTATTGAAATCTGAGCAAGTGAAGGATTCTAGGATTGAATTCAAAGATTGAATCCTGAGCGAAGCGAGGATTTCAAAGGTACAAGACGCTAAAAACTTTTCTGCCGATCGCAACACACAATTTTTCACCTCACAACAGCGAGGAACATTTTATGGTTGTTTCCGCGATCAACTTCCGTTAAAAATCTCTTTAAACATAAACTTTAAAGTAAGTTAAAAAACTAAAATAATAAAAATGGGAGTATTATAGTTAATTAAAAGTTATTTTACTTATTATTAAGAATAAAAACGATTCCGTAAATGTTAACACTGACATGAGGTACAAGATAAAGACAATTTAAAAATAAAGATTTATGTCCCAGTCCGAAATCCAATCATAGGTTGTGAAATCTCACCCAGCCTAATATAAAATTCTTAATAACAAATAGTTTAATCTTATTGTTATTGTTTTTATGATTCAATGAACTAAAATAATATAATAAAACCAAAACGGAGTATTATAATGAATTAAAAGCTATTTAAAATAAGAATAAAATGTTACAAAAAGTCAATAGTGCGATTCGGAACGCATTATGACATATTTTTAGGTATTAAATTAAAAAAGTACTTTGCCGCGCTAGGCCGCAAAAAGCCTTTTCTACGCCTAAACTGACTGACAAAACCACCTTTTCAGAGCGTGTGAGGTGAAAATAATAAAGAAACAAGTAATTTATTTCATATAAAAATAATGTTCATGTAAAACATGTTATAGAAATGTTGCAAATGTTATTAATATTGTGTACCAAACATTTTGCGTAGGATACTTACGTAAGTGTGACCCTACCTTGACAAGTCCTTATCCTACCTTAAGATTACCTTTTCTTAAAACATAACTCCATTGTTTTTTACATTTTATACTGTTTAATCAATGAAGACGAAAGTTGGTGAATTTCATAAAATTTTGAAAGATATAACATCAATTAGTCTGACAAATTCAATTTGTTATCAAAGTATTGACTATAATTTTGTAGCTCGTAGCTATCGAATCCGTTAATCCTTTGATTAAGTATTCAAGATATTTCATTAATGAAATGATTGTTGTGTCTGTTAAATAGGAATTTTGTTCAAAATTGGAAATTGGTTTTCTCACTTTTGGATTAAGTTTTGAACACTTGCTGTTCTCGCCATCCATTTGAATGAGATAATATAACATTTAGTGGACCGGAAATTTAAAGGTTGCAGGTTCGTATCTCGTCTAAGCAGTAGACTTTTTATATTTACTTTTTTTTTCACAAAACACTTGTAAAAATGTTTCTTTCGATTTACCCAGGTTTACAGAACAGAAATATTTCTACTGACACAGACATTGCTAAATATTATTTTAAAAAACTCAAACGTTATACCTACAGTAAAAGTACTTATGTTGTACCCATTTACTCTGTGGGAAGTCATCACTAAAGGGAGTACAAAAAAATCTTTAAATGAGTAAGTACCTAAAAAAGCACCTCCAATAAAAAGAAGGCATTATTTGGGACATCTGGAAGATTGGAAAAGATTTGGTCGTTCTTTCCTAACTTTTTCAATAACGTTGCTAAGAAAGGTTCCATGGGCCATTTAAGTCTATTGCCTGATTTAAGATCCAATAATCGCAGAAATTCTAGCAGTACTCGCTAAACGACTTACCACAAGTATTATGAATGGTACTTATGAACCAGAATGGGTTGCCAGATGTGAAAAATTATATTGGAAATGGATTTAACGTACTTACCCATGAGATTGAATTCTATTAACAATCGCTTTGAGATTTATAAATGTTATTAATTTAAAAAAGATTAATTATATATATTTTTTAGACATTCACGCTTTGAAATATGAAATTACCTTTTCTTTTTTCTACTAGTATACTTAGTAAATATTTTACAACAATAACGGCCTGCGACTACATCAGTGTGCACATTTTCATGTTAGAAACTAGCAGTGGCAAAGGGTTCATACATACTAATTTACATCGGCTTCCCTTTTAGAAATCTCAACCCAGCAATACACCATCCATCATAATCTATCCATCATCAGTCTGTGAACGTCCACTGCTGGACATAGGCGTCTCCTAACTCACGCCTATTGTGACGCTCATAGGAGGCTATTAGCCTACTGCTACCACGCTGGCCAGACGGGTTGGTAGAGGGTTTGTTTCAAGTTTTCCTTCTCTCGCACAGTTTTTCAATGCATGACAAACGACATCCCAGGCATGTAAGGGAGTGGTGACACTTGTATTCTTAGGCCGTCACCATACGGCACAATACGGCGCAATACACCAAGCAGATCATATATTTATGTCATTAATTTATTGTTACCAATTACTTATTTATATATACGTCGACCCCTGGAAGATGTAAAGTAAACGATTTTTTTTAGTTTCCATGTTTATTAGTCTCTGATTTGTGGATTTTTATTGTCCCCCCCCCCCCACCCCCCCGTCCCCTTCTTGACCCCTCGCCACTGGAAACTAGTCAATATCTTTTTTTTCTCTGTATAATCTATACTTATAATATTATAAAGCTGAAGAGTTTGTTTGCTCAGGAAATACTGGACCGATTTAGAACATTCTTAGACCATTAGAAAGCTACATTTCTCCCGAGTGACATAGGCTATATTTTATCCCGATATTCCTACGGGAACGAGCACCACGCGGGTAAAACCGTGAGGATCCGCTAGTAATATTATAAAGCTGAAGAGTTTGTTTGAACGCGCTAATCTCAGGAAATACTGGACCGTTTTCTTCATAGACCATTAGAAAGCTACATTTATCCAAAGTGACATAGGCTATATTTCATCCCGATATTCCCACGGCAACGAGCACCACGCGGGTAAAACCGTGAGGATCCCCTAGTAATATTATAAAGCTGAAGAGTTTGTTTGTTTGAACGCGCTAATTTCAGGAACTACTGGACCGATTTAGAAAATTCTTAGACCATTAGAAAGCTACATTTCTCCCGAGTGACATAGACTATATTTTATCCCGATATTTCTACGGGAACGTTCACCACGCGGGTAAAACCGCGAGGATCCGCTAGTGATTATATCTAGAAGAGATATATAGTTAATTACTACTTATCAATTAATACAACAATTAGTGAAGGATATAAATAACCAAGGTTCTGTAAAGGAATTGCTGTATCAATATCAATAAATATATATCTTGAAGTAACTGGAAAATTAGACAAGCATGCCTAACAACTTGTTAGTCATAATAGAGGTGTATACAATAGGTAATGTAATATCGTAGAACTTCCAACAACACACCCTTTATCAAATAGAATCTATCCCTCCAAACACAACTTGATTACTTGGTTTCTACAAAGACCTCTTAGACGGTATTAAAACAATAATTTAGTTTAGTAAAGCCTGGGAGTATACTACAAAATACAGATCGTGATAGCCGGACGATTTGCGTTATACAATTAGATAGGCACTAGCTTTCCGTCCACGTGGAATTAGGGACTAGGTAATGACATAGCGGCGCCATAAATAAAAAGTAAAAAATATACTACATTTGTTCATCTCCAGGGTTTAAGTTACAAATTTAATTTTTAATCGGTTTAAAATTCAAAATTTAATATCATTTATTCAGTCTAGGCTGTTACAAGCACTTATGAAAGTCAAAGAAGCTACACCATCGGTTCACAAACCCTACGGCGGGAGACCTTGTAACGAGAAGAACCGGCAAGAAACTCGTCAAGGGCTGTTTTTTTTCTCCCCGTTTTATTTCATACAGAGTCGTCAAATTAAAAAGTGATCTTAACATATCAGTAAGGTTAATTTCTATCACAAAAGAAAATACTAATTATAATATTACTCAACATATTATTCAACTGGCAAAGAAAGACTTATCTATCATACATTACAACATTTCTCGCATTACAAGATTACTGTACTGCAAGTTGTGAGGTACATAGTACCAATTTATTTTAGATAAAAATATTTGGGCTTTAAGCACAACATTAAGTTAAACAGACATGAGCAGACCCATCCCGCTGGTAGCACCCGTTCACGAGCATGACGCATGAACAAGCCATCGCTTCGCTCAACCATATTTTAGGGAACGTAGCGACCCGCCTCACACGACATCACCGCAGAAATGTTTAAAGAGAGCATAACATACTCAAGCTACCGGTGTTAAAAGATGAATGTAATACTTATGGTAAATTTTAAATAGAAAAATATTGGAAAAAATTAACTCGGCCACAAGTGAATTCTCAGCCTGAGAATTCACTTGTGGCCGAGTTAATTTTTTCCAATATTTTTCTATTTAAAATTTACCATAAGTATAAAAATAGCATTGAAAAATGCAAAAATTACAAAATCATAAATTATTGGCAGTTGCATCTTAATCGATCGTTAAACACCTGAAAAGATGTTTCTTTCGAATGCAAGGATATTTCCTAGCATTGATGTAACAACGCTGGCCTACAGCGTATTAAAAATATAAAAGTATTGGAGAATTTCGACGGTGGTTCGCTAGTCTCGGTAGCTCAGCGGTTAGAGCATTGGACCGGATTTCCAAAGGTCGCTGGTTCGTTTCCAGCCTGAGAATTCACTTGTGGCCGAGTTAATTTTTTCCAATATTTTTCTATTTAAAATTTACCATAAGTATAAAAATAGCATTGAAAAATGCAAAAATTACAAAATCATAAAATGAATGTAATACTTTACTAAACATTAATTGAATGACACGGCTACAAGTTTGAAAACATAAAACGAAATATTTAAGACCAAGCTCAAGTAATCTTTTATTAACCGACTTCAAAAAAGGAGGAGGTGCTCAATTCGGTTGGTATTTTTTTTTTATGTATGTACACCGATTACTCCGAGATTTCTAAACCGATTTCCGTGACTCTTTCTTTGATCGATGCAGAATAGTTGCCAATTGGTCCTATAAAAAATTGGTTTAGTTTGACCCAGTACTTTTTATGTTATGAGCATTTTTATATATTTCATTTCATTGTTAACTTGGACGATGTAATTTTAACGATAATGTACTCGTACATGAAACCTTACCTATCGAATGTAGTAAACCCTGCTGTAGTTAACAAAACAATCTACTACAGACACTCAAAAATAAAAAAAACTGCGTTAAAAAAAACAATTCTACATTTCTACTTTGACCTACTATTCTTTTATTTTTCTTGCCTTGACTGGCACCGACTCCAAAAGGCTTATTTTTTGGTTTTTAGTTTTTGAAGTCGGTTTTTTTAGCATAATATCCTTTTTTGAGAAGACAATATTTTACATTCATCTTATACTTTTCGAAAGGCAAATCCAAAATATTATCTGGAATTTTATTATAGATACGTACACCTAGACCCATAAAAGATCTATGGACCTTCTTTAATCGGTACCGAGGCATAATAAGTTTATTTCTATAACTAGTATTCCGATCATGTAAATCACCCTGTTTGGTATACAGGTTGATATTACGCCGTACCAAAAGAAAACAATTTAAAATAAATTGAGAAACAGCTGTCAGTATACCAATTTCTTTAAATTTTTCCCGAAGATATGTTCTGGAACCCAGTCAGTCAGTTATCTGACTTTTCTAACAGGCGTAGGAAACAGAACTAAGCTTGCCAGCTAGTATTGCAATATGCGGACTCCATTGAAGTTTACAGTCCCCCCCCCCCGAAAGACTGTTAATTCTACAAAATCTAATATTTCATTGTTCATAACGATTTCCATGGGTACTTTCTACGCTTTACTCGTGAAATGGTAACAGACAGAAAGACATAGACTTTCGCATTTATAATGGATCGGACCTACTCGTAATTTTGCAGTCTAGATTTTTTGTTGGACTAGATTTTTCACCGCCTCTGCGGTCTAGTGGTACAACCACTTCTGGGCTTCGATTCCCATCATCCCCATCATCCCGGGTAATATTATATTGTATTCGGTTTGCTTGGTGGTAGGACTTGTTGTAAGTCCGGCTATCGTAAGTTCCACTATCGTAAGTCTGACGCCATAACAAAAACGGTTTTTAGCATTGTTGTGTTCCGGCAGTTAGAGATAGGATAGATAGTTCTATCTTCAGCCTTATCAATACTTAACATCAGGTATGATGAAGATTAGGAGTCTCCCCTTCGTTTATAAAAAAAACTCGAGATTTTATAAACGTTCGTCCGATCATCTTGTTTGCTTTTCGGAGTAGACCCCCTGAACCGTTGGATGTGGCCGCATTATAAGATAAATTGACAGATAGTCAGGAGTTCCAGGGTGGAATCATAAGAACCACAACTATGCCATGTCTAAAATAAGTGTGGTCTTGTGATAAGATTAGAGATAGGTTAATGAGATTAGAATGGCATTAAACTAAGTTTGTCGTGAAAATAAAAATCGAAGAAGGTAAAATTAATAGCAGACAAATAAAATTAATATCTTAAGTTACTTGTTTAGTTTTTCAGTTTGCCGTAGAATGGTATAACCAATCAAATATTGTAGTTAAACAAACTACTCATAAAAAATGAAATCACGAAAACTTCACGGTACTTTGATTATGGCTGTAAGTAAAAAAAATACATTTACCTAAAAGAAATCGGTCGCCAATCACTTAAAAAAAATGCTTGTAATATTCCACACATTTTAACGGTCCTTTCAAGTCATAAAACTCTGAATTTTATTCCGTCATTGTTTTAGGTGTCCCTTTTAGAATATAATGATACTTCCATAATCCAGGAAGAATGGAAGAGAAATTTGATGAGTCGTTAAATTGGGTATCAAATTTGCTGACAATTGAGAAAAGCTTGATTTTCTATTTCCATTTTGCGACCAATAAAACCGGATTTGCACATCTAAGAGATGCCCCGATTGCAAATCAATTGTGAGTCGCTTTTCTATTATTATAGAGCCCTTTTTTCATTAAAAGATGAACCAGCGACATTTTATTTAAATATACTAGCGACAGATCGCGAATTGGTTTGCAAAGATTAAGGGTACTAGCGTGATTTAGCGTGCGTCAGTCTGGCCTTTTTTTCATTGTCTCAAGGGAATGAAAGATTTAACCGAAAAAAAAGGAAATTCAATGTTCGTAATTAGTTACCCCTTATTTTTCTTTATCTTTTCGTTTAAATGTGTTTAGATAATTTTGCGTAAAAATAGAACAAATAAATAGGAAAAAAAAGACAGACGAAATAATTATTTTTCTTTTCTTTAAATAGGCTTAATGTTTGCCTCATTCTGAATCGTTAGATTAAGAAGAGCCCTAAGATGGAGCGATCTTTGCTAGAAAAAGCCTATTCATTCAAGCTTTAAATATACCAGGGTTGTAGGCACCCAGGAATACAGTCGCAGGCAGGGAATTCCACTCCCTGGCTGTGCGCAAAATAAAAGATCAGGAAAATCACCTTGCACGCAGACGTGAAGTCTGGACTCCCGGTGGTAAAAAGGAGCTGGCGGGATGAGCTCATGCAGCTCATAAGAACACTCTCCAAAGTACAATCTGTAGAACACCGACAGTGAAACAACCCTTGGACGATGAGAAAGACTGTGTGGCTTGGTATTTAGTATTTTATCATTCCCAACGAGTTTTCTGGCTCTGCGTTCCACCGACTTGAGTGCGTTAGCTGATATTTTACTGAACCATCCCAATGATGAGAACAGTATTCCATGCACGGACGAATTTGCGCTTAATTTAAGATAGTTGTTCCGTAATTAATTACTTCCAAAGAAAAATAACGACAAAGGGAAATTCGAATTGTTGAACCTTGAATTAAGATCTAACATTTAAACTTCTTTTGAATTATATAAGTATATAAGCTTTTTCAAAGGAATGGCAATTAGCGTAACAAAAGTTCTGCGTTAGGAAGGTAAATGTTGAGAAATGAGGATCCCTTTCAATATTGTACGCATATATATAGGCTCATTACAGGACATTTAAAGCAAACGCTTGAGGCAAAGCTGACGGGGGCAGAGAGACCTAATTTTCCTACTTGTCTGTTTATGAAATGAGAGCGGGATTTGTCTAGCCAGTGTATGTGATGTTACTGAATATATCGGCTAAGGATTTGATTAGGGCTGTAAGTAACACTGTAAGTTTCGTCTTACATTAATGCACTTTTATCTTTCTTTTTTTTTGTTGTTCCCATTGTATTTTTTTTATATTTGTACACTTTAACATAAGTACCTGAAGTACTTCATGTATTACTTTCTCGTGTAAGTTTTAATGTAAGTGGCTACTACCAAACCGGATCCTCTACCGTAAAAACAGGTTAAGGTCAAAATGAAAAGCTTGATAAGCTGTCGACAATATTATTGTTATTCTAAAACATATAAAAAAAGAAATACATTCTGCTTCGAGGAGCCCGTGGCGCAGTGGTTCGCGCGCTCGGCCTACGATTGATTAGGATTACCAACTTTCGCAATGGTCGGACACGGAATAGGTGACCAAAAAATTACTATTTCGAGCTCCTCCATGCTTCGGAAGACCGTTTGTCCCGGCTGCATTTGCAGTCGTTAAAACCCACCAATCCGCATTGGGCCCGCGTGGTGGGTCATGGCCTGTTCTTCTTATCCATCCATAAGGAAGGCCAGTGCTCCATCAGTGGGGATATTAAAATGGCTGATAACGATTGTGCTTTATTTAATGAAATAAGCCAAATTTGTATTTTCCATTAAATCTTTTTCTTACTACTCGTAGACCTAAAGTGTGTTCTGCAGACTAAGGGTTTCAGGCGGCACTTGTAAGCCTTGGCGGTAATTCCTATTTAATGGATGGAGGATAGCTTTAATATCCTCACTATTGTATGCTAATTCTGGAGATTAGCGCTTATAAAAAATCCGCTTTTTATACTATTGCCAAGTATAGTTTTCCCTAGTTTCGTACGAATCGCATAAATTTTCATAATCACACTCCGTATTCATTTCTTTTATGTTTTCCTCACCGAGCGTCGAATTGGTCTCAAGGGATTAATCAGCTTGAAGATCGAAAGTATCTTCTTCAACCAAATTACACCTGACCTAATTTTGATGAGAGAGGTTTTAACAAATATCCCGGAACATACAAATAAATGAGGCTTTAATTTCTTATTCATCCTTCATTTGCGCAAATTGTTTATTCATTCAAGCGAGTTAACACTGTGTTTATTTTCCTTATTTATCTGGAAGCTTGTTCCCAAGCAGAGTGCTGTGGGGTTATTAAAAAACTAAAGTCAAGGCAAAAAAAATAAAAGAGTAGGACCGCAGGGTACTGGCTAGCACCGACTCTAAATGGCTTATTTAAAGTTTTTATTTCACAAATTTTAAAGGTCAGAGAGGTCTACGCTAATAACCTTATGTCAACTGCTCATCACCTTTTACA